>OZ020496.1:9044175-11444175 GCA_963971365.1 Lasioglossum villosulum | reverse complement strand
GAACACTCGAAAAATATTTTATATTCAACAGGATTTGCTTTCTCATTATTATTATTTATTTATTGCTTTGAACCATATATGGTTCATATATTTTTGTCTGGAGTAATTTTCTCATAATTTAAAATATATTGGCCGCGTAATTGTCAAGAGTTCATTTTTAAATTGCTTAAATGGTCAATGAAATTAGCATTTTAGTATTATTTTGTTTAAATATCGCGGTTTGTCAGTGAAAAACAGTTCGGAAGATAAAAAGCAACTTGTGCAAGAAATAATTACCGATGGTATAAAAATTGCAGAGCCCAATGAACTCCTTCCTCCTGCCATTGAGAGACGAAAAGGCACCTCAGAACAGCTACGTCCAGAAAACTGGCAGCTCGGACGTCCATGTCAACGACGACACTATTTAGGGGTCCTGCGGTACTAGATTCACTGACACCAACTTTCTGAGATCCCGATGATTTTGATTTCGCAGTATCCTGAGATTCTTTCTCCACTTTATGATGTTTATCTGTCTTTTCCTTCTCTGTACCTTTGCTAAACGTATAGCTGCCATTTGAATCATATTACGTCGCAGCTAATTAACGCGTACGCTACCAGCGTGATCGGTAGTGATGACTAGACTCCGGATGTTTATACAAAATAAAAAGTTTGTGTATCAATTGCAAGAACAAAAGAAATTTATATTCTTCATTAATAATTTTAATATGGTGAAAATAATATATTCATATTCTTGAAGTCTCTTAATATTTTCACTGTTTTAAATTGCACTTACTCATTTTTGTTATAAATGCATAAAATCCGGAGTCTAGTGATGACTGTATTGAAGTTCGATCTTTTTTGAAAAGAACAGTAGCGAACGCGTTGATCATGTATAAAGAAAATTCAAATTACTAACCCCGTGCTTATAGTTTTCTCCTGATATGATTTGCAGGCGTCGATTTCCGAAATTGCTGTAACTTGTTCTATCGTTAATGTGGATTTCGAGTAATCGTCTGTTCGTCCCATGGCTACGTGAAATATGCTTCCTTGCCCCTAAAGTCATTTAAGAATAGCTTGACTAAAGTGGAAAAAGTATACACGACAGCAATCGAAGCAAGAATAAAGTAAAATCGTCTGGAAACAGATAGGGTCAAGTCTAAAATAGAAGAATTTGAATTAGTCTTTACCCCATCGAGCGCTTTTTCCGATTCGCTGAGTGATGGTAATCTGAAGATAACCTGGTAAAAGTATTTCATTATTTTATCGATCGTAACAAGCGAAGTCAATGAAAATATGCTTGCTGGTAAACTCACTACGTGTTCATCCTCTGCACCTGAACTTTCTTCAGGAATTGTCTCAGGGAATATGGTATCCTTCGGCGATGATACCCAGGTATTCTGCCAACAAAATTGATTATGTTAAGGGTATCTTTAAAATTCTTAATTTTGAAATACTTTATAAAAACTGCATTTCTTTTAGAGAACATCTTTGCATATTAATATCTTAATTGATACACAGAAGCCATATACAAGGTGTCCCAATGTTACTTCAACATCCGGAAATGGGAGGTTCCTGAGATCATTCGCAGCAACATTTACCTTTGCAAAAATGTCGTCCAAGGCTTTGTTTAGGAGTTATTAACGAAAAACACGGACCAATCAGAGCAAGGCTACAGCGAACAGAGTCCGACTCGACGACGGGTCCCACTTAGCGCGGTGTCGCCGTTGGTCGAGCCAAAATCAATCCACTGTAGACGCGGTTTGATTGGTCCTTGTTTTTCGTTAATAACTCCTAAACAAAGCCGCGTACGCTATATTTGCAAAGGAAAATATCGCTTCAAATGATTTCAGGAACCTCCCATTTCCGGATGTTGAAGGAATTTTGGGACACCCAAAATATTTACAATTATTTGACAATTAGTGGGTGTAAAATAATCAATTTGAAAATAAAAGCCTAACTAAAACTAATTTTTCTATGAAATATTAACATTGGAAAATTGCAAATGTATCTCATGGTTAAAACACATATTTCACTTACGTCATCATCTGGTTGCTTCGTCTGTTTATCAATACTTTGGTCCGAAAAAGCACTAACTGACTGGCTGGGTGGACTTTCAACATCTGAGAATTGTATAATAAGTTCGCTTAAAATGTACGCACACGAGGCTTACAGTTTTAATTGATCAAGGACCAATTAATTTGAACTAATCGTTCAAATTATATACAGGGTGTCACCGATCTGGTGGTACAAGCAGCAAGGGGGTCTCAGAAGGAGGACAAGTACCGCCAGATCGGTGACGCTCTGTATATCATTGGAATTTCAGACATGTAGGAAGTATCACATGCGAAAAAAAGAAGAGCTTACTTCCTCCTACGAATACATCGTCGGATATCTGATGTTGCTTAGAAGACTTAAAAGAACGATTCCACAAAGCTTGCGGCTTAATCCTACAGTGAGCGGTAAAGCATGATGTATCTGGGTGTCGACATTCGCATAAGGCTGTCCATATTTTTAAGCCGTTCTCTAACCGTAAGTTCGTTTTGAAATCGATGTCTTTTAGATGATTGCACAGAGGTGCGAAGAGGTAGACAAATAGCTGTCGAAAGTAAAGATCCAGTAAAGAACAGATGAAATGTGTAGTTCCACTTGCACCTAAACTGCAGATCTTTGTGCATAATATTTATGAATATTTAATATATTTAAATTATATATAAATATTTATTTATTAGACATTTATTAGACATTTAAATATTTATATATATATATTTAATAATAAATAAAATGTATTATTGAATTATATTTATTTAATGAATATATAATTAATTTTATTATATCTGTAATATAAAGATTTATATATATAAATTATTTATATATATAATTTATAGTAATAAGGGAATATCACTTACTCTTCGTGTTTGAGGATAATTTTGACAAGGCATAAAGATCGGCAGTCTTAGTTACGTTATGTCAAATGAAAGGTGGCACACGTTGAGTGTTAAAATTGAATAGACGAAGTTAACAATATTAGACAAATTTTAAAGATTGAAGATGTCAATATATGACTTTTCCTTGCAACCGATGCAGGCAATTTCTATTTTGCATAAATATCCGCAGTCTAATAATGAATGACTTAACGAACAGTTTGAAAAATACTCACAGTCATAGTGGGTATAGAAAACAAGTAATAAAATGGATTTCCAGTGTCGGGTTCACTCTCGGAGCACTCTTCAGCAGCGTCGAGGAGTATCCAATGAAGAATGTAAAGAAGTGTCGTCTCCATAGCGCCGAGAGTTTGGAAATCCTTCCTTAAAGATTAATAGGAACGATTTTAGGATGACAAAGGAAACAAACACATTTTATAGATGGAAAGTACAAAGGCAAACCCACCTATTGTGCAGGTGATTGGCCGTGGCATGGAGAACGTAGGGAAGAGCGGCTTGGATCAAATGCCACCGTGGCACGGTGCCCAATAGCCGGCTCAAGCTGGGTGTCAGATCATTGCGGAGATTCTGAACCAACACCTTCTCGAGAGACTACAAGTAGAAGATCAAAGGATGTTTCAAATATCCATAACTAACGGGAACTAATTTAGTCAATGAACTCCTGGCATGACAACGATTTAGCTTCGCCAAGTACAGTAGAACCTCGCCCGTTGCACGAAACCGGACCGAAATGCGTGCAATAGTCGAGGTGTGCCACGAAAGAGGTCACGCAATCTGTTTCCACAATCCCCACCGCGAGTTGTTGGAAGCTCTAACTAGACTGCGGATCTTTATGCAAAATAAAACTGTTTTGCAACTATTGCGAGTGTAGCAGGACTCGAATAAAAATTCAGTTTATTATTCATAGATTTTTCACATTGAAAATATATTTTTAGATTTTTATAATCTTTTACCGTTTTATACTCCACCTAGCCAATGTCTTCATAAAGAAGTCCGCAGTCTAGTTCTAACAAATTTGTAATGAACGAGGTTACGATCAATAAGGTACCAATATGTACTCTGTTCAAACGTTGGTAGAATTATTTTTTTACTACTGTCTCGATAATGGTTGGTAATGTTCAGGTGAGAAATATTGTTTACGGTCTTACCCATGAACAGAATCAATTTCACGAGCCTGAGATAATTTCTCTCGATCGCCTCGCGTCCAGGAAAATGTAATGTGATATTTTTGGAGAATAATGAGTATTTTCTAAATTGGTATTAATACGAAATTTCTCGTGGATCTGGGAAGAATGGGAGCTCAAGTGGTTGGCATGGTAACATCAGCATACGGAGAGAGTGCTGTGAAGATTGAAATCATTCGTAAATGCGTGAAAAGGTATCACGAAGGAAGAGAAAGAAAGGAAATAGGTGAACACTTTATCGTGATAACATGCTGGCTCACACGTTCATCCTTGTGCGAAAATTCGCACGTTTCAACGTGATTGTTCTTGATCCATATTCACCTGACCTAGTAGGACTTTTTTCGATTTCCAAAGATAGAAAATGGCAAGGAAGACGAATGGGCGACGTTGGAACAATGCAACGGGAAATGATTAAATTCTTGAACAGCGTTTCACAAGATCTCCAGCACCGTTTTGAACAAGGGAAACACTATTGGAGCGCGTGCACGCGTTCGAAAGAGGGGACCGTGTACATTGGAGGGGACACTATCGATTTTGAAGAAAATTGACTCACCGAATTTTGTTGACTGGATTCTACGAACTTTTTGAACAAAGTAATATTGTACGAGGGTCAGTAAGTTAGTTACATAGAAATGATGACCGTCATGTTTAATATATTGTTGTAGGTAAACAACGAATTTTTTCAGTTCATATTGTTGGAGCTGAAGAAAATATTTCAGTGGATACCTTTAGACTGTAGACGGTGGGTTTTATGGGTTTATGGCTGAAGTAAGTGATGCACAGAAAGTGAAACTATTAAAACAATTTAGAAACGTTTGTTGTATTTTTGATAGAAAATGTAAATTTTACGTAAAAATCCACAGTCTAATGATATAGGATTAAATAATTCAGAATACTAACCGTGCAAGCTTCCTTCGTCTCCTACGTATGCATTGAAACATAAACAATCGATATTAGTATACAGTGCTTCAAGACATAGTACAAATAGGATTATAAAATAGTAAAAAGGTAAGAAAAAGGAGCAAGAGGAAAGAAAGTACTTGCGACAAGAATAAAATGCAAAGCTACGTATTACTACGTCATACGATCGATAAACTGATATAAACATATGTACTGACAGAATTGACGCCGAAATTATTTACATATGAGAAACTATATAAATATACTTTTTCTGGTACTGTGGTATTACAAATCTGAGAATGCAGTGAATCTACGATTCAATACCACTATCATACCAACACGGTGCTAAAAGGCGTATGAAACTGTCCGTTCGACTTACAACGTTATTATTTTTCCAATCCCAAACCATGCCTACGCCTAGGAGGTTCTAATGAAATTACAATGCGTAGAAAGTATAGAATACTACACTTTCATTAATTAATAATTAAACTGAGGAATAAATATTAGCATATACAGCATTATTCTTTTACTGTAACATAAGGATTCATCGTGACAGCTGTTTGTATTTCGTGAATTTGAACATGCAGAAAAGCATTAGCAGGTAATATTTTCTGTGAATAGTGAACTATTTCTAGTGATGGTTATTCGATATTTTTGCTTTCAAGTTTCCAAGCAATTCAATCATATTCAATCATGTTCGTATGAGTTCTAGCAGACTTGAAGAAAAGGAAAATAAATATTTTTATAAAATATCAAACTGGGCAGACCGTTCAGCTTACGGTTACAGTGGATATGTTTAAACTACTCATTGGAAAAATATAACGTTACAGTGGATACGTGTTCCGACGAACTGAAAGTAGATATAAAAATACTGTAGATGTTTTACATAACGTCAGTATAAAGTGTCTAAACGTTTGTAATTTTGTAAGTTTTGTAAACTAGGGTAACTGCACCAGTGAATGAACGGGCACCTGTAAATGAACGGGCACCTGTAAATGAACGCTTTTGTATATTTCAACAAATTTTAACCCGGACGGCATACTAGCGATAAAATTGTGATTAAAGAGTTAAATAAATAGGAGAATATTGTTTAGTAATTTTGTTCATTGATTGGACTAGCATTATTCAATTACTAGAATGTAGTGTTCATTGACTGGTATTTTTCATATTTTTGATTTAACGTTTAATAAAGAAGAATAATAATGATTTCATTGTATTTGTGTTCATTTATTTTTGACAAATGAAGTATAGGGAGCTATTTGGCATATATGAGATTCCTTTAATTCGCATAGTTTTTTTTTAAATAAAATATTTTCCTGAACAATTTCTTAAATGTTCATTCACTGGTGCAGTTACCCTAGTCGTATTTGGCACTTTTTGTATTAATTAGAGTGTTAGCTCGTTGGAAAACGAATCCTCTGTAACCTAGAGTGATTCAAAGTGACTGCTAGTCCATCACCAACTATTTCTAAGAGTTTCGTCGGAATAGTTGAATAGTAAATATGCAAGCATTGGGAACAGGCATCAAGCTTAGCGAACTTACATGATGGCCTGGCGCGTGTTGACAGAACTGCAGATGACACGTGGAGGCGGCAGCGCAGAGGAGGTTACTTTGTTAGTGCAGGTGGGGTAGGTATGGGAAAACAAAGGGTTGATGGGACACAGTTGGCAAGGAATTTTGCACGACATGAAATCCCTGTGTATACATTTTGATAAAACAATTTCTTCGATTTCTTCAAATTTTCGTAGATACAGTCTTCAAGACATGTCTAATATTTTCAGTAACGTTCAAGTATTTATAAACAGTATTTGTTTAAAAATTTCAATTTCAGCAGTGCCGAATACTTTGGCGTTCGATTTCATGAGTGCAAAAAGCTTGAACACATTGTTCGAAACAACTTAAGGCAATCTTGTCAATAGCGCAATGCATTTTCACCTGAGTATCATAGTCTTTTGTCCCTGTTAATCTTAGCCACACAGAAAATCCTTATTATCACAATCGTTTTTCCGTGGTATCTACATTGCACAGATATGTGTTCAGAAATAAACATTCATACTAGTTGAATTTTTTAAAGCGAGATAATAGTCTGCATGCATTTGTTTGTGATAAGTCTTAAACTGCTTTGATTCAAATCGTATAAATATAAACGAATCGTTTTGTTTCGATATACTTTTACAGAAAATCAACTTGTATAATAAATGCACTTTGTTTCATAAATGAGGTACACTTCTAAGAGAATACACAAAAATGTATAGTTGTTAAACATCTTGCTAGAAGTTATAATTAATTTATCATGTAATTTCTATGGACATACACACGATCGTTCTTCTCATTCTTTCACAAATGAGGAAATATCTATACAATAAATGAAAATTTTTACCGTGCATAATGCCTCGTGTAGCTTGCCTAATTTCGCACGTATAAATGGCCTGTGAACATAAGCATAACAATTAAATCGGTTTACCATCTTTCTGTTCAACTACGAAGGAAATATAATCGTGTAGCATATTACTATTTGTAGTGTAATGATGCAGCAAAATAATTATTAAAATGCATCTCAATCACAGTTGAAATTGTTGAAAGAGCCAGCTGCATATTTCAAAATACTTATCATTGTACTTTGTCAATTTAATATATTTTCAACGATCAGTTTACCTTTGAAACGATTGCAACATTATTAAATAAATGTTAAAAATATTCTGAACAAAATATGAAATTTGCCGAACTAGATCTAAAATTATTTAAACATTTAAATAAAATTAAATTTTGTATATGAATTCAATAAAAGTTTCTACTAAAATTTAAGTTAATCCCTTAATACGTGTTATGCAGGAAATTAACAATATTTGAAACATTACAATAAAAAAGTGCTGCATACGTTACAACAAAAGTTTAACGCAGACATCGGTTAAATGTCACTACGGTTAGCACAATTTGTTTCGTTAGAGGAAATAATACCTCAGCTGTTGCCAAAGGAACATCTGAACTGGAATGGGCAAAGCCTGTTCCTGCAGGTTCGCGTCGACGGACCGTCGTTTATCCATATTTCCAGTATAAATATCTACAACGATTCGCAATGTTTACATCGTACATTAAACATGGTAAAAGAGAAAAGGAAGAAAAAGTCGCACCATAAGATCGGATAAGATTGATTAATCAATTACAAGTACTCAGAGCCACGTGTTTCACTTTGGCGATAGTAAGCGCACTGTCGTTCGCTTTTCATCGATATCTGCCGGTGTATTCGGGTTGCAACACGCACACTTCGTCGGAGCAACCCTGTCATCGAATAAATCAATTTCCCATCAATGATGTGACAGGCAGTTTCCCATTGTACCGGAAACGAGGCGTCATTGTAACGGGCTACGTACCTTCAGCCTCGCGTCGCCCGTGCTACAAGGAGGATTGCTAAGGGTTGAAATTCGGCGAGATATGAATTTAGCTCGCGAGAAGAGATCGTGTTCACGCACTGTTCCGGATCGCTTGGTATGCCGGAGATCGCATGTTTCGATAGGATCGTGCGAACGTCGGTCGCGGATGCAAGAAGAAGACGAAGCAGCACCAGTGCGAGGACAAGATCACGTGCCACTCGGCCTAGTGACACAGTTGCATCGTTTTTGGGTAGCTGGTATGCAACTTCGCCGAACCGGTGGATGCACCACCGCGGCAGGATCGTGAGTAACTGAAAGACACGACACACGGACGTAATGCTGTTGGAAAGGATGGGAATGCGCGCGCTACTCTCGGGAAATCCAATGCGCCGGTCGTTCCATCGATCAGCCCAGGAATCTGCTCGCTGGACCACCACCACCACCACACGACCAGGGCCGACCCACCCTTTCCAACGGCACATCCCTACCAACCTACTTATCCACCAAACCTACCTGACTTTCTCGGAATACTGCAAAGCACGATGATTACAGATGGGACGAAACGCAAGTCCAACCTCCACTACTCCAATTAACACTTAACCCCCTGAATTTCACCGACACAGTGCTCCGGTAACGTTCAACGCTCATAATGCCCATCAATCTACTTATCCACCTGACTTTCCCGGAAAATTGTGAAACGAGCAGATCCGAGATGAGACTCCATCTCTATTGTACAAATTAATACTTAATCGCTTCAGTTTTATTGATATGGTACAATAGCATTGAATTTATTGTACACATCAATCGACTTATCCACAAAACCCACTTGACTTTCTCGGAAAATTGTAGAACGCGACGATTACAAATGGGATGGAGTATGTACAGTTCAATCTCCACTATACCAATTAACATTGGACCCCATGAATTGAATTGACCCCATGATTTTGAATTTGTAACTTTGAGTAAACGATTCTAACAGATCTGTGTGACCTGCATCAATTTTCTCCATAAAGCGATTGTGCGACCTGTCACGCGTATTGGCCACGTGATATTGACGCTAAGATATTATTGACTAGTTTCTGTTGATGTGCAGTAATGAGGGTGCACGGATATAAAAAAGTGTGAAGGTGGAGTTTGTAAAAATATCAATAGAAATATACTAGATCAATATATGTACATTTAGGAAACATTATTCTTTAACATTATAACGAAATTTTTTTAGCGCTTTCTAATTAAATTAATGTGTTTTTGTTGTATGTATTTAATACTCATTGACAGTCACGTATTAATACATGATTTTGTCTGGAAAATTAAATACTAGATGAAAGGGCAAGGTGTCAAACAGAAAGTAACTCTTTTCCACAAAATTATTCTGTAATTTACTATTAATTTTTACTATTATAAAGAGATTACAGTAATTCCAATAACGGAACTTTCTAGTAGCAGAAGACTGATCTTCCTTCATAGTGATTGATCTATATTACAGAAAGGGATGAAGAACCCGAAGGGTGAACTACAATATTGCGTGATGTAATATTTCTGATGTATTTAGGAATGATATCTTTCCGCTTACTAACATAAGCTGTATAAACCTTTTAAGTTGTTCAGATCGAGTTGTGAGATAACATTATTTTCCTGAAATAATATTCGAAAATCTTAACACTAGAAACTATACGATAATGATGGGAAAGCTTAAAAAATTCGGCTTGTATATTAAAATATTCAGAGAAGAAACGTTCGGCTATGACGAGTTATAGCTGCTTACCTTTAATTTCAAAATTGTTTAATTATTTATAAATCGCATAGGTATTCTGGAATCACCTGAACAGAAAATCAGGGAACACTGTTGGGATCCTGAAACTGTCTGCACCAGTTCGAGACATTTCGTAAAATTTAAAGTCATTTTCCGCTGAAAAGTAAACCAATCAGTTGATAAAATCCTGAAATTAGTAGATACAAATGTCGGCAACAATTTCATAAAGGACTCATTGAAAATAAAAGTTTTCGTTATTGGATTCTCATCGATATACAATTTAATCCTGTATCATGTTACACTCGGTACCAATCGAGTTTCTGGACCCTCCAAAGAGTACACTCCACAATGGGCTTAAATTTTTTCACAAGTGTGCATCGTGCACATCTCTATTAGATATACTGAGCCTGTAACATTTGAGAATTAGGAATAATAAATGTTACATAGTCGAAGAATAGGGTAGGAAATTCAAAAAGGAATGCGTACATAAAATCGGAAACTGGACGCTACATACAGGCAAAACGAACAGCAGCGAACACTGTCTACTCAGCTTGATTGGAGGCCACTTCAGTATTACAGACGTCGTCATTTCGAACTCTAATAACTTCACTAGCTCTCCAGAGGGTGTCAAGTTGCCTTTTCTCGGCGGAAGCCAGCTCGCTATCAAGAAACCCCTCGACATCTCTGAGCGTCATGTCCATCTCGAACACGATCTCGTTGCTGCACGATCTTTCCGCGTGCTTTGTTCCTTTGCCGGGAACGGAACTGATTTCTATACACACTTCCGTGACGCCGTCGCTTTTGTCGGCCAGCCTTTTCGCCTCCTTGTCAATGGCATCGCAAATATCATGCCAGAGCTCTTTTTGACTCGCGTGCAGCTTTCCAATAAATCGCCGAAAGCTATCCCAGTCCATCTCTTTCGTGTCTTCCAGAATTTTACGATAAAGTGTTAAAGCGTTCGCCACTTCACCGTGTCCTCTATTATTCTCGATCAAACTCTTAAATGATGATTCGTTGTAACTAATCCGCCGCGCTAGCTTCCTACTAACGGAACTGTGCGAGAAGTTCTTCCTCGATGACGTCGAAGATTTGCTCCGTTTGAAATTCGTAGATCTCCCACTCTTGATCGACTTCAGGGATTCTAAGAATCGTTTTATACCAAACTTCTTGGTCCCTGAACTGTCCACTTGTTCACACTCCATCTTCTTCTTCGCATCGCTGCTTACTGATTCCTGACTGTTCTCAACTTTCAAATTCTCGCCACTCGTATGCGTTCTATCTCGATCATTTGACGATAAGAATGAATCTTTCTTCTCATTAGAATGCTTAACTTCTAGATCACGCTGCATATCGATCGAAGTCTCTGTACAGCACACGCATTTATCGTTGATCCCAGGTGTCTGAAGGTTAACATCCAATCCAATTATAACCGGCGACGAACTGACCGTTATGTCTCGACTGTTAACACCAGATCTATCCCCTTTCTGCGAATAACTCATCCATTCGTGAATCATGTTTTCCGCGGACGAGGAGCTACCACTATGATCAGAGTGCACCCTCAAGTTTGCTTTGCTACAGTTCTCCAGAGAGTCGTCCTCCATCACGCAAGTGAGACTCGCAGACTGCTCGTTACTTCTCAGGGTATTCTTAGCATTTCCGAATTTATTTTTACTGGTGGTCCGGTCCGGATGTTTCGATTCGCTGTACATATTAAATGCAGCGTCTAATTGCGGATCGCAGTCTCGACCGGCATGTAAAATAAAGCAGCGCCTATTGTTAGAGTCTCTAGATTGCACCCAGCTTCGATCGTTGAATTGCACAACAAATTCGTTTTGCTTTTTGTCTGCCGAATCGAACCGACCGCCTGCCAAGTACGCCATTGTATCGATGATCGAGTCAATGTTACAATGGTTCATTACATCCTGCATACTCTTCAACTGTGGAATCTCGGAGCCATCCGCCTTCGACTTCTCGTACAAAATATCTTTCACGATCTTTGCGTTCGTTTTGTTCACACTACCTTGGCTTCCTATCGGTGATTTCTGTCGAATTTGTTTTTTGCGTAACAGGTTGTTGTCAATGAACGAAAGTACATCGTTATGCTTAGTCAGTTCGAGGGGTTTGGCGTTCTGCGAGTCCTTTGGGTCATCAACATCAGCGATGGTCTTCGCACAATTTTTCTTCGACTCTTCTTCCTGTGTCTTCTCGATCTCACTGGCCTCGTCACTGCATTTCGGCTGTGCAATTTTGTCTCCTTTGACAAACTGTTCTGTTGCTTGGAAAACATTAATACAGCTTTGTAGGTCCTTTTTGTTTGCCGTTTTATTTTTCTCTGAAACTTGCTCGCTCACCACACTCTGCACAATTCGCGTCTTTTCCGTTTCGACACCATTCTCGCGCTCGGCGATCATAATCTCCACTCGTTGGGCAGTGTTTCCTGACACCTTGCCATCTGGTTTATCAGTGGAATCTGTTGATTTAGAATTCTTCTTATCGTCATCGTAGCGTTTGCGAGTAGAACTTTTCTGCGAGTCATTACACTTTCCGAAACGCCTCTGTTGCTTCTTTGCATGAAACTTCTCTATAGTTCTGTAGGATCTCGAGTCAGTGTTCTCGTTAGAAAATATTTGTGTATTTAGAAAGTAGGAGGTTCTAGGTGGCGATTGACGCGATTCGACGGATTCGTTTCTGGATTTCAAACAACTGATCACTCCGCAGTGCTGACAGATTTTTATCGACGAGTTACTCGAGAGAATCTGTTGCAGCTCGTTGCTGTTGTATCGACTCAATAGAGACTGTAATTTCAGTATGGTGTCGCGGAAAGGAAAGACATTCTCGAAGGATTCACGATGCAGCAAATTAAACACTCTGTTAACGGCGCCTAATTCGATTAACGGTCCTCGATCCGTGTCTTGGGATATTTGACTGCTGTGTGGACCGTCTAAGCAATTTTTATCTACTTTCGTCTCGAACATTTTGTTTATCGATTTCTCCATGCTCGAGTTACACGCGTAGTACCTTAAGAGTAAATCGATGTCGAATGGCTCGGACGAATGTTCCTTCTTGTCAGAAATGTGATAGAATTCGTTGGATCTTAAACTTTTCGAATTTTTAATGTACCTGGGATGATCCTTGCCGAAAGACAATTGGGAGCTAATTGGATTATTGTGTTCTCGAATAGTGCTCAAGATAGAATGTGCATGCTCGGCATTGGAAACTTCCATATTGTGATTAGTGGTGGTTACTTTGATATGCTCGTTTTCGTTCATTTTTACTGAGAAAGTATTTGTTGAAACAAATAAATATGCAGCGGAAACACAAGTCTTGCACGAGTGTTCATTGTAACGCGATTTTATATTTCAAATACATTTTTGTTTCACTTAACTGCTCCACTTGTTATTCTATTGAAAATTATTAGATGTATCCATTGCGAAAATGTTGCTTGAACGTATCAGACGTCCGCTTAATTTTAGAAATTGTTTAATGGTCTTTTGGCATAGCTATTGACAAGTTGGTCGAGATGCTGGCGTTTCATATGTAACAAATTTTGAATGAAAAGGAAAATAACATTTTGTTAGCAAAGACTCCTTCGACGAGTGTAGATATTGTTTTCGGAAAATCACTGTACCATGGCTTCTTCTGTATGAATTCTTTCTCGTATGTTGATTTTTCATTCACTTTTACAATTTCTTTGTATGTGGTTTGACAGCTGCCAGAGGTTATATTATTTACAAAGGAAAGGCTGGTTTACATTACATTTACACAAAAAGTCAAGCGAGAGGATTTATAAAACATCAGAACTATAGAACACGTCGTAATGATACATTCGTGGGGAATTATTCAATGAATTTATTTCTTTGTATACATTACGATAAACATTTCTGAAAGTATGAACAAATATTGGGTTGTAATATATACGGTCTAATGTTAATAATTTAGTGACTCTAGTACTTCATTCTAAAAGTACTTATTGTCGACGATTTTATAATTGATCGGTTGTAATTCTCCACTCTGTTACGATCCGATATATTATTTGTATTTTTATAATGTTAAATAGTCTCTTTTGTCAAGAAAGTCTTTCACAATCACAATCGTCAGATTAGGACTCCTCCCTCTACCTACTTTTGGCGGCTTTGGCCACAATTCTCTTCACCTGCTAATCTGAAGTATTCGTTGATTTGTCAATGACACATGACATAGGACAGTCGCTTAGCGCGGATGGCAGCGACTTCAGGTTTTTATTGAGAATGCCTCAAATAATGGTCGAATCATTTGCAAAGAGTTTGATTGACAAAATAATGCAGGAAGCTTTTGATAGTATGGAGAACGGTGACGGTAAATTATATTATATTATATATATATTTATTTAATTGAAATAATAGTAACATTTAATTGAAACATCGTTCGGATTCGACGTATAAATATTTAATTCTTTCATTCCTGTCAAGAACATCGTGCATTCGTTATTTATGTTTCACAGTTGCACGTAATTCGTGTATTCAGATATTTAGTTTGTAAAAACTTTCATTCAGTAAAAATGATGATGATTGGCAGAAAAATTACGAACGCAGAACCGAGAAGATTTGACTAGTACTCAGACAGGGTCGACGATACGTGTGAACGATCGGCCTCAATTCGAACAGGAAACCATGGAACGCATCGGAATGATGGTGCGTGGATTGCAAAACTTGCATATCGGAGATTCGTCATCTGTTCCATCTCTCTTAACGACATTAGAGAAGCAGGTTAAAAATAGACAATAGTTATCAGTAGACTGCGGATCTTTATGCAAAATAAAAATGTTCTGCATCGATCGTGAGAAGCACGAATGAAATAATTGATTTCATTCCTTAACGACTTTGTTACATTAAAAACAACATTATGATGTTCTTAAATTTTTCTAGTCCTTTGCCTTTTTATATTTCACTCAACCAATTTCTTCATAAATGCATAAAGATCCGCAGTCTAGTTATCAGATTTCGATTATTAAACGATTAATAAAGTATGTGCCCGATTTGAATCTGAAACACACTTGGAAGGTTCACCATTTTTCCAACTATACAATTGATGCTACTCAAGACCAATTTATGAGTTTATTTAGCAAGTTTTTAAATATATTTTTTTGAGCTGTCACGAGACAGTTACTTGTTTGATTTATCGCTATAAATTTAGTAATTGTCTAACGATTTTGTACAACTGGAAAATGGGTGATTCTAAAAAATATTTAAAAATACGGAATAAAGTGTATTCATATTCGTATCGTTTTACAAGTTGGTGGATTCCTCTATCGCAGATCTGCATGTTTTTTCCAAGAAGGTCCTCAGAACTCTGAAAATCGGGCAGGAAGTTTTTCGATTATCAAATATAACGTTTTTAAATGTATATAGATAAATCGAATTTCTATAAGTTCTATGTTGTCTCTTTTTAGTTTACTTAATTAGGCATTGATCAGTAATCATTAGACTGTGAATCTTTCTGCAAAATTACAACAAATAAGCTTGAAATCTTGAACTCCTGAACTCTCTAAAATTAATGTAATAGCATTTTTAAATTGGTCTAATGTTTCCAGTATTTTGTATTTTACTTACTTTACCATAAACGTATAAAATACCATAAACGTAAAATATATAAATTAATTTTATTTCACTTAAACCATGAACATATTGAGGAAATTAATAATAATAAAGATAATTGCATAAAAATTACATTGCTGTATCTTGAAATATAACCAAACATGTATCCAAAATTTCGAAACACATGACTTGCAATGGTCTAACCGTTTTATCTCGTATGTAGACTTTTAATAGTAATTAATAACGAATAATAATTGTTTGTATGAATCACAAGATACAGAAGTTACGTAGAGATGTATTTAGCAATTCTTTATTTATCAAAAGGTGATGTTTGTTCACCGTTACTGCTAAAAACCGGGCATTTGGTATGCAACAATCCAATAAATAAATTCTGCCACAACCTGTCGGTGCATTCGCATATTTTTTCCAGGTAAAGCACGTTATACACAATATTGACCACAGTACGTCGACAGCGGAGCGAAGCAGGACTACAGAAATTCTGCCTGTCACTCAGGGGCAGGGTGACATGTACCAAATAATACATAATGCAGTTATCGAGACGCCGATGGAACCGACGTGCAGTCAAAGGGACGGAGAAAATTGCGGATCGAATGAAATAACTAGAATATCTGGCAGCGTATTGCGCCGGATGATAGAAGAACTGGAGACCCAAGTTGGGGAAACGGACGCGATGAAAGAAACCGAACGCGACTCTATCGGCGCAGAAGATATTGAAGCTGGAAGCGAGACGCAGGAGCAATTCGCGAAGAGTATTAAAAGCGTCGACGATTTCGATGGGGACATAGACTTCCAATCGGTTGGCAACTCGAAAAACAACGACTGTGACTCCTTGTCCGAGTCGACACCTTTGTCCGTGGTACAGTCGACGTCTTTCGCGAATGACACATGCTTAAAGGACCTGACCGTCGATGAAATAACACCATCGGCTCTCCGTGTGAAAAACGCTTCGTCACCGGATCTCGGCGATAACAAGATATCGAAACCGGAAAAGCTGCGGAAGAAGGGCATATTCAGCAGAATGCGGAAACTGTTGCGGACCATTTTTGGTCGTCGGAAGAACTGATGCAACGGGTCGCTGAAGACGAGGAATGCAACAGTTTAATGCCCACTCGTAGACCTACTTTTTGAGAATGATATGCCTTGTTTGTCCACGAGAAGCTGATAAAAATAACTCCCGAGCTTCTTAGTCATCGACTGGCTACGGGCAACGCGTCGCTCGCGTATGCCAAGCTCTCACGGCGTTATATGAGACATGAAATACATTCCGCGCGTTCCTAGGAACCGCAACTTCCTAGACCAACTTGGTGTGCACCAAGAATCGCTTGTACCCCAAAAATTCTTTATAATACAATAATCTTTTCATACGAGTGCGTGGACATCTTTAATCGGCTCGGCGATAGCGGAGATGCTGTTTACACTTTTTTACGTTGTAAACTCTGCTCTTCTGCAAGCAGCGCAACTAACTTCGTCGGGGCTCAGATGACACACTGATACCAGTGTTATGGCTGGTCGTAGAAGCCTGGAATCTCTGCTTAACACTAAATGTATCGGTCAATGAGCGATTCGTATTTTTTTGTTTAAATGTTTATTCCATTCTGCGTTTGTATTTCACAAGTACATAGTTTCCATCTTTTGCATTAGAACATCCCCTTAAACAGGTAAACTACGTTGACTGTGCTATGTCTTCAAGAATCTTTGAGTGTAATAATTAAACGGTTAAGAGATCCGTATTACGGTAAGGGTTGAAAATTCGCTTTAGCACAAATAAAAACGAAAACTGGTATTTGTTTGATGACAAAAATCATCTACCCCCTTAAGGTGAGAGTTAGGCTACACCGAGGCTGTGCGAGAACTTGCATCGAAGGGCTGCCGATGTATATTTTCGCATGGCGCCTATGACATATGCAGGCCTGGCAGCCCCGATACACGAATGCTATCGTCGAAAACCATTTATCGTAGTAGGAAGCACAGCTGAACCCGCGATTACCTCTCGAACTGTTTTTGGACCGCGGCGTTGCCGCTACCCCGTTCGAGCCGAGCTTTTCGAGCTGGATCTCCTTGTGATTCTCGTGTGTCCGGATCGCCGCGCCCTCTACAGAAATAAAATGAATAAATTTGGTAACACCCGGTAGCACTTCTGGTTCGGTCTTCGTTCGATCAACATCCAAGCACACTAGATAGATCACTATGGTGAGTTTAGACTTCCTCATCCCAGAAAGCATTTTTTTAATTCATTTGTATTGTACATTCGATATATTTATCATGTTAATTTATTCGATTATTCATCTTGTTGCTACTCTCAATTTACTCCTTATCTCGTCTGCAATTTTTATGTACGCTGTATACTTTAATTCTTCGGAAACGACGATCTTTTTCTGTGCGATCGATATCGTATGTCGGTACCATAATCCGTTGATCGTTTAGACTTTCTGATATTTTTTCCTGTTATCTTCACTTTCGAGGGAGTAAACAGTCCATGAAAGTTTATCGTGTCTAATATTCTGACCTTGCGTGATCAATTTTAACAGATTCGTTAGAGTCAGCGCAACGCACAAACGCGTCTCCGAAGAGTTAAAATGAAATTGCAGTAACTGTTGATTGTTGGTAAATCTGTAGCAATAGCTTGATGGTGTATCTTTGTATCGATCTTTGTATCTCTCCTATGGTAATTAATGGTGTTCCTTTTGCATTGCAGTCAGACCTCAGCGCTAAGGACGTCGAAAGTGAGTAAAAAGATACGGGATATATTTGACTTGTGTGTACGTGTTTAATTTTGGTTGTGCAACGGAAATAGAACACATGGGATCTCGTAGGCTTTCAGTTTTTAACTAATGGTGAAGTATCGAGTGAATTTTTGCTTCGAAAATATGTGATGCCGTAAAATATAAGATAAAATATATAATTCAGCTAAAAATATTCGAGAAATTCAAATAGAAAGCCTGCGATTGTGTTAAACGTGCAAAATTGTCTGTAGTGCTCCAGTTAAAGATTTTAAAAAATTTTTAATTAATTTTTTTTATTACCAGACGCGGAACGGTTTTGTTTGCTTTATGTTGTGTTCGCTGTTTCATAATGTGTCGTTGGCTCTTCGTCGCGACGCATAATTTTCGGAAGTCATGTGACAATCACATTACGTAATTGGTAGTAACCGGTAAAGCAAAGATGTAACCACCCCAAATGCGTAGCACCATTTCAAAAATAGTGCTCTGTTCTTATATGGTTCGGCGGGGGTAATCTGACCCACTACTTCCACCAGCGAGTTCTTGAATTGGTTGCTGGGTGGAAGTCGCTGCGTCTTAAAATAGAACAATATTTTTGAACTAGGTACGTAAGAAGAGCCACGCTTCAGCTGATATTAATCCGGACCTCGCTTCGGAAATTGTTCGTCCCAAATCACTGAATTTTTTTAAATCCTCATTCCTTCTTTTTTCGTTAATTACCTCCATTTTTGGAATCCTCGACTTTACCGAGGAATCAGAGTAACAGTGGCTGATCAATTATTAAACAAATGTCTACCTTCAGTGAACTCTAGATATTTTTATAGAGTATTTTATGGAATATTAAAAAACAATATAGGCAACATTGTATGGGCAATAAGTATATTTTCCAGAGAGTGGCTCGAATAATTTAATTGACAACTGTAAATATCTTCTACAATTATGATGATGCAATTTAGTTGAAATGAACATTTATTTTTTATTTTAATTTCCATTACACTAGTCTACGGACCTTATGCATTTATTGCAAAACAGTGAAACTATCGAAAGAATTTAATCATTCTATTATTTGCAGCTTATTAAAACAATTGACGTATATATGAACTGCAATATTCCATAAAATACTTTATAAAAATAACAATAATTGTGGTTTGACTTCCATACAAAAATTCGTTGTTTTAATACAAACTGAGTTTATGTAATTGACTCTAAGAATTTAATCACTGATTGTGCACGTAATGTAAAATTCAATGATGATAGCAAATATCATCAAAGCCTTCACAATTTTTTGAAAAGTAATTGATACTCGAAACTCTTCCAGTGAGAACCTAATTCGTTACGATAGAAGAATAATAGTACAACAAACAATAAATGTTATACTTATATTTTGCGCTGAACAGAGGCCGAATTTGCCTTCTCCATCTACGATGCCGATGGCTCCAACGTCATCGACGCCGCTGACCTTGGAGACGTTCTCCGAGCCCTCAACCTGAATCCCACAAACGCCGGCATTGAGAAGCTTGGTGGAACAAAGAAGAAGGGCGAGAAAATGTTGAAACTCGACGAATTCTTGCCACTTTACAGCCAGTGCAAAAAGGATAAGGATCAGGGATGCTACGAGGATTTCCTTGAGTGTTTGAAACTGTACGACAAACAGGAGAATGGAACCATGCTGGCTGCGGAACTTTCGCACACACTGCTCGCACTCGGTATTTCAATTTTTTTAAATATTCATAAAATTACTGTTGATAAAACACTAGCATTTGATTACGCGGGCAGATGTATTCATATGTAGTTATAAATTTTTTTTCTACACTCTTGGAGAAGTATGATATATGTTAGGAACAGTATCAAAAATTAACGTTTATTTTTCATCATCTTCAGTCTGGAAATTTTTATTTGACCAATGATGTATCAAAAATACAACCCTATGTAAAAGAAGAAACTTTTACCTTTGCAAGAATGTTCTTGGCGGCTTCGTTCAGGAGTTATTAACAAGAAACACAGACCAATCAGAACGCGACAGCAGCAGCATGTGGCGTTGACATTGTCCAACGTTTTTTGTCAATAACTTTTTAACGAAACCACAGGGAACATTTTGCGCGAAGAAAAAGTTACTTCGAATAACGACAAGAATCACTCCTTTCACGAATGTACAACATTTTTGGGGCATTTTGTATATCATTTGTTCAATGCAATCCGACAGTTACAGGATTAACACATCCGTTAGAAACGTGTCAATACTTTCGCAATAAATACATGAAATTTTGAACCATAGTATGAATATACATTGTACTCATGCTAGACCTAAATCACGACAGGTGAGAAACTGACCGATCAGGAGGTAGACATCACCTTGAAAGAGTGCTTGGACCCCGAGGACGAAGACGGCTTCATTCCCTATGCCCGTGAGTATCGATCGGTTGAATCATGCATATGCATCTCGTGAAATATTGTAGATCAGAACAAGAAAGAGTATTGAATAAGTAGCATTAACGAGCTGCATTAATGTAGAAAATTGTCGGCTCCAGGGAAAGTAGCATAAAACCATAGAGAACGCACTTGCCTAGGTTCGTTTCACCAGTATGTAGACAGTAATTGATTTTGCAGTAGAAATCTAAATCGAAGTTCCCCGATCCTCGTTTTCCTAGTGTATACCTGGTGTAAATCCGTAGCGTAGCAAGCTCCTAGAAATTTTTCACACAGCCGTCCGAAATGTCCAAGGCGAGTCGCACGGAAACGAACGAATTCGGATCCCGTTTCCCCGTCATTTGATGTTTCCACGTGTTTTGTGTTCTACAGCGTTCTTGAAGAAGATGATGGTGCTATTGTAAGCAAAACCGGAAGTCAATGTCACAAAGTTCACCGTTCGTAAGTACACCCTGTAGACTATACCTCCGTAACAATTGTCTGTCTCTTTTCCCCCGCCGTTTTCCAATTTGTTTCCGCAAAACTAACTAACGGCTTCGTTTACCTGTTCCCCGTTCCGCATATACATACGTATCTCGCAATTTATAGGATGCAACGAATCGACGTGGCTGGGATGCTGAAAAATCGATAACCTGCTTCTCACACAATAACACTTTCAAAGGCTTAAGAGATTCGTACACTAAAAGTTCGTGACCCGAAACTGCTGTAACGCACAATTCAGAGAACACGTTCGCCATTTCTTTCCAGGCGTCGCTTATCTTTCTATAAGTGTCATTAACCGGTTGCCTGTCATACTTGTACATAGCAAACTTTCACGTTTCAGATTTTTCTAAATGTCATGTCGTTATGTATACAATTCAAAAGCAAGGAATATTGAGATATTCTTACTCATTACAGTCATGTACGAAATGGTCATTTCGTCATGGTGTCACATAGAATGACGTTTTCTCCAACTCGTACGAGCTTCTGAAACGGACTATGAGTTTAGTCCGATTAATACGGTTATACAGGATGTTGAAACAATATTCATTCAATATTTATATGGTGTATAGGATACACCATTCTCAGTGAAAAGGTCTCGGCAAAAGTACGCCGAGAAGTTAAGTTGGATATAAACATTTTCATATGTTTGTATCATGATTGAGGAGGTCTGCCATCCCCTACTACAGTATTTTATCCGTAAGTGTCCCAAAAGTCTGGCCGATAAATGTCCCAGATCTATCCCCACTACTGCGGGGTATACCCTCTTGAGGGGCCACGAAACTCGAGAGGCCCCGGTCGTCGAGAAGTACGACATCATGCGGCTCGGGTGTCTCCGTGAGACCAGATAATCCAAATTTCCAACTTCCTTATTTTTCATTATTTTTTTATGAGACTGCGATTACCATATTTGTGGCATTTTTCTAAGAACAATGATACCACATATGATATAATTCTGATGATATTTACTTGTGTAATAGACAGTTAAAGTTTCGGGCGCGTAGGATAGCGTATGGGAAAGAAAGAGACGCAGAGAGTCGTAGTCGCCAGCACATTTCCTTGCGCCTGAAACTTTGACTGTCTATTAAACACCTAAATATCATCGGAATTATATCATATGTGGTATCATTGTTCTTAGAAAAATGCCACAAATATGGTAATCGCAGTCTCATAAAAAAATAACGAAAAATAAGAAAGTTGGAAATTTGGATTAGCTATGTTTACATTTCTCGACGACCGAGGCCTCTCGAGCTCGGCTGTTCTTCTCTACGTTCGGCAAAATTGAAAGAATAGTGTCTCTGGCTCATAAATGTCCCTCGGCAGATCCGTACTAGGGACTTATATCGATAAAATACGGTATCTGGCGTCTGTAGAGTAGGGACGGGTTGTGGACAAGTTAATAACGATGCTCGTGAATCTCAATGGAGTGTGTCCTATGCACCTTATAAATATTATATTAAATGTTGTTCTTGAACAGCCTGTATGCAAGATGACGATGTTGCAAATCCAACTCTTTTAATGCTTATCATGTTCAGTCTTGCTTCTATTTGTACGTTCGGCACGAAGTTCGATTGACTATGCGGTCCAGCGTGACTTAGGACAACTGTACATATTTTTGATTCTGCTCGCTGTCAATCAACTCGTGCCACTATTTCGGTGGAACGGGAATGATATAGATCGATTTATTTCTAGCGTTCCTTCGTAGACTGTGTGATCGAGCGACGGCAGAAGATTGAAGTGACAACGCGATCGCCGTGCTGTCGGCATTCGTCCGTCGGCGAACTCCACGTCAACGAGGGACATATCTGTTCGTTACACTCATCGCACCATTTATCCCCCTGTTATAAAAATCATCAAACGTGCCCGAGCATAAACACATTTCACATTGCCGCGTAAAAAATAACGAAACATTCTGAGCCGACGTCATCATCATCACCGAGACCTTCGACAGAGAGAGATATATATTTATGTAAAATTTCAAATTCAACGACAAAATCAGATCCTGTAAAAACAATATACGAACTGCTCATCGAACGCATAGAGAACGTTCTTTGATTTGGTATACTGTAATCTTGTAAGGCTAAATATATTTTTAATGAGAATTATGTATGATCATCGTATGAATACCTTCATGTACATGCCCACATATTAATATTGTACAGAATCGAATGGAAAGATTACTGTTATTTTACTTCGTACCGTTAATTAAATAAAGTACACCCCTCGGGTATGAGGAGTGCCAAAAATTAATACTGCTAAGGGTTTTTCTGTTTAATTTTTTTATTTCTTAGTGGTTATCGTACTTGTGTATTTGGTTGAGATTTATGGAATCTTCAACGATCTTTAAAATCACCCTTTCAAAACTACGTTTGATTTCCTTCTTAGTTAGAATGATTAAAGTTTCTTTGTAACTTCATAATTGCTTGGAAGCAAAATGAAAATTTGTGGTTATTGTATGGCTAGATTTAATTAAATTAAATTAATTTAATCATTTCGCAGGGGTTAAAGAAGATTGGAGTAGTGTCATTATTATAATGCAAATAAAATGGTAGCAACGTGTTCTATTTCACAGTTCGATGTTTTCTGATGAGAACGTCGAAGTTATAATGTAAAGTGCATTGTTACATTCTATCCAACTGAAAGTAAGTATTCCTGTTAAATTGTTTTAAATTTTACTAAGTAGTTCTATTAATTTTTCACTCTACTAATACTTGTGAAATAATTTGCAGACTGTTCAAAAAAGTTTTAGTAAATGCAAAAAATTACACGAATTTACAAACTGTGTTGCTTGCCGATAAAACATAAAGTGATAATAGTAGTTCTCACATTTACCACTAGAGGGCTATCAATCCTACATTCTTCTCACAAGTTCATTTCCAACGAACCAAAAATTATAATTTGAAAAAATTAAGTTGGAAACGAAGTTTTTATAATTTGCAATATACAATTTTAATATTATCACGTAAAGCATTACTCATATTCTATGTTTTTTGTTTTAAAATTTGCAAAATGGTTTCAATTTTATCTAAAATATTTATTTCACTTGTTACAATATAACATTACAGAATGTTTGTAACATTATATACTATAAATAAATTGTATATAATAAATAGTATATAAAATTGTGTATAATATATACAATGTAAATAAACATTATATTCTCTTGTTACTAATACGTATGCTTTTATTTTAGATCACCGTTTAAAGGACCGCAATTATCAAGATATCGCACGATTACCAACTACGCCTGCACAAATGAGTGTGTTTAGTGAAGTATCTTTAGTATCATAATATTTATTACAAATAATGATACACTCGGTTCGTAACATAATCTTTTAATTATCGACCCAAGACCTTGTGTCGTATTCGAACAAATTTGTTCTGACACATCGCTCATGCACAAAAAAAACTTTGATAGTTTAACTACTGACTGCAAGTAAAAACACAAAACCTACTAATTATATGAAAAAATAATTTTAAAAAAGTAGAGTTGCAACAATTTTCAACAATAAAGATACACCTTTGGTAACAGAATTTGGCATTAATCAATAAAAATTTTAACCAAAATTGATTTATTAATGTATATAATTAAAAAAGGTAATCATTAAAAAATGGACGATCGATTAATCGTAAATTGTTGATTAAAAAAAGAAATCGAAAAATCGGTGTCTGATTTAATCAATTCTCGAAGTTAATCCAGAAACAATAACTTCAAACATGTAAGCACATAGATATCGTATTACATATAGACCAAATAACAATATACCTAAACTCAGTTTACACTTTGTCAGTATGCGTACAGTTTTGATTCCGTATTTCATTTCGAAATTTCAGCAGTTAATCATTAATCGATTATCCGATTGACGATTACAATCGAAAAGAATATAATCGTTAACCGTAATTAACGACTAAAGTAGAAGTGTAATTGGTAATTGCGATTAACGATTGAAGTAGAAATTTATTCGTCAATCGTTGGTTAAATTTTTGCCCAACTCTGTCTGGCGAGGATTTGAATGCAACAAAACGAAAACCGAAAAATTATGATTTTTTACCTTTTTTTTATGCATGAGCGACACGTGTTCATACAATATAAAAATATACAGGGTCATCCGTTTTTAAACGGACAAACGTAAACCAGCTATAAAGAACCCCAAATGGAACAAGTTTTACCCCTGCCACTTTTTTGTTTCGGCCTTGATTTCTAGAAAATTGCAAAAAACCATAATTTTTTTAGTTCACATAAACTTGAATATCTCGGGACTCCAGTGATGAATCTTGATGATTTTGTCTTAAATTTCAACATTTATAACTAAATGGTTAGTAAAAACGTTCAGTTTTCGAAAAAATAGTTTGTTAATTTTTGAAAAATCTTAAAATTTTGAAGTTTGTTATTTTTTGTCTTGAATTAAACGGTTGATTACGCATAAATCCAAGTTTTTCGAAGTTTCTTCATTCAGACTCCACGACGTGCCCTATGCCAAAAAAAACAAAGATCCGAAGGTCATACAAAAATATTTCGTTAACAAAAAAGATGCCCCTATTTATTTTAAACCAAACAAAGGAAAAATCATCAAGATTCATCACTGGAGTCCCGAGATATTCAAGTTTATGTCAACTAAAAAAATTAACACCAACATGTGGTTACAGTAATGTCAAACTCAATCGAAACTAAATTTGTTTAATTTACACTAAGCGAGTAAGTTACAATGAGTTTATCGTTAAAACCTTTGATTAAAAAAAATCAAAAAAAATCATATACAGTTCTTTAACATTAAATGTCGGTTATTTTACAGACGCAAAATTTTATTATTTTACTTGAAAATGATCTATATCTAGATCGAAACGTTCAAAAATGATTTTGTGATATTTTGCAAATAGTGTTTTATGTAAAATCACATCGAACCTGTGCGCTGAAATTATTATACTTTAGTTAAAAAAATTATGGTTTTTTGCAATTTTCTAGAAATCAAGGCCGAAACAAAAAAAGTGGCAGGGTTAAAACTTGTTCCATTTGGGGTTCTTTATAGCTGGTTTACGTTTGTCCGTTTAAAAACGTATGACCCTGTATACAGCATTCTATCCACGAAGCTAACTAAATAACGATTATTATGCATTTTTTTGGCGAAATATGCCCCACCTCGGGTCACATTTGCCGTAATAAAAAATTGAATTTCATCCCCGACGCGAAAGGGGGTGAACGTACGCGCGATGCGCAGATTGCAATCACCCCGTCTGCGATGCGGCTCCCCGCGTCTCCGGTGGTGTTTACCTGTGAGAAACGCACGTACAGAGACGCAAGAGGTTCGTAAACGCTCGGCGATTTCCGATGTCGAGGCGTGGAGCGTTCGGGTGATCCCGGAAAGCCGGCGGTCGAGTCAGTCAGTTCAAACGCGTCGCAAGTGTCGCGCGTTCCGTCTTCTGGTTTCGGTGCATATCCGCCGTGTCGCGAGTCTCATCCAGTCGGCTGTTTCCAAGTTCGCCAGCGTGACGTTTGATACCGCAAGGAAAACACAAGGGGACGTGACAAGGTATACGCAAGGTGTGCGCGAGATAGTACGGCGATCGAAAACAAGAAAAGAGATAGCGGTAACGAGGATCCTCTCTCGGGCTAACGAGAGCGACGCGCAGAGTCGTCGACCGTGGAGAAAATGACGGATGTGCAGGTGAATCCCAGCAAGGACGACGCCGGCAGCAGATTGCAGCAGAACGAACACGTCACGCAGCGAACAGGTTGGTGTTTATTACGCGTAGATTCTTGCCGAAACAGATTAGTTTATAGCTTTTCCGAGTTGGGACGGACACGCGAGTAAGCTCATTGGCGGAACGAGCGACTCGCCATCTTGGTACGCGATTTCGACACTAATTTCTGTGTCCAGTCACCCCGTGTGCCCACAACCTCCCCCGATTTCACGTTCACTGGGAAACTATAAATATTACTGTTATCGGAAATCTTTCAGTCTGCTTTACTAGACTGTTCTCACTCGGCCTTTTCTGTCTGCGCCCGAGGGTGCGATTTTATGGACCATCTACTGGAATTTAGAGGACGGGGTGGTATTGAGCATACTTTTTAGTGGTCGTCTAGTGGAATGATCCTTCTGGTCTAACTCCGCTACCCCTGTCGGAAAATATTCGACTGCAATTGTGAATATAATGTTTATATGATACACTACGTGTTTGGATATAGTGTAATATGATTGATGAAGGAATTATTCGTATATTAATCGCTTACACTACGATTTATTTTCAATATAGTGATTCGAATCTGATTCGAATCTTTTTGTAATTCATAATTTCTTAGGAAGAAGATTGTATTTATTGTACGACTATTCTCTAATAGTTAAAGTAATTTATCTTGGATTAATGAAAATTAATTACATACGTAATTAGTAGATCATGCGCGATGTGTAGTGTAAGAGATTAAATATGAAACATAGTACTGTATACATATTAGAGAAATATTGCACTAGTTAATAATATTCTTTTTAACAACTATGATAAGAGTATCTATATGTAAAAATTTTTTAATGTGCCAAACCCTACATGGAATGAGTGTCTACTTTGGTTTGAATGATTTTTGTCAAGGGCAGTATTTGAATGAGTTTAAGTATTTTGAAAGAACAGTTCACGAGATAAATATTACTGTCATGGGAAATCTTTGTTTGGTTCGACTAGAGCAGACTGTTTTTATTCTGCTTTGGAAACTGCCTGTGCTCGAGAGTGCGATTTTATGGACCCACTACTGGGATTTAAAGGACGGGGTGGTATTGAGTATACTTTTTAGAATGATCTCTTTAGATTATTTTTAGTGTGGGTTTAGCAAAGCTGGGAAGTTGTGGATTAATTAAAGTTTAAATATTTGGGGAGTACAGTGCTAGAGTTGAACAGTAAACGATTTTAAACGAGTAGAGTATTAGGGTTGAAAAGTAGAAGATTGTATAGAGTGAGTGGACTAGAGTGTATAACGTTTGTTCGGAGAAATATTTAGTAGATTTTGTTTGAGTTTTTATTACGAAGGTATGTGCCCTTCGGAGTGGTTATTGATGTAACCCTTATGTCAATAACCGTGCCCTCGGATACTAGCAATGTGCGTTTATTAATTTATTGGGTTGGCAAAAAGTGTTGTATCACTTTTTTTGAAGGTTAAAGCAGGATTTCACTACTTCAATATAAAAATTATAGTAATTTACAACATATACTTTTCAACTTTATTAAGTAAAGGTTCAAAATTGGTGGATAATCGTTGAGCATGAACGTGCGTGCTGACATTTCAATACTTGTGTGGCACGTCCTCCTTTCCTTACTTTTGACCTTGGCAGCTATCTCGTTTTATGAAAGATTAATAGATCTAAGCAAGACCTTGAAACGGAACATGCCATAGATTTTTACCTGCTAGGGGAATAAATTTTAAAAATAAATTATTTAAACTAAATTTTATATTATTATGTTAGCAATTGTTTTTTGAAATGCAGTCTCTTAAACCATTTTACAGTAGAAGAAACATACTTTTAATAAGTGTTTTTAGTCATTAACATTCTAATTAATTTAGACATATTTAATTTATTATTCTAAATATTAAATTATTCAATTCACAAAAAATAAGAAATTGAAAAGTTCAAATATGTTTATTGTGGTATAAAAAAATATTAGTAGTTCAAAATTATTAATACATAAATTGTAAAGCAGGTAGATATGTATAATCTTTGGTGGTCGAATAATTATGAGCCTCGCTGTACTTGCACGTCTAGGTAAAAGTATTCTGCGTAACATCTATTATTGTAGCGAAGGTTAAGGAGATTTCCAAGCACGGTGATAGTAGAGATAATTTTAGTATGATTTAACAAACTTCCTATTATTTATATTTATAAATAGAAAACAATTAAAAACGAACAGAACATAGTATTGGTAGATGTTCATTTTACAACACCAACGTATTATAAATAATACAATACTTGCACACAAATGTTTATATTTCTCAATATACATTAAATGCATTTCGTTCAAAATTTAAATTTTTTAATTTTGTATTATAAATGAACTTGTTTTTAAAAACATTTATTTTTTATTAACGTTTTGCAACTTTCCGTTCATGTAATAACAAAATTACCAATGATAACATCCTTCTTATCTGGAAAATTTTTACTTGTTTAACAAAAACACCTATACTTTGACTTAACAAATTCTAAAATTTATAACTACGAAAGGCATGTTGTTTCAATAGTATCTATTCATTCAGATCTATGTATGTTGTTAATTTCTCAGAAATTACATGCTGTTTAATTCAATTATATGTATCTTATGCAATATTCCCAACATTACATTTTTCAATCGATTTCTGCTAAATTCATTTGAAGCTTTCGAGGGATATTTGCAATAAGAACATAGTGAGTTTCCTTCCTGAGTATAATTAAATTTTCCATCTGACTCGTGATGTAATAAATGAGTATAATGTGAAGTAGCATTCAGCGCCTGTTAAGTACGTATAGGTACAAAAATATCTTCTAAGTAGTCAGTTAACTGGTTTGCAAACTTCATCTCGAGGCGCTACCATAAGTGGAACGTTCGACCAACCACCTTGTCAACCGGACAAGATAAAAAAGTGAAAATAGGCCGTATCATATGCCGATTAAGAAATTGACGAACGTTAGGGAGTTAACGATGTTTTGTGGGCGTGTCATTATAAAATTGACCGAGCTCACCTTCGATGATGAGCCCAAGACCTTAATCGGATGACCCACTCCAGGTCCTCAAATGACGGAACTCTCTAGCCGAACTAGTTTCAGCAATTTCCTCAACATTTTCTTCCACACACAAAAACCTTCTACACCGAATAAAAACACTATTATTACCAGAAAACAAAATAAACCTCGACTCTTGAACCGTGGACCCTTTTCAAATTCAACAATCAATGGTGCTGAGACCTACACACACCGTTAATTATGAATTTGTTAAAATATTTTCTAAGATTCTTGTATATCCAGTAGTCTCTGTTGTTTCTATATAACGTTAAATTACGACTTCGAATCACTCGGTCAAAATAGACGCCGGGATCAACATTGAATTCCAAATAAAAATTCAAATAAACGTTCCATTCAGTATCTGTATAATTATCGCTATTATCGTGTATAGTCTAGTAACAACATATTCAATTTTTGGAATGTGAGAAAAGATAGAAAAAGAGGAGTCACAGATTCTTTGAATATTAAACCACACGTTGTGGCTGTAAATAGCAGCGCATACGAAGGTGTAGTAACTATATTAATAAATAAATCAATCAATAATTTTATAAAATATGTCGACCAGAATACATAATATGAAGCTGTAGAAAAAATTGGAAATATGCATTAAAAAGGCACAATAATTTTGTTTTATAGATTGAAATTTGTCTCAAGTTGTTTATAAATTGTTACAATTGCCAATACTCTTGAATTGATCCTTGCCAAGCAGTGACACTTAAGCGAATGGTTTGTTAACGTTAATACTGTGTCTAATACATACGTGAGTACCTATCGTTACGCGAATGCTTATCGTTACGCGAGTAAGAGGCCAAGGTCCTCCTCGTTACCCATGTTCCTCTTTAAGCTTTATCGTACCTCGTGATTATTTGAACGATTTGCATCGTCCTCTCGTGTTCACCGAATGTTCATGCAACCGAACTGTCTCCGGCAGCGTCAGTTAACGTCGCTTTAATTAATGAGTTCTGGAATATACTGCCTCTCCTCGAGCCAAATATCTGCATTTAATAGTCCACAGATAGAAAAAGGTGGCATCAGAATGTTAGTAATTTAAACAATATTACATAACGCAATCGAAAGATAAAGAAATAAAGGGTAAGATAAAGGGAAAGATAAAGGGTAAAAAAAGTATTGGCACACTCTTAAAAAGGCGATAACTTTTTAAATATCGTATTATACGATTTGAATTGTTTTGGGAAGCTAGAGCAATTAGTTTGCCACAGGATGCGAAAACAAATTTTGTCAAAAATTGCAATTGATCGGAATTGTAGCAAAAATACTAAAAGTTGCATTTTACAACTTTTTTATGTGGGCCAATATTGAAAATTTTTAAAATGCGTTTTGTAGACCTGTGTCAATTAAACATATTCTGAAAATTTCGTCAAAATCGGTCAACATTGCAATGAGCTATAAACGTTTAAATATGTTAAAAATTGCAGATTTTCACGATTTTCGACCTATAACTGCAGATTCTTACATCTTTCAATGCCTGTCGTTTTTTTTCGCTTCAACCGATTTCGATGAAACTATTTTTAAAATTTTCAATATTGGCCCACATAAAAAAGTTGTAAAATGCAACTTTTAGTATTTTTGCTACAATTCCGATCAATTGCAATTTTTGACGAAATTTTTTTCGCATTCTGTGGCAAACTAATTGCTCTAGCTTCCCAAAAAAATTCTTCGTTTTTGTATAATTATCACAATTCTGACATGAGCATAAAAATTATATTAAAGAATTTATTTGTACTTGAAGCAAATTATTGACGGGGATTTACTCTTTCTAGGGATACAATACGTAGAATACATATCGGACACCATTTGTTCGCACGCGGTTGTCTAACAAGTGTATTTTTTTCGACGTTCAACTTTCAGTGAGCTAACCATGTGAGCAAACAAGTGACTTTACACTTTATTAATCTCGACCAACGAGTCGTTAAATAACATTGTAACATCATACGTTACAAGCAGATTCGATTACCTGGAGACGCGGTAATAGCTATCAAGTTTATAGTAGCGTAGAAACGAAAAGAAACTCTGCAAGTTGACACGATATTAAACGGCAATACTCGAGTCTAAGTATCACAGATTTTTTCGTATGTTAAATGCAAATGTTTATGTACCACAATTGCTGCAGATCAAATATTTTTGTTCTTTGTTAATTTTTAAAAATGAAGAGTACAATTAAAAAGGAAAATATTATATGTATAAAGTATTCTGTCAATGCATTTTTTAAAATACACAACACTTTCAGAATTGATTTATTAAAATCTTGAAATAATTAAATAAATTCGTTTATCTGATCACAAATTTTAATAAAAATATCACAAAATTTAAGTGGTAAGATTCGTATAAAGTAATACATAACTCATGTCGGACGTTTTGAACTAGTATTTCAGCTGTTGATCATGATCTACCGTATTTCCTTGGATAGTTCCTAACACACGTGTACTCAATGAACGTTCAATCTCGAAAACAAAGTCTCGTATACAAAAATATTATTCTACAAAATTGTTTAATTTCTTAATTCGACATTCGAGACATACTTGCATAAACTGCATGTTGTCCACATACATTATTAAAACAGTTTCAAAATTTTTTAAATAAAGATATACTATTACCAACTGAATCGATTCAAATCTTCATTCTGAAGAATCGGTGTGGTATTTTAATTTACGGACTCCCCTTCAGTATCGTAAAGTTCAGCCTTTTTCGTTCACATTTAATTTTTCGGTCAGCACTAAAGAAGTCAGGGGTCATTTTATCACTGATAGTAATTTTCATGAGACTGAAACAGCTCCGAATTCAGCGAACTTTTCCTAGATATAAATATTGGAATAACTGGCATATTATGCCTCGCACAGGATATTGACCAAACTCGCGGCGAAACATCGTAACCAGCTCGAACTTGCTGAATTTGTATCGCGTCGGCGCGTGATTAATCGCGTCTGGTTTATTACGCGGGCCAATTTCCGTGTGGTCCATCGCACAGATTTATTGAAAATCAATGGAAGAGTCTGAGGAGCTCGAGTTCACCGACCGACGAGTTCTTTGAATCTAGTGCCGGCTAATACGTGGAAAAATGGAAGAAACACTCGACCCCGTCTCGTTCAAGACGTACCCACACAGCATACGTGATTATCTACCCACTTCCAAAGCTTTAGAAGAGCTTCCTTCCTATGAAGGGTCCTATAGGTTACCAGTAGACTGTCGCGAACTCTAATGAGACCTGCTCCACTGATTTGGGTGTATAGTAAATTTTGCGGTTCCTCCTTAACGATCATCTTAGACGTCAACAATCATTGAGTACTTCCAATATTTACTTCGATTATTTATTCTACATGTTCTAGATGTAAACAAGTTTTTTCAAAGATTCTTTGAATATTGATTAATTGAATACAGCTACTGCACAATAACAATACTACAGCAATATCATTCTACAGTCAAATTGATACATTCTGAATACGTCATTTATTTGTTATATTCACGTAGATAATATGTAGTGGGAGTTTTTGAAACATTTTTTATACAAAATAAATACATTTCAGCAGAATAATATTTCTCGTAAGACATTTATTTATTTAAAGTGATATTAAGTATTGTGATATACAATTTTTCAATCGCAGAACGCATGTCATTCTTGTCAACTATTGCGGAAATTTCTATTTGTGACGAAAGAAAATTGAGCACGAAATTCTAGTACAACTTTAGTATCATACCTATTCTTAGATTGAACCGTTCCGACAATTCAAGATTACGTAATAATTCGCTTCCACATATAGGGTGCTAAAGAAACAGGTTCAGAATTGTTTAGAATGCACTTAGTGATCTTCAAATGCTGCTGAAAATGGTATATATTGACAAGATGGACACCGATCGTGTTGCCTTTGAAATATGTTGTCAGAATCATCATTTTAAACAAGTTTTTCTTATAGACAATAATCGTCGGTTGGTTTTAGTTTTCATGATATTTGGAAAAAACTTTAAATAAATTGGGATTACGAGTACAGTTAATTCTGCATGTTTTAATGCAGAATACTCAAAAATAAAATATTAATATCTTGAATCAATTTTTTATTGGATACATTGTGCTCATTATTTCAAAAAATGCATCGATACGTTTATCGAAAGTATAAAGTCTTACAAATAAATATTCCGCAATATTTGATTTCTCTTTTTTGTCACTATTTACCCTGTAAGTATCTAATATTCATTAAAGTAAGAAAGCAATACATATACATACATATATATGTATGTATGTATGTATGTATGTATATGTATATGTATATATACATATATTTCAATTATTTTAAACATTGTGATATATTTTATTTTTCAAACTTCAAGATGTGTTCAAAAACAGTATTCAAATACGAAACCATGTAGAAATATAGTAGTGGAAAATGAATAATTATTGGATCCTAAACAATGATTGGTAGTTCTCAAAGAGTTGAACATTATATACTCAGCACAAACTGGTTAAAAAATATAATAATTCTGATAATCAACATTTTTCCAAACACGAATTTTAACATACCAAAAAGTCTTATTTCACATTCAATGCTATTTAACACGTGATCATTTATGGTAAATCTTCTGCGAACGATATGCACTTACTTCCACCGACACCGAGTGTAGGAAGCATTAGAAAACGACCACACGTACATTCATTGGTAAATGTAGCATGCTGTCATAATTAACATAGTTAAAAGGCCACGACGACAAAAAAAGACATTTAACTTAACGACTCCCGCTGCACATAGTCATCTAGCGTGCAGCTTTCATGTCATGAATGAAAATCCAGTGTACTGTGCTATATAGCTGGGATCATTGTATTATACTTGCGAATCCGAGCGTATTTCAGTAGCCAAATTTCGAAACAAGGCTTCTTAATACTACTCACAGGAAATAGTTGCTCTATACCACAAAATTACTTAATACCAATTTTCGCAAAATAATTTCGAACTCCAAACCGAGTGCCTGTAGATTTAAAAACTATATTTACAAATGGTGATTCATATTGTTTCATATTTTTGGAAGGTGAAATGCAAAGAAATGATCTTCATAAAATAATTTTATAAATTGATAATGACCATTTATTAATTAATATTAATATACTTGCATTTCTTTCATGGTATAACATTATATAATATATGTAATTAACTCTAATCTAAACATCTATTAAAAAATAAATCCATATAATTATTTATATATACATAAATTATTTATATATATCTAATTATATTTAATTATTACTAATTTTTTATTCCACATTTAAATAAATTTCTAATGCTAGACTATTTTTATTTTGCATAAAGATCCGCAGTCCGGTTATAAATATCTCTCCACTCTGAATACCAAAGAGCATTCAAATCATTGATTTTGCTAACCAAGTGCTTCGATATGTCCGATAATAATTCGCAACAACACAGCATACCCGTGAGATAGCGAAGTATCTTTAAAAATTCGATCATCTGAATCTTATAAAACTTCTTACTTGATAGTTGTTGATAAGAGTCCAAATAGTTCGCGTTTTCTTGCCTACTTTCGACCAAACATATCGTAACACTTGTCTACGAGTGTAGCACGTAACAAGCAGAAATCTAACCGGCAACGCCATGCAACGCAGTTACTCTACATAACTTATGCGATGCAATCGAGCAACGGTTTCCCATAAACGAACACACCGAGATGCGTATTTGGTATCAATTTGTCGTGTGCAAGCCAGATTTGGATAAGCGCCCCTTCACTGATTTGTTCTGCTTTCCCTTGTCGGTTCAGTTCTGAACGGTAAACACGTTAGCTGGTGCCGATCCGATCCGTAACGAAACGAGACGCTCGTTCAAGATACACGGACGTACATTTGACATGTCGTTCCTACCTGTGCAACAACTGCATACCGATAACGCCTCGATCTCGACATACCGTGACGTCGATTACGTCAGCTTTAAAAGTGTATCGCGTCGCGTAATCGTTTATATCGCTCGCGCCGATAAACCGATCGCAAAAATACTATCGTTCGCCGACGGTCGCGAGAATCGTCGCTAACTGGCGCTAAAAGTACGTGTTCGTCTGAGATTAAAACTATCGCGAATTATTCTCGAGAGTCCAATTCGAACGACATTCGTATAGTTCAGAGTCTTCTAGTTAGTTTTCTCCGCCATGTTTATACATATACAGTGACTCCCATTAATATTCGGACACCATAAAAAAAACGATAACTGGTTTAACATTAAACTGTACGACTTGAATTTTTGTTGGGAAGCTAGAGCAAATAGTTTGCTATAGAATGTGGAAAAACAATTTTTCAAAAATTGCAATTTATCGGAGTTGTAGAAAAAATACTAAAAGTTGCATTTTACAACTTTTTGATGTGGGCCTATATTGAAAATTTAAAAAATACAGTTTGTAGATCTGTGTCAATTAAACTTATTCTGAAAATTTCGTCAATATCGTTCGACGTTGTAATGAGCTACAAACGTTTAACGATGGTAAAAATTTCAGATTTTCACGATTTTCGGGCTATAACTGTAGTAAATCTATAGATTCTCGCATCTTTCAATGCCTGTCGTTTTTTCCCGCATCAATCGATTTCGATGAAACTTTTGCAGTGCATATAATTGACACAGATCTACAAAACGTATTTTTTAAATTTTCAATATAGCCACACATAAAAAAGTTGTAAAATGCAACTTTTATTTTTTTTTCTACAACTCCGATCAATTGCAATTTTTGAAAAAATGTTTTTCCACATTCTGTGGCAAACTATTTGCTCTAGTTTCCCCAAAAAATTCAAGTCGTGTAGTTCAATGTTTAACCAGTTATCGTTTTTTTTAAAGTGTCCGAATATTAATGGGAGTCACTGTACATAAATCGAACTGGGTGAGAAGTACAGTCTTATGCAGATATCAGAAAATCTTCAATTTAGAAATATCTATGTATTTTCGCCGAGCTTTTAATTTTTATCAAAGAATTAATTCACCAAATTATTATCATTATACCAGATCCTAGATCTGTGATACGATGAAAGTGCCGCCCCGAACCGTAATCTTATATTGAAGGAAAACAGTGTACGAGGTTTCTCCAGAAAGTATTTTTTGGATTTATCTATGTACGTGTGCATTATTGTTAAGAAAACGAAAGAACTTGTTTGTCCATATTGTTGCTTAAATATTGATGTTTTCGATTAAATGGTGAGATGTCGATACATGATTCTATCATCAATTTGACTAAGTCGGATAATTCGATTATGTTAACTTCACACTTTTTGTCAACGCCAAGTCAGACTATAAAGTAGCACGTATGGTCAGCATAGTTCAACCATTTCCCTTTATGTAGAACTAATTGAAAGTGTACAACATACAATTGCGCAATTTCCTTTCACATCGTCGACACTACCTCATAATTAACTGCACGACTGCATGAATAATTAGTGAAACTTACAATGGCGTTTACTACGCGGAGGTAATAACCGTTTCCGGTGTAATGCCGGAAAGAACGGGAACATTCTCCAAACCCGTGGATAACAATGTTAAATAATGATCAGTTAATTGATATACTGTTCCGACAAATTTAGTTTTTTGAATTACAGGAAAAGTAATTGCCATTTCGGGCTCTTAAACTAAAATGTGTAAATTTGTTAATTTGACTGAACCATCTATTTTTATTTTCGTGTTAGAAAAGAACTGTAACATCTTTCATCATCACTATTAATTTCGAAACTCCATTGACCTTGAAATTTTTGCACTTGACACTTTAAGTGTAAATTAATACCATTAATTTTTTAATGAAGTTTAAAATTAATTTTTTTATTACGGAAAAGGTTGGTTTCCAACAAGATTTTTCAAAATCTTTATTTTTAACTGACCCTCGCAAGTTGCTGTTAAACCAGTTTATCTGTATAACTTGCTGTGGTATAGGCTAGTTCCTTCATACACCGCTGCGCACAATAGTTGTTCATCCCACTCCTATGCCCAAGAGACGTTGCGTGCACCAACATTCCCATCATTGTAGCAACATTCTCCAGCATGGATTGCAGCGCATAAAATTACAGAATCATTTCACTATGGGTGAATCCACGAGTTTGCCATGGTATTTAGATCTTGGTCTCGTTTTGTTTGCGGAAGGAGAATTAAATTGGAACTGAAGCACCTGACACGACGAATTTGAATTAGTTGCTGTATAAGGGAATATCCGGGACAAAAGTTACATAGTAACAAAAATAATGGACAGTGAAGTTCAAAATTATTTTATTTTATAAAGAGTCTTCCATTAAGAGGTGTCATTTCACGCTGTTTTTTATCATTTAAAATAACACTTCTTAATGGAATGCCCTGTGCTTATTGAAACTACATTCCTAAATAATAGTAGATGTGTCTAATCAGACAGTGTCTGTGTCTACCTACCGAAATAAGTTTACTGAATCACTCGAAAGCATCAAAAATATAATTCTGTATACAGGGTGTCCCAAAATAAGTGTAACTCCCGGAAATGGGAGGTTCCTTGAGTCATTTGAAGCGACATTTTCCTTTACAAAAATGGTGTCCGCGGCTTTGTTTAGGAGTTATTATCGAAAAATACGGACCAATCAGAGCCCGGCTATAGCGAACGGTGTCCGACTAGGTGACAGGTCCCGATAAACGTGCTGTCGCTATTGGCCGAACCAAAATCAATCCGCTGTAGCCGCGCTCTGATAAGTCCGTGTTTTTCGTTAATAACTCCTAAACAAAGCCGTGGACGCCATTTTTGTAAAAGAAAATGTCGCTTCAAATAACCCAAGGAACCTCCCATTTCCGGGAATTACACTTATTTTGGGACACCCTGTATAAGGATCAGCTAATATTCTATTTCATAAAGACGAGGTGTACTCATTTACACGTGTCATAGACAAAAGCGACGTTTATGTTCTTGTCATCATCCTCAACACATATGCATGACCTCAATCCTGACATTTTAAATGCTTTCCGTGGATTCAAGGAAAAAATCGTCACGGAAAATGCAGTCAGCTTCGTCACAGTTTTTCTTTCACAAGCCTTTGTTCATTTTCTCATAAAGGACAGTGTCCTTTGTTTCCTCTTGCTTCGCTTGATGCACAGTCATTTCTAGCACGTAATGGCTCATTTTTCTATTTATCCAGTCGATTCTACACGGTGATAATGTCCCCAATTTATTCCAAGTATGTTATATCATCCCATACACCGTGCCATTTCCAACGAATCAGCATGGCATCACATGCTTCGAGCAATTGTTTAATCGACAACATTCGATAATTCATATATAATAATAAATGAATATTATTGGAATTAATAGGTTTTGTAAATATTAGTAAACACTACCTCCGGCTTTCCCTAGATTGAGTAAAGCGCGTGAGCTTCCCTGACAGCGAGAACGCTAGAATGTCATAGCTGCATCCTTATGGTTGCGCGATTTTCCTGACAGCGTAGACAGAAGTGGAGTAAGCCTAAAAGGCTTGCTCATTCTCGTACAGACAGACCTGACTCTATTGTTAGGATAATATTTGAGGAGTATAATATCAGAACTCACCACATCCACTTTTACAAAATTTATTTTCTGAATTCATTTGGCACTTACTAGTTAGTAATAAATCTAGTATATCCAAGAGTTTTCCTATGAAAAATAGATGTCTATTGTAACTATTACCAAAAGTTGTCGTATTGAACATTTCACAAACAATAACTTAAGACGCGTAAATAATATTTCTTTCGATCTGGGCGTAGTAATTTTAATTGATATCGATATCGCGTTTTGTTAAAGATACATCCGACGATTCATTGGAAATGTTCAAAACTAAGATCCTCAAATTGGTTTTGAATGGACATCACGGGTTTTAAAATTAACTAATGCGGGGTTTTATAAAGTATAATTTATTATTAAAGGAGAAGTACAGTCGATGTTATTAATTTCACAAGGCACTGCCATACGAATACGTAACTTTTATACGAACTTATTTCACACTTCCACTAAAACTGTACTTGCAGTCCCACGTTAGATTAATTATTTTTAAGGAGAACTAATAAACAGAATATGAACCACCTCCAAGAGTAGAAACAATAAATGATCACGATAAAATTCGGATGCTTTAACGATTGATACACACTATATAAAATATTCTGCTTTCGGTAAAATTGGGAACACCGAGCACTCGAAGCGCAGGGACACAAAAGAAATTGAAGAAAACCGGTTACAGATATATTTTTCTGCCGAGAAGAGAGGAACACATTAGTAGGAACGCGCTCTTAACGTGTTTCGCGTAAACCGGGATGGGGCTGCGAGCACAAAGGCTGAGCAAAGGACGAGGGGTTCTGCTGAGAGGGGGAAGAGAAGCCGAAGAGAGGGTTTGCACGAGCACCAGCCAGGAGAATCGATAATAAAGCGGCGCGACGACGCACAGCATCCAACCTCGGCTAGGGTGCTGCGTTTTTATAAACGTTTACGATTTCTTGGATTTTCTGCGATAAAATGGCCTATGAACACTGGGGCCGAGTGCAAGGGTGCTTCAAAAGTTTCTGTGTGTATTTAACTTCACCCTTTGCTCTTTCTTCTCACAGAAAACATCACACCCCAATAACTAAAAACTCCAAAAATGTTGGACAACCTTCCCCCATTCTGAGGTTAATATTTTCTAATTTCTTTTTAGCCAGAGTAGTATAAAAAAAGTAGATTTTATGCATTTAGTGGAGGGTTTAGACGAATTTAAGAACAACAGTGTTTTAGTTTGATCAGATTGAAATTATTGATGGAAAAAGGAAATGTTTACTTGGCTGTTTTAGTAGACAATTTTTATTTTATGGATCTGCGGTCTAGTGCAGTCTAGTTATAATATATTCTGTTATGAATTACAGTAGATGATCGAATATTAATAGTATGAATATAGATAATGTTATGAATATACATTATAACTTTACATTAAAGAAATCAATGTTGAAAGATATAGTTACACCAGATTCCTTGTTATTTTTGTGAAATATTTTATGCAATAACAACTTCTAAAGTTTGACATTAATATAAAATATATTTTTGATACTGTTGCTTTAATAATAATTTGATCAACCGCTATAAATTTCATATAATTCTAATATTGTAGATTCTCTCAAACTAATTTTTAAAAAACTATAAGAGTGTTCTTATTGCAAAAAATGTTAAATTAACAGATACATATGTTCCAATTATACTATAACTTTACGTGTTCAAACTATTTTTAAATAATCAAGTCAAGTCAGTTTTAATTAATGGTTCTTCAATAGTGGTTTCAATAGTGCTTGAACACAGTTTGAACATTTGAATGTGCACGTAAGAGAGACTATGGTATGTCGACTTTGGTAGTCAAGGGTTAGATCGAACACGTTCAAGATAAAACGTGTAATGGTTGTGCAAGATATTGGGTTACCAGCCAAAAAGGAAAGAGAATAAAAGGCGGTAATAAGGACTGACTAACGAGTAGCACAGCTGCTGATGTGGACAATAGATGCAATATACGATTGTGCATGCAAACAGAACCGTTCACGTGGACGGAGCCCTGTGGTTGAATCGCCAACACAAGCAAGGTCTACGAACGCAAAAAATGATATACTATTAGCACATCTTGTTAACGTAATGCCGTCGCGTAACCTCGACGAGGACGGAACTTTCGTGTAAACGAGATGCTGTAACCACATCACACGAATTGGTATTTCCAACGATATTCGTAGTGATCAACGTTGCGTTGGTTAGTAAATTGGTGTTAAAATCGCGCGTCCGGTCGGCAGATACTGCGTGTGCTATTTCTAGCTGTAATATTTTAACACGTTTTATCATTAAAGTTGCAGAGATTGAAGAAGTATTGTATGAATTTAATTAAATAATGTTTGTCGGAGTTGTATGTAAAAAATAAGTGCAGAATTTATAAAGAAGTAGATCATTTTGAACACTCTGGTTAGTTTCTTCTATAAAATAAGAAATTTTATCATTAAAGTTGCAGAGATTGAAAAAGTATTGTATGAATTTAATTAAATAATGTTTGTCGGAGTTGTATGTAAAAAATAAGTGCAGAATTTATAAAGAAGTAGATCATTTTGAACACTCTGGTTAGTTTCTTCTATAAAATAAGAAACAAAAAATTGTATTCATTGCAAACATAAAAAATTTCATTTCTAGCTTTAACATAAAAATTATGTAGCCAATTACAGTTAGGTGGATCATTTTGTATACATGGCTCGAAGCTACTCGATCAACGTTTCATAGTACTCAAAAGTACCGCTTAAACTTCTCCTCCACTCGAAAGTACCAGAGTACCCACGAAGTGATCGAACTCATCAGTCGAATCTGGCGTCTTTGTCTTAAAACATAAACAAGACTTTTGCAATGGCCCACTTCTTCATCCCATTTCTGTTACCGGTCCTCTTACATCGGTCCATACGATTGTTGGGCACGCCTTGTCAATTGTCATTGTGACTTTCGATGTCGAGGCGTAACTGATTGGAAGCGTAGGATCGCCAATGTGGCATATCGTCTTACCGGTAATTTTACGACAGGCGGCGATGGGTAATGGAGCAGATCGGCGTCCCAGACATAGAATTGCCAGTCGTTTGGTGACAAAAAAATGATTACATCATGAATAACGACAAGAAAGGAATGCAACAGTCTCTTCATCGGAAGAAGCGTCACGATAATTCGAGGTTCAATTAAACCCGCTTAATTGTGCCCTGCCACTTTTTCTCGGCTAATTCAATTTAGCTTGGGGACTTCCAGAGACATCGAGTCTACTTTAACCCTTATATCAGTACTGCAATTATTGTCTTCAAAATTTTGTACGTAACTTACTAGTAAATTTACAAAATTTTAAAGACAATAATTGTTCCTACTAGAGCAAACAGCAAACTTTATATAGACTTTCATTTTCTGGAATAATTGCAAATTTTTATGCAAAATAAAAATGGTCCGCATTCATCGCAAGATACAGGAGCTAAATTCTAAATATAACAGTACTTTAAAATTCTTGGAATATTTTCACTGTTTTCATAAATGTATCCATTTCATTTTATAAAACGCAATCCATCCTCATAAAATTCGAATAATACACAAATTACAAGTTCACTGAATGTCATGTTATGCGTTTTAATTATACTGTGAAACTTGATGCAAAATAAGAATCGTTAGTATCGGTACAGAAAGGTTAAGACAGATTAAAATGTCTTTATCTTCAATGATCTTAATAAATCGAAAATAATACATAGCTAAAATCCGCAGTCTAGTTACAATTTTAAATAACTATAAAATGCATTTCATTTTTGTCAGGCATACAAAATCGCGATGGTCTACGTGTGAGATAACAAGCGGAAAATATTCATAATTCTTTCGCTCTCTAATCGAGACGATTCCATCGCAGAAATTTGCAAATCGACGCCGATACTATGTAAAACGTAATCGATAAAGATACCAATTAATCGGCCCGAACACCGCGATAGCTGGTGGCCCCGATAATCCTCGGATAAAATTCGGAATCCCTCTTGCCGTTGGAATTTAGGTTACCTGCGCAATTAGCGTAGACAACTCTTAAGTGTCGTGAATCGAGTGACGCGAAGTATCTAAATGTAGATAATCAAAGAGAAGGAGAAGGGGCTATATCTGTGTAGGGGAAGAGGCTAGAGCGAGAAAGAGGATGCGTGACGTGAAGCGTATCCGTGTTCAGTGTAGGCGTGTTTGTAACACCGTCAAATCCAACCACTTTAAACAAGTACCGGACTACCAGTCGACGGTCCAAGAATAGCGGCGTGTCACCTTTACCTTTTCCACCAATTCTCTTGGATGCCATGCAAACTCATTGGCTCACGTTCTATACCCTCTTTAAGCGGAAAAGTTAGCCGCCGTTCGCAAGCAAGGTTGTCTTCAGTGATGGTCAGCTCACGTGTGAAACGGCCGCCCCATCCTTAACGTCGTCGTCGGGTATAAACATTTCATCGTAAGTAGAATTAGCGTTTCGTTGCGCTCTTCCGATGGAAACGGATCACGTGTAACGGTTACATAGATCGTATCGGCATTTTCAAACCATCTTAATCCTTTAACTGCTGGCGTTCTATGGAAGAATCCACAACAGAGTACGAAATCGCGATTTCTTGACTGTTATTCGGTGAGCGGAAGAGTCGGCGACAAATGATCGCGGATCACGCGATCTTCGAAGTTGCAAACGCGCGCTGTGCCACCATTAAGTGGGCTATAACAGGTTTATTCGTTCACTGTTGTCTCTTCTTCTAGAATTTGTTTTATTAACCCGTAGGTCTTTGATTTGTACATTTTTGACACATGGACAAACATAATAATGTATTTTTAAACATTCTTTCAATTTTTGTCACTGATATTCAGACTGATCGTTAAGGAAATTTATTTCAATGGTGAAATGTTAAGCATTAACCTAGTGATTCGCTAGAATGGGAAAAAGGACAACGTAGTTGTATTAGGTACGAACACAAAATCAGAATTTTCTTAATTCTCATTGCATCTTTATCAAAGATTACCGATAAATCAGTGAGACTGATGATCATAGAACCAGGAATATTCATCGCACAATTGTGAACCTATCGTGAGCTACGATCTGTCTAATTGAAAATATAACAATTTGAATTTTCATTAGCGCGTGATTCACTCTATGATTCATTCATTACATTACGAACGCTCTTGAGATATGAGGAAGAAGCTGTCTTCCTTTCGCAATTAAGCGACCTTAGAAACGAGTGAGACCGTGTCTAGAAACACTTTCCGGTAGTTGACGAGTTACTTTTTTATAAATCGAGCAGTTTTACGAAATTCTGATTAAAACCTTAAGCAATTCAACAGAATATATTTTTTATTTTACTGAAACTATGTAACCCCTTGAGAAGGGATGCGTTGACGAGGTTGGGAAAACAGTTATACGTCGTCAGTAGCGAGACGGTCACCTACATACTAAGCGGCATTCTAGGTTTTCCTCTTTTTATTTTTGTAGAGGGTATCTTGCAAATGGGAACTCCTAGTCTAGCACTGTCCACCGAACCGATTCAAACCAGTATCTTTATCCGGAAACCCAGATGCGTATGTCGCTAAGCACTACAGTGATTCACGTAATTGTCCACACACCCTTCAAGTTAGAGTAACTGTCTTAAAAGTGCGCTAAACGACTTCAGTTTTTCTGCGAAGCTAGAGGGATTGGTTTAGTAGATGCTGTGTAATCAAATATTTGAAAACATTTTTAAAAATGTTCTACAATGTAATACAAGTTTTAAAAAAATGTAGCATTACAATTAACAAAAAGATATTCATAGTTTAATAGTTTTTGATTGCAGAATAATACTACTTATTCACACAGCGAAACTCATTTTTTTACGTTAGGGTATCAATATTTATTTTTGGTTTTATCCATGGGAAAAGAAAAGCCTGCAAAATGAAGCCTAACAGTATTGAAAACTGGTTTTCGCATTATTTTCAAGTTTGTAATGATGAAACGCTTCCCTGAAGTATAACGATTTGCCAACAGCGATGCGTGTAAGTTAGGTCAGTTGAGGCGCTGACATTGGCGTAACATTCAAAAAATAGATAACTCTACTATACTGAAAGTTAAAAGTGGATATCTAAGAAGTGAGTAATGTAAACAAATGATAGTGAGGAAAATGAACGTTGAATTGATATTCTTATGTAGGCGGAAATACGTAGAAAAAGTTGCTGGTAAATTGTCCGTAACACATAAAAATGAATAGAAATTTTGTTTTCACATCAATGTGATCTTGAATTGAAGTAAAAAGTTTAATGGGGCCATTGCCGCAAGCAAATTGATTGCTTGGAAACGGTTGATAAAGTCTTGGCAACGATACGATCGTTATACATGTAGAGAAGAACCAACCACCATTCCGCCATTCCTGGAATTCTAGCCCAATAGCAGAAACATGGTGCATTTCTCGAAGGTAGGAATGAATTAAGTAACTTTTTCCTCTGCCCGACTGAATTGTAAATCGTCTGTACCAACAACGGGAAGCCATTAAGATTTAATCGAATATTGGAATGTAAATGTTAATGCTATTAAATTTGCAATTTTTGTTAATTATATATAATACACTGAGACAAGTAGCAACTATTCTGGTAATATTATATAGATTATATAAAAACATTTTCAATTGACGATTGAAAGTTTACACATACACAAATGCTATTATAATTTATATAAAACATTTGTTACTCTCTTTTTAATTATTTTGAGCTTGCTTTTTATTGATTATCGGTAGAAATCCTGGGAACAAGTAATTAAAACCAAAAGAACAGAAAGTAATCACAACAAAACACAACATCAATTGTTAATGTCATTAACACTTTTGTAGCACCTTTTTTTATAGTGTTTCTAGGCATTCTCAAACAAATAGAACGTCTATACATAAGCGATGTCACACAGACGATTATATTTTCGCGACGGAACGAACTCAAAAATATCTCAGCCAGCGAAATCGTTTGGTCGAGTTATTTGCAGAATCAGCTTTTCGTTAAATCCCATAGCGTTTTATAAAAATATCTATTGCTATTATTACTTCCAGAATGCGAATCAGGAGGACAAACAAAATATATACAGTAAAATAAAGCAGTAGAAGAATTTAAAATTATTGTTATATTTAACTTATTGGACGTATTAAAAAATTAATTAATTTACATTTTACATTTACATTAATTAAGTAATTCACATTTCAGTTGACGTAGAAAATTTTGCATGAAGACCCCCAGTCTGTACCAGTCTATAATTACCTATTAGAATTATTAATTAGATAATAGCAGAATTGATTAAACGAAGTTTTATTAATTGAAGCAAATGAAATTACGAGCACGAAGAAAACACACCTTTATGGTTAAATCTTAAACGTCAAGTGAGAATCACTCGAGTTAGAAAGTTGAACATGTTGAAATTCAAAAGATATTTTTATTGATAAAGTTTGAAAATTGAACAATACTTCCAAGAGTAGCCGCGTGAATATTCATCGTGTAGGTGTGCTTTGAATACAGTCTGTCTATTGCGTACCACTTCTACTTGTTTGACCTGCTACCTGTCATGCGATTACAAACTTGCGTGAAGATATAATGGAAAACGATTATCAATGCCAGGTTGTTGTTACAATTTATGTTACCGTAACTAAAAATAATTAGCGAAACATATACCCGTACACACATACAGACCTGCTAACCTTAGAGGGCTTCCTACGCCGATCGTTCACAAGCTATTGAAAATATATCGTATCTCTCGCGCTGAATATTACCAGAAAAACTAACTTATTCACTGCTGTCCACTATTCTAAAATTATTAACATCACTTTCAGTTTCGTGGAGATTTTTTAATTGTAATTATTGAGAAAATTTAACTGTAATTATTGAGAACATCATGCAAATGTTTAATGTCTGCATTTACAATCGCAAGTTAATTTATGTTTCTTTACTGGAGATTGATTTAATTATCGCGATCAGTTGACATAAAGTTCGAGTGGATAAACATTTGCTTTTACACGTTCTGGGGAGAAGTTCAAGCGATTACATGTCAATTTTCGAACGTTTCTTGCCCCGTGTAATGAATATGAACGAGCCACGCAAGAGAGTAACGGGATGGACAACAGTATCAATTTTTAGCGACTATCGATTCTTGAGACTTCGGTTTATGGCTCGATTCCAAGGGGACCTTGCAAGGTTTCCATCGTTGAGGATTAGTAATCTTCGACTAGACACACGACTGCCAGGGGCAGTACACTTTGCACAAAGGAATAACAACTCAGCTATTCCTTCCTGCTACAGTCGAATTTAATAATCATCTGCTTGCGCACGGTCTGTCATTTTGTCCCCACTAAGAATTAATTACTTCGAAATTATCAGTACTTTCCGGCATTTATGGATCGAAGGCTTCGCAGCAATAAAGGGACAACTTCATTTTCTACGAATTGTTTCTTTCGTTAGTGGTAAAAGTGTTAACTGCAAGTTATATTATTATTATTTATTTATACCTAACTCGTTCTTTCGCAATGCATCGCATTTTCTAGACCAGTAAAGCATAAGTTTCATATCTCGTATAGAAGTTTGTTAACGTGAATATTATAATGATTGATCAGTATTTATACCAGGGTTGAAAGTTAAGTTTTAATTGATTTTTATTGCTCGATTATAATCACCGAAAGTGGGTCTCTTTATTGAAACTGCTTCAATTGACTTTCAATGAAACAATAAATTATGTTGTCTCTTTAATGTGCTATAATTATTAGCAATTGTGTAGACAGATTTATCTTGAATAAAATTTTGTCGATGTATAGCTAATATTTTTGCTCGAAGTGTATTGAGCATGGAAAATAAACTATGTAGAAATTAATTATATAATTATGTAAAGTTAACTTATTGTTAGTGGTGTATAAATTATTCGAAGAAATGTTAACCTGCAATCGGTATACTGGCTTACCTCCGTCGGTATACGTGGTGTATAAAGTATATAAAGTACGATTGGAGTTATCAACATTCTTTACCAGAAGTCGGTTATGGACACTTATGTTTCTGCAATAATCGATAAGCGAGTTTTGCAAGAATCAACCGTTGGTAAAATGAGATTTTGGCGCATAATCGGAAATAAAGTGAAAAAGTCCAAAATTAAATGTGTATATTTAATTATAAGAATGTTCTGTAAATTGAGTGATTATGAACTTAGGAAAATGTAAAATCACAGCATGACTGATCACAAATGCTGAGACCTTGATTCAAAGGTATTATTCTTTCGGTTTGTCAAGGATGAAGATAATAATGCAATTTGTATGTGACAGTATACGATCTCCTTTCCAGGAAATTCGATCAATAAGTTTAATGCTGTTTCTAGAATCATGTTATTCACAGAGGGCGTATTGTAATCACTGACATTTATGGAAATACATATTTAATTCAGTAATGGAACCTTGGGGTATATATAATTACTTTAATTATATAAATATCTTCTGATATTTATAATCTTTCGTGTATCATAAATAATTAATTTAACGATACAATTTGAAATTTAATTTCTGATTAATCTTCTTATATTTATAATCTTTCGTTTATCGTAAATAATGAATTCAACGATACAATTTGACATTTAATTTATAATTAATGAAGACTATTTTATTTTGAGTTAATTGAAGTCATTAGCTCTAGTCCGATTTTAAACTGTATGTTTTGCAATTATTACTTCGTTAGAAAGTTGTTAAATTAATTTGAGCCTACGTTAAGTACGATAGAAATATTTCTACACCTAAATAAACAGAATCTTGTTATTTTTATAATTGAACCATGAAAATCTCGGGTTTTCAAAAAGAAATTCATAAAGTTTTGCAATTTTACTAAATAGTCGGTTCAAGATAAAAATATTAAAACGTTCGAAATTGTAAGACTAATCGTGTATATCAAGTCCTAGAACACATACAATGAAAAGTTGTAACTCGATTAAAATTATGATTGCTATATGCAGTCGAAGACGAAGTGACAGCGTTGCAAGTTGTGAAAGTAGTACACGTTTGTAGCAATTTCAGAACAGTAAAATTTCTTTATGACTAAATTTATGTGCCAGACAGAAATTGTGTTCAAGGGAATCCCAATGTGTCAAGGTGTCAACATGTATTCGTATATTGTACTGAACGAATGAGTAAGCTATTTCTTAGTATTTATGACGCTGCGAGAAATGTTACACAATTCTTGCAACCCTTTTCTATATGAGGATTATTGATTTTGAGCTTCACATTTTTACAAGTATTTGGTTTGCATCCAACATTTCATTTGAAATTATAAAATAATTATATTCTTCTCTTATTCTGCTCTACTCTAATTATTCTACTCTTTGTTACTCATTACTGAAATATATATATATTATCGTTTTATCATTCTGACTGATAGTCATCGATTGGACAATATCGTTCAACATCGCAGAAAAGCTTTTTCTGTGTTCATTGTTCGAGATTATCAAGACTGTATTTAATAATAAATGTGATCCATTTGTAATATTATGAAGAATATGAGATGTTAATAATTCTGTAGGTATCGAACCGTTTGTCAGTATCTACGGGAAGTTAGATCAATCCCATTAATGGGGTTGCTGACTTCTGAAAACATTGGCTAACAATTATGTGAAAAATATAAATATAGAATATTTATTGTAAAGTACCGTCTGAATAAATTCTTTAACATTTTTCTGGAGAATAGTGAAATTGTTGTAGATATTTACATTCTTGGATAATTGTAAATTCACGTTTAATTGTATGTGAAAGAGAGGCATAAAAATATGTGTTGTAAGTATAAAGCACAGTGTTATTGAATTTGACAAATGGGTTGACATGATTACACGAACTGATAATCGTATTGTAAGATACTATCGTTAACGTTTCTATTAAATTTATGTTGTACCTTTTAAAACATTTTAATTCATAATTGAAACTGATAATTCATGGGATACGCGTGGTATTCATTTATGTCTGTCCATTGCTCGACACTTCTACTTACTTGCTATTTTCTGCAAGCTTATTTCGATATTCTGACTGCCTTCTTATATGAAAATGAACTACAAATATTCTAAACTATTCCTGCACTGCAGATCATTATGCAAATGTTGGGTTTAAAACAAACACAAATCTCATAACAAATAAAAATGTTAATTTTCCTTGTATTTTAAAATTTGCAATGCCACGAACGTACAAAGATCCACTAACTATTACCTATGTTTTGCATATATTACGATAACTGAAAATATCATTTTTCCATTTTTATATATGTTCTCTATTCTCATAGGAACTGTTCGATTCCTTTCTCACGCAAACTCTGCGTAAAACATAAGTTAGCATGAAATGACAGGGACACAAGTTCAACCAACCACTCGAATTGAGCAGTGCCTGTCAACTTTAAGTTCTTCCAGTAATCCGATTATAGTATCACGGTTCATTGAGAGATCTTGTATGTCGACTTATGTAACAAATTCTATATATTCTAAGTTATTTATAGGATATATAAAGAAATACAGAATTTTATTTCACATTTAATGTTTGTTATAAAATTCTGTTTGCATCAACTCCTTCCACGTTGATTTTGAAAGTTCATGAATACTTTCAAGAAATTTCGTGTAAATCTTATCGGTTTGATCAAAGCTATGGGAGCCATGATTTCGAACTTTGAAGTTATATATGAAAATTAGATTTTTCAGAATTTCTAGAATGAATGTATATTTTTACCTAAAATTTCACCGGGAAGTTATAGTATAAACTACCATTCTTCTCAAAGTACAAAATTCGAACATTCATATTGAATTATCTTAAAATGATTTGTAAATTATTAATGACCAAGAATTTTGGACAAAAATATGGAAAGAAATGTTGTGTGTCTTATCATTTTTATCTGAATTAGCTCAATGAGTTCCATTCTGTAGCTATATAGGAATTATTAATTCCAAAGTATTTTTATTCAAGATATTTAAAACAAAAATTTATTTTTAATTTTTTAACAATTGTTCCTTTGTTAAGACGTCATTTTTTGCAAGTGTCTCTAATATAATTGATCCACCCACTCTATTAAGAAAGGGAATAAATTTTTATTTGTCCTGGTTCATTAAATTTAGGATGTTCATTTTTCACAAAAGATCATCATTGTAATAATGCAATTCTTATGATTTCAGGTAATCGGAGCTCATGTTTCGCTGTCAAGCAAATACGAACCTGCTCAGGCTGAAGCAAAATCTTCGTTAACGAGAGTTTTCTGGTAAACAATTACTCCTGTGACATTTTTATAAGTAACAACCGTTAAAATTGCTTTCATCGATCCGGATTCCAAGTTCTCTGTGGTAAGATACGACGACCAATGTACATGACTGCGCGCGTTAGGCTCTCTGTCGATAAAATCGCCGCAAGGATGATGGCATGCGAGGATGCAAACTGCACTGAATGAAACGACTGTTTCGGCGGACAAAAAGTTCCAAGCGGTTCATATACGGTTAATGACAGGCGAACGGTGATGCGCGAAACAGCTTGGCAACATCAATGGCAAATTCAGAGTCGTAGGTGGCCAAGTTTCATCACTCGAGTGATGCTTGTTGAGATATGTCTCTCCACCGCGTTCTTAGCATACCTACCATACATTTACTACTTACTACTTACTTTCCAATACATTTACTACTTGACGTGATTATGGAATTTATTGTCTTTTTACCAACCTACGAAAGATAACAATCTTACGTATAACGTTAGAGAGTATTCAAATATATAAATTTCTTACACTTGGTTTAAGTTATTAATTGTAATTTTTCATATTTTCGTAGTAAGTAGTATTGAAATTAATTGAAAGCAAAATTTTCTTGTATCCTTGCCTGGATTGCTCGTTAAAAAATCCAATACACATTATTATCTAAAAACGTGAGTTTAAACTAAATTTTGTATAATTCCATTTAGGGTTTCGTATCTTTTTTGTACAATTTTAATAAGTTTTTTATAAGAATGATAAAATTCCGTTTATTTTCATTGGAATGCAGCCATTAAAAATATCTTGGAAAATGATAGTTCAATTATTTTTTCCAGAAAAGGGAAGTGATAATTAGAGCTTTTGGTGGTCTACTTGTACTTTTTAACACTAAACTTACCATCACCGATCAAAATGACTGATTCCAGATTTTTTATTTTACAACTATTGAAATGATAAAAATGATTTCATAAGAAATGATTGTATAGATACTTTAGTAGAGCACGAATTACAATAGTTGCCGCACAAAGTCTAAATAACATCAATCTTGTCATTTTTATAAGGGAATAAGTTTCAGTTACTTTTAAGGCTCGGTAGGTTTAGTGTTAATTGTGAAAATGCATAAAAATGATTGTCACGTTAAGTCCCGTTGTTAAAATTCATTTAAACTTTAATACCACAGTACGTTTTGTTGCGTGCTGGTTAAATATGTCATTGTGGAAAAAGGGAATTAGTGAAATTAGGGAATACCATTAATGAGTTTGCGTTAATGCAAAATGAAAAAATGTACGTATTAAAAGAATTAGCTTCAGTGTAACACATATTAACATGATTGAAATATCGGCTGCATCATCGTAATCACAAGGGAATGAGAGTAGTTAGCCAGAGAGAAGTATGCCATGCTTTAAGCAATCTTCCATTTCAACCCTTCGACCAACCATTTCGACCCTTTGTTCTTACAAAACAAATGGATTATTACACATTCGTTCTTTATTGAATAATTATGTCTTTTTTGTACGAAAATTCGTAGTAACGTGACTAATACACTGCAGATTTTTATGCAAAATAATACTCTTTTATCTTGATCGAAGGAGATGAAGATTAGATTAAAATGTATTTCGCCTTCCAATAATTGTAATGTAATTCTTACATTCTTTTAATGTCTTTACAGCCGTGTTGTTCCCTCGTTTAACATAAAAGCAAAAAATCCGCAGTCTAATGATTAATATTCAAGTGACGTAATAACTTTTTCCAGTGTTGTATCTCACGAACAAATCATTTTCTGACCACTAGACTCTAACATTTTTTTACACTGCTTGATCAGAAGTTTTAAATTATTCAAGACCATAAACGTCTCCATTAAAAAATAGTAAAATTTTTATAAACACGCGTTCATAAAAATGTAATATTTTCTGAAACTTTGTTCTTTTTTTCACTCGTTTCCATTTATAATCAAAAGAAAGAAATTAATATTTATATTAACTTTATATAGTTTTATAATCGGAAATAATAAGAAAAATATGCTCTGATACTCTTGCCTTATCAATCAAAGTTATTAACAATGAACACCAGTTAGATGTGAGCTGACAATTAGAACTCTGTATCGAGTGTAAAACAATTAATTGGCGTGGTTTGAACTAGTATTGATAAAATATCGTTAAATGATGTTCAATCCAATAATCAGTTTCGGAAAATTAATCGCAGTAATTACAGGTGCTTACAAAAACATTGTTTACAATAGAATATAAAACGAGGCGTAAAAGATTGGTCTAGATCAAATAACTTTTTGGCCTCAAAGTTACTAATGAAGAACAAACTTCCCGTGTTGTTCCAGTAAATTAATTGTCACGTCATCCGTAATTATTTGCTTAGATTTAACGTGTAGACCATCAAAATCCTCTGGCAAGTTGTCGATCAAAATCGTGAATGACAATACACATTAGAGAAATATGTCGAATACAATTATAGATAGTCATTTCACAAGTGATAGCATAGAGGAAGTATAATCTAATATTATATTGTAAGTGAAATAACGTAACTGTTTGCCTTTCTTCTCGAAGGACATTTTAATACGCGATCAGTGACCCGTACTTAAACGCTTATTAAAAGTAATGGAAAGTCACTCACGAAGGGAAATTATTTGCTACAACAAACACATCGATCGATTACGTTCATAATATATTCCACGTGTACAATTAATGGCCTACATTAATTGTATATTTTTCTCATTACAATTCGGACTCTCATTTCACAATCCTTATTTATTTTTAAAAATTCAGCACACAAGGATTGAGTTCACTTTCTTCTCTCAGTTTTCTCAAAACAAAAAAATTAGAAATTGCTCTCTAAAATAAGAATTTTCATGACCCATTTCAAATAAAAGCATACACCAAAAACATGCTTATGGTAGCAGTAAAATCATCATCCCTCAATAAATCACAATCGATAAACAACAAAAGAGGAGGAAGACTTCGATCATAAGTAGATGGCGACATAGACGAGACAGAATTCCAAAGAATACTTAAAGTGAGCTGAGAGCAACGCTTCTTTCAGACTAGCTTGCACAAAGTAAGTGTACAAGTAAACTTTGATTAGCATTGCGTGCGTACGAAAAGAGGACTGTTCCTACATAATTTATCGATAGATTGTTTCGTAAAAGCTCGACGAAGTTGTCTATGTATGGGTGGGTTATCGAGTGAGTTGGGTTAGGTTAGCTCGGCGGGTGGTTGGGCGTCGAGGCGCCGGAGCAGAGCATGCCAGGACAAACGGACGGACGTGGCCCGACGGACGAACATACCTTACCGTGAAAGGACTTCCAGGTCTTTGTGAAAGCCAGTTCCTCGCGAGACACTGGTTGACGGACACCGTTTTCGATTGTGTTCCCAATATTTCTCACCAAGGACTACCCTAGGCCCTCAGGTAAGAGAGACCTGTGTCTCGCATTCGTGCAGCATCCTCGTTCGATTCAGGCGATCCTGAATCCCCAGCAATTCGAGACCCCGGCTCCATGACGTCAATACCACGGGGGAATCGAGGCTATTTGGATAATCGTGTGTTTTTCAAAAATCTACCGGCGAATAACTAGGAAATTGTTCATTCCTCCGTACCAGACGATACGCCGCTATATACTCTCGCGGAAGAGCTAGATTCTTTGACCCGTATTCGCATCGGATGACAGTCTCTCTTTCTCTCTGCTCCTTAGAATCGATTCGAGTGATCCTGTCAATGATCCTGCTTTTTTTGATCCGCCGAGCTTCTTCGTTTCGATCCGTTTATCGAGACTTTTACGTAATAAGACAACCTCCTGGTTCGTGAAGATGTCTTCTGTTCTCAAGTTTACGGGAGATTCGTTCGATACGTTTGTTTACCATTTGTGATTATTTTAACAGTTGGTGATATACGACGGTTTCTGTAAAATTGGGAGACTGTCACTGGGAATATTGTACGATTACTGGCAGAGTATCCAGCTATTGCACCATTCAACAGCACCGCCTATGCAATTCGTTTTAGGAAGCAACAGTAATTCCATTATTAATGATCTCAATGCGTAGATTGAAATTATTGATACACTCTTCAGTAAACAAATTAATGTAGAAGATCGTTTAGACGTAATAGAATTCTGTAAGTGCACTCTCCATCCAGCTTATTGACCACAGTAATTTGAATTACACTCTCTCAGTATCTTTTTAGTGCGAAGTATGTCTACATTTCTAACTATTGTTCATATTCGAAAGCTTTAATTATGTGGTGCACACACTATGTGGTTAGGTTATGGAGATTATATGGTGCAGACACTGTATGGTTAGATTATTATGTGGTTTGACATCTCCTAAATGGGAATTATCATTGAATAAAAGGATGTCATTTGTAGGTACATTGTACCATCGTATTTATGTATATTTTAATGTGTTAATTCACAAGTTTAAGTTGTTTTCTGTTGGAAGGTATAACAAGTGCTCGATCTTAGAAAGAAGTGACTCTATGTTTGTAGTAGTAGAGACGTCGATTGTCATTGATTGCCGCCTGTACCATCCATTTTGTTGGCACTTGAGTCCCCTTTATCATCAGGATGCTTACGTGACTTTCGAAATTTCTGGATATTTGCATTGTCGTCGCCAATCAACGCCCTAAATCGTTGCTCAAAGGATCTTTCGCGGAATCCCCCTTTCTTGGTAAACGAATGAGTGGGTCAAGTTTAGCATTCAATTTAAATGAAATTACCTTCGTTCATGGTTGCCGAACTATTTTATGAACGTGTTGGATGTTACGGTCAACATTGCTCTGTAAGAGGAATTTATAATGAAAAGATTCAAAGTGCTAAAAGCTGCAAGTTGTATAACAAGGGTTTGCATGGAAATTTTCATTTCGAAGCTTCATGTTTTTATTACAATATACCTATCTGTCGATAGAGAACTATTCGACTAGGAAACTTGACTTCAGAGCTTTATTTTTATTAAGCTATATCGATCTATTGATAGAGAACTATTTTAGAATTCTCATTAGGAAGTTCAATTTTAATTTTTAGACTATGTAAAAAGAAAAGCAGAAGTATTTTTTATTCACTTCATTTCCAATTTTTCAGTCATATATTTATACACAAAATCAAGATTTTCTTTTACAATTGTGGTACATACATTTTGTAACGAGTATCAAAGTTCATTCGACCATGTTTGAAGAATGATCTTGAAATCTGGATAACAATTCATTGTACGTCCTGAAATAGTAGATTGCTGCTGATACGCATCTGGTAGCCCTCTGTAAAGAAAGGTGTTAAATGGCATTAGATCCACTAAACTTGTTGGCCACGATATGCACCTGTTACGTCTAGTTCAAGGATTTATTAAATTTCATTAGACACTTAAATAGATCACGAAGAATAATTAATTCAAGAGAGCCTATTTTTGCGGTATCAGATCTGTACCATTGTTAATGACAATGTAAAGCTAGTGTGACAATGACGAACGCTTCACGAGTATTTCACGAAGGAAAGTATGGTAGGGTAACTGCACCAGTGAATGAACATTTAAGAAATTGTTCAGGAAAATATTTTATTTAAAAAAAAACTTTGTGAATTAAAGGAATCTCATATATGCCAAATAGCTCCCTATACTTCATTTGTCAAAAATAAATGAACACAAATACAATGAAATTATTATTATTCTTATTTACTAAACGTTAAATCAAAAATATGAAAAATACCAGTGAATGAACACTACATTCTAGTAGTTGAATAATGCTAGTCCAATCAATGAACAAAATTACTAAACAATATTCTCCTATTTATTTAACTCTTTAATCACAATTTTATCGCTAGTATGCCGTCCGGGTTAAAATTTGTTGCAATATACAAAAGCGTTCATTTACTGGTGCCCGTTCATTCACTGGTGCAGTTGCCCTAGTACATTTAAATAAATCGACTTAAGAAACAAGACAGTAAAATATATATTATATCATATTTATGTTTTTATAAATTGTTTTTAAATAGCATGGTCGCACAGTTTCCAAAATTTACGATCATATGGCTCTGTTCTTTCAATTTCTACGTCTGAATTGCAATATTATATGTTACCAGGTGTATTCTATTAGCACAAAAAATTCATAAGTTGAGTCAGCCACGAATTTTACGAGCATGGTGCTCATGACAACGGTAAATAGGTTAATATCCAGGAAGAACTGATGCGCTGCTGATAACTATGCATACGTGACAATTGCAAATGGCCACTGCAGGTGATTCGGCGATGTTGTTGCAAGATAAAGTAACGTTGCCTGTTCATATGCTGCCACCGTGTCCTTATCTGCCGTTGCCCCCAATCCGTCTTGATATTTTAACCGTAACGAAATCGTAAATATCCAAAATGCACGTAACCAATGTGCAGCGCCGCGAATATCCACCTTCTTGGCTGGGGAAAAATAAAACGGACAGTAATGACCGGTTATTTTCAGATATTTTCAACGTCGGTGACTCAAATTTAGTTTACGACATTGCAAAATGATTGGCGAACTTGACATACTTCATAAAACTTTAGGCAATATAAGAATACTGAAGTTGATAGTAACGATAGATTATTTGAAAGTTAGCGACGAAATTTACCATAATTTTGGAACGTTAATTTAAATAGTTTACATAAGTCTACGCGATATACAGCAAATATTGACGGATGTTTCTAAACATAAACTACAAAGGCTGACCCGGTGACAGAACTATATTTACGAGGGTCCTCAATAGACAATGAAATATCGGAAATGGAATTTGCCCGTAACCCAAATTGGTATTAAAAAATATCTTACGATTATCATGGTATCGAATAGGAGTGGAGACGATATTGAAATGTATTAAATATGTATCTGTTTAAAAAGTTTCATAATATTCTTAGTTTCTCACTTTGTAGATAAACTTTTGTACGCAGTTATAACCAAACAAAATTACGAAATTAACATCTTCGTATAGACATAATTTTAAGACTACCATTTGTTGCGAATATTTTTGTTCTATATAGTAAATATGTATTATAATAACAACTTACATCTAGAAAGCAGTCCAATTTTTAATTATTATTTACAGAAGGTACATATTTACCTCTTCTCTCGTTTATTTATCTTTATTATTTTCACTATTTCTCATAGTACACATATAACATGTACTTTTCAAATAAATTAACCTGCGAAATATCTATCATCAATTTTTAAATATTTTCGATTTTCTTGTGTAGTAATTTCTATTTAATTTAATAACACAATGTTGTGTTGAAAAATTTTATACATGTTATTTTACCTTTACGTGACTGTCCAAAGACAAATATTACATATTTTATACAGATTAAATAGTGAAATAAGCCAAGATAAAATATTAGAATTACTTCTCTTTTAATACATGATGAGGTATAACTGAGTATTCCAGATTGTTACATGCATTCGTTGATTTGATTATAAATGTATATTTTTAATACTGTACAGAAGTTTTTAATCTAGTGGTAGTAGTGTGTGTCTATACGAAAATATTAATCGAAATTTCATTATTAATTTTATCTATAATCTTTTTACGATACTTCGCTTTGTAGAAAATCGAATTTGATAATTCGTTGAGCACGTGCATTGAATAGGAGTGTACGAGCACGTCTGATCACGACCGACCGATTCTACTTCTTGCAAATACGAACAGGACATGATTTCGAGATCGATTTTCTCAAAAACGAAGTCTTGTTTTCAAACAATTTCATTCTATATTTTCCAGTTACTTTTCTTCAGTTAGAAAATTTCCCCCTGTTCAAGTTTACCAGCAGAGTGTATTCGATAGAAAATGATACCTAATTTATTACAGGTATTAATAATATAGATAACAATAAATACTAATGCAAACAAATTATTTTGTGAAAAATATATATTATGATGTGTATTGTTTACAGTGCATACAAATTTTATAATGTTTCAAAGTATGATTATTTAACCAATCAAAGATTTATCTGATAATTCTAAATGCATAAATTCCTCGGACCTCGATATATTATTCATTATTTGGATGTTATTCGTTACACATAAATTTATAATTATCTCGGTTTACATAATGTCAAATATTCTGTCAATACACGCAACTATCCTAATATTTTCCAACGACAATTTATAATAGTAAAGATGTAGCCTAATCATAATAGTGAACGACTGTGCATAGACGACTATATCTACTTACGTACAGTATTTTTATTGCGACAACCCGCGCAACAAGGTCGTCTCACGATAACTTCCTCCGATAATTATCCCTCTTGACTGACCAAGAATTAACAACAATGTCGTTCCAATGAAAACCGGTCTGTCCATTCGAAATCGTTTCTACCACGCGGAATAATACGTTGCCGGTAATGGGCCACGCGGTACACGTTACGAAGATGTCACAACACCTTTTTATGACACGTGTACTCATTAACAAGTTAACTTAACCGTATTACACGATGTGAATCCACGTGCATAAAAACGCCCGAGTCGAACACGCTCACCGGGTCGGATCAATAACTTCAGGAATGGGTACTTGCCGAGTTGTACAGACACGCTATACACGACCTGTTTCTGGCTCTCTCTAGAAAATGAGAACGGAAGTCTTTGACATGCTCGTGGTCATCACTTGAGAGTCTTCACCGATCATCTTTCCAGAATTAAGCTAACGATTTTCATTTTAATAACCGGCGTGTACGGAGAGCGGTTTTTGCCAACGTTTACGGCTAATCCGAAGCTTCGCAAGCTTGCCGTAAAACTATTGCGCAATTTGATCTTCCCAGACAGGCCTAGCTCGGTCACGTCCCTTATCTATTCATGTCCCTTGTGCTCATCAAGCTTCGCGAACTTCGCGATAGGATTATTTAAAGACAATAGTCTGCTTCGTGAACAATCTCAAGTAATTTAACCCTCACCCGTCAAGGTGGAGACTAATTTTACACGGTAGAACTTTTATATCTCTTTCGGGCCGAGGTTGTAAGTTTATCTAGCTCGTACGGTAAAATTAGCTGCATCTTTAATACTTCATTTAAGACAAATCTGGATCTTCGAAAGACGGATTCTGTGGACTATCTGGGGAACATCGAGAGGGAAAATATTCCATATTCTTTCTTCTACGTATTTTGGATTCTTTGTATTCTACAGGGTGTCCCAAAAATGAACTTCCTTCAAAGGAACAATTCCAAAGGACATTTGAAGTAACTATTTCCTGTGCGAAAATCTTCTCCGTGGATGTTTTAAGGAATTATTGGCGAAAAACACGGACCAATCAGAACGCGACTACTACGGATGGTTGCCGGCTTAGCCAATAGCAACGCCCCGTTCAATGGAACCTGTTGGTCATGTTTTTCGTTAATAACTTCTTAACGAAGCTGCAGAGGTGATTTTCACAAAGGAAAAAGATACTTCAAACGACCTCAGGAATCACCTCCTTCAAGAATATACGATATTTTTGAGACACCTTGTATATGCATTCTATATTCTACATTATTCTATTCTAAATCTTCTATATACTACATATTCTATAGTCTATATACTTACATTCTACATATTTTATATCCTGTGCAATCTCTATTTCTACGTATTCGATATCTTACATTACAGACTGTAATGATTACAGACCTCGTTTAGTATTATAACAAATAATCCTGTGCAAATTTTATCATTCTAAATAAAAATTAAAGCAATAATTTAAATCAAAGCAAAAGCAAAATTTTAAATCAAAATGTAAAAGCAATTTCGCGTTCGGCCTGACCAAATAATTTGAAAATGTTACAGCAGTCACGGTTGCGCTCCCGAATAGCGGCATTGAAATACAGAAATACAATTTTTTACATTTAATGGAGGAGTTATAAAATGTCCCTGACACATTCGTCTGTAAAGCAATTTTGCCGTCTCCACCACAAAGCGCCCTATTTTGACCGAAATGGTTCATGCGCAATAGTTTTGTTGCATTTCCTCAAATAGCTACCATATTTCTATACAATATTTTTTCGGTGATGTTAGTATTTCTTCGTTATTGTACATTTTATATGAAATATCTTTACCGAAAAACTTTTTCAGCTTCCTTCTTATCAGTTCTTACTTGGTATTTCATATACCTATTTATGTTCTTATCTAATGTCATTAAAAATATTTATAAGATCAAAAATTATGGAAATAACTGAAAATTTATGCTATAGAGAGACTGCTCAGACCAATTCAGTGGATTATATAGGGTCATCCGTTTTTAAACGGACAAACGTAAACCGGCTATAAAGAACCCCAAATGGAACAAGTTTACCCCTGCCACTTTTTTTGTTTCGGCCTTGATTTCTAGAAAATTGCAAAAAACCATAATTTTTTTAGTTCACATAAACTTGAATATCTCGGGACTCCAGTGATGAATCTTGATGATTCTTTCTTTGTTGTGTTGAAAATAAACAGGAGCATCTTTTTTTTGTTACCTAAATTTTTTTGTATGACCTTCGAATCTTGGTTTTTTCTGGATCGGACTGTAGCTATCTGAACGGTTCCAGGATGCGTGACTTCAATGGATGATATTTTCTTGGAATAAACGTGCTAAAAAAACAAAAATATTTTGTTAACAAAAAAGATGCCCCTATTTATTTTAAACGAAACAAAGGAAAAATCATCAAGATTCATCACTGGAGTCCCGAGATATTCAAGTTTATGTGAACTAAAAAAATTAACACCAACATGTGGTTACAGTAATATCAAACTCAATCGAAACTAAATTTGTTTAATTTACACTAAGCGAGTAAGTTACAATGAGTTTATCGTTAAAACCTTTAATTAAAAAAAATAAATAAAAAAATCATATACAGTTCTTTAACATTAAATGTCGGTTATTTTACAGACGCAAAATTTTATTATTTTACTTGAAAATGGTCTATATCTAGATCGAAACGTTGAAAAATGATTTTGTGATATTTTGCAAATAGTGTTTTATGTAAAATCAGATCGAACCTGTGTGCTGAAATCATTATACTTTAGTTAAAAAAATTATGGTTTTTTGCAATTTTCTAGAAACCAAGGCCGAAACAAAAAAAGTGGCAGGGGTAAAACTTGTTCCATTTGGGGTTCTTTATAGCTGGTTTACGTTTGTCCGTTTAAAAACGGATGACCCTGTATAGAAAAAGTGTTACAAGAATGCTGTCGCAATTTTCGCTCTTCGTTATAGGATGGATTACTGTACATTCTACCTGGCGTATAATTTTCTAATTCTACTGACATGTCCTTGATTGCAAAAGTAACGTTTGAATACCGCTACACACGAACATTGTCTACAGGTAAGACTGATTGGACATTGTTGCAAATGAGTTTGAAAGCGTACTGCGTCGGTAATTGCGATACAGTTAAATGAGTTGTTTTCGAAAGGAACAGTTATTTTTGGCGATCAGATACTCTAATCACTTGTTCATTGAACGTAGTTCACACGAAATCCTCTCGTATCTATGAATCCAGATCGTGAGAGAGGTCATGCCTGTAGAACAGGTTGGGGAAAAGCAGCTCGCAGACGATCGTTCCGATCAGTTTCGTGAATATGCTTAAGAAGTAATTAAAAAAGATCTAGGGCCGGCAGTTGATAAGATGTCTAGAGGTTACTAGAAGGTTACACGTTGTTCCAACGGTGTAAAGTGTAAAGGAACGTTACGTAATCCTCGGACGTTAAATAAATGTTTACCTTATCGTTCCTTTAAGCATGGGTCAGGAACCTTAATCCATTTCACTTAAACTTTTTTAGAACCAGCCGGTAGCGTGACTGGCTGATAAAGACCATAGCTGTCGTATACATCAGTCATGGAATTAATGTGTCCCGTCGAAGAATATTGTGTCAGAGTTTAACATGAAATGTATACCAATCACGATTTTAATAAAGGAAAACCGTGTCGATATCTTTTATTATTATATTTGATTTTGATTCACTCCTAAAAATATTTTATCAGTTTCAATGTGTATTTTTTGTACTATTCTAGTTCAATTTAAATCTTCCATGGCAGTCTCATCTCATGAAGTGTTTCAAATCTATTCTTTGCTTATAATTAGACTAATTATTCTTAGGATTCTATGTAAATCTCATTATTTATAATTTTTCTTTTGTTTATGCATTCCTTAACCATTTTTCTGCTACGTGTTTCTAACGTATACGTTTCTTATAATTAATCTCTTAATTTCTTATAATTATTTGTGATAAGTACATGCACTTCAGTGTACTCATTGTTACAGGAAAAGCAGATCAAATGAACAAAATTACCATCAAATTAATTAATGAACACGCGACATATATTCTTTAATATAAACATGTTTACACTTTTACATACAGGAGTCGACTGGATTAACAATTATGTATTTTGAATACACATATATCAGCAGCGTAAATAAATTCGTTCAGAATACTTTACAGTAAAACGAGAAATGAATAACAATTCTTATAGAATTGAAATATATAATTTCATAATTGATAAAAAGTTGCAATGTGTTATTAATTAAATGTAAAACAATGAAAAAATCTTTCATCGTGAATAGGAGAGAATACATCCTTTTCGTGATAAAAATTATACACAAAAGTATACGAAAATGTAAAAGAAAAGGTTTTATTTTGTCCCCTGAAGTATCGGCATGCATTCCAGTACCGTAATTGTTATATCGAGGGTGCGTTACTTCAATTAGTGGTCTTTCGCACGAAGCCACAGTGGTTTCATAATACCCAAGCGAACATGTTCGCCAAGGTTAGCTACCACCTCCATCACGAATAGAAGTATGATCCTCCTGAACTCCACAGTCGGGGTTATTGCGTGCGTTCTGTCAACTGCCTTTGCCCTCTCAACCCCTAAAACTTTTTTACCGTCTATTACCTTTATTTATACACAACCCTGGACGAAATGAGAGCACACGGTTGCTATCTTCAATGTCTCGAAGACTATTGGGTTGGCAGGAAAGTAATTACGGTATTTTAAGATGAAATAGAAAGCCCAATTTTTTCATTCGAGCAATGAACTTTAATGAATATTTTCCCTTTTGTTCGTTGATCTCCTGCCAAAAAGAATAAATAAGAAAATATATTATCGATTAAAATTAATCGCTTGAATACAGAAATTCGGTTTCGTTTCACATTAAAATAACGAAATCACTTGCTTGCCAACCCCATAGTAATATAATACAATTATTACGATGCTGAGAAAGGGACATGACAAAGTCATAATCATTTCTTATTTGTTGAGTTTTAGATCAATTTAGACTGGAAAATTTGAAAGTGAATACTAGCATCGCATTTTTATAATAATGAAGGTGATAAATATTAAGTAAACGGATGCAAAATAAATTGTATTTTTATTTTTATTTTAAATTGCAAAATAAAATTATACGAATAAACGAGACTGTATAAATATTAATGTTACTTTAATACGAATATTGGGATTACATTGAATTTTTATCAACAGAGAAATAACTGAAGATTTCCCTGTTTCTGTTTCTCTTTGAAGAGAATTTTTAAGTGAAAAGTTAGGCAGGGGCATTAGAGCAAGTAATATGCATTCATGTCGTGGCATGTTCAAGTTGGTCATAGTAGCAGTCGCACAAAGAAAGTATGTACACCATCGTACAAATTAATGCAGGGTAAGCGTTGAAATCACATTAGCACGTACCGTATTCTTAGGCACGTAAGGTATCCAATCATTTGTAATTGCAAATTATATCGTCGTTTCACGCACCGTAGGTATTCGTCAGAACAGGCAACATAGCAATCATCTTATAGCACGTTTCCTTATACAATTCTTTTCCAGTGTATCAACACTTATCAACTTTGCGAGAATCTTCTGAAATATTCACAAACTTATATTTCGTACAACGTGATCTGCAATTTAAGCTAAAAATAAAGACATCACAGTTTACAACTACACTTGTTGCCTATTTGTAGACTTTGCTTTTTTCTTTTTAACCTATTGATGGCTATCATACAGTTACTTCAGAATAGGTTGAATTTGATTAATTTAATATAACAAAATGAAAAATCGACAACTTACAGTTAAATAAAAAATAAGGAGAAAATACGAAGTGATTCTTTCCAACTATTTCTCACTTGGAAAACTTAGCCTCGAACTAAGTACAATATTGACACATTCGTATGCTTACGAAAATAAGTAGAAACGACTAGTGATAGTCAGACACGTCCACGAAGTAGTATTTAATATCAGACAAACATTCCCTTTATTAATAAATTGTATAGGAGAAACTTAATTTTTCTTGTAATTAATTCTTTTTAATTTGATTTTTCTTTTAATTAATTATTTTTAATTTGATTTTTCTTTTAATTAATTCTTTTTAATTTGATGTATTATCTACATCAACAAATGTCACGCTCAATTACATAACAATTTGAAACACGATAATTACAAGGACGATGGGATCCAAGTACATTTAGATTGATTTCATTACTCTCAGAGACATTAAATCAGACTATTGACCATCCTTTCACCGCGTATACCAGCCCTTACGAAGTGTAATTTTTCAAGGGATAACATGATCTGTTGACTACCGTGTCCACTTACAGATACATCAATCACACCGTTATTCTACCTCCACTGCCAACACAATAATCGTATAAATCAGCAACAGCGAAGTAATTAGCAGACATATGTACATACTATGAAAATATGCATGTACATAAACAGGAATTTAGACATTTTACAAATAGTAGGTCATCCCATACATAATGCGACTTTTTTCATATTTTTTAAAGAAAATAGTATTTTTCTTCATTTTTGACAATCCACAGAATTACACAGTATAGAAAATTGTTGGCTTTTTTGCATTTTATTTTTCAAAAATATGAAATTAAAATCGCATTAGTTAAGGGATGATTCAATATTTATGCTTTGTTACATACATTCCTCGAGTAGAAACAGTGCATATTTGTATTTATAAACTATCTGGGGTTTAGTTTTATAATCAACTTTATACCTATAAAATAATAATGGTGGGTTTAAATTGAAAATATACATAACACCAATTATAAACACAATATTATAAAAATATAATAATGATACTATTAGTACAAAGTTTATTTTATATTAATATACAGAATATGATAAGAACACAATACCATACAAATGTAGTAATGACGCTATTACTACAAATCTATTTTGTATTATTGTCGTTATTTATGTCAAATGTTGATGGAAAGCGAATACAATTACAATATCGCTAAAATGTAAAAATAAATGTCAAATAACATTTTCTTGATTTTTCGTTAAAATAAATGTGAAGCAACTCTGTAAAATTTAGCTAAATTACATTTCTTCTGGATTGAAAAAGTTCACGTAAAGCTTTCTTAAATAATTTGGTTTCACACTTTTAGAAGAATCCCGAACAGTGCTTCTGTAATACCAGTAATCACTCGAGTATCGAAATTCTAGTAGTATCGTTGAATACGCTTCGTAGATTATCGTTCACACCTAAACATCAAAGGTACGACTCACACATGAACGTTAGCAACATTTCACGCGGTTCGATTCATTGATCACAGTGTAGACTCGTTTTATACACGATGAATAATAAACAGGTGCAATGATTGTCGTTGATACGCAACAGGTGTATGGAGAAATATTTTGCCAGATGTGAGAGGACAGTCTCGAATCGACGTAAATTGTAATTGCGTACGAACGAACTTAAAATGGCTTCTCAAGAAACTGCTAACAACGCGGCCGAGTCTGCTACGGACCGCAAAGAAAATCTGGTAAGCTACAAGTTTCGATTTTAAATTAGACACATACCAACAAAATCGATCATCTTCCGTCATCAAAAATGTCGATGGCGACTCTGAGGAAAAGATTCGTGTCGCCAGTTGCCTGCAATATTGCACAGGTTTGAAAAATAATTCCGACACCCAAATGTGGATGACACAGCAGTCAACTTGTTAACAGAGCAATTTTTAACTTTTAAAAATGTAAGGTGAAAATTATTTTAACACATTAAGGAAAAGGGTTCTGAAAGAAACGATGGAAAAATTATAACCATAAGTTAATTGCGTAAATGATACAAGTTAACAAGTACTGAGAATATCAATTTAACAGTAATAATTATTTATTATTGTTATGGTACCATCCTTTAACATCAATCACCAAAATATCTGTAATAAGAAAAGTAATATTTTTATAATAAATATAGTAATAGAAATAGTAATAGAAAATTTATATTTTTATATTTCGCAAGTTCTTTTCAACCAAACGCTACTACTAATTTTTCTACGCCCATTCTCATCGAAACTTATGACATAACATTTTTCAGAAAAGTTCTACAGTCTCCGTGACTCAAAAAGTGCCATGACTTTCTCGATTCCTAGCTTAGGGCCTTGCCCATTCCCAATAGAGAACCTGATTAGGTCTCGCATCGCTGGTTATCGCGATCCTTCGCGAAAGAATAGGCCTATAGCTGATCAATAGGGTGCGAAAGTGTTAGCCCATGTCTCTACATAGTGCGATCAACTCAACGCCAAGAGTGTAGGGTTGTGCAAAAGGGTGTGATCAGGCGAAACTCACACCTCCGCTGGCTGCGACTTACAATCAGTTCTCCCGACCTGATTTTATCTGAAGCCAGAATCGCCTTGCCTGTCTGATTCTGATTGAACTGTTTCGCATACATGGAAAGAATTCTCGTATATATATACCGGGTGGGCTATTTCACCTTGATTCATCCCTTCTGTCATTTTCACGTATTTTTCACTGGTTCGGATCAAATAGTACCATCTGTATTTGGTTTCACTAATTTTGCTGTATAACGCGACGTTGACAATTTCGCAATTCATTATGAAAGATAGTCAAATTAATTTTATACCGTTTGTTATTCAGTTGTTGAGTACAAGCTAAAAAGACGTAACTTTTTACTTTAAAAATTCATTATTTAAAGTAAGCACCGTTTGTAAAAAAAGATATTTTGAAATGTCATATTTGTCAAAATTAAATGTTTTAATCGTTCACGTTTTCCATTTTCGAGATCGTCATCTCGATTTGTTAGATTTTTGTCGATGACAGTGCATTTATTTATAATACTACCACATCATTTATTCATATTTCATTTTTCGAAAATATCGTACTAGTGTGAACTTGAAATTCAATTATTGGATCGTCGAATAGTTTGATCATCTGGTCTTATCGTGGCTCCCTTGTATCCCGAGCTTCGCACTATTTGAAAGACCTAATTTCTGTAGCACACTCGTGCATACGATTTGATGAACCTCTTCGAACGATTCCGCTGATGAATTTCGTGGAGAAACGAAAGGAAACAGTCGTGCACCGTAAAGAGAAACTACTGCTGTAGGTCACGCTACCCTGAAATGACTCCTGATCGCGATATATGTTGACGGTATACTGTAATCATTCGTGGCTTAATCCCATAACGAGTGGAACGTCGATCGGTGGCAGGTACGGCGTATGGATCTTCGAGACATCACCGGTTTCCATTATCGAATGATCGATGGGCTCAGGGCCAATATCAACCAACGAATTTTCACGTGTGCATCGGACCTTCGAGTTCCCATTATTTTCGCATTGTTTCAATCGATTGCCTCGAATACCGCGCATACAACGAATTAATATCGAATTAACTGCGTTTGTCGGTAGGATAACAGAAGTATTATTTACGGTCCTCTAAATCAATAATCGGGATCAATTGTTGATCCTTACCGAAACTCAAATTGGAATTTTAATTACAACGGGAACGAACATTTTCATATAGTATTTTTTGTAGTATTTCGATATGGTTCACAATAAAGAGAAAAATTATATTGAATTCAATAATGTATATAGATTAATCAAAAAGAAAACAATCTAAATATATTTTGCTTTTTCGAATTTTATAGTTATCGTTATGATTGGAATGTTAATAACATTTCCTATACATATAATAAAAATTAGTAAATGTAGGATATCAGGATTAATGGGAATGAGGTGATACGATATCAACGGTTGTGTAAGTAATCATGTTTGCCAGTTATACTGAAGCTTACACGTACCAGGCGAATTTCGAAATTGAATTTTCTGGAAAACGAGGTCTTCACATGCATCACGAATTCTGCCGCATTCTGCATACAAACCACTTCAATATTGACTCGTGAAATTAAAATAAACTTCGTTTTTGTCAAAACATTTTGCGATCAATTATTATTGTTTTGACACCAAACTTCAGGTGAATAAGACAAATACCTAGGGACCGGCTTCAGTACAGAAAAAAATAATAAATTTCAAAAAATGAACAGATATTTTTAAAATAAACCATTAACATAAAAATGTATAATGTATGACGTTATTTAAGATTCCTTAGATGCCATGGATGGGACATTAATTTAAATTTTGTCTAGTGCCCGGTAGTGGCTTAATGGCCTCACTGCTACGAAGTATAAAAAAGTTAAAATATCAACGACCACGATAAATCTTGATTTACCAGTTACGGGCTCAACTAAAAAATTGATTAAATTTCTTGGAACTTTGAACTTGACTTACGAATAGGGTTAAAGCGGTACGTCCTTTTAGGTAGAATTATGTACATACAAGTGTGTGAACGAGACATGTACATTACACGAGCAAATAAAATTGGAGTTACGGTATACGTGCGAATGTTAAGAACAGAATTCTGTAAGCCAGGTCCATTCCAGGGCTGTGAAGCCGACATAAAACATAATTATCATCCCATTCGCCGTGGATTGTCACGAGTTATTATTCCGTAGGTAAAACCAAACACAACATTACCACCCGGCTTTCGGGCGAGACCGCAAGGTCCACCTGGATCACCAAGACACCCGCTAAATAATGGCCCTATAGGACAACCAAGGCCAGGCCTGGGACAGTCGCCGCAAATCCGTTTCGATAATCGTGCACCTCTCAGACCATCCGGTTCAGGACAATTCGTCCAACTGAGACCACACGGGCTGCCAAGGCCGCCTGGAAATCAATTGCCACCGAGACCTCCTCAGCAAGGTCAAAACCCGCTTCAACACAGTCAATACACGCCTCAACAGAATCAGAATCCACCTCAGCAGACTCAGAACCCGTTTCAACAGAATCAAAATCCACATCAGCAGAGTCAAAATCCACATCAGCAGAGTCAAAACCCACATCAGCAGAGTCAAAACCCACATCAGCAGAGTCAAAACCCACATCAGCAGAGTCAAAATCCTGCGCAACAGGGTCAACATCCTCCAATAGTGTTGAATCCACGTTTCCCACCGTCCCCTATTAACAGGCCCAGTCCTCAACAAAGACCAAGACTACCACATCCCGGTAACTTCCAAGGCCAGTTCCCAAGAAGCGCACATCCTCCCCAACATCCCGGCTTCGAGCATCCGCAGCGCAGCCCGGACGTTCTTGGTCGGCCGCAGGACATCGCGCGGAGGCAACTGCAACGAAATGAATCATTGCTGAGCTTTCCACAGCAGAGTTTGCCGCCGCAACGAGAAGATCGAAAGCCTCCGCTGCCGCGAATAGTGGTCGAAAGAATGGCCGATGTCGATAGCTCGAGGAAGCAACAGCAGCTTGACAACTCCATTTCGAAGGAGAAACAGCGCGAGAACACGGAGAATGACGACGACGACGACGTCGTCATGGACGGCAAGAAGTCGCCTCGCCCCGATAACAAAGAGAGCATCACCCAGGCGGCCAAAAGGCCAGAGACCGCTATCATAAACGGTAAAGTGGACGCGAAACCTGCGAGCAAGCCAACGGCGGAACTTAATGATAATATCATTGCTGCGGATAAGCTTGATAAGGTGGAAAGTCAAACGGTGAAATCTGCTGGATCGGAGAGCTGTTTACCTTCCGGAAAGGTGGATCAACCTGATGCAAAGGTAGAGGACAAGCCAAAAGTAAGCGAAGAGAAGCAAAACGTTCCTGAGAAGGCGGAGGCGAAGAGAGACAATCTATCAGCCAGCGAGAAGAGAACAATCACTTCGCCAACACCCTCCGTCACGGAAGACAAACCAAAATCTAAGGAATCTTCGAGCGAATTAAAACCTAGCGAACAGGAATTGAACGTACCGTCTCCAGATAAGTCACGCTCGAGTACACCGGTTGAGACGAGTCAGAAAGACCAAGGACTAAAGACGCCGTCTAAGACTCCAGATAAATCTCGCTCTACTACGCCGTCAGACTCGAATGAGACCCAGAAGGATCATGGAGGTTCATCAACCAGATCTTCGGAGAACTCTCGCTCCGACACACCAGCGGGAAGCAATCAGGCTGAAAGCGAGCAGAGTTTGAAAACACCTTCGAAGTCGCCGGATAAATCGCGTGCGAGTTCGCCGGCTGACTCCTACCAGAGTCAAAACGAAGATGAACCGAAGGATAAAACGCCGGATAAGTCTCGATCGCCTACGCCGGCGGGAGTTAATCAGGTTAAAGATAGCTCAGAGTCGAAACCGAACGAGAGTAAGTCAGCACAGGGGAACGACAGTCGACAGCAATCGCAGGTAACAGACGAGGGGTTGCATAAGCACGAAGATGCGTCGACGGTGGCGGAAACTAAAACGGAAGCGTCCGAGAAGCAGGAACCGGCGAAAGATACTCCTGGGGAATCTGCTCTCGATAAGCCTAAGTCAGCGGGAAGCATCAAAAGCGATTCGGTAAAGATTTCTGAAGACAGTACATCGGGGAATTTACAGAAACCTGCTCCAGAATCGAAACCGAGCAGTCCCAACGTGAGTTTGCCTACTTCCGCGAAAGAAACGAGGACTCCGGCGAAGTCTCCAGTGCCCGCAGAGGGCGAAGAAAAGTTGTCTGCAGCGGGATCTATGTTGTCCCCACCGAAAACCCCAGAAGACATCGTCAAAGGTTTTGATAATGGACAAAGAAGATCGTTGTCCCCGAAATCACCGACACTGGCCAGTCCCAAGTCCCCAGTCTCTCCGAAATCGCCAACCGGAAGTACGAAATCAACAACTGGAGGTGCGAAATCCCCCACCGGAAGTGCGAAATCCCTAACCGGTAGTGCGAAATCCCCAACCGGAAGTGCGAAATCTGTAGGCAGCGAAAAGAAAAGAGCCAGTTTTGTTGAAAGCATGGCTGATCCAGAGGGGAACGCGTCGGATGCGAAAACGCCGTCAAAACCATCCACGCCTAGATTTCAACGAGCTCCAACGCCTGCTAAGTTAGATGAAACGCTGGAAGAGAAGACCGCAACAGGTTTTTATTTATATCTATGGAAAACAAAGAGAAATGTTGTTAGCCACAAAAATATAAAAATACGAAAGATGTAGGAACGGAACGTAGTTTAGTATAAAAACATTGTCCATTTATTGACAATGTATTTAGTTTTTTTATCAATTTTCATGAGAGTAACTAAGATTTTGCTTCGGAAATTCAGTGTGACAAGTAGACCACGGATTTTTATGCAAAATGAAAATGATCTGTATTAGTTGCAAAATTGTGTAGGTTACATTATTCTTCATAGTTTCATTTGTTTTAGTAAGTGTGAATGCAATACGACGGTATTGTTAACTTCTTCAAATTAAATTAAATGATCAAATGCATAAAATCCGCAGTCAAATGATACATTTATTTTTAGTTGACCATTGCATGAAAAGCTTAACTGTTCTGTTTATTTTCACAGGTATAGAAAATGGTAATGGAATGGACGAATCGTCAGTATCTAATTCGGTAAGTGTCAGATTTGACATGTTGGTGAATTTTATAATGGCAATAGTTCTATGCATTGATAACTTATTGTCATTGCAACGTTTTTATAGATACCGGCTACGAATGGGGTTGAGGATTCACCAACGAAAAAATCACCCTCAAAAATAAAGGATGCGGATAAGAGATCAACGGCTGGTTCGCCTGTAAAATCGCCAAATAAATCAATTAAGTCATTACCACGAACTCCAGACACTCCGTCATCCACGGCTGGTCAAGAAAAGAAAAGTGAGTATTTATCCAACAATTTTATAGTTTATTTTATTAAATAGAGAACTGCTGAAGTAGCAATATCGTGTACTAATTTAAATATGGGGTGATAATTGTTCTTCTAATGGTGAAATGATAATCTAAACAAAAGAAGCTCGAGAAGCTCGACAGAATCAGTTTGATCAAACTGTCTGACTATAATTGGCTATTTCTACTTAGTTACAGACATTTTATTTCGTAATTTCGATATTTCACTATTTTATAACAAAATCTGCTATGACCGTAATGTGAAAAGATCTAATATTAAATTCTAAAGAATAACTAATTTTATAGCAAATTGTACACAACGTTAACTTACTCTATAACTTGGCTTTATCGCGCAGTTCGCGTTTGATATTTTTATGAAAGTGCAAAGGCTTGATAATGCTATAATTAAATCAACGACAAGGAATACAAGTAGGCAATACTTTAGTGTATGCACATTTACAACATGTTCACATTGCATAGAAGTTCCCATGAACAAAGTTCAAGTGGGCGCTGCTCCCTCGCCAAACTTGAAGACGGTGCGGTCGAAAATCGGCTCGCTGGAGAACACAAGCTACAAACCCGGAGGCGGTAAAGTGAAAATAGAAAATAGAAAGCTCGATTTCAGCAAGGCACAACCGAAGATCGCTGCAAAGAATGAAAAATACACACCGAGCGGAGGCGATAAAAAGGTCCATCTTGTTTTCACTTTCTTTAAATGTTCTTTAAATTTTCTTATATATTCATCATGTACTAATTTACATACATGAATTTGGGAAAACGAATGAAACAAAATCAAATAGATTGAACTATTCGGAACATCTTTTATCAATTGTTAATTGTTCAATTGCAACAAATTTGAATGCAATGGAAATTTATTTTCTTTTTTAGTAGATTCAACAGGTGTAAAATTATACACCAATAGTTTTGAAGTTTTTAAAATATTTGATTGCCTTTTGCTTCACAAATGTATAAAATTCCCAGTCTAGTAATGAAATTCATGTAATTTATTGTTTTTGTATTTTTCTGCAAACGTAACGCAGATTTCTCAAGTGAAACTCCAATGGAACGCAAAATCGAAAATCGGATCATTGGATAACGCGACGTACAAGCCTGGCGGTGGTGATAAGAAAATAGAAACGGTGAAACTCGACTTTAAGGACAAGGCAAAGCCAAAAGTCGGTTCCAAAGATAACGCTAAACACACGCCTGGAGGTGGTAACATTAAAGTAAGACTCTACAATACTCTTTCTAAAACCACATATATATGTCCCTAGTCTATTGATAGCTCAAACATTATAGGTAATGGTAGAATTTCAAATTTATTTTAAAAGGAATGCTTGAAATTTACTTTGACAGTTTGTTTTGAATATTAACAGTTTTCAGCTGTCAATAATAACCTTTGCGTGAACGTAATTTTTATCGGAATATCAAAATTTTCTTCACTGCCTTTCTTATCAATTCATAATGTTAGAGAATATCCTACCATTTCATAAAAGTTCTATGTTCTATGATATTAAAATAATATTCCATAAAATATAAAACATTATGTGTATTAATAGAAATTGAATTCTTTGAATTATTCCGATAAGTTAAACATTACACCCTTAAGTATTGAAAATTTTCTAAAGCAAAATATCGATATTAGAATACTTGGAATATGAAAACTGTACCATGATAAAAGATGAAAAGTTAATTTTCTAACTCCACGCTTAGGTGTGGCTTATTCAAATGACGATCAAAAATGGAAAGTTTATTTAAATATTTTAATGGATAAATTATAAAATATCATAATGGATTATCATCATAATTAATAGAATTAATAATATATTTCTTTACAGTACGAAATTATTGTCGATGTTGAAAAATATTAATATACATAATTTTATTCAGTTCATAATTAATATTTAAACATGAGCTTGAACATTTTCGTTACTGATAACATTATTTGTTACAAACTCATTTTCAGATCTTACGAGCATTTCTGATTTCATGTTCATGATAGAATATTGGGAGAAACATTTACATTTTTGAATTTCGTAAACCCATCTTTTTAATGTGCTTTTCGAAATTATTAACCTTTTTATCGTAAGGTTGCTATGTTTTCGCTTGGAATTACCTAAATCCATAATGTTTGTTGTTGTGGCGATAAACCATTTCCATAATGAAATGCTTGCCTTTCGTTTTTAAACACATATCCGTTCGTTGTAGACAAATAGTGCTCGCCTCGTTCACTTTCCACGAGAATGTTCGAAAGTTTGGTAAACTAGAAAACGAGTATCTTCGAAGTTAATTGCATTATTGCATGTAGAATGTTAAATGTAGGCTCTATGTCCTAAAAGTTTAATTAGTATCCTCAAAGTTCACAGAAAACAAGAACTCAGACATGAAGAGAAATGATAGATGTACGTCTAGACTTGGTTGACTTTAGAAGTCATCAAAATTTATTCGTTCTTTTGATTAATCACTTCGATTAATATTTTCGAGGACCGCAGAAAACGAAAATTCAGAGATGAAGAGAAACGAGACATACTTTAACTCTCAAAGTTTATTGTTGTACTAATTTTTTATATTATTATTGATTATGATCATTGAGTCAGAATTTATGAATGTTATCCAACAAGTTAAAAATACTTAGTAGCTCGCAAAAATTAGTGTGTTCGCAACTTTTTATTTGAAAAAGCAAAGTTTAAACAATATTTTATTGCAATTTGTAAGTGAATTGAGACCGATAAATTGAAAATTTCTCAACAATGATACTTTTATATACTCCAGGAGCAAGTGTATTAGGTTAGAAAAAAAGTTCGTTGCGTTTTCAAATTAAAAATCGAAGATAAAATTAGGGTATTTATTCATATGTTTATTTAATAACACGAGAAGTTACCTCCAAAATGGGAAAAAGTAATGGGAATAAAATGGGAATAGAACAGAATGGAAAATATAATATGTTATTGAATAAATCTATGAATATCTGAACTTTAGCTTTCAATTTTAATTTACAAACGCTACGAACTTTCGTTCCAACCCCTTACTTCTAACAATAAATAAAGAAACGAATTAAATATCACCAGGCGAAGGAATAATGGATGTACATCTTATACTTTCTCTGGTCATTTCACGTGACTTGTTATTAATTTCTCTTAATGCAAAAGACTGTTGTCGTTGTAATGAAATAACCGTTCCCAAATGGGGATGTGTGGACTCGTTGATCAGCAAAAAGCATCGTCCCATCGTTAGCAAAAGGTTGACCCCTGTATGCATGTGTTGTCACCCATCATTATTAACAAGTCATTATTGTTTGTTGGTGTTCAGTCATCGGCAACGCCTCCTAAGACGCCACAGGATACAAACAACGACGTAAGTATGCCAAGCAATATCATGAAACACAGACCTAGCTTTCTCCTCCTGAAACACACGTAATTGGTCGCTCGACATCATCTGGTTATCAGAGTCATACCGGAAGCCAAATCATGAATTATAAAATTGTGAGGGAAGTAACTGATAGAAAGTGTACAATAATATCTTGATATATGTGGAAGAGATTTGCACGATACTTGCACATAACATATGTTTCTACATTATATTCCATTTATCATTAAACGTAATTCTATTAATTTCTTTACAGATTAAGACCATTAATTTATTTTTCCAGAGAATTGTATTCGTGCCATTTTTGTGGTTAAAACGAGGCCAAACATGACATAATTCGGAGCATGTTTGTTCAATTGACGATTCAGTGGAACCTCGATTATCCGAATCGATGATATCTGTTATCACACTGGTTTCACACGTAAACAATTCAATATAATGTGATCCGTATCCAACATGATTTAGTGTACAAATCAGTAAAGATTTAATTTAACACTGCAGCTAGATAACTGTTCTATCATTCGAACATTGATAAATAATCGAAGTTCTACTGTACCGTAAATGAAACATATAAGTATAATGCAAATTGTGTCGTGTTTGATCACATTTTAACCAGAAAAATCTCACAAACATATTGGTAAAAGTTTCATAAAAATATAATAAGTTTATCTTTTCTACTAAATCAATGATCAAGGAATATAGTATCTGCGTGTACACGATTTAAGTCACATTTCGGTCCCGAAGTTTTCACATATATCGAGACATTACTGTAATTAGAATCTACGATAACAATACATGATAAGTTTAAACATCTTATCAAATTCTCCACTGTAAAACAATATTCGCAATTCGCTGCAAGAATTTCATTCTTATCCTTAATGCCAATTAAAGTAGAGTAAGTATGTTGAGTCAATGCAGAAAAGTAGAAGCATGCTTCTGCATGTTCTACCTTAGTGTAAATATATATTTCGTGCAGCGAATCTCAAATGTATGCTAACCGGGAATTTAGTTTAGAAAGCACGTACGAAACCCCGAAAATCAACTGATCCGAATTACTCGGACGTTTGTATCGGTAAACTTTCTATTTAGTATTTCTTTTCTAAATAGCATTGCTAATTGCTCCCAGAACTTAATCGTAAACATTGTTACAATTAGTCGGTAAAATTCAGTTTCCCACCAAGCTAGAATTAATAGATGGCTCGTTACAATTTTCAGATCCAAACAGTGAAGGTCGATATCAAAGCTGAGAGCAAAATTGGATCGTTGGATAATGTGAAACACAAACCAGGTGGCGGCGAGAAGAAGATTTTTAACGACAGGGACTACCTTCGACAATCTGGTTCGAACGTGGAGAGCCAGAACGCCAGTGGATCGCAGGTATGATTTATTTATTAAATTTTTAACCAGTCGAACTGACGCAACGATCGAAAGATTTCGATTTGAATCACGTATCGAATGAACATTCAAGTTATTCACTCATTGTTTAGATTTACAAACGTATACCGTAATTTATTTGTGTATTTGACTCAACGCTTTGAAATCGCACCACTTTTATCGAAATTTTTTGTGGTTCGTACATGTAAGACGTATCAAATAGGCAACACATATGTCACGACAGTGATTCTACTTAACAAGATTAAGTATATATAAATAATAAAATGTAGTCGTATGAGTCATTGTTTTCAATGTTTTTACGAACACATTTAATATCGTCATATTAATAAAATTACACGTATATATTATTAAAACAATAAGTATTTGAACAATCAAGTTCACATATTCAACAAATTATTCAAATTGTTTGTCTGCATAAAACTAATACATTTTCAAGTTTACCACGAAGTAATTTGCCTATTACGATACGTTTTTTATCTATGTGTTTACTTTTGCTGAAAACGCTTTAAAACACGCATTGTACGCTTTCTTGCAGTAATGAATTTTTCCTATTTATTATAAATAAGCAATAAAATTAATTCCTACATTGGATTACTATTTTTCGAATCTTATTAATATATTAACTGTACGTTCAATAGTCATAATTTATGAAACACGTACACAGTCCATTGAAAAGTTGCTTCAAAGTGAAAAAATTTAATATATACTTTCAAAGTACAACATACGACTTAAAGTACCTTGTACTTTGTTGATCTTTAATATTTAAAAGGTATAAAGATAGAAATAAATCAATCAAAAGTAACGAAGCTTAAATATTTCGCTTTACATAGTTGCTTAACCCTTTGAGGCACGTATTTCAATTATTTTTATATTTCTTAACTAATATTTTTTGTAAAATCTAGGCGCACTTAACATACAGAGTGGTCGACTGCAGGTGGGAGAAAATTTAAGGAGTGGTACTCCATGATAATATAAGACGAAAGTGAAGAATAAGAAACTTGCAATATCGGTTTCGTCGTCTATGTAGTTATTAACCATTATAAATCTGCCTAAAATGCGACAACCCGACCAACAGAGGTGTACAATTAATTCGCGTCTGATGCACTTCTGTTGGTCAGGTTGTCGCATTTTAGGCGAATTTTTAATCGGTGATAACTAAAACACGAAGTCAAAATCGCGATATTTTCATTCTTAATTTTCGTCTTACATTGTCATGGAGCACTACCCCTTAAATTTTCACCCACCTGTAGTCGAACACCCGGTATAAACGATTAAAAGTAACAGAAATAGAAACATACCAATAAAATCTACAACGAATATTCCATCAACGAGATAAGAAATTGAAAAACATGATCGAAGTGTTCACAATTTTTTTCTGACCCGGAAGAATCTATAATTGAAGTAGTAGTATTAAATTATGTAATGTAATTGTGATCGTAAAAATGGAATTATTATATAAAGTGTAATTAAAATATGTAAATGTAGCTTGAGAAATACTTTTATGCATATTTATAAACATGTCAAATTAATGTGTAAAGGCTATTATTATTCACTAGATAGTACTCGACATTTGTTGCATTGATTGCAACTAAAAACTAAAACGTTTTCTTTCAACAATTTTTCCTTATCACTTGTTCAAAAAACAAAGAAATTGTTTAAAAAGTCTGTATGCAATGGATGCACGGTAAATCTACCAACGCGCACAATTATTTAAAACTGTACACTTACCGTCAGATAAGGTTCCCAAATACGGCCTATTTAGATAACTGTAAAAGTAACTCTTCTGATCCCATCTATAAAATCATATTAACCGAATACAAATGTTCTCAACAAGAAGAAAAGCACATTAAATTGACATTAACGATGGAACGATCTGTATTTACACGGCGACGACGAACAAGCGTGCTGTTCATCAGAAAGAGAGAGAACTTCGATGCTTCAAAGGGTTAACGTGATCGAAACTAACATTACCTCACGGGCCGGCTTAATCCTGATAACTGTGTTATGCCCGCAGAGCCCCGTGCCCCCTGGCATGATCACCGGCATCAAGAACGATCTGCCTACTTCGGACGAGAACCTCAACCAAGAATGCTAGATCACGAAAACTCGACCGCTAAACTCGCTTTTCGTGTCATTTGCGTCTAATTAATCACCCATATTTTTCTACCCCGATGGTTGGATCAAAAAGGGCCGCGTAGACGACCCTTGACGTTCAAGGGATCAGGATCGAAATACGTATGAGGACGAACAAGCGATCGGATTAATTTAAACGCATTACGCCAGAAAAGATCGAACCGATACCAAACTGAATTTTCGGGTACGGTTCGACCGACTTAATAACTGACGACGCATTCACTGTTTTTCAAAGAACCCCCTACACACAGACCCACACACACACGACTGCAACAATTTTTCCGTGCCATAACCGATAAACAAAAAAAAAAGAACATTTTCTATACGATGACGTTTGTGATTTTAATTAAGCAGAAAAGCGCTGTGAAGGGCGGCCAGGAGAGTCTTCTTCCTCGTACGTGTGCGCCCTTCCGATCGATATACGTGTACGATGTATTGTACGTGACTCTAGCGTGATACGACAACCATCTGTGTACGTGACGACGAATGAGCTTTTCGTCCTACCAACGCATTTATCCACAAAGTACTCGTTACAGCATCGTTAGTTTAACAATCATTGGTTTTCTCTCGACGCATCGCGCGGGTCGTTCGACGTGAACGAGGCATACGTTTATAGTAGCGGTGTGCGGGTACTCGAAATCGCAGTCGGGCCGAGTCGGACTGTGATGCCGAAACTTTGCAACGTACCCAAAAAGTTAAAATACGAAAAGCGTCGTACCGATATGGTTACAAATTTTTGGGATCGTCAACCTTGATTCGGCTGTTTGGAAACTCTCGGGATCCCGACCCGACCCGAGCCCAAAATTTCGGGTAGCCGCGCATCCCTAGTTTATAGAAAGAACGATGTGGAATCGCGAAACGGATATCGAGAGGACATTGTTTGGAATGAGAGAGAGGGAGAGAGAGAGAGAAGGGGGGATAATTCGCGACGCTTTTTCAGATTGCAAAAATGAGTACTTCTCGTACGAACGTATCAGTACTATTCACATTTCATTGTATAGAGTTCAACGAAGTTGTATCACGCCGATTACGTGCACGGTTCCGTGAATTTTTATAAAGCTACCAGTTTGTTACAACAACCATTACACAGCCAGGACAGTGTTTATGGTAAGGGACAAGGGGCTTTTCTCAATCATGACTCGGAAGGGTTACACAGGGTGTCTCAAAAATGTTGTACTTCCTTGAAGGAGACGATTCCCGAGGTCATTTAAAGTAACTTTTTCCATTACGAAAATCTTTGTGATTTTGTTAAGCAGCTGTTATATAACCAATCAGAGCGCGGCTACCGTGGACGAAGACGAAGATACTTTATATGAACTCAGGAATCACCCCGCTCAAGGAACTACAACATTTTTGATACATTCTTATATTCGCAATAAGGCCGTTGTGTTCACAACCATTGCGTCTACGAGCTCGTTGTTCTCGGATCACATTTTTCCGATCTGAAAAGGAAACGCGGTCACGTGATACACTTAGATTATATTATATAAAGAAAGAAGCGAATTCTCATTTCTCATGACGGTCTGGAAATGATCGCGTCCTTACGAGACGAACGCAAACACGCGTGCAACGTACGATTCGCATAGCAACAGACTCAATGTTCAAATCGATTAGAAATGTGACTCATAGCCCGTGGGTAGGTGTATTTTTGTTAAACCGACAGGGTAGAACGAAATTACAAAGCTATTGCTGATAGATCAGGACGAAGCTTTGCGTGTGCTATAACAATAAACGCGATCATTGTGATGCTAATTAACGAAGAACTTTACAAACGATAGGAAACCGTGCGATCGTAGGTCTTCGCGTAAATTCAACTTTTCTGCAACACATCACACGTCTTCGCACACACCGTTAGCCTGCACATTAAAGCGTACACTTTGTTTATTAAGTGATGCACCGTATCGCTTGTAATTGCTCGAACCACCATCATTCATCCTGCTTTCGAACAGTAAGTATAAATATTCTGTGCAAATGACTTTTTATCGCATATGTATACAGCAGAACATCGATTTATTCGAACCGACTTGAGGCTTCAACTAGCTCAATCTAAAGCGACAATGCAGCACTGTTTATTGTACAAATCAGTACAGATTGAAGCTAGCAACTTAATTAAGTTACTGTTCTATTTTATGAACTCTCAGGTATCCTTGTACAGTTCGGGTAATCGAGGTTCTACTGTATTATAATTGTACAGAATGAATAAGACTTGAAGTGCTATGATTCCTACCAAGAAAGAGTATATTGATAAACGCCATTCGAAGAGAATTTAGTAAATCATTTGTTTAATAGAATTGTATGAAAATCTAGTTTATAAGTTTACTGTCAGACTGGTTTCTCGAATAATTGCAAGCGGCACTGTGCCTCGGCGGAGAAAGGATGAATAAAGTATTAAGCACGGCATCAGATATTTAAACATTTAATATAATAATTGATTGTCTGAAACAGGGGTGACGAATTAACGGCTCGTGAGCCAGTTGTGGCTCTCATCTCCATTCTTCTGTCTGACTTGGGCATGATACCCCTCTCTTCCAGCTGCGTTCAGCAAACCAAGTAGTGGGGGTAATTTTGCTCAAGCCAGAGACAATGTCGTCAGATTGGAAAGGGTTGGAATAATGGAAAGGGAGAAGGCGAAGTGGGAAAATCGATCGTTTTTGGTCGATTCTGGCAACACTAGGAAGAAGAGCCGCACTCTTCGCACTGGTAGTGGGGGTTCTCTGGCTTCCGGCGGAGAAGTTCGTCACTCCTAATCTAAATAACGAATTTCGAAGCTCCAATTGACCGTGCAAGGTAACAAGTGCGAATCAAAAGCTGCTGTGCAAGGTATAACAAACTCGTGAGAACCTCGTGAAACATTGACTTTTAAAGCGAGACTGATGAATACAATTTCAAGCTTGGACACACGCGAAGTTGTGCTATACCTTGTTCACCAAACTGTGCAACCGTTCCAAATTGACTAACACATACGAACAATGTAACGTTAAATGAGTGTTTACCGCAGAATGAGAATTCCTACCAAAAACCGAATGGTGAATAATCGGTGTTATGTTTGTAGAAATTGGTGAAAAATTTCAAGACTGTACGTGTGCAAAGATCACTCGCGTACTCGCCTACTTTCGGGTTAAAGTCAGATACTTCGTATTTAGAATAGTTGAGTTATAGAGGACACATTGTATATGGTGATGCATAAATCTTTTCGGCTATAATTGTGCAAGTTTTGCTCTTGCCAGGCTAATTATAAGTATATTCTGACGTTAGTCACACGAACGAGCATATAAATAATATCGATTAACGATTACAAACGGCGACGGCTTTGTTCTATCGGGAAAAATGGCGGATTTATAAAGCACGCGTCGTCATTTGAAACGGAAAAAACTGAACTACTATTGTGCATCACTGTTAATCAAAAGCATGTGCGGAGTATACGTTAATAGAGCGAACTGTACAATTAAGTTCAAAGTGTATAGTAAATAAAAACATCATAGTAACGATAACGATTGTATATTCGAGATGAAGTTTCCAATAAAACCATGTTTTATCTTACAATAATTACGTTCTCGTCGAAGAAACACCGTTCTTGTGTACGCTCCGTACATGATATAATACGCTTGAATAATTCTCACATTCCTTGTTACACGTCATACCCATTTAATTATCTTGCTTTAATTCTCAGACTATCAGAAGCTCGATTCAATTTCATTTATACCTATTTATTATAATCAGGATAAAATTAATTTAAATAAATAAATATACACGAAACCATTTTGGATTGACCAACAAATTTTCTTGCTGAGTTTAGAAAATTTCTCTCGAGAATTTTTGGAATTATTTTTTGGAATCATATTTTGGAATTAATAATGGAGACTTATTAAAATTATGGGACAAACAATTAATTTTTGTTGAATTTATTTTACTTACTAGAGAGTGATTTAGAAAATGTTTCTTTTGCTTAAACATTCGCACTTTAAGTATTGTATAACGCAAGCATCGCATTGGAGAAGTATGAGAAAATTTGTTGGTCAGTCCAATAATACACATTACATTGCGTAAGCATCCATTCGTAATTATTTCGATACTCTGAAAGTTAATGGTAAGGATATAATCACCTAATGGCAAATACGATATACTATAATCAATTCTAACGATAAATTAATACAATGTTTTCCTTTAAGAACAACCTTTATTAAAGAAGTTGAAACATATGTAACTGTCTGTTTAAATATTCTATATTCTTTCAACACTGTATAGAAACATATTATTTGATTACAGTACAATTGACAAACCGTTTAAGTCAATTAACATATTCTCTTAATTTGGGGCCCTATTTCGAAAGTTAACTCGGTCACTATACGGTCCGTCACTATTAACATTAACATAGTAATTAGGAACGAACAATTTAGTGAATGAACAATTGACCGCTGATTTTTTACATTTTTATCTGATGTATGAGCAGGATAATTCTTCGAACGTATAAGGAAAAGCAGAAATACTACTAAACATAAGTTCGAAACATTAGACTGGGGATTTTATGCATTTATCACAAAAATAGATGGATGAAATAAAAAATTGTGAGGGCATAAAAAGAATCTAAAAACATTGTTATGCCATCTTCGATTCGTTGAAATTATTGAAAGAGAAAGTACACTTTTAATTCTATTTCTCACCAAATTTTTAATTTGCATAAAAATCCGCAGTCTGCTAATCATTTAAGATCTACCATTATGATTCAATATAATCGAGACCGACACTCGTGGGCTCTATCTGTTGCTAAAGTCGCTAACTGGATTGAAATTACTTTCACAAGGAATAAAAGTATATTTATTTCAACGGTTACTTCATATGTTACAACGTATGATTGGACTATAACTAGTCACTATAAACATTAACGTGACTGGTATCGCAGTGAGAATATTTCTAACAAATAATTGATAACTCGATTTATTTGAGAAGCGCCGATTCAAAATGACATCGTTTAAGTTTAATTACTTCCATTAGCATAGATCAGGCCCGGGCAACTTCTTCCCTGCTGTCGCTTTTCGACTCCCACCACTACCAGTGTACCGGTTCCCCCACTGTCGACTATTTCATTCCCCAACCTCCTTCGACACTCCACGTGTTTGGTGGGGAGGTTCCAGAATTAGAGACAGTTGCAAGTTGCCCAGACCTGGCATAGATGATTAAAGGGGTAGATTCGTTTTTCTAGGATTGCAAGGATTCTCATTTCTGAATAATGCAAAGATGGGGTTTTTCAGTAGTCAAAAGCGCTAGATTAAAGATCAATCTAGGCCACGATCGCCCTCCGAAGTCCTATTTGTACGTTTACCAGGCGTAATTTGCACTATTCGGAAGCATGCAGCTACGCGTGTAACTGTATTCATAAAGCTACTTTCTAATTATGCAAATTACACCTCGTAAACGTAAAAATAGGATTTTTTAGGGTGATCGTGGCCTAGATTGATTTTTTATATGGCGCTTTTGCATTATCGAAAAATGAGAACGCGTGTCCCGCACCCTTGTAATGCTAGAACCGAGTCTACTCCCTTAAAGAATCGAATAAGTGAACTTCGTTGTCAGAAGTAATAGGAAAACACTGGGAACGCAACGTGCAATCACATTCAATGCAGCGGCATCGCGTTTGAATAATAGAATATGATAAATTGATAATCGATAGTGTAGATACACATATTATCTTTATTTATTACACACACACTGAAATAAGCGCTGAAATCTCGTCGCTGGTTTACAGTAAGATGGATAGTATAAGAAAATTGCGAATGCATGGGAAGAGATGGATGAATCGAAAATAACATCGATTGAGTAAACATTTCAAGAAACAAATCTTGTTCGCATCATCGCGCTTTCGAACATCTCTCACACAATCTAGGTAAATATGTAACACATGTTTATTGCTTCCACATCGATTATTATTATACACTTCGATTCAACTGACGATTCGAATTTCGGCAACAAATGAAATAATATTGAATTGTCGCAATGATCACGAGTAATCACTTCGTAGAATACACTTTTGCAACGTTTATCCCGCATACCTATTGTATATCAATAATCTCGAAAGAATCGTTCTAATAATGTGTTCTCTCATTTGCGAATCAGTGAAGTTTATCTAACGTTCTCGTTTCCAAGAACTGTGTGTATAGTGATCAAAACGATTCAGAAAAGAATTAGATATACAGGGTGTGGACGAACGAGTGGTACAATCAGGCAGGGAATGATTCTTCGTGTAAACATAAGTCGAAAAAAAGGATGAACATGTATTCGTTTGACGCCTTGTTTTCGAGAAAATCGATTTTGAAAATACAGCAAATATGCGTGCTACATGATGGGAATCGTCTGACGCGTCTGATCATGACCAACCGATTCTACTACTCCTGTGTACACTAAAGCACGCAAAGTCGACGGATCTTTAAAGTCTATCTTCTCGAAAACCAGGCGTCAAACGAAAAAATGTTTTTTTCGACTTATTTTTACATGTAAGAAGAAGAAATCTTGAAGAAATATTCTATAAATATGTATTTATTAACGCCATTCTGTCGCACAAAGGTACCATTATTACTTGTATGTATAGCACGCGTTTTAAACCTTAGATTCAGCTTTGAAACTAGTGCTAAAATTCTAGATAGAGACAAGCCGTTTTTAACTCTTTCTTTTTTTAAATATTAAATTATATTTAGTAAATTATCACTTCAATTGCGTTGATTAATACGCACAGAGTGTACCTCACCTTCGCATACTATACACGGTGGACACAAAATGATCGCTACTTATCACCGCCTCTGTGTATCAAGGTTAGTCTGCACAAATTTTGCAATTTTTCGATTAATAATCAGTAATATGCTTTCATATACTTCTACTTATAATATAATTTCATATATCTTTTAAGTAAATCACAAGTATAACTTCCGCACCCAACGGTGAAATTTCACTTAATAACTTTATTTCTTTAAATTTCCATTTGAAATTATAGAAAGCTTTAATCCAATTACGGCAAATAAATGAAAACATTATTTATTATTATAAATCTGAAGTATCTGAAAGTGAAAGAATTCAAGAATAGAAAACGGAAGATATTTATAACAAAACTGCAGATTTTTATACGAAATTAGAACTGTCTACGTAAAAATTGATTTCTTTCTCTAATAATCTTGACTAGTTGAAAATAATTTGAGTATCTTTTTAAATTCTTTATTGTTTGGCATTTGATGTACTCATTTATGTTATAAGTACATAAAATCCAATCTGTATTTATGACATAGGATTATGTCATAAATAGATATTCTTGTCTTAGAATTTAACTTCTTTTACAATTTCACAAAATAGAATATACCATAATTATCAGAAGTATTTATTACGTAAGTGCCGAAAATTGTGAGTGTCCAAAAATACCCCAGACTAATTATAAATCCGTATTTTGCAGATTGATAACGTTGAAGAGGTCAATTCTCTTGCTACTGAATTATTGAAGGAAAATTTACCGCAACCGCCGCCTACCACTCCAACAAAAATACAGAAGTTACCATCACCATCCTCTATGGTAACACCAAAAGCGGTTAGAAGTAGTTTCGCCAAATCTTCAGAAGCTGCTGAGTCAAAAAAGAGCTCTTCGCCTAAAGAAACTGCGAAAGTAGCGAGTGAAACAAGAAAGAATCTAAATTTGGCGAACATTAAAGCAGTTGCGGATGAAAAAATTGCAAAATCTCCTTCACCGGAATATCCTGTCAATCCACGTTTGAAAAGCCCGGACAAATCTTCCCCCAATACACCCAGAAAGTCATCTCCGAAAAATATACGACTTCCAAAATTAGCGCCGTCTCCTACGCCACCAGAAACTATACCGATTTCTGAAACTCATTCCAAAATCAGTCTACCGAAATTGATAGAGCCTTCCAAACATTTAAACAGCGTGGCACACTAAATCAATTTCGCTCTACTGCAAGCTTATCAAGAATCAGATTTAATCGAAGTCTGAAATAATAGTTTCATGAAATTGTCATTTGTTAATATATAATTAATAAAGTTATATATACTAACAAAAAGGCCCTGAAACGAATAATTAATTACTAACGAAATAAATTAATAGTTTCATAAGTAATATTTATTCACAATTTCTAATAAGCTGTTCTAAAATGAAACACAAACGAAGTGTGTAGCAGATTTTATTGTAAATCTAAAAGTACTGACATTATTAATACGAATGTTGATAAATTTTTGATGGAAGAATAGGCAAAAAATTGAAAATAACGTATTGATTTCTCACTCATCAGATTCTTAGTATTTATTAAATAATTTGTATAAAATAGAAATTTGAATATAGTTGTATAGCGCAGACGTAGTTATCCTTTCACTTACACATGCACATATGTAATACAATCAAATATGTTTCTATGCACTACTAATATTTAATATACATAATTTTACAGAATACAGATGTATTGGTTTCAATTGATACCGATGTTGAAAGAATTTTCCATTAGAACCTTCAGAAGCAAATATAAATATTTTTTTACAAATAATAAAAATAAAAAATATTACGTATTGTTACTAAGAAAAAGGATAATGATAATTCTTAAAAACAAAGGACATTTTAAAGCAATGTAATGTAATATAAATATGTGTGTATGATTTTTAATGTACATAACAAGATATGTCTTCGCTACATAAACACTTCCAGAATGATGAATTCGAAGTACGTTTGGAAAACATGGTTCTAAAAACACTTGGTTTGAACAATTATATTATTGGCGACTTTGTGCTATTATGTAAAAAAACTATAAAATACAGTAAATTATTGTAGTATGTCTATACTAATTTTTCTTTGGCAGTGGTGGTGGAACTAATGTAACTCCGGTAAAGTAAGGATGATTTAATCCTTTTTTTGCTGTTATCCTCTGATTTGGATCATAAGTCAAGAGTTTCTATAAAAAAGAAAAAGAAATATTAAGATTGACATAGAGGTAAATGTATTAAATATTGATTTTGAATTGCCATAAAAATATGATTCTCACCAAAATCAAGTCTTTGGCATCAGGTGCAAAGGAAGGTAAAACTTCTTCGAAGCATTTTGATTCCCATCTTGGAAACCTTGATGTAAAATCAGGTAGCTGTGACACTCCAGGCCAAATACTTTCATCAGGTGTACCTAATGTACGAAATATCCTGAAAAGCTGATCTATCTCTGAGTCTCCTGGAAACAATGCTCTCCTGGTTGCCTGTGGGATTGAAAAATTAAGATTATTATTAAATCTGATATATTTTCATGCTGAAATCTCTATAAGTATTTTATTGATATTAAAATTACAATACCATTTCTGCGAATATGCAACCAAGGCTCCACACATCTACAGCATTGGAATACAATTTGGTTCCTAAAAGAATCTCTGGCGCTCTGTACCAAAGGGTTATTATTTCATGTGTATATGTTCGAACAGGAACACCAAAAGTCCTGGCTAATCCAAAATCTGCTAATTTTATGTGGCCCTCCCGATCTATTAACAGATTCTGTGGTTTTAGATCTCTGTGTAAGATGCAACGAAGATGGCAGAAGGAAATTGCATTCAATAATTGAAATAGATAACTCTGCAAAAATAACAGACTTGTCTTTGAAGAATGCATGCACCTACTTTCAATTCTGATTATTTTTGAGAGCAATACCTTTACAAGAGCCTGATCTAATCCTCCTTTAACAGAGTCTAGTAATTTTTTTAAGTCTTGTTGTAAGAATTCAAAAACAAGATAAAGATGTTTGTCGCCATCTACCACATCGAACAACTGTACAATATTTGGATGAGTAAGTTTCTTTAATAATGATATTTCTCGAATAGCAGTGGATGGAACACCTTCGCTTTCCCTGATACAAATTTTATATTAACATTCGGTGGTGGAATAAAATATTTATAATATCCATACAGGTAATAAAATATTTATAATATTTTATTACAAAACAGTAAACAACTAAATATAAATTAACATGTACACAGAAATTTAGGGGAATTTTTTAAAAATAGGTCAACCCAGAGTTAATACTTTTGTGTTTGTTTTGAATTAGTAGTTTCCAAGATGTTTGTATTATGTTTATGTAACATATGACTAACATATTTATATAAAAAGGAGCAAGACTATTAAACTTTATTAGAAGTACAAATCAATATTTATCTATATGTATATAAACAATAAATATAAACTAATCAAAAACTAAATTTTTAACTTAACTTTTAAACATACAACTGTAACTCTTCAAAAGAATTTCATCTAACTCGAAACAGTTTTGTAATCAGTTATAGAATGAATTATTAAAATCACTATTGATTACATCATATTATCTTCATCTAATATCCTTAGATTATCGTTTGGTCCTGTATATATGTTTTGGAGTACCCAAATTAACATTATTTCTGAGATGACCTATCAACTTTCATTACAGTTAAATTCTTCTTCTATTATACATGTAAAACGAAAATAATGAACTAGCTTTCCAAGAAGCATAAATGATAGACAGTCATTTGGTATTATACTGTACATTTAGTGAAACAAATAATATAGGACAAACTTATACAGTAAAAATCCATTGATAGCATTAATAGTTGCACTGAATTAATTAAAAGCTGTAAAACTAAAAACCAGGCGAGCATGACACAATGGGACAAGCTGAATAATGTGGTGCTACGAAAATTTAGTGTAACGTGGCCCCTGCAGATTCAGCTGACCCCAATGTGCAAATTAGCAGATATGTTAGCAATGCATGTAAGCAAAAGCTTAGCTGATATGATTAATTGACTTCCTTCAAATGTTATTTGTATTATAAAGGAGAATAACAAATTCAACATAAATAATTATGCAGTTATTTACAAAATGAACAAATACTTAATTTTGCGAAGTTCAAAAATGTTTTAAAATACTAACACTCTTATAAACGTAAATGAAGGGGAACAAAAAATTATAATAAGTTAAAGTTTTATAGGGATTAGTTACTTCGAATAAGTATGAGGTGTCCATGCTTATAGAAGTGTTCTATTTAAAAATTTTGTATTGATTAATAAAAAAATTATACTACAACACACATATAACAACAAAAGATGTTCTACATAGTAAACTTTCAATGTTGCATATGTAGCTAAATATAAAAAGAATAATTTTAACACAATGCAGTATATTTTTTGTGAAATTTTTTAAGTAGACGTTACAATAAGATTTCTGTAGCTTGATAAAAGAATTACATGTTCATTTTGTAGTTATTGTAGAATTATAAACTTCTTAAAACTTGATACAGGTATTCATAAAAAAATAGAAAATATTTATAAATAAATGTTATAAATAACATACGTCTCGAGACGAATTTTCTTAAGTGCCACCAGCTTCCCAGTCAGCTTATCTTTCGCTTTATAAACCACCCCATAGGTCCCTTCCCCTATTTTTTCGATCTTAACGAAGTTGTCCATAACCTCAACGCCACGTTCGACGTTGTCGGCCGTCCTTTGACACTCCGTTTTAGTTGCCAGTTTTTATCACTGTTCTGATATTATTTGAAATTATATATTTATAGAACATTAACTAACAATATCGGTGATTTCTAAACACTTTATTAGGTGTTGTTTAATCAAAATTGTTTGTTTATCAACACCGCTAAATCACTTGACATGCGTGCTACATTGCCGCCATTTTTGTCGAGAACATTTTAGAATCTCAATTCGAGAAATCGATAAAACCAAACAGTAAAGTAGATCATCTCATTGGATATTCTGTATCGTAATAGGTAAATAAATTCAATATAATACATTATGTAATTAATAAATTGGGGATCTTTAAGCAAAATATAAATTATCTGCATCGATTGCAAGAAATAAAAATTAAATTGATGCGTCTTCAATTTTGAAAATTTTTCAACAATTTTGAATTTCGTCTACTCAATTTTGCTATAAATGCATAGAGAACCGCAATCTTGTAATTAAATACAATTCTCCGTGAATTATAATTAGATCATTCATAGATTAATTTGAAAATTGTTACAAGGGAGAGCAAATGATGCTGAAAAAGTGACGAATGGTAATAGGGGTAGAAAAGATCGTTTCCTGGAAGCCAATTTGTTATCCTTACTTATGTACGAATGTAATGAGATGCAATAAATAACGCCGAATATATGTTCTTAGTGCAATTATCTGAAATTAAATAAAATATAACGAGGCGAATTGGTGTCCTCACTTATTTCTGCATAATCTTTTAGTCTGGAACAGAACCTGCATCATATTTTTAGCCTGGAACAAAACCTACATCATTTTCATCATAGTCTGTGTCATGATTTTTACCATGTGCACAAAAGTAATCCAAAAACGTATTCTTATGTCTTTTTAAAAAAGCCAAAAAATGTAAAAAAGCAATGCTTTAGACTCTACTCAGACCGCATGTGTATCGTCAGAAATTTTTAGCTCATTTTTCTTAAACAAAAGTCCCATTAGAAAATTTTGTTTTATATTTTTAACTTATTTGTTCAAGTAATATTACCTCTTCTCTGATTGTACAATGAATACTAAGACACTAAATATGTATAATATCAGATTTACTCTCTGATAATATGAATCCTTTACGACCTTGAAATTTTCATGCCATAAGCAGAAGTACACGATCGCACTTTGTTTGTAAATTCATAATCACCTATATAGGGACTTAGATCGACGAGCGTTACGTCGACGTATAATTTTCACTATTGTTAGTCAGGTGACAAAGAACAACTTTTAATTAAAAAATTTTGTAATAAATTTTCTGACATTGTGTTTGATTTCTTATTAGTGCAAATCGGAAAATTTCAAGAGGAATCAAACTTGAAGAAAATCAAGTAAAGTGCTTTTAAATTCAGTGTATATTGTACTATAAGAAATTCAATTTAATTTGTATTACTTATATTATCAATTTTCATTTTCAAGGTATAATATAAAAATGGTATTACCATTAATAATGTCTAATACTGGGGATATGAAAAAAAACTGGTTCATATGGAAACAATGCTTTCTTGATTATATGGAATGGAACAATTATAGCGAACGATCAGAAGAGTATAAAATTAATGTTTTAAAAAGGCTGTTAGGACGTGATGCTCTAAGGTCCTCAGCGGTCTATCATATTTTAAATGATAGGACTCACATGCATAGATTCAGTACTATGATTCAAGTATTAAATAGACTTGATTACTTCTTTAGCGATATGAAAAATGAACTTGTAGAGCGATACAATTTTTTCAATAGATTCCAAGAGAAAGATGAACCAATTGAAACATATATCAATGATTTAATTGTACGTTCTACCTATACGTTTCCATGTGTTTATCTTAATTTATTAAACATACATTTTTATATTATTTTTACATATTTTAGGAAAAAGCAAAAACTTGTAATTTTGGAGACCTAAGAGACAGCATAATCAGAGATAAAGTGATAGCAAGTATCCAGAGCAAAGACTTACGATCAGAACTGTTTCAAATACTAAATCTTAATTTGCCAAAATTATTACACATTTGTAAAGCACATGAAGCTCGAAATAACTCTATTGAAAGAAGACAAACACGAACTAATGCTTTACACAGTAATAAAATAGCACCAGTGGAGGCTTCCAATAGTAATAATGAAAAGGTTGCTCAAGGGGAACAAAATTCAAATGATAAAGTAAATGCTAAAATTAATGTTCAGGCTAAGGAAAATACTAAAAATGATAGTAGCGTCAAAAATATTATTGGCACTACCAATCGAAGACATAGTGACAATAGTAACAAAGCTAAAACAGATACTAAACTGGATAATAAAGGTAGTAACATTATGAGCACTGCTTGCCTAGAAAATAATACTAATATTGGCAACAAGACTAAGACAAATCCTAAAAATGATAAGAGTTCCAATAACATTATTGGCACTACCAATCGAAGACATAGTGACAATAATAACAAAGCTGAAACAGATACTAAAATGGAGAATAATGGTAGTAACATTATGACTACTGTTTGCAAAGAAAATAATGCTAATATTGGTGACAAGAGTAAGACAAATCCTAAAAATTATAAGAGTGGTGAAGCTAAAACAGATACTAAAATGGATAATAATGGTAGTAATATTTTGAGCACTGCTTGCCTAGAAAATAATACTAATATTGGCAACAAGACTAAGACAAATCCTAAAAATGATAAGAGTTCCAATAACATTATTGGCACTACCAATCGAAGACATAGTGACAATAGTAACAAAGCTAAAACAGATACTAAAATGGAGAATAATGGTAGTAATATTTTAAGCACTACTTGCAAAGAAAATAATATTAATATTGGCAACAAGACTAAGACAAATCCTAAAAATGATAAGAGTTCCAATAACATTATTGGCACTACCAATCGAAGACATAGTGACAATAGTAACAAAGCTAAAACAGATACTAAAATGGAGAATAATGGTAGTAATATTTTAAGCACTGCTTGCAAAGAAAACAATATTAATATTGGTGACAAGACTAAGACAGTTGCTAAAAGTGGTAATAATGTCAGTAATCATGTAGATTTGGTTTTTCGAGAAAATAGTAACAATATTAATAGTAAGGCTAATATAGATTTTAAAAGTATGAATAGTAATCCCAGCATGAATACAGCTCGTCGAAATAGTGTATCATCAGGTATACAATACAGACGAAACTGTAGGAAATGTAATGAAAAACATGCTGAAAGATCTTGCCCTGCTTGGGGACATAAGTGTGAGAACTGTGGTGAACGTAATCACTTTCGTAATTGTTGTCAAATGAAACCATTAAAAACAACAGAACATATAAATGTATGTATGGTTTTTTTAAAAATAATTTAAGCAGAAGATAAATTACAATCTTGGTTTATGTTTTTATTTTTCTAATTATAATCCCCAGCTAGCCAGGCGAAACTTGAGCCAAGACTGGCCGGAGGCACAGGTCGGCAAATCATTGTCCAAACTACGCTCGGCGCTGCTCAAGGTAAGATTTGCTGAATTTTGGACGTCCCCCTGTGCGCGCATATGCCGTCCAGTGCCGTGCATAGGACCAGGGATTTGGACAAGGGCATGAGAACGGCACGAAACCCGCCCCAGGACGCTAAATGTGCCGTTGTAGTACACTGATGTGACGCATATCGCATGGCAGCACCGTCGCATTAATGTGGCTGGCGAATATTTTGCATGTTCCCAGATAGCCAAGCGTGCCTCGGGTAGAAATCCAGCACGGCGTGGCGAGGTCAGGTATCTGGAATTTTACGGGCCGAACGTCGCTTGGACGTGCCGAGGGTAGCTCGTGCCTCAAATCTACCGAGGGAAGTTATGACCGTGAGGGCTCATAAAATGCCCTCGGTAGAAATTAGGAACGACGTACCGAGGCCAGGTCCTACCACGTTTCTGCCAAATTTAAAGTAGGTCCGAGATTGTAAGAGGACAGCACGGTCGCACTAATGTGGCAAACGTCGTTATAAAATTTTGGCAGAAACGAGGAATGACGTACCGAGGGCAGGTCCTATCGCGTTTCTACCGAGGGCAGATCCTACCGCGTTTCTACCGAGGGCAGATCCTACCGCGTTTCTACCGAGGGCATTTTACGAGCCCTCACGGTCATAACTGCCCTGGGTAGATTTGAGGCATTTGGCTATCTGGGTTAGCACCGTTAGCGAAGGTAGAAAATTGTGCGGCAATGCAATTTTTAGCTTGTGTCTCTTGCAGTCGATGCATAAATATGAGAATTAAATAAAATTTGTTTGGGCATTTCGAATTGTCGAGAATGAATTTGAATAAAAGGGACAAGTGCTGTATATTTGGTACGATAGAAATTTACTTCGCCGACATCTGCTACATTTAGTGCGACCTACCCAGACCTACCCTCGCTAACGGTGCTAACATGCAAAATATTCGCCAGCCACATTAATGCGACGGTGCTGCCATGCGATATGCGTCACATTAGTGTACTACAACGGCACATTTAGCGTCCTGGGGCCGGTTTCGTGCCGTTCTCATGCCCTTGTCCAAATCCCTGGTCCTATGCACGGCACTGGACGGCATATGCGCGCACAGGGGGACGTCCAGATTTCGATTTTTGGTTACTTGGGCAGTTTTATATTCATTTCAGATGAGCTCTATAGAAAATGAATTGAACCCCAATCACTTTCAACATAAGAATCAGCCACAGGTAGAAAATAAGTGCTCATTTCTATAACTTTCATTAGTATTTATATATATATATATATATTTTATACTGCTTATTTATATTCATCTCTCTTCCCTTTTAATTCCAGCCTATTCCTCCAAACAACCACAGTTCAGTAGCAAATATTGAACCTTGTTATGTAAGTATATACTAGTACATTGCTATATGACATTTTAATTTTGAATATTTGAAATTTTATTGAGGATGAATATAACTAAAGGAGAATTTCTTTTTTTCAGCTTCCTAGTGCCCCAGCATTTTGTGAGACAGAGGATGGATTATATCCAAAGTTATGTCATGTGTCAACTTTCCAAGCATGTGCGGTAAGTTTCAAGATAGTTTGCTAGTGAAACAGTTGATGAGACTTGGCCTATATGACTAATTTTTATAATTGAACCATTGGTATTTTCTTCGTTTGCTGTGTACCAATAATGTATATATTTACTTATGTAGATTTACAGGTTTAATTTGAAAAATAGTTTTGATTGTGTGTACTGTAAGTTGCAGTTTTGCTTTTAAATATTTAAGAAATTTTCAACTGTTTTTGAGTTTATTGTTTTTATTATTTTTCTTCTCAAATTTTTTTATTGCTTCTTTTATGATTGCTGTTAAAATAGCACTTTGACTTGTTTTTCTCACTTCTCTAATGTTCTGTCATGTAACTGCTTTTTGAAACAGCCTTAACTGCTCAGGATAAAATATGTTTGCATTTTCATTGATTTTAGAATAAACCTTTAAATACATTTTAAAATAAACTATTGTAAACTGTAGTAAATTTTTGTGAAATATTCACGATAAAATATTTAGCAGGATTTAGTCAACAAAAGTTTGTAAATAACCGAAACAAAAATATTCGCTTACCGTCGATATTTTTCGACGTTTTATTTTTATTGACATAAATGCCGAGTTTCTGTTACGTTGATATATTAAATAGCGGCTTCGTCGTTCATATGTTTCACTATTGCGGAATAAGAGCACCGTCTTTTTTATAAAATGACAATTACATAATGCAGTCAACTAGCCCCGATCTCCCCGAATATTATATACAGTGACTCACATATAAATTTTTAATTATTTAGCTACTGAATCCTGAAGCAACAGTTGGTAATACAGAACCTAAGACGGCAGCAACTGAAACTCAAAATCATAAAAAACGTTCAAATTCCGACGCATGTTTGATATCATAAAAGTAGTTATTGTATATTAGCAATATTAGTCAACAAATACTATTTATAAATTTGAAATGTGAGTTCATATTCTTTTATTTATTTATTATCGCTTTCAATGAAAATTAATGTTATTTTTAGCAATGAAAAAGTCAATAATTAAGGTAATGAAGTTATAACTTAATGTTTTTATATGTTTATATAATCTATAATACTACTGTAAAATGAGGAGAAACGAAAAAGATATTGTTGAAAAAAGTACCAAATATAATATATATATGTTTAGAAATGCATGTGGTTTACATGACCCATTACAGATTAATCAAGACACAAATCGTCTAAATAAGGGAGTGATAACAATACAATTTTTTGTTATTAGTTATATATTTTTCTTTAAAAATCTTCGACCTAGTAGAATTATCGGTTCACTAGAATTGTATAAATATTTTCTAAATATTCTACAGTGAGAACTTGGAAACGTTCCAACTGTCAACGCATATATAATGTATATTTTCTTTCAGTTGTTCTCGCGTGATTTTAAAGAAACAAAAAAATCGACATTCAATTATTTTTAGTATTAAACTGATGCGGCGTTTAGAATAGCAATATTTGTGTGGATGCGATCTAATAAACCGAAAATTATGCAATGTTTTCTTGGTGGAGTGTAAAGTAGCATTCAGTATAGAGAAATTATAATCATACGTCAATGCAATGATTGAATTCCGAAAAGTGGAGCACGTGGAAACTTCAACATTCCCTAGTGAATGTGGACGTTCACTCTATTTTGCTTCGATAAAACTGACATTGTCTGTCGGCCGCATCACTTGTTGCATTGTCCTGGAAATAATGAGAATGTACTGTATAAACCACTAGTATAGTGTATATGGTTGCGACACACATATCACGTTCATGTATATGATCGCGATGTCTTTGTTCGAATGCGCATAGCGCGACACTTAAAACTGGGGTAGCCGGTTCATTGGCGTTCAACCGAAACAAGTTTTTGGCGAATGCGCTAGCACTGCAAATGGCACTGTAATCCAGTTAATTCGTTACTAATATTATAAACAAAAGGGACAATCCGTAATTGAGCTTTCGTAACGACAATAATATATTGTTTACTTCTAAAACCTCTGTGGAAGTTTATTTCCGATTACTGGACAGCGGACCTTCCTGCAAAATAAAAATTGTCTACCTGAATTGCAACCAACTGGAGTGAAATAGAAAATTATTTTCATTCGTACTATATTTTACAGATCGAAAATAATGTAAGAATATGTTGAAATTCTTCCAATGTTTTCACTGTTTTAAATTACACTGTCTACTGATTACATATACTATTTACACGGTATCGCTGCAGAAAAGCTACTGAATTTTTTGTGCGATTTCTATATTCAGCTGGGTCAGTTGATACCCGAAATCTAGGACATACTTTAAAGTCATAATATTTAATTCACTTATATGTGTAGTACCAGTAAAAACTTTGAAATCAGAGTTGTCCATTGGCGAATTATTTTAGAAAGTTTTAGTAAAACTTATATATCACAATGAAGAACAAATAATAACTACTGACGTCGGAAATTATAACGTAAAATATTTATTCTTTTCAGCAGTTCATATGCATATATTATATTGCGCCCTACTTTTTTCCATGCCGGAGTACTATTCATAAAGAAGAATCATTACTCTACGGCTCGGTATTCAGAGTGTTTGCGAAATCGCAGTACAACCAAGTAGGGGATGATTTTACATGAAAAACTAAGTCGAAAAAAAGGAATAACATATCGAGTTTAAAGTTCTGCCAGGTTCGCGTGCTTTACATTAGTAATATATGCACAAAGTAGAATTGGTTGAACACGGTCAGACGCGTCAGACGATTACTACTCAACAGCACGTGTATTCGCTGTATGTTCAAACTCGATTTTCTCGAAAAGGAGCTACCAAATGAAAATATGTTATTCCTTTTTGCGACTCATTTTTGTTTGTGGAATCACCCGCTGCCCAGTTGTATTACGATTTCACAAACACCCTGGACAATCCAATACAGGTTTCATTGAACTACCATCAATTAATTTTTACCTGCTGACGATATTATTCCAAGATTTTTACGCAATCTGTATGTCTCGCTAGGAATACATTTGATACTTGATCCAGTTATCTCCAATCACTATCAGCGACATCTATTAGAAGTAGTCTTCACTGATGTGGACGTTCCTACCACTACCATTTATCGAAACGGTCACTATTGTAGTGTGTCGTTATTTAACAGTGACATATGATTGCAGCATGACCTTCGCAACTGTAGCATGTCAAATCAGTCACATTTTTCTTCTTTGTTTTCTGCGATGCGACGGTCACATCTGAATAGAGTCAGAATTGGTAGTGGTGCTAAAAAAGATTCCAATAGTTGGAAATTGTGTGGGGATATATTGGGTTTGCAAGAAAGTAATTTCTGTATTTTAAGGTGAAATAGAGCCCAATTTTTTTATTCAAACAATAAGCTTTAATGAATAAAGCATACTATATTCAATACTTAATATTGGGCTTGAGAAATTGTCTTTAACTTACTAAAACATATTATTTATAAATAAAGCATTGCAAATCAATAGCTGACATGCAGGTATAATTATATAGCTTAATATTCATTTCTAATGAGATTAAAAGGCTGAAAGCCCACTTTCTCTCTATGGATATTAGAAAGTACTTTAAAAAATGTTCAGGAAGAATATTTTATTTAAATATAGAACGCTACGTTAGTTAATAATCAATTGTAAATATTTACGGAAGAATGTAGTTTTTCTTCGAGTGGAAGTTGAAACATCGATTTTCAACTGCTAACATCTCGAAAACGAATCCTCGACACAGGGAATGACTTTTCAATTCGTATTTGCGTAAGAAATCTAAATAAGAAGGATGTCGATGAATAGACATCTGTTCAATAGATGAGGAAATGACGTTGCCGAGTAAAAGCTTCGGGTAGACATCTTTTGAAAATTTGAAATGAGATTGATTCTGTTGGGAACGGCAGGCAGTTTATTAGGTACAATGCGTTTAACAGTGATTGATTGCGAGAGAATAGATTTATCGAATTTGAATCGACGGTAGTAGAAATGTTATAATTAGACTGCGGATTTGTGCATTAATGGCAGAATTGAATAGGTAAATTCTAAAGTATTCAAAAATTTAAAGGAATTGACTAAAAATTAAATGAGAGATGCAACTACACTTTTTACTAGTATATGTACACATTTTACAGTTTCTTATTAGTTTAATTGTTACATATCTTCAAACAGAATTAATCAAATGATGAAAGTAATTTTGCGAACAAGTGTTTCATGCTTCCTTAAGGTAGTGCTTTAGTTTCTTGACATTTTGAATACATTTCATATATTTTTTAAACACGTTAAACAAGATATTCTCAATAATATAAATGTATAATAATATATGTGGAGCACGTTTTTTAATGTGTTCTTTTATTAAACGAAGATATCGCTGCTGTTCACTCAGTCTTAAATGAAGTCGATATCCGCTTGTCCATCACAGTCGATGTCCGCCTTATCTGCAATGTTAGCTTTATCTGCGTCGACGTACCTTTGTTAACCCATATCACTGAATCCCTGTTTTAGATTGATTGACATACTCTCCCATTTTCTTTTAATTTTAACGCTAAACCTACCGAGATTTAATAGTAGCCTTTTTGATGTATCGAACATGTTCAATATGCTAATGTGAATAGCACGCATGAATAGTATTTTCTTTCTACCAAGAGAAAAGATATTACAGAGCAAGATAATGAAAGAAAAAAGCAATAAATTACAATAGAAAAAGAGGGAGAACTAATGGGAAGTCAATATAAAAAGTCAGTCGAGCAGAGAGTAAAGTTGGGAATTGAAAGATAAATGTAAGCATTAATTGCAAGCATAAATTACAAAAAAGTAATGGTAACAATAGACTAAGCTATAGGTGTGCAAAGATTTAATGCGAGGGAAGTGTCCTGTAGCTCGAAGGGAATCTGAAATACATCTATTTTCTTGCTTACAGCTTCTCGATCGGCTTAACAGGGAACAATATAGTGCGAGTATTTTCTTGTAGTCCCCCTAATTGTCCGCTTGATCCATTACATGGAAACCAAGTGCGCGCGTGTTCAATAAGCCTTTAAACTGTCCGTATTATCCTATCGTTTACCTAAATTCCGCGATTCTGTCGTTGCTCTTCGTCACTGTATTATAATTTCGTTTTCTACTCTGTCCATTCCCTCACTTCCTCGTTTTACAATAAACTTTTCGTTACAATTCTCATTCGTAAATAAAAAATTCCACATAAAAAATGTGAAATAGCATTACTACATGTATTATTATGTGATGCGTATTTTTTAATTAATCGAATTCAACAATATAGAAAATAAAACGTTAATTGCTTTCGTTTCGTATATTCCTCTCGAATGAGTTCGCAAGGATTTCCGCAGTCTAGTAACAAGTAGACTGCGGATGTTTACGTATTTATACCAAACAAGAATGTGAGAAAGAATATGGAACATCAACTACGATTAAATTCGACTACGTTTCTACTGCGATACCGGTATGCTAAAATAATTTATTAGAATAGTCTCTTTTTCTTTCTCCGTAATCCCCATAAATTGCACCAAGGAAATTCTGTTTTGCGCATTGAGATCCGCAGCTTGGTAACCATTGCAGTTCAAAATAAACGTAAATCGCGTAGTATTAACCCCTTTGCAGTCGGAGCTATTTCAACTTGAAAATTATACATTTCTTCCGACCTAGCATAATTCCACTGAATATGATTTTTCTTCATTTTATGGATATGAAACTGGCAAATACCTCATACAATACTTAAATGTGTAGTAATTGATTAGACACCAACATATTTAATAATGTAAACAATATTGTGAATAATAGTAAAGCAAAGTTTAGTGGTGGTTGAATCATCTCTCTACTGCTAAGGGTTAAAACTAATCTACTTAGAACGAACATTGGACACTCATGAGTTTTACTAGCATGTAATAAAAGGTTTTATCAACAAAAGTAGATTGTACTACACGACGTCTGACTGTATATCTTTCCATGATCAAAATGCTTAACTTACTGGTCAAATCTGGATAGAAAGGGGAAAAATGTGGTTGTTGTAAGCTGTCAAAAATCTACAATCTCTAGTCCTATTTTAATAACCCATCGTAGATCGAGATCAGAGATTTCAGTCAAGCTCTCGTTCTCTCTCTCTCTCTCTCTCTCTCTCTCTCTCTCTCTCTGGCGAAGTAACGCAGAAAGCTATCGAATACCGCAATATTACTGCGATCACAGTTAGATAGGCAAAAGGTGACCGCACTGGCGGCAGGAAGGGAGGTCGCCGGAGGCAACGATGCCGAGGAAACGCGCGGCGGAGGAAGAGGAGAGAGAGATGCTGGCGTTGGGCGATAGTCGCGGGGTCGTTATAGGAAGGAAGGGGATAGGGCAGAAGCAGAACGCATCCCTGCCAGACCGGCCACCTGCCTACCAACCCTGTCTGCTCCACGACGCTTCCCAGTATTCGAGCGATCGCTAGTACTCGCGCACGCAAATCCCACGGCCGGGGATGTGCGTTGATCGCGCCATCGCGTCGACTCCGATCGTACTACGGGAACGTACGGTGTGTGTAGTGTAGTAGTAGCGTTTCTTGACATGACGTGACGTGTCGTGTGCCCGTGCGTCTCTTGAGCCCATGTTGTCGAACCATTCCTGGTTTGGTTCGTGTCTACCGACGTCTACCTGCGATGCACGTGTGCACGCTGCCCTCGTGATCGTCGTTAACACCCCCGGATGCGCCAGCCGAGGAGTTGCCGTTCCCATTGCCGTCGTTGCCATCCTCCGTCCATTCGTAATACTACCGTTGTCTGAACTATGGATCCGCCGGGAGTCACCGTGCTGGTATCCCACGAGTGTCCCTGAATCTAGCCCCTGCGAAATCCCGCGAAACCTTGCTGCTAGCCCAGCCTCCAAACGTTGTACACCTTTAATGAACCAGGCAGGTCCGAGGAACTGTTCTGTTTCATCGAAAATGTCCGTGTTTTCCGATTGTTATGCCGGGAGCAAGGCCCAGAATTCACCAGCCTAGAGGACTTAGGGTGCTAACGACGCGACCGGAGAAGTACCGAAGAACGATGCGACAGATTTTTCGGATGCAACAGCCTCTGGGGCGACTACACACGATTATGCGCCCACCATGCTAGTGCACGCTTATTACCACTTGGATGGAAAGGGTTTATTGACATCAACCGCGAGGTGATTGTACGTTTCGATCTTCGGATGCTGTATAACCCAGAACTATTATTCCGTTGTTTCCCAAGATGAGATCAAAGTTCGTCGCGGACGATGCGCGGTTTTTTATGCCACTTAAAATCGCTAGTCATGGCATTTAATGGACATGTAATTTTCCGGCTGATACTGCCGAGTAACCGACTATGAACGAGTAGTTTTGTAGTTGGGGGTGACGAGTAAAATAGTTTGGGACACGGCACGCTCCGTCAGGATTGAAACAGTTTGATTCTTTGATAGAGCTGAATCGATGTAAACACGAAGCATTCGATTCCCATCTGATACACATTTGCCTACTGGAAGTAATCAGGTTTCTGTGCTAGGTCGTTACCTTTCTTTTCGAATCGAGTTGGCGAAATCCTCGTTAGTCTTATGACTTGTGCACACAGGACTCGAGGAGCGAGCACGGACGATTTATTCATCAGGGAAGCTCATATCGTATTGTTAGGGACAGTTTAGAGCGGTAGCTTCCCTCGACCTTTGCCTCTTAACTTCTTTCTCAAGTTCCAAAAACATACGTACTTGACACAAACAACCGCCTGGTGTTTCAGAGTGAACGCTACCACCTGACATGGCTACCTGTTTCGACCAACCTTTGTTTCACGCTTCACAAAAGAACGAGGTCATTAGGTACGCGAGAAACCAGGAAGGGTCGAGGGAAGTTGGTCACAGAGGAATAAGTTGCCGCAGTACTTTCGCGGGAGCCTTTCTTCTATTGCGAAAAGACGTCACTACGGTCAATCCCTCGTAGTTCAATAGCCGTTCAAGTGGTCCGCACACTGTTTCATTGTTTGCACTTCGTGATTCCGTTTGCTTTTTATTTGTATCGTTGCCCAACGAAAAGTAAGGGAGAAGAAAATTTTTGAAAAATGCTACAAGTGATCGTTACCATATGAATGGGCGGACCGAGAAACTTTTCACGTCGAAGTGAATGGCTCTCGAGTGTCAAGAGAACCGGTGCATTGTTGTTGCGAGTGCGGTTGAACGACTGTGATTTTCTCGTTGAACACTATAAGCAACAGAATTTTCGTCGATTGTTGTCAGGCAGACGGAAAACGGCTGCAACGGCACTAATTCGCGTCAAATCAATCAGAAGAAAACGGTAAACGAGCGAATGAACTTTCCGGATTACCCGTTCGAACGACGGAGGATCGAAACTACGATTTAAACCCCTGTGGAATATTCAAATTACGTATGATTCTTTAATGGATGCATGCATGCCGAATCTGTTCGTGGAATGGTTGATTACAGTGATAACACGCAAAAGTCATCGATAATGGAGATGGAAGTAGAACGGAACCACGAAAAACGTATTCGTCAGACGAAGTTTCAATCGATCGATCGATCGGTCGACACGAACGTTTTGATAATTCATGCTAGATAATGCGCATCGTAGATCATCGATCGGATGAACCAGAGGGTATGTTCAAACAAATTACGAGGAAACGCTTACACGATCCGCTGAGCACGTTTGTTGTTTATTTGTGATAAAGAAACAGCGTTGCTTCAGATTTATATAAGACGACACGAGAAATAAGATGATGAAAATAACGTGAATACAGTGAGAACATCGTGTCATTCTTTTCTTTTTAACGAAACGCATCGTTGATCACGCTCCACGAAAGTCTCTTTTCGATGCGAATTATTATGATCGTCGAAGCTTCAACGGAGCGGAGAATTTTTAAGAGAGAGATACAAATCACTTTTGTAATTACGAGGGAAGCACTTGCACGTTATTCGCTTTAATGAAGCCACTTACGTGAAAAAAGACAAAGGAACAGCGGAACAACGTACGAGTGGGAGAGTTGTGTCGCGAACAATCGTCTCAGAAATTTCTTTGGCGGAAACCCATTGACCGATCGTTATCGGGGCGGAGTGACCAATGAGCGAACGAGACTCCCGAGGACAGCTTGAGATCGCTTGAAACGAGAGTATCGTGGCGAAGCTATGTCGTCGGTGAAATGTTTTGTAATCATAAGAAAAAGATGAAGTCGATGCTGAGGAATAGCTGCGTGTAATCAGCTTTATGCTGGCCCGGTTTGTCCGCATCCTTGCGCTGGATCATATCGAGGAAGGAGATCAGACAACCGGGAAGCTGAACTCTAGCGCGACGGTTTTGTGACCATTTGGTTCGCGGGCTCTCCGAAGAACCCGCGACAGATCTTACAACAAAGAGGTCACCATCGAGGTTGGTGAACGTAATGTTCTAACTCGAAGTGAAGAGATGACGGTGACTCCGTCTACTACCGATGTCGCTGACAAGGCAGTCTCGACGGACGATGGTGGCGGTGGAATGGAGGTGGCACGTCTCGAAGCCGTCCTTGCTGCTCTGGTGGAAACAAAGGTGGAGGCCATCAAAGCCTCTTCAACTTTAAGTAAACGTTCCGGTAGTGCACCGACTAGTCCTCACCGGTTTAGACTAACTTCCACTTCGACCGCGTCCTCTTCGCTGAACCACCACCACCACCATCACCACCATCAGCATCGAAGAAAGAGCCATTACCACCATCACCATCACCACCATCATCATCATCGTGGCAAGAGGCATGATTCCGCGCCTTGCGACGCGTTCATTGAGGACGACCGCCACCAGCATAATTCACGTCATGGTAAGTCCCTTTACTTTGGTTTGTGATTGATGGTGATTTGATGGCACGATAGCGAAGGGGTTGAATTTAATTGATAACTTATATAAACAATAGCTATGAATCGATCTTTTGCGTTCGAACTAGTTAAAAGAATAAATATGAACTTTGATGCTAATATCTTCATCGAATTAAGTTTAGCTAAGTTAGTGATGCATTAAGTATCGGCATGAGGCTCAGTATCGAGAACACTTTGTATTATCTCTCGTCGAGAATTTAATTTCATTTCAAATGATCTGATTTTGCGGTAACGTTTGATTAAGACGCTACTCAAGAAGGGAAATAGACGAAACGATTCAACGACTTTTCTTTCACGGTTCCACAAATGAATTCTCTCGACCACTCTCCATAGTGGCTGAATCAAAGAGAGGATCGACTTGGGAGATCTTTGACTGGTCGACCGACTGCAAGAGTGGCCTCTTTCTCTTTTACATACCGACTCAGCGTCGCAGTATTGAAGCGATCTGGCCAAATGGTGCAAGTTTAGCTTATCGAATGATTAAATAATTATATTGATTTTGTGTTGTACAGCTTAAGAGTGGAACAACACTACAGTCCATAATTATTATATTGTTTTACATTTAGTTTTTCATCGAAGAAAGGGTTGCTCTTTATCATTCTTATGTGCACTTATTACATTAATAATAATAATATATTAGCAGACGTATAATAATAATTAGTAAACGTCCAAAAAATAATAATAATCACACTGTGCTTATTTCAGATGTTAAAACGCTTACAGGATATATTTAAAAAAACACATAAAAACATACAATGTATGAAAGTGGAAATGGAAACTTATATTCGTATCTATAATATACGAATAAAATATAGAATACTTTTTTAAGCACAATGGAGATTACCGTACTAAAAGAAGTATTCCATTAATCTAATTGATTTTTCCTTTTGGCCTCTGCACAGAGTAGATAATGTAAAGAATATTTTAAAAATCGCGATACAGCCGGGAACGAAGTAATTCTATAGGAAAAAATTATTCAACACCATCGAGCAAAATTTGGTTCTATGATATTCTGCTGAATAAAATCTAACTAACGTGCCTGATTATGGTCTACCCTTTCTACTTGTTGTAGATAGTAGATCATGTTTCTGATATAATAGATTTTTCTTTATTGAATTACTTCTTTCATAATCGTCATAAATTATAGATCTTTACGCGGGTCTTTATGCAAAATACAAATTATTTACATCAGTTGCAAGAGATAGAAATCAAACCCGATTTTCTCGAAAATTATGCTTTGAACGAAACAAATTTATTCCATATTCTTTACTTATTTTCTCAGGCATAAACAACTTCTATATAATTGTACCACCAATACTGGGGCACTCTGTATATTGAAATATTACTGCATAAAGGAATTGTGTAATAATAATTAAACCACGGATTTGATGCATTTAAAACGAAAACGAATTTCGATACATTATTTTCAACATTGAGGGAAATTTTGACGTCGGTCTTGTAGCTTGCATACAAATATTTTACATAAAAAAACGCACTCTAATAATAATATAAAACTGAATTAGTGACCGCAGAATACACAAACCCTTTGTTTCATTGTTTCAAATATTGGAAACTTGGCAGGCGTATATAAACTTTCGTGACTGAGAGCGTTTCAATTTGAACACAATCCTGGGCACCGTGTACAAAAGTCGTCGATTTGAAGTGAAATGGCCCGTGGTGCTTATTAGGCTGTAACAACTACGGCTGGCCACTGTGTCGTAAGCTGTGTTACGATCGAAAGCACGCATTCATAAACGTGCCAGTAAATGAGGGTGTTAAAGCGCGCCACATTGTTCTCTCTTTCTTATAAGATCGTACTTACGTACAATTACTTCTTGCCCATACAATGGTTCTCAACTTTGCTACCGAACATCGCGAAATTCTATACTTCACTAAAGGCGAATGAATCGAGCTTGTTTTGAATATACAACATGTTGAAGAACTCTTTCTTTTATAAAATATATTTGTAAATATATTTATAAATGTATTTTTTATGAAAACTAATAGCCAATGGTAAAATAAATAAATGATAACAATAGATTGTACAGTGCAATAATATGTTATATCTAGGCAGATTTTTTGTATTAAATCAGTGCACGAATCAGTATTGTATTAAATCAGTGCACTTTGCTTCTTGCACGTAATTACTTTCGATACTTTCGAGTTGGACATACTTAAATGCAGTAAATAATGAAGTGTATTTTTTATATGCGAATCATTGTTTTTTGTCCATTACAGTTTATTTTATATTCCATCGAATCTAAGATTAACGCGAGAGTCACCTAAAAATAAATCTTACTCTATGTGGAAGTAGATCGATGCAATTTATATTTTAATATAGGGTTAGCTTACGTCAAAGAATGCTTAGAACAGGATTCTGATGTAAATCGATAAATTACGAGTGGTAGTATAGGGGACATGACTTTTTTGAAAATCGAATAAAATGTGCAATGGTACATGTAATCAATTGAAAGGTGTCGTAAGTGTTGTAGTGTGTTTCATGTCAGACATTCATCATAATGCTACTATATTGATATGCTAGGTGGTATTCAAGTGTTGTACTTTGTATATAGTTTTTACCCCTTTAATCATACCTTTTGGTTAGAGTACGTAGGAGATAGTAGGTCTTTGTCTATGTGTACAATTAAACTATACTTTTAAGTTGTTGTTCGGAGCTTACAAATAGGTTCTAGCAGTGTATTTTGCGTTGCCTTTAAAGAATATTACTACGAATTAAATTTTTCCTTCATGTATTGTGGAATATGTTCGCGTAAAGACTTGTTTTCTATCTGAAGACCTTATAAACATTTTGTAATATTACAGTATCGACATTTATTATAATTAAACCGATTCAAATTTTAAACGCCAAACGAATGATCCTCATACATGCATTTCAATTACAGCTTCGATCGTCAATTACATGGAGGATTTAATATTACGGTTCATATCAAAGGTATTGTTAATATTGATGTATTTCCATTCAGTACTAATCAATTTGAATATATGTTATATTCAAAGGTGATAATAACGTGGCGTTTACTACCACATGATCATAATATAAACGATTTCCTTTTCCAACAAATTAATTAAGAAATGGAACTATTGAAACACACATATTAACAACCTTGAGCTTCGAATTGATACGTCTTTAGAAATCTGCTTTCTACCGCGGTTCTAGTAATAAATAAATAAATAAATTCTAGCCTTACAGTTGCTGAATAAGTGAGTTTTAATTAAATAAATTTCTGCTACTTCTCTTGTTCATTGCGTCACCGCTGCACGACACCAACGCTACGCTCAGTGGAATCTGCCGTCGAGACGGACTCTACTCTGTTCAGACAAGTGAGACATAAGAGTAGTCGGAAGTAATACGGTTAGTGGGTCCTCGACTACACTTATGTCTTAAATTTTAACGATTGAATTGTGTGCAAGCCCTGGGGCTATGGGGTTTTTTAGTGGGTATTGCGCAAGGGAGTCCTACAATTCCCCTCGACTGTCATCTAAAGGGAAGTTGTACATAAATGCATCTCCCCCGCCCTTAAACAAAAAGAAAAAAAGTCGGACTCTCCCCATCATAGCACGTTGTGACCGTACTCTGATTGGTCCGTGCTTTTCGCTAATAATTCCTTAGCAAACCCGAGGCAGACATTTTTGCAATTGAAAGTGTCACTTCAAATGATCTCGGGAATCCCTCCTTCTAAAATAAAATCATGATTGTCTAAATCTGATTAAAATCGCCAGTCTGTTTATGGAATTACGACCTTTCGCTCTAAAGTCACTGCCTCCGCACTCGTTAATAGCTTTAAACTTGCATGTCAACTCACCTACTCAAGTACATATCGGTTTAATATTAACAAGGCTAAGTTTAGTCTGGAACCGTACCCCAATAGAAGAACAAAAACTGTGCAGACTGTTGTTTAATCGATTCCGGCTACGGTGTAGATATATATTATTTTGTTCACAATTCAAAGGAGTCTACTGCTATTTCTGTACTCGCAGTGAATAGTTAATTACTGTTTCCACTATCAAATATGGTCCAGGCATTACTTTTAGAGAAAATGACCACGCAGTTCTTTGCGAGGGGTTAATCAATGAAATTCATATTGCACAGAGGGTCTAAATTGGTTTTTTGTTCTGGTATTGGCCAGTGTACAGATTTGTTAAAGGAATATGCTAATTGTAAAATAGAAAATGGCTATTGGACTGATACAACCATTTATTCTTCCATTTATCCATTTATTAACAAAATTCTAAATTATATATATATATATATGTACTACACAATAACAACTGCATTATTGTACACTGTGAGATATATTTCACTAATAATCTCTCCTAATAAATCCGCCCATTGGAAACAAATAGACGTCAATCGGGTCTTAAAACACTAAAAGATTGTTTTTTTCAAATGTTACGTTTTATCGCGTATGATGTATTTCATTTTGGTACTTTTATCGCAAGCAATATATGTCTTTAAAGCACTGAATCTTCTTTTCACACCTTGTATACGCGTATTGCTATAAGGGATAGAGCATGCCGACGGCAATGCTACGTGTAGGTTAGACGAATATGAAAAGGAGGAATCGTCAACTCATTCGGCATTTCTGTTTCTTTTCATAGTCCTTTCAGTGATACTTTTTTACTTTCAATATCTTCAGCAATAATTGCAACGTTCATCGCAAGTAAGATAGACAGTATAAAAATGGTTCAAGGTTAGCGTGACTTTTGTGCTCTCTAAGTCGTGTGCAAGATGGAGGTCCACTATGGATTTGCAAAAGGATTGTACCCCACAAAGACCTTATCCCTATCAGATCTTTCAACGGCCGTGTGGTCTCGAGATCTATGACGCGTTAATGGCACTTCAGTTCAATATCGAGGGCACCAGAAATGCAGTCATTTACTGCAAGTTTAGTGCACGGCAAAGGCATTCTAAATCTTTAATTCGTACAGTTGCCTACCGTACATACTGATTAAGATGTTTGCCATTATAAAGTTTTATAAATATGAAAATCTATCAAAGCATAACCTACAGTATAGTGTTTGACGTATCAGACGCAGAAAAGCCAAGAGAATCTCTTTTTAAAATCGAGAATCACTTGAACGGCTTACAAAGAGATCAGCAGTTATTGAATTCAATTTGTATCTCCTTTGTATCTCATTTTATGGAATATTTGAATACTACTTTTCAGATCTAACTATAAATACAGCTATAGAAAGGTATAATGTCTAATAATGCTATTCACGCGTGCCATATTTCATTATAATCGACGACTTTGAGTTGGGCGTTGTGTCTCATAAGTAATTGCGCCTGTCATTCCCAGATGAAATGTGCTAGATGAGCTTCGGTTACATGTGTGTGTATCGAGATTATGGGCATCAATGTTTGACTGTATAGCTAATAGACTGTAATGTGTGTCGATCCATATATGTGTCTCTTATCATATGTGTAACTTGCGAATATATGTATGCATCTATAGCACTACGCTTGCAACTTCGGTAGTTACAGATGAATCTCTTGTGCTACACTTTGTCAAGAACCGGTTGCAATTACTTAACCTAAACCCGGTGCATATTGCGCCCGTTTTGAGCCTTTGTGCGTTCACTGTGATAAATAACTAAGAAATTGTAGTAACACAATATTGTAATGTTCTTATACCTTATAGACTCTAACGAAGTTAGGTTTGCTTAAATAGATTGTAATAAGAATTGATTTTTATGAAGGTTAAGTCAAAAACTACGGTAGTAAATCGTATAAACTTTAATGTAGAAATACACAGTCTTAGATTCACACCTCAATAGCAATTGATGTGTTCTAGTGGACTCGTGTTATGGTCGCAAGCGACTGATGATGGCGTTATAGGGTACTGCTGCTTAAATTTCAAAACGCGTATATCGCTTCAACGCCCCATATCTCCACCTAGAACGTGATGAATATTTTGATGAAAGATATTCATAAATTTGTAACAGTGGCTGCTTGAAAATTAGCTGTTTACGTTTTATTTATCATAGAACATTTGGTTATTGAAGTTAATATTTCTATTTTATTTCTAGACCTGCCAGATGGGTCAGAACGACTTGCTTCTGATTTCTCACAGTTATTGTAATTATACGAATGTTTCCAAAAACAATTTTGAAATCTTATTATTATAAAGTACACATGTTGTATGCTGTTAATATCAACGATACTTTCAAATCAAATTTGAACGTTGTTAAATCAGTTTTGCCACGCACTGAAATTAGTTGCTCGCTCCCTTTGTCACTGTCTGACTTCGGCGTGATTAGATTTCGCGTGTGTTTGTGCTTGTTAGGCACAGGCCTGTATTACGACTTTTAAGCAAAATCTTGTATTATGACATTTATTTTATTTTTCATATTACAGATGGTAAGCTTTTAGAAGCATCGTGGAGTTTGTAGTGAAATATTTGCAGATACCAGAAAAAGAGTTTTATGTGTATATTTATGGAATCCGCAGTTAGCAAAGAAAGAATTTTATGTATACACTGTTGCAGATAAAGCAAGACGAAGAGCATCGGAAAGTCCACGGCGTCCGAAAAAGAAACGCAAACATTCGAGAGACGTTCAAACTGGTCTCAATTCTCGATTCGAGCTCTTTGGACTGGACGGCGATCAAAATCTCGCACTGATCAATTTCGAAAGGACTCGGGAGGCTTTCAGCGATTCCTGCGAATATCCGCAGTTGCACCAAAGTGCCTACTGCTTATCCGAAAGTACAGCTCAATTGTAAGTAATCCTTATTAGTAGACTGTGGATTTGCATACGGAAGAAAAATTGTCTGCATTGAGATTTCGTGATACAGAAACTATATACAGCGAACCAAAGTAATATTCGGACACTTTTAAAAGGATGAAAACTTTTTTAATGTCAGATCATACGACATGGATCTTTTTTGAGAAGTTAGAGCATTTAGTTTACTACAAGATAATTATTATATTCTTTGTAATTCCGACCAATTGCAATTTTTTCGAAATTCCTTTTTCGCGTCATGTAGTAAATTAATTGTTTTAACTTCTTAAAAAGATCCAAGCGTATGATCTGATATTAAAAATTGTATCGTCCTTTCAAAACTGTTCGAATATTACTGTGGTTCACTATAAACATTGACTTTTTAACCCCTTGATTAACTACCGTTTTTTTTACAGTCGTTTTCTTTGTTGTTTATCACTTCTTCTTCTTCGATGAAACTTTATATTCATTATATCCTTATAGTTCCTACCATAGTTATACAGGGTGGATCCAGTAACTAGGCTAGAACAAAATTTTAGAGGAAAATTTCACATAGTTTAACAAGTTCTGCCTTCAAATAGTGCGAGCTTGTTCAGAAGTACATCGATACAGTTGCAAAGTGCAACTGCACTCGATTTTTTAAAAGCAACCCTACACCCTTTTTTATATTAATTGATTCCTCGTGTTATTCTGAACAAAAAAATGTTTTTATTCAATAAAATTTGAAATGTCTTAGGTAATTAATTTTTCTTCACATAACACTAACAGCTTTTCGTTCGGAACGGAATGAGGAATTAATTAATGTAAAAAAAATTGGTGGGATTCGATTAAAAAAGGGACTGCAATTGTACTTTGCAATTGGTTAATAATTTTAATGAATTGGAAATGACATAGCAGCATTTTTAGAAGTTTTTAAATGTTTTTACTGTCTTGCACTTGATGCACTCATTTTTATTATAAATGCACAACATCAGCAGACTGTTTATTATGTACGTACAACGTGCTCATTAGAAATTATTCTGTCGTATTTAGTAGTCTGATTTAACACCTTGTTTTCGGCTGATAAGGTTGACAGGAACCCTACGGGAATTGTGGTATACCTGTTATTAATTATTAAACCTGCAACTCTAAATTATACTAGTTCCAAAACTAACAAATTGTATCGAACTCGGAATATTTCGTAAATGACGGAAACTGGTATTCATACCGCATTTAATTTTTTAACAGTATATCAAATACAGTGAATTCCTGTACAACACGATCAAAAATCGTTAAAATGATTGTATGTATCTTCTGTGGCAGTAAATGTTCAGTATTTTTAAACAACGTTTAATACATCTGATGGTATAAAAAATATATATACAATTTTTTTAAACAGATTTTGAGTTGTGTTATTCAGAAATTTACTGTAGTAACAAATTTAGTAATGTGAACATTGTGGTGAATGTGTTATGGTAATTTTTACTGACACCTTAAGTCGTCTGGATTAAACTGTCCTTATCCTTGGGATGATTAAAAATATCTTGATTACAATGCAGTTCTTAAAATATTATTTTATTCGATTGTTGGAATAAGCATTATTCGAAACAGTATTTGCAATGTTTTTTTCTATCAATTTTTTCCAGCACTGGAAATTTATACTAATTGTTACGAGACCGCGACGTGTACTGTTGTGAAACTGTAAAGAGACATCGATAATCGTGTTTGCAAAGAAAGGAATTCGATTTTCGTGTAAGAGCAATGATTCAAAGAACTGGGTCATCTCGGTGCATGGATGCGCGTCAGTGTCTTCGGTGGATGTTCACCCAATATAGGGTCATGCTAGGATTGCATGGCGAACAAAGCGTGTTCAGAATTGTAATGAAACTCATTCTAACGTTAATAGTCGCCGGTAGGAAATACAGAAGAGAAAACGTCATAACGCTCGAAGGAATTTGATGTCTCGTCAATTTAGACCGCGGATTTTATACATTTCTGACAAAAATGTGCAGCTGCAGTTTGATACAGAAGAAAAATGTCTCGAAAATATTGGACATACATTCGATTTACTGAATCTATTAAAAAAGAGAACAATTCTAAGTGGCTCCTATTTGTTGCAGTTAATACAGAAAATTTTGAAAACAGCTATTTTCAAGGGTGCGTGCAAGGATCTTGTCTTTGAGAATACGATTAAAATAAAATAATTCGAAATATCAACATGAATCGAGAAGAGTACTGCATGTTTCATATACAGTGGGCCTTCATTAACCTAAATCCGTTGGGAATCGGATGGCTCGGATAACTGGGACATTCATATAATACATAGGAGATTGCATAGTTTCAATCCCACTAATTATTCATGGCTGTTGTATAATAGATAACTTATGGTTAGTCCCGGTTTTCGACAGTGCGAGTTTAGCTTTTCGAAACGAATTCGACGAATGTGTGTTCAAGCCAAATGCGTAGAATTTACAAGTGCCAAGTAGGATTATTGATTGTTCTGATTTCAGAGAGAGAGAGAGAGAGAGAGAGAGAGAGAGGGGGGGAGATCAAACTTATTAATCTAATACAGAGCACCAATTTTAAAAGATCAGGTTGTAATCGCTAGACTGCGGATCTTTATGCAAAATGGGAGTTGTTTGTGTCAATTACATGCGGTCAGTGATATACGATAATCTAAAGGCTGTTTTACACGGTGCACAATTTGTCGCACATGGGTTATTTACCATCGAACAAAGCATTGTCGCGCAAGTTCGGTTCGTGTTTCCCGCCTGTTGTTGCTGAACATCAATACAGTTCGACTCCATTTATCCGGTGGATAAGACGGATCGGATAACCGGATCATTTTGTTAATAAGGGTCCACTAATTCTTTTTCCCCGATCGTTTATTCGGCCATGTAAACTAAACTGATGTGGGAGGAATTCTCCGAGCAATACGGTCTTTTTTAAATATATAAAATTATACACGACTTTTGAGCCACATTAACGATCATACGTAGACTGTAGATCTTTCTGCACCGATTGCTAGAAACAGAAACTAAATTGAATGCTATTTTTTCCCTTGATGATTTTAATATAGGAGAAATCATATACATATTAATACCTTCAATTTGTAAAATTTTTCAACAATTTTGAATTTCATCTACTCAATTTTGCTAGAAATGCATGAATATTCACAGTCTAATCGTAAGTATCCGATCAAAAGAACGACACGATTAGAAGAAATATATTTGGCATAAATCTTCTTGAAACTTTGATCTTTAATTTCAATACAAACACCCATTTTCCACTGATCAGTACAGATAATCGAGGTTCTACTGTATCATGAATTAAACAAGCAAATACTATTGTAAAAGATTAACGTTTCCACGAACTTTAAATAGGTACCATCGCTGACTGTTTAGGTCACGTTTCCAAGTGTTTATGTGGGAAACTTTCAGCAACCGTGGTCCTGGTTGAAAACTTTTTGAACTCGACGGTCTACCAGGTCTAACGTTGTCCGGCCATAATTGTTTTCTGTAGCGATGTTTGTATTTACGTGTTCGAAAACATTTGTCCTGCACAGTATCATGGGAAACTAGCTGTTTTCATTCAACCCTTTGCACTCCGAATTATTTTCCAATTTTGTTGCCAAAAACTCCTTACTATTTTAAGGGTTTAATTTGATATTTACTTTAAAGGACAGTTCCTTGACTCCTAATTATTTTAAACAATTTTGTTTTGTTACGTATGATATTTATGGAACTTATATTTATTTTTAATTAAAAAATACGATTTAAATAAATGGAGGAAGAACCAAGTACATACGAAAACACGTTTTATTTTTTCCTTTCTCATGTTCTCGAGTCATACTCAACAAAGCAGTGCAAAGGGTTAATACTCATGTAATAAATGATAAATATGCATATAGGATTACGATGGGAAAACGTATCACGTAATGTTTGCAATAGAAAGATATTTAATAACATTGTAATGTCGATTGTAGGTGTGATGTGTATTTCATTGCATTATATGCAGAAAATACTAAAGTTACCGTATTATCTAGGACGTATAAAAATAAATTAGAACATAGTTAAACTTAATTTTTTACCTCAATCCTCGTTCATATAATCAATAAATTGGATAGTGCAAGTAAATTATAGTCCGTTTATCAAAAGAAGGGATCTGTTGTTCCAGATAATAACTATCCACAGGAGTCTAATTATTCCAGATTAAGTTACATGCAACAGGAGTTGTAGTAATCATTACATACTGACTTCTCACAAAAATATTAGTGAGATTTTGTAAAATAATCAACATGTCATCAAAAGCATATTTCTGCAAATAGTTTGTAGCCTGAATTTCATTCGGATGTCCTTTGTAGTTTAAAAATTATAGCGCAACGTCGGTAACAATCCTTTGAACTGGACCACTGTACATGTAGATGTACATTGCCAGTGTACCATGTACACTATACATGGTGTAGCTCAAGTCTTTTCTTTCGAAAAACAAGCTATGTTTCCCGCAGACGGAGTTCGAATAAATGGAGTTTTACTGCGGTACAAAATAAACTCATATTTCTTGGAAGTTTGCTATCCGATAGACGGAAAATAACAATCGAACTCGTGCACACGTGATTTATATAATGCAGAACAATACATTGTGACAAAGAGTATTTTCAGAAAAAAAAACACATATTTCATTTATCAGGTGTCAACGATTATTTACATGTGCACGTTTCTAACGTAAACGCACGGACATAAATTCATATTTCGCTTCCGTGTCCTATAATGAATGGAAGCCATTTTTATTTCGCATTAAGGATCTGCAGATTAATTACGAGATCGAGTTTCCACGTTGCAAAAATAATTGATCGAACGAAAGTCTTAATTGACCCAACTAGATCAATATTTATTTATCGAAAAAAGAAATAACTTAAACTTCGTGCGATTGATTATTTTGCAAATAAAAAATGCTGTATAGAAACTTCATCTCGTCAGGTAAACGAAGGAATCTGTTTTATCGGGTCGTTGAATACGAGCCAGGTTTGTGCCTGAAGAGAAAATGAGGTGCGATGTTATGATTCATAATATGATATCCGAATTCCCTGTATGCTAAGAGCTTCAATTCGCCTCGGGTATCTTCTCTCAAAACACATACTTCAATTGAACAACGTTATCATCCCCACGAGAATCCGCAGAAGGTGTGTGGTCCTCTGGCGGTCGCGCGAAGCAATTACAATTTCGCAGCACTGTGGAATTTAGCTCGCGGGAACTGGCAAAAGAGGATCGCGGGATCTACCGGGAATTATGCAACTTATCAATCAATCTCCGGGAACGTTGTAATTACGAAGCAGTATGTATAAATTGATATTCGAAAGGAAGGTTCCATAAACTTAAATGGTTTTATTTAAACAGGTTTTATCGGAGGAATGTAATTTAACTATCACAATTACTTCATATTGCTAGACTGATAATGATTATGATAAGTGACAATGATAAACTGTGCGTTCAATAGCACTCGAAAACTTTTTTTATATGGATGAAAATTCTATTTGTCCCCGTTGCAGAAACATTTTTATTTTTTACGACTTTATGCACATTCCACTGTTCACATTTTAAATGAACCCTATTGTAAAATCTTATAGATTTATCGCGATCACTGGTTATAATGGGAATACTATTTTTGTTTATATTTGAATAAATCAATAAGAGCAGTCAAAGTAATTAAAGACGTTTGCAATTTCAACTTTCTCTTCATAGAATACAGTTTTGGGTTTGTAGAATTCCGCTGTAACTATTGTGGTTGCTGATGACATCGCAGAATGTTCGGAATACTAGGATAAACGTATCGTGAAATTTTACGTGCAGCGAAGACGGGATGTTTCTTGTCGATCAAGCCCCTGTACAGCATCGTAGTAACAGAGATAATTGTATTATCAGCTTCTGTCACATTACATGCTTACAGAAATAACGGAAAAACCATTGCACCACCCTTACCCATCAGCCTTTATCAAACATATAATACATTACTAGATTGCATTCGGCTAATTAAGACTTAATAAGAAATTATTAGTTAATGAAGAAAACGAAGAATAATTCAGGAATGACTCCTGCCTTGATTGATATTTGTAATAATTTCTTTATCAAAGCAAGCTGGACAACAGATTAATTTTAAACCATTTTAAACACTATTATCTTTCGAAGCGAAAATTTTTAAGAAATATCTACAGAATGAAGTGGACTTTGCTGAAATCTATTGATATTTTATACGTCGACTTAAACATTTTTTTAAAAAGTAGGTTAGTGATTTCTAGAAGTCGGAAATTCTCACGAATCACGGAAGGTCTTTTGCATTTTTGAAATTTCCATTTGTAGTCCGAAATAAAAAATTCATTTGCTACATGGCTTACCCCTTGAAAGCTGTAGAATTAACATAATATATGCATTTCTGTGCCACGTCGACGTATTTATTTTTCCTCGTGTGACCAACAGCACTACGCCCTGATAATTATTTTACAGGTCGGTTCTTAAAAGGAAGAAAGCTCTTAAACCGTTGTCCTATTACAGACTTTTAACGAATCGGATATTCCGGCGTCGTAGTATCGTTGTGAAGCAGCAAGCTCTGTAAAGAAGCTATTAATCACTCCTTATAATACACAACATATTATTAAACACATTGTTTAACAATATAATGTAAATAATAAGCTAAGTACGCTGTCAATTCATTTCTGTATTTATTTCCTGTATAATATGCATGCACAGTAATTGCTCATCTGATTATTTCATAGTTTTTACAAATCTGTAATTCACAGCTTCAGATTTCTAATTTAAAAATTATGATCGATAAAAAGGAGTTCTGATCACGGTAAACGTAGAATAAATCGTAGTGCTAGAGGTTGATATGATTCTCATTGACTATGCTCAATGACTAACTAAAAGAGTGACTAAATTAAGCTGCAGGGGTTATTTTTGTACACTACTACAGTTGTTATTACTATTGAAAAATATACTTAGAATTTCTAACCGAATGTAAACCCTGCAGCGTAATTTAATCACTCTTTTGGGATTTTTAATCAATAGAAGATTTCTCCATTCCTTTTTGTTACACGAAGTTATAATCATTGTGAATCATATTTAACTCCTTGCACTTCTTAGCACTTCTTTATTGATCATAATTTCTCAGAAAAAGAAGAAAATCTATATCTATTATATGCATATATGTATGTTCCCTAATGACTACACATACATATACATGATGAAGGATGGTATACAGATATACATATACGATATTGGGCAACAGGTGGAACAAATTCTAATGGGTAATTCTGTGTATGTACTAAACTTCTTGTTAAACGTACATCAAGAGTGTAGGAACTATTCAAATTTTCTTTGGTTGACAACTTGACAGTGATTGATTTCCAACCCGTTCTTCTGGAGTATTTCAGATTCTGTGTGTATGTAAAATATGATTAACAATCGTGATATTTAAGAGAGTACATGATCATTTATTATACAAATTTATTCAATGCAGCTCGAAGCAGTAGATTATTTATAAACATGCAATATTTATTGAGATACGAAATGCACTGAACGAACATATTAACAAAGATTTAAATTTTTATCTTTTGCAATGGTTTAAATATACAAAATAAATTTTATCATTTTAAATTGTATCAATTTATTATTAGAGAAACATTTTTTTCAGATATAGTATAAACTCGAAGAAACAGGAATACACGATTATTGTTTCTGGTTTGGTTTTATTATAGAATTGGTTAATGAAAAATCTAAAGGATTAAACCATTTTTAATGTCTCCTTTATTAGCGGGTCATACTACTCACACATGATTCTCAAAGACAATAAAAGATTATGAAGTCTTATGAATTATTTATAAAAGTATAGTCTTTTTTGATTCTTGTGAAATTCCAATACATACACTTTTTTTAAATAATTATCCGCCTTTTTTAAATTGTATTTCTGATTTTTTGCTATAATACTTTCCATTTCTGTATCTTCATAGTTGCACCGTAGTTTTTTTTACCTCATATATTTGCCCTACTTATTACGCCCTAAATAATAATTCATTTTTAAAAATCCTAATTAAAAATTCGAAATAACGTTGTCCGTCTATTGTAATCATTCTGAACTGAAATATCACAAAGAAGAATACATTAAATTACAAACTAAAATATGCGTACAACATTACTGGCAAATGTGTATCATTTTTCTTACTTTATTTTCGCTGATAGATGTATCACTTGTAAATGCAACCTGACCTACATACATATATTATGAATACCTTAGCGGATGTTTTACCGAACCACTTTGTCTGACACACTTTTATATAAGGTCGTTCCAATCCTCGATTTGCTTGTAACTATAAATATTATTTTTACGTTCGTGTCTCCAAAATGCATCATTTTTTCTATGTAATATTACCATAACAATATAACCTTAATATTTTCATAATTTTTTTAAAACTGTAATTTGGAAGAAATTTAATCCGCAAAAAGAGTGAGGAAAAATGAACAGTATCAAAGAGTTCGACAAAAATGAGTCTCTTAAAAGTTAACAATAAAACTACAATAAGGGTTTATGAAAGACAGAAAATTTCTCGACTTTCAACATTTATAACCATTGATCTTGTAGGATCCAAATTTGGATTTCTCACGTCTTCTCGTTTAAATCTACTGGATAACATAGGAAAAAGATAGAAATTTATAGGAGAAAGGCAAAAATGTTGCGAATAGACTGCGGATCTCAATGCAAAATAAAAATTCTCTGTATCGATTGCAAGATATCGAAACTAAACTGAATGTCATTTCTACCCCTTAATGATTTGAATATATGAGAAATCATATATTGACATCTTCAATTAAACAAATTTTCGAACAATTTTGAATGTTATCTACTCAATTCTGCTATAAGTGCATGAAGATCCGCAGTCTAGTTATGAACAAGAAAGTTAAGAGGAACACCCTGCATAATTATAAGAGCGTGTAAGATATAATGTTGCTTGTTTATGCTGCAATTGTTATGCTTTGAATTTGTGGTATTTGTCTGCGCAGAAAGATCCACTACAACGATGAAAACTACGTGCCGTTAAACGTAGCGGACAAGTTAGAAGAAGAAAAAATCTTGAGCGGCATCGAGAAACACGAGAGAGCTCGAGAGAAGTATCATCAGCCGCGGAAGAAGCGAAAACGGAAACGGCGTAAAGTAACCAAAACGATTCCCCGCGAAGAGTTCGTCGATCCTGACGAACTTCCCCCGCGTGCACGGTGGACGATCGTCGCGACTGCTTGCCTCCTTCTTGCCATGTCTTTGCTGTTGGTTGGTGTCACGTTGAGGATGGCACCGATTATAGACGACATGGGTAAGTCAAAAATATACAATTCAATTTGTCGTCTCGTAAATAGATTGCGGATTTTGCAGTATATATTGCGCAGTGCAGTCTCCCAAAAATGTACGAGTTCTTTGAAATTAGACAGCATTGGGCGCAGCCAGTACTTGGATGGGTTACCCCCTGGGTACAGGCCGCGCGTTGTTGGCAAAAAATGGTTCGGAACCCACCGTAATAAACAGAAGGTCCTGCTGAACATTAGGGGACAGTGAGAGTGGAAAGTAAGGGGAGATTTACTTTACACTTGCAAAAATGAAATGTCAATAAAAAGGACCAATCTGAGCGCGACTACGGACGCAATGACGGGAAAAAAGTCCGGCTCCGGAGCTGAGCGAAGCGTTGGTGTCGTGCCGCGGTGAAGCAGTGAACAAGAAAAGAAACAGAAATTTATTTCATTTGGACATTCATTTATTCAGCCAGGAATGCACTTGCTGCTTCCAAATGTGTCACTGGGCCATTCGAAGACGAACTGCAGTGTGACGCTATGAGACGCACGGCCAGGTCAACGAACTGCACGACTGTTTGTAGACAACACCGCGAGCTTCGAATTGACATGTCTTTACAGATGTTCTTCTCTACCGTGGTCAAACGACATTGATTTTGAATGTAGAGGGAGCGGGGCATTATGCATGTGGAACGACGGGATAGTTAGACAAAAAAGAAGGATACGAGAGGACCGCTGTAAGACTGAAATGTATGGTAATCATAGCAAAACATCGTATATCCTTATTTTAGAAAGTTTCTTACACGGGAGGTACAATAGGACAATAGAGACTCGTAAACGCCACGCGTACCTGATATGTTTACCTTTTGCTGGATAAAAGGACAAACCTTTTTTTCGAACAGTTATCTATCGGCCCTACGTACCAATCGGTGGGAAAACCGAAACAAGAGAGGCCATAAATTATAGTGCTACAGCGGTCCCTCTCCTGTCCTATTTTTTGTGCGATCATTCCGTCATTCATGCCTTTCATATATTCTCCAGAAAAGATTTGCGTAGTCAGTCTTGTTCGAACCGCGGTAGAGAGAACATCTCTAAAGACGTGTCAATTGGAAGCTCACGGTTGTCAGTGTGTGTGTTTTAATAGTTCCATTTGTGGATTAGTTTGTGGGTGTAATTTGTCTCCAAATGGTCCAGTGTCGCACACTTCGAAGCAGCAACTACATTCGCAGCTGAATAAGTAAGTTTTAATTAAATCAATTTCTGCTCTTTCTTTTGTTCATTGCTTCGCCGCAGCGTGACACCAACGCTGCGCTCAGTGAAATCTATCTCCGAGTACTCCTCTCGCCATCGCGTGTCGAAACGCACATTCTTGCAAATGAAAATATCGATTCTTTGGTATACGATTCAACTCTTGAAGGAAAATATCAAAAATCTTATCAAAAATCCTAGTGCGTGAACGGTTACATTCTATTAACGTTATAAATTTCGCATACTTGTTGTTTTTTTAAATAAATAAAATCCGTAGTCTACTTATGTTTGAGATGACTTATGTGAGGCATTAACAAATCAAAGAAAATATGTGATTAGTTAATGTGAAAAATATTTTTGCGAGTTATATATCGTACTAAAAGTTCATAGAAATTGACGTATCTAATTTGGGCACTGTCTCTTGTCAGAAGCGTGGGTGTAACCCCTTATATTAACTTTGTTCCCCGAAATTTCTATTGACACTTTGTGTTTTCATGAAATAACATTTTTTAATTTTGTACTATATATCCGAACACATTTTTTTAATCAAAATTTCCGTTTGTTTTTATAAATTAATTTTAAATTTGGTATTCTCATTTAGCTGATTTTTAATAATTCAGCTTCCATAGAAAATATTTAAAACATCACACGATAGGGTTTAGTATATTATACTAAATAATAGTTTACATTGAATTAACTTTCTTTACACTTATTGTTAGCTGAACTATGCATGCAATTAGAATTCTGTACATATTATATATTATGATCGTAGACAGGATTCAATGAAAAATAGAATTTTCTTAGTTAACATGCAGTCTATATGTATACAGTGTTGGGCAATATTTAAATACATAATTATTTCAATAAAAATTTAAATAACAAGTTATTTATTCTTTGGATATTCAAATAAAAAGCAAAAATAATAATCCATTATTTGAGCAAATTTAAAAGAAATATTTAAAACAATAAAGTTAACTGTTATTTACAAATACAATTTCAATTATTATTTGTATTGACAAAAAATAAATTAAATTGTATTTTTATTTATTAATGAATAAATAGATCACTTTTTTTTATTTAAAAAGTTGAGTTTACTATTTGCGATTAAAATCACACGTGTATTTATTATTTAAATTAAATTTTTCCCAACACTGTCTACGTATAACAATAAACTTTCACAAATTGTTAGGCAATGATCGTGGTGAAAACCAACGTGTAAAAGGAATATACGTTTCCATTTAAAGTGGCGCTGCAGTAACAGCTTGCAGGTGCATTTCCGAGATAGTATAAAAACGAGGTCATAGGGAAATAGATTTTTATACGATACAATTTTTTTCCATTAGTCTTTGTTTCACTATAGACGTACGCAATATATCATCACACAAGATGTTAAAAATAATTTTATATACTATCCAATTAATTGATTATTTAATTTCTTAAATTATTAATATCGAAATATGAAATTAATTTTGACTATGCCATAATAAATGACAATAACAATCGTATATAGAAGATGCAACTAGTATAACTAATATAACTACGCATAAAAGTTAATTTACGGTTTTATTCATAGTTTATTTGGTTTCTCAAAAAAGAGTTAATTTTTTTCTGAGTACGCGCATTATTGAAGAGAGCTTTTTTAACATGTCTGTCCATTACATACAGTTTCTACTTCGTATACATCTGTATAAAATAAATGGATACAAATAGAAAATCCTTAAATTCAATATTCTCAAAAACATAGCAGATGAAAATATTTTTACTTCTTCGTATATTTTTCAAATAAGACATTGGTACTTAAATAGATGAACTCTGACCCTATGAATGGATAATCAAGTACCAGATCAAGCCGAAGGCAATTTTAGTGAACTATTGAACTCATTTTCGCTGTTTAGTAAAACTGAAGTAATGCTCGCACATTTATAATTTGCTACCATTGTACAATAGAACAAGTTATAGAGATAACATAATTTAATGGTCGAGAATTCTGAAACAAATCGATGCCAAGGCGTGGTACTCTCGGTGCTTCATTAAAAGAAAGTAATTCACGTACCCCTATTTTAAAAACGTTCATTACAAGGTGATTAATTAAATCAAATTAATTATAAATTAAAGAACTAAAAGATATGTAAGGATCATTAGTGCTGACAAAAATATTCAGGTGGCACAAGCTCCTAATAATTATGACTAGACAGTACATCTTCATGCAAAATAAAAATTTTCTACCTGAATTGAAACAAAACAGAGTAACATAGAAATTTTTTTTTTATTTTTTGACATAGAAAATAATATGAAGGTATTTTAAAATTCGTTTAATGTTTTTAATGTTTGAAATTACACCTACTTACTTTAGTCATAAATGCATAAAATTCGCTGTCTAATTACGACGATTAATCATAGAAATACAATTATTTTATTTATTATTACCGGTAGAATATCTTGTAGAATCGGAAGATCTTTCACGTATAATATATTTGGCAAATTAATTTATTGTAATAATACATCACTTATTACGAATTTTGCAATGTGTAGTAAGATTTTCTAAAATTCAAGATAAACTATATGCACTCTTAAAGTTTGATTTGTGGTTTGCAACATTATCAGAGTATGCCTAAGCTATTTAGGGTAGAACTCTAGGGACAACACTTCTCCATAGTGACGATGAAATATGCAAACAGTCTCAAGAGATTCTATCTCGAGTCTCATGTCAGTACGTTAATGTTTCATTGCGACAATGTGTAATGTTTTATCGGAAAATTCGTAACAACCTTTGCAAAGTAATAAATTATTTTTATGAAAGTTCTTTTCGTGGTTCACGTCTAGACGGCAATTTGTTTGCATTTCTGACAAAAATGAGTTATCCAAATGCAAAACTCTAAAGAGCATTCTATACTAAAATTATTAAAGGCATTTAAAAAATTTCAATGTTTTAAAATTGAGTGACTTCATAATTTTTTATTTCCTAAAATTATTAAAAGAATTTTAATAATGTCACGTGTTTCTCAATTTTTATTTTGCATGACGATCCGCAGTCTATTCGTAACTTGATAAACCAACAGGCAAAGAACTTTTTAGTAAAAAGCTTCGTTGTAAGCAAAACGCGAGCACCCTGTATATTCAGTATCCGTGAAAACTGTGTCAAATTGACACAAGGGAGAGATGAGGGTTAAACTATCGGTTACACAGCGTTTCGAAGACAGAGACCCAGCATCATTTCGAGAGAGGGCAGCGTTTTGGACCGAGAGGTCACATTTCAAGGCTTGAAGGTTCTCCAAACGTCCTACATTTTTTCGCAAAAGTGGCGGCCATAGCGTTTGGCCAATTAACTTGTGAGATGGTGCGACCATAGTCGATAGCACTTGCAGTACGGTATTCAGCACGAAAAAACACTTCTCCGGATTTATATGTACCAGGAATACATGCGCGACCACACATAAACATGTCCGAAGGAACAGAACGAGAGAGAACAAGAGAGAAAGCAAGAGAGCGAGGGAGAAAGAGAGTGAGAGACGCGCACATGCAGCGTGCGAGCCCAAAGACGTTCCGCGCCTTTAAATTAAAGGCGCACGTCTGTGAATTCTCCAGTCAGCCGTCGGATTTCCGTACAAGAACCACGCTGAAGATTTCATTCCGTGATTTGCTCGTTCGAGCCTCCCTCGACTTGATTTTTCTGAAAGTTCGCGATAAGCTCCGGGACGTAACCCTGAAATGGTATACTCGTTTCTTCAGACTACCAGCTGTGATCAGGAAATCGGACTCTGTCAGTTTCAAGGTATAAGATCTTTACCGATCACTTCTATGTACCCTGGTGCATCAGTTTGCCGATATAGAGGCGCGAATGTCTCGATATGTGCCACAAACAATTTAGTAAAACTGTGTCCGTGTTTGCAATTTTCTATTCGGCTTAAGAATACAAAAGGTGACTATTCTTTGTAGCTTCTTCTCGTCTCCAAAAGTGTAGAAAAGAATAGCCGAAGAAAATAATTTTCAATAACTAATTAAAGGGTTGCAGAACTGTTCGAATTGCTATATCAACGCAGAATAGGTTGTTATCACGTAGCCATTGGTAGAATCTTTTTGAAATACACTCTGGTTTCTTTCCATTTTTTGACTGTGAACATTTCGTATTGAAATATTCGCAACTCGATGGAAATTGATTGATGCACGGGGGGTAGAGAAGTGATCAACAAAGCCATCAATTTTTATCTGATACTGTCGTAAGGAAATCGAGTCCGGTTTGTTTTTTATCATAGCTCGTATAATACATTACACAGCTTCCTGAAAATTCTGTAAAAATTTATTAGAACACTGTTACACGTATAGATTGGGACTACATGTTCAAAATGTTAGAAAATACCCGTGTAGAGATCATTTTGCTGGGGTCATGAGAGACCCTACGATACCATTACAGGGTTAACCTGCCGAGCTGACAGTTGATAGTGTTACTAGGTCGTATAGTGTACCTCTAAAGTGAAACGAGTGCCAAACATATCCTTCTTTCGAACAAACGCTTCGACTTTGTGTCGATATTCTATTTTCGATCGATGAAACTTCTCCATGGTCACGTGTACTTGGTTGAGCCTTTTATGCAACAGCCGTGCAACTCTCTTAGATAGCAATGAAATTGATTCTTCAAGGTACACATAGACTGCTAGGCGATTTCGTAGGGAAACTTTAAAAATCTGAAATATCCGGTGGTTAAATAAAGCACGTTTGACATTTTTGGAAGGTGATAACATGGTGATAAAAATTTACGTTTCATTATATTTTACTTGGTATTCGCATGCGGATTCAGTAATTTGATCTGGTCCAGCAGGGTGAAGGTAATATAATAGTTGAGGTAGTTGTACAGCTTTTAATTTGAACACGTCTACAAGGATAGTGGTAAAGTAATTGGATTAGAGCGTCTCAAAGCGCGACGAGGTTTTGAAAAAGATTTACTTAATTACTAGACCGTGTTTTTCCTTTGTTGGTGAGCACTTAATTTGTTCAACTATTAGCTGGAAACTATTTTCTTATTGCGATGTTGAGAATATAAATGACTTGTTCAAGTTAATTGTTTATCAGTTCGGACTATGAATTGTCAGGATGGGATTTATTTGAACATATAATAATTCTAAATTTATACAGTTCACTGTAAAATGAAAAACATAAATAGCATAAAATCGATTTATTTAACAGTTATTCGCTATGTTTATCAGCTCGGACTATAAATTGTTAGGATGGGATTTATTTGAACGTATAATTATTCTAAATTTAATAATTTATGTAATATATACATCAATCCAAATTCATTAATACATTCTTCTATCATAAAGTAAAAAGTATACGAAAATCTAACAGGGTATACAAGTTTATACTTCGTTATTAAAGTACGTTCTAGATTGAAAACGTGTGAACGGTCACGTCACAGGAGTGATTTTATTATGCGATTGATAATATGCAGATACGCCTCTTCGTGAATTCTGCATAAATTGAGCAGGAGTTAATATCGAGGATGTCCTCCTGCGACATTCAAACATCAATCTCGACTGTAGTACTTCGTGTTCCTTTGGTACAGCAATTTTGCATGCAACGATATATTAAAATTTGTTTACGGATAAAACTTCGTCGGACTGACACTTCCAGTTCAATTTTTCAAGTGAATTGAATAGCTAGACGCGATGCTTTGTTCGGTAAAAGAAATATTCAAATAGAGACGAAATATTTGATTTTCAAATTTTTTGTTATAATGACATTCCTTGTTGACGTGTTACATTAAGCTCTTACTTCAATCATGTAAATTCATTGATTATTAAAGTTTCATACCGTTTTAATCTTTACGTGAAAGTAAGTAATAGTTATCCTCTGTTATTCGATTAATAGACAACACATTTTACATCTCGATTTTGTGATATCGAAATGTTATCGGTTAGTTGATCAATTACACAACTTCCGCGAAGTATTTTACATTGATGTAGAAAAAATGAGGAAATTACAGGTAAGAAAAACCGTGAACATTTCTTTTTACATAAACAATATCGTCGACTATATCATTTTTAATCGATAGAAATGCAATAGCTTCTAAATCTTGAACTTCTCGATTCTATTATCCTTCGAAAGCAATGCCACAAGCAAACGCATATTCGCTGTACAATATCTAAAGATGCAAAGGTGTATAATAAATTATCGAGTGCATCAATCATACAGTTTATTATTATTCAAATTCGAAGACTGTCAGATTGAAGTTTCAATGTACAGAAATAAAAGTTGTTAGTAAATCAAATTTTAGTTACGCTTCGTATTCATGTTTCCAGCATATGCTATGCATTGTTTCGTTCCACCCGGATACGCTAAATCATTTTTCAATTCGATCGAATAAATTTCGAAATCTCACCATCTTTCTCAATCTAACGAAATATAAAATTATACTATTGAAATTGCAGAGACACTACATGAAACGATAGAAGAATATTTATTTATTATTTTCGCATCTGTTGATCAATTTATAAAATAATATCAATACAAAGTACAAATTAGCGTTACGAATATTTTTGAAATAAACATAGCGTTTCAACATTCTTGGGTATATAGGGTGTAGTTTACACGCCAAAGTGATCAAATTTTTCAATATATACACATGTCTGACGAAGATTAATCTTTTAATGAATGTTCAATGTTCTCGGCGCTACGTTTCGGTCAATTTACTGCTGAGAAATCAAAAACCAATTTTCCAGATTATCAAATAATCATCAACGTTTCGATTCTGGTTTGAATCATTTTCAAGATGCAGTTGTATTGCGTCTGTAAAAATATATATACCTTATACAGTTTTCAAAATATACATTATTTATATACATTCATTATTAACAATAATACGATCGAGATATAGAGACACATCTTAATCTTTTAATTGTAATCTGTTCTCGTACCCTGGAAACAAGTACCAGAAACGTACGTGGGAGAACAACAACCTAACAACAGGCTACATTGCTTGGCCTACTACCCTGCTCTGACCTACTGCCCCACTACAATTTTGTCACACACATCATATACACCGTTGACAGACACAGAATCGTTTGAAACACTTACTTGTTCATCCGAGCTATTTTTAATTTCGCCGCTATGCAACCTAGCGACGCAAATGTCACGAAATAAGGTTCAATACCCAAAATTTGACGAAATATTCTATCCCTTAACAGACTCGCGATTGAACTGAGACAAGTATTTTAAGAACTCGATTTACATATTGTAATTTTCTAGGTGGTAGTAAGGAAAAGTAGAATAATGGGTTGTTGCTCTTCTATAGACGTTTCTATAAATAATACTTTCTTCATAGCGTACAAAAAAGTTCATGACTGAAAACTTGAAGCACGTGTATAGGAACTTCTACTATCCACCTAGTTGGAGGCAGAGTTGGGCAAAAATTTATTTAAATAAAAATTTCACATAAAGTGAGTTTTTTCCAAGTAGGTTTCAAACCCACTTTCTTCGAAATTTTTATTTGAATAAAATTCTTACACAACTCTGGTTGGAGGAGACAGTACTGTGAAACGTTTTAATAATTTTTATATGTTTTTGGTGAAAACTATTAACAATTAAGAATTTTTCATGCAAACTGAAAATTCTTTACATCAATTGCAAGATACATAAGATAAATGAAAATGTACTTCTGTTAATAATCGTAATAAGCTGGAAATAATCTATTACGATACTCACTTTTGTCATGAAATTCACAGACCAGGATAACTACTATAAATAATATCATATATGTGTATATTTATTGTTAGTCTAGATATGTCAGAAAAACTCAAGGATTTCTGAGGCACTTGTTTTATTGTATTTACAATATCTGAGATGTCACTTTGAATAAGATATCAAAGAAAAGGATTATCTCGATAATGCCATGTAGCCACTTGAGAACTTCTGGCAGTTATTCTCCTGGGGTGGCTGCGTGGAGTATTGGAAAGTAAGGTATCGAAGAGTGGTTGTCATTGTTAGTTAGGTCTGTAGCCTCAATCAGTCTTGCATTCAATACTAGAACTTTCAGGACAACATACATATAAATTACGAATGTTGGCAAAGGAGATATTATATTAATCATAACTTTTTTAAATATTCAGAGTGTAATTTTTATCAAATGTTCATTGTCAAAAACAAAAATTAAAACACGAAAGCGTGTTATTTCTCTTGAAAATATTAATAAATCCAAAATGAGGCAAAAGAAAATTCTCAAAATGTCTTCACGGTTTTGTATACCATACATTTCACCATTTTTATCAGAAATGAATAAAATCTGCAGTCCAGTTAAAAAAAAATATTTTATACATGATTCTAAATATACATATAAAAAGCATGTCGAAAATGTAGAATGAAATTTGTTAATATGTTTTGATCTCGGGAAAATCGACTTTGGATGTTCGTCGAGTGCACGTGCACTTGACTTGACTCGCGACCTGACGCATCTCTATTGCTATAGCTTACTGTTCCGGTTTAAATTTGCGTTTATTGTTCTCGGTAATCGAAACTGCAAAATAAAACAGAATATTAACTTGTGATAAAAATGGTAAATGTTGCTAATTCTTGATTATAAATTAGAAATCCATATTACTACTATGACATTGTTATCTTTTGCGGCTAACGAATAACTGAAATTGTAATAGTTGTCCATCCTACTCCTACTTTGACGGAGTGGAATGAAAAGCTATTAGGACTTCAACTATCTTATTCCAAAAAACAGATAATAATAATTCACGTGTGGGTGGAGAACGTTACTTATTCAGATGGGTTCCCACACACCCCATTAAAATATTTAACTCTCGTTATGTCCCCGGGTAAAAGTTCACTTATTGGCTATTTTAGACACTGTAAAAATTTTTATTTCACCATTTTGTTATTACATGATAGGGTAACTGCACCAGTAAATGAACGCTTTTGTATATTTCAACAAATTTTAACCCGGACGGCATACTAGCGATAAAATTGTGATTAAAGAGTTAAATAAATAGGAGAATATTGTTTAGTAATTTTGTTCATTGATTGGACTAGCATTATTCAATTACTAGAATGTAGTGTTCATTGACTGGTATTTTTCATATTTTTGATTTAACGTTTAATAAAGAAGAATAATAATAATTTCATTGTATTTGTGTTCATTTATTTTTGACAAATGAAGTATAGGGAGCTATTTGGCATATATGAGATTCCTTTAATTCACATAGTTTTTTTTTAAATAAAATATTTTCCTGAACAATTTCTTAAATGTTCATTCACTGGTGCAGTTACCCTACATTTATTTATCACGTTTAATACTGCATTAAATACGATCTATCCTCTTGTAAAATCTGCCAAAAATACTGTCGCAGTAAAATTATTAATTCTCCGAATATCCAGTTATTATAATTTTACACGAAAGCGTGCACAAAATTGATTGATTCGTTTCCCGTGATATACGAAGTCGTGATCGTCATACATGTGTGATGAGTTTAAGAATAAAGGTGCGATCTACTTGCGCGTCTGTAAAATATAAATGGTGGGTAGTGTAAATGAATGAAAGAGCAGAAAAATTCTCGCAATTCGTGAATTTTTAAGGCAACATTTTATAATACGGATGACTAATGGTTATTCGTAGAAACTTGAATTGAAATCAATTAAATTGTTTCTACCACAGTTCACCACACTTCGCAGGAGTAATTTAGGGTTAGAAGTTAAATTTCCATAATATATGGAATATTATATCCTGTATGCCAGGACCGTATAGTGTAGAGGATTTTCGGGACGAAGCTACGTTCTATGGTTCTGAGGCACTGCGACTAGGTTAGGCAATATGTCCGACCCTACATGCCTGATCTTGCACATATTAATTTACTCTAGGGCATTGAACATTGGTCACAGCTATAGAGGTATCTGACCTAAATCCGTATGACCCGAGTACAGGGAGGAAATGCAAACGACTTCGCAACAATAGCAAACCGTAACTTTTGGCAGTTCTCTTGAGACTATGTCAAGACAGTTAGCATATTTGTTCTAACGTAGATAAATATTTTTCCTAGAAAATCAGAAATTGTCTTGTTAATCAATTATTGATCTCGTAGAAGTAGGTTCTAAAATACGTGAAAGGAAAGGGTATAGCCGGATAAGATAGTCAAAAATGCCCTTGAACCGAATTTTATCGACGATGTGCCATTCGATAGAGCACCAAGAAAAAACATACTGTGCAAAGTTTCAACCCTGTATCTCGATCCGGAGGGTAGTTATGGGGTAAAATCGAAAAATCAGTTTTTGGCCTATTTTCCCCAGTTAATGATGTTTAAAAATTCTGAAAAAAATGTGACACATGTCAAGAACCCAAATACATACTTTGCAATTGGTTTCAGATTTTTAAAGTGAAAATCCTGCTTGTAAAAAATCAAAAACCTGAAAAAAATCGAAAAAATGCAGATTTCACATGGAAGTTCTGAATTGGCCAGATTTATATTTTTACAGTAGCAGTATATTGTTATAGGTATTGTTCATGAATTTTTTCAGATTTTTTGGTTTGGTGCGCCGTTGTTAAAAAAAATAAAAACCGATTTTTTCGACGTTTTCTCCACGAAGAACTAAGCTAACCTTAAAATTATTACGTTATATTTGTTCTGTAAGTCTATCAGGCACTGATAAACCGTGAACATTTCTCAAAAATATTTAAACAATGAAATCGGCTTGATTAGTATTTTTATTATGTCAGTCTATTATATCTGAAAGTATTAAACAGGTTTTCAACAGCTCGGTTGGCTCAACGCATTAAGCGTTTGTCTGTTGACACGCTTATACTAGGTTCGCGTCCCGCACGCGTATAGTTTTTTTTTTAATGATTAATTCTTTTTTTTATGTCAAACTATACAATAATAATCAATGGTATTTTTTTACAACATATTTTAAAGTAAAATTCGCAAAAAAAAAAGTTTGGAGCAATTGTAATTATCATCAATTTTTAGTTATGCATCTTCTTAATTCTGTTAAGAATTAAATATTTTCTGCAGTAAATCAATACGTGTCTTCGGGTTTTAAAAAATAAGTTACAGGAAAAATTCATTGTAATACTATTCTTTCGAAACATTAGTTTTTAGTACCTGGTCTTGCGGAACGGCAATTATTGTGTATGAACCACCGTTGTGTAAAAGCATATTTAAATATTTCATCGTGTGATGTCCTCAGTCTTCGTCACTGTCTTCATTAATGACCGGTGTCACTTGATCTTGGTTAAATAGCTTGCTCAATATTTCAGCAGGTCTTATAATTTTTGAGAGGCATCGAGCATGTAAGAGGTAATAAATAATTGCTGCCACTTGCGAGCAACAACCGACGGTACGAATGCCATTATTAAAACTTTACCTTAAAATATGTTGCAAATATTTAAATATTGCTAATAAAAGAAATCTACAAAAATACCATTGATTATTATTGTATAGTTTGACATAAAAAAAAGAATTAATCATTAAAAAAAAAACTATACGCGTGCGGGACGCGAACCTAGTATAAGCGTGTCAACAGACAAACGCTTAATGCGTTGAGCCAACCGAGCTGTTGAAAACTTGTTTAATACTTTCAGATATAATAGACTGACATAATAAAAATACTAATCAAGCCGATTTCATTGTTTAAATATTTTTGAGAAATGTTCACGGTTTATCAGTGCCTGATAGACTTACAGAACAAATATAACGTAATAATTTTAAGGTTAGCTTAGTTCTTCGTGGAGAAAACGTCGAAAAAATCGGTTTTTATTTTTTTTAACAACGGCGCACCAAACCAAAAAATCTGAAAAAATTCATGAACAATACCTATAACAATATACTGCTACTGTAAAAATATAAATCTGGCCAATTCAGAACTTCCATGTGAAATCTGCATTTTTTCGATTTTTTTCAGGTTTTTGATTTTTTACAAGCAGGATTTTCACTTTAAAAATCTGAAACCAATTGCAAAGTATGTATTTGGGTTCTTGACATGTGTCACATTTTTTTCAGAATTTTTAAACATCATTAACTGGGGAAAATAGGCCAAAAACTGATTTTTCGATTTTACCCCATAACTACCCTCCGGATCGAGATACAGGGTTGAAACTTTGCACAGTATGTTTTTTCTTGGTGCTCTATCGAATGGCACATCGTCGATAAAATTCGGTTCAAGGGCATTTTTGACTATCTTATCCGGCTATACCCTTTATATGTACGTACGAGAAGCGTCGATCATCTAAATCTAAAGGTTAAGAAAATTCTTTACACGTCCGACGTCTTTGATAGCTAATTGTGAATAGAATCATTCGAATTATAAAGCTCGTGATAAATCTTCTCATTTGCTTTATTTTTAAGTTCATATTAATATTTTAATATTAACCAGATTGTTATACGACTCTGTAACTTTCCCTTGGATTTATACATTTTACCTTAATTTACTGCGACTTGAACTAGAAATGAAAGGCGTCGGCAATCAATTTAATAGAAACGATTTAAAATATTAGCATTGAAAGATTTATTCTGTGTACTTGTATCAGTCGATCGTCAGGTTCATGGACATGACAGATCAACGTGTACGACACACATCATATTTAGAAACTTGTGGGCACAAGTATAATTAAATTTCTTAATTAAATTCTCGAATTAAATTATTTTAATTAAATCCTCTACTATTACATGCCTCCTTTGAACATAAAACAAATTTGAATAACGTGGAAAGCAAATTTAAAGTTTGTCATTTAATGTCCGGAATTCAGAGACAAGATATTTTCTAAAATTGTAATTCAATTTTAAAGAAATTAATTTTAGTTGTAATAAATTTGATAATGTAGTCTTATTTACCGGATGAAAAATCGTTTACAGAATAATTAATATTCAACATTAAGTCATCTCATAAACCGTGGAAAATCTATAAAAGTAATACTTACATTTACTTTTAATCATTGATATATTAACCATTAATTTTAATAACGTGTTCCCATTTATTATTCAATTTTTTAATTATTTTTCCATGAACATTGTTAGGTTTTCTATTTTAAAACTATGCCTTCGTTAAAGCTTTTAATCCTTCTACATGAATTTGTTGGTCGACGCGATCTCATTTTATCAAAAAGGTAGAAAATTTCCATTTTGCAGAAAATTTATACTGGACATAAAAATCCACAATTCAAATGTTAGTAAATATTCATAGTACCTTTATATCATGCTGTTTATTAGGAATATTGTCTAACTCGTAATTGAAGAAAGGAAAAATGGTATTAGTTTCCTGGATCCGCGGGGATGTATATAATTACTACGTGTATTCCCACGTGCACACTAAATTTAGTTTCTGGTTACCATAGTGGAGCAGAATGTTATCTGCCGATGAGGATCATGAATTTCTGAAATGTGTGAATTCGTTGGACAGGCTGTCCCTATTAACCCTTTCATACTATCCATACTAATCCTTTCATATTATCCAATCTGACCTTTTTTCTCTATTCCCATTTTTGTTTTTTTCTCATATTTTCTAATAAATTCTTTTGTTAATGTTCGTGAATTGTTTTACTCCATTTCGATTTAAAGATACTACAATCATTTATTTATTGTAAAATACAAATGACTAATGTCTAATATTAAGATATCTCTCAAAATGAAAAACAGTTTTCCTTATATAACTATTATAATTTTTTTACAATTATAATTTTGTACCTATTGGATGCGAAAGAAGTTTCATTATTCTTTAAAAAAACAAAGGGGAGTAGTTTCAGCGGGGTATGCTAGAGTGAACGTAATTGGTTCTAGAACTTCGTTTATTATTGCATTTGTTCGTTCTGGCATATACTGAAAACTGAAATATATAGGGTAATCCATTCCTGGCCACATTGTAAAGGAAAGTTTTCGTCCGATACAACGATCCCAACCGGTAAAGTTCACTAAAAATGAAAACTATAAATAGCCTAAAATCGATTCATTTAACTGCTTTTGGCTATGTAAATTTTGATGAGCATAAGTGATATTGTTGCCACTAAGTTAAAAATATAGTTCCCCTCTACGATTTTGTCACAATTGCAATGATTCAAATGTTTCTTTGTTTCTTCATTGATTTATTATTAGTAACATTAATTATATTCATTATATACACGTTTTCTTTAATGCATAAGAATATCTTTAATGTTAAAGCAAATAAGTAATACCATTCTCTCTAGTCTATAAAATTGGCTATAAAAGCGACCTTCTGGTTCACTGTTCATCTGTTATTCCTATCCATCTATAGTGACATTTGCTATGTGCATTTACCATGAATTGTAACAGTAGCTTAATCCCTCCTCACATTGCAGAGGTACGTGTACTCATCAGTGGATAACATTCTATCCCTCTCTGGTAACCTAGAAACTCAATTTAGTGTACTTATGAGACTACAAGCAGTAATTATTCGATTCCCTATTGGTCTAGACGATTAATAGCAGCTTTTTCTTTCGCTCATTAATCATTTAGCATTAATAATACGTACCTTTAGTATCCTATGTGTACTGAATTAACTACGAAAAGAAATTGAGTAAATTCGAATTTTACATAGCACTATTATTATTATTATTATTATTATTTATTGCTTTAAACCATATTTTATATAACCTATACATTAGGAACTATTTAATATATGGTTATGTTATAATATAACTTATTTTCTCTTTTTCTAAAAAATGGAATTTTCTTTTAGAATTTGTTATCTTGATGACTCTGTAATTATATTAATTATTAATGATGAAACACTATAAGAAGTATTAGTCTTTGTATAATGTTAATCGCATAAACATTATAAACAATGACATAAATAACATAAACGATTAAAAACAATGACATAAATAACATAAACGATTAAAAACATTATTTTCCAATAACGTAAAAGTGTCATTAATCTTTCGGACGACCTCACAGAAAAGCAATAATCATTTCCAGCAATTATTGCATTAACAAAATAGAGAATTTCAGTAAAAGCAATTCTGTATTCCACAGTTTACCCTCGGCGATTTTATATTATAATCAAGAGTGCGTCTGCAGCAAGGTTTATGTGCAAACGCGAGTGGTAAGGCTATTAGAAATGGCACGTAATCGTTTTATTGCGGGAAACGTACATAGCCAGGACCCTCGGACAGCCGGTAACCAGATGTGTCAAAGTGACCATCATTTGGCGTTTGACCGTTAAGCCGCAAGCTATGGTTGCAACCCGCTGCTGGTAGACAGAAGGAAGCGACGATGAACGCATTTGCTACCATCGTTCAGCAAATTTTCTGCTGACAATCGACGCTAATTTTTGTTCAAGCAGTGGGTGGAATTATAATGTTTGTAAATGAACCATGTATTTAACAAAACATGTTACATGTTACACAAACGATGTTCAATGAACGACTGACAAATATTCAAACAAACAGTCCTTTGTGCACAATCATTTTTTTATTTCATACCACCAATTTCACATAGTACATTGTTGCCTTTCACTCATTATTCGAGGGCGGATCTTCATTCAATTATCGCTTTTGAAAATGTTCAAAAAATGCTAGGATATAAAATATGAAATTTAGTATGATTTTAATTTATTTCAGACCTAAAAAGGCTACTACCACAAAAAATAAGATTTTATTTGATTCGAGTTTCTTAAAATTCGTGTACAAAAATTGCAAATTGCATAAACATCCGCAGTTTACTCATTAAGTTTCTTTCTCATTGGCACTCCCCTTGTTTTTAGTGAATATATACCTATATCACATTCACAATACGATCAATGATTGTCATAATTGATTTTCATACGTTACACGCACACACGTTAACTACCACGCACAGTCCTACTATGCTCACTCATTTCACTCGAAGGTTTCCTCAAGCAATTTTAACAGGACGTTTAAAATATACAGATCTTTTTAACAAAATTTTGTTCGAACATGTCTGTCTCGTTTATCAATATATCCACTAATATAAAACGTGTTATCCCATAAATATGTCGTACGAAGTATGTTTCAAGTGGATTTGCATTTCCGATTACGTCGTTATTTCGATGCCATACTGCACTAGATGTATTCGTATCTGTGATAAAAAAAATACGATATTAACAATAGGTTGAGAGTGATACCAAATACATCGTGTATAAATTATGTATCTATTAGAATGCAGAATAGCGTGTCTGTCTATTACTTACCGTTTCTACTTGTGAACACGAACGCGCGCGTATCACATTTATCTTCGAGATTGATTCTCTGGAAAACGTAGTTCAGTTTGATAAAAATGTTCTCATTTATGATATCAATGAAATTTAACGATTTTATCGTGTAAAATTATTCTTTTATCACTGTTTCACTTCGAAAAATTGACAATTTTCTTTTCTTTAATTCCTCGTTAGTAATTCTGAAATATAAAAAAAAATGTAAAAAATCACGTTAAAACCTGAAAATATTTTCCGTTTAAATTCTATTGATAATAGAAATTGATTTATTTGTTAATTGTTACATGTAGTTGTAGACAGGAAGTTTACCTTGAATAGATTAAAAATTATTTATTAATGTTTTAAACATAATGGTTTTGCCTTTAGATAAAGTTAATTTCAAAAAGATATAATAGTTTCAAGTTAAACACTAAACGTGTTTTTATTTTAAAGTTTCTAAATTACATTTTAAATGACGAATCTGTTTAAATTGTACGAGGAATTATATATGTTGTTGATGCAGTTATTTTAGTCTTCGCTCGACAAATAGTTTTCTCGGAACAGTTGTTTTTAGATTTAATAGATTTTTAAAGGCGGATGAGAATACGCTTTTACACGCGGGGCTTTCAAAGGCGTTTGCATTTTTTAAATATGGACGTCAACAGATACAAAACAATGTGTGTCAAGTATCTTTTAAAGCATTGTCAGATTGTCTGAAAAGTTTGAAACCTCTTCTATGTTTACACGTAACCTCAAAATGGTTTGAAACTTCTCCGACAATCCGACACTTTGTGTACACGTATTTCATCAAAGTTTCCGTTTCACGCTCGAGTAATGTCCCTTGTAATTTGTGTAGTATTCTTCTAAATATAGAGCCACGAGAATTCGCAACTAACTTGATTATTAATGGCCAAGTTATAGAATTCCCGGACAATGGTCGATACACGAATTTGCCTTGAAAACGTTAACGATATAATGTCGGGCCATTATTACCACCTGGTTCTTGCTGCGACTCGTAGAATCATTAATCTTTGCATCGAGCGTTATACACCAAATGTATCGGGTCAATTACATTAACTGGCGTGGAAAAGAACTCGTTCAGAAACTCTTTGTAGACATCAGATATAATAGTAAATCTACATGTCATATTTTTTGTAAATAAATTCTCGATAATTATTTCTCTACCAGCTGACTTGACACAAATATGTTAACTTGCTACTTCTAGCGTTTAAAAATTTATGATTTTTGCAGTTTGTCCGAATTTTCCGACTTTCCTTTGTAATTCTCTCGATTTTTTTTCCTGAAAGCTTTTCCAGGACCACAACGAACAAAACAAAAAAAGAATTACGCATATCCATCGTTCGAATCGTGAGTTATGGTCCAGAGTTCATACCAAAATCCCATAGAAAAAAGAACTTTCATTTTTTCCTGAATTTTCCATTTTCCGGGGAATTTTTCCAATTTTTCTTTTTCTCAAAACCGTATTCGGACTATTACGAACATTTTTTATAATTAGCCAAATCAGTCCAACCGTTCTCAAGTGATGCGCTTACCAACGAACAGCATTTAATATTTATTTATATAGACTTATAAATATGTAGACTGCGGATTTATATGCAACATAAAATTTTCCTGCATTAATTGCAAGTTAGACATTCGTAATAATCTTGCCGATTTAGAAATATTACAACAGCATATTGAAAGTTTCTAAATATTTTCACTGTTTTGCACGCTGTGTATAATTTCTCAAATAGCATAAAATCCGAATCAATAGAATAGTAATTATTCTAATTTTTTAAAATGGCAAAAAATTTTGTGTCGTATAAATCTATGTATAGGGTTGGGCACCCCTTTACTTAATTTCAACTGTTCAAATAAATAATTCTTTCTTATTCGATAGATTTTCCATATTGAATGCTCGGTTTAAAAAATACCAAACTTATTTAAAGATAAGCTTCCTATTCCTATTGTATGATTAATATTAAAATTATCGAATTTATGTAAGGACAAGTTTTCTTATCGAATGTTTAACTTTGAGAATCTGAAATTTACAATTTCATTTTACTAATTCACCATGAGTATGTTTACGTCTAGAATTTGCGTTCCATCAGAAACCAAATCGATGATTAATCGCTTTCTCGATTCAATTTACTTTTCTATAATAACTTTTCAAAATTACGTACGGTACGTTTCCTCGAGGAACCTATAGAGAACGTAGAGTACAGACCCTATAGTGGCGCAAAAGCGGACCACTGAAAGATGAGAACGATGCTGAGGCTTTTGTGCCGTCTTCAGCCATTGTTGAAAAATTGCTTTCATATAGATAGCACGCGAGATCGCTGAAATCCGTGCACGATGTTTACAAAGACGACATTAATCCGAATATACGTATGTTGTTTATATTTTACGATGAGGGAATTTCGAACATTTATTTTATATTAATACAACAATCTTGTACAAATAATATAATAAACCGCGCATTAGAAGATAATACTATTTTTGCATATAATATAATGTCTATATTAGATACGTAAATAATATAATTTGATTTTCACGAGGTCCGAGCAAATAATCATGCGAAATTAAATGCAGGTAGATTCAAGAATTCATGAATTTGACATACAAACAAATATAATAACTAAGTTATTTTATTATGCATTATATTTCGAGGATTTCTGTTTATATTTATTTCATGTTAACGTGTTTAAAATTATTAGGTTAGTAGCTCTTAAAAATGTAATTGGACGGGAGCACATTCGCGTAATTAAGATATGTTCTGATTCACAGAATACTCGTTAATAAATTTAACTACACATATACCTTGATTCTATATTAAGAACGCTTCAATCGATTTTAAAACGGAAAGGTTTCAACACAGAAATTAAACAGAGAAAAAAGGTACACCTGCGTACGTATTGCTAAAAATACTGGAGATAAAATAATATTTCACTAACTAATTATTACAAAATAATAAGCGAAACCACTGGAAATGGTCTGAAAGAATCATATTTAAATAACGATCATTAAAATTATTTTAATATTTTTGTTTTAAAAATAATTTGGTCATGGTAAACGATGCATCAATCTGTTTCCCTTCATACCGAAATACTAAATCTAAATACGAGAGTAATGTCTGTATTAACTAATGTGTTGTAAATAATGTTATAGGTAAGTCAACATTGTAACTGACGTGGCAAATGTCGCGGATAAGAAAGTTGTAAATCTTGTGACGACTATGTTGTACATCACTCCATACGTGAGGTGAATTATAATCGATAAAGTCGTCTACTCTGTTATAAAGAACTATAGGCAGTGTAATTTGCTGAAACAGCAATCGTGCAAAAAGATGAACATTTGTATTCAATATTTACTAAATTTTAAGATTTCATATGAAATTGAAAGTATCATAGACATTTTATGAAAAGTGTGTTAACCTTTAAACTAAGTACTTCAGTCTAAATACTTCAATTTGAAGTGTCTTAAGTAAACTATGCATTTGTAATAACAATATCGGTGAAACAATAATAAGTAAAACATCAGAAGAACGTAATTTATACCCATTGAAATTATAAGAAACTTATAAGTTTTTATGTTATGTTTAAGAAAATTTTTATTTTGCATAAAAGATCGCAGTTTAGCCATAAATATAGACGAATTCTCGATATTGTAACAATGTCAGTAGTGAATTCCTATAAAATTTTGATTATTATTTGCACATAACAGATTTCGTGCGAACACAAATTCTCAATAGTTTCGACTGTCAAGAATTTCAGGCAGTAAACAGAGGTTGCATATCAAGGTTGTAAAAAATTGGAGCAATTGAAATTGAAAGAAAATGAATAATAATATAAATGAAGAGTTCAGTCACGGAGATCGAATCGTATTGTCGCTATAAGAAAATTTAAACTATCCAGAATTTTGGGCAGAAGATATAGAAGTTACATTCACCCGTGCGACAAAATTGGTAAATCGAAAAATGGGGGAAAGTGAGAACGATAATTGATTATTTGGATAATCTGAAAGGAGGAAACGCCACAGATTACACGTCATTTACCGCCACGGTTATAAAATGCAATACGTCACACATCGGATCGATAGAAACGTACAGGTCACACCTGCGATATCACACTTACAACGCATTCCGCGCACCAGGTTCGACACTTTTATTTTTCTGTGGCGCGTTTACATTGTTACAACTCTTGCGGAAGCGGGTCAAGCTTGCAGCTGGCTGATTCTCCACTGTTCGATTTTAACGTACGTCATCGGAAGATCAGGTGTAAACCGATAGTCTTCGAGCCGATGGCAAAAGCGTGCACATAGGTACCAGTTGGATCGCGTATGTGCAGGTCTTCAATTTCCTCAAAGTTCCCAGCATTGCTTCCATTGACGCACATCGCACGCCAGAAATGCGTATCGCCGTCGAGAGTTTATAGCTTCTACCGAAGTGTAATGCCGTTCTGGGCGGAATTTTAAGAATAGTTGATCCGACGACTGACATTTTTATAGGTCTTATCGTTCTTCCCGTTCTCTGAATGATTTCGTGTTTACAGAGACGCGCTCGTAAATTCTTCCCCATGTCATGCTGCCAAACGCTGAAGCTTTGTTTTTTCAGAACCGTTTACCGCAACTCATTTCCTCTTTTACCACTTCCGAGCACGTGAAATATGCTGTTCGCGTTTTTCTGATTTCCGTTTGTAACGCGAACGAATGATGAACGTGTTATACACTGTAACAAATATTAGCAAAATGTAACTGAAGGAGCTCGTGTAAACGCTGAGAACTCGATCAATCGTCATGAATTTTTTTCTCCTTTCACTGTTAAAAGCTATGTCATACCGGTTGTAGTACGATGATCGTTGTTAGATATTCTAATATTAGCCATTTAAAGTGACACGAGTCTAACTATTAACCTACTATTCTCTCTTTTTGCAGTTTTACACGCGAATTACGAATCTATGAAGTATTTAATGAAACTGTAGAACATTTAATTAAAATTAAAAACTTCGCCGATCGATTACGGCATTACTGTTGCAAAAGGAGTTTGGTACATTAACATTTACCAACGTTATGTTGAACGTTTGAAAATGTATCACATTCGCAATTGTAAACTGAGCAAACAAAAGTATGAAACAAGTCGTGAATATTGTTACAAGATTTGTACACAGTAGAGATCAATTATGACAATGTGAAATCGTTTCTAACAAGGTTACTTAATGAAAAATCTTTCTCTGTGCGTTCAAATGCATAAAACATTTAATAGTTTTGCTTTCTTCAATATTTTCAATTTCTTAGTTATGATTCCGACAGTTATTCTAAAAATTTATAGAATTGATATTTCAAGAAAATACGTTGTAATTCAAAAGTTGCTACAGACGTCTGCCTTAGTATAACGCATTCTAAGTTAGACCAGTGAGTCGTTTCGCACACAATAAAACGGGGATATAGAGTTTCATTAGCCTATTAAATGTACCTACGTTCATGATAAATTTAACACGGGAGCAAGACAGTTTCACATATCGGACTATACGTATGATTAGAATGCATGGATGGCAACAACAGATTACAATGAAGTATTTTGAATCAAGACCTTTTGCATGACGCCCATTAATCATATTAATTATTTGAGAGAAGTGACTGCGAATTTGATGCATTTATGACGCAAATCGGTGGGCGAAATATGAAAATTATAAAGATTGAAAATATTTTTGATGAACTGAAGAATATTTTTGCCATATAGATCAGAAAATGACGACATCTTTTATGTTTTAATTTTAAGATGTACTATCTATACGCAAATTTAATTTAAGAAGTAATTTGATTTCTTGGTTGATTAAATGAATTCTTCCTTTAATAAATTCTGAAATATCCGTTTAATCAGAAAATTCAACATGGTAATACCTTCCTCAGTTTCCATTAAGAAACTTCCTACTGTTTCCCAAGATTAAATTAAACTGAAATAAAATTCATTAAGCGTAGAAACTTCTTGTCTTCGACTTAAAAGTTTCAAATAATGAATAGGAAAGACGACTTTGGTAATTTAGAAATGATTGAAGAATTTAATTTATACGTGAATTCGTGCAGCAATATTATACTTCAAATACTGCGTCCATAACTGCATAAGCATTGCAAATATGTTGAGCTGCAGTCACATAGTGAGAATGTGGTGCTGAACAAAGAGAAAATGTGTGCCCACCACTGAATAGTTAACATAGTAAACATGCTAGAAATATCATTAGGGTTTTAATGTAGTATTTTTGAAGAATGAGACTGTATACAGAAAATCATTTTTTAAAAGAGGCTTTAAAAGAAGATAATATTCTGTAGAGTATTTTTTTAATTTTTATATTAGTTTTCGTCTTTGTCTACCATTGCTAAAATTTGATCCTAATTTAACCCTTGTGTAGTCAACCGGATATCTGGCAACCCATTACTACATTTCTTTCAATAATTTATTAATGTTCCCCTAAAAGTATTACAAAATTTCCCTAAATATCTATTCTTTGCTCGCTAATATATTCATTTAGTCTTGAAATGAAAATTTGTGCAAATATGTTAAATACACAAGGTTTTACATAATCTATACATTTTGGTTGGCTAAATAAGGGTTAGGTTTGGATTAGGTAAAATACAAAAAGGGTATTCGCTATTCTAGTGGTCGATTTAATTAATTTTGAAGATGAATAATTCTGTGATCGTATCAGATCAGTTTTTGCAGGGCTAGTAGCTCGACAAAGATTGTATACGACATTTTTCCGGCATTCGTCCGGTCAGCATTTTTCATTTTTCAGGCCGGTAATAAATACCGTTGCTTTTTTCGTCAAGCTGATATATGACATGCGAGGATTGGAAAGTGATTGCTGTAATAAAGCTTCGGGTCTGTCCTCCATTTAGTAGCGTCAGATATTGCTGTTACATATGGATAGGTCAACTGCGCTTAAAGTTCCATTAGCTTTTGAAAAATGTGTTGGTTGCAGATTGTTCAGGAGAGTTGGGTCACTGTCGTTTATAATATTCTCGACCATTTTCTCCCTTGCATCGGGTTTATTTAAGCTGCGGAGAAAGTTGCGGCTATTAAAGTTACCGATCACCATAAATCCGCTTGGAATTTGTTCAAGTTAATCTTCTGTTCACTAAGCTGCTAAATATCTGGAATATACGTAATATATATGTATACTGAAGGATACACACAGAGAACCGTTTAATTATGATTGTTCTGAATATTACTTGAATATGGAACTAGACGTATGGCAGAGTATAACATATGTATCATGATGCTATTTTTTTAACTGCAATCTTTATTCTAGATCAAAGTTTACCTACAATTTTTTACTCATTTCGTATGCAAAGTGTAGATTATCAACTGAAATGCAAAGCATTGGTTTTAGCCAATATTTGCAGTTGAAATGCTGTAGCCAATGACTTGATCGATTGATGTGTAACATATGTATAGACGTGTAGAGTATAACCTATGTATCATGATGCTCTTTTTTTAACTGCAATCTTTATTCTAGATCAAAGTTTACCTACAATTTTTTTACTCATTCCGTATGTAAAGTATAGATTATCAACTGAAATGTCAGGGATTGGTTTTAGCCAATATTTACAGTTGAAATGCTGTAGCCAATTACTTGATCGATTGATGTGTAACATATAGACGTGGTAGAGTATAACATATCATGTTGCTATTTTTTTAACTGCAATCTTTATTCAAGATCAAAGTTTACCTACAATTTTTAACCCATTCCGTATGCAAAGTGTAGATTGTTAACTGAAACGTAAGGCATTGGTTTTAGCCAATATTTACAGTTGAAATGCTGTAGCCAATGACCCGATCGATTGATGTGCAACATATACTGGTACTTCAGCAGTTTATGTCCGTGAATTATGAACGCGTTAAAAAGTCACATTATCTGCAATGAAACTCAATAGGTTCACCTTAAATAGACCAATAACATGCTTCTGGCAACAGTTCGCAGTTACGAATTTGTTGGCAGCCGACTAAATGGTAATACTGTCGAGAAGAAAGTGAATTGCGCAGTGAATAAAGATGGTAATCGATTTCACAGTTTAGTGCACTCGTATTTGAAATGCCGAAGATGTTTGATTCAAGCCGATCCTATTCAGAGTTACGCTCGGCACCTTACAGAATGATACTTCAGTTATGTTCATACCTACTCGTACTTATATATATACAGGTTTTATCGCTTAGCATTTTTTTAGTAAATTGTTTAATGAATTTTTGTTCGAATACAGCACTGCAATAAATATATGTATATTTGTTGTTGTTTATACGAAATAACATGATATTTTTAAATATCATGTTAGTTCTGTTTAATGAAAATATGAAAAATTTGGGGAGGTTCCACAAAAAGATATTTCACTTGACAAATTTTCTAGAAAATTTTATAAACTATTAACGATTATATCCATCTCTTTAAACACTATAAATATAAGAAACTGTACTCGTTGCTGTTCTACGTCTACCTGATACCTATTATTGATTATGATAAGTCCTCTTAAGATACAGAAACTTCAATGGCCGCGCGGATTGAACCAGACAAACTTCTGTGATATTCTTGACAGGTCCATCTTCATTTATTATGAAGTTATAAGGAGAAGATATTATAGGGTTCATTTAATTGGCATTCTTTCTTGCGCATCATGCTGGAACGTCAGAATGAAAGATGGACGAAAGACGTCCCGACACAGCATTTACATAACTCGAAAGCCAATTATATCAGCAGCTATTACATGCACATAGTATTGGAACGAAAAATTAGCAGGTTTTAATTGTATATAAATAGAATCTTATCATCGTAACGTTAACGGTACATCCGGCAGGTTTTAATAAACGAATCGTACAGTAATTGCATATAATCAAATCCGCAGTACGAATATAGTACTCCAGGCCCATGAGTCACATTTGGCCCGTTCTCCCACTTCTTCATTCCGCTAAAGTGGGAGTAATGGGGACCATGTGGCTCGCGACGAAGAAGAAGTGGGACAGGCCTGTAGTATTGCATTGTACTGCACTAATACGAATTTTTATATAAATGTAGTAAATATCAATGAATTAATCTATCACTCACTTAATAAAGCAGACGCAATGAATTTTCACATTCGATTTTCTGAAAGCCATTTCTCAACAAAGAAACGCAAATAAAAATATCAAGAGTTTAGAAATACTGTTGTATTATCTCCCACCTATTAAAATGATTAAGAAATAAATGTCTACATTGCTTTTATGTCATGGAATTAATACAAATTAATACAGATTTTCATTTTATATAAAAATTCAGTCTACTAATAAGTAGGCGGTGGACCATTATGCAAAATAAATATTTTCTACCTGAATTGCAACAAACTGGAGTGAAGTGGAAATTTATTTTCATTCACAATGCGTTTAATAGGTTGAAAATAATATAACAATATTTTTAAATTCTTAATAAAGTCATATACCTGTAATTTCGTAACGAAAGATTTATTTTAATCTGTGGAACTACACTTGTAACGCCATACTCGGCTAATGGAACAAGCACAGAAATGTTCACTGGTCCATAACAGGTTGAAAGAACAACACGCAGAAACAATTAGGAAGAAGTAAACGTCGCGAACTTGTGGAGCCACCCAACACTAATAGATGTGCCTCGGTTATGCGCTTTTTAAAATGATTAGCTCCGGAACGAAGTGTCGTATAAAAAGTTGTATTCCTGGTTCACGACTTACATTCCATGTAGAATTATCCTCTTCTATGTAACAGTGGCCACACGCGAGCGCGCGCGCGTATTAGAAGCAAACACGCGGTCGTATTGCTCTGAAAGCAGCCTAAGTGCTCGTATTCCGGAAAGAACGCTGAATTGAAAAACCTGCTTTTCGGAAAATTAAAAATCGCAGAAGGGCAAGCTGGAGTAACACGTGGTACATTTTCTACGGGACGGTGAAATGTAACGAGGCGAGTTCAACTGGGTCGTGCGACCTGTGTAGTCCATGTGTGGTAGAATTCTGTAGGAAATTGTTAAAACGCAATACCACCATAAACAATATAGAGTCAAAAATATTTAAAAAAGGAATAATTGTTCGTGCAGCTCTTGTATCTTGCAAGAGAATTCTTATTTCACTTGAAAACCGGCTATTTGTAACAGAAAACACCGTACAATAAATGAATTCAATATACAGCATAATCATTTCTCAAATATTTTACTTCTTAACACTCTGGACTGGTAACATTTTTCAAAATGTTTGTTTAGTTCCACTTATTATAAGTATAATATTTATGTTTTGTGTTCTAAGATGAATAAGTTTTTCGACGAATTCGTTGTTTCTATTTTATCGATACAGGGTGATAGAAGTAAAATAGTGTGCCAATATTGAAAATCTAACTTTTATTCATTATTGGTGAATCTGCAATTCGTGCACATATTTTATTAGCTTTCTATTCCGTAATGCAGTAGTATTATTTTACCAACGGTCTGGGTTGCATTTTCTCCGTGAAAAGTACCCGCAGCAAAATGTACTCTGATTAGTTCAGCGGTCGTTTATCTCGAATTATTCGCAGTTCATTGCGTACGCATTAAGTATTCAATATAGCTCACTGCACCTAAATAGAAACCTCGTCGATATTACCTCGAAGTTCGAAGCTTAAGTAAGAACTACGAAGAGAAAAATGGTCTATGGAATACCGGTATTTATAAATGTCTTAACTGATATTACGGCATTTAATGTGGCTTACACAATGTTCGATAAAACGGGGGACTATCTGCTCATAAACATTAATTTACCTATTACGTTTTAATCTTTGGCCTCGACGATTAAACTTCTTTTATGCTTGTTCTTTATTCTCTGCGGCGCACTGCGGATTTTGTACGTTTGTGGCAAAAATCAAATGCAAACAGGAGAACCATTTAAAGTACCTAAAAATTATTACTGATTGAAATTGTTAAGAAAAGAAATAAAAGTTTGTAATAATTTCTCGAGAACATTATTATTAATTTAAGATAATAGACTCTGACGTGATCTATGCAAAGCCATTAATTGTGTTTCAATAAGAACAACGACGAGATAACAATACTACTTTCACGATTATTAAATATTTCTTAACGTGATTTGCAAACTACTGGTGTTACGAGTAGGTGAAATTTAAAACAGTAGGACTCTTCAATTATTTAGCACTTGACTCTCTAGTAATCAATTAATGTAATACAATAGTTTCTAGGTGATTTTAAATTTACTCAGCGCATAAGTATTCTGTGTAAAATGTTTGTCATTTTAAATTTACAAAATCGATCTATCTGTTTCAAATTGGAATCTTGACTTAATATTGCAAGTCGTCCATTCTTCGCAAAAGTGATACTGTTAAAGTCGTCCAGAGGTTCCGCTTCTAACAAGGTGCCTGGAAAATGCTATTTTCGCGGACCATTTAGACGAGAAGTTTATAAATCAATCTACATAGTAAGTGAGCAGCAACCAAGCGAAGCCCGAGAACTGCCTTGTGGATCTCGTGGTTTCAGAAATATTTAAACTTCTAATAGCTTTGTACATATTAGGTTGGCAATTAAATTCGCAATCTTTTGTTTAGTAATTTTTTTATTGTATCATTACAATCTCATTCAGTGACCATTGATTTTGAACTCTATATTATTGGGAAGCTCTGAATTTTGCGATTAATTTTATATAAAATATTCGTGCTTAACAAATATATATAAACGACTTTGTTTGAGAAAATGAGGCCGCGTACTTAGTTACCAAGCTAATACACACACATATTAACAGTTTATAATCGAATTAGTTGTTTCCTTAGTTCTAGAAATGGTTCTCTCGAAACAGATACGGTCGATGCAGAGGAAACTTGAACTTGCAGCTGACAGTTGGATAGAATTTGATAAATTGCCACCCACACGTGTCATTCGAAAGAATCCAGCGTGTTTTACGTTTCTTTCTTTTAAACAACCACGATCGAATTCGAATAGAATAGCTATTGCATTCCCAGTTGCGTTTCTCGTGGTTATGCTACCTTCTATGATTGTTACTCGGTTGTCCCTGTTTCTCGAATACCACCGACAGTATTATGCGAATGTCCTTACAGCAACGAGAGCTGGTATACGCTAATATTGGTAACGAGTACACAAGTACTATTGATTATCAATACCTGACGCTGTACAGCAAGAGGAATCTCCAACTGCTATACTAATTTGACAAAAATTTTTGATCGTATCGAGCGGTTTGATGGTTTCGCGAATACAATCGAGCCAATTTTAGCATTTCAAGTGTCATCTGACGACTTGCGTTCTAAATGTTCGACGCAGTCCGCGCAAAGCTTCAACTTGATACGCATATTATTGTACGTTCACGTTATATGCAGATGAAAGAACAATGGATTAAAATTCCCTGCAGAAAAATTTAAAAAAATTTAAAGTTCGTTGTTGTACGTCAAAATTATTATCGGATGAAATACTGAAGCAGTGAAATCATTCTTAATTTTTACAGAACTCGAAGTACATTGTTAAACCATAAAATTACGTGCAGATAAAATAACAAAGCATTAAAGTTATTCGTAATTTTTAAGCATAGATTTTTAAGAAAATCTATTGAAATTGAGAGAGTGCAAATTGGCCTATTTATATTCCTAGTTGTATTGATAGATTTACGTAGAGTTAATTGAAATAGCACATATTTTACATGGCAATTTGTTAACTGTACGATGAAATATCGTTTCTACTAAACATTTAACATTATGGAGATGTACATATAAATATCCTAAATTTTACAAACCAAAACATAGTCTTTACGGTAACAGTTCCGAAACCAAAAGGGTGGATCACTGAAATCTAGTTTCCTCATCTGAACAGCAATTTCCTGAGACTAATCCACTTGGGCTAGACAATCAGTGTCAACGAAACTCAATTTTGTTAATTCCGTTACCACGATAATCGAATACATTGCCAATCTGCATCTCTGTTTTTCAACTTCCTGCAATACTTCCTGCTTTCATTGTAACAATTCGATTGTTTAGTTGTTAACGAAAGCTCTAAACTGAAAAAAACAACTAGAAGATAGTAAATCGTATAGTAAATTGTTTCCGTTTCTCACATGTTTGAAATGCACGTCAAACTCCGAGCGATGATATATTCGAAAGCAAAAATAATCGAAATTCTATTAAGATTTTCCATTCTTAGGAAAACAAACTTGTGCTGCGTTGAGCGGTACTCGGGTTACGGTAATAATCGTACATCACATTCGAAAGAACATAGATTTATGCGAATGTATGTATGTACATCTGTTCACATCGGCTTGGCTATACGAAATGCTAAATCAATCACATTCGTTCTCACGGCTCGGTCAATTCATTTTGCCACGTGAAAGGAACGATTTCTTTTCAAAATCTTCAACCTTATAACGCTAATCTTCGTTGAATCGACTGGACAATTTTTTTACCATCTTTAATGGAGACAGAATATCATTTCAAATGGAACTATAAATATTTAATTGTTAGTAGTAAAACAAATGTTTCAAACAATATATATTAAACGACAATGATGTATATTTCTCACCTAATGTTTAACTTTATTTTAAAAACTTTGAATTGCAACAATTTCAAAGTATTTTAAAGTTCAATTTTTAATCTAAATCGCGTTTAGTTCAGAATGAGATTTTAAATTTCAGAAAATTTCTTCTCGATCAGGGTGATCGATAACTGTTGACATAATCGAACAAGGGGTGATAATATATAAAAAACTAAAACATGCAGAATCAAAATTTTGCATGTTAGACATTGTTTTCGAGAAAATCGAGTTTAGAGATTAGGCAAAGACGCGAGCTAATATAGTCTGATGCGTCTGTCCATGACCTACCGATTCTACTTACAAACACTAACCACGCGAACATTTTCGACTTTTTTTATATAGAATCACCACTTTTTTCTATTGTACCACCAGTGATCAGTCCCCTTATACATATAATAAATAAATACTTCTAAAACATTTTTCTTCCTACACAAAAAACTAAGAATAAGTATAATAAATTCTATTCCAAATATACCCAGCTCCGACTTCGAGAACATACGATGACACCGTAATTACAATACTGCGGATCTTTATGCGAAATAACAATTTTCCAACTTAGTATTAGGGAATAGGAGTTCAAAAAAATGTATTTACTTTCTCTTGCCAGTTCTAATTAGTTGAAAATAATGCTCCAATAATAATAGTAGTATCCAATAATCCAATAATAGTAATAACATGCTCCAGTTCATTTAATGTTTTCAGTTTCATAATTCTCTTATTAATTTTTGTTATAAACTAAAAATAAGTATAATAAATTCTATTCCAAATATACCCAGCTCCGACTTCGAGAACATACGATGTCACCGTAATTACAATACTGCGAATCTTTATGCGAAATAAAAATTTTCCAACTTAGTATTAGGGAATAGGAGTTCAAAAAAATGTATTTACTTTCTCTTGCCAGTCCTAATTAGTTGAAAATAATGCTCCAATAATAATAATAGTATCCAATAATCCAATAATAGTAATAACATGCTCCAGTTCATTTAATGTTTCTCAGTTTCATAATTCTCTTATTAATTTTTGTTATAAATGCATAAAATCTAGTAATTACTAACCGGTAATACCGCAACAATAAAAGGCAACACGTTAATATCTTTTGTGATATCGTATTCCTTTATCGCGCGAATATTTAAATAACTCCGACTCGGCCGGTAGGCATGGATTTTCTAAATATTTGGTCGAGTATGTTTATCGACATGTTCGTATACTAGCAACGTACGTTAACAGGCACAGGCGCAATACAGGCGCAGACAACTGTATGCAACACGAGGGTTGAGGGGAGGAATGAGACATGAAAAGCGGATAGGTGGCCTGCTAGATCCGTCGCTAAAAATACACGTCGCAATAAACTCAAGGGTGACGTCCACAACATAGATAGAACATATTTACCTGCCCTTAGTTATATTTTCACTCTCCTTCTTTCAAGTTACCGTTTAAAAAAGATCTTTTCGCACTGCACTAAATCTTCCCCGTGAAAGTTTCAGAGGCGTTCGACAAATTCAAAACTGTTTACCAATGCGTAAAAACAATTAAAAAAAAACAATTCAATCGAGGGGTTATTCTGGTTTTCGAGGCCGTTTCTCCACTAACTTTTAGAAATTTATTTTCGGAAGAACTATTGAACTCGTCGTGGTAAAAATTTGCACGCGTATTTACCGGTATTTAAGGCAATAAAGTTATGTTTTTTCAGAAATTAAATGATACAAATATTCGAAATTATACGGGTATGTTTTGAAAAACATATGTTGACTGTTGCCAGGAGGAAGTATATGTATTAATCCGTATAAATGGGCCTATGGTCTGAACTGAAATAAATAAAAAATGTCAATTATTTACAAAATGGCGGGATTTTGAAGTCAATTATTGATTTTTTAAGTATTAGTTTATGTAAAAAGCAGTACTAAACATAGAAATCCAAGAAATGTTTCTATAAATGATTTCTAAAAGTTACAAACTCCACACACAATGGCACTTTCGAACTTGTTTGTTTTCCATTAATAACAAATGAGATGCTTATAGCAGTATGTTAGAGTATAACAATACTAGTGTTGAAGTTTGTAGGTAGTTGTACTTGTCAAGTTCAAATATATGTACAAAGTACTGCTTTCGTGTGCAAGCCTTCGCATGAAGAGACAAATGCAAAGTTAAATAGATATTTTGTTCCTTTGCATAATTGTGAATACATGAACAATGAATTCTGGTTCGATTGAATTTGTTCTGTCTTCCTGCACATTGTACCCACATGTGCGATTTCTTTTTTTACACGTCGTTAACCAGTCGTGATTCAGAACACGATGCAGTTTTGCGAAGACATATTGTAAAAATATTTTTCTTAAATTTACCGAAAAGAGTGAGTCCGCATTGCGCTGTGCAGAAATGACTCATTTCTGCAAACTTTAACCTCGACAATTTCCGGTTGATTTCCATCGTTCTGCGCATAAAGTGTACAGCTCCGAAATGAATACCTTAAAACTACATAAAGACAACCTTGAGAAGTTGTTATTTTCAGATGTACAGAATATTTTCCAAATAAAATCTGCATGACCGCAGAAGAAAATATGAGATGATAACTTTTCTTTATTGTTGCAGTAAACCTAAACATCCAGAGGTCTTCTACTTTGATTTTGTTTTACACTACACGATTCTGTAAAATGAGGACTTCGCAATGAGATGATATTTATTCATAAATAGTTAAAATTGGCAAAAATCAATAAAATAATTAATTTTCTCTTTGAATTTTAATTTAAAAACACTACATGCTTTTGTTTGAACCTAATATAATTGTATGTATTAATACAAAATCAATATTTCTAAACATTAAATTATTAAAATTATGAAAACAAAAAATACGTTATAATATAATTTCTTTGTCATAAGATCAACATAGAACATTTCCGTCTTGCATACAAATTCGCGCTCTACTTATTCCAAGCTTTAGAAATGCTATATGTGCATGAAACCAAAATTAAGAATATTTTCATGTTGTATCTCCACACACGATAATAAGTATTTTCATGATAAACATAATAAAAAGAGGGAAAGTAAATTCCGAGGCACTGTAAAAACAAACTCGAGGGAAGAAAAAGGAAGAAAAACAAATCAGAGAAGCATCAAGACAGATAGAAGTAGAAGCAAAGAGGGTGCACTTTCTTTTGCTCCGGAAATCTGTTTTCTTGGCAGTGATTTCTGTTCCCGACAGTAAAGCTTACAATTAGATTCTCACGTATCAAGACTTACGTTTATTCCCTTTCAACGAAATCGAAATTTCCTTTTATCACGTTCTGTAAATAAACCTCGAAAGAATTATTGTAGAAGTGTATTGGAATTGTATTAGAAGTGTAGTCATTGTCTTTGATCCATATTCAGAGTTACTGGAAATTTTGAAAAGTATTTAATTTTCATTATGATGAGATGTAAATTCACGTAAAATCTAAAAATAAACGACTGTGAGTATTCGATCTTTTAAATACAAATATTATAACAAATTCTAGGTAGGATTTTCTTAATTCGTCAGAAAGTATACTGTTTCCAATTCTGATGTTTAATAATATTGTCCAGGACAATCTAAAGTAACATTTAAAAGTAATCAATAATATTTAAACTTCAGTATTACAAAAAAAGTAAAAAAAAATTTTTTTAAGGTGAAATATTTGGACATTAGTTTGACATTGGCTTGTATAAAATTCTGTATAATACTTTACATTAGTGTAACTATCCACAATCTAATGAGAATTGAAATTTTCAGGAATCAGTTTTGCAGAGACACTGTAAATTTTTTTCGGTTCTACAATTCTTACTTATTATATTAAAATTGATTATTTTGATCGAATACTTCTATTATCCACGCAGAACATAATAAGCAGACTTTTAGTAATACAGTATATATTTTTCATGGAATCATCCTCTATACACTGAAGACGCGAATACAGCAATGGAACTAGAAGACGCGATTCTGTTACACTCGGTAAAACCTACCGTTGGGGGCAATGGAATGGGGTTGTGAAATCGATATGGGGCGAAAAAATGTCTTGTGCACAAATGGAAAAATTCATGGCCTCTGGGATATCTTTATGGTCAAGTGCTATTGTGTATTGCGAAAGTATGAATACACGAAGAGATAAAGACATATGCAGAATATCCTATACAAAGTCTGAAACATGAGAAAACGAAATGCATCTTGTTATTACAAATTCCCAGCAATACTGCTGAACATACGTGGTGAGTGGGATGTATCGGATTACAATTGTTTATTTATGAAGTCTCATTAACAATGATGTCATTAGCAACCATATTGATTTGCATGAAATGAATTAGTTATCGAATATCAATATTAACGTATGCATATCGTAAAAGTAACAACTGTAATAATTTGTTGATTGGTATCTAAGAAATATCTTTTCTCACACATATTGAACTTCATTTTTAAATACTCAAGACTAGTTTCTTTTCTGATGCTACATCAACTATGTAATTTTTGAATAATGTTAACATTTTAATTATTTTAAATGTAATATTTTATTTATGTAAATTTTATTGAAATTTTATTATTACAATAAGAGAATGATACACAGGTAATATAATAAGTGATTGATGGTATATAATTTATGAATAAACGAACATTTGAAATAATGCAGTCAATAATATATGCAATAATTGGTTCGACATCAATTATACAGCTCATAAGTAATAAAAGCATTTGCAATCAGTGCAATATAATTTACAAATAATACAAGATATTTAAAAGATTAAAATATCACAGAAGAAAATTCTGAGTTTGCGTAATAACAGAGTGTCTGAGTTTTGAAAAGAGGAAATGAAATGCGAAACTTCGCACCAGTGATGTATTTTCCGCATCTCGAAAACAAATCTCCCACTCTGTCTCTATTGATTTCTACCCTTCATCTCTGCTAAATCGTCTGATATATAGGTGTAGAGTGGTAAACATGATATGAAATATTGGCACCACCTTGGTAAGTTTCGTGACTAGCATCCCTGTCATCTATTAGTCGAAAGGATGCTGCCTCTCTTACACAGATTACTATTTGTATCTCCGCGCAATAATCTAGAGTAGTTTATCAGTACTGGGAGTCTCCAGATATCTTCGAAATGTTCATATTTAGCCAACTGATAGCACATTACATTATGGGATAAAAAAGGAACCCAAATTAAGAGGTGAACGATCATACATAGTAAGATATAATAGAAGAGATAAATAAATGAAAGAACTGCTCAACTTCTTAACTGCTCGAAATCTAGTAAATTATTTTGTGTCAAGTTAATTACGACTTTTAGTAAAGCTAGGCACGACCAATGAGGGCACAGCTAAGCAACGCATTACGCGGGACACTGAGGACCTACTCGTACGGCCTCGCATGGTGCATTATTCGCTGACATTCTAGAATATTCCCTAAATTGCGCTACAAATTTTCTCCGCTGGACCACAACAATTATAATTGACAAGGGGCTCAGGAACAATTTACGCCAACCACAGTTCTTACGTGACCATCCTCTATATTGAATGAATTGCTTCGTCCAGCAGAGAATAAACACCTTACGGTTGAGGTAGTTAACTCATCATGTAGTTAAACTAATTGTTCTAACTTCTAAAAACCAATTGAAGTCTTATATGGTCCAATATTAAAAAAGTATTACTGTCTTTTTAAGATATAAAACTTTTTTGCTTTTAATGTTCCTGAACTTTCGTCGACATATTCGTAACACTTTTCTGATTAAAAAGACTCTAGAGATGACACCATTTGGATCATATTCACTCGTTTAATTCACGATACAGCCTATCCGAACTAATCGATGGAACAGAAGTCTATTTAGCTACAGTGCTAAATTAAATATTTACCAGTTTGCACAATATATCATGTTGTATCTATATGTATTACGCTAGATTAGACCGCTTGAATGTGAGTGATGGAAAATTCAGACATTATCAATTCGAATAATCCGCACCGAATTATGTCATGTGTGGTCTCATTTCAATAAGGAAAATTCCAGAAATACCTTGGTAAAAGTTTCATAAAAAAATAATTGAGAACAACAAATTTTATCCTTCGATTAGTATTGTCTCACCGATACTAATCCTGCATCACGTAACACTCCACTACGACATTCTAGACTCCTCAAAGGATAAACCCTGCGGTAGCGTGGATAAATATTTCACAAGTGTTGTGCACACCCTTTCCACATGTACATCGAGACATTACTCTATGTTTCAACTTTCAACACTGCTGTTGTTCCCGCAGCTCCACTCAGAATTGTAGCTTACGTCTGGGTCATACGCGTGCTTGCGGGTTAAGTGGATTAAGGCTCACAGCAGGAGCCGCATGTTAATCACCGACTCTAATGTCCTTCTCCTACGAGGACAAATTCCGCTGATGGGCTCAAATGATCCTAGCAGTTAAGCAGTGTCCTAGCGAAGAATTTTTCGCCGCTGGAACAGTCGAGCGGCTTAAGTGTCTTCGCCGAATGAACTGCTTAGAAGAAAATGCCGCGATTAATCTGACTCGTTCTCGCCTAGCAGCAATTTTGCCCTGTTTCTTTCTTGAATGAAGGCGCAAGATAATTGCATGTACAGGATGTAAAAAAATGTTTGGTCCTGGCTGTCATAGGCGTATTCTACGTCTTCGGATCGGTGAAGATCTGTAAAAAAAGTTGCCGCAAAATTGTCCTTGACCTTGAATTTTAAGTGCAAATTTTTTTATTATTGCATTTTATTCTACGCATCATGGGGATAAAAAGTGTCGAGGGAACGACGGGTGAGTTGAGTTTTGACCTATCGTTCCCTTGACATTTTTTGTCCCCATGATGCGTAGAATAAAATGCAATAATACAAAAATTTGCGCTTAAAATTCAAGATCAAGGACAATTTTGCGGCAACTTTTTTTTACAGATCTTCACCGATCCGGAGACGCAGAATCCGCCTATGGCAACCAGGACCAAAAATTTTTTACACCATGTACTTAATGTGTTCTTAATCTACTATTTATTTTGAGGTTATAAATCGATGTATACAAATGTGTTATTTCGTAAACGTTTGGAAAAATGGCGTATACTTGTGGCATACAGAATTCTAAGAACGACAAAACCGTGGTACAAATATACATATCTTTTCGCAAGTAAATATTTTATACTTAATGTCGCATACATTAATTCTATTTATTATATATTCTTGCTATTCCTTTCTTGAAATGAAAGTAATTTCCTAGATTTCATATTTTTTATTATTCATAATAATAAAAGTAAAGTAAAAATGAACGAGTAATAAAATGAAATGTAAATTACAGTTACAGTTGACTACAGATATCTACTACCACAAAATAGAATTTTATCTCGGTTTAAAAGAAATTTATAATATAGTACATATTTATTGGACTCTGTCTGCCGAGTGATAAAATGTCCTTGCGTAAACAGGGTAACGACGGATAATAGTTGCGAACTAAATCACGAGTCTTCTCCACTGAGATTAACATTGCAGGAGGTCCGTTCTATCATACTGTAGAGAGGCTCTCGTTCGAACCTCACTTATACTTTTTCAAGGCCCTCTTCCTCCTCAGCATCCGTTTTAGGTGTAATAATGTGGCCCAGATATCGGGTTTCCCAGCAGCATAGGTGGCATTTTTCTTTTCTACGAGCGCCATAAAAATAGTAAAAGAACAGCTAAATCATCCAGAAATGATAACGGCGAGATTTACACAGCTCGTAAATTCGATTCCGTTGTCTTCCGAAAGGCAACCGTCGCGTTTTTTAAAAACAAATGGTATCCTTTCAAGTGAATCTCATAAAAGAAGTAACAGATGCGAGCACTCTATCATTTTATCAGCATTTCCCATTATTCGGATCGAATTCCATTATCTAGATACAATCTTCGGCTTTCTTATAATAAAATGGCATACCATGCCTGTCGCGTAAAATGGAAAAACCGAAATCTGATATACTTGTCAGTGGACTGCCGGATCTCCGTACCAAATAAAATATAACGAAACAAGAGATGAATAAAATACAAAACGAGAGAAAAACGAGAGAAGAAATACATTTTTTGTAATATAACAATATTCTTAAACTCTTCCAATGTCTTCACTGCTCTTTATCTCATTTACCTACTTCGTCATAAATGCATAAAATCAATATTTATTTCAACTAATCACTACTTCATGGATTAAACTTAACATTCTACACAAAAGTTCTGTCACAATCAACTTTTAAATGCAACGACTGTATAATTTTAATAAGACACGTAATTTTCACACGAAGAAAAAGTTTAATTAAAAAAACGAGACGAATACAACAGTAAAAGGTAGCGTAAAATAACAAATTAGAAATATAGCAATCTTTTGCTTCACCTGTAGTTAGTGTGAGTCATCGATGCACGATTCCTCGCTGGCTCAATCATCGCGCGTGTTTGCCGTCTGACTGGTTCCAAGAAGGATCCTCCCGGTGGTGGGGCTAAAGTTTGGACAGTTACAGTAGAGACCTTCACGACAGTTACGGAGAGAATACTGTTCTATACGAAAAGTGAATTACACAGAACTAGTGAACGATGTCGAAACAAAGGCGGGATTCGAGCAATCGTCGGTTGTCCCGTTCATCATCCGAGCGGAAGATCTTCTACGTTGACGACGCGTCGTTGGATCCATCGTACAACCCGTCCCCAGATATATGTCGGCGTTTGTACAATTGCGACGCGTCGTATCCTCCGGAGGATCGTTCGTCCATCTGTGCCCCTAGTTTGGATGCAACCGCGTTCCAGTTGGGCGAACATACGTCGCTTTATATGCCAAGTTCAGACGATGAACTGCGACATAGCATGCCCACACGGTCAAAAACCGGCAGCCAGAGGCAGAGCAGAAAGCATTCGGAAGTTGATCTGCAGTCTCGGTCCAGTCGGCGTTCCAGCGTGCAGTCCAGCCGTTCGAGGATAAACAGCTGCAGCAGGCCAACGCCGTTAGGTAGGAAACAATTGGGTCATCAGACTTTTCGATCGATGAGAAACGCGCGTAGTTTCCGCTCGCGTTCGCTGACGCAATAACGATTTCGCGTTCGCTAATTGTGTTATCGATTTGATCGGTTTCGACGTATCGTACGCGGAAAAAGATTCGGGGAACAATGCCTTGATTGACACCGGGCGTTAAAGCCATTGTACCACAGCACTTCAATCTTTGTCGTGACTTTATGTTTTGGGAAATAGGGCTTGAACGTTCGCGATAGCTCGGCAAAAATTGATAACGTTCGAGTCGTATCGTCCTGAATGAGATTCTGTGAGTGACACGCGATAAAAGAGTTTCACGATCTGTCGAGTTCTCAAAAAACCGAATTCACGGTGGTGCTCGAAAGTTATTGAAAAGCGTATCGAACTGATAACGTAGGCACGTCGCTTGAATCGTCCCTGTCACCGAAAGAAACGCCTGACAATTAGATTTAGGTCTGTACATGTCCTATCTGGCGTGTTTCGTGAAATCTAGAACGATTTTAATGGTGGACTTCGCAGTGGATCCAAACAGTGTTTAAACAAACTTGTTTTATTCGTGATCATTTTCAATGGATTCTAAGTGTGGGAAACAATAACAGTAACAAACTGTGGCTATCGGATTGCATTTTGTGCAATCAAGTCGCCTGTTAACAAGATTGGTAATTATTCCTTCGATTGGCTGCAATCTGCAACAATGCCCATCGGCTAATTACGTTCGATTAGGCTCTCTATAGTACATGCTCCCTTGACAGTCTAATCCTCTGCTGCGGTTGATCTTCCTTGGAGGGTCTTGTCCGTGATACGGGATATAAACGCAGTGCGGAGTTATGGCAGCACGTGTCTTCTCAACTTTTATGCCATCGTAACGCATTCGCACACGACGGAGCAGCTACTGACTTGTCAACATCCCTGAGGAGTCCACGATTACTAGTTCAGTAATGTTCTTTTACTGTTTCGTGTCTTCTTTTGAGCGACAAGTGAAAATTCTCTCGGTGACTTTTCGCGAAGTCTTTCCTCATAGAACATGTATTGCTTACGATTTATACAAACTGCGGCAATGCATGCAGGTTTTCACGTAGTTCTGAATATGATATCTTCCAGATGGCGGCTTTCATTCGCGATACACATTCGTAATCGATTTTTGAAGCTCTGCATCACCTAGCGGGTTATTTGCGGCGGTATTGCTGCAATATCTTGGCGTATACTAGCCTTCGGATCGTCAATGGTCCTTGGTCGATGTTTGTAGACTTCAGCTTTCCAATCGAAGAGAAGAGAAGTGAAAATGAGCGATTATACTGACCATCGAATGTCGCTATGGGATAGATTGCGGAACTCGATGCAAAATGAAAATTTGTACATCAATTTCTAGCCCAATATTAATTGAATAGTTTACTGCATATAGTCTACCTATATACCCTTACATTCTTTTAACCTTTTCACTGTTTTCAATTTCGTCCAATCATTTGTATCATGAATATATAAAATTCGCAGTCTGGAAATATAGCTAACAATAAATGTTATGATCGGTCATAAAATTACAACAAGAAACAACCGACCAATTGTTGAACAGGACATTCGAAAAAAGTGAGTTTCCTTTGCAGTCAGATTGGGAGGACCGTGGAAAAGAAGTTCGAGTTTGTAAAATTGAAAAAGAAGTTTTACACTCCGTTTTATAACCTGAGCAGAAAGTCTATAAAAACAGTTTTAGGATGCAAACCAGAAAACTTTATGGTCGGTGAACTTGTATTAATGTGTGCTGCAATATCACATAATAAAAAATTAATGTTATTAAACGAAAGAACGTTGAGAGAAAAAGTATCTTGCATTTCATTAATATAGAAGTTAAACCTGTTGGATCTATTACACGAAACTCTCCAAAATGGCACTATAATTAATTGAAGAGATCGTTGTCAGGTTAGGCAATTGATTTCTTGGTGACAGCTTCAAACTTCAGGGAGATGATGGATTTATCTGCTTAGTCGGTATCATGGTCAAATTATCTTAATAGCTATGATAAATTATATACCTCAGGGGTAGATCTCCTCGGGGAGATTGGCTGATAAACATCGTCCCAACTGCTTGGCTGCCATTTTGTGGGGATGGTACAACCTCTGAAAGGACATTAGTGCAAATGTGAGAAGATCCTAATCACAATTCTTGGCAGGATTACTAGTGAGATACAGAATTCGTGCAATCATTTAACACCCTAAAGGATTTAAAAATCAGAATAACTTTTGGTAATTAAAAGGATTAATTTTCACTATTTCTCAATGGATTTCAAATTTCCATGGATTGCTTATCAAAGAAAATGAAAGAATTTTCAACCTGAGGATTGTATGAGTTTGAAGTTTTGATAAAACGTCAATTAAAACTCACAAGTATTTATTTATTTAATATTGCTTAAAATCAAGTGGTTATGTAGTTATTTAGGTTATTATCTTGTGTACGCAGTTACTTGGTTTCAAACGTCTACAGCTTTGCATATTCGTGTAATCCAATCTGTCTAGAAACGTAATACACAGTTCCTCTACTTTGTAGATTGGAACATATGTTATGTATATGTACATGTTCGCAAGATCAAATCTTTCGACCAGTTCTCGAATTGCGAATGCGTATACGAGATAGAATTTCGGTGTTCAACGGTTTCAATCGCGTCTAAATTTACCGAGCAAAGAGTTTGCATTAAATTTTGTGTTAGAAACGAAATTAACCACTCTGAAGCTATCGTAATGTTACAGGAAGCCTTCGAGAATGCGTGTTTGTATAGATCGCTTGTGCTTGAGTGGTGCAAGATGTTGAAGGCGGCTGAAAAGAGCACGCGAAAGTCGGTCGATATTCAAGATTCGAACGATCAATAAACAATGCTAGTTGGCTACCGTGTAACGCTTGCGAAATCCAATCTGGGAAAAACTGTTGAATTTATGCAAAATAAACATTCGAACTTCGCACAACGGCAGCTCGCACTTCGGCGCAAAGAACTCGATAAAATCGACACGCTAGAACATTTCCATGTTTCTTATAGTAACTTTTACTTCAAAGTACTTTTACTTCAAAGTGGAAGATTGATTTTTAATTTGCGATTGTAGTAGGTATAACTCACAGAACCTCGTTCGTGTGACATAGATTAACACTCTTAGGAAAGCAGCGTGTCTGGAAATTATTACAACCGTCTATGCTTGATTAACATTAACGTTAATTTTGTAATAATACTTTGAAAGCGATCGAACAAACTGTAAACTAAGATCAAATCATTATAATCTTTAGGCAATGGTAGAAGGAATAGCTCGATCAGACCAGCAAAGTCTCGCAGAGCGAGCAATGCTCGTAGAAAGGATTCTGTTCGTCCTGTAAAGGACGAAGTAAAAGAGGTGCCGGGAAGTGCGGAGGATGCCGAGACTTTGGAACAAGCAAGACGACATCGCCGAATCACGATGATCATCCTGGGAACGTTTATTTTTCTTCTGGTTGCATCGGTTCTTGCAGTGGTGGTTACGTTAACGCAAAGCACTTTTCTGAGACCCCCTGCAGGGTCTAAGGAACTTGCCGAACATCGAGCGCCACGTAATTAATCGTTTCAACATAGTAGTTCTAACTTAATACTTACAAATACAATTTGAATCACACAAAATATTAACCGATATCAAGAAGTAGGCACACGCATTTTTAAAAAGTTATACCTCGGATTATACCGTTCGAATGAGTTGTTTTTGAAAACGCAATTGCACACTTAACATGAAACAATTCATGTTTCAAAGGTAGAATAACAAAAATAAAAGATCATTACGGATTACCATATCACAGATAAATATTCGTTATGCAGCAACTTTAGCACATACATTTCAGAGATATCATCGATAATATTATTAATTGAATCACGAAGTGCGTATTGCCTATGTGTCACTTCCTACATTCTGCTCCTCGGGCTTCTGGATGCTTCATGTGCTCGCGAGCTATCTGAAAGGGAAAGTACTATTTTTTGGTTTCGTGCCTTAACGTTAATTAGAACGTTAAGAAAACTTCTTCGTTTTCATAATTTTCTTTAAACAAACTTTTACCAATATATTCGTAAATATGTTTTGAACTATGTCATGTTTGGTCTCGTTTTAATCAGAAAAATATCACTAACAAGTTGGTGCTGTTTGGAACTATTGTATGGAATTCCGATGTGTTACTGTTTAAAACGAAAAGAGTATTATTCCAGTTACATAAATATAATTTTGTTTTTCGTGTACCATAGCTATGGCTAAATGAGAAATTTATTATGAAAATGTTCAGCTATTTTACTTCCTTTCTGATGGCTGTAATGAGAATGAAAAGGTGATAGAAACGGGGAGAAGAAAAGGAAAAGAACGTTTCGTCCTGGCTCTGCTAATGGACTCATCAGTAAGGGTACCTACCAGAGCCTGCCTTAGGCGTGAGAATACCGGACGCTCGGCGCTCGGTAAAGAAAGGTATATACAGGATATTCAACTGCAGATGATTATGTGCCTGTGATAACGAAAGTGTTCTAAGAAAAATCTAAAAAAAATTCCATTTACCCCGCCCATTTTGTGTTGGATCGATTTGCATTGCAATAACGCCATTTTAGCAAACTAGTTGGAAATTGAACTTTTGAAATATTCGTTGTATCGTTAATAGAAACTCAATTTTAATAACAATTAAACTAATAATAATATCGAAAATTTATTACCGTTTGTGGTATTGGAATATTTAAAAGATAAGAGAATTAGAAGGAAGGAAGTTACAAATATCAGAATGGTAGGAGCAAATTAACAATGAAAAATCACTAATATTATTTACAAAATAGATACTTTGTTTTAACCAAATTGCATCAAATTTTATAACTAATGGCAACAATTATGTCATTTCATATTAATATATCACTACGAATGCAGGTATTTCAGTTTAATTTAACATTCTTTCTAAAATATTATAAAAGTAAGTTATATAAAAAATTTTGTGATTTTATTCGAAAGAAATAAAATCGAAAATATATTAATTTTTCCACAATTTTGTGGAAAATTGACATTGATCGATACAGATTGATATACAGCGTGTCCCAAAATAAGTGTAACTCCCGGAAATGGGAGGTTCCATGGGTCATTTAAAGCGACATTTTCCTTTACAAAAATGGCGTCTGCGGCTTTGTTTAGGAGTTATTCACAAAAAACACGGACCAATTAGATCGCGGCTACAGCGGATTGATTCTGGTTCGGCCAATAGTGACACCACGTTAAGCGGGACCTGTCGCCGAGTCGGACTCCGTTCATTATAGCCGGGCCCTGATTGGTCCATGTTTTCCGATAATAACTCCTAAACAAAGTCGCGGACACCATTTTTGTAAAGGAAAATGTCGCTTCAAATGTCCCAAGGAATCTCCCATTTCCGGGAGTTACTTATTTTGGGACACCCTGTATATTGATACATTCAGATTCACATCTTCTCGAGTGCCTCATAATCATGTTCTATCAACGCTGCGTAATTTGATAACAAACAAATGTATTACTAATCCTATTTCCGTACTCGATTAATGCGATAACATGATACTTAGGTAGGAGTTAATGAATATTGGTACTAAAATAAGTACCTCGTTGAATCGAATCTACTAGTAGCAATGTTTATCACTCTCATAAGTATCACTTTAATTTTAAAAATAACTAATCAGTGTTTCTTTTGTTTGTCGACCACAAAGAATGTTTTTCCGTTTACCAGATTATTCGGTAGACGTGTAAGATTATCAAATTCTAGGAATCACGAAAACATATGCGTTGTCAAGTAGTTTCTTTTGACACGTGCCATAGTTGTTTATCGTAAGGCAAACGATGATTCTTTAGGTTTGTGCTAAGATGATGTTTTCTCCTTTTTAATACAAAATACTGGTCTTTTCTAAAAAATTATTTCCAAGAGGCTGTAATCCCTTTGTGTGGCATTATCGATTGAAGCAAAAAGTATCGATTTTATGTGCGGTCTAACACAATCCTCCTACTAACAAGAAACTGCCTCGCCTTCCCAACCTCGTAGCCGCACACTCTACGAATAATGCTTCTATGTTTTAAGCAACACAACTTCAAACTACTCACCCACCGTTCCTAACTTTCTCTCGTTATTCTCCTGAAATATCTACGTGACAATCGATAACTTAGATGATTCAACGTGAACACCACCTGACGACAGTTGCGCTTAGCCCCATATATCATCCCCTTGTGCTACCATACGCGTTTTAAGTGCCTATCATAAATCCTTCTAAATCTGAAGAACGCCTCCCCATCAGTCTTCAACTTCACTTAACATAGGTTGTGTTTTCGACGTGACTGCTGTCGAAACCCGACCTGGTTAATGACTGCTCGTTCAGTATTAAAGGAATAATTTAAACTTTACCTCTTAAGCCTTATGTCAGTGCTCGAGAACATACTCACAATTTTTATTTCTAAACTTTCTTAATATTCCCTTTTTAACATGCTAATATCTTTTAATAGTAAGTTCTAAAATTCTTGCAGGTTTTTATTTATATTGACTACTGACTGGAGGATTAAGGGAGTGTTCCCATTCGAATTATGGGATAAACAATTTTTTAATTTGGAATAATTTAAAGAAACCATGACAAAGTTTTTGAACTAAGAATTTCTTAAATATTGTATATAATTATTACTTTCCTAATCGCGATAATGCGTGATTGCAATATTCGTACTACAATTTTGTTGACTTAAAAATGCAGTTGTATTTTAAACCACTCATTAAGGCTGACGGAGTAAAGTATAACTTTTTAAAAAAGCGCTTCATATCTGCCCAATTTTATAAGAACATTTATAATTACGTGCTCATAGTTAAACTGGAAGAATCAACCTAAAATAAAACATTTTTTGTGTAGACTACTCATAGTAATCGACAAATGTCTTTTGACTCTCACAAAAAGTTTAGATGTCGGAAACGTTGGAACTGATAACAGATATTCTACGTCACAATTTTTTTTTAAGAATATTAAACAATATCGCATACTTTGTGATAATTTTTGCTTACATGTTAAACATGAATGTTGATCTGTAGTTACCATATGGTAATTTAAAAGATTAAATTATTTAGTATTTCCTTTTTCTTTTGCAGCCTTTAAGTATTGGTTAGGCGAACAGTTTATTGTTCATCATTTACTGTTTCGAAACATTTCGTTGTATTTATCAGAAACTGTTTCCATAACATCAGAAACAAAATCAAAGTGAAACGAGGTTTTGAAGATACACTTCTACTAAAGTACTTCATGAAAGCTCCTCCGCCGGTTTCATATAATGTTCTTCTTTTTAGTTTTCTTGGGAATTATGGTGCACGCTTTCAAGGGCCTCTCAAACGTTGTTCTTAACTTTGTTTAGTTTTAATTTGAAGTTGTTGTTCCTAAAATGCTTTTTCTCTTCAGCTCGAACGAAAGCATACCTTCGTTCAATTTTTGACGCGAGGCAACAGTTTCTAAAACATTGTTTCCACAAACTGATGAGAAAAGACAAATTGTTTATATGTCACCATCTTCAAAAACACATGATGCTAGTCGTAGGTGTTTAATACATTTTTATTTAGAGTATTAGGATAGTCTCGACAGTTTAATTGTACAGGGGTGTTCATAAATATTGTACTTGCTTGAGCGAAGTGATTACTGAGGTCGTCGTTTGAAGCAACGTTTCAAGTAACTTTTGCCTTCGCAAAAATGTTCCCCGCGGCTTTGTTAAGAAGTTATTAACGAAAAACAAGGACCAATCAGAAAGTAACTAGCCGCGTTCTAATTGGCCCGTGTTTTTCGTTAATAACTCCTCAACAAAGCCACGGAGAACATTTTCGCAAAGAAAAAAGTTACTTCAAATCATCTTCCAGGAAGTACTATATTTTTAGGACACCCTGTATAGAGAACACTTCGGATTCAATACTTGGATCTGACGACGGATGACGTCTTTCACAAACAAACCTGATCGATACTGGAGGATCTTTGAGATTAGATTTGATTAATTTACATTCATCAATCTAAAGATTAATTTCTTGTATCGAGACACAAATTATTTGTCGGATTTACAATATTGTGGAAAAATTTCTAGTTTCGTCGAATCATCTAGTTTCTTCGAATCAATTAAATACATCTACTTTTCTGTGAGAGGATTTTAATGTCGACTAATGTTATTGAACTCACATAACTACTCACATAATCATCCGGTTTTGAAGGATGAATGAGAAAGATGTAAATACTGTACTTTCATTAGGCAGAATGAACAATGTCTGTCAATTTATTTCCTCAATCAACACATTATTATTTAATTGTACTCGTTGAATCACCTGAATGCTGTCGTTATGATTGTTTTCTAAATCGTTGATCGGGGAATTAATATTTCAAACGGTTTTTCTTTGAAAATACACGATCATAAATAACGTTAATAAAACCTATAACTTCTTTTTCGTTTCTCGTTCAAAACCAAGGGATCAGTCTATCGATCCACCATACATAAGAAATTAAGTTAGAGTAATTTATTTAGCAATAATTAATTCGACTAGCAGAAATTAATTTGCTCCGGTAAAGACTTTATTAGATCAGGAATAAAGTCAGTTCCATATATTTTATCACAGTTTTCGTTTTCAGACCTCAAATTCATCAGGATTATTAATTTACGTTTCTAATTACACTAACCAAAGTCAATCTGATACGTATACTTTTAATACACATTTCTGCTATCATTCTAACTATTCATTCTCCAACTTGTATGAACTTCTAACTCACTTATAATGTTTAGAGAACACCACACAGAACATTTTGGGAAGGTAAAAATGTCTGTACAATCAACAATAAAATATCTTTAAAGAAGAACTCGAAGATAGTTCAATGAATTTATGACTATAATGTATTTAAACTTTAAAGGTATCAATACGGGATCACGGATGCCGGTTAGACAGTTTAGTGTTCACAGTCCAGAGCCTGCTGTCAGTTCACTGTAGTTTTTAGACATCAGAACAAGGCGGTCTGAAGTACAACACCGTACCATTTTGACAGAATTTTTCGGTAATTCCCATAGCAACCCGTTCGGCTGACCTTGTAGTCCATTTTTGAAGGTCATCCAACCTTACACACGGATTAAAAACTCCTTAAATGGTACCAAATGAAATAGTAAAGTCAAATAGAAGATATAGATTTATACATATGTCCATATAAAACCTACTTAATGTAAAATCAAATACAATATTTAGTATAGGCTTTGTGCATAGAGGACTTCAACTTAAAGAAATCGAATTTGAAAATTTGCCGCATACCACTCTACTATTCGAAGTTTATTATCACGATTTGTATTGCTATTTTTAATTTGAATTGAATATAATCCATTATTGTACTCGGTTGGCAAGAAAGTAATTTTCGTATTTTTAAGGTGAAATAGAGATTCCAATTTTGTTATTTATGCAAATAACTTTAATGTTAAGATATTTTTCCTTTCGTTCGATAAGCCGAAAAGAATAAATGAGGAAATATTTTATTGATTAAAGTTCATTTTTTTATTTCACCTTAAAATACCGAAATTACAATCAGTAATCAGTTGGTACACTGTACTCTGAAACACATTCCTGACGAATTTTCAAATTCAATTTTTTCAGGCATACCGCTTTTATATTTCATGTACGTTTCTTCATCAAATCATTTTTGGCTGCGACATGATTTTTGAAACACAGATCATTGCACACTTGTGTACATACACAATATGTCCTTTTATTAGCGTAGTCCTTTCAAACAGGTGACTATATCCTTTTACATACACGACTATACAGGGTGTCCCAAAGTAAGTGTAACTCCCGGAAATGGGAGGTTCCTTGAGTCATTTCAAGCGACATTTTCCTTTACAAAAATGGCATCCGCGGTTTTGTTTAGGAGTTATTAATGAAAAACACGGACCAATCAGTGCGCGGCTACAGCGGATTGATTCTGGTTCGGCCAATAGCGGCACCACGTTAAGCGGGACCTGTCGCCGAGAAGGACTCTGTTCTCTATAACCGGGCTCTGATTGGTCCGTGTTTTTCGATAATAACTCCTAAACGAAGTCGAGGACACCATTTTTGTAAAGGAAAATGTCGCTTCAAATAACCCAAGGAACCTCCCATTTCCGGGAATTACACTTATTTTGGGACACCCTGTATATACATTTGTCATATGCTATTTTATTTCCTGTAGACAAGAGTCATAATGTGTAAAAAAATTGATTCTGTTTATCTATTCACTTTGGGACACACAAACGCCTTCTTTCAAGTAGCAATATGTTTTATCCTTTACTATTAATGCCCTTTAATTACATGTTTTCTAGCAAGATCCAAACTATTTGCGGTAGATCCAAAAATTATTTGAACACAAAATTTTCGATTCTTAAATCATTGTAATTATTTAAACAATAATAAATCTAGATTCATTCTAAAACTCGAAGCCTCTATTTTTGCAACCCATCATTCTTCCAAAACAAACGTAAGATATTTTTCATGATAAAGCAAATGGAAAACTAAAAACACATTTTTCTATGAACTTTCCATTTACTAGATCATGCAAAAATATGTAAGACAAAAATTATCAATTATGGAAATAGAGGTTTTAAGATTTAAAACGAGTTTAGGTTTGCTACTGTAAAGTATTTGTTCACAAAATTACAACTCTTTGAATTACCCAAAATTAGAAATTTAAAGTTCAAATATTTTTAGGATCCACTGCGGAAGTATGTCAGTGTTAACGTGTACTTTATGTTTCCAGTGCGCAAGGAAAACGAGGAACTGTTGAATTCTCTCAACAGGGACTACTCGGCCGAAAACACAACGGTACCTCCGTAAGAAATTCGTTCCGAGGGAGAAAAATCGCTTGTTTTGATGCACATTCGGACGAAAGTTTAACCCGAAGACGGAAGAAGAAACTAAGTGAATTTGGATCAGGAACCGCAAATGGGAGAGGACGATCATTTTCGAACGAGTCAAAATTGACGATCGTTTTTCGAGAACGGCGTTGAACTTTTCCTACGACAGTAGAGTTGCGATTGTATTTGGGACGATTTAGATATACAGCCACGGAGATACCGAGTTTCATTTGTTCGTATTAGTGCCGTGTATACGGTCAATTTGTCGATTTTGCCATTAATACGGACCTCTAATTAGATCTACAAAGTAGAATCGATTCTGCGATTTTGTCTCTTTCGTTTAGAAAGGACGTGTATAAGTTTACTTTTCGGATCGCATAGTCGGACGTACATTTTTCCGAGAGATCATGGAAAGAATACGAAACTGTGCGTGTTAAATTCATGGCGATTGTGTGTCGCTTTGGTCAGCTCGTTGTTAATGTTATTACGACGAGTTAAAGATTGTATGTACGAAATTTGTTACGACGAAGTCAGAAACAATATAATATTTAATCGCGTATTCCTTTGATACACACGAACGTTTTGCTCGACGTGAGAACTCGGTTTAATTTTTCACAAAATACTCGATCGTTCAGAAAGTTCATCTTGTCCAATTTTTTCAATCTGTAACAAATACTTTGTCTTTCTCCAACTGTTTTGCAAGCTCATTTATTGATTGGTAGCAGTGTCGCCAGATGAGGAGAGGGAGAACGACGAATTGAGGGGAAAGAATGCCCCCTCTCCGCGAGTACCGGACTCGCGTCACGTGACGGGGAGGTAGAGTGGGGACACGAGTCTTAATTTGTCGACACTGGTTGGCAGGGTCTCTCTTCAAGAAAAGTAATAATTCGTTTCGCAGAAGTATCAATTTGGCTGTTTTCAATGTACGAGTATTCCGCTGTGATTCTTATCAGATAAGTCAAAATCTCCTTTTTAGTCGATTTGTACCATTGTTCACATATCTCCCCACATGTAATATTGTCATCGCAAACTTCCTCAATCAATTGTTTTAAACGATAGCCGTGGTTTTAATCAAATTGAAGACTCTCTGCATTGAAATTTACCTTTCGAATCACAGTTAAGAAACCTTTTTTCTGAAATCTGAGGAATACACAGTGCGTATTTATTCTGGAACACCCAATTTCTAAAAAACAATAGGTAGCCTTGGAAGAGCAAACCACAGAGTTTCCTGAACGATCTAGTATTAGTCTACGAATCGACCGAAAACAAGTGCTTGAATGGTACAAGTGAAATTCCGAACGAATTCTTGTTGGAAGGAAGATCGAAATGTTAATATTTTTGCAACAAAGTCTTCTCTTCTCATTCCATAAGAATGCAAAAAATTGTTACGAAAGTTATTCCATTGGAGCTACTGAAAAAGACAATTTTAAGAAAGAGAGGGAGAGGGAGTAGTGTTTATTGAGGATGACAAAGTTTACGGAGTCGTTTAGTTATTAGAATTATGTGGAACGGGTTTTGGATCTTGTATTTTCGTTCTCGATATACCTGTGTTACTTTCGAGTGAAATTATATAGTCTGATGAATTTCACTCGCGTCAACTTGGACGTAACGCCGATATAATTTGTTATACTTCGCGAAAGTCTTCCACTTTAAGACATAATCCATGTATCTACTGTTACGAGGGAGATATTAGGTTGGTGCAAAAATAATCACCATTTTGCTCTTGGTTTTTAATACTGTATATTTTAGACGGAGTTATGTTTGCTTAACGTTACTGTTAAAGGGTCGGATATTTCATGTGCAATAACCTGCTATGCGAATGTAATAAGCAGACTGCTGATTTTCATTCAAATAAAAATTTTCTACCCGAATTGCAGGAAATTGGATTGAAACAGAAATATTTTCTTTTTCAATATGGTAACTAGGTTGAAAATACAGCAACATTTTTAAATTCTTCGAATGTCTCTGTTTCAAATTGCACAAATTCATTTTTGTTATAAATATATAAAGCCCACGACCTAGTGATAAGATAAAACCTTGTTTCAAAAAAACCACTAAAGCATAAACTGATGAATATTATTTTTACACCAACCTAATACATTGTTTTGTCTATTGTTTATTCGTAAGGAGTTGTTCGTATGATTTCAGCTGTTTTTACACGACCACGCATGAAACCTTGTAAACGAACTGTATATTTAGCATCGAGCATTGATCCATAAAGAAGTAGACGGTATAATTGCTGTTGTCGATTGTTTATAAAATGTAAACTCTCTCGAGTTAGGTAAACCGGCGTCTTTTGTAAAATTGCGTTATCGTAGCACGGGACAAGGAAGAGCGAGCATTATTTACATGTAAGATTTTGTACAGTAAGAAGAGTAGCAGTGCGATTAAAAATTCTTTTCCGTTACATTCTAGCATATACATCTTGTACGTGCATGTACGTATCTTCCAGTAACTAATTTAACGCGGAAGCAATAGTTTCTTTTTGTAACGGAGTTCATTTTACAGGGAAATGTAATTAATCCTTTGATCGTCCATCCCCTCTGACCTATAAAAGTAGCACTCGTAAATAAACGCGTCGACGACTTGTTTCGAGGAATGTTGTTTAATGTACTGTCTAAAGAATATGAAGTAGGACTTCCATTATCCGAATACAATCTTCTTTCTACTAGACTGTGTGAGTGTGTGCGTGTATTCTTATTCGAAGAGCGAACAAATGAATGTTTCCTTATTTTGAAACGTACACATGTGCCTCTGCGAAAAAGGCTTGGATGTTTAAACAAATTTTTTAGAAGATATGATTTCGTTTAGATTGGCCTAAAATATATTGAATCCTGATGCGATGCTTGAAAAGTTCCAAAATATATATTTATCGATTTTTAAAATCATTCGGAGCATTCTTCGTCGAACCGAAACGAACTTTACAATACTTCAATTGACAAGGTGTTTTAATGTTGTAATTTTTTTTACTGGGATACCATATAATAATTTAATAGTTTCTGAATAATTATGCAATGGGTGCCTCAGGTTGTAAATATGAAACATACTTATCATATGATTTATTCATGTGTCTACAATTAACGAATTAAACTAATTTGCGAGTGACGTATAATTATTTACAATTAATTCAGTTAGACTTCGATTTGGATTTAATTTCATAAATTAAATTTTGTATATACCATTGAAACCAGTACTTAAGAAACAACACATTTTATCAAAAATGTACTGATCGCAGATACTTCTTTCAAAAGAGAAATGATTTCTCGTATCTGGAATGTGTTTTAATTGCGTAAATATTCATTTTTAACTGTGTCAATATGAGAATTGCTTCAATCAGAATGATTTTCACTGCGTCACATTCAGGATTAATATAAAACAACTTCCCTCTCCACTGTTAGATTGGGAATTAGTCAAACTAACATCCAAACGTTATCTAAAAAATGTTGACATTTTATAATACTATGCATGATGTTTGCGTTATTGCTGAACCTCGTTTCCTCATAAATAGAAAAAGAGAAAAAAGTTCTACTGCATCTGTAATATGTTCTTAAAATTAAATAATTGTTTATGAAATAAGCAAGACTTTAAAAACGAATGTAGTGATATCACCAATGATACAAAGCCAGGAATGAAATAAATAATATAAATTTTCCGGCTTTGGTAATTTAGTAGTATGTTTCATTGGCGAAGCTACAGAAACTAAAAATGTTGGCAAGAAATAATGTAAACACCATGTATATGCTACAATTTTTGAGACTTCGCTTTTTAGTGACCATCTCGAAGTGATTACCATCAATTTAGCTGAAACATGATAGAAAATTAGAATATTGAAAAATATAAGACGTGTTTTCCTATTGGCAATCATCCATTCAAAGGTGGAAGTAACTCTCTATCTTCCCTTCCTAAAAAAGTCTTATAAAAATTTTTTTCAGGTACATTAGCCTACTTTATATATGTTAGATGTTCATTTTCCACACATGTTTTAATTAAAGGATTTCTCGAAAAGTTTAGTTAAACGATTACGTCGTTTGAAAATACATCATCTTGCAGCATCAATCTTTTTGTACAGTTTTGCAATTTCCTGTTCGATCGAGTAGGTTTCCCACTCGAAATTTTGAGAGCTGTTTTCGCCCCTTCAGTATGGACGATTGCCAATAAAGGAGATACGTGACTAATAATTTTCAGTGCTCCACCTCTGTGGAGTTTTTAAATTGCCACTTGTGGATGGTCCCTGGTAAGTAGTTTAGCATGAATAATTTTCAATAGACGAGACGATTGAATAATTACTGAACCGATGGATGGAAGAGAACTGTTGGAGGATGCTTGACCTAAAACAATAAAATAACTTTTGCCTTAGGTTGATAAAAGTCTATCTTTTTTAGAATTAAAAATATACCGAATAAGAAGACAATTGAAGGTTCGCTCAATTCCAAAATGTCGAACGTGAACATTTATAATTTCCGAATGCGTATGGAACGATTCATCTTGCTTGTATACGAAGCAAATAAAATATTTCTTGGCGATGCAACATTCGCTAATGAGAGTTTGACAGGCATTACTTAAAGAGAGTAAATAGTATAACGTGCAACTTATATTGCATAAGGTTTAGCCAGATATCGAAGGTATTACAAGGAGACATATGGGCGAATAGAAATAAATAATATTTGTTAGAGTAAAAATTGATATAAAGTTTGTAATATCGGAGGGAATTACTGACACGCACCACTCGGCGTTCATAATGTATACTAAAACAGTATTAGTTATAGTAGTGATCACAGTATGATGAATAAATCATTTTATCCATCGACGCTCAAGCAGTTTCTATCTCGTCAATTCTTGTCTTTTGCGCCGAATTATCAATTATACTAATACCCTATTCCTCTATTACTCTGAAGACGGCCGTCCTTATGAGATGTCACCCTTGTTTTATAAAACCATGAAACGTCTCGCAAAGCTTTTTCCAACGAGAAATCATATTTAGGGGAGGTTCTTGAAAAAAATTGGAGAATCGAACAGTTTTCGATTTAAGCTTTACCCCAAAATTGCATTTCTTTTATTTGTTTAATCTCCTTCGTAAGTGATACAGATTGTGTTAAGTAGACTGCGGATCTTTATACAATATAAAAATTGTCTATATCTGTTGTAAGAAATAAGAGTCAAATATTAATTACTTTTAAAATAATTTCCAGCGAGGTAAAAATAATATAATAATCTGTTTACTATTTTTAATGTCACGTATTCGTTTCTGTCAGGAATTCATGAAAAGTCAAATAGAAAATTTCATTGCGTTTTGAACAGTTTCAATATCATGAACATATTTTTATAATCATTTCACTATTTCAAATTTCACCTACACATTTTTGTCATAAATGCGCAAAAGTCCGCAGTCTATTAGTGATGTGTACGCCCTCGCTAAAGAAAGCGTTTATATTCAACTTTGAACACAGTTGAAAAATTAGAAATTTCAGTTTTTCATTCCCGGTGTAAAACGAAATGTACGATCTATTATATCTAGTCTCTGAATATCCTCCTTTTTCAAGGTTGTTGCTTTTCGTCGAGATCGAAGAGACCTACCCTTAAAAATTGCACAAAACGTTTACAATGGCTAACGTGAAGGCTTTTGGGAAGCTTTTGTAACGTATCTGCGTCGCACAATCCACCGTCGCCCCTTGCACGACTAGTTGACTTAAGATATCTTGTAAAACTAAATTTACATCCCAAAACAGAACTTTGTTAACGAGATGAAGATTTTATCGTTTCTTGTTTGAATACTCGAGAAACTTGTTGCAGTCGCTTAAAACGAACGATAAAATAAATATAATACAGTTAGTAAGCCAAATTGTTGACGTATACGTGGTCTGATAAAGAAAATCTGAACTTGAAAATGCGACTTGAACTTTCAAATATTTTAATTAACAGTAGATTTCCGGAACACTGAAATTTACTATTTTACATTAACTGCTACAAATATCAAGAATATTATAATATATGCTGAAAAATAAATAAATTTATTCAGTAAATTTTCATAAATACATTTTTATAATCTCAAGAATTGTAAATTCAAAAATTTTGAATCCGCCATTTTGATGGCTTTGCAGTTCTAGTGTTAAAATAAACTTCGTTTGAACGAATACATCGATTCCTATGTCTTACCATTGTTAAATGCATATCTCGGAATCTAGTTATTTAATGTATGCGTAAATTGCAGATTTTATGCACTTATGACAAAATTTCAAACAGTTATGACGTTATAAAAATTAAAGGACACTGTCTTCTTATACTTTATTAAAATTATTGAGAGAAGGAATCTATTAAACTCCTGTTGCTCGTGATGGATGCAGAAAATTTTTATTTTCCATAAAGATCTGCAGTCCATTAATATATCAATATATTTTTCTTCCTCGAGGCAATATTGTAAAAGTTCGTTCGATCAATCTCTTTCACGTCGAGAAATGGGAAAGAACATAGGGGACCATATTCGATGGGTAGATCACAGCATTTGAGTGATACGATGTTTACGTACGAACTGTTCAACAAGTTCAGAATAATAGATAGAGGTGTTATTGTTCGGAAAGTTTCAGTCACCTGATTGATAAGTTTGACGTTCGATCAAACAATGACTTCCAATGCGAAACTACGAATACACGGGAGGCTTAAATGGTGGTACAGTTCGAAAACGAGCCATGTTGTACAACAGGTTCAGATATTTTTTATGAAACCACGTTATTTATAGGTACGTAAACAGTGTAGTGACAAAGGTGTATTGTTAACACCATTTCCCATTGTACATTCTCCATGTAATCTACCGTTCACTTTTTTCATGTACAAGAATTATCCAGCATTTTGCAAGCATGCAGAAACATTCTTCATTTCTAACATAATATTCAGTGAAATTGTATTGGTGGACGCACAAGAAATCTTTTTTTGTAAATCATTACCAAATCTTTTATTGAAAATATTTGAAGAACTGAATATAATTTTTTTGAATAATTCAATTAAATCTCTGGCAATACGACACTGTTTGTTAAATATATTTTCTAACGTCGTTCCATATTGTTTTCTCCAAACTTTAGCGTCTAGCACATTAATTTTCTCATTCTTCAATTATATTTCGTCCATATTTATATATTTTTTTAAATCCATAGTCAACATATGCTTATCTGAATCCTTGAAATTGCAAGTACTTGTGCGTTCAATCAATTTTGAAACTTCAGACACAATTCGTGTTACCTACAGCGCAAGCCTGGACAACTCTCCCTACTCCTGGGTCCTTTCCAACAAATTCCTGTGGAGTGTAGGAAACGGGTTCGGGAGATTAGGTACCCTCGCAGTCACGTGAAGCAAAGCATGGTCGGGGCAACATAAAATACAGTAGGACCTCGATTAACTGGATCCCGATTATAAACAAAAATGTGTTTAAATATGATTATATTATGAAGGGAAATAAATTTTTAGAAATAAGAAAGTTATTTATTTATTTATTTATTTATTTGGGCTGATTGTCTCGTGATCAAGCCGATTATCGAGGTCCTACTGTAGTTGATAGTGAACAGGTACACAGGTAGTGGGGGAAGTTGCCCGAGCCTGACCTATAGTACAGTGTTTGGTCAGATAAACAGCTTCGACAATATCAACATCATGCTCGACCGAATCACAGAAAAGAAAATATGAAACTCTCATGATTCAATATTGCTTTTCAACGGTTCTTTCGGACAACACACAGAAGGAAACATGGAGCTTAGGTAACGCGAAGTATGTCACGGATATTGTCAGCATCCTTTCGAAAGGAAAACCTTATTTCGTGTGCTACGTAACTCCGCTTAATAAGAACGGTGTGCATAAACGATTCGGATGTACCTAAGTACTACGAATCCTCTTAACCCTTTGCACTCAGTTGTCCGCTCTGAGGCACCACTAAAAATTGCTGTACATTATTCAAAATATTGTTTACATTATCAAATGTATCGGTATCTAATCAATTGCTGAACATTTAGGTATTGTATGAGGTACTATATCAATTCCATATGCATAAAATTTCAAAAATCATAGGAAATGGAAATATTCTAGATCGGAAGAAATGTTTTTTTTCTTAATTTTGCAGTTAAAATAGATCCGAGTGCAAAGGGTCAAAGCACTCTGAACGGTCTCGGTCGCAGCGAATCGCGGAAAAATGATTTGGCCTAACGCGAGAAGTCTTTACTACTAGAGCTTTCTTCCGGCGAGTGAATTCGCATGTGGGAGCAAGAGATAATACGCCCCTGGTTCAGCATGTGTTCCCAAAGCTGCTGTATGGATTAACATGTGTTCAGTACAGTGACGTAGCAACCCTATTCGCAAGGAGGGAACGTCCATCATGTCAAATTATTCTGGAACTAAACGGCATCCATTCCGATATGAAAGCTGTGCACATCAACTGGTTTAATTTATTATTAGACTGCGGATCTTGATGGAACATAAATTCTTTCATTAATAATTTCAGCAAGATATAAACTATCAATCAAATTCTTTTATACTCTTTTGAAATTTTATCTGATTCTTATCATAAATACATAAAATCCGCAGTCTATTCATTGCCACTCAATTCAGAAGATAAACTGTACCCTAGTATTAATATACGTCTGATTAAACCTCTTATCTGAAGTACATCTCTAAACAGGAATTAGGTGAATTATAAAATCTTTTCTTTTTGCATTATCAAAAGTTTATCAATTAAAACTCTATAAATAACGGCTGACTTTTGAATACAGAAGAGAGTATTGGACGAGAATTTTAGCGAGCACTGATTAATTTAGCAAATTAGTGATTAAAGATTAACACGTTAAACGCGGAGTTAATTTTATTAATTCTATTATTAATCTATTAATTGTTAGCCTTCTTTTTGTTTAAAGTGCTTCAATAAATCCATGTAAAGAAGTGGAAACATAGTTCTCCTCTGGGACGAACATAGCGTTTAACGTGTTAAGTTCAACAAGAACCTTGAATAGCGAATCCAGGATCACGATTTGCTTCTCCTTTAAATCTCGTTCTGACAACAAAACTACGTTGTCATGCGGTAACGAGAAAGAGATGTTGAGAAAAACCGATGTAGCAAAAAATTGTAATGACTCTTCATGATCTGTTCCTACGTTACCGGAAACTTAATGGGATGATGGAGCCAAAAATCGTTACACGTAGTAACGATTAATGGTTATAGAATCTTTAGATTGACTCGAGGACAATGCGAGTGTGCCAAAATGAAGAGAAGAATACCTGTTGTGTTGAAATGATAATTGCGAGCAGCTGTCTCCTTCGACAATCAAAGTGTGCTGCGACTCTAATTGCACACGTGTTTTCTGTGTAATAACTAGACTGCAGATTTTTATGCAAAAGTTTTCTGCGCCCCTTTCCAAGGTACAGGAGTATCTTTTTCACTTTAATGATTTTAGCGGGTCGAAAATAATGCATGGATACTGTTCAATTCTTTTCATCATTCGATTGTTTCAAATCGAAGTTACTCCGTTTTGTTGTAAATACATCAAATTCGCAGTCTAGTAATGAGAAACGCCGCGGAAGCGTGATCACGAGGATGTATCGGTTGCAGTGTTGCCAGATGAGGGGAGGGAGCAAGATTCAAGGGGAAAGAGTTACCCTCTCTCTGCAAGGGGAAGGTAGAGTGGGGACACTGATCTGGCGACACTGATTGGTTGGGATGTATTGTGAGTGACATTGTTGTAGAAGAAATGAACTTAACGAGGAAACAATAAAGCTAGAAGTGTCTACAGAATTTTTTAATTGCGAGGTGATTAATTTTCACGCTGTTTCTCGTCTCCCTTGCGTCTTCCTTTCGGCATAGAGAACTAATGAAGAACAACCGTAAAAAGAAAACGATTTTCTCATTGTTTAGAGTTACCGAGAATATTAGCCTTTTTTACATATATTCTCCTAAGCCACGATAGAATCAGTTTCGCATTTAAAGATTCTTTAGAAGACACACATGTAATTAATATATTTAGGAAGTGGTCGAGCGACGTCAGGTTATAAAGATTATGATAACCTCGCAATTATTTTTTTTACAGTTATAATAAATAAAATGTAGGACACTAACTATTATACGCTTACGCAGCACGTTACACGTTCGCTAATCAAATGTTGATCTGAAGACGAGTTCGAAGTCGTAGTAATAAATTAATAAACCCTACGATTGAATTCGTACGTGACACGTGGATAACATTCACCATTCTTTTATGGGATTATATACACCCAAAGAACGTATACATCCAAGAATTTTTCATTCAAACATTTATTGAACTATTAGGCAATGTATCGATGCAATTAATTTTGTATAATTTATTTATTCATTTCCACTGGTAAATTTCTATTAAATTATAATAAATTTCAGGAAAGTAGAGAAGGTAATTTTATTTACAGCTAAAACGATTGCTAATACAACACATTGTTCATGTTCTTTCGAGTGTATATATATCACTGATTACGAAACTCGACCCCAGATGCAGTTAAGTATGTAATATACGGCGTGATCAAAAGATTTTACCGCCATAAATCATAATAACTATCTCGACTACAAAATATGTATCATACAACGTTGCAAGATGTTAATGAATGAGATATTAAGATTTACGTTTATATATTGTAATAACATTTATGTATAATGGGTATTATATATAATGCAAAAAATATACATGCTAGTTGTCCATAGTTGCATTTTCATTTTCACTTGTACATTGTTTATGAAATTCGTATGGATGCACACTTGAACGAAGTGTGATAATTGTATCAGAAGGATAACAATATCAATAACATAAATGAAGCATAATTTGTCAGTTCAAAGTGTACAGCAAAAACGTGTGAGATATTTGATATCTCAACAATAATAAAAGATTCACAGGAATTTGGGAAAATGGTAGACCAGATTGGAGACATAAATGAAAAACGGTTCCAACTGTTTAATTGCATCGCTTAAATAATAATCTTTATTAACATTATAAATTGCAAACTTCTACGTGGTAGAAATCTGAACGAAGTACATCTCGATTATTTTCCACCCTGCCTGAAAGGGAATTGTAGAGAGTCGTGCAATTGCGTGAACGTAATAGTTGAGTTAAACGCATTATATAATAAACGCAATATTCCTTTCATATAATCGTGCTCGATCGATCCCGTTTGTATTTAATTACGTCGTTGTTCGTGCCACACGAAGGCGATTCGCCTCCGCTAATACAACAGCGAGCCAACAGCGAATGAAAGGAACGCTAAAACAGATCCAGCGTTCTCTCTGATCGCGTTACGGTAACCGAGCGGGGGCGATTATACGAGAGGAATGCCGCATACAATTAAGATCTTAGAAACATCAGTTCCTATACGAAGGGAACATTTAAATTGGCTTATTCCAATGTAACTCGGACTGCAAGTCCTTATATCTCTAGTGTAATAGCAAATATTCCGTAGCGTGACCAAGTGAACATTTTAATTTACTGACAGTCTTGAACAATCGTTGAAATAACAGTGGCAAACATATTCTCTGCTATAATCGAACCAATGCTGCGTCTATTTTTGTATTAATCGTTCGCTTGCATCTGAAATGTACATACATGCGTGTGTAGGCGTAAAATTAATCACGCTACGGTGCTCACTGAAATCCTTTTTGCAACAGGGCCATTAGTGCGCGCCATTTTACATACTCGCTATAATACACGGCGCACTTTGATAACGTTTAATCGTAATCGCGTTATTAATTATGTTTCTCGCACCCTGCCTCAAAGGGATATTAGATGTTCTTAAAAGCCAAACTAGTTACAAGGAAAATATGTTTCCCTAAGAGCTTCGATATTTAATCCGTGTATCACCTAACTGTGTTTGTTCCGTTCGTTATCTTCAATTTTCTTTGACAATCACTCGTTGCCAAATTAACAAATTTTCCGGAACCCGAGAAATCTGTTCTCGAAGTGTTAGGCATGCGTCGCGGTAATCCACGGATTGAATAATTTTGTTTCGCTTCGATGAGTTGAGAATTGATGAATTTCCGTGTTATCACATTAGTTCAGTGCTGGTTCCTGTTACCATGTAACGTCATTTGGCAGTAAATAAATATATAGCTTACGATTAATTAATATCTATCAGTCTCAACGTTTAACCCTGCCTGAAAGGGAAAGAAGATGGTCATGCGAGTTTGCTCTTTGCGGTCGGAATCCTGACTAGCGCACACATGCTATCGCATGATTTCGAAAAATTCTTCCGCTCTGGAATTCATTTCAAGAAAACATGGAGAAAATCGCACTATTCTCGGCCAAAGTTGCTTCGGTTATCGCTGACGGCGTTAGCAAACATTTCATCATATATTTCTTCAGCAAATACAGACTGAACGCACCTATAAGGTGTCCCAAAAATGTTCTACTTTCTAAGAAGGGATGATTCCTGGGGTGGTTCGAAGTCAGTTTTTCCTTTGCGAAAATCATGTGCACAGCTTTGTTAAGGAATTATTAACGAAAAATATGGAACTAAAATACGTCCACAGTAGCCGCGCTCTGATTGGTCCGTGTTTTTTGTTAATAACTCGAAAACAAAGCAGCGCAGAACATTTTTCGCAACGGAAAAAGTTTGTTTTCAAATAACTCAGAAATCATCTGATTCAAGAAAGTACAACATTTTTGCTAAACATTCTGGGCAGATGTTTTATAATTGTTTATACTTTTTCTCGATCGCAATATTAGATAATTAGAATTTTAATAATAGCCTTACTGATGAGTCCTCTAGCGGGTCTAGGACGAAACACCACCTTTTCTTTTTCCTCTACTATTTGGATAGCACACGTATGATAATTCTTACATATTTGCTGCAAGTGGAGCAAGTACAAAATGAATAATGATCGAACCTAGGCGCCGCGAAAAATTCTAATTATTCTGGGCAGTTGTCTGTTGCTTTTTACTGTGACGCGTTACGTCAATACATTTCTGATTTTACCGTTTGCTTTCTGTTTTAGTGACTTACTAGAACACACCATTGCTAATAACGAACATTTCGTAATAATTGTGTGACTCTACCGAAGCAACTTTTTTCAAATGAGATAGGGGCCCTCGTTTAAAAAGTAAAACTTCTTACATTCTAAGTTAGAAGAGGAAAAAACGTAAAGGATGAAAATATTTAAAATAACTCTAGCTATAAAGTATAAGGTAACGTTAATGCGGAAATATCAGGTATAATTGACACGTGTATAGATTGTTAATTTACGTGGAAAACATTTGTTCAAGATCAGTTGCTTAGATGTCGTAGAAATTCTAATCAAAACGGTGGTCTTCGAGTTTATAAAATTACGTTTTACTTACTTTTTTACTTCTTAATTGTTTTCTTGTTTTACGAAACGTCAAGATTAACTTCAATTCGAATGAATGAAAAGAACAATAATATTTTTCATGGTTTTCATTGACCAATCTCATGCATTGTAGGATTAGATGCTCGATTTTGTTCTGTATCAGAATATCATACTGTTCAGATGAACAGTGTAACTTAAAAATATGAATGAAAAACTTTTTAGAAATTTTAATCGACCACCGTTATCAAGTAAACCATAGTTGTCCGAATCTAAGCAAGAGTACATACCTGATTTTCCCTCTTTTTCACTTGCCCTTTCTGTTGTTTCCTCTTCTTACAATTTAGATCCTCTTGGATTTCTAGCAACGATTTTCCTTTGGTTTCCGGTACCATGAAGAAGATAAAGATGATACCGAGAAAACAACTAACAGCAAACCAACCGAAGGACGTATAGACTCCACACGAATCGGAAATAACTTGATACATTTTCGAGACGAAAAATGCCCACAGGGAAGCCCACACGTTTGCTAAAGAGACAGCAGCCCCTTTGACGTTTGTGGGGAACAGTTCTCCAAGCATCATGTAGGACAATGGATTTAAACCTAACGCTATAATGAGTTCGTAGAATATTACAGAGGCGTGAAGAATCCAGCCAACGTTCGACATATCGACGAACATCTGGAACTTGAGGAAGTAGAATGTTCCGGTTACGGCCAAGGACAATCCACCGAGGAGGGTCGTGATCAAAAGCAGAGGTCTTCTGCCTAGTTTGTCTACCAGAGCTGCAGCTGCAACTCCAGCGAAGAGCTGCAACATGCTTAAAATGATCACCGCTATTCCAGCTGACAAATCTGTGTCAGCTTCTTCAAGAATTTCTTGGGTATACGATTCTATCGCAGCTAGACCGCTGAATTGGAGTACCAGCTGGAGACCGAAACTGATCATGACAGCTTTTCTGTTGCCGGGAGTGTTGAAAAGGTCCCAGAAGTGTCCTTTATCAGTGAGATCGCGGATCACGGACTTCTGTATCTGCTCCATATCTTCTTCCAGTTGTGCTTCCGTGGCATATCTTCTGAGCGACTTCAAACTCTTCATTGCTTGATCCTCGCGATTCTTCATTAATAAGAAGTACGGGGATTCGGGCATCCAGGTGAACGTCAAGAAGAAGATAATGGGAATGATGATGCAACTGTAAGTCAAGCAGTTGTAGGAGACAAAAGGTCCAATCGCGTGGGCGTACAACTCTCCGAAAGTCACCATTAGCTTGATAAAAGAGCCCAAGGACCCTCTGATCTCTTTGTCGGCGATCTCGCCGATATACATAGGACACACGACGTACGCCACGCCGAGACCAAATCCGCTGATGAATCTCGAGATATATAAGATGTATGGGCTCCAAGCAACTAGGATCAGTATCCAACCGACTGTCAGCGGTACTCCAGCTATTAAGAGGCAGATTTTTCGACCGAGCCAATCTACTATGAAAGCTGCGAACACGTTGCCCGGTATAGAGCCAAGAAGAACGAACGAGGCGATCCACGATGCGTCATCCGAAGTCAAGAAAATATGAGAATCCGGAGACTTCAGTATCGGGAGCGTCGGTGATGTCCAGCCTATGTGGGCTCCAGATGTTGCCATTGATAAGGTGGCTGTGTTTGGACAAATGTTAAACGTAGAAAATGTACTGTGTCTATTAGCCTATCGCATGCGCAATGTTAGAATTTAGAATACAGGAGATAGTACTGTAACCTGTAGGATTATCATATGTATCATCATTAGACTCCGGATTTTATGCATTTATAACAAAAATGAGCGAGTGCAATTTAAAACAGTGAAAATGTTATATTAGAAGACTTTAAGAGTATTAATATATTGTTTTCACCGCACTCAAATTATTAAAGAGGAATATAAATTTGTATTTAACTCTCGCGTCTTTTATTTTGCATAAACGTCCGGAGTCTAATCGTCATTATATGTATCACATGTAGGTTTATCATATGTATGATGAAAGACAAGAACAGGTGTGGGGAAGGCCCAATTAAGGGGGGAGAAATGCGGAAAGCGGAGTCCCCCCTTCAGACCATAATTGGGATAGAGATGAGAAAAAGGGGCATATAGAACAACTTATGTCCCAGGGCGTGGGAGTTGTAAATCTCCCACGTCCCAAAAAAAGGTTTATCATATGTTAAAGTGAAACTTAAAAAGTTAAACTTTATCGTACGGTCGGTCGTCTGGGAGTTTCTCAGTAGGGTAACTGCACCAGTGAATGAACGGGCACCAGTAAATGAACGCTTTTGTATATTTCAACAAATTTTAACCCGGACGGCATACTAGCGATAAAATTGTGATTAATTATTAATAAATAGGAGAATATTGTTTAGTAATTTTGTTCATTGATTGGACTAGCATTATTCAATTACTAGAATGTAGTGTTCATTGACTGGTATTTTTCATATTTTTGATTTAACGTTTAATAAAGAAGAATAATAATAATTTCATTGTATTTGTGTTCATTTATTTTTAGCAAATGAAGTATAGGGAGCTATTTGACATATATGAGATTCCTTTAATTCACATAGTTTTTTTTTAAATAAAATATTTTCCTGAACAATTTCTTAAATGTTCATTCACTGGTGCAGTTACCCTAATTGCTTTCTTAGCATCGAGTCATTAGAAGGTTTTATGACTTATGCGTTCAATTTAGCCTCCCAGGTCCAGGGGACCGTATCGTAAAATCCTAAAATCGAAGATTTAGGTAGGAAAAAAGGGTCTGGGTTAGCTTGTACCGAAGGGTAGGAAAAAAAGCGTCTGGGCACTACACATGGGGATAATCCGAAAGGGCGGTCACCAGATCTAGGTGAGAGAGCAGTTAGTCGGAAGAGCACAGTACAGTAAGAACCATCAAAGACTAGTAAACAACAATGTGTATAAAATTCATTTGAAGATTGTGAACGTCACATGTGTGTGTCTGCACGGCGCGGCGTGGTGGTAGCGAACGCGTTAATCAACATCAATCTTCTTCCGTCACAAGATCGTTGAGATATTTATATAACTTCTTATCGTTATACATCGTTGGTAATGCACGCGAGTCGGTAAATATGTACGTACATCGAATTGGTGATATCGATTATAATTAATGTCAGGTAGAATTGGCTCCGTTGAATTCTGATTGATCGAAACCGAGTCAGCAAATCCTACGTTTCTCAAGTGAAACCTAATCCAACCATTTTCAATACAGCCTGAACTTGTATATCTTAGTTTAAAGAAGATTGAAAGTTCTTCTGAACGCAAAATAATGATAAACTTCCGGCAAAGGCTGAGGCTCTCGTTTAACCCGCTGAAGGTAGCGCCTAGTAATAGTAGGACTCTGGCTGTTGAGGTTGCGGGGCCTGAAGTGCAGAAGGGTTTCCAGCCCCGGGCGAAAGAAAAGAAAGGTCTATTTTGAACCCGAGTAACAATTGTCATTTAGTTACTCAGTTTTTAACGATTAAATTAAATGCACAGCTGTTGTATTAAGAACAACAGAAATAGTGTCTACAAGAAGTGCCGCTTAAACTATGTATAAAAAAATTGATAAATCAAGCAGTGAATAGTTCGGAGCATCATGGATTATAAAATTTAAAGAATGGTCGACCGTCCGAGGATTAATCATTAACTTGAGTTCTTATTTATCAATTAGAAACTTGGAGAGCCTAGTTCAAAACATCAGAGGGTAACCTAAATAGGTCTTTATAGCACCGGCACATCTATCATGTAGTCGGATATTATACAGCCGCTTTGAATTACGATGCCACGAATTGACTTATCGCGCTGTGTTTTTATTATAGGTGCATCACTGCTTTGAAATGAATTGTGCCAAATACAGCGCATGTGCAGTTAGAAGATAAGAGTCTGAAGAGACACGGAGATTGCCTACCACATTCTATTTCTAGTAAAATGAAGCAGAGACATTCACAAATATTGTCGCTTAAAGTATAACGAAGTATTATATAATCGTATGTATGTAGTACTGATTGAGTACATTGTTAATTCAGTCAGATTTTCAGTGAGAACCAGAAGCAACTGCTGCGTCTTTCTTACATCCCTTCCTCCTGCCTTTTTGGGTTAATTTATTGCAAGAGACTTGTAACGATCTGCTGCACGTCGTGTCGCGTAAAAGTACATTTAGCAACCCAAGCAGAAACGTTATTTAATTATAAAACCACTGGACCCGTTGAAAATTTTTCATTTAAATTACTAGACTGTGGATTTTATGCATTTATGACACGTGAACTGAAAATTATTGTGACCCTACTTGCGAATTATTGAAATTATGGAAAGAAACGATTCTTCACTTTGGTCACTATAAAGATTAATGCCATTTTTACTACATTTGAAAAATATTTTCGAACAAATACATTTCAAATAACTGTACAATATTTAATGAAATATATTATACGTATTATAAACAGTTGTACTTTTAAGTGGATAGATATTTGTTCTTCACTTGAAGCAATATGCTATATAATTTCATTTATTTTATATGAATATATCCACAATGATTATTTCTCTTTATATTATTATTTTTTATATTAAATCTAGACTGCGGACTTTCATGCGAAATAAAAATTGTCTGCTTTCGTTGCAAGTTATATCAGGCACATATAGACACGTCGCTGTTTCTTCAACAATTTTATAACTTTAAATTTTAAATTATAGTGCTTCTATAAGGTATAACTTTTAGTAAGCATTATACTACGTAAGTTACCTGTAATCGCTGCTAAATATTGCGGCCACCATTTAATGCGCGATTCGTCCATATTTCTTATTTCTTCTTGTATTGGACTAAAATAAAACATGAGAATACCTTAGTTAATGCAGATAACTTAAATGTAGAAAAATATTGTTTTTTTATATATAAATAATTATACAAAAATCTAATTCGTCGAATATCAAAACGAAATGAAAAATTAATATTTGAAATTTAAATATTTCAGTTTGCATCGGATATTGACGTTTCATTTTCAAGTCAAACACATCGATTGCCGTGAACAACGAAACAATGTCGTGTTTGCATATAATTCATTCTAGAACTTGGCTCGCGACGGAAGATCGCAGCAGCCACACATTGTGGAAAATTTTCACGAGACTGATTAATTATGTGTAATTCCTGTTAATGCAATGCTTACAGAGATAGCGATGGAACGTGACGATGCCACCAGAAAGTACAACAGTTACGCGCTGGCGTTCTTCGAGCCTCTTTTTAACACATTATAGATAGAATGGAAGTTTAATCACGACGTACTAGATTTTATACATCGGTTTATCAGTAGGTTTGTTATCGTGATCAAATTTCAGACGATCCCCACTTCCTTGTTCGTGAGAAATTCTTAAAATTTGATCACGTGAAGACGAAGATGAACAGCAGAAGGAACGAGAAGAATCTGCGGAAGTCGACTCTAAATCAGATTTAGACACTGAAATTTTGTCCTCGGAAATATTAGATATAGTTTACTATTTGTATCTACAAATGAATTTTAATAGCAATTTAGTCGTGCAGTTTACCAGTGAAAAAAATTATCAACCTGAACATGTAAAATTTAAAATTCTGTCGGCAACATAAACAAAAGTTGGTATCGTATAAAAGTTATTCGAAAATGTACAATCGAATTTGTTATTGTACGGCTTTGTTTGTCAGAGATTTCCCGTTGAAAATATGTAGTAAGTAAAATATTTGAGTAATACACAGACATTGTCTTACATTCAGCTAATAGTCGGAAGGTATTAATAGGTTTGTAACACTTCGAAACAGCTACGACTAAAGATGTTTATTTTACTGTGTTAGATTAAACTGGGTCACTTCCGACCCACAATAAAATTCCTCTTGTACGCGCAGAAATTAAATCTGAAGAAAGTAATTCATAATATAAATGATTTTTATAAAGGAAAGAAACTTATTTTTAATTATTATAATTTTTATTGATTTAAATTTAAATGATTATAATTCCTAACCGATGAAAAATTGCCGGTTTTTAAATTTGTTTCGTTAATAATGCTAGTAAAAAGATATTTTTAAATGTTCGAATGAAAAGCTTTTATAGTAGTAAAAATAGTATATGTGTGTACTACGACAAAACCTCTTAATTACCTGAGAAATAAGAGGTCAGGTTTCAAAAATAACTTTGGACTCACCAAATATCCAGAAGTAGAACATAGATAAAATTAAAGTAAGAAGAGTAGCTTCAAAGTAGGTTACATGAAACAATAGCATTAATTTATGTAATAACAAAAAATGTAATTCAATAACGATTAAAGGAATTATTTTATGTTAAGTTTACCTGAAATAACAATTATATTGGAAACGACCAGTTAGTTAGCACTTATCAAATAGTTAATACTTACATTTGACAATAATTCATATGCAGTGATCCTTAGTACTCTTGTTGATCTAATTGCAGTTTAATCCTTTGCAATTGGAAAGAAATAAAACTTGTTACTCTGTTTGTTTTTTTACAAATTGAACGGTGTAAATTATCTTCTTTTCGTTCTAACAGAATTTTTGAAGAACTTATACATTCTATGAAGAAAACAGACCTTATGCATTATCTTATGCGTTTAGTTTGCACTTTGCATGGGAAAGAATTTAATCTTGGCATACGTGTTATCACGAAACATTTATGACGCTAAAATTTATTTCGCTGAAATGTCTAAATGTGATTTAAAAGAACAAAGAACGGTCTGCGTTAAAGTTTAGTTAGAAATAAGAAGTTTAAAGTATTATTAAATTGGTAAAATTTAGTTTAATTACAACGTCAACGAGTGAATACTCCAATATTTAAAATATTAACAAATTTTTATCATCTGCGTATATATTTTAGAGTCATTCAATTATCTTAGATATCGTATTAAATATCGTTCAATTATTTTGCATATTTTCATTGCCAGCGTAAACAAACAAAATACTAAAAATTATTTTCACAATTATGTTTCTTCGAAATTTAATTATTGAAGTGAACATTAAAACCTAACAATTTTAATACTACAATATATAATTTCTTATAGAAGGCTGTGACTGCAATTTATTTAACAATTAACTTAATTATTAAATAAACTAATAACAAAATTATCGTTGCAAAATCTAAAACACGTCTCTAAATTACAAACAATAAATTTGTGCGTTATCATATGTATATTAAAATTACAAATATTTTTCATTTAAGATCGATTTCAAAATTTCAGATAATTATACATGTAACAACGAATTGTAATGTTAAATTTATTGTACTATTAATAACGCTCCAATTACTGTAACACAATGCAAACAATGATCTGTGAAAATAAAAATTCTAAGTACAATATTTATCTTGCGCGGGTGGAACGCAGGTCTCGAGGAATCGAAGTCGATTGCTCTCGAAGTGTAGTAGTGCGAGCAGTCGTAAACTGTCTGCAACCAGGGTTGACCGCGTATGCATATTCCTTGTTAATTCGTGGTATTAATAACAAACTGTGCAAATTCTTAGATTACTTGTGAGTCAACATAACGACGAACCATTGCTGGTGAATACGCCGAAGAGAACAAAGCTCATACGAAGATGTGTGGCGGCTTCACCTGTTCCAAAAATGCATTGACGGCACTAAACATCCTTTACATCGTAAGCTGCACTTCCGGGCCTAGACTTTATCTATTGTATATACGAAATAGAAGCCTTTGGATTTCATTGAATTTGATCGCAGCCTCTCACACACTTCCAAATAGTCTTAATACATACGAGATCGATATAAAAATGATTTTATTTTTTTATTTTCTGTCACCGAGGAACCATTTACATTACTTGGAATACGTATATTTCATATGTTCAAATATATTTCCGATTTTTTCCTATTATCAGTCATAAACAATTGGTAGAATTGATTTTCCTCGAAAATATTCACATATTTTATAACCTATTTGTCTAACAGCATATATATAAGATGTATGAAAAAAAAGACATGTAATAATTACTTGTTTCTTCAGTGTGAACTACTTTTGAACCATAGGAGATTGAAAACAAAATATTTTTAAATTATTCATATTTTAGGTGGTTGCATTCATTCTCATTGGCGTTGCTGTGTATGGAAGAGCGTCCGCATTAGTTACAAATCTCCCCATAATTGGTGGTATTTTAGCATGTGGAGTGATTCTAATTCTAATATCAATACTTGGTCTCATCGGTGCTATAAAACACCATCAAGTTTTGTTATTCTTTGTATCCTTTGACAAATCCATGTTTCAGTATATATGTACATATACATATAAAGTACTGTTTATACAGAGTGTTCGGTAATAGGTAACAAGACAATATAAAACAAGAATCGAACATAAAAAAAGGTGATTTCAACTTTGCTTTCAAATGATTAACAATTAACAATTTTCCTAATCCAGCAATGGTAGAGCATGTAAGTCCTTGCAGGCAATAGGCACACCGAAATGGTTCACATGCTGCTGTTACTCAATTTGAATTGTTAATGATTTGAAAATGAAGCCAATCATTGTTACTTGTAAGTATAGTAGGACCTCGATTAACCCGATCCTGATTATAAACAAATATGCGTTTAAATATGGTTATAATATGAAGGGAAATAAAGTTTCAAATATGAAAAACTTATTTTGGAATATAATGTACATTTTAATTAAGTCCTTCGGGTCTTGATTATCCATCGGGCCTTAATTTGGTTAATCAAGGTCCCACTGTAATATCAAATACATGCTTTAATTCACATTTAAACATATTAAAAACAGCTCTCATATGATGAAAGCATTAATAAATATTTATTATGCTTTGTTTGTACTTGCTTGCAATTATACTCTTTTCTTATTTGAATTGCATACATTATCCTTTGTGTTATTTACTTCATATATCAATAACAATAAATGTTATTAGTTCCACAAATAAATAATACTATTTTTTTAATCAAACTTGAAGCTTATTTGCTGTTGTAATTTAATATGAGAGTTTAGCGTAGTAATGAATCTCTTTGAGCTAATCAATGTGAATTAGTTTACTAGAGATATGGAACATTTTAAATTGTAGTAGATTATTTTTAAGGTAACAAAATTATATTCATGGTAATTAGACAGCGGATCTTTATGCAAAACAAAAATGTTTTACCTGAATTACAACAGACTGGAATAAAATAGAAATTGATTTTCTTTCTTAATGTATTTAAAGGATGAAAATAATATAACAGTGTTTTTAAAGTCTATTAATGTTTTCACTGTTTTAGATTACACCTACTCATTTTTCTGATAGATATAAATGAAAATGTATTCTATACAATCCTTAACGTTGTTTTTATAGTACATGTTTATTCTCTTCCTGTTGTTCTTAATTCAGTTCAGCATTGCTTGTGCTTGCCTAGCTGTTAATACCAAGCAACAAGAACAGTTAGCGGAACAGGTAATATTATATATCAATATTTTGTAAAGTTTTCACACAGATAGAGATAATCATGTTCAATAACATTTGTAGGGCTGGGAACGTGTTGGAAAAGATTTAAAAGCAAAAGTTCAGACAACTTTCAATTGCTGCAGCTTTAATAGTACCAACATAGATTTAAAGGATGATGATCCACTGTCTTGCAAAAAAGTCAATGTAAGTGTGTTGAAATTAAATATTGGATTGGAAAGAAAGTTCGTAACATTTTCAAATTAAGAATCAAAGATAAAATTACTGTATTTATTCATATGTTTATTCAATAATATGAGAAGTTACAGCGAAAATGGCAAAAAGTAATTGAACAGAATAGAAAATATGTTATTGAATAAATCTATGAATAAATATGTGAATATTAGCTTCCAATTTTAATTTACAAACTTTCGTTCCAACCCAATAGATAATGTATATTGCGCATACATGAAATAACTTGCAATGGACTTTACGTTTTCAGAAAATTTGCTGCCCTTATAATACAGAGAGTGAGTGTTCCTGCCCGTCATGTATGCTAATGTTACAATCTACAATTGATTATGCATTCAAATTATGTGGCAGTATAGGACTGTTTTTCAGCTTCACTGAGGTAATATATTAGAAATAACCAGATATTTTGTATAAGATTTTTTAAATACTATACAATGTTCGTTTATAAAGTGTACCATGCAAATTGATATACTGCTTAAAAGATACACTACATTTGTGACATGTTTCTCGTTGTCAAGATGAGAAATGTTATCGAGCTGCTGTTAACTTGTGTACTCATATTGCAGTTTATTGGTGTATGGTTGACCGTGCGATACAGGAACCAGAAAGATCCACGAGCTAATCCTAGTGCTTTTCTCTAGTCTAACACCATCACTATGTCCTCTGTCACCTCATATGATCGTCCTAATAGATGGTGGGTGGTTTCATTTGTGATTTTTAAATTTCATATTGATAATTAGGAGCATATTATTTATGTTGTTGACATAATTTATGTATAACACAATATCTTTTAACACTAGGTTTATGGGACTCGTCAGAATGACGGGTTCTAATATTCTTAATATGTGATTACTAAGATTTTAAAGATGCTTCCCTGAGAAATTATTTACCAAATTTATTTCTTTGGGTATATATTATTGGAAAAATGGCAAAAAATTTAGATAGACACATTCTTGTTATGTTTATAAAATAATGTTATTTCTAGAGCTACGTAAACCTATTGTTAATATATTAAATCTCAAAAAGCGATTTTCAATTCGATTTAAATTGAATTTTTTACCAAGCGTTATTCTGCCGCGTTGAAAGTATTTTCTTATTTAATATATGTATACATATAATAAGTAAAACCTTCTTATTAAACAGCGGATCTATATAAATTAATGTATAGACAGCGAATCAAATATAAATTTATTTTCTTTCTTAATATGTTTAATATCTACTTATTATACATACATATAATAAATGAATATTTATAATAGTTACTGTAGTGTTTTGACATTAGTACTGATAATTTCTTCATATAGTTGTCATCTTTATACAAACATGTAAATAAAAAATATTTGCACTTTAAATTCACATAGCATTAAATTATAACAGCTAACACAAGAATTCTAATGAAAGATGTAAGACTTGCTTTTGGTATGCATATAAAAGAGATAATCACGCCTCTTTTTTCAGTTACAATTGTTTTGAACATAATAGTCTTATCAATTTTCTGTATACATACAAAAATCTGAATTTTAATTTCAGACAATGTTATCTCTTTATGTGTACAGAGTTCATTAGTTCTTGTAAATTTTCATAATAGTCACCGACATCGTAGATCAATAATGTCAGTATTATGAATTACAGAACTATTGATCAATGTCAAGAGTATATAATTGTATTTTCAGGTGATTGCAGCTTTCTTGACAAGACGTTACAGAAACCAATTAAATCCTGAACGGGACACTATCTTTCCAGCATTATAATTATTTCGTTAAAACGGCTTACACGATTTAACACCTTAACGACGGTACTCGATGCTTTAGATAAAATAGTATCTTTTTATTATGACTGATGTACTGGTACATCTCCAGCAAATATTGAAATAAAATGTAAAACTATTATTTTATTGGAATTCGAATGAAGCGTTTATAACACGACAAATAGTTTTACATATTTCTGAAGAAAAATTAGGCGATTTTGTTAAATTTGTTACATATAAGTTGTAAGCATAATGATGCTGTCATTAAGGTGTCAATCTATTACAAATTTTTAAAGAAAAGTCATTACAGATCTAGATCATACAGTATCTAGAAATAATTGATTATTTCAGAACCAAAGATTTGATTCTTATTTCGCAGCATATTGCTTTTCGTATAATATAATTTCGATGAAGTTGTTTGTCTTTCACTGCAGTTTATAATGCTCAACAGGAACAATACCTTTGAGAAGCGAATAGTTCTACATCTTAGCACGAAGTAAATGAACGACAGTCGAAATGTGTGCTCTAGTCATCCATTTAGAACAATCGTACTAAGCCTCAATGCGCCTTGTAGTGTAATAATTAGATACATTTCTGCGGACGCATTTCCACAAAACTTGCTTACTTTCCTTCTATGAAACGTTTTACAAACATATTCACCATTTACCATTATTAGTCATGTGATCTCTTATTAACAATCTAGAATTTTGTTATGGGCACAGCAGATAATCCATACGGAATATACTATTGTTTTCTAATGATCTGATGCTTTTTCGAACTTTATAAAATGATATTTAATTTCTTTTTTTTATAAATGAGTCGTTAATTTATGAACCTTCAGAACCTTCGTGCAAATATTCAATTATACAAATTATACAACAGTATATAAATTTTTGAAATGGAGGTTCTTTTGTTTCTAAATGTTTCTCACTTTCGGGAAGTTATTAAATAATGATATCGCGCTAATGAATCAAACATATTTATCCTATAATGGAAAGTACAATGCGTCGCGATAAAAGTATTAAACATAGAAACCTTACATCCTGGTATATTATATTACTGCCGTGAATATTATAATAATGCCATAATCGCCATGTATTATAAGTTTTTAATTCATATTAATTCTCTTAGAATTTTCGTATTCAGTTTTTAGTCCGAATATTATCTGTTCGACTGTATTATATATTCGAATTTTGCGATGTATTTGAAATGATTATCCAAATTGATTGTTCCATAAGATCTTTTTATATGTTATCATTAAACGGGAGATGTCAATGCAAATATAGATTATTATGAAATAATTTAAAAAATTTTGTAAAATAATTTTAATTTTAGTTTACGCACTTCCTCATTTAGTTTTCATTGAATTTTGGATATTCGGACTTGTTACAAATACATACAACTTGCAATTTAATTATAATGTTCATAAGAATGATCAATCTATAATTATAATGATTATTATTCTTCCAAAATTTATTACCGTATTAATTCTAAACGGAACTTAATTTAGTTTTACAAATGATTTTAATTTTACACGAACAAATTATATATGTATATCACGCTTAGAACATGTACACGTATGTATTATAAAATAATCTTAAAAGGATCTATGCAAAGTATGGGTAATAGACTTTATACATTATTTTAATATCCATTTCATTGGATTATAATGTTCTTGACTTAATAAAAAAGTTGGCAGTTGTAATTTCGGTTTATGTCAAGATTAAAATTTAAGTCCTATATTTTAATTATGTGATAGGAAAAAATTTGAAAACCATTATGTTCATTCAGATATATGTTATTAAAAGATATAAATGTATTAACCCTTTATTACACGAGTTGTAAAAATTGATAAGAAATTATGTTTTGCAATTTCAAATATGGAATATAGTACATATAAATAACGAGTGTATCAATATTTAAAGTAAAATTCAAAAACGAAGCGTGTTTCATTACATTAAATTTTATCATTTAATGTAAGAATTAGTAAGTGTGTTACATGTCTACGTGTAACATGCACTAAAGGGTTGATATTAAAATATTCTAATTTTTATATGCCACTATTTTTATCAAGAACATGTATTATAACCCCATAGTACGGATGTCATATCGCACATCTAAATTTACAATTACTTGTGCATAAAATAAAGACGTATCACATTCCATTAATAAAATGAAAAATAATTATAGTTTATTATATTATAATCTTAAATAATGGAAATAATACAAATTTAGTAATATAATTTTAGCAATAACATTGTCAACAGTTTATTTATGAAAGTAACACAGTTACACGAGATTATTTTGTAAATTAAATGGAGATATGATAGAAATGCAGAAGTATTTCTAAAATGTATCAAATCAGAAAATTATTTACAGTAAACAAAACAAAATACAACTTATAGAAATGTTAATTAAAATGTATGCATCTTTTAGCATAATATGTGTTGTATGCATATACATATATCAATAATGAATATATACATCTTATTAAAGAATTGTATTTAAAATGACTAAATAATAACAACAAAGTATTTTATTTCAGGTAGATTAAATTTCCATCCGTACACTGTAAACTTGATAATTAATTTATAATCTGATTATAATAGTTTGAAGAATTTGGATCAATAAATATATTTATAACGCTTAAACAATTGTGTGGTGTAATTATTTTGTAATGTGTATTTATACTATAAAATTATGACGATATATTTTGTCTTTTGGGGTGGCCAGATTTAGAATGGGAAATAAGACGAAGGAGGGAAGATATTGTATAAATGAAAAGTGGAGAAAATGTAGAGTGTGTAGATGGGAGCATGTGTGGGAAGAGTGCATGAGGATGGTAAGAGAGGATGAGGGACGAGGGGAAGAGTGAATGAGGAGAAAGGAAGAATGGAGAGAGTGTCTAAACGGAAGGATTGGGTTGAGCGATGAGCGACCGGAACAGTGGATCCGTCAATAGAGGAGTAGGAAGGAAGGACAGTGGATGTGATTTGGACTAATGTAAATAATTGGCTTTGGTAAATACATTTTCACTCTGTCTTTATTTTGTTTAAGTTTAGTTCTAAGTTAGTTCATAAAATAGAAATAACACTAGGATATGAGCGGTGAAAAGAAGTGAAGTAGATGAAGAAGAATTTGTAAAAGGATTGTAATCCCCAAGGAGAAACAATACAGTTATATATTGTCACGTCTTCCAACGTGTTGCCATAGTTCGTAAGTATAGTTAATAAAAGTATAGTGTTGTAAACGTAATTATTAAGCACATATTATTCGTTAGATGTAATATCCTGCATTCGACTTTAATCATCACATCGTACCATACTCCTATCTCATTCATATCTTAACCTTTATTATAACAATATCATATCCTATAATATTCCCCGTAGCCATACCTCATAATATTCTCACGATATTCTCCGTACCCGTACCACATAGTATTCTCTGTAATTATTAATCTCATATCTTATAATATCCGTAGCGTGTTAAATTAAGCATAGAATATAAGACACCTGTTATATCTAATGACGCATTGCGTAGAAGATGAGATACCCCGTTTTACCTATATATTCCACATCACGATCCCTAAAGTCAGTCACTCTCGTTCTATACCCCAGCGAGGTTCATCGCCTCCTGGAGGCACTGTTCCGGACTCCGACGAGTCCTTTACATCCTTGCTCTCATCCGCCTTCGACTGGTCGCATCATCTCACGCATTCCATTTCTAGTCTCAGTCTTTTGTACTTCCATATCGCTACTCGAATATATTACCCAGTTATTTATTTAACACGTGTCTCACAGGTCTTGCTCCCTATACAAATCGTATCCAGTCGCTCAGTGCGTTCCTCCGGACTTCAATGGAAAACGCAGAGGCCTTCTGCCCAATAATTATACGAACGCGTTCTTGTGTGACGATCATCGCCCTCCCCACGATGCAACGCCGCAGCCAACATCAGCTCCAGCCGTAGAGGTAGAACGAGAGCAAATTTCCTGGAAGAAGCTGTACGGCTCCACAGACCGCCTGCCTCAGGCGAATTTATTTCATCTGCCTGTATAACGTCGTGGTTCCCGGACAGACTTCCGCCTCTCCGCGGCGTAACAATAGAATATAAGTCATGTACATGTACAATACAAACAGTTTATGTATTAGTCGACAATGAATAAATAAAGACAAAGTAATTGATAAGCATATCTGCGTATATATTTATTGAACCAACAATTTTCCCGACCGTCCGACAACTTGTTATAGAGTTATACTACTGACTTGGAGTTGCAAAGATAGCCAAACTTCAGGAAATACAAATTTTCGAGCGTCTGACTTGTCGTTGACTTGCACTACTGAAAACCCGGATACCTCCTTAGCTATCATATTCTCCTAATACCGAGTTCAATTTTCGAGGAAATCGAAAAATTTTCGCCAATTTTCGACCGTCTGACTTGTCGTTGAGTCGTACTACTTAATTTCCGAAAATTTTCGAGCGTCTGACTTGTGGTTGACTTGTACTACTGAAAATCTGGATACCTCCTTCGACATCATGTTCTCCTAATACCGAGTTCAATTTTCGAGGAAATTGAAAATTTTCGCCAATTTTCGACCGTCTGACTTGTCGTCGAGTCGTACTACTTAATTTCCGAAAATTTTCGAGCGTCTGACTTGTGGTTGACTTGTACTACTGAAAATCCGGATACCTCCTTCGACATCATGTTCTCCTAATACCGAGTTCATTTTTCGAGGAAATTTAAAATTTTCGCCAATTTTCGACCGTCTGACTTGTCGTTGAGTTGTACTACTGAATTTCCGAAATTTTTCGAGCGTCTGACTTGACGTTGACTTGTACTACTGAAAATCCGCATACCTCCTTTGACATCATGTTCTCCTAATACCGAGTTCAATTTTAGAGGAAATTTTTCGATTTCCTCGAAAAATGAACTCGGTATTAGGAGAACATGATGTCGAAGGAGGTATCCGGATTTTCAGTAGTACAAGTCAACCACAAGTCAGACGCTCGAAAATTTTCGGAAATTAAGTAGTACGACTCGACGACAAGTCAGACGGTCGAAAATTGGCGAAAATTTTCAATTTCCTCGAAAATTGAACTCGGTATTAGGAGAACATGATGTCAAAGGAGGTATCCGGATTTTCAGTAGTACAAGTCAACCACAAGTCAGACGCTCGAAAAATTTCGGAAATTCAGTAGTACGACTCAACGACAAGTCAGACGGTCGAAAATTGGAGAAAATTTTCAATTTCCTCGAAAATTGAACTCGGTATTAGGAGAACATGATGTCGAAGGAGGTATCCAGATTTTCAGTAGTACAAGTCAACCACAAGTCAGACGCTCGAAAATTTTCGGAAATTAAGTAGTACGACTCGACGACAAGTCAGACGGTCGAAAATTGGCGAAAATTTTCAATTTCCTCGAAAATTGAACTCGGTATTAGGAGAACATGATGCCAAAGGAGGTATCCGGATTTTCAGTAGTATAAGTCAACGACATGTCAGATGCTCGAAAATTTTCGGAAATTCAGTAGTACGACTCAACGACAAGTCAGACGGTCGAAAATTGGAGAAAATTTTCAATTTCCTCGAAAATTGAACTCGGTATTAGGAGAACATGATGTCGAAGGAGGTATCCAGATTTTCAGTAGTACAAGTCAACCACAAGTCAGACGCTCGAAAATTTTCGGAAATTAAGTAGTACGACTCGACGACAAGTCAGACGGTCGAAAATTGGCGAAAATTTTCAATTTCCTCGAAAATTGAACTCGGTATTAGGAGAACATGATGCCAAAGGAGGTATCCGGATTTTCAGTAGTATAAGTCAACGACATGTCAGATGCTCGAAAATTTTCGGAAATTAAGTAGTACGACTCAACGACAAGTCAGACGGTCGAAAATTGGAGAAAATTTTCAATTTCCTCGAAAATTGAACTCGGTATTAGGAGAACATGATGTCGAAGGAGGTATCCGGATTTTCAGTAGTATAAGTCAACCGCAAGTCAGACGCTCGAAAATTTTCGGAAATTTAATCTAATTCTATTACCGCATATTCATGTACAAGGTAGGGAAGAAAGAACAAATTAATTATTGTATCTGATATTCTTTATTTTTCACCGAAGAATTACAATATTAAATGTGTATCGTGATGAGATGAAACGAAGGTGTCCAGCAGGATTGCGGTGAGGTAGGTACGAATGTCCATGGGAATATGAATGTAGATGGCTTCTTCCCAGGCAGCGGCAGCTAATTCTTATTTGAATCGGCGTAATGCTCGTTCAGCAAATGAACAAGCTTGGTTAATATACTTGTTGAGAGGGAACGTGACATTACAAAATGTTATGGAAGGGAATAAGTTTGAAATAATTGCGGATATTAATTTACACTCTACTATGCAAAATTTAATCAAATTCTACGAGTCCAACTATTAGCTCGACATTATCCTTTATTTATAAGATACTAGAAGTTCTTACGAATAGAGGATAATGCTGATTTCCCAGGTCTCACTATAAGGAGGTTGCTGCACAAGAGACCCGGAAAGGGAAGTCAGAACGAATGCAATATTCCTTCCGACTCCCTGTCTTACAACTACGGATTTAAACTAAATCACACAGGTACGTCGAGTAATTATCGCGGAGCAAGAGGTGTGAATCGGAGAAGAAGCTTCTGATTTATGGGGGACCAAGGGCGAATCAGGCAAAAGGCTCTGATTCTTTCAAAGAGATAAACTAACACAAACCAGAGCAGAAGGCTCTGGTTCGAGGGTGGCGCGAGCAATGGTCATGTTACGAGCCTAGGTTTGGCAGCGTGCGGAAACCGAGGATTGTTTGTGATGTCTGAGAGTTTTTTGGTGTAGGTAAAAATTGTACACGCCGGACTAGCCAGTGTGTCTTTCACCACCGGGATATCCGTTTGTATGGAAATAGGGTACAGTGGTATTACCTTTTTGGGGGTGCACTCCGGACTAGTCAGTGTATCTTTCACCACCAGGATATCCGTTTGTGCCACTGTCGGAAAGGATAAGGTCGTGGTTCCGCCGACTCGTAACTTATTTGAAATTGTTAGGTACACCTTGAGCGGTAAAGGTGTATCGTCGTAGGATGCTAACGACTGGGAATCGAATAGGAAAGTTATGATTGTAATGAACTCTAGATTCGAGTTTAACGCACGATAATATAATCTTTCAAATGAAAGGGGTACAAATGTATAGAGTGTAAATTGTCGCGGACTAACCTCTCTGTTTACGCACCGAGGAATGCGGGGGCTATCTACTACAGAATCCCGTTGATGGGATTCGTACCGGAAGAGATGTAATAGTTTTGCTCGAAAGAGAACTAATACTCGATCTTGCTCGACAGAAATCACGACGTGAATCGACACGCACAGTGTAAAAGTCTTGAGATGAATGCCCGAATATGAAGGGATTCAGTGCCCTTATATAGTCCCCAATATCGGCCTAGACAAGAGTGGGGACTATTGATAAAACAGGGTTCCCGAAAACGATGCAGTTTGATGTATCGTCTCTAAGTGTCCCAAAATCTTAATGTAAAATAATCTACCAACTGTTTTGGTACATACATACTACATACGAGCGAAGCGTCCGACACAGTAGAAGATTGTGTCAGAGTGAAAAAAAACGAGCAAAGTGAAGTTACGGCGATAATTACTTGACGTATTTACAACGACGATATGAAATCTTAAAAATTAACGCACGCACGCAAGTTGAGCAATTATTTTGGAAAAATACACTAAATCGCAAAAGAAGGGAAGAATCAAAGCAGAAGGCACTGATTCGCAAAGAACAAGGGTGACGCTAAGACAATGTTATGTTTCACAGTTTCCGTTAATATTTAACGAGAGGTTTTGTGTGTACTTGAAAGAATCGATAGCTTGACACCCTTTTACTTTAGCGAACTTTCACAATTTTTTGAGCTTTATATACAATAATTTACACTTATTCACGAATTGGAATCTGAGAATGAATCTCGAGTTGATGTATCCTTTTGCGGAATACTGTTTGAGATGAGCAACAATTTGTAACTGCCCTCTGTCTCTGGGTCAGCTCGCTCCTCACTTCGGTGTTGGAATTGTAAGTGGGGCAAATTGTCTCCCTTTTGGGAAAAAGATTGTCCCATTCGTTGACTGACTTGAGGGAGGAGCCTTTCCGATACATCCTCTGTCGTCGAGGAGGACATCCCCACCTCAAGCCAATCTCGGAAAATAAGTGCCCAAACAAAGAAGGCCCGAGTGACGGCCGTGTGACAAACGAAGGCTCAAGTGGCCACCACGTGCGTTTAGTTTATTGCCCTAGTCCCATGCGGACGACGATCATCGACTTCGGGAACAATGAATGCTTCCTTGGAAAAAACGAATTTTCCAAGGACTCGGCAGACAGCGTTGTTTTCTGCGAAACCCTTATGGAGAGATGCTTAAGAACGGTCCCGAAGCCGATGACCCAAGGGTGTGCAATTTGAGCCTCGGACCCTCACATATTGTACGGCAGGCTATCGCTTGAAACTCAGGCCTTAACTTTATAACACAAAAAACAAATAAAATGCTGGCCGTCTCGAGACCCTTGTAGAATTGTCCCGAGGATCAACGGTAATTTTCCTGGAAATATGCATGTCACAACAGACAATAATTGCTCGGCGGAATAAAACTTAAAAATACGCCGCCGTCTTCGTGGTGCGTCCTCTTCTTGGTGTATCCCCTTCTTTGTGTGTCCTCTAGAGAGAGACAGAGAAAGAGAGAAATAAAGAAAAATTCAGTTATGATTTAATACGTATGTAATGTGTCACTTTCCATTAAATAAAATTTCCATCATTGACTTAAATACTGTACTAACTTGTGATGTAGTATTTAAATAAACATGCAAATAGTACATAAATGGTAAATAGTTAATACATATATACGTACATGTATATGTATTATCGTTTGCACTATCAGTATACTTCCGTCACCGACGAGATACTGTTAAAGACTGCCAGCGCCCGTGCTATTCCGCGGTCTGATAAATGGGCGCAATGGGCGAGGTGGTAACGATGGAAATTACAGTGACCTGAAAGACCACGTCGCTAAAAGTTACTCCACCGACGAGAATAGTATCAAAACAGTGCCAAAACATTGTCTAAAATATGGCGGAGAATGCAATATTTAATAATAATATCTTCAGTGGTCTTCTGCACTAACGAAATGTCGTCGGAGGCTTTTTGTTTTTCTGGCTGGAGCCAGAATAAATCCCAGAGCGCGTAAGAAAACACCGAAATTTTCGCGGGACACGTAGTCCCGTAAAGCTGGAGGTCTTTAACAGTATCTCGTCGGTGGTTTCGGCACCAACCTGATACCCATCGGGTATACCTACAACTGATAATGTAGACTGTTCCTATACCGGCATGAACGAAGTTCATAAAGGTTCCGGGACGAATTATTGGCATCGTTTTGTCATAGTACAGACATCTAGTATAGTATTATTCTAAGTTTGATGAACAGCTGCTTTGAGTTTCCCATATCAAACATTAACTACAGTGACAGACGTGCAGTGAAAATTGAGGTGTACGAATTCAATGTCTTTGCATTCATCTTGTAGTATACGGTTAAAATTAAAAGTGCAAGCAGTGGTGTATACTGCATTGAAGGGTGCGTAAAGTTACTTAAAATTTCTCTACCGAAAAATGTCCGACTACTTTGACGAAATGGGTTGGACACCGTTAGAAGACGGCGAGACACCGAATCATTTAATACACATGGCAAGGCTTTTGCGAGATTTTGGTATGTGGGATTTATTGGGCCAAACCACAAGGCTACCACCGCCTGCATCGAAATCTGCAATTGAAAATTTGGAGGAGATCAAAATTAGTTCTTCCGAATCAAAGCAATGCCCTGTATGCTTAAAAGAGTTCGAAAATGGAATGTCTGCCAAGCGTATGCCTTGTAAACATATTTTTCATAAGGAGTGTATAATCCCATGGTTAGAAAAGGTATCAATTTTTCCTAGTCATCGTTACCGATTTTGTAAACAAATTATACAGTTTAGTCGATAAAGAAGATATCTCACTTACTTTCAGACAAATTCGTGTCCGCTTTGCCGACACCAATTACCTACAGACGATGAAGACTACGAAATGTATAGAAAAGAAAAACAGCGCGAAGTAGCAAGGGAAAAGGATTTAGAAACTTTACACAATTCGATGTTCATGTAGAGAAATGCACATTTGTACATAAAAGGAGAGTGTTTTATATTTCTTTATATAGGTTTTAAACTCTATTATGCTATGAATATTATAAAATCTAAACGTGTTGATTAAAACCGTACCAAAAACGAAATGAAATTTCTCTACTTCCTTTTCAAATATTTAAATCTGTACATGAGACAACCCATACGATTTCTACACTTTTAGACCGCTTTATTTTGGAAGTTATTTGTTTCGCAGAATTAATGATTTTTAATTCGTTGTACGGGTCATTTCTCATAGATAAATGTTCAAACGTGCTCAATTGAAACTGATTGAAAATAACCTGCTATATTATGCCATATAGCTGTTACGATATTACTAGTTTTAGTATCTGTATTATAATACAATTAAATATACGATGAAAGTTACATAAGTAAATAATAAATCGATAGCTCTGTGGTGAACAATTTAAAATATCAGTTTATGTTTAGTTTTAAAAACTAAGGAGCTAACTTATGCCATAAGTAAATGAAACTGAATACCCTGTAATGTACAGACACATTAATCATGTATTTAATGTACCGCTATATGTATTTAATGTATAATAATTTTTGTTCGGAGACTTCAATTATTCTTTCCATGAGAATACATAGTTTTACAGTAACAGTGTTTCCATTTTTCAATTATTCGACTAATAAAATTCAGGTATTTATAAGCATATTAATATATCTAAGTATTTTCTTATTTATGTATGTAAGTTATAAATATATACTTCTGTTAATAATGGGTTACATTATATTTACCTAGTACTCAAATAATTCATTGTTATCCCTCTCAAATACCATTACATGCAGCTTATCGATATTAAAGTAACAATTAATTTATAATTAATGTTCAAATTCCGCATAATGCAACATTTATTAATAAACGATGCCAATAAACCTCTAGTGCGCTCCTCGAGTAAAATATAATGGAAATTGATTTTCGGTTCTGATTTGAATCATTTGAAAATAATACATATAAGAATATGTATATGTATATGTACTGCCGCAGTCCAGTAGTAAAATAATTTAACGGACATCCAACGGTTCCTCAGCTGTATTTTTGATTAATATAGTAACATGATAGTAGACCATTTTCGTGGATCAGGACTAAAGGAAAAAGAAGAAGCCTGTTATTTATTAATAGGAAATAATGTTTATTATACAGTGTACATATTTATTAACTTCATTTATTTTATTTCTGTTATAAATTTTATATTAATAATATTATTATGCTTTGCCGAGCGACGAATGCCTTGATCAGTGTGCGCTTAATCTATAACAATCTCCGTAAAAAGTATAGAAACTTCTGCTTTTTATTTTGTTTGTTTGTTTGTTTTCCTTTCATTCTCACCCGTCCCATCCTTTTTCCGTTGATCATTTATCATTCCCCCCTTTCCCCTACATTGATCACCATAAATTATACCACCAAAGAGTATCGCCAAAATATGTTGCGCTGAAAACGGCATAATCGTTCGGCATATACAAATAATAGTACTGTCGAAGTTAAAGTAATTGGCGGTTTATTCATCTCCTTTGTTTGTTAATTTTTTGCCGGTGACGCCATTTCGTTCGAAATGGCGCGCCGCCGCCCTCGCGCCATTTTGGTCGCGATATTCTCGAACTTTTTTTTCTCGAAATACTTCACCCTAGGATTAGTATTTGTTATGAATTATTTTTATAATATGCGTAATAATATAAATAATGTCGTTAATATACCTATCATGATTACCGTTCTTTTTTTTTTAATGATAAACTATCTGAATGGTACATTTCCTCTGCTAATGGCCATGACTGTTATAGCTAATTATATGTATAGTCTGTATGCGAGCTCCAAATGGGATAAGGTACGTCGTACAGAGAACTTTTCGGCTCGGCGTATTTCTTTTTTGTTAACATAATTCGAACAAAAAGAGAACAAACCAAGAAATAGAGAACTACTCGTCGAATACGGGAACACGTCTGTGGCGTGAAAATACGAACGTCGAGGAACCCTCTTTCGTCTACCGATTCATGAAACTTTTATATCGCAATTTCCATTTTTATACTTCCTTTTACACCTGGTCATGTTTCGTGTCGACTAAATCAAATCTTCTCGTAGGGGAATCTTTATTAATATTTCCAATCCGATGTGAAATACATGGACACACTCTCGAAGGAACGAATGCAACTGTAGAAAGTGTTGTACGCATTAACAATTCATAAACAGAAGGGACTTTTGTCAGCGAGACGCAAAACTATTCTTCACGATCCTCAACGAAATGTAGGTTCCCTCGAAGTACGCTAAAAAATTCTTTCTCGCTCTCTTTCTCTCTCCCTTTCGCTCACACTCTCTCATTCGAACTATTTTAGTTCTTTTTATCGAACGATTCTCTCTCTCTCTCTCTCTTTCTTTCTTTCCTCTTGCTTCTCACACACGTCACCGTGTTCTAATCTTGATATATAAATGTACGACGTTAGTTCATGTCAACCAGACTTTGTGTCAGTGTGTGTGTAATTTTATTTTATTTTTTTTCTCGCTTGCTTGAATGTATGTTATCTAGCTTTCTAACATAAGTGTTAAATATAATTACTTTTATTTTTATGTAATGTATTAGTTCTTTTGGTATAATAATAATAATCATCATCCCATAATAATCATAATCGATAACCATAATAATAGTAATAATAATAATATTAACCACCGTCGTGACCATAATCGCGATGATGTCGTTAATTCGTCATATTGATATACATTACATATTTATATTACACGTTCCTTATGAAAATAATAATCCAAACTGGCATATTTTCCGTTCGTGCTGTTCGCCCCAAAAATTTTCCCCGAAAATTTGCGTCGCTCAAACCTCTGAAAGGATCGATCTCCCTTCTCTCCCTTTCCCTCGCTCCTTCATTCTCTCGCCCTCTTTCGTTTCATTTCGTTTACTTTTCTTTTCTCTTTTCCATTTTTTTTTTCGTTCATAGACTTCTATAACATAACAATTCTATCGCTAGTAGAAACGACTGAATCCCTCGCAACCTGGAACGAATTTTTTTTCGAGACGGTACGCGTCAACGATCAACCTAATCGCATCGCGATTCGATATACTTAACTTTATTCCACGGCGACCTCGCGACTCGCCGTGAAACTCTATCAACATTCGTAACACCGCGATCATCACCGTTCTTCACGTTCGTTTTTCTTATTTTCTTTTAATTTAATTAGCTGCTCACCGTGGATACGGAGACAACGTTTCCCCTAAACCGTTCGACGTCCAACGTCCAACGTTAAAGGATAACCGACTCGAATTCGATTTTACATTCTTCGAATATTTTTCGCAAACACACAATTATTATGCATCGATGCACACGCTCGGAAATTGTCTAATCGTCGAGAAATAATAATAATTCCGACGGTTGTAGTGTTTCGTTTTCGTTTCGTCCCCGAAGCCTCAGTAGTCGCATCAACCCTCTCGCTCGATTCCTCACCCTCCTAAGTACATATACATTATCGAAATATTTTCTATAACCGCGTATGCCTCCGTAAAATTTATCGCGTTGATATGCTAAAACTCTCCCCCATCACTTATCGTACTATCGTTATAAATTACTTCTTATCTATGCTGCCTTTGTTTTCTCTTCAGTTCTCACCGTTTCTCTTTTGGCCTCGTCGCTTCTCACGGCTATCCTGTCTCTCGCTTCAAGTCCTCTCTCGTTTCACATGTTAATTCGCCTATTCGTTTTCGCACGTTACCACAAAGACACGTGTCGCGGACTTGCTTCGAGTCTCTCTCTCGATAGAATAATCTTTTCCAATAAGCATAATCGGTAGTGTCGTCGATAGCGACAATACGGTGATAATAATAATAATAATAGTAATAATAATAATAATAACCGTACTAGTGATAATCAATGGTCAATAATAATAATATTAATAATAGCTTTTACGACGCGACCAACTCATCAAGGTAACTTTACATTACATCGTTCGCAAGGATTAATACTGTCGTACTTACAATAAAGTAGCTCGCGTAACGTTCTGGTCAATGATTCCAATCCTTTTACAATATTTGGAACATCAACCCGTTCAACCATCGATCGCATAATTCGCTCTGCTCTTCAAATTCTCGTCTAAACTTTTGCCGACGTTCTACAATAGAACCCCGCCTAATTTCATCATTTTTCTCCGAAACCGTTAAAAGCACATCCCGGTGTGACCAAAATCATGAACGAAGATTGTATCAGCATCACGATCATTTCAATTATAACTAATTACATCTTTCTCGCGTGTTCGTCGGTGGAGCATCGTAACCAGAATCACGTGTCGGTTTCTAAACGCGTTGTTCTTTTACTCTGGACGAGAGAAACAATAGGATTTATGTACACATCGAGCCGCAAGAAGTTTCGCAAAAGAAACGAAAGCGATACGTTCGTGAAGCTGCAAAGTGGTCGACGAAATTGATTTCGGATACGTCCAGACATGTCCACGCGAGAAAAGAAGACGCGTCGAGGGCGAGATTCGTCGTCAAGGGGAAAAAGGGAGAGGGCGCGCTTTTTTGTTCTTTTCTTGTTTTTTTTTTCTCTTCAAGAAAGTCCCACACACGTTGCAACGAACGTTTTTTCTTTTATTATTTTCATGCACTATATAGTTTAGTACTTCGCTATGTAGGACATTACCGGTGTGCACGTGGCGTGGATGCACACTTCTGTGTCTTGTGTTTTGCAATTTTATTTACAGATCCTTTCGGGCCCGTTGTCGCGACGGACATCGACAAGTCCTCGGAGTCGCAAAGCATCAATCATTCTGGACCATAAAATTCGCCACGCGTAACCCCGTGGGAAGAAAATGTATACTCTACTTCCGGCGATCCCGAGGACCCCGAGGTCCGGTGATCACGGCCCAGGAGAAACTTGCATTGTATATCGGTGTTTGATTATACTACGCAACGTTTTTTCGGGCCCCGAGCCGCGAAAGTACGTCCGGGGCCGGCGATTACAAAATTTTATTGTATACCACTCCGAAATCAACAATAAAACTGATTTCAATTTTTTTTCTCTCTCTCTCTCTCACGATTCTGTATAATATTTATCCCTTCTCTGAAGGCAGGAGGATATTTTTCAATTTGCGTGCGTGCGCGTTTCGTGGGATGTATTTGTGTGTGTGGCTGTGTGTGTGCGCGTGTATGTACCTTCTGTGTCATTTTGTCTCTGTCTTTTCTGTCGTTTATCTTTTTAGTATCGAGGTATACGCGTGTGTGCGTGTGTCACGTGTACGTACTTCCCAGTTTCGTATTCTCTTGTTATCGCGTGTGCTTCGCTTTGTCTCTTTCCGTTTTTCTTTTTTCTAATCATTTCTCCAGCCGTTGTATTTCGGTTCGCGTTCGCGCGCCTGTTGCGTCAAATCTTAATTCGTTCCCTATGTTTAATATGTAAAAATATACAGGCTAGGTTATAGTCGTAAGTACAGTTAAAAAATTCTACATTCTTTAGCCTCGAGCACGGGATGCAGTCAAGTCGTCCTCGGAGTAGTAATCCACCGATCGAAAAACGAGTCTTAACCTGAGAACGCGAGTGAAACGTCATGCTCGACATCGTCGTTCGAGTATTTGCTCGACGAGGTGAAGATTTCTGTCAGCTTCCAACAATGTAGACCCGGGAAGCTTAAAACGCGCTAAATCGTCGTTTCTCGTTTCTCCTGTCTCCCTCCCCCAGCCCGGAAGAAGAAACACAAATAACGTATGCGTGTTCCACTCGTTCTTGATCTCTCTTTTCGAATTCACGAAGCAAAAGCCGATCGAATTAGCACGTTTCAACGTCGACGAACACCACCGAACGTACAACCCCCTCGAACGTTTGACAACCCCTACCCCGTCGTACCTGCTATTTTCGATTGAAAAGAAGAGACGTTATTCTCGCGTGTCACCTTTGGTACATTTGCAACATCGATTCTAATCGAAAACCGATTTCTGACTAGGGACTACTACAGATTCTTCTCCACTTACACTTTTCATGATCTCCGACTAGATTCGCAGACCACGCAAGATTTAATTGCACTGTTTTTATCGAGATCTCAAAGAGTGAGTTTGTGTATAAATCAGTCTCAAAATAAGTTGCACGCTTTTGTGATATAGAAAACTTCTTTATTATTTTCTTCTCTCTCGATCTCTTTCTCTCTCTCTCTTGCTCTCTTTTTATCTTTCTTCGTTCAACGGACGACAGCTGCTCGATACACGCAAAATCACAAACACGTTCGTTTGAAAGCCTGCCACACGATTCTCTGAGAATAAAGCTAGTGGAAATCGATCGATACGCACAATTAATTATTTCACGAATATTGTTCGCGCGCGCGCTCACTAAGCACATTAAAACTTTGCAAGCGTTAGAAAACTATTGGGAAAACGTGCAACGAAATTCCGCATCTTTTTCTTTCTCTTTCTTCTGGACGGTATGACCTGGGCATGACTATCCTCCTCCATCTTTAGGCGATCCGCTAACTCTTATCTATGTCGTACTACGTATCTCTCACAACTGTCGTCAGCTCAGAACAAACAGCAAGCAATTAGTTGCAACGGCACTTTGAAATATCTGAATCCGTTGTTTAGTGTCTTTATCGTCGAAGCTCGAATCGAGCTCTTCGGTCGCACTGATATTCCTCTCGCGAATCAGAACTCTAGGAATCTTTCACACAGTATCATTACTCAACAACTTTCTAGAACGCGTTTTCGGTTAATCACTTTTTCCTATCAGTCTGAAATCAAATACAAGTTGCGAAAGGTATTCGAGAATCAACAACAAAAATCCATAATAAAATATTCAACGATCAAAATCTATGTGAGCCGTTCACCGCGAAAATGGCGTAAGTCGATATTTGTTTGTTTGGTTCAATACCAGACAAGGGATATTAATTAAAATATTTGTAAAGACAATTTTAATGTGGCTTTCATCCTGATCAGGGTTTTGATCAATGGCTACCGTCTCGGCTGAATCTAGCGAAAATTGTTGAAGTAATTGATGTTTTGTTAGTGTAGTGTGTTCGAAGATCAAGTTTATTAAGATAGGATCACAGTGTTGTAGTGTTAATCAGAGTATTTCTTTCGCTAACGAATGCACGCACTAAAATCTTTCGTCGTAATGCAATCACTAATCTGAAACATCGAGTTTTCTAATTTCTTCGTTCTTCGAATAATTACACGCGCAATTTCTCTCGTAGAAATTCTCCGGATCAAGAAAATCAAAGTATCGTCTCGGAAACGTGAACGTGAGAATAATTTAACGATTCGCTCACACACGTTTAATAATAACGTCATCTCGAAAGGAACGTTAACGGAAAATTCTCGTCGATGCACGATTTGTGAAAACGTACAAGTACGACTTGAAAAGGTTTCGGGATCTACCTCGTCCGGTGATTTGAACGAGTTTCGCAACCATTTTGTACGAAGGAGCCACTTGTTAACCAACTGTTGCACTCTGAGCAGGCGCCGAAGGGGCACATTACAATTTGCAGGAACCGAGCCACTCCCATCGAGTCTTTCTTATGCCGCCTCGTTCAAGAGAAACAAATTATATAAAAAAAAAATGAAAAAATTTCTTTTTTCTTCGAATTCCACAGGAAAAGAAATGTCTCGAATGTACAAAGACGAAAATGACAGAGCGTGAATAATAAATGCAAGAACTATAGCTGGCCGTTTTCAAAGTCCAGCGGGAAAATTGTTTACGTACGTTTACTGATTAGTAGACAATTACATCTATATCCTAATATTGTCTTTTGCTACGATAGTCGATTCGTGTTCGAAGTGGAAATGGATTTGGAAGATTCAGTGTTGGCACAATATATATTCCGTATCGTACATGCTGCTTCGAAAATACTGGTTGAATTGGTTGAAATGCGATTTCGTGTGTTCCTCCCATCAGGGAAGGACTGGTTTCGAAATTAGAAATCGATCTCGATTCGTGACAATTATATTATGCCCCCGTGCTTCAGTGGAAATCCGTTTCGTTGAGTCGCCAATCGTTCTACGTTGAATTTCGCTCGCGTATGGTAACCATTACTTGAGAGGAGTGACGTCGGACGATTCCGAACGATCGTGTAAAAGCAAGAAGCACCGAAACCCGATAGAAAATGCGAGTAGAAAACTGAAGAAGCTGCCCGAAACGAGGACGAGAAAAGTGTGTCCGGATCCTCTGTGTACATATTATCCTATACCGATCGAGGCAAATAATCGAGCAGCAAAGTTGCTCGAGGTTTCACTGGCGCCCTAAATTCCTTCTAACTTTTTGAGATCCATCGTATTTCAAATAGTCATGATGTTTACCCGCGCAGCTGGTTTATAAGAAGTATGCTTTCGGTTTACATTTAATTTTAGAGTCGACTTTCAATCATTATGTATATATGTATGTACTTATATATATTTTTGTATTTATATATAAGTATATATATTTTTCTATTTCGTATATTATTTCGGTCTTACGCACTAGAAGTTTAAAGTTAAAAACTTATCGTTTGGCGATTAATTATTTAAAATATGTTCTGTTTGTTAATAACTTTTAGTGTTTCTTCGCTCTCTCTCTCTCTCTCGCTCTCTTTTTCTCCGTTCTTTCTTTCCCTTTCTCTCCCACTCTTTTTCTCAACTTACCACACGCCCCATCTCAACTTTTAATTATCCCTAATTCAATCATTATACGCGCACGATATATAATATTTATATTTCTCCGACACTCGCTCTCTTTCTTTCGTTCTCTTTCTCTCAGCGCTGTAGGTGTATTTTTTCTGTGTGCTCCATTCTCTCTCTCGCGTTCTCTCTGTCTCTCTTTCTTTCACTCTCTCGCGCTTTCTTTCCTGGTATAAGTGATTATACTGCGTAATTTGTTATACTTCTTTTTTTTGTTTATAACCTTATATATTAGCGATAACTATAGTAATTGTTTATGCATATCATTCGCTTATACGCCTAGATGGCACGCTATATAAAACTATGCTATATGCAAATTTTTCTCATCAATCAATATTCTAGTTTAAACGTTTTTTCGCGAGAGTTATGTATATGCACACTCATCCCTGTATATATGTGCTCGTGTATATAGGTATGTTTGTATATATAAATACCTCACAGTATTTTTTCACGTTCTCTCCCTTCTCTCTCGTTTTTTTTTACTTTTTTTCGCTCGTCTAATTCTTATTTACGTTCCTCGCGCCGATCAAACCTATTCCCACCGTTGCGTCGCGTCTTTCTCTCGTTATGCGGCCTAACTACTTTCTAAACGTAAGTTTTGTTAGCGACTTTCCGGGGTCGATTCGTGACGTGTGCCGTGCTCGTGGCGCGAAGGTATTATCGTCCGGACAGTATAGTTACGTTCGACCGATCCAGCAGGTGTCCTGGCTTCAAACAGGCGTCAACGAAACGAAATTCCCGAGCGTGCGAATTCCCAAGAAAAATCTCCCGGACACCGAGACTCCGTTCGGAAAAGATCGTTCCTGCCCGATTCCCTTTCACCTTCCCCACTCCATTTTCCCCGAATTTCCTGCGGTTCGCTTTCTCCGTTTCTACTTTCCGGCTTTCCGCACGAATGATCGCGAGCATTAGATGCTTCTCCGCAAAAATCGCCATGGTTCTCACTAATCGTTCCGCGGGGTCCGCGCGAGGAACGGAAAGAAAAGACCTGATCGTCGTCTGATATCCGAAATAAAACGCGATCGCTGACTTTAGCCAACGCCACGAATCGACGATTCGTAACGTGTCAATTTCCCCATCAACAATTCCTGCATACTCGTTCACGGTGTCGCTTACAGTGCTCGCTATATTCTCTCGTCGTTTGTTTCTCTCTGTCTCTCTCTTTCCCATTGTTCCATTCCTTTTTGTTCGTTTGCATTTAAGTCGTCGCACGTTGACGCGTCCGTAGGGTATGGACACGACGTTCCAATCGCGGTCGGCCTTAAAGGAATACCGGTACATCGAGTCTCGACTAAATTCGAAATGAAACGAACGCTTCGAAGAAACGGGTGTCGTGATGCTAAACCGTTAACTAGACACGTGGATTTGTACGATCAATGCGCGAAGGACAAGCCGTTCACACTTTCAACCCTCGTGCATCGGTCCGAGCGATTGTTGCGTCGATGATTCCGTTCTAGCGATATCCGGTTGAAGTAAGAAACTTGTACTGACTGTCCATCGGAAGATGACAGTGTCGCCAGAATCGACCATAACGGTAGTTTTTCCCAATTCGCCTTCTTCCCTGCCACTGTCCCATTCCACCACCACGAGCATACTGCAACATCCCCCACTAAGATCGTTGACTGGTCACTCGACGAGCTGTGCGCGACTGATGTCATGTAATTCGCCCCACTCAATTGGTGTTGCGTTCCCGCCGTGCACGTGTACACGTCACATATTAATCTGGTTATCAGAGAGGGGGTAAATTATATTCCCTCTGTTTTCACCGATCTGGCGACACTGGGCTGCGAGAAACTTATAGAGACCCTCTGACATCCCTACTCCGATCTACACAAGTCTTCCGCATTTGACCGAATCGTGGTGACGCTGAGCTTCTACGTTGATCGTTCCAGCCAGAACCTAAGCACGAATATGAGGTCTCTTATCGAAATCTCTACTGTCTCCTGATGAACAATCAGTAATTTGATTGTAACTTGCGCGTATAAACTGCTGGTAGTAAGTTCGTTTGTATAGATATCGTGTACAACGAAAAGGATGATTGAGGACGAAGCTCTTTTCCGAACGATGCACGAAGCTCGACCAGGTTTAGATTCACAGCTTTCCTTGGTTAGGTCGTGTAAAAAATGGGAACTAGTTCACTGCGGTTCGTAGAAGAAAGAGGTCCAATTTTCGTTCTGCGAAATACTGAAAAAAATTCGTGTTATCCGTATCGTTCCCTGGCTTCTCTCAAAGACGACGAATTTACGGTACGGTAAAACCTCGTTCGTTGCACGAGATCGGAAATGCAGAAATCGGAGTTGTGCAACGAAAGATGTAACCCAGAGTCAGGCAATTTCTCAGTGCTTACCAGCGGCTCCCACTCGACTGGTATCTACGCGCAAAGCCTATGCCGAATGGTCCTGAAAAGTGAGAGAACCGGTAAATAATGGTGGGGGTCGTGCAGCGACGGCGGAGAAGGGGTTACCCGGCTCTAATGCAAAACCATCGCGCGATCTCTTCTCCCACTTTACTACTTTGTATTTCCCCCACTTCCATATTATATACTCCCGCCACAACTCGTGGTGGGTGTCGCTGGTACGCAAAGAACATTGCTTCCGTGCAATAAACGAGATGTAACGAGCAAGGCTGTACCATACCCTTCCATTTCACATTGAGGAAACAATTTCTCGCCACCCCTTTACGAAGAGAGGAGAAGCTCAGCCGGTGATGCTCTTTCTCTCTCTTTCTTATGATATAATCTTTGACCGTGCGTGCTCGCATGTACTGCAAAAAATCTTCCTCCTCCGTAAACGACGTGTCGTTGATTCAAGCCAGGAAACGTGAAATTGAACCCACCAAACGGGAGAATGCAGACATTGTCTTTCTACAATGTAATCGATAAAATTTGCTAAACGAGGTGATCGTTCGATAAATGTCTGGCATACTGAACAGTAACATTGGGGAGGAACGCGTTGTTTCGAAGTCAGAAAGTATGATTGGTCCCGGATAGTCGATCGAAATGTGGCCGGGTAAATATACATGATACCATAATATTTGTCTCCTTTTCCGTTTTTTCTTTTTTTCTTTTTCTCGTTTTATCATTTGTTTCGTTCTTCTGTGTTTCTTTCATTTTTTTTTTTGATTATCGTATCTACGACTCGAATGAACGTACTCGCGTAATGTTTTAGATGACCAACGACTACCAACAATCGTGTACCGATTCTATGTTTATTTAGTACAATCGTAAGGAAAAAGACATCGATTTGGTACGATAGAAAAAACCGAATTTCTCGCATTGTTCTTGCGATAACGCATAAGCGTACCTGAAGGAATTGACATCGGTCGGCTTGAACTTCGTCTAAAGTAACGCCGATTCTTATCTCATTTTTTTTTGTTTTGTTTATTTTATTTATTTATATACTTTTCTTTCTCTTCGTTAACTCGTTGAATAGTTGCGAATCTATCGTTTTTTATTTTGTTAGATTACGATACCTCAACTAATTTCTCTAGGTTGTTTTGCTCCGCCTCTTATCTGGCGTTACACGCGCGCGCATAAGAGTGCCGGGAGGGGGAAAAAAGCTATTGTGGCTTGTTCAACCGGGTGTGAAAAATGTACAAAGAAGCCGAAGGAACGCAGAAAAGGGAAGGAAGAACGAGGATGTTGACTCGCCTGACGCTTCGATGATTAACGTGACGTACGTGTACAGTTTTTCTCTCTCACCTCTCGTGATCGATACGAAAAAACTTGAATGACCAGAACTTGTTTGGACAGCGACGTGGCAACGTTCAAACGATAATATTTGTTCGCTACAATCGAGTCAGAGTGAAATGTATAAAACACAAGCATCGTTCGCGAGTTATCGTTAATGTTCGCATGGATAAAACGTGACTCAAGAGCGCTGATAGATAGCTCCTTCTCAAAACCCTAACGACGATGATGCTGACTATGATGATGATGTTCATGACGATTTTCATAATCGTATCCGGAATCTGCAAGTTGGTGTGGGATCGCGCTTACAGCCTATGATGAGACGTACTTAGTTCAACCGCAGACTTAGGCTACAGTAGAGACCACTCGCCTAACGATGCCTCCGATCCAATCGATTCTTAATGTTTTCGATACTTCGTAGAAAATCATCGACAGGAATGTTCATTGTAGTGTATACTAATGTTCCTGTTCAGTGAAACTGATTTCGAAAGAACATTTTTGTTCAAGTTGAATATGTTTATCATTGTTAACAATGAAGTTGTAGTTCTGGCGAGCAGAATTCGAAAGGAAATCGTAAGGCAAGAGTGTAATCGATGTAGCGAGAAATTAACGGAGCATGTCCTGAGAAAGAATGCTTGCAGCTAACATTTTCTGAAAGACGATTTCATCGATTTCGACAAGCTCGGGAAGCTTTTGTGGATACGCGAATCGATAAATTTGTATCGACTGACACAGTGTTTAACGAAATTCAAAGTACAGATCGTGTATTTTCGCGTACGTAGTCGAAGATTAAATTTATAAAATGAGAAATTGATGTTCATTATCTACAAATAATTAAAGAATATTTGTAGAACTTGAGCCGCGCAACTTTGAGCATCTCATTATTTAAATTAGACGATCACGAGAGCACGTCATAAGGGGAAACCCCATTAGGTGAACGGGTCCGTACGCCACCCTAAGTCTGCGGTCCAATATTCATATAGTTAGAGATAGTTCAATTAGTTAAATGTTTAGGTCCGCTAGCCCCTCCTGTCGGAATGCGTGTACCATAGTTTCATGTATAATATTCGTGTACACCGAGTGTTTGAAAAGAAGCGCACGAGATCCGCATCGCTCGTAGTGTATGTAATGGGTGCGTACTTCGTGCAATCGTATGTATAATTAATGTCTGTAATGGGTAGAAGAGATGTGCACGTATGTTTAGTATTTTTTCTTTATCGTGAACGCGAGTGTACATGTAGTTATTATTTTTTTTTTCATTAAATCTTGTTGCTAGTTCTTTACAAGTTACGCAAATAATTGCAAAAACATACCCTGTTTCCTAGTATCACCGACACCACGGCTACCGGATATCAGGTCGCGGCGCGCGTGACTTGAATCCAATGTAATTCCACAAAAATGGATCGATGACACGTTAATAGCTGTGTCGAGAGGGTTGATAAAATTTCTTCTGCCTTTCTGTGCAAGTGCGTTGGTAAAGTGCTAGTATGTCTAGATGAGATGTTTGATCGTTATTATTGTTATCATTAATATTACTTTTATTATTACTATTTAATTTTCTTTTTTCTCTTTATGTCGTTAATTATTATTTCAGATTACTGTATAATCGAGAGTGCGGAGGATAATCTAATTTCCCGTTTCTCATCGAATCTTCGTGCGCGTCCTCGCGCCCCGCCATAAAGCTGCCGGAAAATTGCTTTTCTCTGTCCCGGGGAAATCGCGAACGAAGGGAACCGGAGTTTTCCAGGTAACTTTGATGGCAGGCGACAATTGTTGTGCTCCAGGTGTTCTCACATCGGACAGCGACGACCACGAGTACCGATTTCTCGCGTTTTCACCGAACTCTAGATCGAAAAACTCCGCGGATTCGCTAAGTGAGTCAAGGAGAGTTTCATAAGTTGAATCGATCTGAAATTAATAGAACGTTCGATACTCGAGTGGCTCATTTCAATTTGCAAGCAGCGAATTCGTCTCGGAAATACATCACGTCATGTAAAAATAAATTCAAAGCTGATCCTCACAGATTACTATGTTTTAATATTATCCTTTCTTTCATATCTCCTTAAAGCTAAGAATACTTATTTTCTCCCCGCCTCCATTCCCACTAAGTCTCCCCATTCATTTCCCATAGTAAGATGCATACTACTTCGTTCGTAGCAAAAACTTTGTCGGATAAAATAGTTGTATTTTTTTTTGTTTTGGTTTGTTTACAATCGTCGTTACCGTCGTATTTATATTTATATATGTATACATTCATATTTATATGAATTTATCGTTATCCGTTAGGGTAATCGTGCTCCATGATATTCGCTATTAGTACTGTTACACATTAAAAAGCTTAGATCATAGTGATATTATCAATTGGTGCTTGCATACAAGCTTTACTAGTATACATGTCTTTCTCTTTCACGTCGAGTGTGTCTGTTCCGAGCGTATGCGCGTGGATCTAAGTATATGTACGTGTGTGCGCGCGCGCGCGCGTGTATGTGTGTGCAAGTGTTTCTATGTGATCACTTCGCAGGCCTAACGTCCCTTCGCCTAAATTCTTTCGTATAGTTTGCATAATAGTTTGATTTCCCGAACGCAATCGGATCGACTGAAATGAATTCCCTGTGAAAAATGGCTGACCCGAAACCCATACGACGACGTTCCACGCAAAAGTCTAACGGAACAACGAACGGAGAAGATTTGAACTGTCTTTGTCGAGTTGCAAAAACCGCAAGTAAAATACATGACGCGTGCAAATGGGAGAGACGTTCGCGAGCAGTCGTTGTACACATTGTCGACCGGAGACGCCGATCGGCGTCCTTTATTTTCCGACTGTCGTTGACGGGATACGCCAATTTGCGTTTCGCGTGTTAAGCGCAAATATCAATCGGTACCTTTCATTTCTGAGAAGACGACAAGCGCCTTCTAGAAATCGGTAAGCACGATCCGCTTCGTTGAATCCGCTCGACAATGTGCCAAGAATGTGTTTCGCTTTCCGGGCGTCGCTCGGGCGACGAAACCAAAGCAAGCGACTAGGATTCGCGTTGGTCATCGCCGAAGATCGATTGCTCGGACGATTGTGTAATCGCGTCGTTGGTGGCTCGCGGTTTCGCGGACACGCTAACCGATTACGCGAACAGGTGGCGGCACCGGGAAAACGAAACGCGGCAATTAGAATGTAAACAGGCGGATCAAAACGGTTTGTGGAACACGAGACTGGGCAGACGATCGTCTGGCCGAGTCCGATCCGTTGAATCGTCTTTGCCGGACGTGTGTACCATGGATCGATTCTGTACCCTGGAGAATGAAACGCTGATCCGCAGGCAAGCCTGCCTGAAGACCCTTTCGTAGGCTGTGCACGTAGCGCATCAGGCGGGCAAAGATAGATACACGATCGCGATGCACGTGTCTTCTAATTATGTTTGCGCTCGTGTCCGCTATGGCTGGGATTCGTGTTTGCGTGTGCTCACGGTTTCAGATCGCGATTGCTCTTATGGTCCGTGATTGCACCCTCGATTCGCAAACACGTGATTGCATTAATACCCAAGGTCGTCCCTATCTGCGATCGCTCGACGGACACGAATTTCATCTTTCTTTTTTGTTCATCCTCCTCAACCAGCCAATGTTATCCAGCCTACATCGCCATTCGTCTAATTTTCTTTCGTCTCTTCTTTGGCTTTTCTCTTTTGTCATCGAATCGCGATTTTCTTCAATACGTGTGTGTGTATGCGTGCGCATGTGACCGATTTCGAGGCGTTCGTTACCGGATATCCGTTCAACGAGATGCGTTTCTTAGACCCGCGCAGGTACAACGTGGCAAAGATTGATCCTTCTCGTTCTTCTCGCATTCAACAAGGTCATCAGAGTAGAATTCTAGCTGTTCAGACTGTACGTCGCGAACTCGTGCTCGCGTTCTCGATACATCGGTCTCCGTGTATACGCGTGCATACACACGCGCATGTGTAAAGTCAAATTGTACGCATGTGTATGCATACGTTGAAACAAGAGTTTAGCGTTTTAAAATAACAAGAATATATATATAATATATATATATATATTATGTATATATATATATATGTTTACCGTGTAGTATAAATTATGTGTACGTATCATGATGTATCGTTATCAATATTATTATTATTATTATTATTCATATATTATTGTTATTAATATTATTATTAGTGTTGTCGTTTATTATTATAAATTAGTTATTAGTATTAATTGATTTTTCATATAATATAATAGTGTTTTATATCATCAATAATTAGCAAGCCATACGAGCTTGTTAGAGGAGAGGAATTTATAGCACACCCCATCTTCAACTTATGTCTATTAACGATGTATTAGTTTCTTGAATGTCTGTATCTCTGTGTGTGTATGTATAAGTTAGATTACAATAGTGGTGGCATGATCCGTGTATTAGGAGTGTATCTGTGTGCGTGCATATGTGTATGTTTGTTAACTGTGTGCGAGCAGACAACAAATTCATGAACGAATAAAATAACGATCATTTGTTCGTATTGCAACGGGCATGTTAATTCTCTAATGCTTTATCGTCTGAAACTTGCAATGAAACTCTGTTTTCGAGAGCCATCAAAGTGCTCTCGTAATAATCTTACCGGAAACAAAGCTAATGGTGTTTTAATTTCACTTCGCCATTTGCGAAGTTTCCAAACGGTTCAATTATGAAATTGAGAAAATAGAGGGTACATTAATAGACGGCGTTCTTTGACGGAAACTCGGGAATTTCAGCGAGTTCTCTGGTAACTTCTTCAAGTTGACATTATTCAAGGAATTTGTTAGATATGCGGCTAATTGGTAATTACTTTGGCGATATTATTGTGCAATGATTTTATAAAAATTTAAAAGGTGTTACACTTTTTTAGAATTAACTTTTGCGAATTCATTTGATTAAAATTGAATTCAAATGGATTTTTAAAAGAATTTAAAAAACTGAATTCTGGAACTGCGATTTGCAAAGAAATTCAACTTTCGCGTATATAGCATTAGGTCAATGACCTCGCAGCAGTCGAACAGCCTTCACGCAAGGAAAAGAGTTGCCTGGCCCTGATATATAAGTACATTGTATATAAGCGTACATGTGTATATACAAATATATAGATAAATATATGAATATACATACATATACACGCATACACGTATGTACGAATACATTTGTGTGCTTATGTATATATTCGTGTGTAGCAATTATTAATATTCATTTAAATAGGGTACAAAGCGTATAGTCAAACGAGAGGATCGAAACTGCCCTTTAAACAAATTGATCGACCAGTGAACCATTCGATAGGGTATCATCAAGAAACATATTGTGTCAAATTTCATTCGGGGGTATAATTGAAAAATCAATTTTTATCCCATTTTTTCCTACGTGAAAATGCTGAAAAAAATTAAGAAAATGCCACACATGCAGATACATACTCTGCAATTCGTCTAGGATTTTTAAGTTAAAAATTCTGGTTCCGAAACATCAGAAAAATGGGAAAAATGCAAATTTCGCGTTGAAACCGAAGAGTGTCATCATTTATATTTTTACAGTACTCGAATTTTTCCAGATTTAAAAACAAAAAATAAAAACTGTTCACTGCTTAATGTTCGACGCGAAATCTGTATTTTTTCGAAGTTGTTAAATTTTTTTACAACCATATTTTTCAACTTAAAAATTTCAAACTAATACCTGACTTTTTCAGAATTTTCGTATATAGGATTAATATTTCATATAAGACGTTTCTTCTCGATACCCGACGAAATAACTGGCAATTTAATCTGGTTCGAAGACACTTTCGATTCCCTCGAAAATTGCTATACACTTCACGATAGTTTTTAGTCGCATCATTATCTGCGTCAGACTAGAGGCGGTCCTTCCCATTCCCCGTCCCTCGAAGTAGTAATTCATTTTTCCGTTTCTGTTTAATTCACCTAAATAATAGTAATTTACTAAGTGTCTAGTTCCTTTTAATCAATACATGTATATATTGATAATGTATGCATACATACATATATACATATATTCATTTCTGTGAATATTCATTTATATTATATTTCAATATTTATAGTATTTATATTTATATATTTATATATTTATATACTTCTTCTTCAATAATTCATATTTAAATATTTATATAGAATAGTTGTTGGTACTTTGGTTGATTATTTCTGCTAGATCAGAGTTTTTCCTCTCCGTTCCATCGCTCGCCTACGCTAGTTCTCTACCGTACGCAATGTATTTGGTTTCGTTTATTTTTTTTGTTCATTTAATAACCCCCATTTATCCCCCTACAGCTTTCTCTCTCTCTCCATCGCTGTCCCATTATTTATCTGGCTTCTGTCCGCGATCGTCACTCGCATCGAAACTACGTGATTCGACCGGGCACCGCTCGTTAAATGTCTGAATGTTTTATTTATCATGCTAAGAAAGTGTACTCGATTACTGGGGCGAGCACTATCCGCCGCTGTTCGGTCACTATTAACGGTGACAGCGGTAGGCAAAAGTTCTGTGATCTTGTACCAGTACAAGTGCGACATGCATTATATGCTCGGTTTGCATCTGTTTGCTCTAGATATGGGATCTCGCGGTTCTTCGAGATCCTGTATTGCACGAGTAAGCAATCTCAACAAAAAAGGAGAAACAAACAAGGAACAATACTCTTAAAACTATCAGCTGCTCGATGGCAGAGGACTAGATTACAACGCTTACAGCTGTAACTACAAGAATACCTAACTTGTTAGCACAAGTTGATGGTAATTTTGAGAAACAGACGTTCGAATCAAGTGAAACCGATCGTTATAATTTGACTAGAACTCAATGATTTCTGTAAATGTTTAAGTACTTTGTCCGATCTCGCTACTTCGAGATTCCAAACGTTAAATCTTTATCGCCGCGTCTGGTTAATAGAAGCAGCGATAAGAAATAAATAAATATATTTAAAAAAAAATGACTAGACGTAGACTAGCTAAGTAGAATTACAGGAAAGCACATGTGTGCATTGAACCGGTCCCAGATGATCATCTTCTTCCGCGCGAAGAAGGATCTTACCAATGTCGCCGCCATTTTCGCCTCCTTCCTACTCCCGTGTTCGTTTGTTTGGATAATCACAGCCTAATTGACATTTCTCGGGCGATGCGTGTCTGATCAATTAAAACGTGAACGATTGGATTATGGGTTCATCGAGCTGCGCAGGGATCGAGAAGCGAAACAGTACCCTCGATCCCTGTCTATCGATCACGAAGCGTTGCGATCTGGTTTGAATGAGAATCCCTCGTTAGAAAAGAAACTACGGCCGGAATATCGCACGCTGCTTGACGCTTTTCATGACTAATGGGAGGTTGATTATCGTGATCGTAATAATATAATCGAGGAGATGGCGATGGCGATGCGGGTAATAATTAATAATACAAGTTCTATACATTGGAAAACGAGCGCTGTGACGTGGACGACCGGACTCTTCAAGATAACTTCGCTTTGACACGGCACTGACGATTCTTTTTAAATGTCGTATATAAAAAAAGAATTATATAAGTAATATATATAAGAATATATATAAGTAAGAAGAACCGATGACCCACGAATGTCGGTTCGGCACTGATTCCATGTTGTCACATGTGTACGTATATTTGTGTGAGTGTCAACCGTGCGCGAGCGCGCTCAATTATGTACGTGTTCCTTTTTGTTTCATGCAGGTAGAACGTGTTCTCCTTGTTCATACGTAGCCTCGGTTATTTTTTTTTAGAAATTTTTAGACGTTGCGTAAGACGAGCACCCTGTATATGTGATTGACAAGTTTGCGTTAGGAGAGACTGCGAAATACTGCGTCGTCGGATGCGGCCTTGGCCCGAAGACCGTCCGACTATGGAGACAATCCTAATGACGCCCGTTCTCTATATCGATTATTAACAGCAATCGCGCGTTCCTAGATCCTAAAGCTGCGAGAATTCTACTAGAGTCAACGTTTTACTTCGTGTCCCGAAAAATGAAAGCCAGCGAAGTTCGTCCGCGAACTAAATTCGTTTTCCCGCGGGTCCGAAGAGGTGTATTGTCTCTTCAAGTTCTTCGGACCGAGATACTGTTAATAGTTAACTTTTCAACGATGATCCCGCCGACGATATACCGTCGCCGCACCGTTGTGTCAGGAACTAAGAGTGTTCTTCAGTGATTATTGGAAGGTCACCCGTCTCGAACGTTTACAATTATTAAACTAGGACTTAACGTGTCATCGGAATGATAATCTGAACGAGAGACAACAGGCTCTCGGCTAGGCTTCACGAATGGTTAGACCTCGGTATCGTACTAGGACTAGCTTCTAGAAGATGATGGGGCCATCGTTTGATACTGTTCAGATTTGGCAGTATGATTCGAGAATGAAGGACAAGGGCGTAGAAAGGGTCAGTGGGGATGGGGAGATGGGGAACGCGAACAGGACGATGAAGATAGCGAATACCGTTCCTAGTAAACAATCCGATTTCGTCTGAACATTCGAGAGCGTGGAAGCGTGCATCGTACTCGTTTTCTGTTATTTCGTACTGAGTTCAGCTCTGGACATCCGATGTTTTAGCATCAGCCTCTTCGTTCTCGCCGTGTGACTGCAGGCGAAGTCGCTTTACTGACTCCTAATTTTTATCCTCTAATTAATTGTCTAACTAGTGTACTAGGTTATTATAGTGGAGAGCGTTGTAACGGTGATTCAAACTCGTCACTTCTGATCGTCGAGCGTTCAATGAGCCCGTGTTCTTGTACGACATCTGCAATCAGAAAGGTTTTATTCGTATTAGTTCATCAGCTCGAAATATAACTCAAGTTCTATATTTCTTGATTTACAGTAAGTCACACATTTGTTCACGTACTGCTGAAAGTAAAATTCAGTGAATAATTAGTATACGACAACGTTTATTTATTCCCCTTTTGTTTCACTATTCTTTTGTGATGCATTTTAATAGTGCTTTTGCCGTTAAAATATTTCTTTAAGTATTTCTAGAATATTTCTAGTAAGACTAGAAATTGTTTATTCAGGATTTGGTCGAATAAATGTAACATCTTTTTATGAACAAATCTATGAGTCACTGTAGGCTTTTTGAAAAGATTATGCAATATTAAAAGATATTAATGAATAATATAAGTTTCAACATTTTTATAATTTTTATATTTTATCAAGCTTTTGATCTAGAATTATTAACCAATTAGAGACTTTTGATTGATAATCGAGTCTATTTTTAATGTTACATGTAGTGTATAAAATTATTGTTAAAATAAGAATTGTTGAGACGTACTCTGTAGGTTATGATGTACGGTGCATATCGTCCAGTTTCTCTAAGCTAGGACTTTGGTTAGTATGGCCGGCTTGCGTCCTTGGGCCTTTTTAACTGGACTTTTAAACGTTTCATCCCTATCTGGAAGCCATTCATTGCTTGAATTGCCTGCTGCGCGCTCGTTGGATTGTTGTACGACACGAAACCTGGAAGAACCGAATGATAAAACTGATAATAGACACCAGAAGGGAACGTTGAGTCACGTGACTTAATTTTTGAAAACACCTGAAATAGAATTACACACTTATTTCGTAAGAACATGAAGATAGTACAGAAATCTGATGCAATGTGATGTTTCATTATAATTCGAAACGAAATGAATTCTTCGTTAGATAGTTTATCATTAAGCCATACATTAACAACCACAGTACTTTTAAAGCTTCGTATTCGGTGCCTAAATCAGTATCGTGAAACTATAAACTGAATAGCGTCTAATTAAGTCAATGTAATTTTATGATATTTTCAGAAGAACATAGAAGATTATTAAAGGAATTGTAGTCAACAAAAATATTTAGCTACCCGGTTGCAACCATAAGGGTTAAACGTGCTCATTATATCACTACAGATTAGTAGTACACAAATATAACTGAAACATTAGAAATGTTAGTAAAAGTAAAGAAAATGAAACAATATGTTTGTACGAGTTCATTAATACAATTTAGATCTTTAAAATTTGAATTGTGTTGTTTGAACTATTGCAATAAAAATATTCGTAGGGAGAAAAAAATACTTTTGTAAAAGTAATTTCGAAGTTGTGCCCAAAATGATTGAAGTTACTAACTATATTTTCTATAATCATTATCAATGAAGATAGTTTAATAGGAATGTATTCTAAAATTCGATTTTTCTAGCCATGTTCGAATTGCAATGTGAAAATATAGCGTCAGGTTCAACTACAATTGAAATTGTTTCGTTTCAGATTAACCCTATATACTCCTATTACATTTTGCATGTAATAACTTTTATTTCATACGTTCCTTGGCCTAAAAATTTGCACCACCTACAAATTTCATAATTCTTGGTGATTTCAGTAAAATCTTAAGATCTGAACAAAATTCGATTGCAAGTTTTCAATTATATTATATGCTAATAATATGTATAGGTAAATATAATTTTAAGTTCAGACTGTTCCATTTTACAAAAACCACAAAAAAGTAGAAAATTGTGAGTGGTTTTAATCTTTTGTCCAAGAGCTGTACACAAACAATACACATGTAGCTACTTTCAATGTGGTAAAATAAAGTTGTATAAAATTAGTATCGATGAAGTCTGTTGAAGTACATTTTGAGTAGAACACTGAAAGTAACAAGGAATTGCTGGGAATAAAATTGGAAAGAATTCGTACCGCAAAGGGTTAACGAATTGGGGGTTTATCGGTCGATGAAAATGAGAAGCCGAGTGCTATACATGGCGGACGGTGTCAAGCTATCGAAAGGGTACTGAGTAGCTAACCAGTGATTTAGATTAGTCGATACGCCAGGCAGGAATAAAAAGTTTCCTACGATGGGATCTCGGTATTATCAAAGTTTCGTCTCGGAACGGCCGAAAGTGAGAGGGAACGAAAAGGTGTACGATAACGAAGCTTTTAACAACAGGAGCGCCGCTGAAAGGTCATCAGGGCCATCCCAGTTTAAGCCAATTTTGACCATTAGCCCCGATCCAATTTTAGTTTTGCCATCATGGCGGCCTACTGCCTGACCAATCGCGGCTGTTCATCGTTCAACGGCCACCGCTTTTACTCAGAGTTCGTAAATTACGTTTACCGGGCGACTGAAAGAGACTTTAACTCTTGTTCGATGGAAAACATTTCTTTTGCGCGCAGGTTTTTTTTTCTCATGTCCGGTCGGGGCCCCGTTATTGAGTTTCGTGAAATTAATTTGGAGCATTGTAACGCGGACTCTAACGTGTGCGCAGCAGACAAATTACATTCCCGCGGACATGGCAGCGAATTATTTCGGTTACAATGCTCAAAGTATCCTCGTTCCCTCCGTTTCCATTCGTGTCAAAGAATTTTTTCCGCGAGCTGATCAGAGCCGATTATCAAGTGCACGTTACAAACGAAGAATAGGCATGGACTGCACTCTTTTTTGCTCATCAGCGCAGGCGATAATGATACGCGAGAGAACATATTATAAAACTGAAATATAACGACGCGCGTTCTACATTATGAAACTTGATGAAATAAAATGTCCACGAATATAATTCGTATGACAAAACTGCATTCAGTTGCTGATGGGGATGATCCTTCTCAATTAATATCGAATCCAACTGAACTTCACAATTTCCCCCCTCCCCCGAAGCTTTTGATACCTATTATACGCCATTCTATTCGGTTCGGGTACATTCAATACGAATATGATTTTCTGTTTTAGCGCAAAATTACAAGGTCTCGAGATATTCGCAGAAAATTTTCGTACTAGTACATTGAATTTTATTCATAAGTACATAGGTAACTATAAGTTAATCATTAACTCTATTAAGGTATTGTAAATTAATCAGTAAGTCACTTTCGTTAAAGAAAATTCCCGTACTCATTGGAAACGTCTGGAATTTCCTCAAAACCCGTGTACTGACGTCACCTGTCACCACAATAGATGATTTAAACAAAAAAAATGGATACGATAAAACAATGCAATAGGGCGCATGCTGTAATAAAAGCAAAGGGAGGGAACACAAATTATTAAGTATCTACGTAATATAGTGCATACGTTAGTAGTTGATCAAAATTGTTATTAAATTTCGTTCTGGCCTTTCAATACTACCGCGAAAAATTTGAAAAATTATTAGTGACCCTAAGTTTTGGCTACACTATAACTCGGCCTATCCTGATCGATAATTGCCCTCAATCGTTCCGCATATATTAATCCGAATAATTTACAATTAAACAAAGAACATTAATTCATAACTAAGAATCTAAATAATATATGCAAATGAAATATAGAAATGAACAAAATTAATTAACTTTCAAACACACACACAGGTACGTACACAATCATATTACATACACTATAACAAATATAAATGACAAAACATTAATACATTTAAAGTAAATACTTCTTTCCGTTTACCTAACTTATTTGTTTACCAAATGATCATCTTATGTTATCCACTGTCCGAATTTGGTTTTACCCATAACCGCATATTTCACACAGATCTATAAAATGTATATTTTAAATTTTCAATATAGACCCACATGAAGTCGTAAACAACGATTTTAATATTTTTTCTGTAATTTGTCTCGACCAATTACAATTTTACCAAACATTTTTACTCGCATCTTGTAATAAACAAATTTCTCTGACTTCTCGAAAAAATCCAAGTCGTTTGGTTAAAAAAGTAATTGTCCTTTTAAAAGAATCCGAATATTACTGTGATTCGCTGTAAGTATGTGATTACAGAATTGTTTGTAACGCATGAGGAAGAATCGGATCACTCCCATCACTCTTTACGATGGCCCTTCAGCGAACGACTGCCGGTAGAACAATATTAACTATGGTAATTGTTAGCGAATAGCCGACGGACGTGCACGATCGTGCAATCATCCGCATGTTCGTGAATTTGTCTCGTGTGCGATTAATCAAAGCGAACCGCGTTTTTAGAATCCTTTCCGGTACGATCTACATGGATGTATCAAAAAAGGCTTCCCGGATTCATTTCAGTCCGGTTGAATGGGCATTCGCGTTAAATAGGGACTTTGTATATGCGAGATTCCGAATGGAACACTAAATGTTTGCGTGTCCATTGGCACATTGAGTGTTTCTAGGGAAATGTGATATCAAGTGCAAATGATTATTGCGTTTGGAATATTTATCTAAACATCACATGGCAAACGCTGTATTAATATTTCCAATATTCAAATTTACATTTTGGACACGGTGTAACGAAATCCTTTCAAAATCGAGGAAAATAAATATGGTGTCCTTGATAAGTGTCTAAGGTTATTCGTATTTTAAGATTTCTCATGATTACACTACGAATTTCATGCATTTATGACGAAAATGAAATGCAAATTAAAAACTGAAATTAAGGATACATCTATATTACTTCCAACTTACTGAAATTATTGAAAGAAGAAGATATTTTGATTTCATATCCGAGTCTGTAATTCAAATCTAAAACACACGTTTTGTAGATCTGCGTATATTGCATACGTACTGAAAATTTCATCAAAATTAATCAACATTTAAAGTTGATCACGTAAGGGTGATATTCACTTCGAAATGTTTGTTGTTCGCAGCAACGTTAACCGATTTCGATGAAATTTCCACGGTGTGTATAATCAACACCGGAGAGAGAAGGCGAAACGTTCAGAGCGTGAATACGAAATCCGACAGCATACAGAGATACAAGAGCGTTTTATATTATAACTAATTCCCCCATTGTACGATAATAAGAGAACAGTACTAGTGGCGACAAGGAAAACGTGAGTATTAAATCTTTAATTCCATGGAAAGAGGCAAAAGAATGCAGAACATTTATGTCGCCATGCAAAGGACCATGCTCGAATAATAAGAGAAATCGAAATAATAATAAAAGGTTACGCAGTTATAAACTGTTGCACGCAAATATGACGGTACGAGACTACCATGCGAATGCCTGGTTCGCATAAGGCAGATCAACGACATTGTTCGCATCTTAGACCATATATGTATACATATGATTTCCGATGGAAATCACCGACACAAATTTTCTCGACACGGTTTTCACCGACAAAATTTCACCGACTCCAGATTTGACCGACAACACTTTTAAGCGATAACAACTTTGATCGACAACGATTTTAACTGACTATGATTTTAACTGACTATGATTTTGACCGACTATGATTTTGACCGACTATGATTTTGACCGACTACGATTTTGACCGACTATGATTTTGACCGACAACAAATTTCGCTAACTGAAGTGATCGTCTCAAGTCGTTGTCGGTCAAATCTGGTGTCGGTCAAATTCGTTGTCGGTCAAATCTGGTGTCGGTCAAATCTGGTGTCGGTCAAATCTGGTGTCGGTCAAATCTGGTGTCGGTCAAATTCGTTGTCGGTCAAATCTGGTGTCGGACAAATTCGCTGTCTGGTTAAATTCGTTGTCGGTCAAATCTGGTGTCGGACAAATTCGCTGTCTGGTCAAATTCGTTGTCGGTCAAATCTGGTGTCGGTCAAATCTGGTGTCGGTCAAATTCGTTGTCGGTCAAATTCGTTGTCGGTCAAATTCGTTGTCGGTCAAAAACGTTGTCGATCAAAGTCGTTATCGGTTAAACGTGTGTCGGCCAAAGTTATTGTCGGTCAAATCTGGAGTTGGTGAAAACCGAGTCGGGGAAATTTGTATCAGTGATTTCCATGGGACCCACATATAAACCCAGTACAGATAATTTTCTCATCGACAAAGATGAAATACAGTGTGACGTCACATTTTCGAAAGATGTATAAGCTATGCTCTTCGACAGTCTCTACGCTTGGCTTATAGAGGGGTGAGGGGGATAATTACAAAGAATTTGGCATTGTATCATGAAATAATCAATTATAAACTGTATTTGATATACAGATGTTCATTCTATATGTTTTATTAAGGTATTACAATGAAGTAAAAGTAATAATCAGCATCGGACTGCCGTGATAGCCATTTCGAAATTATCTTTACAGTTATTTTGTGACTTCACACTATACCTTGCTTTGCCGAGCTGTACTCTCGATTTTCGTATACACATACTATACTTACTATAGGTATATATAGTCTAAGGTTCGCATAGTCGAGTTTGTGTTTGAGGTTATGTTGGCTCATATAGTCGAGTTGTCTTCGAAGTTATGTTGGCATTTTGCTTGCGGGAGGTCTATTATTGGGATTTTCATGATTGTACTGTGCCTGGGGAAAACAGAAATTTTCTTTTGCATTGCAATCTTAAATGAAACCATAGATTTTACAAAATTAGTCAAGTAATATCGACATAATCTTTCTATATCCCTGCACTGACTCGACTATATGAGACAATGCGTTCATCGATAAGGTTACTCAGCCACGATTCCGTTAGCTAAAGGGCCAGACAAACCTATGACTAGAAAATAAAACAGTGCGAAATAAATGATTAAGGGCCACGCAGTTTCAATGCTGTTACTAAAAGTAAAGGGCCATGCAAGAAAGGTTGACTGGATTTCCATATAGTGGATTTTGAAAATTTGAGGTCAGGTCAATTCAAATGACTCAGAAGCAGATATCTACAATAGGCCTAGAAACATTCGACTGCGAATGGGACCAAATTTCAGTGGGTATACGCTGGGAAAAATGGAGAAGAGCTCTGGAAATATATCTCTTAACGCTTAATATAGATAAACCTATAAAATCACGCTACTCTTTTAGATACAGGAAGCTTACAATAAGAGAGATTATAAGAGATATATTATAACATACGTAAGAGATATATAAGAGATATAATACACCAGGTGCTCACATCGATGAAAATGAGGGAATAGATGTTTACCAAATTGCTCTGGGAAAATTAAATGACTACTTTACTCCAAAACAAAACGAGTATTATGAACGATACCGTTTCAGATTAATTAAACAAGAGGAGGGGGAGGGTTTGAAAAATTTCTCCTCTGGCTTCGTAATCAAGCAGACAGGTGCAAATTTATAAACAAAGACGAACATCTAATAGATCAAATCATCGAGAAATGTAGTTCAACTAATCTGAGAAAAAAATTTACAGTAGGGGACGCGTTCACTTTAGAACAAATAATAAACGAGGCAAATACTTTGGAAGCTACTACGAGCGACAAATAGAACAAATGGAAAATAAAAATACAAACCAAAGAACTTGGGATACTAATAAAGCTGATATTAATAGAATAAATGATGGATCGAATATATACAAAAAATGTAAAAACTGTTCTAGGTGCGGTAGTAAGAAACATTCGACTGACGACAGTAAGTGTTCAGCCGAAGATAAAAGATGTTTAAAATGCGGTTTCATTGACCATTTTCGAGAACATTGCAAAACAAGAGAAAAAGGCCTAACCAAGAGATCGAAGCAGAGCTCAAAGAAAAACAACGAAATAAATGACATCTTTAACTTAGACATTGACTCAAGTATAAGTTGCAAAGTGGGTGGAGTAACCATCAACATGCTGATTGATTCAGGCAGCAGATATAACGTAATTACAGATAACACTTGGGATTATTTGAAGAGCTGCAAAGTGGAAGCCTTCGATCAGGTAAAAATCGCTGAAGGTTATAGGTTCTTTTAAAGTGGATATTTCTATAAACGAAAACAAAAGTAAGGCAGTTGTCTACGTCATCTGCAAAGGCAGGCGTGATCTTCTAGGAAAACTATCACCATTGAGCTTGAGGTTTTATTGATCGGCCTCCAAATATTTGCCATCGATACCTTCTCGAAATTTAAGGGTACATATAAAGGTCCATACTTGTAAACGCAAAATTAATGGAACTGGAAAAAACCGACATTATAGAAAAAGGCAACGGTCCGTCACAGTGGGTGTCCTCAATGGTACCGGTACTAAAAGAAAATGCGGAAATTTGCATTTGCATCGACACCGAAGAGCAAACGAGGCCATTATCAGAGAGAACCACCCACTGCCGACGATGAATGAACTCCCGTCGCGATTTAGACAGGCTAAATATTTTCACGTTTGGACATAAAAAAAGGCATTTCACCAATTGGAAATTGACGAAGAAAGTCGATACATTATAACCGTTAGCACCAGTAAAAGGTTATATCGATACAAAAGGCTTGTGTTTGGGACATCATGTGCACCAGCAATATTCCAAAAACCTCTCGAAAGAATACTGTTGGGATGTGAAGGGACTGCAAATTTCATCGACGATATAATCGTATGCAGAACCGAAGAACAGGAGCATACCAACGGCTCGACAAGCTAAGAAAGGTATTGGAAGATAATGATATTCTTTCAAATAAAGCGAAATGTGTCTACAAAACAAGGAAGATTGACATTTTGGGATACGAGTTATCAGAAAGGGGTGTAACCGAAGAACAGGAGCATACCAACGGCTCGACAAGCTAAGAGAGGTATTGGAAGATAATGATATTCTTTCAAATAAAGCGAAATGTGTCTACAAAACAAGGAAGATTGACATTTTGGGATACGAGTTATCAGAAAGGGGTGTAAAGCCTTTTGAAAAATATATAAAGGTTATACAAATCAAGCGAGAACCTTCAACGGTAGGAGAAATACAGAGTTTCTTGGGTTTAGTTAAATTTGTGGGGAAATGGATCCCAAAAGCATCACATACAGAACCTCTTAGAGCATTGCTACGATTGAAATTGAATAGAGCAGTGAATATTAAGAAATATTGGACAGCCGACCAGGATAACGCATTCTAGCAGTTAAAGGATTGTTTGTTTCAAGTACAAACATTAGTCTATTATGATCCTGCAGACAGAACTCAAGTTTTAGCGGATGCTTCTCTTGTCAGACTAGGAGCTGTCCTCACGCAAGACAAGACAACATGATCCTCGAATGATAGCGTGCGGCAATAAAAGCCTCACTGATTATGAGAAACGTTACAGCCAAACGGAAAAGGAAGCTTTAGCAATTGTTTGGGCGGTAAAACATTTCAAAGTATATTTGCTGGGGAAGAAGTTCAAACTCATAAATGACCATAAGCCGCTTGAGACCATTTTTGGACCGAGATCGAAACCTAGTTCCCGAATAGAACGTTGGGTTCTTAGACTACAAGCTTGTAAATACCAAATTATATATCGACCCGGTAAATCAAATATTGCAGATCCGCTTTCACGGTTGTGTAAATCGAGAACATTGGAACCGTTTGACAACGAAAATTACATTAATGAGGTTATAGAATACAGTAGACCAACACAGCAGTTTGCTTGGAAGAAATTGAAACGGCTTCGGGGCGCGACGAAGATATCGCTAGAGTGAGGGTAGGAATTGACAAGAATATATGGGATAATTCGGTCAACAATTATAAAAATTTCCATTCGCAAATATGTTTTCAAGGAAATATAGCCTTAAGAGGGAGTAAAATTGTAATTCCCGAAAGCTTGCGCCAAAAAATACTGGAAGTGGCTCATTAAGGCCATCCTGGCATTGTTGCCGATGAAGACTCGCCTCCTAACTAAAGTGTGGTGGCCTAGAATCGACAAGGACGCGGAGAACAGGGTTGAAGCGTGTAAAGGATGCACTTTGGTGTCAGCTCCTAATCCACCACAACCAATGAAACGACGAGACCTCCCAATAGCACCATGGGTTGACGTAGCAATAGACTTTATGGGCCATCTTCCTACCGATCGTTTACTCATTGTGGTCGATTACTAGAGTCGATATAAAGAGATCCAAGAATGGAAAGAAATATTTTCGAGACAGGGTTATCCAACAACACTAACCTGCGATAATGGAAATCAATTCACCAGCGGGACCTTCAGATATTTCTGCAAAGAATGTGGTATTATCATATACAACACAATCCCCTACTGGCCACAGATGAATGGCGAAGTAGAGCGCCAAAACAGAGACGTTTTAAAACGATTGAGAATCAGCCAACTGGAGAAGAAGAACTGGAAGGAGGATCTACTAGAGTATCTAATCACGTATAATAACACACCCCACAAAATTACACGTAGAATCCCTACCGAATTATTTTGTAAGAGACAATTCCGGGATACGATACCAGCGGCATTGAACGTAGAATGGTGGACGAGGAGGTTAAGGATCAAGACTTGGCTAAAAAGATGAAAGAAGAGGAGCATCAGACTGTAAATTAGAAGTAGGTGAAAAGGTATATGTCAAGAACATGACCAAGGACAACAAGCTCACGCCGAACTTCAACCCGGCCACACGCACCGTAACAAGCGTGAACGGGGGAGATGTCGAGATAAGGAATGACTCAACAGGCAAAGAATACAGAAGAAATATAATTCACCTTAAAAGGGCTAACGATGGTGAATGGTCGGTGGTGGAGAAAGACAATAACGGCGAGCTAGATGAGAATAACAATAAGAATGAGACCTAATGCACAAGAGACAAAGTGTGCCAATTTTGTAGCTAACTACCATATTGTTACTAAGCATTATATTGTAATTATAAAAAAAAGTTTCATTAAATAAAAAAGGGATGTAGTGTACATGCTCTGAACGTTGCCTTTGGACTTGTATACGTGTCCGAGCGTGCTGGGGGCAATTGCGAGTCAGTCAGGACGTAAACACCAGAGAGAAAGAGAGAGAGAGAGAGAGAGAGAGAGAGAGAGAGAGAGAGAGAAGGCGAAGCGTTCAGAGCGTGAATACGAAATCCGACAGCATACAGAGATACGAGAGTGTTTTATATTATACCTAATTCCCCCATTGTATGATAATAAGAGAACAGTACACACACAGATCTACAAAACGTGATATATGAATTTTCAATATAGAAGCACGTAAAACACTTGTGAAAGGCAATAATTAGTATTTTCTCTGCAATTTTTCCAACTTGTGTTGTACACCAGCTAGTAAACTAATCCTTCCAATATGTTGAAAAATTCCAAATCGTTTGAACACATTTAAAAAAAAGTTATTCCGTTTGTTAGAAAGACATTTTCAAGGTTCTGGCCCAGAAGGCTCTCTTAATTAGTTTCCAGCAAGCAGCTGCTGCTGTCTCCTACCTTTAGATTTCAAGATCGTTCGAGTTTACCTGTTCAACGGCCTTACGTGTCTCTCTTCAGGCCACGATTGATCTGTATCGCGGGAATGACACACTTACCGAAACATTTACTCTGGTTGGTGGCTCGGTCGATGAAAACCTTCGACGATATGACGTGGCCAAAAGAGACGAACATCTGCATGAGCTCACTGTCCCCAAACTCTTGAGGCAGGTGATAGATGAACAGGTTGCAGCCCTCGGGTCCTGAGAGAGAGCATCCTACCATATAAATCAGAGCACATCTAAACATCTAAACTTGAAGTATAATACTCAAGTTAGAATGTTAGTTCTGGATGAGTTTCGTCATTTGCAATAATGATTCCGACGCGTTTAGGAGAACCGCCTCGCGTTAGCGAGTATACACAGATTCGATCTCCCTCCGTGTAACGTTTTCTTTGAATATGCTTTTTTGATGAAAATGAAGGTGTAGATTTCGGTGTTCGTCTTTCGATGACAATCTGATTTCTCTCTCGTCGCACAGAAATCATAAGGGATGATAGCAGACAGCGGTATACATTTTTGATAATGAATCGCAATGATAGGCTGATTTGAAAGGATCAGGGTTGTCAACAAAACGTGAAACGGGATACTGAAAGAATGATTCGGTGGGGAACTGAAATGAGAGAAGAACAGAGACGGGAAGAAATGATGATCAAGATAGAACAGTTGCAGAAACAATGAAATAACAGGTTGATGGAACGAAAGAAGTATGAAAATGCCGACGAAGAGAGTAATGATTAGAATGTCACGGCGATATCCGTCACGACAATGAGACTTTTCGCGGCTCAAATAACGTTGAGTATTTATACTTTCAAATATACAAACACACAACACTGGGATTCACAACACAATGGCGAGCGAGGTGAGGGGGTTTTCAAATGAATGCAAATGGATATGAGGGGTACAGTGATAATAGTGATGATACTGATTACGATAGTGCGACACTTTACATGAGTTCGTCGTCAGACATATTAATCCGTCGTCATGTTTATGCCAGGCTTCTTTTTGCCTGGGCGTCGTATGATTCAAATCAGAGTCTGCGTGGAAATTCGATAGTAAATGAAAGAACCTATCGCGGTGCCTGAGATTTCGATATATTTGCATGCAAACTTCGGGTCGGAACCTGAAAATTAGTGACACGTGGGTACCCGATGTTTAAGTCGGTTCGCGTAGTGCTCGGGTTGGGTCGGGAATTCGGGGAAAATACCCGACCTGACCCGAACTCGAATTTCCGGGTACCCGCCCATCCCTAATATTTGCATGGGTATAATGCTCGTTGCTGCTTGGTGTGTTCTCGCGAAGGCTTTGGTAACGCGATACTTTGTCTTCTCGCTCGATTCACCAGCGAAAATTTATTTTAATTTTCGTTCGGACTCCCCGTAATTATTATCTACTTCGTTAACGGACGATCCGGTGCGTTCGTTAAATTTCGTTAAAGTTTTTTAAATGAAACGCAATTCCTTTTCCGGTTTAATTTCGCATCTTTCATCGGACAATGAGGAATTCTTTCCTTACTTTATGTCAGCCGCAAGAGGTACGAAGACACCGGCGATTAATACGTCTGCGGAGAAAAGTCCAATGGGAGAAGCAAAGCGAAGGGTCGGAATAACGAGAGTCCAAATAAGGATTTAGCTAATTTCACTGAACTTTATAACTCCGACGTCAATTAGCGGCGATTATGACCATGGAAACTTCTGCTCTCTTGGCCAGTGTTTCCTGACTAACGGACGCATTTAAGTAATGAGATGGCTGCCACTCAACTTTTAGGATGCTACTCATCGCGACTCGTTTGTTCCTTCGGCGAGATTCACCCCTCTGTCACTTTATCGCCTTTACGAACAACCGTCGCACTGTCGAATTACTCCAGAGTGTAATTGTCCGTTCCCAGTTCCGTGAACAATTACTATCTTCGTTCACTTGAAAGTTCACAGACGATTGTAGATTCCCTTGCTACTCAAAACGCGATTACGAATAAGTGGCCTTCAGCGGACTGGTTTCCACATTGATATTGGTGGGAAATTCAAACACACTTGAGGCACGACAGTTTGAAACGTCAGGGAAAGTGAAATATCGAAGGATCGTTGATCTAATAAGAGAAGGATCGTTGATTAATAACCTGAACTGTACTCTGTGAATTAATTCGTTGTAAATTATTGTATGTGGCATTGTTTTGATGTATGCGAAATATTTTGAGACTGAAATTAAATTCGGATAATAAAATGGAACTAATTTAAATTTACAACAATAAATTGTGTTTCATGTGGTTCGCTTTATATTGAATGATTACTCTTATAATTGAGGATTCAGAGATCTTCCTTCGGAGATTCTACTAAATTGCCAATTGAACAAGCAAATATTCTCTAAAGTACGTAGAGTTTGGTCTCATTTGAATAAGAAAAGTGTCACAAATATGTCGATGAAATTTTCATAAAAAAATAATTAAAAATAAAGTATTTATGAATTTTTCGATATAGACGTTTCTGTACTGTACTTCTGTGCTTTCCAAACCATTATGTCTGATGAATTAATACTTTTTAGATCACGAAAATGCTGATTGAAGATCCACATATCAATCTGCAATTATAATTTTACGCGACAGGTAGAGAAGAATGAGATTTTGCGAAGAGTATGAATTACAAAATGATCGCGAGTAGCACAGAGTAACAAACGTTTTCTTTTTCATGGGCACGGTCTTGGTCTCGGTAATAACTCGATCGTAGTTGTCACATGAAACCCAAATTAGAGCCAGTGTCGACAGGTTTCTGGTTTCGACGTAGGGGAGAATAGAAGAGGAAATGCGGTGGACGCAGGAATCACGAAGAACGAACCATAAATTCAAAACGTCGTCGTGCCGTGCGATCATTGATCCTGAAATTGGTTTTCGACTCTCTAATTGGCCCACGCGCGGGACGTGCACGCGAATTTAATGAAAGCAACACCTCCTCCAAACCCTCTGTAGACGTATCAACGGCTAGACAAGCCGTTCAGTTGAAAATCCACCGAACCTGCTATTCAATAGCTACAAATTTTCCTTTTTCTCGGGAACGTTCGGAATTTCTTACAGCAATATTTTTATCCGAGTAATTCGAGCTTTGAAATGTATGCAGAGTGGTCAATAGTCCTCGGCTCTTTAGTACAACTTTCACAGGACATATGTAATTTTAACTGATTTATTATTTTTTTCGTAATTCAGAGAAAAGAATTCGGGTATGAATAAAATAATTGTTTTCTTGTTTAACACGCTGGTACGTTGATTGAATTACATTAAAGAGAGCAAAATGGGACGTAATTCAATCTAATTACTTTGTTTCTCCAAAAATGTGTTTTATATGTAATACTTCTCTTATTTTTGAGTCATGTAATTCCGTCGTGAAATACGTCTCACATTGTATATCCATCAAAAGAAACTAGTAGACACACATTCTGTTAATAACTTATCGACAGATAATGCCGTGTGACGCGAAATCGAAGACTGCCTATTATTACAGGTGACATCATGTTGCGTCATATGAGCGTTACCATTACGCGATGTATTCTGTCTATAACAAGCAGCTAGAATATCTTTGGTTCTGTGAATGATTCATAATATCGTTATTGGAAATAGACTGATCCAAGAGGACGAATATTTTCAGTGGTCAACACTTTTTGCAACGTTACACGCATAATACCACGCATAATACATTAAAGCAATCGATATTTTTATGCATAAATTCTTTTAAATATTCATATGTAAAGCTGAAATAAAAATCTGTGAGATGTAAAGCTTTAAATTCCTTTGAAATATCAAAAATATGTTTACGTGGAAACAACGAACTGAACAAGATTTTTCATTTTACGATATGAGCAAGTGATTGACCAAAATAAATTAATTCGATACAGTTCCATTTTCTCAAAGTTTTTATCTTAAATCTAAAATTATGGCAACACAAATACATCATTCTATTCAGAGATTGATTTAAAAGAAAAAACATGATCCATAGAAAAATATTTATCCATTACAACCCTACCTTGTTTGACAGAACAGTTATTTCCTGTAACACTTTTCACAACAGAAACTGTAATATTCTGGATGCTTGAGGTTATTATATTTTAACGTATGTTATCACTAAACTGCAGATTTTATGCATTTATGGCAAAAATAGGTGGGTGTTATTTCAAACAATAAAAAGACAATCAATGAAAGACAACCAGTAAATTTACAACTTAATGAAACTACTAATTGTAAGAAGAGAAATAAATTCTTGTTTGGCTCTCATGTCTTACAATTAACATTAAATCTACCGAGATTTCACAGTAGTCGGTACATGTTGTCTTGTAAAAATAACAAGATTACATTTCTTTAAACTTTGTGCGGTACATACTATAACATCTCTACTGCTAAATACAGGTGTCCCAAAACTCCTGCAAACCTAGGAAATGGGAGGTTCCTGAGATCATTTTAAGCGACATTTTCCTTTGCACACATGTTCTCCGCGGCTTTGTTTAGGAGTTATTAACGAAAAACACGGACCAATTAGAGCGCGGCTACAGCGGATTGATTCTGGCTCGGCCAACGTCGATGCCACGCTAAACATGATCTGTTGCTGAGTCGGATTCGATTCGCTGTAGCTGAGTGGTCCGTGTTTTTCGTCAATAACTCCTACACAAAACAAAGCACAAACCATTCTTGCAATGGAAAATGTCGCTTCAAATGACCAGAGGAACATTTCCGGAGTATACAAGAGTTTTGGGACACCATGTATGTTAATCATTTACCACGAAAGCATCTTCATAATTTCAATAATGGTGAAGATAAAAAATCTGAAACCGGTTATCCGACCGGTGGTGGTAGGTTTAGTGTTAAACAATATTGACTGTGCATAATGATCTGCAGTCCAGTTATTGTATTTTGACTGTTCGCATTGGCAGTTTTCAAGATCGCGACTTCACGGATATGGTGTTAGTAAAACCACTCCATACATTCGTCACGATACGTGGTTGATCGTCTCGTGATAGCCAACGATCAATGCTGTTCAACATCGCAACACCGAACATAGCCAAAGAAATCCACACCGAGTGCAATGATGTAACAGCAATGTAGTCCATCCATAGAATGAAGGTAGAGTTTCGGTGATAGACGTTGGAAAATGTTGATGGTATACAAGAATCGATCAAGAGAAGGAAGATATATGAACACCGAGAACACCTTGTAAAACGTGTAACATTGAAATAGGTCAGAGAAGCGAAAATGATCGACGAAGCGACAGTAAATATAAAATCGATAATGATGTCATGCAATGATGACAGAGTAGACCATTTTATTTTTCCTGACACCGTCGTCGTAGTGTGTACACGTTTACACGGTTACACCTCGAGTATCAACACCGAACATTTCCTTGAAACCAAAGCCCTAGACAGTTAGTTTGCTCAAAAGCCCTCCGGAGAGGAATGGCGCGTGGAAATCGAGTTCTGCGAGTATAGTTAGTGTACTTTTTGCTACAACACATTCACCACAACGATAATAATTCGTTTTATAACGTCATCAATAATTATTTATTGGTCTGTTGGAAATCAATAATTGACTGTTGATTAATTTCTCAATAGGAATAGTAATTTTAATCATGAACGAACAAAAGCTTTCTCAAGTAGAGTAACCAATAAATTATGTTTGAATTATTAAATTCTCAACTCTTATACGCTCCTCGGAAATAATTATGCAAAAGATTCTCTCTAGTTTTCACTCATTTTCGTTTTACTTTTTAACCCTCGAATGGTGAGACTTGGGTCTGTTTGGACCCAGAGTTACAATTCGTATTGTTAGCTTACTTGCATTAGGTCCAATAAGTTCATCTTGCAAAAGTAGGTTCAAAGATCCGAGCAATAAGATTAGTAGCTAAAGATTAGCGTATTATAATTAGAAAAGCGTCCGCCTTGCAAGGGTTAGAACATCAAATTACACCGCAATCACATAAAAACAAAAAGATTAGAGAGTATCAAGAACAGAAAATGGGTGAACGTCGAGTCGAGGAGCGTACGAAGGCCTGCTGTCGATAAGTAAAGTGTTAACACCGATAGAAAACGTTGATTCAAGAGTTGAAAGAGCGGAGAGACGAAGCGTACTTCTTCGTCGGACACAGTGTACATCGAGATTTTCGTTGCAGCGAGAGTGTGTTGGCCAGTAACATACATGTATCTCGTCGAAGCATCTACATCGCAGAGAATGCGTTGACGAGATATTGTGTATTCGAAGGAAGGGGCGAAAAATTGCATCCGAAAGGAGTGAAAAAGGGAAAATGCCGGGAACCCTGAACGGAACGGGGAGGGGGAAAGCTGTTGCGGGAAACTTCCCATTATCCTACAACGTAACAAGGGATAGCCGGCAGGCGTAGTGGCAAAGTAATTAAAACTTTCGTTTTATTTGCATTATCTCATTGTTAGGCGTCGTATATTCTAATAATGGCGAGTTGTTAATTGCAATTAGACGTTGGCTGAGCTCGCCGTCCCTACTCTTTTCTACCCGCGTTCTTATCCACCATCTTCCCACCCCTGTTTCTCCCAACCGGCTAGAGCTCGTCTTTTCATTCACAAAGATAACATCGGAGATCAGTTTGTTCGTCGGGCCCCCTCTAACCCGCGTCGATATTGGTTCCGATTAATCTTACACTTTCAATCGAAGTCAATCGGGTTTAATTAATTGCACCTTCTGGTTCCCGCCGCGGATAAATTCTCTCGCCGACCGCCGTGCGCCGTGCGGTTCCATGGATCCTCAGACCCGAAGCGTTAGACGGATATTTTTTGGTTAGCGTGGTTGTAATTTGACCGGCGAACGGCGCGGTCCGCGTTGCGAAAGAAAAGCTGTATTTCGAGCCACCACCCCCGACCCCGCACCCGCGTGCACCAGAGAAACCCGATATTATTCGCGATATTGAAAGAGAATATAGTGGTCGAATGGAAAATTCATCAACGGTTGTTGGTTATCCTCCCTTTTCACCGGTGTGATTCAACTAGAAAAAAGATCGTAACGGTACGTGGCAAAATTAAAAATGATCCGTCAACCGTGTCCGGTGAAAAGAATTTTTTCGATTGCAACCGTGTAACGCGTGTATCGGATTTTTTCTTACGTTCGCTAGCAATTTTGCTCTCCGCCCCCCTATGGAAAAAATCGTATCTCTGTTTAGTTTTCGAAAATACCTTTCCGTGATGTATACGTTCTACACAACGAATTCTCCACGCAGCAGACAGAGAAATGTTTGGCTAAACGTTTTCGAAAGCGTTGCGACGCAACCGACGAGGGATTAGTCGTGTTTGGACGTTCAGGATTTGGATCTACGATTTCGGGACTGCAATCGTTCGTGTTTACAGTCAACAGTTAGACGTTAATGAGTGTGTTGTACTTACCTTCTCTCTGCGTGGGCGCCACGGCGGTCATCGGCTGTGGAATAGCTTGAGGAAACTGGCTGTAGACGGCAGGATAAGCTGCGACAATAACAAATAACAAATACATCATGATGAGTCTACATCTAGATACGGAAGTACATGCTGGCTTCTTCGTTCGTTCCCTATTTTTCTTCCGCATATATACAGCTTGTTACCAGCAGGAACTTTTCGATTAAACAAAGAACCTTCGCTGCGCGCGGGAAATTTAACTTTCGGATCAAAACGCGAGCGTTCCCGTTTACTCAAGCGCGAGGAAACTAAGTTTCAACGAACAAGCGTGAAATATAGATTTTATATCGCAGCCGCAATTGGGGAAGATACTTTCGGGTAATTGCTCATCCCTGGAACCATGCCGAATCAAATAGAGAGCTCCGATGTTCAAGGGAAACTAGAAATGGGTTACCATCGATTTTGGAATGTACCAGACAATTTGCTAAATGTTCAACATTCTCGAAGAGTTCTGGGTAGGTAACGAAGAGAAACTAATACGTCACAAATGAACAACACGACACCGTGATTGTTAAATCCCTGTTGCAATTCTTCCAAGTTGTTCGCCAACAAGATTCATTCAACTATTCACTCGCCTAATTTATTTACGTGGTCGTTAATGACTACACGGTTTAGGGGTCTTCTGGTTTGGAAGCATGTTTGACAATAATGAAGTTGGAGACCCAATGAATCTACATAATTGATTTTTCAATTAATATTTTTTAATACTTTTAGTCACAAAAATAGTTTTAGAATTCGTTCTTGAATGAGTCTATATTTATATACAGCGGATGCAAAGAGTAGTTTCCCTAAATAACAATTTGGTTAAAGAAATAAACAAAATATTTTTCAATTCATTTTAAAACTTGAATTTGCAGTTTTCTCTATCCACTATTAATATTTTCCTAGAAAAATTGTGTACGATATAGCATGTAAAAAACTGAGGATACTTATGCTTGTACTATTTTTTGGGAATCAGTAATTGCAGGTTCAAATACTTTTGAATGCTTTAGAATTAGTTCTTGAATTAGTCTATATTTATATACAGCGGATGCAAAGAGTAGTTTCCCTAAATAACAATTTGGTTAAAAAATAAACAAAATATTTTTCAATTCATCTTAAAACTTGAATTTTCAGTTTTCTCTATCCACTATTAATATTTTCCTAGAAAGATTGTGTACGATATAGCATGTAAAAAACTGAGGACACTTATGCTTGTACTATTTTTTGGGAATCAGTAATTGCAGGTTCAAATACTTTTGAATGCTTTAGAATTAGTTCTTGAATTAGTCTATATTTATATACAGCGGATGCAAAGAGTAGTTTCCCTAAATAACAATTTGGTTGAAAAAATAAACAAAATATTTTTCAATTCATTTTAAAACTTGAATTTTCAGTTTTCTCTATCCACTATTAATATCTTCCTAGAAAAATTGTGTACGATATAGCAGGTAAAAAACTGAGGACACTTATGCTTGTACTATTTTTTGGGAATCAGTAATTGCAGGTTCAAATACTTTTGAATGCTTTAGAATTAGTTCTTGAATTAGTTTATATCTATATACAGCGGATGCAAAGAGTAGTTTCCCTAGATAACAATTTGGTTAAAAAATAAACAAAATATTTTTCAATTCATTTTAAAACTTGAATTTTCAGTTTTCTCTATCCACTATTAATATTTTCCTAGAAAGATTGTGTACGATATAGCATGTAAAAAACTGAGGACACTTATGCTTGTACTATTTTTTGGGAATCAGTAATTTCAGGTTCAAATACTTTTGAATGCGCTGCATATGTTATGTATTTTTCTCATGAAGAGTATGCTAATAATACATTAATGTATAAACAATAGCTTCTAACTATTTAAAAACCACTATTTAAAATTCTGCTATCAGTACATGTAGAAGGACAACTTTGACAGAACTTAACTTTTCAAAAGAGAAGACCCATGTGATAAAGTTATTCGTTACTCCCTAATGAACGACTGGTGATGGATTAGATCTGGGTACATGGGTTTTCTATCTGTATATCAAGCGCGAATTGAACGATATTTTGCTATCGACGTGAAACGCGACCACGTCGATCAACAAGCTGCGAGTGATTCGAGGAACTTATAATCGTTGTTGGTGAATACGATAGGCGATCGAAGCACGGTGATTCGGTCCCAGGCAAATGGAAGAGGAAAATTCAAAAACAGAATTCCGCGTTTGTGCAAGCCTCGCGGTGCACGGTATTTTTCTAAACGCAGTCAGTTCGGCGAATTAACAAGAGGAGCTTTGGCCCGACAAGCGAGCTCAAAAGCAAACGAAAGCCGAGTTGCGAGAAGAGGAAATTCTTTTTCCGTGACGTTCTTTCGGCTTGGCAGTCGTTCGGTTGCGTTTCCCTCGACAAGGGTATTCGACGCTCAACGTTCTCGTCGTTCCCCGTGACTTTTAATACGATACTTTTGTACTTTGCGACCCGCTCCGCCATTAACTGTTAGTATTAACCGGCGCACTTTCGAATCATGCGACACCCGGTACCCTATCGTTACGAGCGAATTGCAGAAGATAGATTTGAATCCGCATCAGCGTAGAATTTGCTGTTTAGGTAATTCGAGAGTCATCTAAACTTCGGTCATCTGAGTTCGAAATTGGAGAAACGCACTGAACTACGAATGGAGGATTGTTCGACGAAAAACAGATGGAACAACGTTATTTATCACCTTCTACGTGGCAAATTTGTCGGGAGTAAAATAATTCCTATTGAGAATCAAAAATTTTATTTGGATCTCCTAAACATGATAATTATGCATTTGCAATTTTGACGAATCTATCAACGATGTTTTATAACGAAATAGGTCGTTGTAAAGTAGAATCCCTATCGTATACAATAAGAGAAAGTGTGCATCTCTCATTTTCTCGATTTAATTTGTGTCTCTGTTGTCAAATTGATACGATGGTAAAAATCTAAATTCTTAATTGAAGAACACATCTAACCACAGAATACTGTTTCCAGAAATGAGAAAAAGGTAGCCTAAACAACTCCATCTACATTATAGCATTGCAGAGGGTAAACTCTTTGGGAAATTTCTAGTTATTCGAAGCTCAAACACTCGGCAACGTATAGACCGAAATGAATAAATGGGTGATTCACTGCATGATATTAGAGGGAAGCAATTATAACGGCATTAATTATGCCTTGGCAAATATTCAAAATGCGCTCGATTGATGTTTGCTTGTGACGGATAAACGCGGAAGGGGGTGTGGGGCGGTAACGGAGATGAAGGGGAACGGATATTCGCTCTCAGATCAGAAGAAATAAATTTTCGCTTGGAAATTAATTATTTTTGTGCAAATATGACTTTAATATATTCCGATTGATGGTAGTACGTACCGAGGGGTTCGTACATCGGATAAATACGCCGACCGTATAATCGTTACCACCAGTCGAAATCAGAAAAAGATTGCAGTATTCCGAATCGTTTTTTTTTTATTTTTACGTTTACCGATCTTTGCGAACCATGTGTACTCGATTAGAATCAAGAGAGAGATGTTAAATATCCCATTTTTGATCTCGGTAAAACACTGGAAATCAACACTGCCAGGTTAAACACGCGAAATTGTATTCCATGTTTGATAAATATTTAAAAATCTTGACGGTCTCGAGAACCAGATACGTAGCCGGGCTTGTAATTATTCGAACGACAGAATTTTTGCTAATATATGAAACTTTTGTAAACATGAAAGGAAATTATAATATACACATTGTTTAAATTATGCTCTATTATTTGCAGAAATACAAATAAATGTGATTCTTTCGTATAATACGTTCACTATTATAGATTCCAGTCGTTACATCTCTTTTCCATTCATTGTAGGGATTGAAAAAGGAGGTATATGAACAGATACACACTTTACTCAGTCTATATTGGCTAAAATATAATAGGAATGTTTTTTACTTGAGATAATGCAAATGTTCGAAGACGAAGTTGTAAAACATAAACGGAAATTATAGTTTCTTATGAAAGAAAACACAAACTTTAATCTGTTGACTGTAGGATGAGCATAGCAAGTGGCGTACTACATATTTCAAAACATTCCTATCAACGAGCTGCAACTAAGCCATTGTAACTCTTTTGTGTCTTACTCTTGTCGAGTAAAAAAACAATTTTTAGTTTGTCCAATGGTGCAGTAAAATATCCGAAAAATTCCAAAAAGATTGACTCGAGATAAATTCCGAAACCTCCGTTCATTTTCGACAATTTACACCAGGCTCCGCCCCCAAAGCAGTGATTGAACCGCGGTACGAACATAGTAAAACAAGATTGATAATTAATGTTTCAACGAAGTATCATACGTCTGGTCTATAAGCTCGCCGGACGAAACGGTTTTATTATCGACGCGGTCACGTCCGTGTCGTTTGAGCGTCGAAAGTCGTTCGAATAATTACGAGCTGCACTGTGACGCGCGTATAGAAAAATTGCGCGGCCGTTGGGGAGGGCGCACGTCGTCGTTCGCGAATCGAAAGAGAAAATAATTATTAATCCCGGGCGAAGTTGTCACCGTCCAATGTTTCTGCAGGCCATAATGAGACACGAGCGTGGAACTTGCGAAACGAGATTCGAATGCTCCGTTATTAATTCAATCCGTGAAACAGAGAGTTTATCAGGGCCGTGCGTTAATTGCTAACGGCGGATGGAACGAATTGAAGTTTAGTTACGTCGGAACGCTGATTATCTCTGAAACGGGATCGACCATTTCGATGCTGATTATTGGATTATAATTTCTGCCAGTGCGTCGCACTATGATGTAACCCCCGTGTGTCGTTTCAAGCCTTCGACGTCCAACGTCGATTTCTGCGTCGGCTTGTTGATTCGGCGTATTGGTAAACATGCAAGGCACACAATACGTTTAAAAGTTTACAATATATAATAGAATGTACAACGACGTATATTTAAAAGGAACACCGAGGTACACCGTAAACAGCACATCAGAAGCACAACACGTCGACGCGGCACGTCTATAATATATGATATATAATAGAATATAATATACATACATACATACATATATATATGTATATATATATATATATGAATATATATATATATATATATATATATATATATATATATATATATATATATATATATATCGAGAATGTATATACATATGTATGTATACACACGCAGCCTCCCACGCATCTCGTATACATACGAGTATTCATGGTGGTAAATGTAACGATGAGACATCTATGTCCTTACACACGTGTGTATATGTATAGGTGATCATGTACATATACCGTATACACATGCGAGCATAGCTGCATGCAACAGCCAGAAACGCGACCAGCGGAATTGAATCTTTCAGAGTTAAGTGCTCGAGTGCTCGGATAAAAGCATATTACGATCGAACGTTCGGATTCATTTATTTCTATGTTCTGCGAGTCGATTTCGCGTGAAATTATCATCGGAAAGAGTGCCCGGATTGATTTGTTTCGTCCGCCGCGGAAAAACAACACACCGTCCGATTTTCTACGCGACAACGTGTTTGCGAACGGGCGTTTCCAATTCCGCGAGAATTCGTCGCGTTCGCGGAGGAGATGGAAAGAAAAGGGTGATCGGAAGTTGGATGAATTTCATTCGTCGTAATATCTTAATCGAGTGACGAAGCAATAATACCGATGGAATTTTCTTTCCGAAATTCATTACAAAATTCGATGCATTGTTCTTCACGGATTGGCTCCGAGCTTTATGCGATTATCGAAAAGCGTTGTACAATGCGTTCCGCTATATAGTCCCCGGTGGAAACTCGCTGCAGATATACTAGGGCTTGACGGAATCCTCGATAAAACGAAGGGTAAAAGGTAAATGGAGACGAGAGAGAGAGAAAAAAAGAACTTACCGACACCGGTGTAGGCTTGCATTCCAGGATACGCGGCGGCATGCTGAAGTGCCGCCTCCCCATTGGGCAACCCTTGTGCTGAAATGGACAGATGGAGGCCATCTACACTTCAGTAAGCTCAGCTCTTATCGGGGACAGACCTACGTCTAAGGCCCCTCTCGCAATACTGACCAATCGATACTGCACGTTATCCTACATTCTTGGATATCTTTAGAATTATACCGACAATTTTACGCGACAAAACTTCCTCGCGAACCGAAATTGATTTTACTTGGAACGAGTCAACGTGTTAAACCAAATCACTAGAATGAGTTATGATAAAAACCGTTCACAGACTGCTTTTCTATGATTGCTGCGGATCTTTATGCAAAATGAAAAGCTTTTATCTGAATTGCGACGAGATGGGGTGCAATAAATATTTCATTTCTTGTTGAGTATGTTTAATAGCTTGAAAATATACTATAACAATATATTAAAATTCTTCAAATATTTTTACTGTCAAAACTGAGATCTTTTTATCATAAATGCATAAAATAGGCAGTCTAACCGAATCGGTTTGCAGTAAGAAACTATTTGCTTAATTGGTTTTCAATAGTAAAAGTAACTAACGAACTGATTTTCAATTTCTAGGGAGGATCATATATTAGAAAAACTGAATCATCAACAAATTATGGTAACATCTGTAACATCATGCAATAGTATATTTCATCCAATTTTGAAAATAAATGAATAGGGCCATTTTATGTTTCTAGTGCATCTGCTATTTCCGTACAAATATACGAAAAACGTAGAAAATATAGTAAGAAGGGCACGAAGACTTGTTTACTACATTTCGTACAAGAAGTATAACACAAGAAACGGAACACAATCAACTGCAATGAAACCTGATGCTGAGAGCTGATCAATATCAGTAGTACATTAATTATCATTGAATGTATCGATTGTAGAATCAGAAATTTGATCTGTATCCAGTAAACGCGATGCTTAAATATTTGCAATTTTCACGAATTTACCAAATAGTTTTTCTATGAAATTTTAAGTTCAATAACATACAAATATTTAACAATGCTAATTAAGAATCATAAAAATACGCGATAAAACACGGTAGAAAATTTCCAATATTAATGAAGGTTAAATAAGATTATTCGCGAGATCCTCAATAAATAAACCAAAGTGTAGTGACACACTATTTGATCAGTATCATCGCAAGGCGCGTCAAAATCAACGTAAATCCACACCTTACAATAACCTCATTAAATCTACTCATTCTACTGTGACTGGTCCAAAACCCCGTAAAAAATAGTTATTCGTAACGCGAACAACCCCCTCAGCATTACCGTCAAGCGAAACATTTCGTTTACAGAACGCGTGCGATTGAAAAATCAATGTTCGTAGTTTTGCGTCTACGATCGTTTGTTCTTTTTTCGGAAAAAATGCAAACTTTCCGCGTAGGTTGGCGGCGTAGAATCGAAGTGCGAGGGCGAGGTTACTTGGTTATCGTCGGAAACGCAGAATAATACAGTCCAGCGTCGATTGGCCGAGCATTGCGCAGGGGCGGCACACTGCGCCTGAGTTGATACTCACGTCCCGCGTAGGTCTGCGGTATCCCGTTGGTGTAGACACCTGGATCCGAACCTGCCTGACCGGTAGGTTGTGCAGCCATGTTGAAATTCGGCATCGTTGGTGACGGTAACGACGGTATCGCCCCGTTAACCGGCTGCCCTGTACCGGTACCTATGAGCAAACCTGATCAGTACACATCGGTCACCCTCTTGCTCTTACAACATCGACCTCGGTCACCCTCTCCTGGCGCGCGGCATGATCGGATCGGAAATGCTCACGGCGTCTGTCTAACGTTTAGCTAGTTGCTCTCTCCTCTGTACATCCTGTCAACCGATTTACGGTATATACCGTATAATTGGTAGGACGCCGGAAACGGGCTTACGCGCGATCCGTATGCCTCGCGCCGTATTTGAGGGTCCGTATGATCCGCAGATCGCAGGAATGTTGATCCGATCTTAGGACTAATAACGATTCGTGACAGACTAACGCCACGCGAATTGATTATTTGCCCTTCACAACTCGAACGATTCAACACCGTAATTCTAGCTATACGAAGGACACTGGAGAATCACTGGTCACCCAAAATCCTACTCTGTCGATCACGAGGGGAGGAGCTTGTGTATTCGAGTCTGTTTGAATTTCGTAAATCAAAAGTATATTTGATAGACGTGAAGTATAGTGTTCGTATTTGATCCCGGAATTGCAGACTAAACTTCTAGGTCAGCTTTCATGCTGTAAGTATCGTGGATTTTGACAAGAATTTGTCCAGAAGTTGTTTATTTTTAGAAACTTGTGTGAATGTACCTCTGGGGTTGTTAGAAAGGCATCATGTGTAAATATTGAAAAAATTTAGAAATATATGAATAATAGATTCATATTTATATCACAGAGCCTGCGATTCGGAACAATATTAAATATTGAGTAAAAAATTACTGGGTGAAAGATCACTAAGTAGTAGATTAATAATTATTGAGATATTCTTTAGTGAATCTTTAACGCAAGATACATATTTAACACAAAATACTATTCAACACAAGTGTGCAGAAGAAACATCCATGTCTTTCAATATCAATTTCCGGTTGAAACATTTTTTTGCCTAACAAACAGTATATGAATAAATTTATTTATACTTAAGTGACTCAATCCGTACAACAATGTACTACTTGACAGCATGATCTCTAACATTTTAGAACAATAAATGTCCTTAGAATAATAAATAATATAGGTTTGAATTCGTTCCAACACATTGTACTACGAAAGAAAAATATATGCATAAAAATATTAATTTTCCTTTAAAATGTCCCTCGTGAATTGACCTATAGAAACACAATTTGCATAATTTGTAACCTCGTCTCCCGAACAAATCTGTGAGTGACTGCATGCCGGAACGTTTGCGGAGAGCCGATTTCCGCGGTTACTCGACTCGTGTCTGTACCATTCGGCCCTCCCTTTTTCCACTTTGTGTGCGCGTTCGCGAATCACGGAAGCCGGGGGGATAGGAAAACTGAGCGAATCTGGTGCGAGCAAGACAGAGGAGAGAGCCGAAGGGGAGGGTGGTAGGTGTAGGCGAAGAAAGAACTATGCTTTTTGGCTTTCCTCCTTCCCGTTCGGGCGAGTTTTCGATAAAGTTTCGCGGTACTGGCAATATCTTTCGTCCGAGTCACGCTCGGTGAAAATGTTGTATTGATTTACGAGCCGGTTATAAGCCAACCGACTGTACGCTGCTGCTGCTGCTACGAGGTTCGCGAGGAACAAAACAGGAGGGCGGGATGAAAGGGGAAAAGATAAAGAAAGAGTTTTGCGTCGGTAAAACGGAGCAATTGCCCGGCAGAGTGTACATATGTGTGTATGTGCGCTTCCGAACTCGCTCCTCCTCTACCCCATCCCTCGTCCGAATGTTTTTCCGGAAATCAACCGACTAGTCGATTCCTCCTCGCCCTCTCGATACGAATGTTGCGTAATGGGGGCCAGGAGAGGGTGTTTATACTATGCTTTCTAGCTATCATTGATATCGGCGATCAAAGCCTGCAACGATCGTGCCTGCGATTTTTACCGGGGCCGCCTTTCGACGCCCGTTTCGAATGTAAATGGCGAAACGCTGTCGAAGACATAAAGAACTTACCGGAAGTCGGTGGGACCACGGGGTTCGGCATGCCATTTAACGCGTGCGGCAATTGTCCGGTGGCTAACGCCGCCATCGGGTTGATGTACGTCCCCTGTGCTGTCGCAGCAGCCATGAGAGCCGCTTGCTGCTGTAAATAGATTTTCTATGTCGAATGCGTTTGCGTGGGAACATCATATAGTATCGATTAAACCCATAATATTCGACTTCTGCCCTCCGAAATGAGCTGTCGTTCGAAATCGGGTACCTACGCCTGTGACGGACACAAGAAACTTTTACCTTGAGAGTTCTTTAAATTTTTAAAATTTACCCTTGCGTACATCAAACTTTTGCAAATCAACGGTTTACGTAAAGTCTATTCTGTTTTAGGCATTGAACAAATCATACATAAATGTACCTATTACAATTGTTTGAATGTGTTAGTTATTTAAACCAGAAAGTTTCGTATTGATCATTAAAATTGTTCGTTTTCTGTGAAAAAGAACCACGGCATATATGATAAAACTTCTATGACATACTATCATGATCTATGACTTGTTCATATCATGTCTGCCATTTCGATTTACTGGTTTTCAAAATGTGTTGTGTGCCATTTTTGAAAATATTAAAGTCATGAAAGCGGTTGCTACACATAGTAAATGATCAAATTATTGATACTAGATTCTTTTTAGATTCATAGTTTTATGTCGCATTAATTGCTAGATTATTAGCGACATCATAAAATAAGTAAGGATAATTGTTTGTTTAAATGTAAAGTCTTAATATTGAATCAATGTAGATTTAGTTTTATTCAAATTGTTTATCGTAATCGGAAGCAAAATTTGTAATTAATCGGTGTGTCTTTCAGGTATAGGGCTTTCGCGTAAAAATGTTATGGAAAGATCAGATTTTTCTGTATCTACGTAGATGTGAGTAATCCGATAATATAACATTCTGCGCGTTTTCCGTTTCGTTGTTTGAAATACTTTGAGAGAAGCATGAAATTCCGTCTCCTATTACCGTTGCGCGGCGTTAACAGAGCATTATCGAATGTCGTCGATAATTTCTAACAAGACAGAAACTATTACAGGTTGTGATTCGTGATAACGAGGGCAACCAGACGGTAATGTGGTAACGCGAGAACCATTAACGGTAATGTGACCCACCTGAGCATAAGCGCCGTAAGCGCCGAACTGATTGAAGACAAAAGGGTGAAGGAGTCCCATGTTCCCGGCCATTTGCTGCATGCGTCTGTAGTGTCTGTCTTTCTCAGTATCTGCAAATTTTACCACTAAGCTGGATGACGCACCCTGAAACACACATTTATTATTTACATTAATTGAGCTCTCGTTGAATCCTACAATGTAATTATTTATTTGCAACATTTATGTATTTCAGGTAACTGCATCTTTGAAATGCTCTCTTACGAACACTTATTTCAGTCATTCACTCAGCACGCTAGAATTTATCATATTCTTTGCATATATTAATGTGGAATCTTTAAAAAAATCAAGCACATTAATAATAATAATATCAGTGTTCTTAATATTCTAAAAATACTGTGTTGTATAAATTTTATACAAAATCAAAATTGTATGCATCAATTGCAAGACAAATCATAATTGATTCTTCGAATAACAAACAATTTGCTACATTTATTTTCGAAGAACAATGCTAATATAATACAAATAAAACAATAATATAATGTGAATCAATGACTCGCATCTGATTTACCAATTTATTTGTGTTATATTACAATAATATGAATATATTAAATGTAATGTATTGTACTAAATGAATCGCATTAGAATCATTCAGTTATCAGTAGATTGAAAAATTTCACACATAGTACTATACTTTATGAGAAAGATTACGACAAATGGTATTGGCTCAGTGGTGGCTGTGGAGAATTGACTTCAGGATTTATTGTATCATGATCATATTTCTCGCGATACAAATTGCCGTTCTGTGACAAGCACGAGTTCGAAATTCAGGTTCAGATATTCCTGTCCGACGTCTCGCTTTGTAATTTTCATGAGACGAAGTGGCACAACTTGCAATAGGATTACTTCCACCGAGCCAAAGCCGCCATCATTTTCTAAAATCTCGTATTTTTCCGGCAAAGTGTACAGTACTGCTGCGTTATAAATTTATGTGCTCGTGCGAAATTTTATAATGATCTTACGTTGACTGTGAATGAAATTGAAAGGTAAATCCAGCTTAAAGATAGTTTGGTTAATACGATTCCGTGATATACGCTCTTTATTCACTTTCTGTTCTTCTATTGCATTATAGAACGACGTGGAATCAGCTTTAAGGAAAAACTTCGTCGTACGAGCCTTATTTATTGCTGATATTTAAAAAAATGTTTTGTGCCATTTTTATCCGTTAAACCTTCCGATTATCAGAGAATTTAAACGGTTTGTGTAAAATATGTAACTATGACTATGATCTATAATGTAATAAAAATAAATTACAAATTTTAGTTATAATCCTTGAAGGAACAGGTAACAAAGTGGAGAAGTATTATCCAAAATCGATAAGCCAATTAATTATTTAATAACGGTTACATTCTGTAAGTGGATTAGAAGAATTGTAAGTATCTGAATAATGAGATTTAGGATTGAAAAAGTATACTTTTGTATATCGAAAATTCATTTTTGTACCGAAAGGAGTTCCTTCTTGTAGCAGAAGGTCTAGTGTTATATTACCAAGGGCTAAAAAGAGATTGTTAAAAATCAGTTGCTTCCACTGTCGTTACAGGAGAATTTTCTTTCAAGAAGAAACATTATAGTACGCGTTTCGGAACGTGGAAAAATCTTCCTCTTAAGACGTTCACGGAGATATGTACCTAAGGCGATGACAGTCTCGTCACACCTAAATTTTAAATGGAAAGGCAACAGGTGGCCAGTGGCCATTGTGGCTACAGGGAAAGCACAGCTTTTGAGCTTCTGACGATATATTATATTCACGTCATCAATGCAAATGTTGGGCGTGTCTGCGCGAGTTTATATAAGGATGGTAATATTGTAACCTGTTGACGCGTTCGTCGAGATTCTAGTTCTTGTAATATCACTATGAATTATTCTCTTAATTATTTCTACTCAACGTTGTGCTGACAAATACATACATAATCAATACCGATAAGTGATATTTAATTGTTATTGGTGCTTCGAAAAATTTCTATCAATTCATCCAATATTTTCCTTGTAATTCTCGTAAAATTATGGTGCAATTATTATCGGGTTCGTTCCACATGAAAAAATAAACCGAAACTACACAATAAACCCTTTTCGCTTGATCCTCGTTTTTCAAAAAATTGAATTTGGAATTTTGTCGAGTTACACGTGCGCTTGGTTAACTACCGACTGAATGCGCGCGGTATAATCGATAGGAGGTTATTTTACATGTGAAAATAAGTAAAAAATGTAGAATAAAATTGTTTCGTTTAAAACCTTGTTTGCCAGGAAATCCAATTTAAAAATTTGTCAAGCACACCGGCAGTCGACTAAATCCCGACGGAACATGTTGAAACTCAATTTTTCAGAAAATTAAGCCTCGAACAAAAATTCCCCATTCTACATTCCTGACTTATTTTCATATGTACAATAACCAGTCGTTGATTCTATCTACGTTTAGTTAGGAGTTCGCCAAGTATACGCGTGCTTGACAAATATTTCATTTTGATTTCCTCGAAAACAAGGTTTCGGGTGAACAAATTTCACTATATTCTTTCAACTTGTTTTTTCTTATGCGTAGATTCTCCCGGAAGCTCATCACAATTGAGACAGACTGTTCTTTGTTTCGTTCTGGCAGAATCATCATTTAACTGATCCAATCTACAGGATGTGTCAAAAATCGTAGTGCGAGGAAACACTGTACAAGTAAAACTCATCAAACTTAACACGTCGTGTTCGAGCAATCAAAAATTATAAATTTTTCGAGATAAATCGTTCTGGTTGAAATTCTTCGCAATTTGGACGGAGGCACGTTTGTCTGTTTAGTATTATGATCCTGCAGGTTTACGAATGAACGGCATGCGCGATAACATGTGTAACATGTTTACCGACGCCAGTCAGGTATTAAATGGAACAGGATGATCCAAAAATTGTTCGAATCGATTGTCCGTGTATTTTAATCAGCAACGATTTCGCAACGGGCGATATCAACGCTGCCACGCTGCACGCCGGTTATTGCATTCGCCACGGAAAACGCTTTTGTTATTACTATTTTCGTTTTACTTTGGACCCGTTACCGGAAACATAGAGCTGACATTTGTGAAATATTTTACGAGTTCATCTGTTTTTTAAATCTTTGAACAACGCCGTTACATATCACCCGGCGAAACGACCTCCTATAAAAATTTGTAGATTTGATGGAATAGAGATGTAGCCATCGCGTAAAAGTTCGTTTGGTGAGACTTGTTAAATGAAAATAAATTGAAATACCTTGCATCGTTAGTAGTAATGTGGCCAGTCAATTAAACGACGGCATTTCGTTGTATAAAAATAAACATTCTATGTATCAATTGACTGGAATGTTTATTGTGAAATATTGCGTTCTTGCCAACGAGTTTTCCGGTGTTTATTATGCATTTTTAGTGATTCTGATTTGAATGTTAGTGCAACATTGATCTACGGTTAGTAAATAAATTGATCTATTCATTTTCAATTAATCAAGCCAGCAGATTACTAAGTCGCTATCGAATTTTCAAAACATTTTTGAAAGTACAGAATATTTGCAACTTTGTTTAATGTTGTAATATACGTCGCTCGAAATCCTTGAACAATCCCCAGCAAATTCCGTTGTTTGGGGACTTTAATATTAATTAACGCCAGCCATGTAAATTTAGGTATCAAAATACACAGGGCGTGGTCGCCACGATGATGCAACCGTGTATGACGTCAATGTTACCTGCATGAATAGAGTGAAATTTTTTGTCTGGGGTTTTGTTTCACCGGAAAACAACGGAAAAGTTATCCTACAGTGCTTACAATAAGTAGAAACAATGAAAAATAGACAGATATGCCAATCAATTTATTGGAAACCACGAAAACGTAGTGATTTTTAACTAAGTTCTCTCGAAAACGAACCACGGACAAAAGAAGCGCATTCTATGTTTTGAATTTAGTTTTACACGGGGAATTACTTTTCAGCCAGCCATACCAATATTGCGGGTGTTTCCTGTGAGAATTGAAAACAGAATTTGGGGTAGGTAGATAGAATTAGAGTTAGCCAGTTCACTTCGTTCTTCAAACAAAATATGTACCTCGAGAAAAATTACTTTTGTTTTAAACAATGTGTATAATCGTACATAGAATATCCAAAAATTATTGTAAATTGATTATCCTACTGCTACTGAATAAAAAGATATGAAATTTCTTTACTAAAGCATTTTGCTTTCTCCTGGTTGATGTTGAACTAATTGCTACTTGGGACTAGTAATTCTAATTGCTTTCTTAATGGTAATTTTTTATTTTGAGGATGTGCAAATTCTTCTTTAAAATTTTCATAGGAGTCATGGTTACTGTTATAATTTTCGAAAAGTCTATTTAGAATTACTATTTTACACGTATGTGTGTTATTTGATACTCAGCAAAACTAATTATAATGCTTGTGAAACGTTGGGATGTTTTTGCTGAACGTAATATATGTGTCTGACTCATAAACGTCATTTCTACTTGCAGCCCAGGCAGTGATGGGATATTACGATACGGTCTTATGATCGTTTATTTGCGAATTAAAAATGATGCGAAAAAGTGAGCTATAGCATAATAATTATAGTTTTGGTAAATCAAACAATATTTAAAGTGTTTGTCGTTTGATTACGATGCTAGGTAGAAGTACGAGATGTATGACTGCTAGTAATATGAGACACAGAAATGGGTCAATGGAACAGTAAATAGTAGACTGCGGATTTTATGCACTTATAATAAAAATGGGTAGGGCTATTTTCTAGCAGTAAAAAATATGAAGAATTTAAATATACTACTATATTGTTTTCAAACTATTAAACATGATCAAGGAAAAATTAAATATCAATTTCACCTCAGCTTGTTGCAATGCAGGTAGAAAATTTTAATTTTGCATAAAGATTCGCAGTGTAGTAATTAGTAATTGAAAATCATTTCTATTTCTAACAAAATAACTTGCGTTCGCATTAATTTTAACAATGCTGTATTTAGAATGCGAATATTTTGAAAAATTGTCCAAATCAACTATAAGAAATTGAAATTAAATGAAAAAATAATAATTCCTGTTTCAATCATCATGAAGAGTTGAAAATAATATAACAATACCCTGAAATTATTTTAATTTTATTTTAGATGTGTATTTGACCTATTCATTTTACCATAAATGCATAAAATCCGTTATCAACTCGGATTCGTGCCTTCTCGTTAATATGAATTTTTGTAAGATCGCGATAAAAGGTGTTAAAAGTATGCTATTTTCAAATTCGCGACAAGCGTGAATGAATGACTCGAAGTAAAAGGTTCTCTCATTGGTATCGGCGGAACGCATTTTCATTAGCATTTTATGCAAAGCACCGTCGAGCTGGCGCAGCGCGGCGTCCATGCGTGCAAACGTCGAATGCAATCTGCGTTCCGTGAATTGTGTTCCGAAAAGGCTTCCTTGAGAAAAAGAGAGCCGCCTGGCCCGCGATTATTAGAAGTTTCGTTTACTGCCAAGTCGAATATGACCAAACGCGCGAATAACCGCGGTGCACCACGGGAACCAGCATCCGGCCACAGTTTACAAGGCATAAAAGTTATGCAGGTTTCATGGTTGGATACAACTTTCCACATTACGGTAACTAATATCAAGAGTACCTGTGAAACTCATACCTGTTGTTTCCTTCCACTCACCGGCGAAACCTTAAAAAAGTATTGGAGTCAAGATACCATGAACTTTAACGTTATTATTAAAACAAATTTAATATTGGGCGAACCTTGCATGTCTACCGGCGATTGTGGTAATTCAAGACAGATGTTCATCTTAATATTACATCCGTGTAACTTCACAATTATTTACCTTTACAGCATCACTTGTTATCGTTAGAAAATATTTAATGTGGGAATCAATCATACACAGATCCACAAAACTGTTCATACACGAGGTTAAAATTTGTTTAATGTTAATGTTGGTTTTTGATAATATTTTCATATATTTTTATTAGATTGTAACATAAATATGTAATTCGATTATAGGTATAAGTATGTGTTTCTTATTTGTGCCACCAAGAATCTCATTATAAATCAAACTTTTACTTAATTTTATATAAGAATCCACATTTTCGCAAAGACTCAATAATTGATACTGTAATAGACATCCATTATAAACAGCAGGAACTTGTCCATAAACGATGCACTACAGAATCAGACTGGAAGTAGTTCTGCAAAGACTTTGCAAAAAATAATCTTCAAAAGTTATTCAGGGTATACCGTCGGTGTAGGTACTGGCAGAACTGTTTTCACTATCCAATCGAATGATGATAAAAATATTCTCTCCAAACCAGCAAGAACAGAAAATTCGACAAAATCAAATTCGCATATTTCTAACAATTAAGTTCCAATGAAACAACGCGTAGCACTCTTTGGCACATCCTGTACCCTAGGCAAGCACTTTATCTGCAGCCCCGTTGGCTGGCGCATTCCAATCATAGTAAAACGAAACGAGGAAATATAAATGAACGACGCGAGCCGACGCGACGCGTCGCTGCGCGGTGCGGCGAGAGCGGAGAGCGAGCGTCGGCTTATAAGCGTTTCACCGTGACAAAACCAGTGAACAAGAAAATTTTTCAGTCGCTTCGTTTGTTACAGCGACCCCCATTTTCTGGGGAACTCCTCAGAAGGAGGTTGGCGGTGTCGGCGTCGAGGTCATTGGCGAACCGGGAAAAATTCGCGCGAAGCAAAAAATATTCAGGGGCGCTCTCCTTCGTAAAGCCGAGAAAAATATCGACAGGTCGCGAAGAGTGAGAGGATGGAGAGAACAAGAGAGAGAGAGAGAGAGAGAGAGGATGGAGAGAACAAGAGAGAGAGAGAGAGGATGGAGATAACAAGAGAGAGAAAGCCGTAAAGAGGGAGATGACGTTTTGTATTCTCTCTACGAGCCGGAGCCGCTCGAACAACTCGTTATACGCGGTGAAAAGCATCGACGCGTGTTGTTGAGGAAAATAATTTGTCTCGCGTCGACAGCCTCGAAGCGTTGGAAGGCCTTCTCTCTGCGTACCGTCGGCGTCGCAGCTCGCGCGCTTGTCGGCCTGCTAAGTCGTGGAGCGTATGTGACATTTACGCGGTGGCACATATGTACATACACACCCGATGCCGATGTACAGAGGCCAAGGGATCCCGCGGAGAGGGGGTAAGAAGGGTGCCGAGGTCGTATCAGAGCCAGTGAAGCCGAAGCCTCATTATTGGGGGATTACGGTTCATTAATTCCGATCCAACGTTCTGAACTACACGCGAAAAGAAAAAGCCACCCCAAGCGATATTGCCGGGAGAACGTTTGAAGCTTCTACTTTCCGGCTCGTTATGTTTATCCCGTACACGGCACTGTTTAGGTTGTCTTTTTTAAAACTTGCAACACGAAAGCAGTCTTATTATACCGCAGTTTCGTCTATACTTATGTATGGATGCGTACTTATGTACAGGGTACATCACCACATATTACCACTTCGATTTACCTGACAATCCTAATGGAGAATGTTTCACGTAGAGTTGAATGCTATCAAGAGGGACGCGTTAATAGCTTTTTTTGCAGGTGGACGCGTAGTGGACGTATGAAGATCATTACCTTTTTTTTAAAATGAAAACGTTTTTATTGGACCACTCAATGCTTCCTGATGTTTTTCACAAGAAAGTGTTAACTTATTTATGTTTCATCATGTTTCTATTTAATACAAAAGGTTCATGACCTTTATATGTTCCCTACTCGTCCAGCAACACAAACTATCAATGGTAATAACACTTTCCTCGATCATTTGCTATTTTATATTGGCTACTTTACGATAAAAAATTAATTTTTTTCATACCACAGTTGCTTGAATAATAGTTCATAGAGATTTATACGATCAAAATGCAGTTTCGATTAAACTGACTATAGCAATATAATATTAGTTTTGTAGGAGATACAAGGTACGAAACTCGGTTTGGTTTCAGGAACCAGTTGAATAATGTAAATTATCTACCGATCAATACCGAGTTAGCGGATTACGTATTTTAAAATTATAGAGGTGATGAAAATTGAACTGATTATGTGAGACAATCTCTTCCTATACTCCCTTGAGATTGCCAGTCTTTGAAAGTGACGTAGGTAGGTTCACAGAAGCGCGATAGTGCTGCGGACTTGGCAATGGAATGAAGCAATTACCTACTCGATTGGAGGCTTTCCTGTTACCCGCGTCATCACACTTGCCAATTCGCCAGCTGGTAATTTCAATAGATACAACTGCAACCGCAAGACCCGCTGGAACGTCGATTGCTTCTTGCCCGTGTGATTCTGCATGGTAACTCAAAATGAACGGGCTAACCCAAAAAATCCAATTTTCGGATGTGACAAACCAAATTTTCTGCGGATTTTTATGACGCAGAAGAGTTAAAGTAGCATTCACTGTGATACATTTGATCTTTCTATTTAACGATTCTATTAATCATATTACTTTGATATTGTGGGTAATGCTATATTTTATTCTTTCCCCTCTGATTATCTCTTCAGCCCGTAATTTTTCATTTTCCTTATTCATTTTAACTACAAAAATTGTTCCGTCCGATACGGAACACCGTATTTGGGGGTTCTCTGTGCGGGCGCATGGGGCACCGTACAGAGGTTTATTGCTTCCGCATGTTCGAAGGGTACCGCAATAAACCGCGCAGCTGTCCGAATTGGGAAAACCAAATTTTCCGTTACTTGCAAAACCCAAGATGTACCAACCGTTTTTTCGTTTACCTGCGGACCATCCCTAAACAATTCTCCCACTCTCTATTTTTTCGACCCCTAGCTTTCTTCCCACCTTTCACTTGCGACAACCAGAGTAGCTTACGAACCGTCGCACTGACAGCATCTAGTTGATTGTACATCTTTTACTGTGAAAATACATTTAGTTCACCTTCAGCGACACGTCTCGATTCAATACAGTCCACTACACATCCTTTGACAGGATTTCAATAATTGAGATTCCTCCGCGTTGTCGAATCGTCGCTAAAGTAATTGTCGACGTCGTGACGCACATACAAAAATTATATTGTATTGTATTATAATTTTTCTCAATAAAAACTATACCGTAATTATGTTCTCATATGATCACATATTCCTAAAATAAAAATCCAGTATAAATACTGTTGTATCAAACCACGTTTATTAATGTATTGTTCCAATATTCTTTCGTGTTCATATTAATGTTTGTAATTTAAAAATTTATATACAATTTGGACAAATATGTTTAACATCTTCTGTAAACAATTCGGTGAGTTAATATATATACAGGTAGAATTATTAAACGCTGCAAATGAAGAAAGAAATTCCCGCCATTCTGTATTTACCGCTTTAAAATACGAGAGTCCGAGAATCCGGCAAATGTTTCTTCTGTCAAACTTTCGCGTAATGAACGCACATATTTTCCGTCGAGGAAAATTGCTATTGGTACAACAATGCAGAAACTATTCTGTTTGTAAAATATTTCTGGGGCATGACATTAAATATATCTGATGAAACAGTGGGTTGATTCTATATGAAAAAATAAGTTAAAAATATCGAATATATTATTCTCGTGTCAGGTCAATTTTTAAAAAATTATTATAATTCTCATACGCTCCCATGAATAAAAAGAAATTTAATTTTTACTTTTAAAATGAATACAACGTATCTCCTCTTGAGATCCATCAAGAGTACTTCGATGAAAGAGGTCTCGTAGTTACAAGGGTAGCAGCACGAGGGGTTAAAGTGTAATCAATTCGCGAAGTTGTAAACCCTAGCCTTAATATTTTAATCTACGCCCGTAAAATGTATTTAGCTGCCGCGCTACGGTACATCGAAAGTTATCGCAGATCGATATATTTTCCTCGGCAGGGGCCGTGTCCGAGCGGACGCCCGAGAGGGTTGTACTTTAATTTTCTCTAATTTCCATTTAATCAAGATAATAGCGATATTAAGAATCGTTCCGTAAGAACAACCATCCTTTTTAAAAGGGATAGAATTGTATCGGAGGACCTCCATGTCTCACGCTTGATCGCGTTTCTTTTTCTTCGTCCGTACTTTTCCTTGCCCACGGGATTCAGTCTCTTATTCTGACTCCCGATACGAAAGACTCGCCAAACAAGTAACAGTTGTACCGAAGATAAAAGCAATGCAATTACGAGGCCGCCGAGGGAATTACTCAGGGAATGTCTTTAATTAAATGTTGGAAGCAGTTTCCGAGCCTCCGTTAATGCAGAGACAATTTCCTTCTATCCACTTTTCGCTCACTTCCTCGAAGAGAAAGGAACATCCGCCGAGGCTGCAGAGAGAATGAGAGAGAGAGAGAGTTACCTCCCTCTCCTGCTACTGTTGGTACGTACTACACCTACAACACACGCCCCCCTTCATGGCTTAACGAACTTTTAAAGTTCGCGTATCTAATCGCTCGTGTCAATGTTCCTTCAAAAGGATTAGAAATCGAATTGCCCGTAAAACTTTCTTCATTCCGACGGACATATACCAATTTCGACTTTTTCACAATTGGGGGACGGTCGATGATTAGTGGCTCTTTATGTAAAATAAAAATTTTCTACCTGAATTGCAATCGAAAGGTTGATATGAATAAATAACTTTTCATAAAAAAATTTTCAAACGTGTGCAATGTTCTTCAGTACGTTTTGTTTATTGAAAAAAATATTTCCCGTGATAATGCGGACTGGAAAAATTAATTATCATTTTGCACATAAAATATTTGCACGTGGTAATATATTATTTTAAAGAAAACAACATTAACGAGTCTATTATGTATCAGGTATCGTATCAAAATTGTTTTAATATTTTATGTGGTCAAGCACAATGTCGAATACAATTTAACAAATATAAATGCCATTTAAATTACCACTAATGTATTTTAATTATATTACCACATTATCGATCAATTGGAATCGTGTGCGTTTCAACTGAATGTAATTACTTTTTGTATTTATACAAGTACTTGTTAAATGGTATTGTATAGGAATTAGCTGATGTGTCTGATCATGGTCAGCCGATTCTACTGTTTGCGCGTACAAATGCACGCGAACCTGTTGAATTTTGAAAATCAATGTACTAAAATGGAAGTTTAAAAATGTCGAATAAAGAAATAAAAAATAGTATGAACAAAATATTATTTCATACTGATTTTTCCTACACAACTACCTCTTATTCTGTGTACAACATAAGTCCGCTAACCTCGTCCACATTTGTCACGTAATCAAAGACATACAACCAAAACGTTTTAGAAAACAGAAAACCAACAGCATTTCCGCTGAAGGACTGCGCACGATCATTACGAAGAAATTTGACAGAAGAAACTATTTTTCGGATTCTCGGCTTCTCGCGTTTCAAAGCGATAAACACAGGAATAGAGCGGTGGAGTTCTTTTTCCTTGGCTCGCAGCAGCGTTTAATTACCAGCGGGTGCCGAAAACACGCAGGTGACAAAAATAAAAAGCGGGGAGCAACAGTTTACGTAAAATTCTTGTGCTGAAAACGGCTGTTACGTCGCTGGTAGATTTTCGTGCTGTGGCAAAACACTTCTCCCGTAGGTTCACGTAGGTTTCCTGTAGGTTCCCCGGTACGGTTTGCTTTTATTACGAGACATTTCAGGAGTTTGCAAAGCCGTGGGGGTAGCGAAAGCACGGCACCCGGTGGGGTTCACGAGCGTGTCGCGAGGCGTGACAAGAAATGTCACACGCTTCAGAAGGCATAACTACGCGTGAGGCCGGCGCTTGCTCGCATTCCATCCGGTGACACATACCGCGAGAGACGGACCGCGAACCTCGCAGAAATATTGAGCCCCTGGAGAAATATTGCCTGCTGCGTGACGTGCGAACACGCTGTCAATTCGAGTAGCGTAAATCACATTATTCGGCTCAATGAGCTTCCAGAAAAAAAAAACGAAGAGAACGATCGGGGGAATTTGCGCGCGCGCCCCCGGCAATTTTTCACAGTAATAATGCCCCCGGTCTAATGATCGATCAGTTGATACCGCGGCCATGATTCCAAAATTGATCCCGCACCCCGAATACACATACATGGAAACCTCCAGAGAAATATTATTCGCCTACAATATAAATGTAAATGCACCGCTTGCCAATATGGCCGGCATTGATTTCGAACGCATGTTTGAATAATTTTTTGTATTTTTACTTGCAATTTTCGAGCTCTGATGATATGAGTTACATTTCAATATTTTATTGATGCGATTTTTTAAACGTTTATCCTTCATATGCTTCTGAAAACATACGTGCACGAAATGGCCTCTCGTTGTTTTCGTCCGTGGTCGTTTATTGACTGCAGAGAATAAACCATTTTGCAGACGTTAATATAGATTGGTTAAAAAATAAAAAAACAACAATACAGAAAGGTGGTTTTGTTTATGATTGATTTTTTGGTTGGCTTTCGACTCATAAAATTATTGATACTTGAAGACTAGCTTGTTTTAAAGATTCAAAGAATTTTGTAACTAAATAAAAAACCATGCGAGATATCTATTTTTCAACGTTGCTGCATGCGACTGTGTAGTTTGAAACCACACTGTTATATTCTACACTGAAAAGCAGTGAAAAATTTTATTTATCTGCAACGGATGTCTGACCATTGACAGGAAATTCTACTAGAAAGTAGGAACACGAATAATTTCGAACAATAGGGGTATGAATGCCATTAAATTAGGAAGTAATTGTTATTTTCTGTGAGTTATATGTTTTAATTCTTAGTGAAAAAATGGTAAGTTCGTTTATATTATATTTAATACCACGAAATTAAAAAGAGAACCGTTACTGTGCACGAATCCTGTTTTTTAATATTTGTTAGAGAAATTTTGTAGGTTCGTTTGCATCACATTAAATAACAGGAAATTAAAATGCAATCGTTATTGTACATAATGTTTCAATATTTGACGAAAAAATTGTAGGTTCGTCCATATTAAATCGAATATCACGATATTAAAAGATAGTTATTGTACACGCATTTTATGTTTAAATACTTTACAAAGCAATTGTAAAGTCAAATTTAATTCGAGCAATACAATCTCACGATATCCTCGGTACAGAGAACTGTAACTTTATCGTGAAGCACAATATAATTGAAAATGACTTTAACCCGTGCTTTATAAATGGAGCAATATTTCCTGCTTGTCCGTTGACAAGAACTTACAACTGTAATCCGGAGAAAAATCGGATTGCGTTCTTGTGAAAATATTGCGGGCTCAGTTAAAGCGCGAATATGCTTGCAGTGTACACACGTACACACATATTCGGCCGACGACGTAAATCACATTACACAGTTCATGGAATCCGAGTGTAAAATATATACAGAAGTTGAATCGTATAAAGCAGCAGTTCCTTCGCAGAGGAGAAAAACTGCAGTATTGACAGGCGGAGATATTAACCGCAAAAGTCGAGAAAAGTACCGATGCGAAGAATTATTATCCGCCGATCCGCTAAACCAAACTTTACGACCTTTGCCGTATCAGCTTTGCGAGGATAGCTGAACATAAAAATTCATCTTTCGCGAAGGATGATTATATTACATTTTCTATACAATTCTTAGCGTCGAACACTTAAGGTTTCTCTTAAACAAATGAAAAAATATGACACCTTGTCTTTCTTATTCAGAGTTATTTATAAATTAATTATATTGTAGATCAAAATGAAGCGACAAATAATTAATTGACTTAACGTTACACTTTGATTATACGATTTTAAGAAATCGTGCACTGCAAACCGCCCATTACAAGCCACGTGGGCGTATTTTTCACATCCGGAACATTAAATACAATCTTCTTCGATATTTTCTAGCAATTTATTTTTAAGATTCTTCCTTCCTTCAACCTTTTCCCTTACTGTGGGTACTTGCACTTATTAATGAGTTTCTGTATTTAAATAACCAATAAAACTAAGTAATTTTAATAAGCATACAAAGGAAAGCATTTTTTAATTACTGAAATACAGAGTGTTTCGTAACTGGTGGTAGAAGCAAAAAGGGGGCAATACTTCATGAAAAAATAAGTCGAAAGAAAGGAATATCATTTTTTCTTTTGTCAACTTGTTTTTGAGAAAATAGAGTTCAAAAATGCAGCAAATACACGTGCTATTGCATAGGAATCGTCTGATGCGTCTGACCATGATCAGCCAATTCTACTTTCCGCGTATACTAAAGCACGTACCCGGTGAAAATTCGAAGTCAATTTTCTCGAAAACAAAGCCTCACATGAGACAATTTTGTTCTATATTTTCGACTTATTTTTTCATGTGGTATCACTCCTGTTTCGCTTGTACCACCAGTTACGAAACACTCTGTGTATTACATATTTTTCCAAAGGTGCGCTTTGGATAGTTTTACCTGAATACCCTGACAAAAAAGCTAAGTACATAAGTAGATAATCAAGATAACTTACACTATATAAATGATAAACAATCCTAAAACAGTTTATTTTTCTGAAAAATCAGTTCAAATTATAAAGATGTAAGTACTGTTCGAGACATTAGATGCTGAATCGTATAATAATCGAAGGACGATCATCGTTAAACTTAGGACGGCGAAGATGCTACTAAAATAAAATTTCAAAAGGAGCTCGTAATAGCAGCATCAACTTTATTTCACCGACGGATTCAAACTTCATAAATCTGAAAATTTGATTTCGATCAAGGTAGCTGTGCTGTTTCTCGTCGATGGTTCACCGGCGGCGTGGATATCAAACATCCTGGTTGATGGAAGTTTCACTATAATTTCAACTTGTACTATTAAAGTAGCAATTCCGTAGTAATAACGATAGTAAACTCTGAACGGAGCATAAAGGAGAGCTAAACTGTATACGGAGATGTTCGAGATATGTACCGTAGTCCGAAACACAACATCAACGATCATAAAATGTTTTCGTACGTTTAATCATGGCTGATCGTTTCAATGCGCGCGGAGAACGCCGAGTCGAATAACCCGTCGATACACATTTAAAACTCGGTAAAACATAACTATCCACAAATTTTTGCGCACTTAACCAATCCCGTAAAACCGTTTCGTGCTCGCCAATTTGATCTTCTTCTTCTTTTCAATCCGCTCGATACAGTACTCGCGAAAATTGAATATGTCGCATGGCATAGCGACATGGTTTATTTTATTCGGTACAAATTGCGTTTCAAGGTAAAAATTTGAATGCCATGAAATAATTCACTGACTCAGGCTATGATGCTGTTCCATTTATAAATTTCTCTTATAATTATTTGGAAACTGGGTTTAAAATGAATTTTAATGGGAAAAAATTTGATATAAATGTGGAATTTAATACGTTCTCAATTAATGTGCAAAATCCACCGAGATACATTCTGGTACCATTTTTGAAACCCTGGTCGAAATTGATATACGTTCGGCATAAAAAAATGACGACAAATTGTTAATATTCCAGGAAAGTGACGGTTTAGTTTCAGAGGTTTTATGAATGAAATGAATTAGATAAAGATTCATTAAATTCACTGAAAATTGGAATTTTTAAATTTTGTTCTCGATGGATTGAAAAATTAAAATCTACATTTCTTTATTAACGCTAGATCTACGGAGCATTGGAAATTACTATTCCACATTACTCGATAAAACTAGAATGGATTTACTTAATTAAAATAAAATAAAGAAAATTTATGTCAGATACATCAGACTCATGAATTGCATACAAATTATATAGACGCTTTCATTCAAAGCTCAATAAATCGGCTAGAAAAAATCGCAAATCAAGTTTGAAGCATTCGTTACAATTCTAATCTTTAAAACGAGTCCTGGTACGTTGTTGTACTGTTGTTCAAAGAAAATGATCACAGTTAAACTATCAACAATTTCTCGAGAATGGGAAATTTAATGTTCAAATACTTTTAGGACCCACCATAAGTTCGAAGCGTTTTCGAAGGCGGAAGTCTTGAACGGAAGAAGCATTCTTTTCTTTTGAGCAGGATGAGCGTGTATTCGATAAGTTGTTCGGCATTCTCGTTATCATGACTACCTCGGGTAGAGAACGGAGGCTCGAGGCTTCGAAGGAAGCATTTTTAGCCGGCGCACAAGGAGATCTGACCTATAGGTGGAACGTTCTGGTTCGACAAGAACGCGACTAGAGATTTTCCAGTCCCCCATTCTCTCTGTCCTCCCTTGCTCCTTCTCCTTGAATGTGGAGAGTCCTTGGAATACTCCGGCGGATCCCTCATATCTCCTAGGTTCCAACGCAATACGCGCATCCCTCGATTTAACAGGCCTTAATCATCACAAGGACCTGCCTCGAGCCGAGCGTTTTCGTCCTGTGGCCGGTTACCGTGTACCTTGGAGCATCCCCGGTATATATGGTGCCGTCGCGCCACTTAATCGCTCACCCCTTATGCAAGCAACTCTCCAGTGAACGTTTCGCGTAGATACCGAACAGGGAAAATATTTGGCTGGTTCAGCATCAACGTATCGCTCGTACAGGTGGAAATATGGGATTTTACAATATACACACCGGCTGCAAAAAAGTATTTGAACACGTTCTTCCCGATTTTCGAAAAACCGTCGACATTTAAGGGGATCTCCGCGTCTTGAAAAAAATCGATTTTTCTCTTTTATATTTTTCTTAACCTTTTCCGATTCTATGTTGAATCAATTATGTCACATGTAACAACAAGTTTAGTATTTCTGAGCTGTTCTAATTGTAAGTATTGATTGTGATAATTGAATGAGAAATTGAGATATTTATTGTTATTTATCGTCATATATAATAATGAATACGTGAAATTAAAATAATGAAAATATGTTGTATGATTGAAGTTAACGCAATATTTTGAAATTTTTTGAGAAATTAATATTTGTTCATTTGGTATGCACTATTCTCGGTATGAAAGATCTTTTTTGGTTTTAATGGATCGAAAGAATGAATGCACTGACAAATTGCTTAGATTAGTATATAAAATCTATTCTTCCTTTTCCATTTATACTTGGCTACTGAATCTTTTAGTCGGTCTCTCAATCAGTAATGGATTGCCGTGCAGCATCAAGGAAAGAAACAGTGAACTGTACGAGGGATATAGAAGAGGTAGTTAATTTGATTCTCATGTGGGTCAGACCATTCGTTGCATGTCCACGCTAGGTGATTCGTTGCTCTTTGTCAAATAGTATTACCGGCAGAACTTCGTGACATTAGATTATATCTCGCATTCACGCCTTATTTAATTTAATTTGCGAGTCATATAATTTATTATACCTCACGCATCGCCTCTCAACGGTCTAATGTCTGTCGAGATTGATTTAAGCTAAATGATTATTCAACTGTACGTTGTATGGTTCTCCCATTATTCGTAATGAAAAATCTATAACTGCTTAAAATAATTTTCTTCTGCGAAATAAATTTAATAATATTGCAATACGATACATCAAAATAATCTGTATTACTTTTAAGTAGCTGAATATTAAAACATTTATTGTAAAATGTTTTTTTGTACATAGAAGCATCTAACATTATTTTGACTTAAGAACGCTATGGATAACAATAAACATTTATACTGCAAATAGATAGTAGAAGTTTCTATAATAATTCGATTTTATCATACTGCACTGTGCTACATCTAAAATTTACAAAAATTACTCAATAACATAATTTTTAATCATGGAATCCTCATCGGCTATTTATTTACGTGCAGTATGTTATAAGTAGGCTACAGCAAAACGGCAAAAACATTTAAACAAAATAAATGTTTATGTAGTTCTTTTAGCTCGAAGTTAATGTAGACAATTTTTATTTTGCAAACAAATCCACGGTCTATAGATAATGGATAACACAGAAGTGACTCAGAATCAATGTGTTTTCCAATTCATTTAAGAGGGAGCTACGAAGTTGAAGAAATTTCGATTACAATATTCGAAACAAGAAATCCTCCCCGCATTCTTTAGCCACTTGTCTTTATAACTCGGTTTCATGCTTTTCTGTCAACGCGTAAGTGGAAATAAACATGCGTATCAGAAGAGAAAGGTACAAAAAGTCGAGGGGAAAATTGAAGATTGTGACATGTCGGGGGAAACTGGAGCGAACGCAGCCAAAACGAATTACCCTTAGGGAGTTGCGATATCGTCTGCTGGGATGTTATAAGAAATGCTTCTGTCGAAGGATTTCCTTCTTCAATTTCAGAAAAGAGTAAGTTAAATGCAATGCCAAGTAGCAATAAACGTATCACATTTTGGCGGAAATTGTTCAAAGGAATCGTTGATTTTAATATTTGTATGTATGTAAGCCAGCGACGAAATATTAGTATTCTTTAAACTTTTATCAATGCATACGAATGTACGACATTTCTCTAATTAAAATCAGTCCGAGCACGATATAATTTGGAGCATATTTACTTGTTCAATCCACGGTACAATAGAACCTCGAATGACCGAAATAATCAGCGGAACGCAACTATTGTTTGATAAAATTTTTGCTAATTAGCATAACGAATCGTGACGTATATGGATCCCTTCAAGAATTGAGAATTCTGATAAGCTTCGGATAATTGAGGTTCGACACAATCGTCGATTAAACATGCAAATATGTTCGGAATTAGGTCGTGTTTGGACTCGTTTTAATAAAAAAACGATCAAAAATATGTTGGCAAAAGTTTTATAAAAAAAATAATGAAAATCAAACAGTTTTATCGTTGTTTTGCATTTTATAGTTATTAGCGATCGAGTTTCCGAGCTTCTCAAAGGATACAGCCTGCGATAATGGGGATAAATGTTTCACGAGATATTACTGTATACTTATTCGATTTGATTGTATTCAGCAATGGCTGTTAAGAAATCGTCAAAATCATCGTCGACTGAATTTTCTCGCGAGCGCTATTTCGTGGGTTATTCAACCGCAAACGGGTTCGTCAATTATTAATGTTCCTTCGATGCTAACAAATCTAGATTCGTCCTAATGAATGGGCAAACTGCGTGACTTGCTTCCGTGCTCCGTTTTTGCGCCCTCGGAGCAGCAGCCGATGCGTCGCGACGAAATCTCGTAACGTTCGTGTCAAAATTTCCATAATTCGTTGTGATAATTAAGCGATCTGCATATTACGTTCCGCGTCATGTCAGCTTCTCTTTTAAGGGCAAATGGTCCCTGGCACGATCCCGAAGTTCCTCTTCTGTGCCCACAATTTCTCCCTGCATTCCGTTATTGGATTAGAGCGTTATAACGAGTAATATTCGCGTAACAGCCTCGTGTCTGGCTCCGCTTCACCCTTTTAGGTCGACGCAATGTGTGATTTCGCACACGCGACAGACGCGTGACACGGAACGGGGAATCTCTCGTTGATATTGGAAAATTCGCGATTGTCTTTTTCTATTTTCCTACCGCGCTGATGGACATCGAAACAATTGTCGAACACACCGAGCTGTATCGAGTGTGCATGAATTTTCCACGTTCTCCGCGTTTCAGCTATATTTATTTCTTTGTAAACGCAGTCGAGTAAATTAACGGCGAGATAATAGCAAAACCCGAAGAAAATTGTTTTTAATCACAGCAGACATAATCAAACGAAATATTAATAAATAGATACCGTCATCCATTACATTTTGAACGTTTGAGAATATAAACGATGTTATCGAATGTGTCGAAATCGATGATATGTTGTAAAAGTGATACAATCTCCATAGAAATAAGCTGTGCATGCAAATTATGGAAAATACATAGTGTATAAGAAAAATGTTCTGCACAGCCGTGTTTAATATTCATTCTTGTAACAAACTCGAATTTTTGAGGTTTTCTAACTTTTTAATAATTTGAGATAGTTCTAATATGCATGCAAAAATTATTTGTTAGTTGTGGAACGGATTAGGAAGTATACATGTTCCATACAAATGTTTATGGAATATCTACGTGGAAAAACAATTGGCACGCAATGAAGTCAAAACTGTTATTGGATCGTTGTAGTATACTGTATGCGTTCCCAATATGGACACCGAAAATCCGATTGGCGGAAGAAAATCTCGACGAAAATATCAAATATGGACCGTTGAAACGGAAGCCGGTTTAATCGGTTACTGCCGACAATAATTTATAGTTCGGTTTGTTAACATGCTTTTCTGTAACTATTCTTACGATTAAACATAAGTTGAAATGTAAAAACCACATATACAAAAACAATTATCTGAATTATATTCTAACATTCAAATATTCTCTTATTAATTACAGTGATGTAGTTGAAATCCATAAACATTTAGAGGAATTGTGTTTTCCTTATTCCATTGGAGTGGAATAATGAAGTGTCTCGAACGGGATTTTTCCACGATGAGAAAATTCCTTTGTCGGAATGCATATATCTTCCCATTAGTTCGGATATTGGAGGCTCTACTGTACATTCCATTCTGAACGGACATACTCTCTAATTGTCATTCTGTCATCGCACGTTCAATCGATCACTGATAGCTAATAAAACGACGGTCCGACGTTAATCGTCGACCCGACCCATTACGCGTTGAAGCCCCGCGGATCAAATTTACGACACTGTCATGGTCGTTCACTATTTGTGATTGAAGGCTTTTCATTTTGCAATCGTCAATGCATTTCATTTATAAAAAAGCTCGACCGTACGGATAACTTCAGAAGTCATATTATCTTCAAATTGAAGTTTCTATTAAAGCTTTAATTATGGAAACTCGAAAAGTACTTCAAAAATTCGTGTAGAGCTTTCGTGTCTTCGAAGTTTCATGATATTAACCAATAATTAATTACGGCGCCGAAATTAGTAAGGTTTCTAGTTGGTGCAGTTAATCATCGAAACTTGTAGGCTTCTTCAAGTTAGTATTATAAGCAATCTAGTTGTGTAATTCAGCAAACTCGAATGTTCTTTGGCTTCTAGTGGCGGTAGAGCTTAATTTTAGAAACTATCAGCTTTCAAATTACTAGGGGACAAAATAAAAATTGATAGTATATTTACGTTATGTACTCTCTATGTGAAATTTTAGAAATCAATTAAGACTTGTTAAAATGTATAAATTAGTACGTTGGCAGCTTTTCTCCATAAACACGAACCCTTTAGATTTCGAACGAATCAAACGATAACTAAATGATCAATTTATTAGCTCATAATTGTTTAACATTCCGTGAAAATTCAGCTGTTAAGCTACCTTTAAAAATTCCAAAATTTTCGATTTCTATTTATGTTGTAATCCCAGTATCTTTTATACAATCATATTATTTATGAAGATTAGAAAAATAATTTTAAACGAATTCTGTATTTTGGATTTTCTGATGAATGCCTCTGTATGTATTGGGTTGGCAATCTTTTTATTCAAGCAATGAAGTTTAACGAATAAGATATTTTCCCTTTTGTTTGATGATCTATTGTCGAAAAGAATATTCATATAACAAAATATTTTATCGATTAAAGTTCATCGTTTGAATAAAGAAATTCGGTTTTAGGGTAACTGCACCAGTGAATAAACGGGTATATTTCAACAAATTTTAACCCGCACGGCATACTGACGATAAAATTGTGATTAAAGAGTTAAATAAATAGGAGAATATCGTTTAGTAATTTTGTTCATTCATTGGACTATCGTTGTTCAATTACTAGAATGTTTTGTTCATTGACTGGTATTTTTTATACTTTTTATTTAACGTTTAATGAAGAAAAATAATAATAATTTCATTTTTGACAAATGAAGTATAGGGAGTCATTTGGCAGATATGAGATTCCTTTAATTCACACATTTTTTTACACAAAATATCTTCTTGAACAACTTCTTAAATGTTCATTCACTGGTGCAGTTACCCTATTTCACCTTAAAATACCGACATTACTTTCTTGCCAAGCCAATACTTTCGGGCGGTACGTTTCCGAACAAATTGCAGTCTGCACACGGTGTTGTTAATAAACGAAAGCTTCGAAGTTGGATACGTCAGCAGTAGTCAGTGAGTGACTGCCGTGCGATAACAACGATGAGGGTGGTAGAGGAATGTCGTGTGGTCAAGTTCGGGAAGCGGCTTTGCGAACTTTCGTCAATCAGCAGGTGGAATCCTGGACGGAACTCACTGACAATTCAATTACAACTGGGAATTCGTGGTCCGACCCTAAGCTGAGAAAGTTTGGTGGTTTGACAGAGGCCGAAGGGAGAGGATTCGTCGAAGAAGAAGGAGGCGGGCCACACTTCTCCAAGTGTTATGCAGATTTCTGTTTGGCCAGTCATTAGATTGCAGGCACGGGATATTTACAAGCACAACAACCATTACTACGGCTGTCTATTCTCCACGCTTTAACTGCTCGGGAGAATGACCGTCCATGAATCCACGGCGCACTTCATTGTATGCATTATTTTCAACGCCATTTGCTATGCAAATTCCGCAAGCTCTCCCCTCTAACCTTTTTCATTTTCTAGTTTCATTAGCTCGAAGAAAAGGGTAGTTCACGTTATTTCTTAACAAGTATTCGATTGACAGTTTTTCTTTGTTCATCTTTGTGCTCTTTCTAATATTTTCTAATCCATTATGATTTTGTATTTAGTTAATGTTCGTGATTTGTTCTAGTTTATTTCGATTTGAAGAAACGTTTATTCCTGAGATTTTTAAAAAATTAATGCTAATCTATTCTTTGTATTATTATAGCATCTAGTAATATAAAAAATTCTAGTATACATTTGTTTAAAAGAAGTAACGCAATAATCAAAATTTTAGAAAATTCAGCATCTTCTAAAGAACAAACCTTTCTACATTACATCGAGTAAAGTGTTTATTTAAATAAAAAGTAGTTTGTACTCACCAGCATAGTTTGGCTACCGTGTAATGAATTGATTGCTGCTAGCGCTTCTTGATGTGACGAAAGTTTTACGAATGCACAGCCTGAAACGGAAATAAATGTCTCCGGTTAATTTTCGTTCGAATAATCCTTGGATCGTAAACAAATAAGAGAATTAGTCGGTTGTCTGATAAATTTCATTTCACCTTGTACACAACGCAGTTATCGCAAGCCTGATGACACATAAAACTTCCATTTCTCATTTCTTCGGTCTCTTTTTACGATTGGAAGTTCCACGGGACACGAGGCGACGATCACGCGCGCGCGCGCACACACTCAGAAGAAGTGAGAACCATTTTAATTCCGAGGTGGAACCGCGGAAAAAGAATGAAAGTAGTTCCGTTTCCGCCATTGTCACGCAGTTCAGATTATCCACGGCGATGACGGAACGATTAATCGCCTCTACTCTCCACCACGTGCGCTTATCGTTATAGGTAGATGGAGACACGAAGACAAAGAACTTGAGGGTGCTTTGAAAAATTGACGCGCCACTGGAGCGCAAAATGCACTTAATAAAAGGTGTTTACCACGAACAGAGAAACGCTTGGTAATCCGGCGCACCATTCCTTGTTTAGGGTCGCGATGGCGAGAAAACGATCTTGAAAAGTTACTTCTCTTTACCAGCCATTCGTCAAACAATATGTGTAAATATTCATGAATATTATTCGCTTCATCATAGTTCTGCAAATCATTTTTGTTGCGACCAAGTTTATTCGCACATACATATAAATGAACTTTTGAAATATCTCTATTGATTATACTGCAGATCTTTATGAAAAATAAAAACTGTAGGTTTCAATTGTGAGACATACGAACCACATAAACATATTCTTCTTTCTATAATAATGTTTGTAAGTTGATAATAATATAGAGATATTTTTTAATTCTTTTAATCCTGTGATTTTATATATTTACGAAAACACTTAGCAGATTAAATGCAAAATATGACACACAAAACATTTGAAGAATTTAAAAATTCTAGCTCCTGTAGATTGCGATTGATACAAACAGTTTTTGTTTTGCATAAAAATCTGTAATTTCTGTTTGAACCACGATTGATGCAATGGATAGGAACAATTTTTATTTTGCATGAAGATCGTCAGTCTACTTATAAGTATGATTGTGCACGAGATTACGTAAAACGGGGCATTAACATTCAACGAAATACGAAAATGGTGAATTTAATGCTTTTATCGCAATACGAGGAGAATATTAATTACCCCGGAAGGTATAGTTTTACATTTATCGGAATTATCGGGGTAATTGTTGAGTTCTCGAATTTGAAAGGGTGAACGGGTTCAGAAATATAAATGAGTTTCGATAACCATGCCCTAGCTGAGATAGGCTGGAGCAGGATTGAAGGGAATTGGAGCGAAAAGAGGGCACTTACCCTCGTACCTGCTGGTATATGACACGATAAAGTCCTGCCTATCTCTGTTTCACGAGCCTGAGAACTTTTTGAAATCTCCTCGCTGTTCTAGTCTTTGATATATTCTATTCTTCAACTTGCAATCGTTACTTAAATGCCACTGACCAGCAAAATTGCCGGTATTAAGTCCAAGATAGAGGAGCTACACATTCACATATATTTTTCTTAATAATTTTATAGAGTTCAAAACAATGTAGCAGTATTTTCTTAAACGATTTTACTGGTTTATATTTGATTGACTTGTTTTTGTTATAAAAAGGGAAGGAAGTGTTTAAAACGCAACTGTTTCAAAATTGTCTTCAGCAATCAGATTTTAATATTTTCCAATCAGACTCTTTCATAATATTTTAAACTTTGTGTAATGTGCCACGTTTGAAAATTACGTTATTTAGTAGTTTTTAAAAGGACATTTCTGCTAATGGCTATTTGATAAATGCATTAAATTCACATTCTAATTCCACAGCAATGGGGGTGAAACGCGAGGTGCGACTTGAATTTGCTAAATAAATTTGGATGTTCTTCGGACACGGCTAAAATCGTTCTCGAGTGTTATCATTTCGGCGACATAATAAATTTCAGTTTCCCTCGGGGTAAAAACTATTTTAAGTGTCCGGGTAGAACCCGGGCGTATTCTATTGAGGAATTTACGAGAAGAATAGCAAATAACGTCGAAACTTGTCGGTAAAGTGAGAGAAAGAGAAAGAGAGGGGGACTGAGAGGGGTATAGAGCAGGGCAGGGTAGGTCCGTGGACAAGGTTTTCTTGCGATTCAACCCCTGTCGCTCACCGACATCGTAAGAATTTGTCCGAGCTTCCAAAGCGTTCTGGCTCACCCCGCTGTTCTTTCTTGTGCAAGCGAAATCTCTCGAAGACGATGCGCTCCTGAGATTCTTCTCCGCCGCTTCGAAGCAGACGGAAGTAAGGTCGCACGGAAATAAAAGACTCGAATTTCTCCAAAGTTCGCGTGCTTATATCTACGTAGGTATATGTGTACGCGCGCGCGCGAACACGTGTGTGCGAGCCCCCATCCGGCACGCGTGCACACACGCGCGCACGTGTCTCCGCGGCGCACATATACAGGGTGTCCCAAAACTAGTGTAGGAGCGGCTTGGGTCATTTGAAGCGACATTTTCCGTTACAAAAATGACGTCCGGGGCTTTGTTTAAGAGTTATTAACGAAAAACACGGACCAATCAGAGCGCGACCTAGACGCGAGTTAGCACAGTCGGCCTGACGCGCCCACTGTCAATTGGCTGAACGTACCATCGCATGTCTAGATCGCGCTTTGATTGGTTCGTGTTTTTCGTTAATAACTTCTAAACAAGCCGCGGACGACATTTTTGTAAAGGAAAATTTCGCTTAAAATGACCCAAGGAACCTCCCCCTTTTTCCAATCCTACACCAGTTTTGGGACACCCTGTACATGGATCGGTGTACATATACATGCGCATAACTACCATCGGTATATGAAGTATACATACGCCGGCGTGTACGTATGTATACATTTGTTTGTATGTGGTTGTCTGTGCGTCTGTCCTCCTCGGCGGCTCGAAATCTATGTTTGGCCCCTTGAACAACAGCGAACAACAAACACTGGACAAACCGCTCCGGCCCTCCGCTACCGACGCTGTCAACTATATATGTAGTCCCGTGGATCTTCCCCGTTCCTACTTCGTCTCGAACCCTCCGACGACCCCTTCTATCTCTCTCCCTCTCTCTCTATCTTTGCTACCCCCTGTTACCCCCGTTTCAGTGTTCTCTCTTTCCTCTTCGCCTCCACCGTGCTCTGCCACAGCCGGTTCGATCCAATCGATAACGCCTGCGAGACTTTCCACTCATATATTTGATTGCTCGGCAAACATGCCTAAGTTTATTTTGTGGCCCCCTTCGCCACCCCCTTACCACCGCCCACGAAGCGTTAACGCGCGTTCCTTGTGCCGCGCCGACATAGAAGCGAATGCTAGGCTTTTCAATACGTTGGAAACCCTCCAACCACGACGCAAATCGTGTTCTCTCGATCATCCGGCGAAAAGCTTATTCGATCGTATTGCAGACGACAATGTAACCCTACGGTTTTTAATGGATCCACCCCCTTCCCCTGAACCACCGCGACAAATAAGAGGACCGATATTAGCCTGCTGGTATGTTATAATTTAGTGAGAGATATCGAAACTATAGGTTTCATAGCTTAAATGTTTATGATTTACTGTATGCAACCAAAGGTAAGTGGTTTTGTATGTTATGGTACCGCAGCTCAAATATTTGTAATCTACTGTTGGTAATTTAATTGTTACAATCACTCGTATACATGATGTTATTCAATTGAAAATAATCTCTACATGAAAATCAAGCTGGATTCAGTTTCCGTTTGCTATGATATTGAAGCACAAATGTTTATAATGTATAATACAACTGTGGGTATTCAAATTGTTAGAGCTACTCGTATACATTGATGAGGTTACATTAAAAATAATTTTTATATGAAAAGACGTACATATAAAAATTGTTTATCAGTGAGCTACACCGACTCTTATCATCTTCATGAAGTATTTTATCATATATATTAAAATTCAGATTATGCGTCTTTGGACAGGATAAAAATTAAGAATTTTAAAATTAAGAAAAAGTTAAAATTATTCAAGAAAGAATTAAATTTTTATCTTGCACAAAGAGCAGTCTAACTATGTGCCAAGGAATGTTCCAATAAATACCCACAGTATTATTAAAAAAATGCTCGTCGAGAAATACATTTTCAACTTGATTAGGCGACTAAAATTGTAATAAAGTATAGGGACGTGGGATTGGAAAAATAATTTTTACATGAAAAGACGTACATATAAAAATTGTTTATCAGTAAGCTACACCGAACTCTTATCATCTTCATGAAGTATTTTATCATATGTATTAAAATTCATATTGTGCGTCTTAGGACAGGATAAAAATTAAGAATTTTAAAATTCAGAAAAAGTTAAAATTATTCAAGAAAGAATTAAATTTTTATCTTGCACAAAGAGCAGTCTAACTATGTGCCAAGGAATGTTCCAATAAATACCCACAGTATTATTAAAAAAATGCTAGTCGAGAAATACATTTTCAACTTGATTAGGTGACTAAAATTGTAATAAAGTATAGGGACGTGGGATTGGACAGGCAATAAATATCCCTTAAAGAAGACGTCACGCTGTTTTGATACGTGTGTTTGCACGCACCTATGAACACGTTCGGATAGGGGTTGTTGACACGCGTCCGAACGTTTTCGTAACGTTCCTGTGACAATGGGTGGGGTTTTTTATTATTTCGTTAATGGATTCGGGTCAGTGGCCAGATGAAAAAAATTCCCTAACAATCGTGGGAATCGCGTGACGAGGCGCGAGCATATAAAATTTGTTATCAAGCGTTCCCGCGACAGGAAGCCATAGTTTGTATCACCCTTCGGCAAGTTTTATTTATTGCTTAGATAATTTTCATGGAGTCGATGATACGAGGTTTCGTGACGATAATTCAATAGAACGGCTAATAAAACCACGCAGAGCTTACTGTTAATTAAAACACTATTATTAAATATATTGTCAACTGTCCGTAATAAAATTGAATCGTTAAAACAATTCGCTGATTATATTATTAGCAAAATGATAATAGTCAACTTTCAAATAGTTGTTACAAGATTGTGTATTGTTCTGTCAAATAAAAATTATCTGAATTAATTGCAAGATATAGAATCTACATAGACATTTATTGCCCTTCTGAGTTGAAAATAGTACAACAGCACCTTCAAATTGTTTAAATGTTTTCACTGTTTTGCATTCGGTATACTTCGTGTGATTGTTACAATTAAATTACTATCCGGAATACATGATTTATTTGTATGCAATGCTTGTGTAAATAATTTAGGGCTCGATGATTGTATTTCTCTTGTTGAAGCTGTTTTTGTAAACATTTTAAATGAATTGTTTTCGTAAGACCTTTACTATAGGATTGTAACACGTCGATACTCGTTAAAGAGCAGGATTTTTTTGGAAACAAAAGATCGCTTCGATCTCTGGTTTGTACACGCTTCGAAGATACAAGCCATAAAGGGTTGCAGCGTTTTAATACTCGGAATAGAAAACAGCGGAATCGAATTACACGTAAATCGTTTGAACATATGCTCGATAACTACTGTCGGAGTTACCGCTATGACACGCAACGTGTGTACTTGTGCTGGAAGCGGACCAAACGAATCAGTTTCATTGATGAAGCTACTGAATCCGAGCGAGTGGAATGCGAGCACGCGTAATTGGTGCAACGGCTGGTTTTACAAAGTACATGGGGCATGGCTGCGCACCGATGTCGAAAAAGAAACGAAAAAGACTAGAAGCAAGTATACGTCTGCGCGTTTATTCTACGTACAAGAAAAATCGAGAAATAAAAGGAGATCACAAGATAAACGAAAGCCGATCAAACTATTTCTCATACTTGTAAGACGAAAGACGAGATTCATCAGATCTAGCATTAATTTCTATTAATTTTTCGTAAAGATAAATAGAGCGATTCTTCGTTTAAAATAAACAATTCTGAATTATCTTATCTTTAACTACATATGAGATACTATAGTATGAGACTAACTTTGCTAATAATGAACCAGACAAGCAAAAATTATTTAACTCCGTAAGCTCTATTATTAATTGTGTAAATTATGCAAAGACATCTCTGCACGAATGTACTTGAATTTTTCAGTTCGAATAAAAGAAAAATTGATTTGTCTGGTTTCTGACGTCACTAATTCAATAGCAGATGTCAAGTAAGAGACAAAGGAGGGATGAGCGGGAATACGCAATGGCTAATTAAAAATTCGGTATAAGAAATTTACTGGACAGTCGACAGAAGGAACACGAAAGAGGAAAAGAGAAAAATTAAGAATCGCAATTTCAATGTGAAATAAGAAAAATCGCAGCCTCCACAGCATCGCAAAGTGGACGAAAATGGACGAGGCTTGAGGAGTCGCCTCTCCAATTTTTTTCGTGAAAATAAAATCTTCTTTGTAGCTCAGGTTTCGTGAAGCGTAACATTTTCATGGATAATGAGTCTTTTAAAGGCGATATCACAATAGAACTTTCTTCCTTTAAAACCACTGTTTCATCGTAAATGACTATTCCTATTCTTTCGAATATCTATAGATCGCTACTTACGCAAAAAATCAAAATAAATCTGTCGTTCGTATGAACATTATATAGGGTAACTGCACCAGTGAATGAACGGGCACCAGTAAATGAACGCTTTTGTATATTTCAACAAATTTTAACCCGGACGGCATACTAGCGATAAAATTGTGATTAAAGAGTTAAATAAATAGGAGAATATTGTTTAGTCATTTTGTTCATTGATTGGACTAGCATTATTCAATTACTAGAATGTAGTGTTCATTGACTGGTATTTTTCATATTTTTGATTTAACGTTTAATAAAGAAGAATAATAATAATTTCATTGTATTTGTGTTCATTTATTTTTGACAAATGAAGTATAGGGAGCTATTTGGCATATATGAGATTCCTTTAATTCACATAGTTTTTTTTTAAATAAAATATTTTCCTGAACAATTTCTTAAATGTTCATTCACTGGTACAGTTACCCTACCGTGCCGTTGGAGATGCGTTATTTAATTAATAAATCATTTTTCGAAGGATACATATAATTAATAAAATATATAATAAAAAGTAACATCATCGCGTGCCTGTCTCAATCCTACATTATAAAATACTACTGTAAAATGTACTTACAAATATTTCAGAATCTCCTGTTCCTCCGATCGAATTCACAGCACACTATTATTTATTCACGTGAATAAATCTGTTCGTTTTCCGAAGCACTAACACCACACTTCTGTACACACAATCACTAAACAACTTTTTGAAATCGTGACAGCGAGCGAGAAGAAGTTACTCCGACCACGATCAAAATAGTTCTGCGATCTAATTGCGACTTCCGCGCGAAATATCTGTCCTCCCATCGTACAATGCATTTGATGACTGATCGATGGAAACAAAAATACTCGTTTCCAAGAAAATATCGGATTTTCCAGAATCATCCGTGTCCCATCGCATACCGTATCTTTATATTAGTGGTGCAGGTACAAAGGCCCGACCACTATACCTGGAAAGGATGTTATAGCAGACAAAAAACCGATTATTTTATAATCACCGCGCACCGACCCTGACAAATGGACAACAAATACGACAAACCCACCGAACCAAAGAGCAGAGAAACAATAATAAATTACGTCATTAGTAATTTTTTCCTTGATAGTTTCCCACTTCTCAACCTAAAGTCCTTCTGACACAGTCGCGACCAATTAATAACCGCTACATTTCTCTACCTAAATCCACCTTAACCATTTGCAAAAAAACTGAGATGAATATCGTAGAACTATTTTGATCGTGGTCGGAGTAACTCCTTCACTGTCACGATTTCGGAAAGTGATTGCGTAGAAATGTGATTTTCCGTACTTCATAGTTACATTAAGCGTATTCGCTTAAATGGTAGTATGCTGTAGATCCAACGGAGGAACAGAAGATTCTGAAAAATTTGTAAATACTGTAGGAAATGAATGATTTGTATAAGGAAATGTATGATTTGTATAATGTAACTTGTTGTAGTATGATTTGTATAATGTAACTTGTTGTATAAATGTAAGAATTGCGATGAAAGCATCTGAGGCCATATGCTTTTTCAGGGCGGCCGAGTGTAGGAAATGAATGATTTGTATGATGTTACTTGTTGTTTGAATGTGAGAATCGAGAATCGTGTATGTATGCGTGAGTGCCGTGATATTGCGATTGCGACACATCTTGTTAAATCAATATTTGTTCTAGAAAATTTATAAACATTAGAAAAAGTAGGATATAAAAGGACGTGTTCACGTAGCGATTCGACTTTTTCTCGAGATACGAAACACGTCATCACGTTTGATTTAAATACGATACGTTTACGTTAATTTCCGTTAATTTCATATTTCAGTTGTGTATTTTCTTTTCGAATTAAAGCAGTTATACAGTTATTTAATATACTTTCGCTTACAATACCTATACTTTACATTAGTATTTTATAACGAAGGATTAGTACTCTTATGTATAACAGTGAATATAAGGCTTACTGTCATATTTTGCAACTTCAAATTTATCATCTAAATGAACAAGGGGACGATGACTTGTTACGGGTTGAATTTTAATTCTATAAGTATTTATATTGCAGATTTGTTTACTTAATATTTTCCTAAATATTATACGAGGCGTATCAAAATAGCGTTGAGACTAGTTCGGTAAAAATCTTTGTGTCATTTGAAAAGGAATGCACATTATCCCCTTCAATGTAGTGCTTTGCGAAACTATAAACCGCCTTCAGCGGTGTTCCTCCGTTCCTGAAGACAATGCTGAGTTTTTCTATTGTAACTGTTTTCAGTTGGTCGGTCGCAACCTTTTAAACGTTGTTCACAGTTCCCGAATGATGTCGATTAAGATGACGTTTTATTTTTGCGAAAAGAAAACATGAACTCAAATCTGAGGTATATTGTGTTATGGAACCACAGGAATATCTTCTTTGATGAAAGTGTCGTCGATTAACATTGCAGTGTGAGTTCTGTTACACGATAAAAAACAAATTATTCCAAGAACTAATTTCAACAGATCTGCAGGTTAAGGATCCTTCACCAGACTGGTAACCCTGGACATTTTGTTGGGCACGACCCTCGATGCCAGACAGATAAAGAAAATTTGTGATATATTTTGAGGAGGAAACAAATAAGACGGCGGTGTAAAACGCAGAGAGACGTGTAGTACGAGGCGAGGCAGCAAGTGTAATGTGGAGACACGAAATGCCATTATAGTGCGGACACGACCGAATCCCGGAGGGATGTAGGAGTAGGGCTGGGAAAAAGAAGAAAGAAGACAAAGAGGCATACACGTACGGGTACGAACGGGACGTGACAACACCCGGAAAACGGCATTGCCACGTTGCTATTACGAGAAGATAAATTTCCAACCGGAACGTCTCCCTACATTCGAAAAATATCGCGACGTCTCTTATTTTCAGTGGGACCAGGCTTAGCCACATTCTACTTATGAAACCACTCGAACTCCCTCTCGCGGTGTAAAACCACAGAATAAATGGCAGACCCTCGCAGGATTGAATTATTATTTACAACTATATGTTTTTATGTCATATCCAGACTGCAGTAACGTAAAACACAAATTTAAAGACCACTATCAAAGTCATTGCTTATACGTACGTAGCTACAAGTAGTATACTTCCGTGGATATGTACTAGTAAAAAGTTCAAGAAGCAGCGTTCCTGACATACAGAGGACATTTATATCTGCGTCATAAAATGTAGAATTATAACTCTTCGATTTGAAATGACGAAGGTATTCTCAATGGTTGTAAAATATCAGAAATGCGTCTATTAAGAAGTGAAATTAATAGTTGAGGAGTTTTCTATAACTGCTGTTACGATCTTTGAATAATTCATTACATTGATTGATACATTTATTTAGGTTAACTAGTGTCACTTTCGGCTACATTCATTTTCTGAAGTGATACGTGTGTGCTGATAATATATTTTATACATTAGTCCTGATTTTTATGTTTTAATATAATCAAATTCGATTATCGTGTTGTTCCTATCACAAAAATTTAAGTTCACGTAACGTGTGAAGTTTTGAAATTGAAATGTTGAGTGACAATTAGTATTTTTAGCAAAAAAAAAATGTATCGTACCCGTTCAAATTTTATATTATCATTTTCTCAAGTAGAAAGTGCTATAACAACAGTTAATTATTATAAATAGTACTTATTATTTACATTAAAATTTGCTCAACCCTGATTATTAGATTGCGGATCTTTATGCATTTATAGAAAAATTGAATAGATCAAATTCAAAATTGTATGAAAATTTAAAAATTAAGGTTGTATATATACATATACATGATTTCTCATTTATTAAAATGATTAAGGGCAGAAATGACATTCTGCTTGGTTTTTATTCCTTGCAATCGATTCAATTTTTATTTTACATAAAGATCCGTGGTGTAGTGATTGTGTTAGCGTAGATTGTGACGACAATTTTAGAACCTGGAACGGTTGTTCGGGCCAGACTGTTTGGAGGATGTACATTTATTAAATATCTGTATACTGTTCCATCGAAGAGACATATAAGAAGGTAGCGTGAAAGTATGGCTGGGCATCCCTTTACGGTCGTTTTGTAATTGACGGGAGCCTATGCCCGTTGGGAGTGGCTCTTCCAGCAGATTCATCTAGATTACAGTGCAAAACTACTCTCCGCTTGGCGTATTTACCAGGCATTAAATTACACAGACGGTCGCGCGCGTCGGCGCGGCGAGGGTCGAGCGTCGTTTGGCGTTTTACCGGCTTACTTTCATTACATTCAATACTGATCGCATCCAGCCTGCATGTTTTATTTATGGAACGTTTGCAACTGTGGCGCCAACAACGCTGCGAAAATATTATTCGTGCAGAGTCAACCCTTATGTCAATACCTGGGTGTCCACATCTTATTTGTCTTGAAATGTTTCTATACGTTGTTAGAACAATAGGTGTATAGACTTTTCCTTGTAATCATACGGGGTGTATAAAAAAATTTCTTAATGAATTTTGTAGCGATTTCTTATATTTTATTTTATGAAGTCTGAATGTGGTAATTATTTACATTACGGGCTTCCTCACCGATCTTGATGACCTTACAATATGTTGTCAAGGTCATCATTCTGAACAACCTTTTCCTATACGTGATACAGCCGCTCGATTTTAGTTTTTGAGATATTCGCAAAAAAATATTGCTAATACTGAAAAAGTTACTTCATATGATCTGAGAAATCATCGCTTTCAAGGAAGTCAATTTTTAGAAGACTCCGTATATAATGGATTTAATTAATTCTTACTCTCTTCTTCCGAATATATTCAGGTTTCATTGAATTATTTTTTCCTTGTGATTTTGTGACAAAAAGGTAGTAATGATTTTATTTGCGAACGAGTTTGCGGCACTGGTTGTAAAATGACGGTTCAGCAGTGAATTGTGATAACGATGTTTTGGTTCGTTTGCAATAACGAAGTGTCAGCAAGGTCCTCCGGTCCTTGGCCGGTGGCAAAGACGAGAGCAAGAAACCGAAAGAAGTCGCGCAAGGAAAAAGAGGAGATGCTGCGTTCGTCGTGTCCTCGGACAAGGAAAACGAACAGATTCCCCATGGGAAACAGGCAACCATTTCTGACGTTCCACTAAGAGTCGTCTTCGATCCAAACCACCAGTGGGAAAGCAACAACAGCTTACGGGAGCTTAGCGTGGAGACAAGGCGATTGCCGGCATTACCGGAATTACTTGAACGCGAATTGCGCTATATGCCATAACGAACCTGTAATATCACGATAATCGAACGTTAACCCTATGACCAAGACTCCAATGTAATAACTACTTTCGCAGAAATATAGAATAGAAATTTATCGAGCTCTCTTAATTATTTTTCTATTCCCGTAATCATTTATACAGGACGGTCGATTTAAAACTAGTAACTTCAATATCTTGTCATAATACAAACAAGTATCTTATATACAAATATAATATTAATAAATAAATGTAAAGAATATTTTTGTATCAGAAATATCTAAATATTTGCACAACCACTGAACAAATTATTATTACTGTCACCTGCACAAATACACGAATTTATATTAAAACGATGCATTTTTAAATCCTAGATATATCCTAGTTACATATGTATAAAGAATTTATATTTAGTCACACATGAGTGAGATATTTTTTAGTCAGCGAGTAGGTGCATATATATAATATGTATTTACACAATAATTTCTGCAATAAATCCAATCTTTTCTATTTCTGTTATTATTATTTATTTAATGCCTCAAACCAAATATGGTTTATATAGCATATATAGTACATGAACATATTATTGTATTATTTTTTTTAATTTAATAAATACTTCTGATTATAATTGACTATTGTGGATACTGTTGCTAACAGTCAACGTGTTAATCTTAGTGACCGATGTTCATATAAAATTGGAAAAAATGTAGAAAAATAGTGTAAAAGTTTGTGAATTTAACATGTCTGTTGTGGTTAAGAACCAGTATCATGCTCGGCACGCTTAAATTTGTGTTTTCTATAAAAGTGGCGGAGATACTATAGATTCGAAGGTTTGCTTTCACGGGCAATGCACCGGTAACACAAAATCGCCGTACGTGCGGGGAAATCCTTAAGAGAAATACTTGAAAATACTTCGTTGAGCACGCACGTTTATTCGTATTCCCTTTACACGCTCTTAAGAAATTCCAGGAACATCTGGTGCATCTAGAATAGAGGGGGTGGGGGGTCGAGCAGATGCGACAAAAAACCTCGAGAAAATTCACGGTAAACGCGACTGTGGAATCACAGCGGTTCCTGATTTTCTGATTCGATGGTGAAGCAGCATGCTGCTTCGCCTTGGAGAAAGTTCGGTGATCGCAGATCGAGATTAAGCACGGTAAAAATTCTTATTTCAATTTCCGTGGTTGCGTTTCACCGACATATTCTCGCGGAACAGTGTTACAGACTGATAACGAAAAGAAACCAGGGCGAAATTGTTGAACAGCAAAATGGAATTTTATTTCTCACTTTTAGACTACGGATTTCTATGCAAGATAAAAATTTGTCTGCATTGACTTCAAGCTGCAGAAAATACGTAGACATTCATTTCGTTTGTTACATTATTTTTTTCATTTATACAGTATAGTTAAATTGCCTTAATATATTTACTGTGTTGCATTCAACACATTGACAGCGAATAAATCGTTAAGCATATTAATTAGTTGAAATAGAAAGATCCTTCCGGTAGGGCATATTTCTAAATTAAAAGTTACAAAATGTTCCAAGCAATAGTCTGCGCAACACAATCGAAAATGAATTACCGCATTGAACCGTTCTTTTGCCGACCACGCTTTGTCTTCACGTTCAAATGGGTGATTCTAATTGAAACGAAGTTCAAAGTGAAAATTTCCCGTCGCCGTTACACGATCGCGTTCATTCTTCCCCCTCCACCTGGAAGTAAGGATATGCACGTGCAAAGGGGGATTCGCGTAGAAATGACCAAACGGAACAATAAGTCGGTACCGGAAAGAGATAAAACGAAGTATTGTGCTTTGGAGGTCATAAAGGAAGTCGCGGTAAAGACACCGACAGCCCTGAGACATCGCGGAGGGAAGAAGCGGCCGAAGGAAGTGGGGTTTCGAGGAGTAAAAAGAGTCAAAGGAAAGAGGAGCATGGGGTTGGAGAGAGAAGGGGTGAGGAAGGGCGGGAAGGGAGGGGGTAGTGAAGGCGTGGGATGCAGTGGAGCAAAGGAAAGTCTCTGGACTAATTAAATAACTAGCAAAGTCACCTAGCAACTTGGCACCTCAACTGAGTCCAACCCCTTTTCCAAGTCCACGATCTTTCTTACCGTTGGCTTCTGCACTTCTGCCTGTCTTTCTCTCCCCTTCCACGACCCCCCTTTTCCTTCTCTTTGTCACTCCCGGTGGCGTGAGTGCACTCTCACCGTCCACGACGTCACCTCGTTATTTAATTAAACTTCGCGGAAGTAGCTCGCGGCTGCTTGATACCAAAGCACGTAGCTCGTCACCTTCCATTTTCTTCGTGTCCCCCGCGTCGTTTCTTATTTTCGTTTTTTGTCGCGAATGATTCGCGGAACGTGATGCCAGCGTGAGGCGCGGCATAATTGTTGAAACGCAGGCTTCGCTGCGGCATATATTACCTAGCTACAGCCAGATCGTGACGGAAACAATCGATTTTTTGGTCGTTTTATTGAACTTCGAATCGGAGGTCTGCCATCAACACTAGGGTAGTGTAAATTACACCACGAGGGCATTACACGAACAGTGACTAAAAATTGTACATCACTTTTTACGTAGTCGTTGTAAAGAGGCTTTGATGAAATTCCTATCTTCATGTATTAATACCTACTTTTCAATTAATTTTGTCCGAAAACAACGTTAACCGCTTCATTTAATCTACGCGGAGCAGACGACGCGTAATTGGCTTTCGCCGGTTTAGAAACAATAATGTCATAAAAAATTTCAATACATGAAAATTTAATGTACAAGGGTGAAACTTAATACATAATCAAGAAAGTTTCCCTGATGCCTTGTTAGCCATAAAAATTCATGGGGATGAAGGCCCCGGCAGTATGCAAGAACGAACAAATACTATCGAGTGGTTAACTCCCTTCGTGATAATTAACGACGAAAATTAAAACATAAAGAGGAAAAAAGAAAGTTTCAGCCCCGGCGATCTGCTACTCTTTCGACCGGGAACTGCCGTTCTCCTTCTTCTTCCACTAATTTCAGTAGAAGAACAGCAGGGGCTGTAACTGGACGAGACATTATGAAGGGGTTCAGGGAGAAGTCTCGCCGCGAACCCTTAATTTACTGCCACGAAAATAAACCGCGAGGATCTTTGGGGAAATTCGCTCCCGTTCTTCTGTATTCCAATCTGCTTCTTATCGCGCGTCCGGTGTTAAGTCAATTTTTCTATCTCGCTCCTCGAACCGCGCCATTAACGCAGTGCCGACAAATTTTGCAGCAGAAATAAGGTGCTCCACGAATTTCCTTCTAATTCCACACCCGTCATATCTAGACTGCGGATTTTATAACAAAAACTAATGAATGGCGCATAAAACAGTGAACACATTAGAAGAAACAACGAGTATTATAGTGTTATGCAACTTAATGAAACTATTAAAAGTAGAAATATATTTTTATATAAACTCCACTTCTCATAATCGCTGCAGTTCATTTTATTTTGCATAAAACTCCGGAGTCTACTCATACGCACGCACTAATCTGTTTCAAAAAGGTTTTTTTTAATGGCTTGTAGTCTACTAACAATTCATACATTTTATAGAACATTCCAAAATAGTTCTTCAACGTTTTCATATACTCTTCGCAGTTCTAAGTAAAACGTATAGCGACTAACAGATTTGTTCTGTAAAGATGTTGCAATTATTTTTCCAAATTGTACACAAAATGTCTAGTTTGATACTTGAATTGACACAAATATTTTAGAAACAAAAGACAACACGAGTGTTCTCGTGATATTTCCACACTGAATTTTTATTCTGAAAGTATGCGAGCAATTGATGCGAAATTAAAGGTGACAATATTCATATATTTCATATCATTCATATATATTCAGATCCACGATTGATTTTCGAAAATAATAAAGTGATGAGTCCCACTGTATTTAAAGTTTTTTTCATTTCGAAGCGGTCTGTAAAATTCATTAAAGTGTTGAATATGAATGAAGATAATATTTTAAATCTGGCGAATTTCTCGAAAGCGTTGGAACGTTTGAATATCTCCGAATGCAAAAATCCGGCGGCATGCTGAGAGCGACAGAACGTTATACATTCGGTGAAAACTGGAAGTGAAATCCGTCCATGGATTATGATCGACTATTGTGGCACATTCACCGGTTTGATGTAAATTTGTTTAGAGTAGCCTGAGGGCTACCACGATGCGCTATCCTGGCCAACAGGAGTTTAATTTTGAGAAACGCAAACATCCCGTAATTAAGCAGACGCCGAGAACAGGACCGAAGGGTATGCCTGTGGAGACTCAGTGAAAAACCACTCATAATTGCCAACCGAATCAATATTTGAGCTCCCTTTATAGTGCTGAATGGTCAGGAAGGACGATGGGCTCTCGTTCATTGCCAGTACGCACCACAAAAGCTCTTTTACTCCAGCTGGAATCGAGAGTTCTTCCGTAGGAAGATTCTCAGAGAATATAATTTATCGATCAAATGCCGGATTTTGCATAAATCTTTCCGATTGCTTTATTAATGCTTCAGCGTATACCTTTCACTCATACGTGGAACAAGTTATCAAAGATCTTTGACTCTTCAACACTGGATCAACCCAACCCATCAACATGGCGGATTTCAAATTTGTTGTTTTACACTTATCGAATTTGTAAAAACAAAAAGTACAGAAAAGTATAACTTATTTCGGGAAAACTGTGTCAAATTAACGCGAGAGTTCGATGAAGGTTAATGAGACTGATAGGTTGGAGATAATTTACTGTTTCATATTTTTGTTCTACTCATTTTTGTTGTAAGTGCATCCGCAGTTTAATTGCGGACTAAAATGCGCTAGTGGAAACGCGAAGTACGATGAAAAAGCCGACTGTAGTTAAAATAATCGTGGTAGAAGCAACGAAACATTTTATTCAAAGATAAGTGAGTTGGTAGTTTAATAAGGTTCTAATAAACTTCAAGTTTTAATCGATCGAGGTAAAAACCATAGCTCGCGCTGACGGTGGAGGGAGAACCTAATCTTTAATCACGTCTTCGATGGAGTTTCTTAATCTGAACGGGACGAGATCGTAGCTGAGAACGTCGTAAGTTAAAAAGAAGAAGCTCGACTTCCGATAGCGTGAGAACTTTGAAATCACTGTCCGCGAAACTTCGCGGCTTTGTGGCTAAGAAATGGTTAAGACTCTCTATGAAAGCCAATTAAAAATTGCGTTCCCCTCGAATTCCACGGAAACCAGTTCAAAATATACCGGGTTCTTAAACTCTAAACAACATACAGAGTGGTCGACCTGAATACGACCGCTTAAATATCTCCTAAATGTGGATATAAAAATTGTTTTCTGTGGAATTTCACTGGAAACGATTTTTGTGGTTAGCTGATTCTGGCTGCATTATTATTATTTTTTAACTTTATTCGTCATATGGACAATATATATTTTTTCTTTTGAATACTATAGCTAACACTAAAATACATTTGAAGATGTTAATAGCATGGCCTTAATTTTATTTTTAATATTAAATACATTTCCAATAGAGTGTATGTAAAATATCATCACAATTGAGAAAAGTATTTAGAGATAGCTACCTCTTAAAGTGGTCAACCTTGTAGTTAATAAATTATATTACTAAAAGCCTTTTTAAGATTACTGTAAGTTTAGTGCGAATTAATGAATACTATGTGAAATTAAAATAGTTTGCTGGTGAAGTGTGAAAGGATAAGAAATTAAGTAAAACTTTAGATATTACAAGTCCTTCGTTCAGAGATGCTAGAGATGGACTATACTATAGCAAACACGCTCGTGTATCTTCGGCAAAGAGGTTCGAGCTGTATTAAAGAGCCGCGGACGAAGCAAATCAAACTTCTATATGCCGGTCTTCAACTCGAACCTAATTCAAGCCCATGCAAAACCACCCGTTTCCTGCGTATTTCTATTGATCCTCGATTGCCAGTGGCAGTTCGGCGTAGATATCTATGAACTACATGGACCGCACATTGCTATCGATACTTGACTTCCAGCGGTATGGGGATGAGAAGCCGAATCCAATCTACCAAGTCTGCACAACAAAGTCTCCTGTCCCCTGTTATTTATTCTGGTCCTGAGTAAAACTATACTGCTACATGTTATCAGGCAGTCACTTCTGTCTCGAGCACTTGGTTACATGTCAGTTCATCGTTTTAAATATCTGCTTTATATGTTTGTAAAAGACTAGACAGAAGTTGTAAAAATTAATCGATTTGAAAGAATAAGAAGGTTGAATTTAAGGACATCATCATTTCCCACCTTCTCAGTAATCATTCGATCGATCGAGTTGAAATTGTGTGTGCTTTTCGTGTCAGGGTAATATGTATTTCAGCCAAGGACTTTTTCCAAATTCGGACTAAGACCGGATTGGTAGCATTATTTATGTGATAAGGCGAGAATGCAAAGAGGTCCACACATTGATGAGGTTGTATAATTTCTTCTATTCGGTATTTCTAGATTCTCTTTGCTAAAAATGGACATCTAACATGATACTAGATCACATACTACAAATGCTCTAGTATCATACTAGAAAACATCTCTTCCTCTAATAATTGTAGTCATATGGCACAGCTGTTCCTTTTTGTCATAAATGTATCAAATCCGCTGTCTAATGATACAAAATTGTTCACTTCAGTACATAATTATAGTCGACGTGGCACACAATAACCAAAAGATCAATTTGTCTGGAATTCCGGCATGGACTACTTTCATACTAACCGGCACAAATGATTGTACACGTAAGAATGGTCTTGTTCCATCGCTCGCGACTTAATGGATTAACCTGGAGGCGTAATTCAAGCTGTGTCGCGGCGTTGCTCGGAGCTAGAACGCAGCCACGCAGTATCCGAGTGGTTTGTACGTTAGGTGTGAAATCGCCGTTGTTGTTTACGCATGTTTACGAATGCAAAGTGTTTGCGAGCATTGTGTGTAAAGCCACGCGTGCAGCGTAGAAGAGAGTGTAGCGGGCGCATTCAATGGGACCTGACGTGCGTGTCGCAAAGGGTGGGCGGTGGCAAAGAGAGGGTGAGGTGGACAGAGGGGATACGCCTGCATGTGCAAGAGGGGGTGTTAGCACACTTGGCGAGCTGCCATTTAGGGTTGGCTTCAGAGAGAAGAGGGTCGGGAACTACCCTCGCGCTTCACAGCCGTGCCCTTACAAACGGATGTGGAAAAGACGGAGGCTTTCTTTCCCTCCGACTGACGCGTCTCTTCTGTAAATACATTAAAAGGGAACCGCCATTCTCCCCCTTCTCTCTCTCTCTCTATCCGCTCCCTCTCTTCAAGCTCCATTTTTTAAAATGTTTACATTCGTTAATCTTTTTCTACTTACGTCGCGTTCTGGCGGCCTGAAAATTTTCCCTCAACCGGAAGCTCCCTCTCGATCGTCGATGCGCGCGCGCATGCGGAATTGAACACACTGGCAAACTTTTCGTTTATAGAACTTTGGAAGTTTATTCAGGAATAGCCGAGGCTCGAGTGGCGCGGCGAGTTCGGTACGAATTTGTACGAATTTGTACGATGATGAGGTGATTTCAATGCCCCGCATCGAGAGATTTCCCCTGTTCCGCGTGATTATTCTTTGTTCGTACGCAAACCCGCCTTGAGTTTGTATGTTCATTAGTTTATCTGTACGAAAGGCTTTTAGAAAATTTACTGACGACTATATAATAAAAGAGTTTAAACTAAAAATATTTATTTTGGTAGTTGACGTAACTCGACATGGTTCTCATTTTTGTGGTATAAAACAACCAAAATTGTCTAACGAATTTAAAAACCATTGATAGTGAAATTTGTTTTTGAGGAAGAAGATGTCTTGAATGTTCCACCCGTTCTATCATGCAAACGAATATTTAACAAAATAATTGATAAATGATAGAGACATCAACCTTCGGAACGAACCGAGCATTGTTATAGTACAATTTCTTTTTACGAAATTGCAATAGTTCGACACTTCAAGAATTATCGATAAACGTATACTGTCAAAACGATGGATTTCATATTCTTCGTTTTACAATTGTTGAGATTGTGAAGATGTTTTTGGAGATGCTTAGTGGTCCATTGTTCCAGTGTTAATATCAACAATTTTCGAAAATGTGTTGACTGTGCGACTTCGAAGCTGGGTTGGAATATTTTTTGAAGCCACTGTACATCGATGTGCATACAAACGCATAAAGCGACGGTACATTTCAGAATAATTGAAGACTAGCATACATTTTGAGTATGAGTCACGTTTCATAGGCAGCCTGTGCATGCTTACGTGGCACAGAATTCACCCTAATACAAGTCACCCCAGCGTAGCGATAGTGTGGCAGGCAGACTGCTACGTTCGAAGCTCATTCACCACATTGATTTTCCTTTCGGTGGCCCTTCGTTCCCGTGGCGTCCTCACCCTAAAGTTTCATCAGCAGGGAACATGTCATTGCCCCCGAAAAATAGCGGTATTTCGGGGCGGAGAACAGACCGAACTGTATCTCGGATTTCTTCAAGCTGCGCACCCACGATAACAGAGTTCTTTCTCACTGGCTGGATCAAATTTATGATACTGATTAATTCTTTTCAAACTAAATTGATCGTCATACTTTCGAAAATATACGATTGCAACGACACTGCCGCCTCGGTGTTTTCGAAACGAATGAAAAGCCGCTCGCGCAGCTATAAACCACTTGAATCAAATTCTACCGTATACTTTATCATCCAATATACAGGGTGTTCACGCTATTACTAGCCGGCGTTTTTCTTGTGAATGGTAAATATTAGAAAAAAATGGAAGAGGATAAAGTTGTACCGTTTCTTATACGCAACACAATGGCGTATGTGATATTTTTGTGTCTGTAAAATTTTATTAGATGAGAAGTTGACCTTTTTAAATGGAATGCTGTATATTTTTTATAACATATAGAATCGTATGTCCAGATGAATTCATCCGTATACTGCATATTGACCTCCAAGTTCATGCAAGGTCAGAAATGGAAGAAACGTTTCGAATATTTCATACCAATGTGTTTATAAGTATTCGTCATTCATACAATAATAGCGTGCACACCCTGTATATAATTTTTCGAATTTTTAGAATAATTTCAAAATTCGAACATCTTACCTGATCAGGAATGGTTTTGTTACATGACATTTTCCATTTTGTCTAATCAAATATATTCATACTATGCTTGAACGTTTAGTAATGTATTAAATACAATGTTTACCAATTGTTTCGAATGCTATTATATAATAATTTTTAGTAGAGCCTGAGAGGGGACATAATAGTTCTCAATCCTCAATTGCTTGAATAATTTACGACACATTTCGATAATTTCCTTTAACTAATAACATTTTCACATTTTGCAAAAAGAAACGTTGAATGTGTTTAGTAAAACAAGTATTAAAATATTGTTCCTGATCAATATAAGTACAGTATCGTCCATTTAAAGACATTTATAAATTGTATTTCATATTACCAGCCTCATAGATTGTCGAAAATTATATACTCAAAAAAATTCAATTTTTCATACTGTATAGTTAATACTCGATTTATGGAATGACTGGAGTCTGTGTTGTATTTTCAAACTTTTCCAGGATTCTATACTCTCGCGTATTCACCAGTGAACCTATTAATACAATGCGAAGTAATATTTTACTTAGACGTTGCTTGACGACAGCGATTCCGCATAAAAATCGGCACTCGAGAGCGACTGATTAGTTTCGAACGAGGCGACATCCATTACTTTATATTTTCCGTCGAACGGAAAAATGGAAAACCGGGTGTGCCGAGATAAAAGCAAAAACTAAGGATAGCGATCGATTTATTTTATACAGAGGAATTGGTTGGAGCGATCGCGTCTGTCCGTCGTTCATAATCCATTTCGAGTCACACGCCAACTGTCGCTTCGACTCGACAGCAGACTTTAACGGCCAGTCACTAACGGTCGGTTGTCCATGTCTCTCAATATCCTAGCGCGGCGCGATAGCATATACTCTACAAAAACGTGACCAATTTGAGGGGTGGCGCGTACTGAAGCGATTCGAATATAGAGAGCACGGGGGCTGTCATAAAATTCTGTATGGCGCGACATACATCGACCGAGTGTAAATCGTGCGCGGAAACTGAGAAACCGGTGAGAAACCGGTGAGAAACATAAGGGCGCAGCTCGAATAGCGGCGAGTAGGGCGAGCGAAGGAAAAAGAAAGGGGGAGAGAAACAGCCGAAAGAAGCAGAGAGAAAAGAAAGAGCAGGAATCCTCTTGCAAAGGCGTAGACGAGGTCTTCGTTAATATTCGTCGAGGCGGTCGTCGCGTCCTGGTCGGGACGTAAAAGAAAATAAAGGAGCGCTTAGTATTAATGTCGCGATTCGTGTCCTTGTCACGTACTGGCCCATCTCCCGCCCTAGCTTTTCTGGATGGGTTCTTCCGTTTATAATGCGAAATAAGCCTCATCGCGGCCCACCCGTGCCCACACAATTTCAATAAACAATAAATCTCTTAACGACGAGCCGCGAAATCGGCCCAAGGGGTATATGAGACCTTTTCGAAGGGAAAAACGCGCGTGGCATGTGGCTCACATTTCGGAATGGTTCTTCGTCGATGAAGGGAACAAGATCGAACCTATCGATCGTTTCACCCTTCGTCATGGGGCTGCTGCGGCCCCACGCAAACAACTTTAAGCTGAGCAGGCTTTAATGCCTGTCGACCAGATTATTTCATGATTTGCGCGATTATTTGATAGTTCCACTGATTCCCGATGCTGCGGAGCAAATTGGTGGACTGCTAGTCTCTAATCCTCGGGGAAAATGGTTGCTGAAAAGATCCAGATAACTTTTTAAACCCCACTCTGTACTTCTATCAGTTTTGTTTTAATCCCGTAATATTGTTTATTATTGACGACAAATCTTACCAACAACATGCTATTATTACCCTAGGAACATATTTATTGTGAATTCGTACAATAATTGATTGTTAAAGTTATACAATGATAAACTGAATAATAAATGATATCTTTGACTACACCATTATGATCGAGGAATATAATCAAGCTCAAATTGAATGAATAAGTTCCAGCTTGAATGAATTCCCGTGTCCAGCTTCACTGCCAAAGGCCGTAATCGATTTCACTATCGAAGAATTCGATATTTCGATGGCGATTTGCATAGGTTTAATCACGCAGTTTAGGAAATTCTTGCGCCCAGTTTCTGAACTGCCCTTTCAACGGCTTGCACAATTACACGCCGACAAAAAACAGCGTGAAAGATCGTTCATAGACGTCGATTTAATAACCATGTTCGGAAACCAATCGCGAATCCGCGTATATCAATAGCATGAACGTTCTCCGCCGGTATTGCGATTTAATCTTTACTCAGGAGGCCCGTTTATTGCTCTGCATTTCGACGTTAATATCCTATATGCCCTACGTTTTACCAGCCAAATATCCATTAAACGGATTACCGGTCCAAGTTCAATATTTGGTTAAACTCGTCGGCCCTCTGGCTGGATTAATAGACGGCAGTATACACACACGAAGTAAAATATTTCGATGCCTCAGCGATATTTCGCTTTTTTTTTGTTTTTTCATGTCGGCGAGCAGAGAAAGAGAGATACATTATTTCGAGATATTGCGCGAGAGTCAAGGCAAACATTCAATTTCCTGTATTTTTCTCTCAAATATAATATCCTTGGGAACCAATAATACACGAGAAATAATATTCTGATTTTTGTAGCCAGAGAGACCAGCGACCGTGTTATCGCGTTTCACTTTCGAACTCGTCCGACATCGTATTAAATACTTTTCGGAGGTGCTTAATATCGCTCTGAAAATATCTCTCAGTCGAAAAGGTGGCATGTGTATGTCATCTTTAATTTCCGAATGACAGGTGTTCAATTTTGTTTTTGGAGAAGTCGGAATATCTTCAGGTTTGTGTAGGACGAAGTAAAATTGTTTAATTTACTCGATCATTAATCAACACACATCCAGGAATACCCTTCTATATTTATTATTATTTTCATCAGTCAATTTCGTAACAAGTGAGACAGTAATAAAATTCTTTCTTGATTTTACTCGAATGGTACAGTTTTTTAATACTCCCTTGCCTAGTGTTTTTATATTCATTGTTTACACATTTATTGACTACAAACAATCTTTATCGAAATATGTTCTTCGATAAAGAAGTTTATTCGAAAACTCATGAAAACATTTTCAAAACGACTGGTTCGGTAGCTCTAGTGTTAAAGATAACACATGCTGTTCCTTTGTCTAGACCGCCGATTTCCTGTTTAACAAAATAGCTGAGCAATTCCCTCGACGTTTATCCCGTTACGCGTTCGCTGTTCCCTTTTCTTGCCTCGTATTTTCTATTTTCAATTTCTGTCCGTCCGGTTTCCGCGTTGCGGGTCGCGTTGTTTTATTTAAATATATCTTCAGCGCGCACGTCAACTGATATTACGGCGAAAGCGTCTATTCACTCGACAGACAAATCAAATTCACCAACATTCCAACTTGTCTCCCCAACATGAAGTCTGCCCTTTCGACAATGTCACAGAGAAAATGCGATTTTTCCCTCGCAGCATTCAGGTAGGTACTACGTAGACGACGCGACAAGGGCGAGTGAACGTGGCGAAAGAGAGAGAGAGAGACAAAGAGAGAGAGAGAGATTCGGCACGGCAAAACGGCGAATGAAAAAACCAGGATGGTAGAAAACATCGCTGCAAATCGCCGACGCGAGAAGCCGCGAATTCCCAGAAGGGGTATTTCAATTTAATGTCCGTTAATCGTATTACGTTTTGACTTTCGCGAGCGCCCCTACGCGCGCCGGGGAGATCCCGGGTGAATCCGTACGCACAGGAACGAGGAAGATTGCCTCGTTCCGGCTTTGTCTACGTCCCGGACGCATTTCCCTTACGTTCCCTTTTTGCTCTCTGCCTCTCTTCCTTTCTGTCTCTCTCCCTCTCTTCCTTTCTGTCTCTCTCTCTCTCTCCCTCCCTCTCTCTCTCTCTCATGGTTATCACTTTTGCGCTCCTTTTTTCCCCGCACCTTTCAGCGACGCGTATCGCGGCCGTAACCAGCCGCACAGGAATGTTAATACTTGTTTAGCCCCGGCTGATTTAGCGGGCAGAATTAAAAACACAATTTCCGGCGCGCCCTGGAACGCGTAAAGCGCACGCCCGCCTAATAGAATTACCGTGCAATCAGGGGTGCAGGATTTTCAGTGTGTGCCAACCGCGTCCCGGCGATTCCGTCCGCAGGCTCCGCCACCATTTCCAAGCTTTACGAGCCGCCACAACCTTTAATATCCTCTTTCTAACCTAACGTCCAGGATAAGATCGGCTTGAAAAATATCGCGAGCATAACCCGTTAAATTCATTTCCGAAGTAGAACGGCCGGCTCCTGTGATTGGCTAGTCGATATGGTTGATCCAAGGACGAGGAAGCTTCCGCTTCGACGCGGATTACATGGAAATGTATTCGCAGCCCCTAGCGTAATCGTGCGACTATTCCATTGTTTGGTGAGCAGCTGATGTAATGAAACCTAATAACAGGCTTGGATACACTTCGGTCGGAATAGAAGGAAATACTGTAATTACGGACAATGTTTTATGGAAAATTATATGGGACATTCAAATAATTTCTCATACGAGTAAATTAAATCACTTGTACAAATACCATCCGCCATTGAAATCGATTTTATATTAAATAATTTCGTCAGAATTTCTGTTGTTCATTTGGTAATCAAATTATAAAATAACCTGGAGGAAAATTATTTTCACATATAAATAAATTATCTCTCAGTCGTTTTAAAATAATATGCAACTAAACGAGATGATATATTATTCGAATTTTCATTTATTATTGCTTTAAACCAAGTGGTTTATATAGTTCCGAACATATTATACGAATAATGTCCAAGCCTGAGTAATGAGTATAGCTTGCGGTATATTTAAGTCGGACGCTGGTAATAATTTGTAAAATAAGGTAGACCGTTTATATTAATGAACGGTAATAACGTTTCTACTTTGTTGTTACCGCAAGAAGTATATTGTACTCGATGAAACAAATGTGTCTCCGCTCTTTGTAAAATAATTTATGAATATGGAAAATGTATGGAAAAGCTGCAGCCGTCTGGTTACTGGCAGGATTTAATATATGTATCATACATACGACATGCATATTAATTGCGTGTTATATGGAATTTTTTATCAGCAGGAATTTAAAAGCAGCCTTTACAATGCTGGTAAACAATGAAGTACAGTTCTGTACCTTTGGTGCTTTAGTGCAATGATCATTTTACGCGCACAGCAGAAATCCGATAATCCGAAATGATCGGAACTTTGGCGATGTCGTATTATCAAATATGCCGGATTATTGGGCTATATTGGTAATGCGGTGAAAGCGAGAAATATAATTTTAAAAACTGTCATGGGAATTACGAAAATATATTGCATTGTCAAAAATAATACAATACATGCTTTTGTATTATGCTCGAACTGCCTCATCTTCCACTGCATCGTATTTAATTACAAAAAATCATATAATTTATATTTCATGCGTTAAAATGACAATCGTAGATCACAAATATTGACAAAGTTCATAATTTCGTTTAGGATAATTGTACGTACAAGATCATTTCCAAGCTTTCTTTTAAGGTGCAAGATAAGTATTGAAAATCAAAAATTTCCGGAGAATATGATTTCAGTAGATGGAGATTGAGACTAACGTTTCTTTCTACATAAATTTCGCAAGAACGCATTGAAACGAAACAGCCAAGTTCGAACAGAACATTTTTAAACAGGAGCGATCCCCGTTCGTTTCGACGCCACTTACAAATTAGAGCCTCGGAAACTAAACCACGGAAAGTAGACGCGATAGTGGAAACGAGGAGGCGAAGGACGAATAAGAAGGCAAAATGTTGGAGCAAACGAGAAGAGGTAAAAGAGAAAAGAGGCAAGAGAACGAGGGGCTCGAGCGTGGATATAAATCGAGGGTGAATTGCAAACCTCCGGGGCAGCAGTTTCGAGGCTTACCCGCGATCCGAGGGATGTTCGTACGATTGTTGCCCGTAGTTTTATAATTATTGTGACGCCCTCGGGGCTTATAGGATCGAGGTTCGTTTGCTACATGCACACGTGCGGTATATCCTGCTGTACATGGGTTACGTGTATGTAAAATGTATAGAACGGTAACAGTGCTCGCTTACAAGCGCGTGTGCACGCACGTGCCCGCGCGAGCTCGCACGGAAACTTCTGATGTCGATGCCCGTGACGCATCAGATTCTGCGATGCGAATCTTTGTTATTACCCGGTTCGTTATAGTGCTCGGCTAAATTTACGTAAAATCTGCTCGGCTAAATTTACACAAGTCAGTCCCACTCTTCCCACTCTTCCCCCAATGTTCTATGTCGTCGCAACAGTGACGTTAGATAAGTGAAGCTACTCAAGGATAAAGAATGAATACGGAAAAGTAAGCACATAATAAAGAAAATTTTATTTTCTGTAATTGTCGTCTTACTTTCATAATTGTAGGAAAAATTGATGGCTGGGATTATGCTGATTGAACCGAGTCCGAACTCGAGGTAAATCGAACTGATTTGACTTATTTCGATTGGAGTAATCAACGGTACATGAAATCTATTATACGAGAACTAATTATTTATGTCCTCGGCTAAATTTACGTAAAATCTGCTCGGCTAAATTTACACAAGTCAGTCCCACTCTTCCCCCAATGTTCTATGTCGTCGCAACAGTCACGTTAGATAAGTGAAGCTACTCAAGGATAGAGAATGAATACGGAAAAGTAAGCAAATAATAAAAAAAATTTTATTTTCTGTAATTGTCGTCTTACTTTCATAATTGTAGGAAAAATTGATGGCTGGGATTATGCTGATTGAACCGAGTCCAAACTCGAGGTAAATCGAACTGATTTGACTTATTTCGATTGGAGCAATCAACGGTACATGAAATCTATTATACGAGAACTAATTATTTATGTCCTCGGCTAAATTTACGTAAAATCTGCTCGGCTAAATTTACACAAGTCAGTCCCACTCTTCCCCCAATGTTCTATGTCGTCGCAACAGTCACGTTAGATAAGTGAAGCTACTCAAGGATAGAGAATGAATACGGAAAAGTAAGCAAATAATAAAAAAAATTTTATTTTCTGTAATTGTCGTCTTACTTTCATAATTGTAGGAAAAATTGATGGCTGGGATTATGCTGATTGAACCGAGTCCAAACTCGAGGTAAATCGAACTGATTTGACTTATTTCGATTGGAGCAATCAACGGTACATGAAATCTATTATACGAGAACTAGTTATGTGTGTAAGTATTTGAATTGGTAAAAGTAGTTCGATTTACATAGTGTTTGGATTCATTTGAATCGGAAGGGTCTCAACTATTCATTGTGTCACAGTAATACGATAATTACTGAAACTGAAATTTCCTTTATCACGCGATCATTTTGTTCAGTCGCAGTGTCCTTTGAAACTCCGCGTCTCGATTGCTGATACTTGACGCGCATCGCGCGGTGTTGTTCGAGTCAGTTATTGGAAACAAAAGATGTGCTGCTCGCAAGAATTTAACACCGGTCGGAACCGGCGCCATATATCCGGAGATATGACTTTCCAGGAACTTGTTCGAACGATATCGGTAAGAATGAAAAGTAGGCCGTGCCCTGAAAAGAGATCAGACGAAGTCGGCTTATATCAAAGCGGGTCTCGTGCGAACGCTTCCAACAATAAGGGGAGATAGTAACTAGACTGCGGATCTCTATGCAAAATAAAAATTGTCTGCATCTGTTGCATCGTTACTCTGAAATCATTTTAATCATTCTAGTCTACCCCGACGGAAATGTGGGCACGTATTTGAACATCAATGTAAATTTATCCGAGCACTACTGTTTTACTCCGACTCGTCATACTCCTCTTCACTTTGTCGCCGGCCGAGTGGGATTTCTATTTCGCCCTTTCAATACCAACCATAAGGAAAACAGCGTGCCGCGGACATGAATGTTGACGCGGCTAGCTCGATTTTAGCGGACGTCGTTTATCGGCGGCGTCCTCCATGAAAAGCGCGAATTAAATAGCCCCCGGGGATAGGCCTTTGGCCGAAAGATAAATTCGTTTTTCATTCGCTTCGTTCTTCGTGTACCAAAAAAAGGGTTCAGGTAAAAGCTAAAATCGTTTGCCGGATTTGTCAGCAGCTGCTCGTACGCGCTCGTGTTTGTGTGCGCGTTTATATGCGCGTGTGCGCGTGCGAATTTATATGTACGTTCGCGTTCGCATTCACCGATTGCTTTCCCATTCGAGCGGTAAACAGGGAGCTTTACAGAAGAAACGAAGATTTGACGATGCGATGGGCGGTACTAACGCCGCAAATGTACTCGGTAGGCGGATTAATGTGCATTTACGAAACGCGTGCGCCCGCGGCCGCGGCCGCGAATACACGCGCGCGCGCGTACTCGCTTTTGCTCGCCATTCTTCGGGCACGTGTGTACACATGCGGCGTACATATAGATCGACACGTATGTATAGCATATAAACCTCGACGACGGCTGCTGGTCGCTTGGCGTTCTACCTGCCATTCCCCACGCCCCCCTTTCTGACTCTCTTTATCCGGCTGCTATCCAAAACCTCCCTCTATGCCTGTCTCTTTCGCGCGGCAATCCAATCATCCGCATCCTACGATTTGTTCCTAGTAATTCCGTCTGTTTGATCGCATCGCCGCTGTTACCGAGACTGTCTATTCTGCCAGCGGGGCTGACGATCGCTGGATGCTTGCTACTACTGTGACGCTCACAGCCGAAATATTCTGCGTTTACGCAGAGTCGATGCGTGCGCTTTGTGCATCGGTAATCCCTTCCCTTACAATTTCGTTACAAGGTTTCGGATTAAAATGTACTGTTTCGTCTGATGCTCTAAATACATATCGAAAATAAAATGATCTGTGTCGGTTTAGGATGGAAAGTTAAACTTGCTCGACTATCAACAAATTACAGAATTATAGTAGGTTCTGTTCGAAATCTTTATCATTTTGACTGAATATTATAGCGCAGGTGGTTAAGAAAATAAGTACAGAACAGATGTAATATAATAATAAATGAAAACCATGTTTACTATGAGCACATGGAATAGTATATCTTTCTATTATATAAAATATTTCTCATAACAATTATTAAATGATTTCGGCGCTACGGTTAGATTATGATCGAAATCATTTAATAATTGTTATGAGCAATAATACGATCGATATAAACTGTTTTATGTAAAATATTTCTGAAATCATTAAATAATTAATAAAATTTATGAAATCATTTAATAATTGTTACGAGCAATAATACGATCGATATAAACTGTTTTATGTAAATATTTCTGAAATCATAAAATAATTAATAAAATTTATGAAATCATTTAATAATTGTTACGAGCAATAATACGATCAATGTAAACTGTTTTATATAAAATATTTCTGTCACGCAAAAACTCCGAGTGGCGAATCCGCGAGGCGTCGCGCCGCGGGGGTTGGTAAGCGAAGTGAACGGGGGGCGGAGTCACCTAGTAGGTTTATAATTTCCGAGCAGATATATGCTACAATTCAAAATCAATGTAATGCATAATTCCCAAGCATTACTGCGATTGTTTAAATGTAAACAACGCATACGTTTGTCCTCGTGAAATTATACCACTCTCCTGTAACGCGAATAATGCATATACCCCACTCTCCTGTTAACTACGATTAAATAGTACTCGCGGGTAATGTTGAATGTAACAGTAAAATAGTATGGGGGCTTCAGGTGCCGCCGCCGACAGTGACACGAAAATACATTGCGTGATTGGTCTATCCTACACCTCGTCTGCGATATCAGCATTGTATTCGCTGTTGGCAATCAGAGACAACAAATCAGTATCGCGATCGTTCGTTTACTCTAGAACGAAGCATTAAATGGTAAACGTGATTCAATTATCCAACCTGGCTTTTCATCCGATTTTTCCTATACACTCTGATAAACGATAATGATAATTATGTTTGCTAAAGATTACCGGGTAAGTGCACCGAAATGTTGATAATTTGAACAAACCTTTCCGCGATTTGTTGTTAATCTACAGGCAATATTTAGATTTCCTATCTGTTTGTTCGTATCTGTAACCCTAAATGATAGGATCGTGCCTATATCTTCCATGGCAGCTGAGAGAGTGAATGAGGCGATGGTCGAATGACCATTGCAGATCTTATATTCCCCAATTGTGGAAATGATAAGGACGACGTCATAAAAAATAATTCAGTAGATTTAAACAGTAGATCAGGATTGAAGTACATAGTGTACTAAAAATCGCACTAAATAAGTTCGATCTTCTTATTTTTACGTCGATGTGGGAATTAAGGCATCACAAAGTACCTAATTACTGCATTTCTTGTTTAACGCATGGTTCGCCATTCTAAACGAAATAGTGATAATATCATAAATCTCAACATTCGATACAGTAATGAACGGCTCCATTAAACGTTCCCCCTTTGGGCCCAGTACGACACCACCCCATAAAGCATTTTCATTCCCACGAACAGCACAGTAGGCGGTATCAACGGATTTATAAAATGACAGTCCACGATGGGAAACCGATTTGCGATATGTTAGTCACGTGATCGGCCCCTGGGATACTTTTATCTATTGTAGCATGTTTTACAATGAAAGGGACCCAAGGTGCACGAAAAGTAAATCCCAACAATAACTATCCATCTTATATACTACGATTTTGAAATAATTACACGAGTCGAATTGAAAAAGAATCTAACAAATAATTATTTAATAATTATATTATAGGTGCTATATATTACAAATAATGTTTACTCGAGAATCAACGTTAATGTCACTGTACAGTGAAAACCCATTCTAATACAAGTATACAGAGGCTATATAAAAATCTATAAAACGATGTGTTACGCATATTCTAAATTTAAAATTCACACTCGAGTTTCCTGGATAACGCGTCCTCAATTACCGTTTATGGAAAATAACAGCCCCTCCTTACAGTATTCATGTATAAATGCGCGAAAAGTGGGCCATAGCGGGCCAGGTCGAGAATGAAAAATGCTAGTATACTTTTGTTGAAGTGGTTATGGTCCGCACAACATAGTCAGTCTCGTAAATGAATGGTGTTTAACGCGCGAGATGTCAACACTTTTTCCATTACGCGATAAACACGGGGCTCGTGAACGTTAAGGGATTCGCATTTTCAGGGCCCGTTACATCCGTTACAGTGAGGCAGGGAGCATCGGAACGATGGGATGCTTTGAGGTGGTAAAACTCTTCGTAAAATTGCTCGTTATTATTATAACGCGGACGTCGTTGTCTACGCTATCCACTCACTATCGCAGCCTGCGAGAGGATACCAGATGGATTATTAAAGTTCTAATGTCGCGGGCGAGCCCTGCATTACAGACTCTATAGGGTAAAGTTGTATCTTCACTGAAGCAACGTCGAAGAACTCCAATACACATATTATTCGAACGTTTTGTCCGTACCGACAAAATCCAAGGAACATTCGACTACGTACAACGATTTCTTGAGGGGATATGTTACAACGTCAAAAAAGTTGTTCATCGATGCTTCAGTGAGGACGCAGCTTAAGAGTTTCGCGAGGAGCTTGAGTAACAAAACGCGGAGAGCTCGACGCGTGGAAAGAACAGGCCGCCGATAAACGCGACGGAATCTTCGAGCTTACTATTTCATTATTATTGCTACAATCATCGAATTTTTCCTGCAAATTTATTACTAGACTGCAGATGTTTATGCTAAATAAAAATCATCCGAGTCAAAATAGTCCTTCTCGAATGAGTCCAATCAGATTTTTAATTTCTATACTTTTTCCAATTTTAAATTTCATCTACCACTTTTTGTCATAAGAATGGTTTGAAAATTCTAATATTGCAACTCGTTGACAACTAAACGTGCTTCTAGTTAATCTGAACCGAGTCTGAAGCAATTCGACAAGAACAATGAGACGTCGTATGCAATAATAATTTCACACAGATTACGAATCTACTGCGTACGCAGTAGCTATGCGTTACCAGACGGCGTAATAAAGATAAACGCGTCGGTAAAGTGGTGTGTTCCATAAAACTTTCGGTTACGATTACTGCGCGGCCATTGTTGTGACGCCAATGGTCTGCACAGACAGAGAGTAGGGGAATGGATTATTAAATTTTCAGTATGTTACGGCAGAGGCAGGTAATACTTGGTTTTTTAGAGTTGCAGAAATGTCGTTTGCTCCTTAATGAGTTTCTAGACTGAACCGGATTAGTATGGTAGATACAATCACTAATATTATTGTCGACGCTGTTACAGAGATTCAGCTTCGCGGTTTCACTGAACATTCCTTCCCTGCATTATTCCGAATACTTCCGTTTTAAAATGAAACGGGCCTGACGTTTCTTTCGAGGACGTAGTGAGCATAGTTATATTTTCTTCAATACCAACCTGAAGAAAAAGCTTTATTGTGTATAATTATTCTTTCATGAAACTTTTACCAATAAATTAAAATTAATAATTAAAATAATACACGATATAATATGTATCGCATTTATTTAATTTGCAATACAGTAGATCCCGTATTATTCGTACTAATCAGTGAAGTACATTCAATGTTTCATTAATGGAGCAATTATTTAACTGATTAATCTTTACTAACTTGTAGAATAAATTCTGTTGTATATGTATCAATTTAGATTTAATTATTAAACCAGCAAATATGATCCAAGTTGTGTAGCGTTTGGTCTTAGTGTTATCAGAAAAGTGTCACAAATGCTTCGATAAAAGTTTAAGAAAGAAATAACGAATAACAAAAAAGTTTGGTTTAATTGTAATTACATTATCTTCCGATGGAGCTACTTGGTCTTTCAAGAGGTACATTCTTCGGTATGGAGGATAAATTTGTCACAAATGCGATACACATCTTTCCCATATACATGGAGGTATTACTATATTTGATACGGAGGTACCGGTAAAAACTGAGATTGATGTAACTCGGGACGTAACCGACGTAACGATGAAGATCAAAATTCGAATTGCGAAGGAAGATGAACAGGAAAATAAAAAGGGGGGAAGGAAAAGTGAAGCACTGGAAGTGGCGACGTTTTAAAGCGCTCTGGTTAAGCCGACCACCATCGGTTATTTGATAACGTAGGACGAAGAGCTGAAAGAGGCGGGAGAGCAGCATCAAACGGGGATGGGTAATGTACGAATGTAAAGGTTTATGGGCAATATGGTGTATTTACGGTTGACGGGCAAAAGTTACCGTACAGAAGGGATACCTATAAATTTTTCTCCATCTCTCTTCTCATTCGTCGGTTCGACTTACCGGCACTGCCGGGTAAAAATCTCGCAGATATTGACGAAGTTTCCCCGTGTAACACGACTGGATTCGCTCGACCGATAGAACGTGTCCACTCATCTGTTTCCCCTGTTGTTTACGTGGTTGTCACGTTTCCACGGTAAGTCGAATTAATGTTCGAATTGTAATCCTAGATGCTCATCATGACACGCCACAGATGTGGTAGTCCGGACAATAGAATTTTCTGCTAAAATGTTTGCGAGGGGAAAAATATTCATTAACATCGACATACAGTCGAATCCATACTGCAGAGTCGAACATATGCAGCTATACAAATTGCATGACGATAGCGTGATTTGCTTTTATACTTATGCACCATTGACCAAGTATAAAACTTTGATATATCAAACATCCACATACAGACATTCATCAATGTGCGATAATCATTTCTGAATAGAAAAATTAATTCGTAAGCTATTGAACCTCCAAATACGATTATGTGAAGTTTTTCTTAAGATTCCATATAAAAGTTTTGTTGCATAACCCATTAAATCATTGTTTAACCCATGAATTGATAATTATTCATTGCACTTTTCACACTGGTCATTTCAACGCGTTTGCAAGGAGCATTTGTAAACTAATAGTGTGAATGAATGCGATCCAGTGTGCGTGATCAACGGTGATTTTAATGTAGATGGAACGCTGTAAATATATAGGCGACGTAGCTAGTGTGTTAAAAACGATTTATTGTTCGTCTATCGCATTGAAATATCTGGAAGATAAAGAAACTTAACGGATTTATGCTTTTATGTTATTACCCGTTGATGCGGAAACGTGACAAGGTGCCAAACAAGTTTGATATCGTTTGAACCATCGCGTCTCAGCGTTTTTAACCCTATTCAACCTTAATGGGTTCGCTGACGACGGAACCAGTTCGATGACGTGGCTCGCATTTTTATCTGATTTCGCACATTTCGTGAGATTCGGATCCTGTTTGATGATCCTTAAACGAAGGTTTCCGATATTGTAATATTAGATAGATAAATGCTTGTTCCTTTATAAAGCGATTTGTTGCAACTTTTAAGCAGCGTTCACTATTTTTAGTAATATCTGGGAGCGAAACGTTTCCGATTGAAATGCTAGATCGGCGTATTTCGTTCCGTGGTGTTCGATCGGCGACTAAACGTACGAAGCACATTGTGGACTGTTATCGATTTATCACGGCCAGGTACGACATTCAACATGGGAACTGTAAATCAAAAATGTCATCGTAAAACACCGCCGACAAATTTCAACCAGCCTGCCAACTGATCCAATCACCTCAGATTTCAAATATTTCTTTTGTTCATAAAGTTCACCGTGGCCTCAGAAATGCTAAATTACCGTCGAAGCTATACGAAATTCAATTATACGAACACGTGACGACGCTGCGAGCAGAAATTTGTTCAATCTACATCACGGGTCTTTGGCGTAATCTGTTTCCAGGATGAATTTCTGTTTTGCTTTAATATTTCTAAAGAGCGGAACGTAAAATTAATTTAAAAATACGTGGACACGAAGGAGATACGCAATCATGTGATACAAAGTACCTGTGCAATTTAATAATAATTTGATTGTTCAAATTTTTTGGAACACGTTTCTTTAGAAACGAATATACAAGTTGGACAATTAAAAATATTTCCTTAGGAAGCTTCGTATTTAAAATATAATATATCGAAAATATATTTAAACATTCATTGTGAGCTGAAACTAACAATTACAACGATTAGAAACAAACGAGTATTAGCTCCGATGCACTTTTCAGCATAAAAGGTTACTTTCCTCAGAAATGAAATCTCGTTTTATATTTTCAACTTCAATTCCGAACAGAAATTTTCTATTTCAAACCATTCAATCCTCTAAACTAATAATATATCAAAGACCGCCCTTTCATTTATATCAATATATATTCTCGAAACTCAAAAACATTTCTTTTCTAAATTTGCTCTTTTTGCCAAAAGATATTTTAAGTAAGTGCTTGAAATGCAATGTTAAGGTATTTAATTTTTTGCTTCAGGTTATTAAGATATTTTCTTTTGTCTACGTACTATCTACTATAAAGTTTTTACAAGTACGTGTTCGTATTATTTAACAATATTGAACATCGAGGGAAGAAGCTTTTCGGACAACCCAATATTTTCTCCCTAATCGTAGCCAGTTTTGCGTACGGATGATTAAGGTATATTCTTAGTAGACAAAACACGCGTCCGATAATATATGGACTGAGTCAGCGATCCATATAGGCGCGTAAGCAAACAGAAAACAGAGTGTGTTGTTAACACGATGTTATTACGACAAACACAATGCACAATTATGCCGAAGTGTCCGCTGTAGCGGCATGTTTGCGCTATTAAAGCCCACAATTTTCCTTGTATAAGCACTTCGGACGCTGTTCCGCATTGCACTCTCCTTCGAGCCGGTGGCTGGGACTCGAGGAGGAGGCTGCTTTCGGGTGAAAGCTCTCAATATGTCCGACCTAATCCTCTCCCAGAGGTCCCGACGTCCCTCCCCCCTTCTCCCTCTCACTCTCTTGTTGGTGCTTTGCTTCGCAATACGTATAAACATTTCGAGCCCAGCTGTGCCACAGGATTTAAGAGCTGAGCGATTAATAAATGCTTCGTACGACGAGAGCCGGCACCAGGACTCTCCGACAGCCACTCGACGAGGCTGCCCGTGATTTACCGTTCGGACTCGCGTGTCTGCATTCAAGCTTCCGCGTCTGGATTTCCAGCGGTTTCGCGGCATCGTTTTGATTTAGTGCTCTTCTCGCCCGTTTGAAACATCGCTAGGTATCTGTCTTTCTCTTTCACGTCGATACCCGCGTGTCAACCCCGGCAAATGAAGGTTACAGACTGTCATTCAATCCCCTTGTCTCCGCAAACGTTTGCTCATCAACGTTTCCGAACATGACTCGCGCTATCTTTGAATTGAAATTGATCGTTAGAGAGGCTAGAGCCATCAAATATATGCGAGAAACGAACACCTCCGATTTCGGTCCTACCAAAATGGGGCTATTACACTGTGTGCCAGAAGGATAGTACATCTTGCGCATTTGTTTTTAAAGCTTTGTTGTATAAACTGGTGAAAACACATCGGCAAAATTTGACGAATACACGTTTAGCCAGATAGGCAAAATGATAGCAGAAGTTGCGCGGAAGCTAGTGAATAATGAGTACAGTTTTCTTTCGACAGGGTGATGAATAAAAGTTGACCACTACAGTTCTACGGCGACACAAAATAATAATTTCATCGACGTCAATTTCGGAGATAAAACGGTAGACGGGATATGTGTGTATTGAGGCACGATACATTCAGCAGAGTGACGAACCCGTGCAGGTGACAGCAGAACGATTAATCATCGATAAATATCGCCCTTTTAATACTCCCTCATAAAATTCTAGGCTGGGAAAATTATTGATTCGTCATATTTCCTGCCAGCAGTGTCGTTAACGGGACCATTCTGATGTATTGATGTCACGTGATCAAACAGAAAACTCGGGGGAAAGTTATTGAAAATGCTTTCCCACATACAATAACACACTTTATAAAAGTTGATTCCTATGAAATCTAAAAGTATAGCTCTCTTCGTAGCCGGATTGATCGCTGCAGTTTTACAATTTTCTCAACAAATTTCGTCACCTCTAAATAAGTTCATACCTCGGTGAATCGAGAGTCCGCGAATCTCTCGGAGGATTTCGCATTCAGCAAGAGAAGCTTATTATCTTGGAACCTATCGGAGAAAAATGTCTCTGGCGAAGCAGAATTGTTGCTAATAAATAAAGTAGTAGAAGAGCAAGAAACGGAACGCGTAATCTCATTGTTTACGTTCCCTGTCTATGAAAGCTGTTTAAAGATGATATAATGCCACTCGACGGTCTAACAGATAGATATGAATAGCACGTCGGAGGGCTTGGTAACGGAAAGAGGATCAGAAATGCAGGGGCGCAATGTTGTTACAACTTAATACACGAAATTGTTCTGCTGCGCGAATATTCGTTTAACGTTTACAACACACCGTTCTACATATAATAAGCGGATATAGGATACGGAGGTCGCTTCCCTCCGTTCCGAGGTGCGTCCACGGTATTATTTGCCTTGGTGTTGGTGGAGAATCTCATCGTACAACCCTCCCGTGCTCAAGTATAGAAGACCGAGAGAGAAAGAGAGAGGAGGGAGGGGAGAAAGAAATAGAGAGAGAGAGAACCCTTGAACCTGCTTCGAATAATATTTCGTTCCATTATTCATAAACATTTTATAATCTTCTTAGCACGGTGAATTATTGCTGCTCGCACAATTGAAATAATGCGGGCTCGAGTCGCTTGTCCTGGGACCTCCTTCCGAGGATCGAAAAACGGAGTCGACTCTCGAGGAGAATCGAAAAGAGAGAGAAGGGGAGAGTGGGGGTGGGTGGAACGAGACAGGACGAGGTGAAGAAAAGTTGGCACGCAAACGAGAGAATGGAACGAGTTCGTTCGCTGAAGTGGCGTTGAAATGTTTCGAAGCGAGGGAAAAATAATTGGACGAAGAGTCTCTGTCGTTACTATCGCATTGGAGGAATGCGGACCGTCCCACGCCGATGACGAAGACAGGCGGCCGTGTCTTCCCCAAAGGATCCGGGAAACGAATTCCTTTCTTAAACTCCTTCCTTCCTCGTTACCGAGACATTCTATGCTGCCACCCCCCTCTCCTCCCGCCCATCCCAAACTACCAATCTAGCTAGTATCCACCGATAAAGTAACTTATTTGAATACAACAGCCGAATCGCAAATAACTTTGGAAAACATGATAATTATATGGCGTGTCGTCTGACAGACCTCCCTGAAGGAGGCTGGCGATATTAGCTCCGGTTGTTTGGTACTTATAAGAAGATAATGACGAGATTAACGTTTCTTTGGCCTTGATCATTTCACAGAAATTTAAAAAAAATTTGTATGTATTATTTGTCTACACTTACTTTAATGCTTCAACATCGATGGCGAATGATTAGAAGTTTTAAATTGGAGTACATCTGTATTGCAGTGCATCTGTTTTACATCTGACTCTCACAATGCGTTAGTGTATACCTGGTAAATGACCACAGGATGGCCTTCGATGTTGGAAGAGAAATGTCATTCTAGGATAGCATCTGAATGGTAAACGAATTTAATGCCTGCGATATAAAATGCCCAACGGGATCGTAATTGCCATCTTATTGCTCGGAAGCAGCGAAACACTGAATAAATCAAGTTATGTTTATCAACGTGTAGATGCACACAATGTTCGTTCCATCGTGTGATCCATCAACAGAAGTTTCACTTGTTGCTCCGTTCGGAACTTTGCGGCATGGATTATGTAAATCGTATCCTCATTTGTTAACAGCAGTTGCAACAACCTAAGAACAACGAATCTTGTCTTGAACAGTATTTATTTGTCGTTTTGAAACGCGTTATAGAAATCTGTCTTATAAACAGATAATTTAAGATACACAAGAAAAATAGTGTAGCTCGTAATAACCTGATATTATTGAAATCTCGTTACTTTTTTATGCTATGCGAGTACAAACGTGGTTTCGGTACTGACCGAATTATTCTCGAAAACCAAAAACTTCCGAGCCAAAATTCGTGATTCACGTAGCAGGATGATATCGACATGCTGCTCGCTCAGGACACTACACGTCACTAGCGTAACTCTACTGGCTGCAGCAGCAGCCCTAAAGTGATATACAGGTGAAGTCGTACAAGAGAGATCTCCTTGATGTCTCTATTACATCGCGGATTAGCTAGTTCTGAAATTCAAGTGAGAGCGGGTGAACGGTGATGAAGCGTGTTCGGAAAGTTTCCGTCAGAACGGAACCAAGACAAGGGACGTAACGGTGGAGTTGCAGGGAATAACCGATCGGTAGCTCCCCATAGAAGATAAATCCTTTGGAGATGTGTTGCTGGCCATTTCAGAACAATTATAATTAAATTTATCGCCTACAGGTTAGTTAACAATAAATTCGTTTCATTAATCCCGTTGGACCTGATTTACATTAATGTATGCACGTCGCACTACCCACTTTTAATTTATTGTGACTGCAATTATTTCAACCACATGTACACTACAGTATGGACATGTATCATATGTATTCAACTTCAGGTGTAAATCGGTTTGCATTCTAGCTTGCTGATCTAGCGCATTTTTCACTTTTTGTTCATGGTCTGCAGAAAGTTAATTGTTAACATATCTTGTGTGTCGTGTGTGAATAAAATAATGTTAAAGAAAAGACCAACACTTTTGCAGACGCCTAATGGCTATTAACATGATGTGATATCTCTTAATAGCAAATCAATGTTGGTATTAAGGGGACATTACACTTTTTCGGTCGACTTTTTATAACTGTTTTTTGCAGCCTCGTGGAAATCGTTTTAAAAATTGTGATCTACTGGCAGGCACGATTGCGGCTCATTGGAGCGTTTGAAAAAATATAATTGTTCTTAGAAAAGTATGACTATGGCTCCAGTATAGACTACGATCTTATTTATTTTAGTCTATACTGGGGTTATTGTTATATAAAAGAACATATTAAAATTTTAGACCGATCGGTTAAATGGTTTTTAAGTTATCATGCACATCGATTACAAAAACATTCTTTTGTGAAAAACGCGTTTAAAATTTTGCCAATCGAATTGTCAGATATAAAATCTACTTACGTTTAATCAGCTATGGCTGCTATAGTCGTCTATAACTTAAAAAGCATTTCGAATGTTCCTCTGCAATTTTCAGAGAATATTATTAACCCGAGAAAGTGTCCCCTCAACCATTAGTTACGTCAGTTTCGAAATGCTTAAGTTTGAACTTGCCTCGTTGATCTCTAGAAGCAACTCTGTCCCGTTTTAATCTGGAATCTTCCGTTCACCGAAAAGTAGAATGTTGGAGTTGCAGAGGGCTCTTGCGAGCAACTAGCGCAATATTTCGAAGGGGTCATCGATTCGTGGAAAGCAATGATCGCAGTAGCGGACTTTTAATTAAAGTGCTTGAAACGCGAGTGCAACATCAGCCCGATTTTCGACAAAGAGTCCAAAGGCAATGACAGAAGCTACAGTTCAGCAGAAAGGAATAGGCGGTGGGTGAACAAGAGAGGAGAGAGATTCGGTGTCCGTGAAGCAGAAGAGCAGAGTCTCCTGACATCATAAGGGTCTCTCCTCCTACAGTACTGCTTTCACCCCTACCCCGTTCGCAGTCATGCCTTCGCCAAGTTCCTTTCGCATTGCAAACCTATCAAAGACGATGGGTGCTATGTTACATCACCGGGCCGCGTTCAAAATCTTATTAACCGTTGAAAGTGAGTTTTACTTCAAGGTGGAATTTAATTACATTCACGCCTGCTTGGCCACTTAGCCCTCCTTCTTTTTGTCACGATGCAGCTTCAATCACACAACCCTTTCCACCCGACCGTTTTTCATCGTTCCCTTCATTTTCTTGCACCTTATTACCCCCGATTTCTGCCTCTGCTTTAATCATTTTCCTCGGTTTCTTCTCTCACTTTCCCCTCAACCTCAAAAACTCAATTACTTTCCCGTTACCCGGCGTCTTTATTTTTACACAGAAATCTTTTTTTAAATTATTGGTTCCCTCCACGGAAATTGCTAGCTTCTTATGCAATCTGAACTTCTTCCAATTCATTTCTCTTCGTTCTCTATCTTTGGTCAAAAGGATTTTCATTGGTTCAAGAGTGTACCACGAATGCTCGATCTTTTTGCTGCGTTGTTTTTGTGAATCGGCAATTATGTGAGTCGCAAGCAGGAAAGATGGCGTCTTTCACACAATCTGTGTTGGCTTTAACCTGGGATCTATTTTGCGCAGTTGGCTCATGTTGATCCCCAAATTTCCTCTTTTAAGGGCCGAATTCCCCGGGGAGTATTTGATTCTATTTAATATGCAGAAGGACGCTTTGGGAATGGTGCGAAATATAAGCCTCGCAGCTTACGATTGCTAAATATGCAAATAATACAACAAAATTTATTCTGCCGCGCGGAGTATCAAAGTAGCAAGATCAATTCACTGCCGAATCTTTTATTCGCTGTAATTTTGATTTCATGAAGTATAGTGTAATAGTATAGCGATTAATTTTGTTTAGTTTAACTAAACAGAATAATATTAACGTCAGACAAAAGCAAAAAGAGAGGGCGCTCCAAACGTATCGTATGTATATTTAATAACCTTTTAAAGACTAGACATAGTGAAGAGAAAATATTTCGCACATAATTGACTCGTATCCAGTTAAATATTTATCACACTGTTACATTTAACATACGTGATACCAAACTCAAATTGTTATTATTTATTCAATAATATTATTTATGGAACAAACAGTTTATTCTAAGTAGCACTTGCAATAAATACAAATCTTCAAAATGTTCATTAACCCTGCATTACTCGTATGCCTACAATAGAGTTTCAATAAATTCAATTCAACTAAATTGATTTATTATTAGTCCATTTCAATCTCATATAAGTAAGAGTGCGAATCTTTATATAAAATAAAAATTGTCTGTATTGATTACAAGACACAAAACCCAAATAGAAATTTCTTCCTTTCTATAATCATTTTATGAAGATGAAAATCATTGATCAGTATCGTTAAATTATTTTTTAGTCTTTCTTAAAATACGCAGTCTACTTATAACAATCGATTACTGATCACCTAGTCAATAATGTGAAAAATGTCACATTTTAAGAATTTAAATATCATAATTAAAATGAGTAATGCAAGATCAATCACTTTCCTTGCGATTCGTGTTACAGCTATATCTCTTAGAGCCTCTTTGTAATTTACAATTTCGTATAAAGAAAAGGCAATTGACATATATCGTATGTCTAGAAAATTAGAGAAATGGTTAAAGGTATAGAATCGTATTTCGAGTTGAGAGAACTTAATGACATAAACAATATTTAACCCTTAGCACTCGAATGGTGACTCTGAGGCACCATTAAAAATTGCTGTACCATTATTCAAAATATTGTATAAATTATTAAATACATGGGTATCTAATCAATTACTAAACAGTTAGGTATTGTATGAGGTATTATACCAATATCATATCCATACAATTTTTAAAATCATAGGGAATGGAAATATTCCAAGTAGGAAAAAATGTTTAATTTTTTAGTCAAAGTAGCTCAGAGTGCAAAGGGTTAATAGATTATGTTCAAAATTTTCACCAGATTTGACATTACAAGGCAAGTGGTTGGATAGAATAATAGTTTGGAGTTCGACGAAGCAATATGTAAATCGGAATAACAAAAGAATGTATAACAATAGTAAAGAATAAAAGTATTTATCACTCACCTCTGCTACCGCCGTCAGGTCCTCGGAGGATGGTACACTCCTCTATTGTGCCAAAGGCAGTGAACAACTTTCTGACATCGTCTTCGGTTTGCTGTTTGCTGAGCATTCCCACGAACAGCTTTCTGTCTGCGGGTCGTCCGCGTGTTGAAATAAAGGGAACAGAGAAAAAAAAACGAAAAAAAATGTATTAGTCTTTGTCTTAGATATAGCGGGATTTCGCTTATAGCGCTTATTAGGCATTAAAAAGAGATTTTGCGGCTAACACCGAGAACGACAAAGTTACACGGTTACACCAGCATCCACCATCCTAAGGGGAAGGAGGTAAGGGTATATAAATATACATATATACGTATATCTACATATTTCGGAATGTATATAGATATATACATATGTATATGTCTATGTTAGATGCAAAATTTACACTGCCTGTTATGGCCGTACTTCAATTACACATTGTTTTCTTTTTTATCTTTTTTTTGGTTGCACTTTAGACTCGTGTGAAATGTATATATGTATGCATACATCGATACGTTCCCGATTGTGGATATATAAAATGGACGTAAAAATGACAAGGATAATAAAGTATCATTTGTAATACTAATATCGGTAACAGTATTGTATAATATATAACACGACGTACACGTGTGACAGTGACGATAATATATTTCAGTGGGAGTTAGAAGGTAGTAAAGTAACGATAACAAAGAAAATTAAGATAATTCAACCAATGTCAATCCTACATCCTACGCCACAAGCCGAAGAAACAGATGGAGAAAAAACGGTATTCGCGTAAAAATCGGATGGGGCGTACAAGCGACTCAACTAAGGCCGGAAGTCTTGACGTTAATGTCGTCTACCACGATACTTCGCAATACATAATTATTTATTTAAATTTTCATAACTTTATCGACTACACCACTGGAAAATTGCATTCGTAGACGACATTGCCAGCAAGCGTTCCGCATGGTGCTGAGGTCAATATATCGCTTATAAAGGGTCACACGCCACTTGTGTACAGAAAGAATCGGTCTTTGATTGTAATGTCATTTCTCATTTAGTTAAAAATATTTGGGCCTGATTAGTTTCTCATGTTTTTGATCATTAATTGCGTGAGATCGTCAATTCATTGGAAAATGAGGCATTGAACTTTGAAAGCGTGTTTTTCTCACTTAAAAGAAAAACTAAACTGAAAAAAACGTCTTTATTACCTCATCTTGATCGAGAAAATTTGCAAAATTTCGATCAGATCAACAAAATCACTTGTTCGAATAGCAAGGCCCAACAATTTCCATTATTTTGAGTTAAATAATTATAAATGTATTCGCTACTCGTGTAACACACTCTCAACGTTCTAAGACTATTCGTGTAACATCCCGAGAAATATCAATATCATAATTATACGATTAGATTGGTCAAAATCGTGTTGGAGCTATCAATTTTTCTTTTGATCGTAATAAAATTCATGGTTCAGAGAGAAACAATGAAATCGTCGCTGGTAAATAGAAATGTCTGCACCGAGAGTGTATCCCGCGTGTACGTGTACCCCTGTATAATATCGATAATTTATGGTCGTGGGTGTGCGAGATCGACTGGGACTACGTGAAAGAGAAATGTGGCCAATGGGAACGCGTGGAAGGATCTGTCGTCGTGGATAGAGAACAGTTTTGGGAGACTGGCTGATGATGGAGGGGGTTCAGGGATAAATAGTTCTTATATAGAATCATATCTAAGTAATAGAATAAGATAAACGTAGCTGACATCATAATCAGAAAATATTTACAGAGGTGATAAAAAAACACATCGACAACGAACGAGACAATACATCCAACGAGCGAGCCACTATTTTATGGTCATAGCTGTAAAGAGCGGTATAATATATATAAATATATAATCATATATAAATATATAGTATTTACGCTTGAGGTTGTTCATACGAAAGGGATCAAGGTGAAAAGTTGAAAAATTGGGATCAAATACGGGATAATGAATAATCTTACGAGACGAACGATATATATTCGGTCCTCGAAACAAAAAGGGAAGCTATTCTGCAACATACGGTCGGTAAACGCTCTGAGATATTGAGTTATACCCTTTGAAATTTCAGCTGGTCGTGCACGTATGCGTCTTTAACCCTGCAATTGTGTGCTGGGGCTTTTCTGCTGACCCCAACAAAATTTCTTAATTTTCTATCGTATCGCGGAACTGCAAAGTTTTTTGAACCTCTTTGAAACAATTCGGGGTTTCACTTTTAAATTACGTACAGTAGGACGTCGATTATCCGAACCTCCGATGTCTGTGGTCTTTAATGTCCCGACAGGCCTTGGATGTGAATAGTTTAATCCAAGGAGATCTATGTGCAAGTTGATCAAAATTGAATCTACCGTTACAATTGAGTTCCAATGTTCGAACAGTTTCCCTGTTTAATTCGGATAATCGAGGTTCTGTATTTGAAACTATCTTGGAAAGTGTTTAAATAATTTTGGATAAGCCCCAATATGGTACTTTGTAGATTGAGTATAAAATGCTTTCACTCAAGGGTTAAATAGTCAACGCGACGACCGCCATCGTGTTAATTTATAGGGTGCTGAAGGTTTGGCTCATGAGAATCTAAGAGCGTCCACGCACATTCCGCTGTAACGAGTTTTTAACAATGTGATAAACGCCGGTGCGCAATAAATAGAGCAAAAACACGAACGACAAGTTGACGGCTACTAGGTAAACGTTCACGCACGTGGGCACGCACAACATTGTTTGTAATACCTTATATAGAGTGTACCACGCTGTATGTTCGAGTTCTCCGATGAAATGGATTAGGAACAGCAGAACGGTATTCGACACGGAGATAGGTTTTTCTAATAAAGACGCGTCGCATTCCGCGAAACCGAATCGAATAGGGTAGCTCTTTTGCCATGATTAATCGAATCGAACGCATTCCGAACGACCGAGAAATCAATTTCTTTGCTAAATCGGTGAAACGATTGCAAAAGCCAAACAATTGAAGATCTAATTCGCCGGGAAACCGTAATTTCAATTGTATATGCTTTCTTAACACGATCAAAGAGCTACAAATTTTGCGAATTCGACAAAGTCCCGCGAACAAAATTTCGGGCATATTCGTTCAATGATATTTGAATCTTGGATTCTGTTTTCATTCGAAATTGAATATACAGAGCATTGTCGAAATAAGTTGTAAGTTTTACGACTTTTGTGATGATCTAATGAAGAAACTTGCTGCGAGCACTGTTTTCTTTTTCACGTAACACATTGTCTATTACAATGTTTTATCGAATTCACCGTACCTCCCTTGATGAAGCATTGAAACAATGTAGGAGAAGATAATCATTATGCTGTAAACTATGATTTCAGGCAACAAAGTGCTTAAAATTAATTTGACTGAAACTTTTCTTCGATAAATTTTTGCAAGCAGAGTTGAATGGTTTAATTAAATGTACCATCGGAAATGGATCATGTTTTCCTCAAATATAGAAAATTATACTTTTAAATCTTTCTTCTACATTAAATTGCATTTACTATCTTAAATATTCCATCTATAAATGATCGAATAAATGAAATAACCAGAAGAAACAAATTTATTTCACACAATTCTTCTCCAAATCTTGATTTACGATTTTAAAGGAACAAGTAGTGGCACCTACTGTCGGACACTTTCAAAATATATTCTTTATTGCCTTTACAGGTTTGTAATGCATCTACTCATTCCTGCCACAGATGCATGAATTCCGCAGACTAATTATGAAACATCTGATAGAATCGTTTAGTGTCCAATGGTTCTTAAGGTTTGTCCTCGTGTCATTGATTTCATTTTCTTATTGTCGAGAGGCTCATCAGTTCCATTGAATTCTTTGCTTCTGTTAAATCTTCCTCATGTTTCCCTCGGGTTCAATCTTTCCCTTATATTTCAATCGTTTAATAAAATGCTAGTGTCCGACACCAAGTGCTCTCCAGCCCCAGGTAACTTCCCGTACACGGCTCCATTCGAAATTTCTTAATCCCGGGTTGAAAAACCGGGGAATCTTGCATGTACAACTTTTTTCATTAGATCAACGCAACCGTCTGAAAAAATGTATGGTCTACAACGACAAACACCCCGTATATGTACACTGGTCGCGCGACGGGTCTAGAAATTGGACCGTGGTCGAGGGAGGAGAAGAAAAGTTCGTGAAGGAATGCTGGGTATCGTGGGTCAAACACTAGCGAGCAGCAAAATGAACTTTGCGGCGAGCTGTGCTGGCTGAATCAGCGGTGATGGCGTGATGAGAGAGAAAAATTCGTTTTTTCTTTTTTCTCTTAAAGAGGTTCTCCTTCTGCCGATTTGCGGAGAAGAAGAAGAATAGAGGTACTGTAAGGAAGCTAGCTATCTCCTGGAAGTCGAAGTTACCTTCAGCTGCCGCCACCGGTGCCTCCTACTTCCAGAAGATGGCACTGGTGCTCCCGTCGTCCATCATGCACTCTGGAATACAGAACAGAAACAAAGAAATGCTATTGGGCCCAAATTACATAATTCGTTGTCGTCGTTGACTATATGTATCTCCTCGAGACTAGATACACGTCCTCCCTGCACGAGTCTAAACAAATTTGTCTCTTTCCGTTAGCGAAAGAGCTTCTCTTAGAATATACAGTGCTGCATATTTCTGCAACCTCTCATGAAAGGTGTTAAACCGCAACGATCGCTAGGATTTAAGTTCGCAGCTATACGACTGTTTGCGAGTTCAGATTCTTTTAGTGCTGCACATGTTCGGTGAGAAAAACCTAGTCGTTTGATGAAACGATTGTATCTCGAGTAGGCGAGAGCACTTCCGTTAATCGAAAGTTCGGAAGTTCCTGCGTGGTGTCGGGCGGGCGAGGATTTCAATCGGGCGTAACCGTTTTATCACAATTTTACATTCCTCGGATAACGCGGCTACGGTTCGTGCTTTCGATTCACCGCATTCCCCACGTGAATGAACTTAATGACGCGTCTTCGCGAGGTTATGGAGATGCAAAATTGGCGAACCGAGTTAAAGGTCGTCGTCGCGGGTGCTAGACGCGAGCTCATTCCAGCCGGTGGCTTGGCTCGCGCCTTCCAGCTAGGCTCCAGGGCACATTTAAGGATTTGTCTCGGGAAATTAGATTCTCGCCTGACTTGCAGCCTCGTTGCATCCCCGTTCTCCACGGATTCTTACCCCTTCGTCCACCCTGCTCTTTCTCAAACCCCCGCCCCTCCCCCCGTTCGTTCCTTTTCGCTCCGTCCTTCAACCGTCCTCACACTTCCTCCTGCTATTCTTTGACAGGGAATTCTCCTTCCTTAAGCCCCGAGTACTTTTCATCGAGCGTTCGTTTCCATTGTCGTGCCAGGACACCGTGGGGACCAGGAATTGGACCTTTGTCGCTCAGGCTAAGTGTTAACGTGCCCTTCGCGTTCCTTTTCCCGGTCAGGGTCTCTCCGAGAAATCAAGGAAGGAATTAACCCTTGGGAAATTATCTTCTAACTGGACACCGAGAACAAAGCGAACATTCTGTTTGACGCCGTATTTCCTTTTCTTTCGCCGGCTCTCCCACCTCCGACGACTCCTTTTGTTCCGCTTTTAGATTGGTTTTTGTTCACACCCTGCGATTACTTCGTTAATTCGATTAAAACGGTGAATGGGATAATATCGGAAAACACATGGAAATGGAAGACATAATGTTCGCCAGTTACGACGCCCGTCTAATCGATCCTAATGGATCACGCCGAATAATTACCTTTAATACTTGGAGACAAACAGACCCGTCAAAGTGTCCAAATTTTCCGAACAATGGAACGAGCACTCGACGATTGTACGAAAACCAAGTTTCATTGCATCGTTCAATAAATCACGGTCTTATCTTTGTACCGTTCGCAAGATAATATACAGTAGAACCTCACTCGTTGCACATTAGCGAATCCCACCACAAGGTTGTAGAAGTTGTGGTACTCGTGCTGGGAATTGTGGTGGTTATGTAGAAACAAAAGGAGATCTACGATTCGCTACGATCGGTTACTTCTTTCGTTGCATAACCTCAATTTTTGCACTTCCGGCTTCGACTACGAGCGAGGTTGTACCGTACATTCAACCTTTACGAAAAAACGATTTCACCTTTTCTGTCTCGCAGAAATTGTGAAATGTGAAGTATACATGGACCTATTATAACAATATACTAGCCATACAGAGCTTGTTATGGTCGTATCGCAGAAAAGTGTCGAACGTTTCTCGTTTGCCAATGCACGCGGAGATCGATCTCATCGACTGATTAGAAAACGTCTTCGATATACTAACTTCTGCGCGAATTCTTGCGTGCTTAACGACGATGAGATCGTTAAATACGCCGTAATTTCTGACCCATACGTAACTTTATACCTCGGTGCGACGTTCTATTGACGACATCATTCCCCGTCTACGAAGAAGCACGTCGTTCTCTCATAATCCTCAAGGATTTCTCGCAATAGCTTCGGACCCGGAGCAGTTCGTGCCACGTCGACCAACTCAAAGTTGCCGGCAATGAAGGCAACCTTCGAGAATCTCGATATCCCAGGATACGTTTATCTGCTCGAACATGGTAGGGCGAGTGATGGCGGCGGAGGCAAGGTGACTCGCCGAGGGATCGAAACTTATCTACTTGCTCAACTAGCTCCGGCATAGCAGCCACCCTTATCCACTCGCAGGAACTTCCACTACCCTTGAGCTTGAGCAACTTCCGCGAGAGATATACGTATTTCTCAAATCTGTTTCCGTCGTTGTACACTTAATTCCGGCAGCTTTCGCGAGACAATCGACCGTGCTTAGGCTTGAAAGCCGCGACAAAATGGTCGACATGTTTATTCCACAGTTTTCTCAGCTCGTGATTAAACCTTCAGGGACAACGCCCGGTTATTACTTTATTTTTGTATGATCAACGTTGTACGTCTAATGTTACCGTAATCTACTGACAAATTTAAGCTCTTCCAAATTTTTATGACAAGTATAGCGGTTACAGTTAATTTTTTCGTTGAATAATTTTAATCAGTTGAAAATCCTGCAAAAATCTCTACTAATTCTTTAACTCTTTGTATTCATACTTTCGTGATATAATGACAATTATTTATGAATACAGTAAGCAATGTCTTTAATAATTTTGTTATTAAATGTCTTTAATGTAAAAGTCTATTTATGCGCACACGTATACTGAAACAGTGGAAGCAGCGGCAGTGACAGTGTTCAGGTTTAGATCGCTCGTCCTATAGTTACGTCAAACTGAGGCTTTGTGGGGTCACACTGAGACAGCCGACCGGAGATTACAATGGCATCTACGCGAGATTAGCATATGAATTACGGGCCCCCTCATCCATTTCTCTTGCTCCGCCCCGTAACCCGCTTTTCTCCTTCTTCAGTGCTTCTCCTTGAACACCACAGATGGATCAAACCCAATTGATCGCGCAAAGCCAATATCCCGGTTCCGACTTTTAGGCGACCATAATTTCAACGTTTGCGCGAAAGAGCAACTGAAATCTGAATGAACTTGAATCTAGTTTCGTGCGACTATCCCATTCTGACCACCCGTTCCTTTCTTCAGTTCTCGTCGTTATTTGTCTCTTTGTATAGTGAATTTTTACCATTATCAATACCACAATTATTAGACGTTTTCTACGTGAATTGAATGATAGAAATATTTAAGTATGTCTGCAATAATAGTAGATATTGAAATTTCATAAAGAAATTTTGCAGGTGCTTGAGGAATACTAGTGTTATAGTTATCAGATGTCGACACCGACAATTACATCGAATAGATAAAATAAGAAGTATTTATAAATCTGTTAATAAATAAATGTGTATCAATTGGCGCGTTTCATAATAAATCCTACGTGCATGGTCAAGTATTATCCCATTTTTCAATCCATCCGAGCCATTTGTTGCGCGCGAGTATTATAACGCTTGGTCCTCGCAAAAGCGGTAAGATCGCAAAAATATCGGTAGATTTTCGTTGACACGAAATTAATGAATAGTACACAACTCGAAAACGGCGCAGGCATTGTACAGAAACGAAATTTTATCGAGGCGTGCTTTTTTGTGTTTGTTCGATTGAAAGTTACGTATGGGTTGTCAACGAGTATTACTGTACGTTACAGTGAATGCTTCCCCATTCAATAAAAATATTTCATAGCTCGCCATTAAGTCCGCTATATTTTATTGAATCTTTCCGTCAATAGCGCATCCTTTGTTACGGATTCGGTGCCTTTCGAAGTAAATGCATTACAGTTGTTATTAATTTCAGAAACACGAAAATGTTTTTAACAATTGCGTATCAATCTCGTCGTTCATTTGACGGTATTGAACACTCTGAATTGAACAATTCAGTCCTTTCGATTACGTATTGGGTCTTCATTTCTATCTTTCGAAGATTGAAGACTTTTCACGCAAGTTTCGTGACAATAGTAACACACAAGATAAGTCAGAAATGAATTTTAAATTCACTTGGTAGATCTCAAATTTAGCCTTATTAACGATATTCGTCGATGATATATAATTATACTGGTACGTGCGCCTGTTCTCACCTCCGCGGTTTTCACTGTCCGCCGGCTTCACTTGAATAGGACGGTTCATCTGGAACAGAGAAGAAAACGTAGAAATTAGCAATGTAATTAGGTTATATTTTTCCACAATAATCATATCATTGTGGTTCATTAAAACTGAAACGTAATGGTCTTATAGATGCTTGAGACGGGGCTAATAATTGTTAGTTTACTGCATTTAATTGAATTCATGTTTGCAGTTAAACCTTCCCATCGTATTTAAAATATATAATTTTATTCTTTCGTCAAAAGTAGATTCAATTGCATCAATATAAACTAGACTCTTTCAGTTTTAATAGAAATGACGTTATAAAAATGTAACGAACTTTCGTAATGAGAATGCAGAAAATTATATCCTGCTACATAATTCGTATTTATTACTTCGAAGACAGACACAGCCCGAACTGTACGGAATTTTCATTCCAAAAGTGTTTTACCAACGTGTGCTGTGTTTTGCATACAGGAGAAAATTCTCACTTTGAAAATTATGGTTGAAGTTGCTTCAGCGAGAAACTATATGTTGCATTTGGGGTGGTTCGAATCTGGTAGGGTATCTCGATTATCCGAACTAGGTAGAACTTATCCTACACAGGATCAGGAAGTGGAAAGGAACCGTTATTCGAGTGTAATTTGGTCGGCGTTGGCTCATCGGTCTTGTTGAAACATTACGATCGTTCGTTGGGAAAGTTTCTTCTGGCGTTGACAAGACAGATTGTCATAAAATAAAAGTGGCGAGTGGGAAACGGTGACGCGGAACAGCAGGAGCCAAAATAAGAGCGAAAAACAGTGGGGGATGCGAACAAGAAACGACGTAGTCAGGGAAAAGGGAATATCGCTTCTCCCCCTCCTGCTCCGGTCGCCCCTACCCCACGTTTTGGTTTGCGAAAATGTGGAATTCCAGAGCTCGACCTTCTGTACCATCCTCACGAAGTCTTTTGGACGACTGCGAATGGGTCGAGATCCCAGAGAACAAATAACATTGTTTATTTGTTGGACGGATCGCGCTACCGCAGAGCGCTCCAGTTCGTTCCTAGGGGATGAGAATGCATGATTCATGACGCGGGGGACACGGGACTGTACTCTGATCCCCTCTCTCCATCCCACCAAATTCTCCTCCCTCTCTTTCCCACTCTTTTAGCCGGCTGTTTTCTCTTCAGGAACCTCCTGCCCCCTTTCGTCACTTCGAAACTACCGGCGTGTCAGTCCTACCAGAAATGTGTTATGGCAAAGCTGTTTGGGAAATTTCTGTTTTCCAATCTTTCTTCTCACTTTCTTGACCCGTATATGCATGCTTGGATTTATTTCGTCTCTTGGGTCAATGAAGATTTTATTAACCGAAAATATCGTTTTTCATATTGCACGATTCAGATTGTTTCGTTGCACTAACCATCTGGGATTGCGTCTGTTGCACTGACTCCGAAGAGTATGTTGAAATTTATTACACAAGACTAGGCTATTAGGAGGGACTTTCATAATTATTTTCGTTCACGTTTACTTTCTACAGTTTTGAGATAGCTTAAATGACTGGAAAGACTGTTTTCTACCAGTTGGACAATATTGAATTAATTTAATATTTCTAAATTATGTACTATATAATTTAATGCAATTTACTGTCAAAATATTTGTATTAAAAGTGTTATATTGAATATTAGCCTTCATATCTATTTATCTAAAAAATTTGATCTCTTTCTCTCTGTGAGATGTACTTTTTTAAAATGTGAAATTAGAAATGAAACATAATTTGTTGATTGTAAAGCAAGAATGGGTGAAATATTATCATTGGACCTTTCATGTTAACTATTTCGGAGAAGTGTATGATGTGAGAAGCTTCTAAATCGTTAAAAATTGCCTTTCGCGTCACCTTCCTTTCAAAAAATTTAGAGAAAAGCGATTGTAAAAATTGACGGCGATCGTAGATTACAGTATAAAATTACCGGTATTGTGAGTCTGTATTTTATGGCGCAGGAGGCTCGTGGTTATGTCGGAAGTTTGATAATCTGCTGCTTAACAGAGGTATACCATGGACGCGCATCATAACCATCTGTCTTCGTATTCGCTACTCTTTTTTCATTATGCACTGGCTGCCATAACATAAGAATGCTAGGGAAAGAACGCAGTGGGGTGGAAACGTTCGCGGCAACCCCAAAACTTTTTCTTTGTACATGCAAGTCATATACCAAGGGGAGCTGCGTTGCAGGGGTCAGTGCCACGACCATGTGGAACTCGCCTAGAAACTATGCTCGCCGACACAAGATTTCCGGATTCATGCTCTTGAAAAGGCACATTGTTTCACTGCGTTCGCATTATGCGGTTCGCTATGAATCTACTTTTTGAGCCGTTCTTACTCGCGCTGTAAAAAACTAAGTAATTGCTGTCGTTATACAATCTTTTTCCATTCTTCAAATTGTATCTATATCTTTTTAACGTGTAAAAATATTTTCTGTTAACTTGTTGAATTTACTGTAAGGAAATGTGTTATATTATTTTTGTGATTCGACAACGCATTTTACATACTTAAAGCCAAATAAAATAATAAAATATTTTTCTAACATAATATCGGGTATCAATAATTATATTCAAAGATTATTTCGGTTAAATATATTTTTATAGAGTTAATAATAATCTGTTAAATTCTGGTAAATATATTACATGTAATATATAAATATATTACATCTTACGTATCCTACGGAGTTTCAGTAGGCACTTAATAATTAATAAAAATATATTTGGAAATGTGCGTAATCTAAAACATTACGCATTTAGTATGACAATGAATTTTAACTACAGATTACTCATAAGTGTCTGTAAAATAATGTTTTAAATAAAAAATGCCGTCTACTCGGCATAGTTAGTACTAAAATATTTAATTAATTCAGCGTGGCTATTTGTACTGGTTTAGATCCTGCATGACGAGAGATAAAGGTAACTCTGCGAATTCAGATTTTCACATTCGGATTGACATTCTAACGGAAGGAATCGGCTTCGTCATGGAGAATGATATTCTAAAGAATATAGAAGGATAACCCTGGTTCTATTTAAAGAAGAAAATCTTTCTCAAGGGTAGCAGCTGCCTCGTGACCTCGTGACGCATCAAATTAATATAATGAGATTATAACCCTTAAAACCACTGGCAGTAACGGTAAAATACCAAGTCAGAGTAGAAAAGTAATCCCACGTGTCCTGTATTATTTTAACCCCCTTCTTTCATTCGAAATTATTCTTCGTCATCATTCATATACATAATTCTTAATTAATCGAGCTATAATTTTATAGAATATTAATAATCTTATAATTGAATGTATGACATACCCTTTGTCGCTATTTATATAATTCTTGATCCATCAAGCTATAATTTCATTTAAATATTTTTATAATTCAATCTCATTATTTTTACAACTCTCTTACTATAATTAATTCGTTATATATTTTGTGATGCGCATTCAATATCTACATTTGTTCCTAGTTTACCGTACAAGAATTGTTGGTAACTATTTTTACAATATTACATTCAACTGTCTCTTTATCATTGAGATAAAAAGAATTATTGCTACCGTTCTTTTATAGTTTGTTCAAACACGAACTTTTTAAAATACATTTTACAAATACGAAACGTAGTGTACCAATTTCCCTTAACGTTTAACAAAGTGCGTTCGATCTGTAATACATGCGATACTTCAATATTTTATAATAAAATTAACAAGTGCTGGTAAAAAGATCCTTGACAAGCACCGCTACATCCTGCGAAACACGAGAGAGAATCATTTATTACGATTTCAATTAATTTTTATTGAACCTCAAACATCCCTCACCACACAAAGCTGAAAATTATTTCAATTTTAAATGCAAACATCACCAGACATATTTTCCAAGTGAAAAACATGATACGGTTAATTGTTACAAATTCGGTCGGAAATACCCGTATTAAGAGCATAACGGTATCATGGCAAGGAGATATAAAGATATAATGAAATCAATGGGAGCAAACGCGGAAGGGATGAACAGGAAGCGACAGAGGAAGCAACGTAATTCTAGGGAGAACAAGAGAGACTAGGACAGGGGTTACTTTAAGCACTGTCCTCTGGTCAGGAAATTAAACTTTGAGCCGAGTGCCGGCTATTAGGCGTTTGTTGTTGTTTCGTTGTCAGGGGAACTGGATGTTTGTATAGATACCGGAATTCAGATACGACGTTTTACCCCTCTTACGTCTCTGTCTCTCTCTCTCTTCTCTCTCCTCTCTCCAGGGAAGTTTCACACAGAATGCATCGTGTAAATGTCACTTACTACCCGGGGGATCTGTACCAGTCAATAACGATTACTAGGCGAGGCTTCCGCGGAATGTATTGCAGGGCATAGACGTGGCGATTAACGTAGACAAGCATTAACTACCGCCCATTACCGGTGGCTCCGTTCCGTCCAAATAGTTCCACTTACAGTTGATTCACGTATCGCATTAATGTCAGTTAACGATTTCATCGAGTTCATGATTACGGTGCTGCAAATGCCGGTCGGCTGCAAGCAAAGAAAAATTGCGGGAAACACTGCTGATTCGCTACATCACTTTAAACACCGAGTCGAAATTTCGGATTGGCGTTCGCGGCACGGGAATAGTGATACACACTTGCAGGAACCATGAAAAACGCATCAGATTGGCAGCAGATTTATATCGATCGGAATTCATTTTGGATATAGTGTATATAGGAGAAATACTCTTGCTAATGAATTAACTAGCTTAGAAAGTGATCGAAGTGAAATGGAAGAATATCGTTCCTGTTACGAGTGATCTTAATCACTGGTACTCCTTTGAGATCGGTACCTTTACTTTGACATTTCTTAAACTAATAATAAATTGACTATACTAGCCACAAATATAGTTTTAATGGCTCCAACGATTTGTTCCGAAGAAAGCAAGAACTTTTCTCTATGTAATAGAGTACGTAATAGTTTAGGTCGATAACTATTGTAAGACTTAATTCACCACTATTGTAACATTTCGCAGTGGAACTTGTTGGAGCAAGTGGTCTACTTATTGGATCGTTTGACATAGATCGTTTGCCATAGATCCTTTGTCTCGCTTTGGTATCGAGAATCCCTTAACATTTAGAATGATATTTTTTTTATGTCATTTCATATCATACTAACCACTATATATGCAATACAAGATTTATGCATTTATGACAAAAGTGAGTGAAGTAAATATACAAAATACTGAAACCACTAAAAGAAGTTAAAAACGTTGCTATATTATTTTGAGCTTACTTAAATAATTAAAAGAATTAAGAAATTTCTGTTCAGCACCTGTTAGTTAAAATTCAAGTAGACAATTTTTATTTTGCACAGGGATCCGCAGTCTAATTATTATCTAAATAAATTCTGACCTGAAAATGTTTCTGTTTAGGCTTTAAATGCTTCAACGTTCTGCCAAAGGTTCTGGAATTTACAGAGTCCCCAAACTGGTAACGAGGAACGAGGTTACATGAATTTGCATGAAAAAGTAAATCGAGAATGTACAGTGACAATACCTCGCTCAAAGCGTAATTTCTGAATAAATCGATATTGCCAATGTAGAACATTTTCTAGTTCACTGTGCAGATAATGTTCATCGTTTTCCAGTACACCTTCCGAATTTATTAATGTTTTACGTTTGTGACAAAAATCAGCATCTCCAGTATCGATTAGTGACAGCTATAAATGCAGTAACTTGGTTGACAACCCAATTTTATTAACATTCAATCGGCGTGTTGGTATCCCACCCTAGTTTCTGATACGATTCAAGACCTAGAATACTTTTGAAGCAATTAGTTTACTTGCAATATGCCCGTTATACATATACTTGAATAAAATAGAATTCTGATATTGTATAAACGATCAACAAATTCGCGAATAACAAGCCATGATTAAAATTGCGCATTGAATATATATATATTATTTAGTACATTACGAAGGAATACATAATACACGAGCTCTAGAGTATAGGAGTAACTTATTGCGATCAGAGCACTGAATGGTTAATTTGTTGAATAATCGATCGCCAGCAAACGACGAATTAACACGCCCTCGGATACAAAACTTAATCCCAGGATGAAATATATAATAACCGAGCGCTCAGTATATTCTTTAAGCATTTTGTTGCGTTTCGCGTCGAGTCTTCGATAATTCGTGTCATCATCAGCCCCGTGCACTTAGAAAATCGATTCCCTTAAGAGGCACCACTCAAGATGGATAGTAATAAGTAAATGTGTTTGCTCAGCCCAGAGCGCGCATCACGAGCAATTAATTAAGCTCGATTATCTATGTACACTGCGGGAAGCAAGTCTTGCTACTGCCAGATAGATGCTGAGTAATAGCCATATGCTTCTACGAAGCGCACCGGGTAGGTATTCCTCCCTGTTTAATTCTACTTCGTCGTGGAAGGGTGGACAAAAATATAACTTTCGCTAATCACGATGTAAAAAGTTATTATTCATTCACCACCGAGCCAGATTGTATCGAAATTTAATGCCTGCGATAGTTGCAATGAAATTTTTAAAGCCATTTTTATACGGCCACCTGTGAACCGCGTGAAGATAATTTTAGCGATGCGCAATAACCGAGATCAGCTTCGGTTCATAAAACATAGAAAACTATCTTCATAATCCCTGCCGATGGTCGATCGAATTTCAAATAATATTTCGATCGAAAACCAATTGGGAACGTCCAATTAATCACACTGAGATTATAAAAACCGATCGAATCGGGACTCGTCTCTTTTACTGCATTTCGGAAAGAGATTCAACCCTTGTTCAATGCAATTAGTTTAATCGTATTTATATTCTCGCCAGCACTATCCTCACTCTATTTCTCTTCACCCTATTTTTAGCCAATTCATTTTTCTAGCGCAAGGATTATTCCGAAAAGGTTGAATATTTTAAAAATGGTTCTTCAGTTTCCCACCTACTACTTCACGTAAACATAGCTTAGAGGAAAACTAACATTGCTTGGCAAAAGTAGATACTCAAAGCCTTAAAATGAGTCCATGCTCGTGTTCGAATTATCAGATTTTAAACTTCGTGAATCGGAATTGTAACGTTTAAATACTTCTAACTTTTGTGTAAAAAGGTTCTAGATTTGCTTAATAACAATTTTGGATTACTAAAATGCAAAAATCTGTTTTGATGATCCTCCTCGCTGTTCACTGATACCTCGACCATCGTTTCATATGAAAATCAATTTGAACCGACCAATTAATCGCTGCGCGACTATAAGGGCCGATTAAATCGGGACTGGACTCTTCGCTAGGACTCTGGAAAGAGGCTAAACAGCCTCGTGTAATTAAAATAATCCGTATTTATGCACTTTCTTCCCGCTCTCTACTTCCTCTATCCTCTCTTCGCATTCTTTCTAACCCAATTATTTTCTCTCACAGGAAGTCTGATTCCAAGAAAGCTACGCAAAATCCAGATAGGGGATAGGTGGAGGTTGATAACTGCCAAATTGAATGGTGAATGGTCGCTTCGGAAATTGAATAAGCTATCGTGCCTGAACCGAGCCGTCGAGCGAAGCCTGGTATTTGACCTGGCTGCGTGCAATCAATGTACTGATTGGAGATAAGGGCTCACCCTGTAGCCCCTGGCATCCTCTCCGGCATGATTTATATATGTACGGTCTTCGCAGGCGATGTATTCATTACTTGATTACCCTTCGGCAAGTTTATACCGTCGTGACCGTGTAACGAGCCAGATATCGAGATACCTTATATTGTGTTCGCCCCCAATCCACGATACGCATTCTTGTTCTTATTGCGGCGCGAGTAATTAGATCATCCAGCTTCATCAGACCAAGCTTTTTTGCTTTTCACTTCCCTATCGGTCTCGTTCATATGGCTCGGTAATTCTTCCTGTCGTGAATATGCTCCTAATCAATCCACGAAAAAAGATTTTCTCCAGAGAACTGGTTTTCCTGTGATCATTCACAAAATATGTTTGTTCAGAATGCAACGTCTTTTTTGGCTCTCTTACAGTAAGGCTTGGTTACATTTCAATGTAAAGGTATAATTAGCCTGCGGATTTGATGCATTTATGAAAAACTCGAATTGGTGTACTTTTTAATACTATCTCGTTTCAATGTGATCCTTCAATTGTTCATGTATTATCACGGTAATAATATTGTAACGATGCTAACAATTGTAGTGGACGACTAATTTGAACAATATAATTGCACTTTTTAATACTATCTCGTTTCAATGTGATCTTTCAATTGTTCGTGTATTATCACGATAATAATATTGTAACGATACTAACAATTGTAGTGGACGACTAATTTGAACAATATAATTGCACTTTTTAATACTATCTCGTTTCAATGTGATCTTTCAATTGTTCATGTATTATCACGATAAGAATATTGTAACGATACTAACAATTGTAGTGGACGACTAATTTGAACAATATAATTGCACTTTTTAGTACTATCTCGTTTCAATGTGATCTTTCAATTGTTCATGTATTATCACGATAAGAATATTGTAAAGATACTAACAATTGTAGTGGACGACTAATTTGAACAATATAATTGCACTTTTTAATACTATCTCGTTTCAATGTGATCTTTCAATTGTTCATGTATTATCACGATAATAATATTGTAACGATACTAACAATTGTAGTGGACGACTAATTTGAACAATATAATTGCACTTTTTGATACTATCTCGTTTCAATGTGATCTTTTAATTGTTCATGTATTATCACGATAATAATATTGTAACGATACTAACAATTGTAGTGGACGACTAATTTGAACAATATAATTGCACTTTTTAATACTATCTCGTTTCAATGTGATCTTTCAATTGTTCATGTATTATCACGGTAATAATATTGTAACGATACTAACAATTATAGTGGGCGACTAATTTGAACAATATAATTGCACTTTTTGATACTATCTCGTTTCAATGTGATCCTTCAATTGTTCGTGTATTATCACGATAATAATATTGTAACGATACTAACAATTGTAGTGGACGACTAATTTGAACAATATAATTGCACTTTTTAATACTATCTCGTTTCAATGTGATCCTTCAATTGTTCATGTATTATCACGATAAGAATATTGTAACGATACTAACAATTGTAGTGAACGACTAATTTGAACAATATAATTGCAGTTTTTAATACTATCTCGTTTCAATGTGATCTTTCAATTGCTCATGTATTATTACGATAAGAATATTGTAACGATACTAACAATTGTAGTGGACGACTAATTTGAACAATATAATTATGGTTGTTATTAGATTGCAGATTTTATGGATTTAATGAATACGTCGAATACAAAATTGACATCATAAGTACTTAAGCATATGTTTATTTGCGTATTAAAAATTCGCAGTCTAGTGATCATAAATAGAAAATGTATCTCAGTCGTATATGACATTTCCGCGAGTTTCTAATAGAAATCAAGGGAGTGATTAGGGCGCCACAACGACATTTTAGTAAATTCGTTTTATTAGCACTCGTAGTTCAAGTGATGACTGTGTGCCAGTAGATACCGGGCTCCAGTTAACTTCAATAATTTGCCGTACGCGTATCCAGCTGGAAACTGTACTCTCCGAAATCTGTAGCCGCGCCTCTGCCGCTAATACGGCTAATTTGTCGACTGCTCCAAAAGCAAATGCACTTCTCTCTAGGTTCACGTCGGATGCCACAGACGAGCGAGTGATTCCGGGCTGTCTCCTATCAGATTACGTCTAAATGGATTTCAGATGGGCTAATTGGCGAATTAATTGAAATTCCAAGATTAATTGGATCGTTTCGACAATTGATATTCGACGAAACCCCGCATAATTTTTCTCCATTTCCGTGATCCTGCATCTACCACTCTCAACGTACTCAACATTTTTCACGCGTTTCACCTTTTCCAATCTTTCCTGCCAACTTTACATTTTTCTCACACGCTATACTTACACGTTACGATGTTACGCTGCACTATTGTCTATTTACTTTTCTTCTTAAAAAGCAGAATATTCTATTCTTTCATTTTCCATAATTTGCAAATTTATTTATTTATCATTTTACAAATAAGCTTTTCCCAAAAGATACATTTAATTAACTTTCAAAAAGAGTAACATAACATATTCAACGATAATGCTTGACACAGTCTCATTTTACTTTTTAAATAAACAAATTATGTTTCACTCAGAATGTGAAATAAGGTATAAATCATATGTTTTACACTGTTCAAATGTTGGAAATGGGTGAATTGTTTAAATTACATGCGTGTTTTCATCGTGTGCTAACCAGTCCGATTTTCGCATAAATTTTCACAGACAAATGTACGGTTATCACGTTGTCAACATTAATTTCTTTTTATCGAAGCACAGAATGCGATTTCAGGTACCGATAATTTCTATTGAAGCGTAAATTGTGAAACGTGCAATTGATGTTTGAACGTGTTAGAAAATTACTGGCTTGCCTACACGGCTGCTAGTCATTTAGCTTCCATCACGATTATAAATAGGATTCACGTTTTATTATAAAGCTCAAAACGTTGCACGATTATGCATCGCAACGCGCAACACACGGAAGAAAGTACAATAGTGTGGGCGTGAATTCGATCGTTTTGTTAAATTTGTTGAATAAATAAAGTTAGAATTAATATAATTTCAAGAGTTTAAACACAACACAAGTGTTGGACATCGATAATAAAATTTCTAATAAATTACTAAACGTGTCCAGGAATTTACATTTCTGTGTCAGGAATTTAACAAGAATAGTTAATGTAGCAACACCTAATGTTTGTTGGTAATTGTGTTTAGAAATTCAAGACGAATAATTCTTATTCAGAGTATGCGTTGTTTCATGAGATTTGTTTTCTTAAAGGGATTAAGAAACTTAATCTCTCGTTGAAAATCGCGATTAACGATTGCATTTTAGTTCATTTTAGCAGGGATGATTTTTTCGTGATCATTGCAAACCTTTATCGTAAATCATTAATAGAGGTTTATAATGGTTGATCCTATCAAGAATGAATCGTATCTTATTTATATCCGTTCGCCTCGCAAATCAGGGCACAGACAATCACGAAACCGCATTGCAGCGGCGTAAACGTACTCCAAACGTCGATTTACGCATGTAATCAATCAGTTAGTCGAATCGCTTGCGTCTCAACTACGTCCACACTTGTAACGTAACCACGAATCAAGCTTACAACTCACTGATACGGTGCGAGGTAACCAAAGCATACACTTCGGACCGCTTCTGGGCTTTTCAGTTTAGTTTCTGTGTTTGATGATAGTCGCTCTAAGTCTGTTGAATGAAAAGACATTTTATACCTTCACATGTTCATTTGTTAATACAACACGTTTAAAATTATTTGTTTATTACTATTTAATTCATCCGTTTGTCTATTTTATTCGTGGTAGTGTACAAACCTAATACGCGCCATTTTGATGAAAGGTCTACGTCTACTATTTTGTGGACAACGCTATCGCACCATCCGAGCAGAACGTGTACCGTTCTACTGAAAAACGTTCGATAATTTTTCGTTCAATAATTCTCATCTATAAAATATTACTCAGATGTTCGCGTGTGTTTAATTATTTTGTACACGCACAAGATAACATGGTACACTTAATTGCTTATTGTTAATTCATGAAAGTTGGAACTAGTAGTTGTTCGACGCGTATATTTTCACACAATCGTATCCCTAAGCGGAATATTTCATAAAAGATTGATGTTGTGCGGTTTGAGTAGAAGGACGAAGTTCGTTTATAACACTGAGTCGAACTGTAGTCTCAAGGTAGTGTATGTATCTAGTAAACTTGTTTGCGAATCTTTTTATTTAAAAGTAGAGATTGTGTAATAATTTAAATTTCAATATATTTTTGTCTTTTGCACTCGGATTGACTAAACATTATCGTACCATAATGAAAAACAATTTTTACGTCGACCAATTTGTTTGTGTTTAGTAAACTGCTATGTTTTCGAGTTAGCTTCGATTGTAAATTATTAAAACACTTTATTAGACTTTTTCAAACAGTGTGTACAAGAGTAACGAGTAAAATCGAGCAGTATTAGTAAATACGTCCAGTAAAAAAAGAACAGTATTACTTCTTCGTGATCAAAGTAAATATCAAACTTAAAAATCAATTTTTAGTGCGATCTATTCATTGAGTTTTATTAGGATTTACGAGCTGGACGGTCCAAGAGTAATTGTCATTAAGCTAGTTCAGATTTTATTAGAATGATATGTGAAATCGTGATCGCTTCACACGTGCGACAATGGCGTATCAATATTCCTGAGCTTCGCAGAGGTTTGCAACATTTTACTCAACGAAGATGACTCCTACTTTCTAACGTGCATGTTTACCCGTTCCAATTGTTTCCCCGGTAGAATATGATGCACTGTTTCGATATCAAATTTTTTACACACCGCGCCTGTTCGGCACGAAACACCCATTCGCTTGCCTATCCAATTTCTCACTCTTTTTTTTACTCGCCACCGATCACTTTTTTCCCTAACACTGTACAAATATTTGAGAGTCGGCTACAGCCCCGGCGAAAGAGCATTCGAGTCGAGTGAGCTTTCGCGTCCCCAGGCCAATCACCGTTCACCGATTGTAATCTAAGCCAATGCCTGGGTGCGCATTAAATGTCAAACGTTATTCGTCCCTCTATTTCGTGACGCCAACGGCGACGACAACGACGACGACAACGACGTCGTCTACGTCGATCACCCGATGTTGTTCCCGTCGGTTTATTCGACAGATGTTAGGAAACCATACGGATACGACTTTCATAAACGCTTAACGACGGCTTTGGCGTCGACTCGTTCCAAATTTCGCGGTTTTAAACTGCTTCAGAGACTTCGTGTACGACCTTTAATTCCAGGATCGTGCAACTCGATGTGCGTGTCTTCGAAATTTCAAGTATAAAATCAAGGTACGTACTAGGTCAAGTTAAACACTACATTTCTAAGGTTTGAAAAATTGTTGATATTTAAATTGCGATCATTTCGTAAAAACAAATACTACAACCATGAGTCTGGACTCGTTTCAAAGATTGATTCATTCATTTTTCTTCGATTATATTTTTACGTGATGTAGGGGGTGGGAAACTAACGATCCTTTTCTGTCTTTATAATTCTAAATAATTTTGTTAGTGTTGAAGCGAAATTAAAAAATTTAATATTGTGTAAACGATAAAAGTCTACTCGTAATTTGAAATTTTGTTAGCAAATTATTTTTGTTATACAGATAATACTAGGAGATGTAAACTTCAATAGTAAACTCGTATATTACTTCTATTATAAGGATGTAAATCTAAAAAATAATTGTTTCTATTATTTTAATATTTCAATAAAATGTTTGTGTACTATACTATCGCAGTGGTCGAATATAAAATTTTTAAGAATTAATTGCAAAAGGTGTATCGATTTGGAAAGAAGAATATCGATCGCGTGCACGACGAGCACGTTTCGCGAATGTGTTGAAATGAATGTTGTATGAACCAGCGATTTCTATTTGACCCCGGGAAAATAACATTAACGAAACTTTGTGAGGGTTTATAAATATCGATGTATATCGGTGCGCTTCCTACTCGAGTCCAACGGCGGTATGCAAGTTGGAGAACAGGAGGTCTGGTTTTAGGATTGATGAGCCAAGCGAAGCAGCTGAACCGTGTGGCGAGCTACATTACCACGGCGTTATGCGCCGGCACATTCACGTGTGCTGCTGCATTAATTGATGTACGTCTCTGCATCAACATCGGCGCGTCTTCTCGTGAGAACCTGTCATGTGTTCTGTTCAACGTTTCCGATACAATCGCGTACACCGCACGTGTAGCACAGGCAACCGTCAACGCGAAGGAAGACCCTATCGACAGGAAGATATGTTTACGTGAAATAATTTATTTCCTGCAGCGAACGGAACGCACATTTCAAGCCAATATTGCTTTTTAACCATTCCCCACGGCGAGTAATTCTCACGGAGAATTTAAACTGTCAGGAACTTTAATTTTCAGTATTTCGTAAAACATTCTCTTTCCATTCCATCAGGTAAAGAAAAGAGGATATTGAAATTTATTCTTTTATTAACGAATGTAACAGGAGATCGCTATTATTATCAATTAATATTAACCGATTGCAATTTGAAAATATGCTTTTTTAAACAGATATATAAAAATCTGTGTATAATTATTTTTGGACTTACAACATTAATACCTATGAATATTAAATTTGTATTTTACGTTATCACAAAGTATTACGGATTGTCTTAAAAAAATTACAGTTATTGATTATAATCATATTGAAACCCATTCTTTCCTACTTCGTTTTTAATAAAAATGATAAGTTTATCGTCGATTAAACAGGAACGAATACGAGGTCAAAGTTCTTTTTCAACTTGAACTTACTTCCTCTCTGCTTTCCAAAAAATTTAAATTCTAGACATTCTACGTAGGTATGAAAAATAGGGGAATATGTAAGGAAGGAGATATGTAAATGATGTAATGAATGCGTCAAATAGTGTACAGGCACGAAAAGAGGGTACCACAATTGCTTGGTATCGCATCGTCAGCGAAGCACACTTCATAGAAATTGTTCTGATAAGGAACGAGAAAATTTCCCTCACATTTGATATACGGCACTTGAACACTGAATACTACATTTAAACTACCGTGCCAGTGCTTTTTATTACATTAGAAAACGATACGGTTCATACCCTTCATTCCTTTGAAATTTTCACGAGAAGATGTTAAAATTGTGATAAACGTAATTTTATATAAAGCTTTATAGTGACCCAATGAAAAACTTAATTTATACATACTAAGTACCACGAGTGAACATAGAAGTTGTATGAAAACCATTTCAACGTTCAGTCTTTAGAGCCGAATAGTAATAAAAAAAATTCCATTTACATAGTCTTTTCCTGCTGCTGAATTTGGAAAAAGTCCATTTCCGGATAAGAATAAACCCAGGGAGCTATATCTCTCTTCATAAAACATTCCCGTTGCATCCTCAATTGGAAATCTAGCAAAAGAAAGCAAAAATACCTCGCTAGAAGCATATGATAAAAGAACTATTGCGAAATTGTGTTTCACATAATACCGACGCGTTTAAATATTTCCTTTTACCGATCGTGGAGTTGTTAATAACAAATATATTGATGCTATCGGCGCACTGCGAACCAGTGCTGATAGTAGCTGATTTTTACTAATATGTACTAGTAGAATATTTTGCATTAGGAGTGGATTCGGTTTCTATAAGTTTTAGCGTTCTAACATGCTTAATAAACTTACTATGTTAGAAGAAAATCTCGATAATGCCTTTAATTTCATTTCACTCGTTACCTTGACGGAAAAACTCTTTGGAAAGTTAAAATATGAGAAGTTCCACTTGACGAGGGTTCAGCAACGTTTAACGATCGGCAAAATAATCTCGAACTTGAGATTCTAATTGCATTAATAAAAAAAAAAAAGTTTAACGATCGTTACAAGTGCAATTTTATTCGAGTTCATTGTATATAACACTTTCAAAATGATGTGTTCATATACAAGTATGTCGTTTCAGTTTACTAGGAAAACACCATATATTCTTTTAGTTATAATGTTCATTTTAGAAATTTTCTGCACGATTCATGCGAAACTTATTAACCCCCTTTTAGTTAATTCTAAAAGTTTCGTGAACCTCGTGGCCTTTATAAATTTTTATTATTTTGCTTTAATAATCATCCAACATGAGTTGAAAACAACTCCTTTCTGCCGCGTTTCATATAATCCTAATAATTTCAGTTCATTTATGCATTTCAGGTCGAAAATACAGTTCTACCATTCCATCTGTAGGTTTCGTTTCCCCACCCAATTTTGACAAAAATGATTATCAACCTCAAGTATGCGGGCTCTGAAATTTCCATAACCCTTGGGCATTATATTCAACCCTTCAGGGACGACGACCGTGTACCATACTGATTCTAACGAATGATTCAAAATTTATTATACGAGGTCAGAATATTAAGTACGATACACTTCCACCCCTCATTGCATTCTGGAATTTGAAAATAGACTACGTAAAAATGTTTAATTAACACTGGAACTACCAAGGAGATCAAAAGGACTTGTTTTTATATAAAACTGTTCTCACGAGACATTACTGATCTTTATTCCAACACTAATTGGAATAAAAATATGTAGCGAGTAGATTCAATCTTGACGGTATTATAAACCAATATGTACATCAGTCGCGTTCAGTGCTCGGTAGTTCAAGTGTAAACTAGCACATTATAAAGTAAAGGTACCAGTAGTTGACCATGTACGAGTAGTTGACCATATTATAGGAAAACATAAAAAAGAAGATTTTATAAGCTGTACACTTTTGATGAAACTGAATCTCGGATGCCATACAATCTGTTGGTTAAATTTCTCTATACTATTCTCTATTAACTCGCAACATCTACTCTGTTCCTCAATTAAACTTTCTATGGAATTTATTCGTTTTATTTCTTATTTCATTCTTTAATTGTAATTTGTGCTGGTAATCGTTGAAACTAAATGATAGTAAACTGATTCCCAACATTATTGCTTGAACCCTCTTTCTAGTATAAGTAGTCAATTACTAGAATTTTCATTTTCAAAAGTGGTCAACTTCTGAAACAATTACTCAATTTTTAAATACATTTCTTAAATTTGTATAAGTAAACTTTTTTTTAAATACTGGCCTTGGTACATAATTTATAAGACTTGAAGAGTGTCTTCAGGCATCGACTCTCGCTATTTGATGACGGAGTAAGTGGTTACTATTGTTCGCGTGGAGAACTTCTCTTAACTGGTGAACTACTAGTACCTATACCTTACCAGCATAAAGAAATCAAGAACAGTCCCTGAAGGATTGAAAATTCCCAATGTCCGTGGCAATAAACTAATCATAAACCGGTACATAGTTTAACCACTTTTCCCCCAACAATCGTTCCGCGCAAATGAAAAGCCACTTCGTTCGAGCGCGTTCCCGGTATGTATAACCGTTCCGCGCATCGATGTATCAATCCCGGTATCGTAGATTTCAGCTCGCTGGAAAGGCATTATCTACTCGGGCGATAAAGATTCGCGTGATTCACAGAGCATGTCCGAGGCAGGCCGAAACATAGACACGCCCGCTATTGAGCAGCTGCGTTTCTTTGCGTGCGCCCGCACGTACGCGTGCCCAATGCACTCGGCTGCCTTGAATGTGTACACATATACGTGTGCACACGTGCTGTATGTCTGTCCGTATGCAAAGGTGGGGAGAGGAGATGCTATTGTAAACGTTCCGCGCGTATAGCATGTACGACATATGGATACACATAACGCAACGGTAGCACACACATGCCCCCAGAAATAACCGCGCGTAAACAGACGCACGAAAATCTTTTACGGGTTCGCTGCGTGAGCTAGCGATCGATATAAAGGGGGGCAAACCGGCTGTAGAAAAAGGGGGCCTAAGGGGGAACGTGTGGGAGGATAGAGAACCCGTGCATGAAAATCCGAGGTGCTCGTAAACTTCTCGGATCCGTGCATTCTCGCGGTCGTCTATCGCGGCGGCATCGTCTATACAGAAGAAGCATCGGCTACGTTTTTATGATCCTCGTATGCATTTCCTGTGCTAGTCATACGTCGCGAACGACTTCGTGACTAGAATCCCTGGCGCGCGTAAGAAAACACACCGGTCGTACTGGAAACTTCGTTATAATTCAATAACACACGCGTTTTCCCTCGGCGACGATCACGCAACCGATCGATCACGCACTTCGCGATTAGAAAATATCGGAACGCTTTCGCATTGATGTCTTTTGCGTGGTAGAGCGAGGAAGAAAAAGAGAGAGAGAGAGAGCGAGATGGAGAAAGGTTTTTGATTTCATCACGTTTCTCACCATTTGCAGGTCGTTTCGACGCGACGATACAACTTCCGCTATATGAACCATTGGTGACAGTTTCGACGCGCACACTCGCGATCAGGCTGAAGAAAAGAGAATCCGCGGGCTCCAGGGGATGTCCTCTCGCCTCGTGGAATCACAGCGGAACCGAAACGGAATAAACAAAAACGGTGTTCACTGTCGCGTGTCCCGATATGATCACAGCGCAGGACGGCACAAGCGCGTTTAATTCGTCGCGCGAACGCGCGCCTCCGAGATCCACCGGAGCGGTTAGTATATGGCACGTGTTTTCGACCGCGACTTTTCCACTCCACAAAAGATGCTCTCTCTCCTGGTTCGTTCTTCCTCTTATTTCCTTCTTCCTCGTTGGCGTGGCCCGGTCCTCTCTCCTCGTTTTACCGTTGCACGCTTCCACCGATGATGCTCCGCGCGCGCTCTTCTCACTCCTCTATTCGTGTGAAGTGCACGGATGTTTCGCGTGGGTGTACCGCGTGTATGTATAACACGTGTGTGTGTGTGTATATATACGTGCGTTGTCCGTACGTGGTGGAGCGTTGATCGGAGAAGAGAAAGAGGGACAGAGTGCGCGGCGATAGTGCGAAGGAGACGGAAGGGACAGAGCTACAGATAAAACCCCGAACGCAGCTCGTCCGCGACTGATTCCCCAGGCCTACACGCACCCTCTAGTTTTCTCCCTTTCATCCCCCACTACCCATCCTACCGACCGCCATCCCCCTTCTTCCATCTATCCCCCTACTCCCACCCTATTCCCTCCCTATTACCCCTCTGCGACCCTGCCGGCCCTTCCTCCTTCCAATGCCCCCCTCTTTGAGTCTACGCACCCTCTGAAAGAAAGCCCACGCACCCTCCAAGCAGCCGATACACGTCCTTCTTGTTTTCTCTTTCCGTCTCTCCCCGTATCGTCCTTCGCTCTCGTTTGCCCGTACGGATCTCATCCTGTCCTTCTCCCTTACCAACTCGCCCTTCTATCACCTTCTCACTTTTGCTTCCGACCGTGTCTCTCTCCTCTCTCTGTCCCCGTAATTCACCCTCCGCCTTCCTTCATAACCGAGTCTCTCGATCCTGTTCTCTTTGTTCCTTCGATCTCCGTCGCCTGTCTTCGTCTTCTCGCGTCTTATATCGACGAAACCCCATAGCATTCGGCCAATCAAAGGAGTGCGCGAGCACCCGGCCAGGAGACCCCATGTCTCTGTCCCCCGAAAAAGAAAGAAATCCGGGACACGGCCGGGCAGACCAAGCCGCTGCCCGAAGGTACCAAGGGCTGGGATTTTGTCCCTGGGAAAATGGCACAGCCCACCCCTTATACGTCTATCTGCACCCTTTCCCCCTTCCCCTGCTCCCCATGATATGCACAAATTTTTTATGTTTAGATCGCATTTTCCAGAAGCACATCCGACACCGTGGAATTCGATTTTCCGCGGTTGAACAGCCAAGATTACCGCCTCCTCTCGACACAAATATTTGCCCTCCACCCGTGTCTCGCGTAGTCGACGCCAAGACGAGTTCATTGATTAAGCACGAGTCCTTGAAATGACCTTGAGCTTGAAACTCAAGAAGATATGACGCACACGAGCGTGAGCGCGCGCGCGTACGCGTTTATGTCTCCGATGCGTGAAAGGGGGACACCAAGCACAGCTGTAATGGGGAAACGCGCCTAGCTTAGGTCTCCCCTACAATATTCTATGAAACGATATCCGCCGGAACGATACGCCGGCAAAAAAACTTCATGTTCTTTCCCTAGCTCTTTTTATTTAATGTCTCTGTAGTTTCCTTCAGGTTCTATTTTTCTGCGGGACATTTTCCAATGGTATACTTCTTCGTTTTTGTATTCTCTGTGAAGTCGGGAATATATAAGAGAGACGATAGTGTCGAAGTCCCAGATATTCTTTCAGCATGTCATGTGCAAAAGTTTGAATTATTATAATATGGTAAGTGTGCCTTCAGCCTGTACCTAGTAGTTCACCTTTCTGAAAACAGATTGGTATTCCCGTAGCCTTGCGTCGCCGTATTATAAAACATTTAGCAAATAATATAGTAATAATAACAATGCTTTAAATGTCTGACTACTGAAAAATTGAGTGACTCTAGATGACGTTTTCCAGGCTTGAAAACGGTTCCTTCTTAAAAGTTCGTTACTCGACTGGTGCCTTTCTTTCTCTTAATTATTCAGATGAAACTATTGATAGACACCGAAGAATCGTAAAATATTACCAAAATAGTACGAGAAAATGGTGGGGGTTGAACCATTCCGTGGAATGCATTATTGGATGGCCGCCTTACGTCATAGCACGCAACTCGTATAATGGGCGCGGGTGGGTTGCTGGAATTTTGCGGTTCTAACAAGTATCGTGGCTCGTGATTAACGCAGATTGCAAATACGGGAGTCGATGCTGAAAGAGAGAGAGGAGGCATTCACAGTGTAATCGTTCGATGTGCAACGCGTTGTTCGAAAGGAAGGAGGGGCATTCACATCACCGAACGTCGTTAAAAGTTCCTTCATTATCAGAGGCATTCGGAAATCCGTTGCCACTTGGACCGGGTCCGTATAAGGAGACAAACTGAAATCAGAACGCAGCGCAGAGAAAGGGAAATATGAAGCACGTGAATGGAGAGGAAGAACGCGAAAGGACCTGCAGTTAACCTCTCGACTTCCTCCCTCTTTTCGACCAGGGATTTGTTGGTCCAGAAGGACCACTCGTATGTACATTCGCAAAACTCTCTACCGACCTCTTATCGCTACCCCTTTTCTCCGCCTGCACGGCATCCCCCATAGCTCGCATTTTTAAAGGGCGCACAAAAGCCACCGGAAATTGCTCCCGGCTCTTCCGACGTTACGAACGTCCTACGCCTGTCTTCCTCTCCCGTTGCCTCTCTCCCGTTTTCTTTCGTTCCCCGTTCAGCTCTCGCGTTTTCTTCTCCTATGTTTCTCGTGTCTTCCTTCCCCTTTTTTCTACCGTCGACGATTTCACCGGTAGGTACTTACTGAGGCGGCAAGAGTTCCAATAATGGCGGATTTGGATAGCGTCCGTGTCGATTCCTCGCCAATTGAGTCGCGGATGAAGCATGCTACCGACGACGACGCATGACACTCGGAAACTAAACTAGCGCTTACGGAGTATTGGCTGCCTGTCACTTTCATAGCCGACAAAAAGATAAGACGGCCTCTGAAATTTCATATTTCGCATGGCTAACGAATTATTCGGTCTCTGTGTGACGCGTTCCGTGGCAAATGGGCACCCAGAAATATTGTACAGCGTTGGGGAAAGTTGTTTGGTAAAGTATTATTCCTAATTTTGTGCTCTGCTTGTAAAGCAATGTTTCAAATTTTTGTTCAAAAATGATAATAGAGACATTATGATTTCAAACTTGGTACATTTATTAGCTAACTTTCAAAGTATCTAGTCCAATTCTTTCAAGCAATAATAATAATATTCATTAAAGTTAAATTTTTTGGAGGCGAAGCAATTTCTATAATTGCGTAAAGCAATTTTTCAAAATTTTTTAAAAGGAAGGTGTTAAATATTATGATTTCAAACTTGACACAGTTATGAACCAGCATTGGATGAAAGTACTCTAATTTTTTGAAATAATAATAGCAACTTTTATCAAAGTTACAGCTGTACCAGTTTGAAAATGAAGATTATTTGTGGTAAATATGATGCTAACTATTGTAATCCTAACTGTTATAGTCAACTGGCAGAAAATAAACCAAGCATTTTAATTTGGATCTAGGTTTTGGATGAATGTGGACATAAATTTATTATACATAGGTCGATAATATTTCAACTGAAAAATTCCGAAAGATTGCAGTTCATCTTTGTGATTATTAAGCAGATTAGATCAAAGAATTGAAACACTCCTGACAACTCGTGTAGTTCAATGTTTAGCAAATGTAATACTTATTTGCTAATTCGAAATAAGTTTAAGTCGAACCCTCGCTGAGATCAATAAGATATATTTATATTACAAATGGAATATTGTTATCGTAGATTCCAAGTTTTCGGGGGTCTTCTTTGGCTTGTATAATGAGGGAAGATCTTGTTTGCGTTTTCGTGTCGGGAAATTACTTGTTCCTCTATGACAGTGCAAATTATTTCTGCCAACAGAGAGATCAATAAGACGCAACATCTTTCGAAACTGTGGACAAAATATTTACTTAGTAGCGAGAGGGCGAAACCGGCAGGGAACAGGCGGAGAAAGGGACCAAGTGAAAGTTCGCAAGGAAAACTTGAACGAACCAGGCCGCTTTTTGATGACCTTAGGGTACTTCGCCTCGGAACGATGAGGTCTGGGAAAGGACTTTGAAACTCGAACGTCGATATGGAAAGTAAGAGATCTGGGACGTTATGGATTAGGCGATCAATCTCCTTAGGGAATGACAGAAAATCGCAGGCACGGGGAACGATAAAAAACGTTCCGTCATTTTCCCCCATATTGCTATTACAAATCTGATAAATATATTCCTCGGCAGGCTGAGATTTTCCTCGACATTAATTAACGAATATCCCGTACTAAGTATTTACTTACCGATTAATAAGACAAAGATAGAGGAGGGTTAAGCGTGGGCAATGCCGATGAAAAGTTCCAAGAACAGAAGTGATCTCAGCTACTTAATTATGTATCGTTCTCTTCAATTATTGATTACCTTCTTTCTCTGTACTTCGAGGAGGTTCGATGAAGTAAGCATTAAAAAGAAATAAGCAGGTATACTATAACCATCTTAAGAAGTCGACGATTACTAGGTCATACACCGACATGTTCCCGTGTAATTATAGCTCTGCGTAAATTAACAATATGAAAGTGCTAAGCTCGTAGTAAATGACTTTCCAATTGGCAAGAACTGCTTCATTAATTTAGATCACAAAATCGATTTTTAGTGGAATAAATAAAGTGGCAACTAAAGATTATTGATCCAACGTAGTCTTAGATTGATTTTACTGTTTATACCATTGCATATAACGTTCTAATTTTCAACACTTCATTGTGTTAAAAGTTTTTTGATTACATAATAGTTACCTAGCTACAAAATTAGATTAAATCTTTACTGACTTGTAAAATAAATCGTGTTGTGTGTCTACATTTAGACAATGAAGAATCCAGATATCAGATCGGGTAGTCAAGCTTCTACCGAATCGTTAATTAATCAAGCAAATTTGATCAGAATTGTATCACGTTTGGGCTTATTCTAATCATAAAAATGTCACAAATATAACGATAAAAGTAACACACAAAAATATTGAAAAAAAAGAAATTTGGATTAATACTGTTTCACCGATATATCTGATCTGAAATCATGTTACCCAATAACGGGGACACTCCCAGCGATTACGAGGACAATTTTTCCGCCAATAACGTGCACATCCCTCTCGCTTGTATCGAAACGTTATTTCTCTGGCAAATGAAATGCTGCGGAGACAATTAGTTACGTCGACGTGGACACGCGTTCCGTGACTGTCTCTCGTGAGCCTGGTTTTTGGAATATCCGTTCCTTTGCATATGCAGTATTTGTGTACTCGTATTAATTCGATAGAATCCCGGTGACGTAATCGCACGCGATCGATTACGTCACCGGCTGGCAGCTCAATGCGAAGTCGATCGATCTCCCATAAATTACGGATGATCCTCGACTAGCTACGAGACGTCCACTCATCCCCTATCAAGCACGGGTCGTCTGTCGAGTTGCGGCTGCAACGACTAAGCCCTTTATCTGACCCTCCCAGATCCTTTTCGTCTCGCGAATCTTCATCGGATCCACTCAGTCATGTCATATGCATTCGTTCTAATAACTGGTACTAGCACCTAAAAAGTTTGCGCGGATAAGCTGAAAGGGTCTTGCGCAAAAATCTCGTCTAATGAAGGCAATCTGCTTATACGGGCTGTTCAACCGTATGCAATAAAGGCGAGTGCGCGAAAACAATGAAATGGCACTATAAAACCAACGATCTTATTTCTATCGAACCTAGGAGCAGTTTTGCATTCTGTTCTAGTTGTATTGGTAACTTTAAGTGACCTATTTTGGAAACGAAAAATTATTATTTAAGAATCATAAACTAACAAGAAGCAGCATAAATATTCCATAAACAGGAAGAAGGGATAAAATTAACGATCGCTGTCGAGGAGTTGAGACAGTTACTGGCTGAAAAATTAAGTCAAGATATCAGAAAATGTATAAGATTATGATTATTCTAAAATCTAATTGCGTGGGGTTAATGGTTCAAAATTTACGAAAGTTAATTAAGTTCGATGTGAATCTTGATAAATCTCAAAATGATATATATATAATATATAGAATTAAGAAATAGTGAAGATTAATGATAACTGTCACGTGGTTGTGCACTTCTAAAAAAATGGAAGTAAACGTGTTCTGGTTGTAACATTGAGGATACTCTGAAGCAACTGGTGGAAGGAAATCCACGCCAAACGTCACTAGAATTACTAGCAACATTTGTGCTACCCTATTTGCATACCGGCGAAATGAATGTAAAATGCAACGTGTTGTAACATCGCGAGAAAACAATAGAATGTCTCGTAAAAACAGATTTCCTTTAAGAAATACAATTCCTGAGCAGTAGAGAAAATAATGCTTTCTCGTTGGTGAAATTAGAGGTGCTCAATTTTTTAAAAAATGCTGATAACAGTTTGATTAGCTGAAGGATTATATGGTGAGATGTTCGATCAGAAACTCCTTGATTAAAAAACGAATTGAATTGAACATGAAGGCAGTTATTAATATTATGTTTCATGTTATTCTCTCATATATATAGAAAAAGTTTAGAAAGCGAAATATCGAACGGTGTTAGAAAAGTGAGAACAAATGTCACACGGCTGTTGAGTGAACACGTTAACGTGAAGGTGTTTTAGGGAGTCGCGGAGGTGGAAGGTGATGCGCTATTTTGCCTTTGGCAAGAATTTATGGCAAGGTCTTAGTTTGCGTGTCAGCTTGGAAGAGTGTGAATGAGGCTAAACATAGATATCAGTCAGGTGTTGACTGGCGACCCGGTTGGGTCATCCCGTTGTTTTTTTTGTCATGGCGATGTTAATGTAAGACGGTATGTCAAGAATTAGGAGCTGTAAGTAACTTGAATATTTCCTCAAAAATGAGAAAATTGAATACTTATAAAATTAAAATTAAGTTTCCTAAGAACAGGTTTCCCTTCAGCAGCCGAAAATATTAAAATAGCTTATCTTCCTTGTAAAGTTAAATAAATAAGAGATTCCAACAAACAACAATGGTACAAAGTTGACCTGTATTGTCAAAGTAGTGTTACATATGGAACTTTTCATAGAAAGTAGATTTTAACGCGCCAGGGATAGTATCGATTTCGTAGAAAGTACGGGTCTCCCGAGGATATTGCAAAATCTGATCACGGACGATATTATCACGGCACGTATATCTAAGCCAGATATTATTCATATATCGTATACGTTGTAAAGAAGCAACGGACCACGGTGAATGTGTTAGTGGACTTCTCATAACCCTCGTTGCCGACCCACTGGAGATCCTTTTACCAGGTTTCTCGGTATCCAAGTCTCCGATTAGCAACCCTTCGTAACTCGTTGCTCGGTACTTGCTCCACCGACCCTTCGGCCTATGACTCTTCAATATCCTTTGGGCTGCCCCGATTTTCCAGATCCCTTGCCTCACGTTTTACGACTCTTTCCGCTTAGCACAGTTCTTGTAGTCATCATTTATGTGGCTCTCCTTAATCAACATTTTCTTTTGCCTTCGATGGTGCTCGTTTCCTTTCGAAATAACTATCACCGTCGTTACCCAGCATTACACGCGGGAACCAGTTGTCAAAAATCGAAAAGTATTTGTTCACTAACTATCTCTTTCTTGAGAAATTCTCGATATCCAAACTGTGATAATATCGATAAAAACAATAGTACATCAACACAATTGGACTCATTTCAAAGCTTGAAGCCTCTACTTTTGTCAACCAATGTTCATTTTTGGCTAAGATATTTTTGCATGATACAACGACTGGGACACTGATGATTTCTTAGTCCAAAAATGTTACAAATTGAAACGTGTGTAACAACATTCATTCAAGCAAAGAAAATGCAATAAAATAAAGATATTCTCAGTAGAATATTCGTCCCTGATATAACTTTTAGTTGATTCATGCTGCCATACCGAAGGCTATATTTCTACAGCCAACTAAAATCAATCGCATTATTTATATACACGTAAGTCGCAAGTAAGATAAATCTAAAAAATAGTCACTTTCTTGCAGATGATTTCGAATAGAAGGAATCGAGTAATTGTTTCCGAGGGGACTGCGAAATTCCGAAGGGACAATGGCGGCCGATTTTGAATTTCGAGGGACTAATATAGTAATCTGTTGAAAGTCCAATCAGCGTGTCGAGGATTCTGACAATGAGGCTTATATATCTGAAAAGCCAGAAGGCAAATGCGGAAAGCATAGATTACAATTGAGCTTCAATCGGTGACCGACCGATTGAGCGTTGAAAATGCGCAGCAGAGTAGAAGTCAGGGCTGGAGCGTTTCAAAGGGGAGAAAAAATTAACAGACGCCGCATGCTCCAAGGGTGGGCTTTAGGAAAACGAGGAAGGGGAGATCCATCGGAACTACTCCAGGTGCGTTAAAAGTTTCACCGGCTGCGGGAGCCGGTAATACACATATCTCCGATCGAATTTCCCGGACTTCCTTCTTTGATTATCGTACATACGTAGAACCGCTACATTTGATCGCCCGTGTGCGTGCAACTCATTTGTATGGTAAATCAATCCGACCAACTTTCGTTATAATTACTAGTCTGACTTTGCGATAGCATAATATCACGTTATCTAACACTTATGCTATGTTCACTAGCTGTTTTGGTAAATTTTTAGATACATATAAATAGATTGTACTAAAATTAACGAATTGTAGCCTTGCACCTAATAAATGGGAATTTATTTATTTGGGAAAAAAATGGGAATTTATTTATTTGGGAAAAAAATGAGAATTTATTTATTTGGGAAAAAGTATATAAAATTTTTTGTTTAAAATGAGACTGATTGGATTATTCTGTGACTTCATTTCCTTCATTTATTTAATCAACGAACGAACTTTTTAATGCTATTTCGCAATGAATATTTCAATGAATAATTGCAAACAGGTTTCAAATAGAAACAGATGAAATAATTTGATCCTTGCGTCTTTATATTACGTTTCACATTTAAAACAGACCTTATGAAATTTCTGTAAATGCACCAGGTTGAAATAAAAGTCTCGAAGCAAATGAAATATTAAGTTACTGGGATTCTTACTAAAATATTAAGTTTCATAGTGCAAGAAGGTTTCACGCGTAATGAATTTGTTATTTGAGAGTAAAAAATGTGTATACAATTCTCTTTAAAAATGGAGCACATAGTTTTGCTTCGTTCCGTGATAAATTATTTTGTATCGTTATTTCGTATTTATAAAGCTTCTGCGAACGGTACGGTTTGAAAGAGAACCGTAGATAACTGATTTTTAAAACTTTTTCATAAAATTGATGTCGGAAGTGTTCCTACAAATAATGCGGGCATCCAAATTTTTCAGAAATTCTATTTCCTCGAGGAGAACATTCGGACACCGGGACTTCGTAAATTAATTAAGGTAAGCCGTGGTCTCCGTTCCTTTCATTTCGCTCCCCAGTGTACCTAATATTGGCTATAAATAATGGAATTATGTTACTACGTCACTGGAAGGGAAAAAGGGAGACTGTTTCGCCTCAACTTCGTACCCTACTTTGGCTTCCCTTTCACAATACCGAAATCTACGGCAGTTTAATTTCAATATTTCCATTATTCTGAATCAAAACACTTAACTCTACGCAAACTATTGCGATAGAAATTCAAGGAAGAATGGAGGCTACTTCGGAAATTAAATTATCAATTAAAACGAATGCGTTGCTTGTTCAATGTTTGTTAATACAATACTTAATCTATTCCTTCTATGTTATGCAACGTTCAGAAGAACATATTTCATAGAGCAAGCAAAACATTTGTTGTAAAATTTTTTAATATGATCTAGAAAATAATTACATGAAATTAGTATAATTTCTTTGATAATATCCAATATACAAATTTTTAAAAATCCGACCTTTCTAAATCTTTTGAAACGATTCAGCATTTTTTTACCCACTTTATTAACTCTCTTGCATTATTATTTTGGAAGTGTACTTATTTTTGCAAAGCATTCTTGATATAAACACGCAGCAACAAAATAAATTTACTTTCCAGTAAACAACAAAGAACTGTTTCAAAACCGTACTTTCATTCGCGTTTTATCGCTACAGGTATGTTGGAAGTATTTTAAAGACAGCCTGACCATGAAAAAAGGAAGTGAGCTTGTAACACGCTCCTGTCTCTATAGTATTGTAAAGTTTCAAGATACAATTAACTTTTTTTCTACTATTGCATGGTATCGATCTGTGAGTGTCATGTGATAGCGCTGGGTGTATGAATGCTGATTACTCTGAATAAATTACAAATAGAATGGCAGTGAAAATAGAAGGCTTACACTATGTTTTCCATAACTTCGATGGATTTAATGATGACAAACTTTGTTATCTTCATTCAGAATTAAAGAATCGCTTGACGTGCATGCTGCCATTATGATCTCGACGAATTAGGCGTCATTAGGGATACATAAATAGAAGTAGATATATAACTTTCCAATGTTATCAGTGACTGCGATAACAACTGGATTGAATGTTTAAACAAGTATGTGAACGAGTCATAGATTCATGACAATACAGAGTGTGCTATGTAAAAAATGAATACTAATCTTCCACGTGTACATTGTAATACATATATTCTAAACTCAGTTCATACACGAGAAAGTAAAGTTTATCAATATTTCACTTGAAATGTTTTTTTGACTAGCAGATAAATGAAGACAAAAATGAGTAGGTCAAACATTAAACAGTAGGAATGATTACTTGTTAAATTAAGACTTATTAAAATGAATGAAGGCAGAAGCAAGTTTTTATTTAATAGTAACTTGTAATTGATGTAGAAAGTTTTTATTATGCGCAAAGGTCTGCAGTCTAGCGATGATACAGTTTCAGAAGTATATAATAATTTCGAAACAGGATAAATATATCAGAACAGACCGTTACGTTTTATGGTTGAAATAAAATGTTCCACGTAGCGGGCGTGTCAAGGAAATAATAACGGAGCGCATTGTAGCCGGCGCTCTCTTATTAAATGTAATTTTTGTTTCCGTTAATGAGGAAGAGCAAAGAAGCAAAACAGTCCTCTTCGACGTTAATTTCATTTTACTTGGTGCCCTTTAATTATCCGCCAGGGCGAAATCGCGGCCGTTAGAGCTTCGGCGACGTCAGCGTTGCAACATTGTCGTCTTAATTAAATTTTTACATTCTTCTAATGGCGTACTCGACAAACGAGGCCAATCGATTGTCGGACATCTACATATAAAAACTATACCGTCCTGTTTCCCCTGCTAATGGCACGCACTCATGCGTAAACTTTATTATGTCGCACACTCGAATGAATTGAACGAAGAATCGATAATTTTCAAATTTCTGTCTCCCTTCTTTTAATAAACTGCCTCCTATTTTGCGGTCCGTTAGACTGCATTGCTTACAGCTTACGATTATTCTTCACTCGGCCATGTAAACAACACTTTTATAATTTATCATCTTCCCTTCCTGCGCCATAGCCTACGGAGTTCGCTTGGTTTTTATACGCGATGTTTTATGAACCGACGATCTAACTTGAATTTTTCCGCGGTGTGTACCCGCGTACCAAAGATTAATTTGCTTCGAGCTGAAAACATTGTTTCGCGAATAATTATGATATATCTGATGGTTTTTAACGGAACGTTCGAGAGGGGCAATAATTTATCTTTTTTTTCAGTCTCCTAATAAAATTATTGCTAATCGAAATATCTTTCCTCGTTTTAGTACGGAAGGAATTTTCCAAAACGACATTTATTATTGTTTAATATTGCACATAACTGCATTTTATAATTACTAAGTAAAAAAGTGCAATATTTGGCTCTGTCCTAAGCAAGAGCAATTTAATTTTAGAGCAACGTTATACTTTTATTTTAACGTAACTAAATTTTAATGTAAGGAAACTGATTTCGGTATTCATACATGTCGGCACTATAAACTATCACTATTTCGGTGTTCCATCGGTTTCGGTAGTCGTATTAGTGCAATATCGGTATCAGAATCATATCAGTTTTGGATCGAAGAACGAATTCTTGAAATCAGTCAAACCATAGAGCGCGTCCATCAAATCCACAGTTCGCGAGGCTGGTTCGGGAAAGGTGGCCGGCATCGGCTTTCTCGCGCCACGTGTATGCAGTTTGCGCAATTCTGGTGTTAATTTGTCGTTAGCTAGGAATTGGCCGCTTGTCAGTGACAGCCGGATGCGAGGGCGGCATTGTTGAGGTCGTGTGGCAGAGGAGGGTCGGCGAATCAGGAGGGTGGGGGGTGCAGAAACGAGGAAAGAGGGTCGCGAGAGGCGGTTAGGCGTCGGAAGCTGAATCAGGGGTGGTTTGATAAGTCCGATCGTAGAACACACGGGGAACGGAGGTTGTAGAGAGGTTCGGTAGCGAAAGGTTGCGGTCAAAGAAAGAAGACAGACATCGCACACGTTGTAGGCGGTGCTCGAGGACGACCTATCGAAAGCATAGCGGAACAAAGTTAGAGCTGGAATTGGCATGGCAATGGTGATGGTGAATTTATATAAATATCTTTGGAATTGAAATATTAACGCATTGTCGATCGGAGGCGTCGATTGGCATCTTTCATTTTTTGAACGTTGTTGCCAAGACCAATTATAGCGTTTCTCAAGACTCTCGTGTAACTAAACGTAAATGTCAATTGGCGACCTTTTTTATATCTCAATTGTCAGGATTCCAGTAAAAATGATTAATTTCCACGGTGCAAGGAGTACGTGCGTGATGAAGCCGACGCTAGAAGTGTTTATACCATTTTCTCCGAAACTGGAGCACACATTTCTCCTGCATTCCGTGATAAATTATTTGGTGTCGTTATTGCGTAGGGGTTGCAGAAGCGAGGGAAGAGAGTGGCGAGAGGCTGTTAGGTGTTGGAAGCTGAAAGAGGGTGATATGATAAGTCTGATCGTGGAACACACGGGGTTGTATTGAGGCTCGGTAGCAAAAGGTTGCGGTCAAGGAAAGAAGACTGAGTGGTATTGGTACTGCGCACGGACATTGTAGCCTACAACTTGTGGGCAGTTCTCGTGTCTCAGACGCGACCTATCGAAAGCATGGCGAAAGAAAGAAACGTTAGGGCTGGTGTTGGCATAGCCGATGTTGATGCAGGCGATGGTACACCGATGTCGGTGGCCGCGGCAATGGCGGTGGTGCTTGCGCGCCTTGCGCCGTTCCCGCGCTGAATTATTGAGATGCCACCAGATCGATGTCACAAAAAGAAAGCGGCCGTGCGGCTTGAAATGACGGGCTTCGCGTCACTCATACATTATGCACGCGGTCGTTTCTACGGCTACGTGTATTCGTGTGGGCTGATACACACACACAACAAAAAAAAAAGAAAATAGAAAGAAAGAGAACGTGTGTCCCCCCTCTTGTACACGGGCTGTGTGTAGTTCCCTCCTGGTTTTTTTCTCGTGATTACGGTGGACTCCAGTGACTAGCAGGCGGCGGGAGGAAGGCAAAGAATGGCGGTGAGGTCAGGTGCGATGAAGGCCTTTGTCTTTTTTTCAGACACGACAGAGATGGGGTGGACGGACCAGGGAACACCGTCAGGTTGTTTTACAAATAGACGTATAGCGCGATATCGTTGCGTGACCGTGTCCTATACTGGCACATCCAGTTTTGTTGTGTGTAAATAATACTGGTAACTTGACAAAGGGTTTTGTGTTTTGAAATAGTCGAAATTTGAGAGCAGGGAACTGGTTGATCGCAGGGGAAACGTGTAACTGTATCAGTAATAATAAATAAAGCAATAGTCTAGGATGAAATGTAGATACTCGATAAAAATCTAGAATGAACTAAAAAGATATTACCAAAATATAGTATTAAAAAAGACTAGTTTATGTTACCTAGTAGAAAGTATAACATATGCTTGAACACAAACCTATTCAATAATTTGCCAACAGAGCAACTGCATAATTTGAATAATTCTAAAGTGAACAATTTGAAACCTGTTAAGAGAAAAGATTGCATCGAGAAATATTTCACAGGAAAGGAGGAGGGATAAAGCTGCAAAGTTACTATTTTCGAGAACTGGATTTAGATTGTCCGTAAAGAATTGAAATTCTTTGAGTGCTCTATCGATAAGACGCCGGCTAGAAACAGGCCCAACGATCGTGCGGAGCCTTGAGAAAAGGATCAGCCAAGTGTTTAACCAAATTGTAAGAGCCATTAGGTTGGAAAATGCGAAACCCGTGTTCAACGATGCAGGCATAATACTTTATTCCTCGTATTGCCCGCTAGAAACTCTTTGGAGCATGGCGGGACCACTGTATGGAAGAAGAAAGAACAACTATACATCCAGGTCAGATAGCACCATCCGCGCATGCCGACTTTATTCTTGATGTTCGTACGGACGCACCGCGACGACGTGAATAAGGTGGAAAAGCGATAACCATTCACACGTGTACGGCAATAAGGTTCATCTCAACCGGAACGAGAACGTATTGAAAGTATTTCGTGATACAAAGGTGCTGCATGTTAATAAGATTAAGGCAAATACTCCCTGTAATACCGGGGATTACGGGAATGTCACGTTTCCATCTTTAAGGGTATTAGGTGACGGATCAAAGTTGCTGCCACTGCATCACTGTTGCATCAAATCGTGCACGTACACAATCGCAGGGAAACTCGAGATTTCAGAGAAAATCTCCACTCGCTGACATCTTTCCAAGAAAGAGCCAGCGTCATATTTCTTCAAGTGTCAACCATTTCGCAATTCTATCGCTCCTTGACCAGTAAACACTTAACAATAGATTCATAATACTTTATTTGACACGGGCACGCATGTAACTTATCAGGTAATCGATACATCTTTTCAAGGTTGATTTCATAATAAAATTTTGCACGAGTATTCTATAAAGATTGTACTAGTAGAGTACAGTATGTTTTTATTTTACCGTAGGTACCTCTTAAAACTGATGGCCGTAGTATGATTCATAAGAAAATATTTTACGTATTTTGTTGTTGTAGCAGGAGATACAACGAAGGAAGTGTAGAAAGTTAGTTTATGATCTAATATTTTGTGGATAAAAATGGCATAAACGGGTAATGGACCCAGGAATAAGACTGTGGAGGACAGAATATAGAGGAGCGAAAGAGTATAGGGTGTAAAGGTATAGGCGAGGGTGGTAGATATTGAGGGCAGCCGATATCGACTGGAGGGACACATCCACGGGGGTTTCACAACGGAAGAGAAAAGGGAGAGGTAGTATCTTATGTAATATTTACCCCTCCTCCATTCTTGTCGCAGCTCACGCTACGTGCATCTTCTTACGCCCTCACTAGCCTCCCTTAGCCGCACCTCTTTTCTATGGTTAAACACATACCTCATTCTCCCTTTCCTTTTCGTACTTCGCTCGGTCTAGGACCTCGTATCAGTATCTAACCACCGTTCGCGTATTCTTTTGTTTACCCTGCGATAACTATCGCCGATTGTTACGACGCCCCATTATTTTAAGTCGATAATACTCTCGGGTGTAATAGGTTCATGGAAACTCCCAAGGCCAAAACTCCCAAAGGTCTTCCTCCTCTCCGCGATATTAATCCCGATTACTATAGATATCGCCAAGACTGCTCCGGTTTCGAAACTTTCTGAAATCGATTTTATTTTTAATCGATTTACCTTCCGGCAGTCGCGTTGTTGTACCGCGTACTAAATCATTAGTCTTTGTTGGAGATACAACTACAGAGCTTTTCTGTTTTTAACTTTATGTGGACAACCTCAATAATTATTACACCTTTACTACATACATATTAAATATTGCACATTATAATACAGTAACTCAAGGTCACCTTTATATCTCGGTCAAAAACAAACAACGAATATTTTCCTACGCAAGGAGTAGGTTATGAACAAATTTAGGTGGTACAGACTCTCTTTGTAGATTGTTTTAGATTAAACCACAGTAAAACCTCGGTAGTTGCACGACACGGGACTGCGAACGCCTGTAACTGTCAAGGTAACCCATCAACTGTATGAACTCTCTCACTTTTACTGTCATTCTGTGTTCTATTATAATTTGTACACCTAATTGTCCATCTAACCAAGGTTCTCTACCCTGTCACTTGAAACTCCCGGAGGGTTTTCAATTGGTTCGAACTAACGTTGAAAAAATAGCGTAAAGTTCGGCGCGAAGTTCGATTATTTCAGCAGTCTGCGGTTCGAAACACCGAAATCTCTTGGGCCGATATTACGCTTTGATTCCGCTCCTGAATCGGGTTCATTCACGAGCCTCCCTTTGGCAGAAAGTTTAACCGTCCGCCGACCACGGTAGTATGTACACCGCGGACGTCGTGTGTTTCGGTCAAGCAGCTTTTCCGAAGAACTTTCGGGGAAAGTAGTGCCTCGGCTGGCAACCGCTCGCCGTAGAAGAGAGCTTGTCACGATCGACTTTCCCCATTGGAGTGACCCTAACTCCGGCTGCAATTCCGATCAGAGGCCCCGATGTGTTTTCGAGTTGGTCATTGGTCGCTCAAGGTGGACCGAATCGATATATCACGGCGGCACTCGCAGTTCCGCGCATTGCACCGCGGAAAAGTGGATTTCGATAACCTAGGGACGCTCTATTGCATTTTTATTTAGTTTCACGGGCATTAAGCGGCAACCTGATTACCGCGCAACTCGCTGAATGGAACGGTAAAGTGACTGGGTAGCGGGATGAAAAAAAAACGCGAGAGATGGGAGGGGGAGGGAAGGACGCGAACCAGAGTAGGGTTGCGAGAGGCGGCTATGAAAACAAAGCAGGAGGGAACCGAATTAAGTGTCTCGCTCTCGAGTATCGAACGGCAATTAGATTCACCCCTCCGTACTTTCGCCTCGTTTTCCGAGCGCAGCTTACTTCTATAATTAGTAGCCCGGTTAGATAAACGCGATTAATAACACGGCATATTAATCGACGACGAAATTGATCCCTATTAAAGCTCGCCGCGATCGTACGAACGAAATTTATGGCGACGGCCATTTATCTTCGACAATGATACGGTTAATGCCTTGACCGAAGCAACAGCAACGCTCCAGCCCTTCAATTGATTCGCCCGCTTAACCCCCATGCTTCTCAAAAATAGTTACATAAAAGATCCCCGGATAATGTGTCACCCGTCTGCGGTTTACACTTTAAAAGTTACTCGTTCGGTCGGAAACGCGCAGTAATTTTACTGACAGAATTAACTGCGCAAAATTTGTTTTCGAATCGACAAAAAGTAGGTGTGTCAATATGATCTATAATAACTACGTATGTATTTATCCATCAACAATTTAAGAATGTTACGTCACATTATATTCTCGTCCAGAAATTGTTCGTTGCCATTTTTCGTTGTAGAAAAATCTACTCGTCTACAATGTCAGGTCAGACTTTCAACAAACATTGAACCAGAATTAACAAAATGGAAGTATTATTCTACTATTATTAAGATCATCAAAGTAGTGTAGCCCCGCGGAACCTGAATTTCGTGCAAGCTTGAAAATATGATGGTATTTGTAAGTCTTTAATGTACAATTAAACACGCATCCATGGTGCGTCAATTACAGCGTGGGCTAGTTCCGTTGTCAGAAGTGGTAATATATGCCTCTAGGACGTTTATACAAAGTAGTTGCCGTCGAATAGAATTTGCATGCAGAGCCGGAAGATAATAGCATAGCCCGGCGACGTATTAAAGGTGAATTGCGAAAACAACGACCAACAGGCAACCCCATAACTCGTTGGTAGATGACCGACGAGTTGCGAGTGCTCCTCCGGGTGTCGTTGACCTTTGAGTGACCCAACGTGACAGCCCATAACGACTCCAAGGTACCCTCCGAGACCTCAGTTGATGAGGGTCCAAGATGGATACCGCCGATATTTTTCGCAAGCAAGAACTCACGACTTTTCCAAAACTTTATCAAATTCCCACTTCCTTACTGCCAGAAGGAAACACTAAAAACCTCTACATTGACAGTACATTCCACCCTCGAATTTTTCATCCTTTCCTTCGTGTTCTGGTTGCAGACTTCGTCTTCGCTAGGTTTGCAAGAGATAATGCAGTATTCAGAGACTGGGATCTAATATATGCTCATTGATCTTTGTCGTCTAAATTGCGAAATACATACCCAATCCACATCAATTGCACGAAATGTTGAAAATAATGAAATGTAACAAATATTAGTAAGTATAATTTCTGAAGAATTTCAAAATGTATGAAAGAAGCGAACTTCTTTTATTCCGAAGAATCCTGCCACCATAATGTTGTAATGAATATTAATACAATTACGTTTGTATGTCTTTTGATGGGGATTGTGTATGCATAAAAGGTTGTCTTTTGGAACGTCTTTTATAGTTAAACGACAAAGTAATAATGACCGGGGTCTTTAGAATTTTTAAACATTCTTCCTTGCGCCCATTGTCGCTACAGAGAAAACACTGTAACTCTCAAAACAGACGTACCTCGTGCGCACTTTTTATCTTTCTTCTCTCATTATTCTGCTGTTTTTGCTTCTTTTGCCTCTTCCTTTATCAACAGTGGCTTCCTTGTCTTCTCTGTTTTTTCAGCAGTGTGCTCGGTACATTACGACCTCTATGTACGCATTAACCGTAATTTCAAATTACAGCCTCGTGCACTTTTTACTTGCCGGCCTCGCAGACAATTATGCGTATGAGTGGGAGAAGGAAAGCGATGGGGAGTAAAGTTTCGTATTGCGAAATATGTCGTTGCGCTGGTCTCTGTTACATTTGATATTAAATACCTGCGTTTGAGAAACACGAACAACGAAATTTCTTACGGTTATGTCTCTGCCAGACAAATTTCGTAGCTCATTACTACGCGGTGCCCGTTTTATAGCAGTATGGTCAGTACATTTTTTCCCGCCCGTACATTTTTTGCATATCCTTTGGAATTGCTGTTTATTTTTCTCCCTGAAAAAGAACTATTACAATTTTCAACGTGCTCTGATGTTTGCTGTGCGAGCTCTCCATTATCTCATTCAAGTCTCCCTCTGAAATAGGTCCCTCTATAATAGTGTAGGTCACTGTAGATAATCAGTTAAAGAAAATTTTCGGTTTTGTAGACATTTATGTGATAATTACTGGTAGAAATACTTTTCTTCATGCATGAGTAATTTCAATTGGTTAAGAACAAGATATAGACGAATTAAATGTTACTCAAATATTAAATATTCAATGATTATTAGTAAGACACATTTTAATAGACTCGATTTTATAGAGTAACATTTTCTTGATTCTAGATTCCAATATATTAAAAATACTAGAGTAATATTCAATTAAATTTTATAGTAATTCTTGTGTTTTGTATTTTGAAGACTTCGAAGACTTAATTAATTAATTCTGAACCCGACTGTTTCTTCTCGGAATGTCTCTACGAATTTTCTTAAAGTGGGGAGACAGTCAATAAAAGCTTGGATGCGAATAAATCATGCGCAAAGCTCTGATCAGTCTCAGCACAAAAAATTTGTTAGTTATGTGTTATCGGCGAAGCGGAAAGACGAACAAGGGGAACCATGATTCCGTGGTTCCTCAATATGCAATCAGTTAATAAGACAGTGCTTGATGACCCAGAGGTGTATCGGTGCCTCTAGCTAACACAAACGAACCTTACTTCATTATCTCTTTGAATATTCAGGAGTTTCGTGCATGCCTCCGGCCATTTGCTAGAACTCAATATGTTTGGAAATATGTAGATAGCTCCATAAATATCGATGGTGCTTAAGGGATGTTCCGCTAAGAGGACGTATTCACGAAAACTATAGTTGCAAACTGTGAGAATATGTCGAATTTTGTCTTCCAGAAAGATTCCACCCACTATCGAAATTTAGGTAAATTTATTCCCAAAATTCCGAAGTCGTTTTCACGAAAGTATCGTTATGCAATACTCCTTGAAAAATTAATGTACATATAAAGACACTCTCTAGATACTCTTCTGCTTTTCTTTGCCTTTACGAACTGGTTTTGGAGTGAACGCATAAGTTGTTGGGCCATGATAAATATTATCACTTTGCAACGTAGATGTTTTATGTCATAACATGGGTACCTCAACATTGGCTATGAGGGTAAATGTAAAATTCAGTTTATAACTATTTAAGGCATCTATTTGTTTTAGAATTCTTCCCGCAAGAATAATTAATCCTAAGCTAGCAAATAGTTTGCCACGATTTATTAATTCTTATGGATTGAAACTTATATTTCTAAAATATATTTTGTTTCTTAAGAGAACGAGAATTTATTTCTGTAGAAGTGTATTGAATAATAATTGTATATTTTATGTTCGTGGGGCATTTTGTTTCACTATTGTTCAAGTACTAATAGTAGCAACGTCAAACATCGGTTTTTCAACACAGGAATACTGTATTTCCGTGTCAAGCGTAAATGATGCTTCCACTACACATATCCAACAGGTAGCTGAATGGGATGCGCAACAGTTAGTGTCTCTTTGTATTTGGGAGCTCTTTTTTGTTTGTGAAACGTTTACCGAAAGTTTCTTTGTTGTTTCTGTCACTTCCTTACTCTACTCCACTAGTTCTTTGTTCAATACCGTACATCTCTTTTCCATTGTGATTACTTGCAGATAATTAAAAAATATTCATTGCTTTCATTTACACGATAATTTCGTTGACGCAAATTCACAAATTAGTGGCAATACTACAATATTAATCTTCCAATATTTTTTCGATTATTTTTCAGGAGGCGCATAGTTTAATTGTTATTTAAAGATCTCAATAAATTCTTTATGTTCGATATTTTCAGAAAACGTTAGCATTAAATTGCGAGTTTTTATGCAAATTGAAATTTGTCTGCATTAGTTTGAAGATATAGGAGTCACAACAGTATTTTTAAATTCTTTACATGTTTCTACTGATTTACATTTGATATTATGCATTTTCGAATCACCTATAACAAATGAGTAAATTCTAATAAAATATTCCACCAAAATTAGTAAACACATCCTGTTACATGTATGAAATGATTTTGTAAGGTATCGGTATATTATAGATCTTCATGCATTGATAAAAAATTAAAACATTGTGTGACATAAAATATTAATAAATTATAAAAAAAATAAAATAAATTTACACTTTTATTAAACTTCTTTTCAAAACCACGAGGCATGTCCGTTCGTTAATGAAAAGGGACCGACTAATTAATCGTACATGAGTCAGCGAGACTCTTGGAACTAACCTAAGTGAACTTCAATTGAAGAGTTATATGCTACACGCCCGAGGTTGAATTTCGAAATGTGCTGTCGACGGGAATGACAGGAGTGAAAAGATCGTAATAGGTGTTGCTAAAGCGGTGGAGAAATAATCCAAAGTATCGACGTGGCATCGTAGGAGGTCACATCGCTATCAGAAGGTAATTCATATTAAAGTCCTGTGGGATCGGTTGGGATTGGTCCGGTGAATCTGGGGCAGGCAGTTGCCACATTGAGAGTCGTAAAGTATTCGAAGAGTAAAAGAGAGAGAGAGAGAGAGAAAGAGAGAGAGGGAGAGAGAGAGATGATCCCGAAGGTTTTCAACCTACACGGGAAAAGCCGAAGGCAGTTGAGAACGGCAGAAGGCAGAAAAGACAGTTCTATGGGCTAGCTTATCGCTTGCGAACAGGCACGCTTTTTCCGCCGGGCTCTTTCCCCGTTTTCTCTCCCTTTCCCTTTTCTATGGTACTTTTCACAATTTCTATGTCGTCCATTCTCTTTCCCGTCGTTTTCCTTGCTATGCAATATTACTCTCCGCACGCGTGTCCATTCCCGACGCATGACTGGATCACCATGACACACTTGTTTATTCGTTTCATTAGCAATAGAAACAATTTCTAGCATACTATGTAGGACATGCTTGAAAATTTATCAAAATCCGTAAGTATTCCTTTAACCCTTCCGCATTTTTCCATTCTAATCAAATTTAATTCTTTCAAAATTTAATAAAACATTAATTTATAAACGTGATCAAAGTAAACGTGTTAAGATATGTAAACAATAACATTTCTCTCGGAAATATGAACGTTGAGATGAGGATACAATAAAATCTCTTTTATATTGTTATGTTCTCTTTCTGTCAGAAGTACTTAAAAATCATATAAATAAAAAACATAAATCTTTGACTGGTCAAGTGATTCGAAATGTATGTACCCTAATATATTTGTTTAGATAACATTTATTACACAGATTGTAAAACACTTGTTCCACGGGAGCACTTTCCAAAGGAATTGCTAAGGGTAGCATATCTTCCCCTAACAATTCCACAGGGACAGATATTTCCTCGAACGGAGGAGTTCGGGCAGAATTTTTTTAAACTCGAAACTGTTTATTTCGATCTAGGAAGTAAGGCTTCGATACATAATTTGGCTAGCAGGGAGGCAAACAGCGAAGGGGTAAAAAGAGCACACGTAATTTGGTAGGAGCGTAGCGCTGCATAAGTCTTCTCCTTTCTTTTCATCCGGAGGAACCAGCACAGGCAGCAGCTATTACTTGCGAGAAGGAAGACGAGGAAGATGGAAGAGGGTGGAACCGGCGACGTTTTCCAGAAAAATAACGACTCTAATAATCTCGGTAGGCAGGTCGATTTCTTCCCCGCCCCTCTTTAACCGGCCCCCGTTTTCCCCTACAGCCAGTCGTTTTTCGGAATTGCGCATCCCGTGAAACTGTTTTTGGGAAAAGTTTCCCGTCTCTCCTTGGCCCTTCTACATCGGCCCCTCGGTCTCTCTTTCTCCTTCTTCAACACCCGCGAGAGATGCTCGAGCCCAGATATTTCGAGGGTCTCCCATTTTCACTGCCGGGGGCGAGGAATATGGGGCCAGGCGAATGGGGATGGAAACGAGCACGATTCGCATGGGGGAGAACCTCGACCTTCCACCAACCTTCATGCGGAACTGCCGGATAATATCGATCCGAAACATTCGAGCGTGGGTTGACTGTATCAACGTGCAAGACCCGGAAGAGAAGAGAAGAGGGTCAATTATCGGGGTTCAGTACTCTGAACGTCTCCTCTCTTCTATACTCTTCTCCTCTCCTCTGTTCTGCCTTTCTTTAGTTGAATCGCAACGCCTGTATTCAATGGCACCTCGAGATACAGAGTGGAGTATTTCGAATTACCGAGCCTAACTTGTATTAATATTATTATAACCGATGGAAATAGGTCAGATGAATTGGGCGTTTTACGGTGACGATGCTCAAATGAAATCTTTTTAACGAGTAGTTGTAGTTGGGGGAAATGTCTTAATCAAAATATTGTATTCTGATTTTTTTTTCACAAGGACGTTTAGGCTGTATGTAGTACAACTTCTTTCTTTTTATGTTGTATGTCCTCCTTTCTAACGCACAATAAAATATATGCACTGGAATTGAAAATGTTGGATCTAATATTTTTCTCAGTCATCGATCACGTGTGTGTTTCTCAATTTTTAAATGCATGAGCATGAGCTTGGACATTGAACTTCATAATTTCTGTTGCCAAATTCTAAATTTTCGTGATGCAAGGTTTATTTATATGTATCTTTTTTATTTTATTACGAGTATCATGATTTTGTACTGCCAATTTCCTTACATTTTTTATAAATGCTCCAAAGATTGTCTTCTTCAGAGTTTATCTAGATTTAACAAGTGAATCGAAGTTACCCAAAATGTGCAAAATGTTTGCATGTTTGCCCAAGTATTTTCAACGTAACAGATGCATGTACACTTTAACGATTAAAGACCAACAATATCATTCCGTCGTTCGACGATGTAATATTTTAATTACGGCATAGAATTGATTAATCACATCGCCGTTCATTGACGAGCCAATATTACTTATCTTCCTTGCATAAATAGAATTCGTGTACCTCCGGAACTAACGTACACTGTATCCACCTGAATCTACACTCGGCACACAATTATAATACGCATTCGCCAAAATTACACGATACTAAAGCCGTCTTGTGTCGTTCGAGCAAACATGTCCGTAATTTTAACTATTGACACAGTCAAGGTGGCTTAATCTTCGCCAAATTTACAAACCGCTCGATCTAATTATTAATCCGCTGTATTTACGTTAGCCTAGCCATATCGTCTCGATTCTATCGAATTTCTCGATTGACAATCGATTGTGTGTGCTCGAGGGCTCGTCCCCATCGAGAAAACTGATGCAGTTAGTAATTAGTGGTAAACATCGGGGCGGTAATTAATTAATCCATTGTTCGTATTTGCGCATTTATGGATCGAACCGTTCGAGCGAGGATGCATCTACTACAGTCTCTTTCGCAAAGAGTGGATGCATTCCTGTGCACTCTGTGCATCCTCTTTGCTTTCCAGTTTGTCCTAGAACGCCTTAGACTTGCGTCCTGCAACCGTTCCCATTCGTATTTTCTCCATTTCTCCCCTTTTCCGTCAGCCTCTATATTTCTCTCTCTCTCTCTCTCTCTCTCTCTCTTCCCCTGTGTTCGCTCTTTATTTCTCTTGGAGCCTTCTCTCTAGCTTTTTCTTTTGCTTGCTCGTGGAAATGTACCGGCCTGGGAGGTCACCAAGTAATTGGTTTCATTCCCGAGGAGACAGGCTCGTCCCGAGTTCGGACTGGTTTCACAGAATCCCGGAACCGTAAAGCCCCGGCTTCGCCAGCGGCGGCTCTACCCTAGACGGTTAAGTAACGCATTTTTGCTGGATAATTATGTAGGTAAAATCGTTAGTTATGATAACGCTGCCGAGGATTGCAATCTCGCCCTCAACCTCTCTCGCGAATTATCTTCCTTGAGAGCAGTATGCATACTTATTCTTCGAGACCCCAAAGATTTTCTTCTTTCACCCGTGATCCCATCGTCGTGCACGAGCGGAGCCATTACGCTAGCACGAATCAATGTTTCAGATACCCCAATTTGTACGAGACCGGCTAAAATGTCTGTACATCTTCGCGAAGAGCGAAATGAAGCTCCTTTTAAAAAATTTTTGAAGTAATGTTACCCTTAGGAATGTCTTTAGCCCTTAAGTGGTATTTACTCAAATTACAAAGTGGTATTCTACTAGAATCATTAAAAAATTCTGTATAAATTTTTTCAGATATTTTTAAGTAATTTAAGACTAAATAATCGAAAGGTTTTAAAGAACTTAATGAAACTTGATGTTTGTAATTATCGTAGAAAAGTTAGTGTACAGAAATTTTGTTTCGGTCATGGGACCCAAGTGCTATTATAATAAATTCCGTTGTTTATAACATACGAATCAGCATATATTTCATACAGTAAGAATATTAATTGTCAAAGAAAAAGTGTATCGTTTAAGATACAGTACAGAATAAAGCAAAAATTCATATCTTACTAAATCGTCGCTATAACACGGTTTAACAGGTCTCTACCACCTAATAGCGAAAATTCCTTATGGTCTCGACGGAAAGTTTAGCGTGGAGCGTATGCGACCCACACGACACGGAACGTGTTAAGCTGTATTAACCCCTTGCCATATACAGTAGTACCTCGCTCGTTGTAACCTCGTTTATTGCACGAAGTCCTCGTTCGTTGCAAACTAGCGACTCCTACCGCGAAATATTAGAAGTTCTGGAATTCGTGGTGGGGATTATGGTGGCTATGGCGGAAGTTCGAATTAAGAAGAAAATTGTTTCTGAAACGCGACAGTGAACTCGAATTCTAAATAAACTTGATATCCCCAATTAAAATATTAAATACTAAAGGTACTAATAAAGAATTTTGGTTCAGCGGTTTATTTTATATTTTGTTGAGTTCTGTAACGATTTATCATTTTCAAAATCAGTTCCAGTACGTAACAATCCACTTTTATGATACACGTGACAAGTGGATAAGGAGTAACGTCATCGCGTTAATTCTCATATGCGATACACGTTCTCGTTGATTAACATTTTCCTGCCCGATCGTTTAATAACCACAAATTACACGAATTTATCGAATTACGGCATAATATCCGGGAACAAGGAAGCGGAAGATATTAAATATTTAAACAGCGGATAATTTTCTGGTAAACATGGAACTTAATAAACATGGAAAGTCATGTATTTGCGCGGCGACTATCGCGCGCAAGCAGGTGCAAATGTTTATATACTTGGTAGCGGCGGACAGTACCCATCGATATTCAAAACCGTTATTTGAGTGTAGCCGCTGTTGTCATTTGGAAACAATTATCACGCTTCCGCGTTACGCTTAATGCGAGCACAATGCCAGGGACACATCATTTTGTGCCGTAGTGGTTTGGAAAACTAGATAACGCGGTGCGTGATGCATGATCGTAAATTCCGATTTTATTAGTGAACGTGCCAACCAGGTCCTGGTCCCCTTTCCTGGACGCGATGCGTATATGTGAACCGATACTTACGCACGCACGCCCATACTTAACGGTATGGGTGCGTATTAATTAAACGGTCAAATGAACTAAATGATGGCTGGCTTAATAAAACGGTCACCTAAGACTCCTAAGCGGACTCAGTGTCGGTTTTGAATAACACTGCTTAGCAGAGTTCGTATCAGAATCACCCGTTGTGCTACGATTTACTTTATGATGACGATGATTCTGATTTTTACAAGTATGTACAGATCTTTTGGTTTCTGTGATAAATTCAGTAGACTGAAAATAATGATGTTCTTAAATTCTTTTAGGAAATCTACTCTTTCAAATTGTGTTTATTCATTTTTACCGCAAATATATTAAATCCGCACTGATCACAGTATACGGAACTATTTTAAACATGCAGCATTCTTTGCAACATTGTTATCAATTTTTAGTGAGAAAGTGTATGTTATGAAGTTATCGTGTATCATCGAGGGCATTTTCCAGAGATTTTTGCGCTGTTCCCGAGATCCACGATATTGATGTTATATAAGCTACGGTCTCGGATTATAGGCAGGATTCGATATTTCCCGGCTATACGAGTTTGTGTTTTCTCCTAAAGCCTAGCACGTGAGCACGTCTTAATTGCGAGCGTACGGCCCCGTGGATTTAAGGGTGTAATATTAAGGACGAACGTGACTGCTGACCGCACTTCGTCGACATCCCCTTTCTGGATCTAGAAACACCGTTATCCCCCTACGAGACCTTACGTCATCGACCGCAAACACGTAGCGAGCAAACGTGAGAGAATAAGCTTCTATCGTAACTCATTTGCATCGTCCTATCTCTTGATCTATTCCTACGAGGCTTGACGTCGCACCAAATTGGCTATTAAGCCACCACTTCTTTTGGACATTTGTCTGACTCCATGGACGCCTAATGTCCAACCGTATTATTACCACTTTTTATTGTTCGTATGATTGTTAAAGTCCCTCATCCGTCCTTAATCCATTTTTCATTCTTAGATACGACAAGGTCATTAATTTCTTTGTGCTTGTGTCATAGTATTCCCCATGGTTCTAGTAAAATCTTCAGTTCTGAATAGAATTCAATTTTTAACTTTATTATACAGTAATTAGACGATATACAAACGTAAATATAAATTTAAATAGTTATAAGTACGTATAAATTAGTCTTTCATTGTTATCATAATGTAATGACAGATTAAGTGGCAAGTCCAAGAAAAATTAATGCTGGAAATCTCTCATTACGATGATAGAGAAAATGAATAAAAAAATTAAAATCACTATAAATATATTTTAGAAAGGAGCTGCATAAAATTCGAGGGCCGCTTCCCTGTATAAGTGAAATGAAATCCAATTATTTCTCATCGATAATTCTTCCCTGTCACGTATTCGTGTATACTGAAGTAATCAAACTTCCTTATTCACGGAACAATGTGGAGGTTCCCTATTTTTCTCGATTTTCCACGGGAACCAATAAATTTCATGAGTTCTCGGTATAAAAAAAAAGAGAGAGGGAGAGCGAAAAGCAGAGGGAATGCGATTTGATCGGTAATAAAATTCGTTTTTCCCCCAGTGGTGGTGGTGTGTGTTCTGCTCTTATTTTTCCAATTCTTCCTGGTTTTGATTTTGTCTCCCGCGGCCGTGTCGCGTCGGTGCATTCGAAACTGCCGTGTCAGGACAAAACTAGTTTAGAATTCATGAAATCTGAGCTTTATTAAGCGTCGCACACGTGCTCTCTTGGAAACAAATAGGACTCCAATTGGCGGATAGCGGCCACGTAGCCGCGCAAATTTTCGCTGAAAGGACGCGCCGTGACAATCATAACGATTGTTTGTATTAATTATTGTAAGTCACGTATCCGACGCTCTCGTGTCGATGCACCTGACGCTGCACATAATTTCATCAGCAACCTGAAACGCGAAGCGACAAAGCTCATCTTTGACTGTATTCCGGAACACCCCCTAAATTATTCCTCTCGGAATATCACTATACTAGTTTTGCCCCTACACTCGCAGATTCCTAATGTTTAGCTGAATTTATATCGTATGCACCGAACTTATTCCTCCATTTTACGATTTTCCTCGCCACCGTCATGATAATTTTTACTCGAAATGTCAATGTTGAGAGTACAGAGATATAAATAATCGCATCTGTTCTTGTTTCACATTTTCATCGGTAACCGCACTGCAATGCAACAAATTTTTAAGTATTGCACTGTTTAGTTGTCTTTTTTAACACGAAATAGTCGACCGAATGAACTCAGCACTTATTATAAAAATTATTCTCTTATAGAATTTGTCTTATGAAATTGTCTTCATATAAGTAAATTCTTCATTAAAGAAATTTTGAAATATTCTTCGACGCTATTTGCATACGCTTTCATCACTTTTGCATCGTATTAAACGAAATTTGCTTTGTTTAGAAAACCTGTCAACTTTCTATTATATTTTTTAAATATATTCCACGATAACATTTTTTGTAATATATACGCAAATAAATCAGGGGTTGATTTTGGACGAGGATTAAAAGACAATATGCAGGAACAATTTAGTACGATTACAAAGCATGTCGATCTATTCAGAATTTTCACATTTAAAATTGCATGCTCGCAAGATACCGTTCTTGCCTCTATGCACACACGTAATGAATAACTTAGGATTTCACAACGTTGCGACACCAACTGTCTGCAACATTAAATTTGTATCGCTGCTGTCACGCAGTTGGACAAACGGTTCGCCTGTTTCTCTTTATTACCGGCGTAAGTAATGCATTAGGATGCATTTGCCTCGACCGCTCGTTTATTTAATGCGTAAAGATTTTTTAGTACGGCCAAGTATCAATCCTCTCGGCGTGTCTCGAAAGGATACCACTTTGCTTTAGTATTGCCGACTCTGGACGGATTTTATAGCGAATTCGATCCTTCTTACTCTAAGGAAATACGAGCCACTTTATCTTGATGCTCGCTCCATTACACCCGCGCGCGCAGTTGCGTCTCTGTTTTATCTTCGGATTAAGAAACAAAGCCTCGGGTCTAGGGTATGGATTTGCCTCATTACTATGACAGCGCATGATGTACCATATATATTTTCCTTTATCATAATTTCCGTATCGTCGCTAAACGATTAGATACCCAGCTTTTTCGGTATTCCGATTTTCTTCAACTAGTTTTTTCTCTGGAAAGTTTATTTCGAGTCATCATTACATCGCTGTACAGTGTTCGAAAAATGTATTTCCATGAAAGGAGTGATGAATCAGGTCGTTCGAAGTAGCTTTCTCCTTTGCGAAAATGATCTCCGCTCAATAATAGAGCACTGCTGGTGCCGTGCAGGTAATTATTTGTAAAATCAAGGAAAAAAGAGAGCAAAGGAAAGAGGAGAGGGAAACGGGGTTGCCGGACAGAGACACATAGTTTTATTCATTACAAGAATTTTCGACCGTTGTGCTTCCCATGAGGGAGCGTTTATAGGTTTCCTGAGTACCCTGTCGCTTGTTCGGTTCCCACCATGTGGGCCCGACACGATACAAAGTTTCGTCAGGAACGGGAAAGATATTCCGGTCTGGTCGTTCACTTTGTCCGACTTCTCTTCGTCGGAAGAATACCGATTTCCGGCGCGAGGATATCCACCTTTTTTCCGCGATTTATATAAGGTCGGCCACGAAGTTTGCTTTTCTTCGGACGCGTGGGAGCGCATCCGTAGAATTCGAAGAGAAGTCACGAGGCCGGGGAAACTTTCTCTGCGCTTCCACGGGCAGCTCTATCCGAACGTGACCGATCTGGCATCTCGAGGGGATGCCGGCAGATTTCCCCGGATAATAATACTTCTCTCTTACAACGGTTCCAACAGTTGGAGAGCTCCGGCCCGATGCTCGCTTGCATCCGCGCGCTCGGGTCCAACCAGCTGCCCGACGCGTGCGTTCTTCGCTCGTAAATGAAAAGCACCGCGACGTCGACGCCCATGGGACCACCGAGATTGGCACATTCTGCTAGAGCGAGTCGAGGCTTCGTTCACTTCCCTGTAGAAACTTGGAGAACCTTCGTCATGTACGCGACACGCTCGTCAGCGACAAGATTCTCCGCGCAACAACGCCTGGCGTAACACGCGCCTCAATCTGCATTACTGGCTGCCTCGGTCATTCAATATTAACCCTTAACCCTCCGGCAACGGACCTTTCTTAACACTTTACCTACGGGAAGCCTATTGATAGGATTTTCAATTGTTGTGCTGTACCAAAAGAAAGCATAGAAATTTTGAATTATATTGCAATCTTGAATGAAAATATGGTAATTATGTAAAAAAGGTCTGTCCACTCCGATTTTGATGAAATTTTAATATGTTATAGATTTCGGTATTTTGAACAACTTTTTCCTTTTCCACTATAGGTGGGAGGGTCGCTTTTAGTTTTCGAGATATTCGCAAAACACTATTGCTGATACTGCATTCAATGTTTGTATGCGTGGTCGAGCCAGCTTAACTCCAAAATTGCACGATTTTTCCATGACTAGTTCAAATTATAGATGACAGCTACAATACGATTATGCGAGTAGTTGTGGTTAGCTCGTGAAGAGGCGGAGAGGACCACGCATACGAAAATCCAGAAGTAGTTTTTCAAAATTGAAAGATTACCCTATATACATATGTATCATCCTATATAGAGTGATATTCTTCTTTCTCTCTCATCTTCACAGCGTGTTTACAAGAAAAAAGTAAACGGAGCGTACACGAATACGAAAAATTAAATACATTATTAGCAATAGTTTTTTGCGAAAATCTCGAAAATTAATATATAGAAGGAAAAAAATATAAGCAAAATGTTCACAGTACTGATTCAAAAAATTTATGAAAATTTATTTTGTACAAATTGCTGGCGAGTGTAACTATTTTTCATAGATTCACTGGTTGTACAAACTTTGCGAAAGTGATCTGGACACGTTGTATAGAAACGGAACGATCTGTTGTACGATAAATCGAGCCAGAGTGCAGTACATACATTCGGTCGTAAGAAAAAGTCAAAAGTTCTCTATAGGGGTAGAAATCGTATAGAAAATCGTTCCATCTGTTCCTGGGACGGTCACACACGATTCAATCTGTCGTTCGTCAAACGTGTAATATAACAAGTTTTATAGCTTGGTCGTACCGTGGTCAAATACAGTTGTGTAGAACGGCGAATCACACGACAGCCCCCACACGTTAAGGTGCTCGTACAGGTTACGATTTATCGTATAACTAGCCGTTGCGACAAACTTCAACGCAACTAGTACGGTTATAGTATACGTATGCGTGTAAATGTACTAACAAACAACATTTCAAAAACTAATCACGTGACTGTGGTTTCAGCTCGATCCTCGAGATATTAATTGAAGATATGCTTCGAAGTTGAACAACTTATTCTCGCGTGTAACCATTTTGTAATATTTTTATTCATTGCGTAGATAATTAAGGGACTGCTAGAAATAATATCTTCATACATTCGACATAATTCTTCAATACTAATGTCGAAAATAAATGGGTTTTTTAAATGTTCTACTCTTGGTTTTTACAAAGTCGAAGAATAGTTAATTGTTAGAAAGTTAAATGAGAGGTTTAAATAGTAATTGATTAAATTTGTAATTGTTTTTTGAAAATTTTAGCACCAACGAACAACGAAGTAGAGTAATGTTAAGAGCATATAGTTGTTGCTCTTATGGAATTGGTGATGAATGGAGAAAATATAAATATTGTGTTACAAGTGACTCGTCACAACTAGATTAATAAATTTTATGCACTTGTAATGGATAAAATTTTAAAGTGACCAGTTAAATACAAAGTTCAATAGGATTCGATAATTTCATATTGTTTCTTAACTTATCAAATGTACAAGGAGATAATGCAAGAAATTGAGAAACTATTATTCACACTTTCTGTTATTCTTGCATGCCGTCATTCAGAAACTGAAATCAACGAGCAAATCACCTAAACTGATAGCCACGCAACAAAACAGATTCCAATCCGACGTTTAACCTGAAACCTTTTATGACAGAGCAGCACTGTGGTCAAACACGATCGCGTCATACAACAAGTCGTACGAATTCCACATACACGTTACGATTATTGTTGAAACAGTCGTCTCGAATAAAGTTGTACAACTCGTTGTACGATAAATTGTGTCGTGCATAGCCCCTTTACGATTATCGTTCGCACAAGCATGCATCAAACAAAACAGTACAACTAAGTTGTGTAATAAATCGTGACATTTGGAGTAACTGCAAATGATCTACTAAAACACTAATTCCAGAAAGTAGTAACAACAAGCATCATAGGGTATGTTCTAAATCGTGGTACAGTTGATAGAAGCATCAGAATTTTTGTATTAATGTGTATTATGAACTGAAATGACAAGGTGTATCAAATTAATTTGACCACCTTCCTTTAAATGTACTATATGAGCCTCACTCAAAATGTTAAGAATTATTTAATATATAACTATAAATAATATAATTATTTCTGTCTTTCTCTCACTACTTATTTTCTAGTTCGATTGAGATGAATATCAATGTCGAAGGTCCACTTAAGGCTTAAGTGAATTGGGAGCTTCTGAACATCACACTGGCGGTGGTAGTGAATGCGTTAAACAATCAGAAATTTCATCAGAATATTGCCCAAAAAATAAAAACAATGTATAAAACATGTTCGTATCACAAAGTATCCCCTAACCGATAGCACGAGAGTTGCTCGCTGGATATCGTTCAGTAATTTCCGAGCTCTCGAGATATTTTTTTCCTGAGATGATAATCGTTCGGTTCTTTGGCGAGGGATGGGGAAACAGCGAGCGGAATCGACAGGAATTTTCGCAGTTGGGAAGAAAAGTGCCGGTCCGGGTGGGAAAAAGAAGAAATCATGCTTTCTTCGCGCTGTCGAGGCGTGAACTCTGAAACAGGCTGCCAAATGTAGCCAGCCACCGTAATGACGACGTGATGGATGGCCCCGATCGTAGGAACCATTCGGCAGGTTGGGTTCGGCGAGGCCAGCGCCCGTTGTCCGTCCAATATGTCGGGGCAACGTCACTGGACGATTCGAACCTGCCGAATGGTTACACTTACTCTTCTAAACGTTGAAAGAAGAGAAGGAGAACGAGTGGTCTCTCGTTCATCGAGGCGTGCCATGAGGGATAGCCGAGTGGAGCAAAGGCGATACTTGGAACCACCCCCGGCATCGTGTAGCAGCTCCGCGCTCCCAATTCAATTCCTTAATACCTTATCCCACCTTCTCCCTGCTGGCTCTCAACACGGCTGTTACCATCGTCTCGCTACCACACCGTTCGACCGACCTACACCTACGTACACGCTCGGGCTCTGACTGATTTCCGCGAATATACAGGGTGTCGTGTAACCGATGGGCACAGCCGGATAGGGGCTGATTCTACGGAGAAAAATAAGTCGAAAGTGTAGTATAACATTTTTTTGTTGTACACTCTTTTTGACCCTAAAAAGTTTTTTGACTTGTAAAAGAAACACCTTGCGCTATTATGTAATCGTATATGTCCGTTACGCGAGGAAAATGTATCGTTTCTCGAACAATATTGTGATGCGCGGTCGTCGCCCCATATTCCGTCCTAAGACAAACACCTGATCGACGACGACCCGCGCTCTAAGGCGAAATATATAAAAAACCGCGGACAACCAAACCTCCGTTCGAATAATGCGTTTTGAAAGAGAACAGTTGGCGTTCACACTCGACAGAGAACAGACGAATAAAGTATTTTTACACCTACAAAGTTTAGACTTTTCCTGAGAAATCCTTCCACTCTACAGACTCTCGTCGACTCTAAAGATCAGTGTTTTGGGCTCAGCAAGGGAGTTGACGTTGTTCGTGAAAGATAGGGTATACTCGCCTTCGCCAGTTTAATTAACAACCATTGAACAGTTGATGAGTAAATTGGAGACAGTGGTTGTTAGTAACTAACTTTAAGTTTGTATATTTTATTCATGCAACGAGTCTGTTTTCAGTTCATACAGTTACACCCAGTATATTAGTAGCATCGATTCGGTGTATCAGCTCCTTGACCGTCCACTCGCGTCATCTCAGCCACTTTTCTCTCTTTCTTGTGAGTACGTTTCTTCCGTTGCGCCCCTAATAGATGATCGAGGAAAAGACCGGGTAATAAAAAATAGATTAAGACCTACGAATTCGAGGTTAATAAGTTTTCGACAAGATGAGGAAAGAGCCCTGCTACACGGAGATTCAATAATAGCCTGCCTGGATTTCGGGGCTGAACCGGCGACGGACACTTGTATCTCGTGTTCCGCAGGATAGACCTCGAGGAGTTTCTTTTGATGGACAGTAGTAATGAGTAAAATCGCGAAGACCCGACGAGACTTTCGTGAATACCAGCTGACAGTTGTAACGTGTGGATCGACGTAATGAATCGCGTGATAGAGCACCTGCGGTTCCATGCGTGGATCATACTCGTGAACTTTTTTGACGCCATGCTGCGGCTTCCTCTGTAATTATTAGCGATGTATTTAATTTTCAGTAGTCTAAGATTACCTTTTGCCTGTTAGCTGTTCAGCCTGGTTTGGTGGATGTCGCTGACATCGTTGCGTAACAAAAAATCAATATTTTTATTTTATGTATTTCTCATTTCATTTTTGTTGATGGTATTTTTAAATTTTCATTTAGATAACAAATGTGAATTGCTATTTATCGTTATGACTAATAAATGAATACGAACGTTAGTATTACAATTAGTCTTTCATTAACGTTTTTTAATCACGTTTTCATTAACGATTGTTAACAAAAAAGACTAGGATAGTAATGAATAATGAAACGAATTGTATGATTTGGAACGTCAACCTTTGTATATGCCAGTTTTCTTTTACATTTTGCTAGAACAAATCAGGAGTTCATATATCATAATTATCGAAGAAATTTCAACATTAAAGTTGACGTACTTTGATGTAGTGTTTTGTAAATACTGTTTTTTTAGGAAATTTATAGTCCATTTTTATAATGCTTCTGTTTGAAATTGTAAGGATTGAAATATATTTTTAAAATTGCTGGCTTTATAGCTATCGAACGTATCATTTTGCGTGAACGTAATACTTGAGCCTCTTGAGAACCGGAAAGGCTATCTACATTTTCAAAGCAAGAAGGCTTTATACATTTATGATAGAACGTGAATAGCGGTCTATTCGTAAACGACTTGAACTGACAGTTACTTTGCCCCAAGGTATCATTATGGGACGTCGAACAGAACTGTACGAGGCAAGATATCCTCGCGATGTCGTCTTAATTGTCTGAGCTCGAGGGAACACTTTTTAGACATCCTTATAATTCGAAACATCAACATTTGAAATGTGTTAACCATTTTATAATAAATTCTTACCAAAGAATCATAATATTTTCCACTACATGTTATTGATTTATACAGTTTAGTACATCACTTATTTGTTTAGTTTATTTAATTTGTTCAATTATTCTATGTTTCAGAAGGAAACATATTTAATTATTTTATTTTATTCCTTGATACTGAAATGGTAACTCGACTTATAAGGTTCGAAATTACAGCTAAAGTAATTTTAACTTATCAAAATTCGACATTTAATTATATTATAATCATTGCTGTCACAGTATTAAAAATTTCAAATTTCATTCTAACTCATCTTACTACATTTTTAATGCATTTTATTTTTGATCTGTGCCCTTTGGCTTTGAACGACTTTCCTGTTACGTTCGTTTTACAATATCTTACAATCTTAAACATCTTTGGATAAATTCGTATGCGAATGTTTTCTTACAATTAGCGTTTCGTTAAAACGTGCACACTTAATAGAATAAAAACATCAGGTGTCGGCAATTTAAATTTGCCAAAGTTAAAAAAATATTTTCATTGAACCTCTTGTATGCGAAATAGCAATTTCACGTGCACCGGCTTAATACTTTTAGTACTCCTACACGATAGTGGAATAAGCATGAAGGTGGGCGAGGTGTTTCGTACAATAACCCGACGTAAATCGCGCGGCAAACATAAAAGAAAAATATACCTCTATTTTGCAAGTATAATCGAACACTGAATTTTCCGATAGCGTGGGTTACGTTTAACATAAGATTACACTCGGCAATAAAGGCGGGCGCGAGCATAATTTCAAGAAAACCAAACCAGTGATTAGTAGACTGGATTTTCATACAAAGTACACGCCAAATTTGTGTTTAACTAAAAATTGCAGAAGGCAAGCTGATGTTTTTTCTTTTTATCAATGAATTAGAAATAATACAATTTTTTAATTCTTTGAGGGAGAATGCAGTTACTGTTTTGTATTTCACCACCTCGTTTTCGCCATAAATCCGCAGTCCAGTGATTAGACAAGGGACAGCATCGTTAATAGTTATTTTAAGATAAATTAATTAGAGACAATTACCGCGCATCGCGTCGAGAAATGAATCGAAGCATATAATGCCGTTTCGGATATACGATCGAGAAGACGGGGAAAGTTGAAGAAGAATTGTGGAGCTGGTTATGTCTTAATTGTACCGGGTTCAGAGACTTCGTTAATGCTAGCTGCTGACAATTACGAGGACCCTAGCTTAATGATTGTAACGGATTTTTTCCATCGCGTTAACTTCATGGGGTTAGAATAACGAAGCAGAAAAGAAGAGGGTGGGAAGGGAGAATAAATTAAAGGCGAATCGAATGACGGCGTTATTCGCCGTGACAAAATCTTGTGCGTGTTTCCCAGACAAATCGTTTCGAACAATTAATTTTTATTTTCCAGCGCACACAATGTTACAAGCCCGACATGATTCGCGTGAAGTATCGTGCCGACTCGGATAATTCGAATCGTTCCGATAAGCCGGCGACTAAAAGCACGCCAATTAGCGCGCTCTAATAATCTTAGTGCACGTTATTTTTTCGCCTTACGGACTTTGGCTTAGGCGTATATGAAACAAAGTACACACGAGTTAGGTTGGTTAGTAGACACCGTCATAAACGCAGAACTTTATGATTACGAGCTTAACTAAATCATACGTATACGAGCTCGGCGAAGTCATACGATGCGTCGTAGAAAACCACTTCCATTAAAGTAACTCCCGCTAAAGTACGGCGGCATTAACATTCATCCGGAATATTATAGCGCGGCTCTTAGAAATAATTTTGCCTCGTAAAGAATATCACGCAATTACGTAATAAATACTGTTGTCGTGAAACGATAGATATACAAGAGACTAAATCTCGGTGTTTGAACTTCGCTCGAGATTTTTAATAGTGAACACGAATGGTCGATGAATATAATTAGTGTAATGAACAGACTACAGACCATTATTCAAAATAACAGTGATCTATATCAATTGCAAGAGATAGGGGACAAATGAATATGTGTTTCTGCATTTAATGATTTAATCCCTTGTCCTATGAATTACTTTACGTTTTCAATGATCAGAACTTTTTTTGTAGATCGTAATTTCCTAAAAAGAACAAAAATGATATAAATTCCATGCCTATATGTTCTCCAACAACTGTATATTAACAAAACCAAAATAGAATTTGATTTCGGCTTGAAGGAAATTATTAACATACATTTTTATCAGAATAATTCTGATAATTATTATTATTAAATGACTTATTTTGTTCAGAATCATCATCACTTACGTAAATTTCACTTACGTATTTTTATCATAAATTCGTGACAACAGCAGTTTAATTGTGAAAAATAAGGGTCCAATATGATGTATAATATAAATTTTTAATTTCTTAATGAAACTAAAATAGCCCTCTTAAATCCTCATTTAGTTAGAAATAGAAACAGATTCTTGTCTCATTGATTTAGCGATGACTAGACTAATTTTTATGCAACATAGGTATTTTCTAAATCGATCGTAAGTAATGGAGGTTAGATAGAGACGTATTTCTTCTTTGAATAAGTCAAACATACTGTAACAACAATTTAAAATTTGGTTAATATTTTCACAATTTTGATTTTCATTCATCCATTTTTTCCACAAATGTCGTCGTTAATTATTGTTAGTATATTTGAAAAGTATAAATGCAACACCTTATCGAATATAATTATGTTGTCTATTAATAAACGAAAAGAGATACTGAACATTACCCAACGTATTTACGTCACGCTGAGCACAGTTGTAGACCTAGGTAGCATTTGTGAAATATCGCACACAATCTTGAAATTTGTCGACGACGTTAGTTACCGTTGACGTGTCGTGTGCTCGGACATTATTCATTCGGCTGGACCAGGTTCGTGCTGGCGACGTTTTAATAGTTAGTCGCGTCCGTGGCGTCGACCACTGTCTACCCTTGGCTATAAACATTAACCCCCGTGAAAGAGCTCGATCGCCAACGAAATTGCGTACATGTGGATTGAGGAAATGCGTAATGCAGCCGCCGCCCGTTGCGTATAGAATACACGAGAATAAGCGTCGCTCGGGTCGCAGTATCTAGTTATAGTCCGGTACAACTTGTACCCACCTGTTAAGTCTAGACGTAACAGAGATAGTTGCTGCTTGTTGCTGCGAAACCGTACCAGTTAATTGCGTATACAGTCCGTTCAAATTACTCCGACCATGCGAATAATAATTGATTCGCCGCATTCGGATTGTTGTATCTACAGGGTATCACGAAATTGTATGTCACGGCCACCATAGCGTGATTCTACACCTAAGATTTAGTAGAAATTTACATAAATGCTCCACGCAAAATTAACCTTGACCTTAAAAACAAGGTAAAAAAACAAAATTTGGACCAACTTAGGGACTAACCGAGCACTAAATTTATTAATAAAATCATATACAGGGTGTCCCAGTTTTTTCCGGCCGAACTTGGCCAGTGTGTTCTACACGCAAAAGTAAGAAAAATATGTTATATGAACATATGCTCTTAAATGTTTTATTAAGGAGTTATAACTAATAATACAAAATGATAATGAACTGGCATTTCGTCGACACAGCGTACGAACGTATTATGAATATCTCTGTTTGTGTTTACATTTAAGAGCATATGTTCATATAACATATTTTTCTTACTTTTGCGTGTAGAACACACTGGCAAAGTTTGGCCGGAAAAAACTGGGACACCCTGTATATGTCCATGTGGTCCTTATGACCAGTAGAACACGATTACACAAAAAAATTTTGTTTTTTACCTTCATTTTCTAGGTCAAGGTCTGATCGCTGAGTGAATCGATACCGTTTCGCGATTGACTCTGCTGCGTATAGCACGTGATGTGCGCCGATTGATGGTTCGAAGGACCACCCACAAGGGATGTGGGAAAAGTTGAAACTTGGTGACACACCGAATAACCCTGGTATACAAACTTTACTGCGAATTATTAAGAATGGACAAGAAAGGGCAAACTGTACAAGTCCCGTGACTTGGTCTGACCCGGTTGGTCTGTAGACCGTACAAATTGTGTTTTTAGCCGTACGATGTTCAAACAAGCTCTGGTCGATGAACGCGCTCTCTGGTCCGCTTGAGGCCCAATCCTCCCTCCCTCGCGCCCTTCTTCGCGTGAAGGGTGGGAGTTCGGAAAACCCTCCTTTCTGGAAGAGGGGTGGCAATGTTGCACGTGTACGATCGCGCCGAAGGGACCACAGGTCGGAGGTCCGCTGTTGGTCGTAGACCGTTAGTTCCGCACGGTAATTACTTGTCAAGGCTACGGTTTATTACACGTAGAAAATACCCTTAAAACATGCTGCGGATAATCCCGACATCTGCGTGCCAAGTGTCGACCGATCCGACGGATCCAAAGGTGAATCCGCGTCCGTGTCATAAAATCGTTCCCCAATTGCCTGGCCTCGACAAGGTCAATTTTGCAGGGAGTTTTTTATGTCAATTTCCAATAAATCGTAAGTGTAGAATCACTCTATTGTGGCCATGACACATACACAATTTGGTGACACCCTGTACAAGAGCTATTAGTTACACTAATCTGTAAATTGTCATAACATAGACTTTGAACAATAATTGACACACCAATTTTGGATTTATATTCTTTATACGATTTTTGTGAATTGTTTCGCCAATTTTGGATTCATATGTGTACACGAACAGAGAGTTACATAAATTTGTTGCACGGTTATAACTAGACAGATGTGTATTCAAGACTAGAATGAGTAAATGTAATTTAGTACAGGAAAAACGTTAGAAGAATTTAAAAAAACTGTTAAGTATATGTATATCAAGAAATGAAATAGATTTCTATTTCACTATAACTTGTAATTCAGGTAGAACAATTCTATTTTTTTATATAAAGATCCGCTGTCTAGTAACACGTAGGAATCAAAAGATTGTTGATTGTATTGAGATTGGCCTCATATTATAAAACATTTAGAAAAAAAAGAGTACATTAATAGTAACAACACTTACGATGGCTGACTACTCGCCTTAATGATTAACCATGATTACCCGATGTATTTCTGAAGATTCCCGGTCAAACAGAAAATTAAAGAAAAAGTGTATATTCGACTAATCCTCGCAGATCTGATTAGAGTATTGGACAATCCGTCCAGCTGATTTTCTACAAATGGAAGCATGCACGTTGATCAGAAGAACCGGTGCAGTACGCAATCACACACGTTTCCGTGCGAGCACGTACTTAGTTCTCCGGGTGGATCTTCAAGTATATATTTCGCTGCGGGGCAAAAAACCGACAATTTCATGGAATGAACTCGCGAAACAAATCACGGCGCTTGTTTTCGAGTTAAGCCCCTCGCAATTTCAAAGCCGGATACTAGTTCACCTCGCCTGTTCCCCTGGCCCTCCCCTTTAGCCACCCATGCTCCCTGTTGAGCTTCGCATTCTCATTCATCGAACGATACCGACTCGCGCGGCGCGAGTCGCGCTCGAGGAACCCGTTCTCGCAGCGCAGCCAGGAGTCCCTTTTATCGATGTCGGAGCACCCGTAGTGAGATCGGGGAACGCCACTGTAACGCTACTGTAACAACGTCGAATTAGCTTTGTTATGGCATTACAGTGGTCTGGATACGATGGTACACTCGAACTGGTTTGCAAAATTCGCGAGCAACGTAATATACATAGAGAGAAAGGCAGCCGGTTGGTTAAGGGAGCTAAGGGGTTGGGGCGACAGGGTGTTAGGGGTTTGGTCCAAGAAAAAGCGATTCGAGTGTAGGATGGAATGAAAGAAGGAAAAAAGGAAGGAAGGAAGGAAGGAAGGAAGGAAGGAAGGAAGAGAGGAAGGAAGGAAGGAAGGAAGGAAGAAAGGATGGATGGATGGAAGGAAGGAAGGAAGGAAGGATGGAGAAATTGTCAAAGGTTGGAGAACAGTCGGAATAGAGAAAGAGAGGGGGCCGAGAAGAGTTTCGACAGAGGAAAATGGCGCGCCGTAGTTGGTTGCACTGCTCCGCGGATTAAAGCGTAATTTCGTCGACGGCTTATGCGATGCGTAATTGCATTGTTACATCCCTCTTATGTACGTATAGGCACTCGGCAGTCTCGACAACACCGCCTTGCGAGAGACACCGACGACAACAACAATGGCGACGATACTAGCTGTACGTTGCCGTCAACACTGAGCTTTAGGGAGAATTTGTGTAGTTGGATTGGATACGAAGTTGGGGCTCGTTGATGCCGGCGCGTCACCGCCATTCCCTGCACCTCCTCCGTAGCTGAACGTAGGACTGGAATTAATTTTAAGTTTTAATGGCATGTATCGCGGGGTCCTCCCTTATGACCACCTCCTTCTGGCTCGCACACTATCGAGACACCATGGACCAGGGCCGACAAGCCGGAGAGCCCAGTCGGCTAGCAAGCCGCGACGGGGATTCCATTATCGAGCCAAACTTCGCGAATATCTTCGACGGTTTTGGTCGACCTCAGTGTACTGTTCGTGGGGCCATCGTCAAAGAGGTTAATTCAAGTTTCGACCGTAGTAATCGTGCGTGAATACCACAATCAAGGGTATACCTCGACTTTAAAGGGATATGTACCCAGGTCGTTCTGTTTGCCGACTACTTTGACACTTTGTCGCTACCGGGATTGTACAGAGTTACGCCCGTTATATTAGAGATACGTGCCGCAACGGTCACTGCTGTGCTTGTCACTTTAACGCGTTTTCAGATTTTCACGCCCAGGAACTTTCGCCGAATAGCCCAGGGAAGTAAGCCGAGTATTTCAAACAGTGGAGTTTGTTTTTTGGCTTGATTCGAGATGGCTAGTATGTGCTTGGGTATTGTGGAAAATATCAACATCTATATTCAACTTACAGAAATTATATCTCATCGTGATTATGTAAGTCCGATTTTCTTTGAAAGTGGCATACATGGCAAAACATTCAAATTTGTAAGATATTGTTTAAATAGGCTAATTTTTCTTAAATTTTCTCTTTAGAATGTTCTATTAAAAAAGAAACAATTAAAAAAATGTAATATTCTACATCCTTTAGAATTTAAGATATCTCATAAAATCTGTTTTACACCCCCATCCAATCTGGGGTAAAATAACCCTTTGGTATAAATATAACAGATCAAAAAATTGTGTCTCGACTTTTATCATAATTAAAATAATTTTTTGGAATTATTCCACGAAATATTTTTTTAATTGTGAAAATTATAATTTAAATGATGTTTTTTAAATATCGTTTCACGTATAATCACATTCTTATCACTGTGAAGCTCTAGTTATATCAAAACTAGATTGTGGTTCGCTGGTTTGTAAATTGTCTGACAGGTACCAATCTCAATTACTTCTGTTGGAATAAATTAACACTAAATGAAAAATCCAATTGAAGAATAAATTAAACCCATTTTAGGAAACAAAACAATATTAGCACCACATTATACAATGTGCCATTAATAGAATAAAGGATTAACGAATGTAATAATGCGAGGGACGTATGCATAGTTTGTGTTAGTAGAATTTACCTCGATACCGGGTAGCGTGGAATTATGTTTACGTTTCCGGAAACCATTGTTGTATGGTACGTTGGATAATCGATTACTGTAATTGTACGCTTGAAATTTATATAATTGTATCAGCTTGCTGCGAATACTCGACGAAATTAATTCGCTGGGATGCGTTAAACAGTGTTGAGATCATTTTGACCATTTTCTGTGTTAAATTCGAGATATATTGAATTCCGAGCACTCTTATCAATTCCACGTTAAACAAAAGAATTATACAATATTGAAGCGCTACCGAAAATTTTTAATTAAAAGCAACGAATAACTTTTGTTTGTCATCGTACATACTTATAAAATGTGCACGATATTTGACTGTGGAACAGAAACACTGGTTAAATTTGCAATATTTGCAGCAGCTTCAATGTTAATGCATAGGAAAATTAAATATGACAGTGACTAGATTTCGAAATTCGAAAATCATAAACAATCATTATTCATTATACGCTCTTAAAATTTTCAAATAAACATAAGAACGTATATTTTCTCATTAGGATGCATATGTTTATGCAAATTAAAAATTATCTATCTCTACCGGAGCGAACTGAAAACAGAAATTTCCAACAGATTTAATAAACTATAAATATTGTAAAAGCGTTTAGAAATTATTCTAATGTTTTTGTTTTCAGTTCGTTCTATTAATTATTTTCATAAATATGTAATCTGTTGTTTATCATTTAGCATAAATTAATTGGATCGTATAAAGTTGTGTACAAGGATAGCCGAAACGTGTTATATTGGTTAATCACATTGTGTACACAAATATGGTTCGAAGGTCAGAAGTTTAATTAACCATTTAGTTTGCTAAGACACTATGAACATGGTTTAAGACGATGGCCAAATGTCAATATACATACATGTGTATGTTTGCGGCGTGATATCACGTACTGACGAAATTTCATCAATCCATCCGTGGATCGTTAGGCTCAAGGAAATTAAACCGTGTAATTAAACCTTAACCCTGCGACTGCCTTAGCACGCAAAGCAAGGCTTACCAGCGGAAGGGTTTACCGGGCTAATCTCTTTACCAAAGTTCGTTAGATCGATCTTTCCTTTCCAACACTTTCCGGCTCGCAATTCTTTTATTTCTTATCCCAGGTTGTTTTATCATATCCGACCTTTCTTTTTTGCGCTCGTACTAAGCTCTAACGACCTCGATATTTTTCTTCATTTTTTATTTATCAACTTCGTTCGTTATCCGAACTTTAAACTAGCAGCATTATATCTGTTGCCTGCAATGTGTTTGATGTTTTCCCTTAACAATCTCTACGCAAAATGATACGATATTTATTTCTTTTTATTAACCGTATACGCTGTTTATTTTTCTAAATTATAACAACGGAACAAATCATTAATTGGTATATAACTTGAAAATTCGTAATTTATCTGTTATAATTGCATTGACGTAGCTACGTTCGTCATTATACGTTATTATGTTATAATTACATATCATTAAATTCATACTTCTATAATGTATATAATTATAACGAAGATGATGATGATAATGAAAAATTTTAGATTTTGTTGATATTACTGTATGATTTTTAATAGAAAACATATTCAGAATGAAAATAACTTTCTATATCACACCAGTTTGTTGCAAATCAGGTAGAAATATTTATTTGGCATAACGATCCACAGTCTGCTCATTATTAACATTATTATAGTCTGATATACGTAACAAACTAGAAATTCTGTCAGACTAAACTCCATCGTGTCGCAAACATTTATCTCTTCCATGTTATTTATCAGTCGTTCTTGACCGTGCTTGCGAATACAGACGCGATGAAAGGCAATGAAGATTAATGAATTACCAATGGCTGCAACAGCATTCATTATCGCGTGTATCATGAATTTTCATTACCGGACATACGAGAGATGGCGAAGAAGAAGACGGAGTTGATGTCAACCGTTTTTGAATTCCAGAGGAGTTGGAATATAGTTTACTAATCGAGTCCCGGGAAATAATGATGACGAAGGATGAATAATGCCTGTAAGCTGTTATGGCTACTCGGTATATTTTTGATATTGAACACCAACTGTTTGTTGTCAACGGAAAACACACGTCAACAACCGTCACCAACGAGAAACAAATGTAAATGAGTAAAACGAACGTCTGACGAAGCGAACAGCGACGGTCTCGTCAGATCCGTCGCCGGAAAAAGGCGTACATTAAAATAAAGATAATTGATTTCCTTTTCCCATAATTTTGATATGTTAATGAAAAGGACTGTTTCAATAGTGAATGGAAGTAATATACGTGAAAACAGTTTCCAAAAAATAGAAGATAGTGTTTTATTGTCAATTCAATTATTTTCCCCAGCATATTCCAGATTTATTAATTAACTAGCTGACTCGACGTTGTCCTGTTCAAATGTAAATAAATTTCTTTACATACGTCGATAATGTAAATTTCTATTGAAATATTGATTTAAAGCTGCGACGTTCGTTTTTCTGTTCTATTATATGATTCAAAAAGCACTTTTAGTTTCTCCCGAAGTTTCATTTTTTCATAATTTGTCCAATTTTTCTTTCCCTAAAACCTTGTTCGGACTATTACGAACATTCTAAACAAAAAATTAGCCAGATCGGTCCAGCTGTTCTCAAGTGATTCGCTTACCAACGAACAGCGTTTGATTTTTATTTGTATAGATTTTAAGATGGAGTAAACCGTGGACTCTACAATGTGTATGTGTAAAAATAATCAACGAATTCATAACGAAAGGACTACAAATGAAGTGAATACTGAATACTTGCTTACAGTAACTCAATTAACTTATAAGAGGATGAATGATAGCGAAATCAAATATTTAACAGGCAGCATTAGCGACATTTCTTGATTGTTATATGTTAAAGATATAATATCTGAAACGTACAGGGTCTCAATTGAAATTTTAAGTCCTATAATAATTTTAGTCGTATGGCACTTTTCGAGCATCACGAATATCGAGAAGGCCATAACCGGATCTGGCGCGGACCGATAGGACGTTGTACTGTTCGCGATACCCTTACAGGTTTCCGTTTACACGATCGTTTTTGTTCACCCTGTGGTCACGCGACGAAGGTACGTTAAGCCGGGGTTCTTACCGACTCGCGTTTGCCATACGGCTCGGAAAGCCGCTAGGAAAAGCCTGATGGCCTGAAAATCTGCTGGTTCAAGCCGTATGGCACACGTCTTCGCCGCAATGGCTAAGCGATATGGCAAAGCTGCATGGTAAAAGCCGTCCCAGTGTGAACACCGCTTTACTGCTTGCGGATCTCACTTAAAATCGCGTCGTCCAAACAGGAAGGGAAACCAACAAGATACCGGGAGACATTCGTCGAACGCCGGCGTGCCTTTTCTTTTCTAAGCGTCTTCCGCCCTTAGAATCCTGTTCCACTTTTCCGAAGAAGCAATAAGGTCGAGATCAGTTAGACCTGGAGTAGCAATATTTCTTATTGGTACGGAGGAAACCGAAGGTAGGGTATCTAAGGTTTGCCAACCTGTTTGAGGAGCTCTTGTCTCCCGTCCATCTCTCTTATGTGCTTTTCCACAAGCCTCGAGACGGCAATCCCTTTTTCTTCGACTGTATCGTCGAACACCGCGATGTATACTTGTTCGTTATTTTACACAGAATTGAGTTAGAGCTGCGACGCCAGGCGTCGTTGGAAACTGCTGTTCTACTGAAAACTCGGAGAGCCAGGTTACGTGACTGCGAATGCTTTTGCATTTACACACTACTTCGCGAAATTAGAGGAATGCAAAATTCTAAACGAAAAATTATCGATTTCCGTACTTCACACATTTTCATCATAAAACGTGAGAAACTGAAGTTGCTTATATTTGTTCCTTCTACAATTTTTCCCCACTTTTGCAATATAATAGCACTTGAGCACGCAATACAGGATTAATGATGTACATAGTATTTATTGAAGATAGATTAGACTCCTCTTCTCGGTCCATCGAAATAAGAATGAATGGAATTTCATTAAATGTGGTCCTCTATAAAGAACAATCTATCACATGTAAAAAAGCGAAAACATACTGAACAAAATTGTAAAAGTTTGTTACTCTAGATGTATATAATTCTATACTAGCAAGCAGTGTTTACTTCGAGTAATGCAGGATTGACAAAATAATTATTGAGGAATAAGTCTGCAGAAGTAGGAGCCGTATTTATGAAGTAGAATGTATAAACGATTGATCAGCCGTCAGCTCCGGGTCCATCGAGATAAATGGAACATCAATTTAAAAGCGGAGAAGATCCAAGTCTGGTAATTTATTTCAAGTAACAAGTAAGCTTAGCCGCAGCTTCCTGTACAAGATGGGGTGGGGGAAGGAAGGGGGGCAAGCGACCGAAGAAGAAATAAACTAACTGACGTCGCATAACTCAAACTCAATCCGAGTGATTTCTCGCGAGACGTTGCCTCGGGAAGAAGCTATAGGCGAGATCGTATCGCTGTTTTTCCTAAGCCGGATGTTATTATTCAGTGGCTCGTCCTCGACAACAGTTGCCGCGAGAAAGAGCTTGAAAGTGGAAAAATGGTAAGAGGGGGATGATATTGTACAGTTGAACGGGTGTGGGGCGAGGTGGGGGTTGGATATTTTATTACCCCGAGGATGAACTACAATATGAAACAGGTTAGCATCCCATAAAATAGACGTGTTGGAGACACAAAAGCAATTTTGCCAGCCGCCGTTCTTGAATTCGTATGTATAGCTATACCCCACCCGCGGGCATATAATATGTGCGCCGCTTTTCGAATGACGGAGGGCTATATATAGAAGCATGATTGCACTATAATGATGGTGCTTCTACGAAGCGCCGTGAGAAAGGAAGCCGGAGGAAAGAGCACGGAATAAAATTTCAAACCAACGACCAGAGGTAACAAAAGGAACAAACATCGGTAAAGGGAAACGGAAGGATGGTTTTCATACTCTTTACCTTCATTCTTGCCGTAACCTTCCGCTTGACATTTCTCTGACGTCGTCGCGCGGAAAAATATATGCGCGCCAGTTACCTGCGCTGCTCCATTTAATTAGACACGTTTGAACTAGAAAAGTTGTAACGCCGGGTTTACAACGTTTCAACCCTGGAACTTCCGAACAACCAAATCGTATGGCTGGTAATTTCTTACGAAAATTGCCACGGCGAATTCTTTGAGATTTCACCCGATTTTTACTGCGGCATCGCTGGAAACGAATTTATACGAACGCCATTGTGATTTTAAAAACTGTAAACTATCTTCATTTTGACATTCCAGTACCGTCGTTGTTTATATTCATTGTTATAATGTTTTTAACATTAAACCTACCACCATCTATCAAAATCACCGGTTCCAGATCTTTTATTTTACATTTGTTGAAATAACAATAATTATTTGATAAGAAATTATTGCATAGATGTTTTTAATGGAGCACATATTACAATAGGAGCCACACAAAGTCTAAATCAAATTAAACTTGTCATTTTATAAGGGAGCATATTCCAGTTATATTTGAGGCTCGATAGAATTAGTGTTAATTTGCAACGCAACTCATTTATGGAATACTAAAACAATTTTACGGAAGAATGGCAGTTTCCGAATATTATACTGTGTATTATGATTTTATATCATAAACATTGGATAATAGAACACGTGAAATAATTATTTGTGATATTGTTAACTTGTTTAAAAATGTATCAATTACCTTCACGTATCAATGTAATCTATAATTTAACACATTGATCGTTATGTCAGCTTTACATGATGGACTTACTTCTACAGTGCTAGATAGAGTATACTAAATTTGCTTATGATCTGTAAAATTTAAAAGAATAGAAAAAGTAATTAATACCATAAATCTTAATTGGAAGTTTTTGTCGTATTAAATAAATTGCGTTGATTTTACCCAATTTTTTGTTAAACGAAATGAGGAATGATTGTACAAAGGTCTTTTCGCCTTTGTAAATCATAGATCTCTTTAAAGGAAGCTATTTCTTATACATTGTCAAATCTAAGCGTGTGCTGCGACCGTGCGCATGTGTCCGTGCCGCGTTTCACCTATTTCACGTTTCCGTGGTTGTGATTCTCTTTGACGTTGGTCGTTTCATTACAAAATAAGGCTACAGCCTGCTTCTGTCACGCGGACATCCTCTATACACAAAGACGCGCAGTTCTGTATACACAGAGAGCCCTGCACGCTCTTCACTGCCTCTACTTACCAGCACTTAGAAAATGTTCACTGAGTACACTTTATACCCATGTGCTTCCTAAAACCCTTTACTCTTTTTGAAGATGGGCCTGAGTGACATCTTTGTCCCTCAGAAGAAATTCAATTCAGCAATCCACCCCGTCGGTGCTGTTGTGTACCCTGCATTAGTTCATGGTCCACTGCTTTCTCTCTCAGAGGTCGGCACGGTGGCAAACAAGTTTACCAAAATATACACTTACCTATAGCAGTAAATACACACCTAATTGTCTCACCCGGTACCCAGTTCATTAGCTCGTAAACGATCTTTAACAGCGCGATTTGAATACACTCTTCTATTTGATCAGTTGCGTCCCAATCAACAATCGAGTGCAAAAACTGCTCCGTGACTTCTTCAAATTTCGAACTGAATTATTCAGGTCTTAAATGCTTTTGAAAGACAATCCAGTAACGTAAAAAGTGATATTAAACAAAATACTATTATTAGATTGCAGATTTTAACATTTTTCTAGTTAAATGGAGATTTATTTCTTTACTTAATAATTCTAACAAGTTGCCAGCATTCTGACACAATTCTTAAATTCTGCCGATGCTGATTTTTCTGCGTTTCTTCTAATCAAATTATTATCATTTGTCGAATTAATTCAGCTATGATAGAATGCTGTACTGGGTGTAACAAAATTTAGTGTTGGTTTTGACAGATGGTTGTACACCGTCGGATCGGTGGAAATTTGTTAAAAGAAATTCCCGCAAAATTGACTTTGATCTTGAAATTCAGGGTCAAATTGTTTTACGCTTGTATCGTATTCTACTCTCCATGGAGGCCGAACTTGTGAGAAACAAAGAAAAAGAAAAAAAAACAGTTTTGGTCCCCATGGTGAGTAGAATGCGATACAAGCATAAACAATTTGACCTTGAATTTCAAGGTCAAAGTCAATTTGGCGACAATTTGTTTTACAAATCTCCACCGATCAGATCGTGTACAACCATCTTCCAAAACCATGACATTAAATTTTGTTACACCCTGTACAGTCAATCTCGTCGATACGATCAGTCGAGGAAGGAATTAATCGTGGCAAGCGAATGAGCGTAATAGTAATTTTGATAATTACATAGTACGAATGTTTAATCGAAAGATTTGTCCCGGTGTTTACGTAAAACGGTCCGTAATCTGTTAACCTTCCATAGCAACCTGTAGCTCTAGGGGTGAATGGTAGCGTGTCTGCTGTACTTCAGGGTAGTGAGTGCTTCTCGAGCCTCCTTCCAGCACGCAACACTCAGCTTAATGAGAAGAGAGACCTAGCCCATACCCTGTCTAATCTCAAGCCACTTTGAAACGACCCGACCATCAGCGTTCAGTATTACTCAGATACATACGGCCCTCTAAGACGTTCCCACATTATGTGCCGTCTTATTTCCTCCACATACGTGCATACCATTAAGAAATTGCAAAGGCTCTTACCGAAGTGCTACGAGTAGACCGAGCTTTTAAAGCGGGCTGAATTTTGCTTTAATTTTGCACCGTGGAGGTCCGTATGTAACGACAATTCTGCGACCGAATAATACGGAAGTGTCTCGTTGTAACGTACTGAAGACATTTTCGAAATTACTTGGATATTGTCGAGTTACAATTTTTGCGCATTTTTAATAATCTAATAAGACGATTAAAATGCAAACGAATTTATATTTGTTATTCAGACAGTAAAAAATCATGATCATAATACAAGTTAATAACTATGAAATCTAAAATATTTAATTACTTGAACGACTAGTAAATTTAAAACTTTCAATTTATATCATATCGAATATGCATTAATAATTAGCTTGAGAGTTTTTATGTTCGCAAAAATATTCGTTGATAGAATTTTTTTTTAATTTTACCTTAAAAATTCTGTATAAAACGTGAATTTGTATAAGTTTCTATAGAGTACTAGTAAGATCTTAAACCTGTTGATCACTTCATGTCGGACCTATCATAACGTGGGACAGTTACAGTTCTATCGGTGGGGTAGAGCCAATAACAGTTTCACGTCGAGATATAATCAATGCTGTGTCATGATAATAAAATTTCAAGGGAGGGTATTAAAATCCTGAGTACTAGCGTAATGAAAATTCAATTTCATTTACGTTCCCAGTGTCGTCGCTGTTTCATGACGTAAGACGCGAGAGAGAACGCTGTATTATTGATTGGCAATTACTACACGTAGAAACGTAACATAGACTGTGTAGGCACGGATAGCCAATTGGTATATGGACCACTTGTTGGCATCTCGCCACCGTGCTCCGAATTCAGAGCCAAACCGAAACCCCGGGACATCCAGCGGCGCTGATCGTCAAGCAACTCTTAATTAAGGTATCTGTATTCTCCGTGGGCTATAAAAAGGCTTCCTTGGAATTTCAATCAACCAATTACCCCATGAACTTGTTTCTTATTCAGTTTACAATTTGTGTGGCTGGGTGCTCTCCGACTGAAACGCACAGGCTTCACACACAATTTCAAAGTTTTCGTTCTGTGAAAACATTTAATTATATTTTATCTTCACAAATCATATTGAGAATTGTGAACGTGTAAGAAAATTTACGATCGCGCGAGGTTGATTAAATTAAATATTACGCGAACACTGATTGAATTAAATATTACACGAATACTGAATGAATTAAATATTATTCAAACTCTGATTAAATTGAAAGTAAATAAAAGAGCTCTGTAAATTATAAATCAATTGGATGTGCATGTTTGGTTACATACGTAAACACTGCATTTGAAGGGATGTAAGGAATTACCACGTTTTGAATTATCTGTATCTTTGGTTAATATTATAATTATTTAAATGAAGCAGAAAAAATGGCTAGGAAATATTATAGTTTCATGGAGTTTGACTATAGATACTACATTTTTATGCTCATACAGTTTACAATAATGTTCTGAGTAATATTATTAAAACAAAATCGTACGGTCTGACGAGTCTGGCTTATGACGAACACTTCCACTGAATATGAATGTAACTCCGTTCTTTCAGAGCAAAATAATCTATATTTCTTTTATATTTACTTTCATGTTCCAGGATTGTTTGTAAAAGAATGGAAATTCATTTTGCTCTGCGAAAGAAGAGGAATCACATTCATATTTAGTGAATCTCTCCGTCATAAGTCAGACTGGTTAGATCGTACGATTTTGTTTCAATAATATTACCGAGCACACTATTGTAAATTATATGAGCATAAAAATGTAGTATCCATATTCACACGCAATGAAACCATTTTCGTTCTTTTATTATAACCAATCCCTGAACGTTAAAGTAAATATAAAAGAAATATAAACTTCCTTTTCTCCTGTAGGAAATTGTTGAAGTTGAGAGAAGTTCTATTCTCGCAGTCGTGGAGCAAATGGTACAGAAAGTGGTTAAAGCAGTGTTTATTTAATGTTAAAGAACATTCGGCAATATAAATAACGCGAAAGACCGCTCGTCCGCGATACGAAGAAGATTGCGACATTTACAATGCATCAGATAAACAGGAGGAGAAGGAACCACGCGATAACTCGCACGGTTAGCTCACTGTTAGCAGAACGGGTCGGGAAGGAGCCGCGTGGGACGTTGCCAAGAGTTCCCTATAAGGTATAAGGCGGTCCAGCCGAAGAAACACTTTACGAATGCAACAGGCGGTATGGAACTAACTATGTACTTACGTAGGCCTACCTGTGTGTACGTAGACCTATCCAAACCTCTTTCTCACGCTCCCGCGTCTGTTCGGCCTCGTTCAGCGTTAGCAACTGGTGGTTGCACCGGCGTGCCGTGCCAGTGAGAGCACTTGCATCGTTTCGTTCCGTTTGTTCTCAAATAGAGAGAAAATCCGAGAGGATAAGGGTGCCGGTCTTGGCTACGGTCCAAGCCATGCTCCTAAAAACCCGCGACTACTTCATCGTGATACATTCTCCTTCCTTAGACGCCACTGATCCCATAAGACTACTCCTTTTTCGCGTCGGCTGTCCCACGCGAACTTCCTACCACCATCTCGCGCATTACCTCATATTTTCTTTGGGAAATCTACTCATATCCATCCAAACTTAGTCATGGGTTTCCCCATTTTCGAAGATACCACGTTATTTTTCCTGATAATTAGATAACATTGGCTCGTTAGATGAATCTTCGAGTTGTGTCAGTTAAATCATTAAGTGAAACAGTGAAAAAGAAATTGTAGTGTTAGCATCTCGCGTGTTAAGTTCAAGTGGAAACATCGAACAATGATCAGACACCCAAAGACACGTCCAAGTAAATGAATTGATTTTAATTCTATCACACCTCCAGAGGCTATGCTTGATTATTGCATACCGACTGATAAGGGCTGTTTTCACCCCTATCTCTGTAAAAATTTTCTAAACAATATATTTCACATAGCCTCGCTATTTTCTCTTTAAGTTAGAAGTTGGGGTATCCTTGAATTCAAGATGTCAAAACTAAATTTACCTCGCCAATCTTGTCACAGATTTATTAATCTACATGTTGGCGTTATAAAGACGATTTCGTATGAAATTCTAGAATTATTGATACATCCACGTGTATAAAAATCGTCTAAAGTGTAAATAAACACAGTCGTGTTATTTCAGAAGACGATGGAAACACTGTCCCTCTGTTTACGTTCGTTCTCGTGCTAAAGGAAGCGTCTTGCCCCTCCTGCCTACGAAAATGATTCCTCGACCATACCTTTTATCTACATAAAAGTGTACTGCGAAACCTATAACCAGAGCTATGTCCGAATAACTCGCGGAGAGGCTAAATTTGAAATTCAGAAGAATAAAATTTCCCACAAAACAGTTTTATTGTGCCCGGTCTGGTTTTGCATATAGAATCTCCTTCTGTCCGAGCTGTCGCACCCCATATCCGCTGACCAGGCCCCTCGAAAATAGCCCCATTTCGGGTAAATCAAGTGTTCCACGATAGCACATTCGAACGCGAGAGGAATAAAACACGGACTGTATCTCTTCCGATAAAATGCGGTAGGGGTAGTTTGAGGCACACCCTCGATATTCCTCGGATAGAATCTTTGTAGGACTGTGGCCGCACGGTAATTCCTCGGAACCCTGCGAAGGATAGAACAGAGATGAGGTCCGTGCTTTTCGAGCATCATAGGCAGGGGGAGGCTTCGAGTCCCGGGTCGCCTCTTATTCTGGAAAAGGCTTCCGGTACACATGCATAAATAACACGGATCCTTGCAAGGGCCGTCCGCGGTCGACCGCTTCGCTCCCATCCTATGGGTCCACGTAGAACGCGAGGGCCGAGTTGGGCCGACATTAATAATGCACCGACTGTAAGAACACCCTAAATATCCTCGATCAGCCATTACGGGTCCCAGAGGAAACCAAATGGCGTATCACTGTTCTGTTGTCCCTGCGGCCTCACTTTCGCTTCGAGTCCGTACAGACAGATTTTTCTCATTTATTCGAATACCTTTCTTTCGGGGGCTGTATTCCCCTCAACGTTAAACAATATTTAACACTTATAAAATTATGTTTGTTTGAAAGTTCAGTATTACATCTTACTCTATGGTACTTGAGTAGCATCTGCTGAAAGTTTCAGCTATGTATCTTGAACCAGAAGGACTGGGCAACCATTTTTCCAAAGCCATTTCTGGAGAACACCATAGTTTGGGGTATTGGATACATATCTCTTTAGGGTTTTGACTAATACAATGCCTGCATTTTTTAGAAAAATAATTTCTCCTTGAAAAATTCGTTTCGTCAACGGCAATAGTCTTAAGAATGTTACTGCAAATTTGTATAACAAACTGGTCTACCACTTCACCCATCTTCATTTCAAAATCAATAAATTATCTATTACATATAATTTCAAATTTTATAAAAATATATTCTATAATACGAATAGAATGAGTAAATTTTCACCATAAGAAACTTATGAGCATTGAAGATTTAATATGTGTGGATAAACTGTGTTTATTATTTAACTATATTGGAAACTGTGTTCAATAATTTCATCGAGTACTAAGCCAAAGAAAAGGAGTTAAACGAGGCAGGTATTTGCTGTGAGCATAAACTAAGTTAATCAAGACTAAGGGTAGAGAATTTTGGACTAATATGAAGTAATTGTGTTTTAGTTTCAAATTATGTAAATGGAATCGTACTGTATAAAACTTTTACTTTTTCATAATTCTGTAACGAATGGAAGGTTGTACATACATATGTATATATGCAGCAGAAGTGAACACTCTGTGCACTATAAAAGCTTGCAACATTTAATCAATCTTATTTTGTATTACTCATACAATTGGTGATAATGGTTAGTATGATTTATAAACAGAAAAGTGATAATGTGAACGAGCATTTACGAACAGGCCCATTGGGTACAATTATGTCGAAATTTACAGCGACGATGGTGAACGTTTCATTACTTTCCCAGAACAAAGTTTACAAACAGCTCCTTGGCACGATTCTACAGTGGTTCAGAAGGAACTTTTATTTACAGAACTGATTACGCAGCAGCGTTCTACACAACGGTACGTTGTTAATTCGTCTTTTCCGTATACTTCCAGTTGCTTTAGTTCCAAAAGTGTGCTTCTAACTAATTCTGAGACCTATTACTATTTGTTTTTACTGTTTGTTAAGACTCTGTATGTCAAAGTCAAAAGGATATATTTTGCAAAGTTTTAATACAGAGTAAATCAGTTACAGAACCATCATTAAAATTTTCATTTAGAATTACTTAAATACACAAGCTGTCCTGACTGTGTCATTTTAACACTGCACACTACACACTGCACTCCTTTTTGCACTGTCAATGACAATGCAAAAAGCAGCCTAGAAATTTTCTATTAATTTTTACTGTGAAAAGAAAATGATATTGTTATTGGAAAATTCATAAAGAAATCTTTAGCAATAAATTCAAATTTTTTAAAACTATTGTACTGGTATTGTCTTATATAATATAATACTTGTATTGTCTTATACAATAAATTAGAGATGAGAATTGTGAAACGGATTGGAAATGCGATTACAGAAGAAGATAAATGAACAGCGTTTTATGTTAAAGCACTTGAGAACGTCTTATTAATATTTAACCAATGTGGTTATTGAAATACGAATGATTTATACATTTTAATTACAAAATGTACGCCGCAGAGAACATGCCAGTAAAATAGCTGAATACAATTACTTACGTTCGATTGAATTATTATGCGATCGATAGTACAAATATTGCAACGCAGTCGGTTCCCGCAAAGAAGGGCTAAGCAGAAAGTTGCCCATGCTGGATTATTAAATTCCTTAAGACCCTATTGCAAATACCTATTCAGAAATCGATACAACTATTGAATATCTCAAACATAAGGAGCACCCTCTGGCCATTGATAATAAAGAATGGTAACAATGCGCCTTGAAAGAGGTATATTTGCCTGTCCATCTAGTATCTTGCTCGAATATTATCATTGACTTAATTTTATCACTGCCGATTCATATGCAAAATGAAATTTTTTTTGAATTTAATTGTATTTCCAATCATTTCGATTAGTCTAAAACAGTGTAACAATATTCTTCAATTCATTGAAAAATAAAGTCTGTAGTTCATCTATCATTGTCTATGGGAAAACTAGTTTACCCTAAACATAAATTTTTAAAAGTGCAGTTACACTTTTACAGTTATAAAGTATTTTGAAAAATATTATGGAAATAGACATTTAACAATATTGTAGACACTGTCCATTCCATTGATAAGATATATTTTTCGTACTGTGGTTCTAATCATTTGATCATCTGTTATATTGTTGTAATACTACAATCTTCCACTGATAGTGGTATACACCATCTGTACCAGTGAACTATCAGGATTAATTGGCATCGACTGCGAACTTTATCAGAGACGACAAGGGGCAACTAATCATATTCCATTTTCAACCGCCTTGCCAATTTATCTTTTTGTCTTGGAAGGCATACGCGAAGGTACAAGTCAATACGCTTTCATGATCGCGGTTTCCGTACGTCACTGGTCTGAGCCAGCCCGATGGCGACAGTTTCTACGAAGCCGTTGATGGCCTCTGGTTAAACTTCCTAAACCGCCGCGAATTGAGTTAGAGTTTGCCCGTATGCAAAGCCTGCTAGCCATCTTGCTTCACGAGCCTGCTGGCTGGCTTGCTTGTCCGCTTGCTTGCCGACGTCGAGTTTGGACTCAATTTGGAAATTACTCCCGCTGAAATAGTCGGAGCGGTTTCGTCATCTACGAAAATACGTCAAACCTCCCCGATTCAAGATCGCCCGTGTTTAGGAATGCACCATGAAGAATGTTGTCTTGGCGGGAAACTTTCGGTTGCCCACTGCGGTTGAATAATCCAGAAACTAACATTAATCCTTTGACTGAGAGAACCATACAGTGTGTCTCAAAAATGTCGTTCTACCTTGAAAGGAGCGATTCCTGAGGTTAGTTGAAGTAACATTTTCATTTGCATTTTCTATTAACGAAAAACGACGCCCGGTAGAGCGAAAAGTCTAGCTCGGCGGCAGGTTCCACTGAGCGTAGCGATGGTGTCGAGTTGTGGTGAAGTAATGAACAAGAAAAGGAGCAGTAATTGATTTAATTAAAGTAGAACTATTGTAATTGTAAAAATCTATTTACTCAGATGTCAATTGATTTTTATTTCCAGGTGTTATAGTTTGTAGTTTTATGTCTTTAACAATAGGGGGCATAGAAGGCAATTACTGTATGCCAGAAAGTATGAAAACTGGCACAATCGAGTCTTTTAAACCTTGATTGTAAAAGTAACCCCGTGCAATAAATGGTAATTGCACAATAAATGAATTACTATGTTAAAATTTTATAAACATGAGAATATTTCTCATACCTTGAAGTTATAATTTTTAAAAAATACAGAACTTTATAAAATTGTTTTTGCTAGTACTTAAAACGAGATAAATAAGTATCGTCCCGATGCTAACGCTCTCGCTTCTAATTTTGATTTGATTTTGCCAATAATTGAATAAATGTACATTGATGTATGGAACAGATATATCAACGTATGATATTATTGTAGAGACATTTGGAATAAAACGATGTGAATATCATTTGCTGAAGTGGATACGAATATTTTGGAAGATTCAAGCAAATTTATTGAGTGGATTTCGTTAATCGGTCCACGTGGTTTCATATCACGTATCACTTTTCAATCGTGCATTGGAAAGCCATATCAGAATTCGAATAATTGAAAACTGATATCCCTGTACGGCCTATCAATACGTTCAATATATCCTGCTCGAAGATTTAAATTTCACTAAAAGGGTCATATAAAATATATTTTTATATATTCCACATCCAAACGTTTGATAAAATTAATACTTTGATGGCTGCGAATTCCCTGCAAAATTGTCTGCTTATCACCAGCCGTAATATGGAAATGTAATACAATAAAAGCTTTGAATTTCTGCATTACTTTTCACTTTTTCAATATGCATCCTCCGATATTTTTGTCACATTGTTGCTTTTGTTCCTAGAATTTGAACACTTCAAAACTAAAATATAAAAATAATTTGAAACATCAATAACACTTTACACGATCGAGTTTTCAACACGTCGATCCCTTGTTTTAAATATTTTTCATATATGTAATATAGATATTCAAAAAGTTGCAGATAAAATATTTATTAATATCGTTTAAACTATTGTCTTTACTAACGAATAGTATTCGTATATACAAGTACTGTATATTTTTTCTTAAATGTGCAGAATAATGTTAGAAATACACAAATGTTGTTTACGATCGGTATTGCTAGCCTATACACATATTGCGTAGAAATTGAAACAAAACATACGAAAAATAAAAGAAGCAACTCAACGTTCGTTGTTTTGATTGTATCTAGAACAGTACATCGAGAAAGTTCTGTACTATTTTTCTATTGACGTAGTCATTATACCGTTACTGTTAAAACAAATATAAGTAATGAATTTGAATACAAATTTAAAAATGAACATTTCTTGGATTCAACGGTGTAGTATGGCGAACTATTACCGCACCGTTAGTGCATGTATTTTTGATAAGTGAATCCCAAGAACAACTCGAAGTAACTAATTATGAAAAAAATTCCAAAACATGTAGTTGTAAATTTTTCAAATTGTCCTGGTGTCTGGGTAATCAGTAGTGGACGCGCCTTTCCCGGAATGAGCTACATAGTCACGTCATTAGGATACGGTTCAACAGGTGCACGCCGGGGTAATTTCCACATACGGATGATATAATTCAAGACAGTTTCTTCTTCCGACGGTAAAGCTAAAAGCGGCGGTTGCTGCAAATCTCGGGGGATCGCTTTGTAAGTTGAGGGCCACGCGATGCATAAGTGATGTGGCGCTAAAGTGCCTCCGCGGAGCGGAGTTGGCTGTGTATGCAACTGCTCGGTTCCTGCCTATTCTCCTACGTTTTGATCCTTCGCCGTATATGTGTATAATTCCGCAACTGCGTACTCCCGAGAATGCGTTCTCCCTCCCCCTCTCGCGGTTGAAACACACTTGCCTTTTTCATATTCACGCGGGCTGCTGAAAGTGAATTGCTTTTTAAAAGTTCCCCTCGTATATTGAAATATGGGCGTCCTCCAGACACGATACCGCGCGGAGCAGAACGGCCTTTATTCTTGCCCTCTTATAATTGCTGCTCTGCGGTTATCATTCGCAAATGTTTATTTCAATCTTTAACTACTGTTGTCGAGTGAAACGCGCCCCTCAGGGGTTGATGTTGCTTTTATATCGCAATTGTTACCCCCGGCTCGAAAGTTGCGTGCAAAATTAAGGGATAAACGTGTTAGATAGAATTACGTTCTTCTAATTATTAACGGTACTGTTCCGCGGGTACTACTGTATTCATTGCTTTTCACTGCACGCAGTAAACAATGAAAGTTCTTTTACTGTTATCGCCGCGGTGGTTTACTGTCTGCAATGCCGGAACGCTGAAATGAGGATTCCTTTCTTCTGAGTTTTAAAAAGATGCAGTTTAATGCATGTTCGTGATCGAGTTCGCGTTCTTCGTTTTTTTTTCGTTTATTATAGAACTTCGGGAGTTAAGTAACTCGCTGCTTCGTAAATACTCGTACCTCTTGTGTGCACTATTTTCTTTGTGTATGTGATTCGTACACCATGTTATCGAGAAATTAGTTTGAGTCGGACTGGAATCACGATTAATTTCTAACGCGTGCAGAAATTGTTATCTGTAACACAATATAAAAGCATACAATGATCTGGTAGGGATTAGACTGACACTGAGAAATGACCATATGGTCATAAATTGCTAGCGTTTTTCCATACGACACTTAATATGTACAGACACGCAGCGTACGTGCAATTCTAACACCATTTTCTGAATTGCTGTTTCAACGTTCCACGCATAAATTCTTTATGACTTTAAAGTATGCGGATTTATTGAAACGTTGTGCACATGCTGTCGACTATATGACTTAGTGAATTATTTTCTACTGAAAAATTTTGTGCCTACAGTACCTTTAAAATTCAGAATCTGAAGTGGATCATTGTCATTGGAAATCATCATTTGACAGCTACGAAATGGTTTGAAAGCTTGGCAGTAGAAGTCAGTAGAATTGGACGGCATTATTCAGACGCGTCCACCGAACTTTAAAACTCAATTTTCTCGGAAACATTATTTTTGCACAAAGAATCACACAAGTACAGATTAATTCATGACAAAATTAATTTATTTTAAATCTTTTCTCCGTCGAATTGAAGATTCAGTAAACATTTGTGGGATGAAATAAATGTAAAAGATTTCGAAAAGGAGGTGCTGTGAATTCATTTGTGTACCTGACAATTTAAAACAAATCTTGTGTGTCGTGTACTCGGAGAGCTCCCCTACACATTGGGCTATTTATCGACAGCTATATCGTGCGAATAGTTTCGGTGACCGTATCGAACAGAGATTCTTCCCGCAGACGGGTAGCAATTTCCTTAATCCGTTGTACCGAAGCGCTGACCCGCGCCATTAATTCAGGCACGTATGCTATCGGTTTTGACGCAACGACAGGTTAGTTGCACGCTCACGCTGACGTTGTAATCTCGTTACCGTTGAACTCTGCAGCTGGTGCAGCTTACGTCTGATCCCAGAAGAGGATAGAACACTTAAACATTCATAGAAGCCTGCGCCTCGACGTTGAAGCAACCTGCTGCTCGTAGCTCGGAAGTTGCCCAACCCGGTACACGTACGCATGCACCCGCACCTGTACACCAAAACTCTAAGACCAGGGTAACACACTATTCGGGCGAGCAAGAATGCGTGAAGCACAACGAGAAACCGAGAGAGAGAAAGAGAGAGAGAGAGAGGGAGTGCGCAGGTGACAACGAGAAAGGGAAAGACTGAGACTCGTAGAGAGTCTTAATGAAGCCCATTCAACCAGCCATTATCGCGGAGACCACGTAATCGTCTATGGCAGTTCTCACTTAATAATCGTACCCCATATTCCGAAGTCCCGGTAATGAGTTTTCAGCGTGCGTGCACCGTTTACGTGGCTTCCGTTCGCGACGCACAATCCTGTATTCGCGTATTCAATTCCGTGACAATGGTTGCGCGTCGGAACGGTTCCTTGGCACACTCAATACGATTTCCGACAAAAGTTATGTCCGTTTATAATTTCCCCTGTCGCGAACTGCGGAAATCAGCCGCGCCTTTGAATCTGAGACACACAGAAGTTGCTAATGGAGGTGGAAATGGGATTTGTGCCGCGAATTACGACCCTCCGGCGCTGTCGATCCGTTATTTTATAAAAATCGCCCTTCACCGATAACTCCGTCGACCAATTCATTTCGTTATAAGCCATTTTACAAGAGAATATTGCGCGTCGTATTTTGTTCATAAGAAATATCGAGACATTACTATACAGTTCATAGAATATTGGATTTTTTTCTGAAATCCGTGTTGCGAATGGATAAACTATCGCAAGGGACTCTTACTTTTAATTTGTCGTCTTTTTATTCGATTCTGACGCAATTGAATGTTTCCAGCGTTCCAATAGTCAGGATAACAGAACAGAGAGAAGTTGGAATAATTGTTGTCATATCTGAAACGTTTGTTTTCTACAACTTTAATTATTATATTTTTATTTATACACAACGATCTGCCACGCTACGTTTAATATGGAATATTAACCCCGTGTGTAGTCCAATAGGAAACAAAACAACAGGTGTTGTTTCATTGGTAAATCTGTGTATTTGAAATTTTATGAGGAAACTGTTTCTGTTGCAATTTGCATCGATCAATTTTTAAACCAATCCATTCATGTTAAAATATACAAATTTGAATGCCGTTTATGTTTAAATTCGTCGATTTAAATAAATGCAAAGCGCGTGGTTGTTCAAATATATTCGATCTTGTAAGATTCGATTTCAAAATACTCAATATACCTCGTATAGTCGTAAAACGATATTTTCATATATCAAAACGCTACGATGAATAAAAATTACGTCACTGAATTAACTGTACTCATTTCTCATCACATCGTATCCCTATCAAATATTTTGTCTCTTTATAAATAACGAAAAACATTTATTACATATATCCCCTCCCAGAAATATTTAGAATGTTGTGTAAATCTAGTACTATAATTTTCAAACATTTCGAGGGGACCAGCAGGAGGGTAAAAAAAAGCTGGATAGAACGCAATGGACCCGTGGATTTGCCTACACATTACTTGCCGGAGCTATTCCCCTCTCGATAGATGCCATAAACGGAACCATTTCGGATTAACCGTTTGCATCAGTGTGTCGCGTGATATACGTGAAACGTGCCATTCAAACGTCTACGTGACTTTCGAGCATATTTTAACAATAATCCGCCAACTGGAACGTTACGCGTGCGCAGCTATTATCTGAAACAAGTTGGCGTTACCACCGGCACATTCATTAATTCGCAAGTCATTTCGCGACTGCTTTACGATCGCGCCGGGTTCGAACCGTTCGCACAATTCGTTCGCTCGCGGCCCCCTATCTACATTTGTATCGGAAAACAAATTTGTCCCGAGGATAATGGATGAAGCGATCGCCGAGTCACGGAACATGTACATACAGGAAACGTGCACGAAATTCTTGCACGACTCTCTAATTAATGAACTCGCGCCACGGTCGAACACACTGTCTCTGCTGGCCAGTATTCAGCGCATGACATGAAAATGTGGTAATTCGATGTATGGTACATAGCTTCTAGAACAGAGATCATCCGATAATTACACGGTATTGTTCCATGTCAAGTTATAATGTTTCACGTAAGTTGATGTAACGTCCTTGTATTACTGCAAATATGCTCCTGTTTTGTGCAGCACGTACTGAAACTCTTTTTATTATAACTGGGACTTTTGCAGAAGTTATCTGCAGATCTTGTAAACGATGGGAAAAACATTATCTGTAGTAGACGTTTAATGGTATCTCCTTCTACTAAGATATTTTACTTTTATAAGAACTAATCATTAAGTGCTACAGTCTAGATATTTTACAGTAATATTTTTATCTATATTCACATTTCTCTTTGGTCTTTTACGAAAAGCAGAAATACTGTGAATTTAGTATAAAATACTATAAATATTGCAGTTAGTAATATTTTATATAATTCCAATAGACAGGAGGTAAACATAATAATGTATGATAAAAATAGTGATGGACATATTAAAGAGATTGTATTCTCCTGTATGAACATTGCATTACTAAAAAAACATTAAATACACAGGTATTGGTTATTTCAAATAGATTAGGTTCTTGTTTTATTTCTGCCAGTGAATGTGATTTTCATTTCTAGTTCTAATTCTGTGTAGCGAGGTAGCTCGCACCCCAAATATAGCCTACCTCCATAGATTCGCCCTTATCTTCTTCCGTCACCTGTCACAGATACCTTACCTACCTGCGTGCCAAAGAACTCCTTTCCCCTAGTCGTCATTTGGGTGACTAGTCCAATTTGGTATTAACTGATTGAGAGATCTTCTTCCAGTATTCTTGTTGTATATTTCTAAGCTTTTCCTTTTTATTTTGTTAGATCAATAGAAAATTATACAACTTCTCTTAAGAAATTTTTACTTGAGCTTAATAAAAAATTTAGAAAATTGTACATAACCAAAATTTGAGTTCCGATTAACAAGTTTTAACTTTTCCAAGAGTATGAACTTCATTACTAGTCCTCATTGATTTTTGAGTTCCTTAACTTAACCAGATGCAAGTATGCAAAATTAATGTGATAGAAATAATGTCTTAAGTTTGCAAATTCCTTTATTGAAACTAGTAAAATGAAGATCTCTGGGGTTCAGACGAGAAAGGTTTGCATTGTTAAATATTAGCAAAAAGGGCTTGCAGATTTTTTGAATTTGTGTGTAATGTGTACTGCGTTTGAAGAATAGGCAGGACAAATCAATGATGATTGAAGTAAAGCAGTCATGTATACCATTGTTTAAGATTTCTTCAATTTCATTCAAGCACTTAGATCAGGGTTCCATTAAAATTTAAGAGATATTTTGATCTAAAACTATTTAAAAACCAATTTGTCATCCAGTTTACTGGTTATCATGAATTGGATACATTGCCTGCTTTAAATGTGCATTGTTTTTCATTCATATTACATATGAATTTTGCATCTTAAAATGTTAATATAGTTTCTTTTTTATTTAATAAAAATATTATTTAACCTTTCACTCTGTCCAGATGTAGTTTTCTCACAATTACAGATGCCCTTATTCACTTACCTAAAACAAAAAACCAAAACATTTGGTGAACATAATTTTCCATTTTAATAATTTCTTATTTGTAAGTTTCATTTGAGTAAAAATTACATTAGATTCAATTATAATATATATGCATTAATTATAATATATTGTATATTAATTATTATAACAGAATTATTTGGAAGCAGTTCTACAAATTCCCTGTTTTAGTTGCTATAAACCTGCTTGTTGTTATAAAATTTTAATAGAACAAGTTAGTCGACCACCAATTTGCAATGAAATACACTAGGTGGAGTCAAAAATATGGTTTAGGATTCACGGGCTTTAGGGGTTGATATAGGTGTAACGGAAAGGATTAGCGCAACAGATAGCGTTGGAATTAGCTTACTAATTAGGTCATTACTCCAACATGTGTCACGCTAATCCCCTTTTCAGAAACGCACTCTTGTCAGATTTGGCCAATTACAATTGTATTAATAGAATTTAATTGCGCAGGGAAGCAACCTATTCAAATATTTCTATCCCTAAGATAGAATCTAATCATAGTATATAACACATATTTTAAAAATTCAATAGTATACTGAATAGTATTCATATTCATAAAATTAGCTAGTAGAATAGGACGATTATGGTCAGACAAGTCCATACAGTCTAAAATCAATGATCGAAATCCCAGAAAATTAAACACACACGAAAGTAATAAATACAGTAACACTTGTAAACATGTTTTTTACAATTCCACAAGTTCAATAAATCCAAAAATATTTATATTGTCAAATAGTAATTGTCTCGTACGACTTATAGCTTGCCAATTCTACTTATAAATTCGATGTTCTGTTAAAACCGAGGTTCTCTTGTATCGTGACTTAAACAAGTAAATATGATCCAAACTGTACAGTGTTTGGATTGATTTCAATCAGAAAAATGTTACAAAAAAGTGAAAACAACAAATTTTATACAATCACGTAGCATAAATACACCTACACTATTTCCATGAATTTGTTACATGTCCAGATACTCGTCAACGAGGATGCATGTGAACGTAACCGAAGAAACTTGGAGAACACGATCACGCATTCACGGTTGAGGTCCGAAGAATTCTCTTGAATTAATATAGCCCAGCACGGTGAATTACTTGATAAAATTCGTTACAGTATATGTACGTGACTGACTCGGAGGCAACGTCGGCGGCGGAGGGCTTCTCGCTCGAATAGTATCCAAGAAATCAGCGCGGCGCACTACTCTCGTAATATCGGAGCCCCATTAGACGCAACTCGGTTCCTGAATTGGGTTTCGAAAGACGTCACTTTACGGAGGAAGCGCGACGCTATTACAGGCACAGCTAGTTACTACGATAGTTCAAGGAAGGAGGAAACTAAGAAGGGGTGAGACTCGGGAAGAAGGAGAGGAATGAGGGTATGGTGGAGCGTAATTTCGAGGCATCTTGGTACTCCCTGTCGCCTTGCGGAGGGAACCAGTAGCGTAGGTACCCCTCGGAATACAGGAAAGACGACTGCAGGAGCGAGCGAGAGAGTATCGGAGTTACAGGGGAGAGGGTAAGAGGGGGAGAGCGAGAGAGACGAAGAAGAAGTGAGCTCTGTACCTCATCGAGGCTCTCTCTCCCGATTTCTCTCACACTTACCCTCATGAGCGTGGTAACGTCTCGATGGTGCAACTTCTCCAACGACGGAGTATCTCTCCGGCGCGGCGTCGAGTACGGAACAAGTTTCGCGGCGAGAGTGCACACTCCACCTAAATTAACTCGCTTACTTTGGACTTGATTGCATATCCTTATGGCTCAGCGCCTGCGTCCCATGCCGTCGATCGACTGTCTCTTCTTACCCTCGTTTAAATCACGCAAAGAGCAGTAATTATTAACGAACACCGCGTTTTCATTAATTCGACGAGAACGACGTCACATTACCTTATTATGCTTTCGAGGAAATTGCCTGTTCCGAGCAGAACCTTTCTTGATTATCCTATATCCAAATTATCATTCCCCCCAGTGGCAAACGAATGACGGTGATCGCTCCTATATCATTCTAAACAATTTTCTGTGTCCTTGCAGAAATGTTAGATCGATTTCTATTTTTAAGACAGAATATTTTTTCAAAAAATGAATCTTAAATATTTAAACTTCGAACTTATCTGTGCCTTCTGGTTGCCTACTAGCGTGTAACGAGTATTTAAATATTTACAAAACGTATTTAAAGTCACGTTATTTCAGTTATTTCAGATTAATTTATAAAATAGAAATTACATAAATCATTCAATCCTCTGTTAAAGGTTCTATCAAATTCTAAATAATATAAGAATTGTTTTCCCCTGCACTGCACTGAATATACTCAATTAAATAATTGTGCCAGCTCTGAATGATCGAAATGCAGTTTAGTTTTTGCAGGGAGTTAGTTAAGCTGAGATCTTGGTAGCAGCTTTAAGATGGCGTTCACAATATCAAATTTCAATAGTGCCCACTGTCCCTTTATGCGGAGATATGTGGGTGGTACGGGTTCTAATCTTGGATATAGCTGGTTGGTCCCTTCGGTTCCTTAGATCTCATCATCCAATCCTTCCACAGGATTCGCATAATACGTCAACGTTTGCGAGTGTCGAGTGTCGGTATTCGACTGTCGGCAGCTAGGCGTAGCCTACAATGGCTCGCAGACGTTACCAGTTTGACTTTCACCGACATTGCCGACTCCTGCTGCCGTCACCGTGAATATCCTACAACTTTCTATTGAAATCTCCGGCGGGTAGGAATAACGGTTCCGTGGTTGGTGGCGTCGCTGCTGAAGAGGTGAGAGAGGGAGGAGGGTAGGTCTACGACAACACGGAAGATTGAAATCAACCGTCACAGTGCTACTCGCTATTTAGCTTATTGCATTTTTATAATGCAAGAACGTCAACATAATATGAACACGGTACTTCACAAAATTAAACAAACTGAATTGTAACGGGAAAATCATTCTTCTGTAACTTGATGTGAAAAAATCTTAAAATACACTGTTTGTTGCATTTGCCAGAAATTCTGCGAAAACGAAGTGAGAAACAGGTTTGATTACATCGAGTATTATCATTTACATTACTAACGACTCTTAACCCCTTACCGTAAATTGTTCTTTACAATTATAGTGATTGAAACGTCTTTATCCTCTAAATTTAGTTTTATGCTTAAATATTAATTACAAACGAATCAAATTTTATTCCATCCGAAAAGAAACGTGTAATATTCATACGTGTTAGACTTTGTTGAAGTCTTTCATCGCAAGTCTGATTCGTTAATGAAATCATATATTCCATAAATATAGCGGTGTCTGTTATTTACTCGAAATTTAGAGCATCGACATGGTACGTTTCAACAGTGAAAATATACTTCGAAATCCAAGAGAGATGGTTGGAACATTTGACGTGTCATGAGAAACAAAAAATATGCTCAAGTGATTTGATTACGCTGTGTACATACATACAAATACGCGTGGTAGAGTTTCGACGATTTTCCGGTTTCCTGTCGCGAGAAAACCGAAAAACTGGAAAACGTCAAACTCGCTTCGTGTTCCAGACAAGCGTCTGTCCCCGTCTGATGTCTCGAGAGAAGTAATTAAGTCGCGGAGTTCGTTTCGTGCATCGCAGGTAGTAAGTAACGCCAAAGTTAGATACTGAAAGGCTTCCAGTAAATCAAAGGATCAAGTCTCACGGGTACGGAACGAAAGGAAACATGATACTTTAGAAATTCACGAGAAGATCGTATCTCTTGTAAGGAGAAAGGCACATCGGTCGAGGATGGAAAGAAAGGGTGGTAGCGGACAGGGGGTTGGAGGGACGAAGAGGGAGTGTGGGAGTCGGGTTTAGTGAACTAATCAAGGATTTCTCGCCTTGAGCCGCAGAACAGGAGATCGTTTCCTTTTAGGTGACGATGATGAGAGGACGGATGAAAGAATGAGACAAAAAACGACGACCACGTATATGTCTCCCTCTTATGAAGATCTTGATCAAGTTGGTCTAATGAACAGTTTTGTAACGCGAGCCTTGAAATTAATTGATGTTCACTCGACTTCTTAACTAACTTGCTAATTATATACCGATGTCGACGCTTTCTGCAAAACGTTAAAGAAGAATCTCGTCGGACTAGTATCTACTCTAACTACTAAAAAAAATACAATGAACGACATCCAACATAGTGTGTTATAGTTCAAAATACTAAAACAGATTATGCTATTGTTATCTATAAAACAAGCTGGAATAATTCCATTTATACGCACAGAGAGATAGTATATTATATAATATTTGGAATAAATAAAACCGGGATAAATAAATCGAGACAGAATTTTTTGAAAAGTAGGTGCGTTAAAATATATTATATACTTTTTTAAAATGTGTTAGAATTAATCAGGGCACATTTCGAATATTTAACGAAGTGGCTTTAATTCGAAATATGCACCGACACGAGTACCCAAATATGATTTCAAGCTAGAACGTTGAAGTAAATTTCTAACACTGCGCTGACCACTCATATTTTTCGAGAAATCGCTGATTCACGATAGGATAAATCAAAGTGTCCCGTTTCACTGAATGGAATGTCAGCAACCCATGTTCCGGGATGATGGCGATACGTCGTCCTAAGGAGGGTATTCTACTCGTTAGTGTCAACCCGTATATATTATCGGATATCGATCAATTGTTTGATCCTATTACTCACGGGGTTTGTTTTTCACCTGTATTTTTCACTGTTTGACTAAAAATACAACATCTACGAGAAACCATCTTTATAAAGACTATATTAATTGAAGTCTTTTCTGTTCAAGATTTCTGCTGAAATTGTCAATTATTATTGTCATGATATCGTTCAATAGAACTAGCACAGAATAAATGGGCTTATCTTCTAGAAACTTCGTTAACATTCTAAATCGATGGAAAATAATTGAATTTATATGCACAGGTTGCATATGGTGATATTACAAATGATGACTTGTTTGAGACATCATTTCTGACTGACTGTAACGGAGAGCAGGAAGTTTGTGGAGACTGAAGACAACTATTTATCTCGACTCGCTGTTCACTGTATTCAATTAGAATGAGAATTTCCTATTAGAAGTCGGGGCTGCCGCTAGATATTCAGGAATAATGAAATAATGGGAGCAATATTAAAGAGATAAAGTTAAAAAGAATTCGGGAGGGAGTTGCACGGTAGAAGGGGAGAGAATAAAAGAAGGGATGAGAGCACGATTTAGGTTGGAGATTCGAGGGTGCCGAACGACGAATGGATGAAGCCCGCGGAACCAGAAGCCCAATGCACCCGTCGGGTAATTCTACCCGCTCGAGTACCTACCACACTCGCGTATACACGAACCTCGGTAGGCATGCACGGTTGCGAGGGAAAGGATGCTGCTTTGATAGCCGCGGGGGAAGTAGATTGGTAAGGTTGATGCGCTAGATAGAGTTCATTGGCTCAGCTCTAGATCAAGAGGGTTTACGTTCAGGCATAAAAAAGGGGGCGGACTGCTTTGGAATTGGTTGAACGCGTCCAGAGCGGCGATTCCACGCCGGAAATAGGACTACTGTCTTGAAAATGACAGTAAAACATCCACTTTTACTGTTTTTTGCCCCGGTCGGCACTGCACACGTTGCGCCCATTAATTTGTATCTCTTTATATCGTCGACTGTAACGTTTGATTCCCGCTTCCCGCGATTTATCCGAATCCGCATTTACAGGAAATGGAGATCAACAAACCGTGAAACGTGAACTTTTATTATTTGCAAAAATAAATTTCGGTTCCCAGATCCTCCTAAAGGGGATTGCTGTTTTCATGAATATGCAGAGTTGTGGGATTACCGAGAAAGTATGATTCCTTGTCCAATATCGAGTGCAAAATGTACACAGAAATTTCTTTGCAAGACAATTCCAGTTTTTAATATTATATCGAATTATCGTATTATTCAGCTTTCTATTTTTGTCTGGAGTACCTAAAAATAAATAGATAAATACATAATTAAAATGAATTTCAGATGAAATCTAATCTTATGAATCTTTTGTGTCTAGTAATTGACACAGAATAATTTCGTTTTATTTTGCATAAATACCATGAAACGAAAAGGAACTTTGAAATTTTCGTGAATTGAAACATGCATATAAAAGAACCGTGGGTATAGCAATGTTAATTTTTCAATTAATTGCTAAATTACGAATCTCTTGCTTCCCACCGCAATTTCCAATAATTACATACCGATCGGTATTTATTCTACCCGTTATAATATGACTGATGGTGGATGTAATTTTGCCATTGGTAGAACTTTTCAATAAATTATGCAGCGTCGTGGTCGTCCCTCGGATTACGTCATCAGTTTTACATCCCGACAGTTCGCGTCGCGGTTTTCGTTACTTTTTCCATTAGCCCATAATATTTGATTCGATTCCCTGACAGGATAACGTCTTGTTTATGTAAACGTGACTCAGCGTGCTCCGGCGCGGCGTCGAGGCAATTTTTGCACGAAGTGTCCGACGACGTCGCACCCAACGCAAAAGAAACATAATTGTGACCTTCCCTTTTTCATCCGTTGACAGTGAAGGCGGGAAGAGGAGAGTGTGAGTTACCTGTGACACCGATTGCGAGTGTGTCGCGTGTCTCAGCGCCCCCAGCGATATCATCACTGAATAAACATGACATTATTAAGCGGACCGCTGCCCGGCAAACACTCGCGAATTAACATACAAATTGAGCAGCGAGACCGTTCAGCTTCGAGACGCTGATTGTGAGAAGAGAAACATACTCGTGTGTCCACTATGATATTTCGATTTAGACGTTACATGTGGAGGACGGGTTACAGACGACCGACTCAATGATGCAAATGTTACCAAATACGAGCTACGTGACTCTTCGAGCTAGTATTCGAGATTCAATCAAGAATTAAATAAAAATACGATTTTCGGTTCTTCTAAAATTTTGCATTGTATTGCGTTTGTTAAATATAGAAGGGATATGTTCCATTTGCAACTACATTCTGATAAGATTTTTAATACAACTCCGGTATCGTTTTTACATTTCTTCAAAGCGTAAATGAATATGCTTGAATTATTAGTATATTGTGCACCTTCCTTCCTTTTATATAGCAACGATATCAACGAGCAGCTGCCAATTAAAGCCGTAAAATTGTTTAAATTAAAAGCGACGATCAGACTGCGAATTTTATGTATGTATCGAACGATACCCAAGTCTGATCATTGTCAATCAATTCTACTTCTCGAGAATGCCAGATACTCTCGAAAACGAAGCGTCAATCGAGAAAATGCTACTGGTTTGTGTTTACTAATTTTTACAAATAGAATTTCTACGATTCATCGTAGACCACTGAATTACAAGAAATACCCCAGATAGCACCGTACGTCCAAAGGACGTACGTTTCATGCCCACTTTACGTCCATACGTCCGACGTCCGTTACGGACGTCCCTCGGACATCCATTGGACCTAAATTTCGGTTGTCCCAGGGAAATTCGGTTTTTAGGTCCTAAGGACATCCGTGGGACTTCAATTTCGGACGTCCGTGGGACATCCATTATTTACGTCCCTCAGACATCCACTGGACCTAAATTTCGGTTGTCCCAGGGACATTCGTTTTTTAGGTTCTAAGGACATCCGTGGGACTTCAATTTCGGACGTCCGTGGGACATCCGTTATTTACGTCCTAAGGACGTCCGATGGACTTAAATTTCGGATGTTCCAAGTACGTATAATTTTTACGGATTATGGTGTTACAGAAAGCAAAATCCATGTTGATTTTTTAAATGTTAGAATACATTTTTGATCTAATAATGTTATAGCTGGTGTCAAGGCTAATCCAACGACCTACCTTTTTATTACTCTGAGCTCATAAATAACGATACAATATTGTATTCCGGTTTTTGGGCCAAATACGCCACTGCGGCATCGCGTCGCATCACCGTGCGTTTACGTGAAGTGAGGTTAGTTTAGCACGTGTTCCTTGTGCACGTGTTTGTAATATTCCAGTTAATAAAAAGCGTGTGTGAGTGATTCGATAATTTAAGCCACTTGTTAGGATTGTGTTGGTGAAACATGTCACTGCGATTTCAGGTAAGCTTTTATTTTATATTTATTTTCAATCATTGAAACATTACTGACAAAAGGAAAATATAAAAATATTATTATGTTGAAGGGGAAATTCTATCATATATTAACACTAAACCTACCAACACCGGTTAAAATGAGTGGTTGCAGGTTTTTTATTCTACAATTAGAAATGTAATAAAACTGATTTCATGAGAAACAACTGTATTGACATTTTTATTAGTAGTGCACATATTACAATAGTACATAGCTACACAAAGTCTAAATAAAATCAATCTTGTCATTTGTATAAGAGAACATGTACCATAGTTACTTCAGAGGCTCGGTAGGTTTAGCGTTAAAGAAAATATTTTTGTCACTTTATAAAAATACATGTTTAATATTAATCAACAATATAATTTCCATTATTTGTAATAATATGTTGCCATATTTCAGATAACCTGTTAATTCCTGTTTTCTAATGACTCGGTAGCTAACATGTGTTTTAGATTTACAAGCAAAATTACCTGCTTATTTAAAATACAACATAGCTTTCCCTCCAACCTAATATATTCATGCTAAAAAATCTTCCCGTTTATTTGACAATGCTTCTCACCAAGAAATTCTAATTTTTAGATGCAGCGAAGATATCCAAGACATTAATTCATCAGAAAGAAACAAGTCTTTCCATACGGATCACATTAGTTTATAGTAGCGGAGGACCATGAAAGGAAACGAAACAATTTGTAATGATTTTTTAGATATAGATAAATAGATTGTTGTATATTGTATTATATATATATTATATTATATATGTTGTATTATATGTATACTATTGTATTGTTATATTACTATTATATATTATATTACTATTGTATTGTACTTATATATGTTATATTACTATTGTATTGTACTTATATATGTTATATTACTATTGTATTGTACTTATATATGTTATATTACTATTGTATTGTACTTATATATGTTATATTACTATTGTATTGTACTTATATATGTTATATTACTATTGTATTGTACTATTCACCTAATATTTTTGTAATATATATATATGAAATGTTTATTTAATAAAAATTAAAATGAAATTTTAATGTTTTATAAACTTCTGAATATGTCCAGCCATATGTCCCAGGGACGTCTAAATAACGTCCTTATATCCCCACATACGTACCAGGATCGCCCAATGACGTCCTTATGTCCTAGCTAAGTAGGTACCAGGAACGTCCAAATAACGTCCTTATGTCCCTGGTACGTACCAGGAACATACAAATAACGTCCGTATGTCCCCAGATACGTCCCACATACATCCCAGATTGGTCCGTGCGGGACGTCCTATGTACGTCACACTTTGTAAATCGTACCTTCCTGGGACATATATCGGACATATTTCGGACGTATCTCGGACATACGGACATGATTCGGACGTCCCTGGGACATACGAAGGTCCAATACGGACGTACTTTGGACGTCCTTCGGACATCCGAGTGCTATCTGGGACAAGGAAACACCAATCGCTGTTACATGAAACAGAATATTTCGACTTCGTTTAATTTCCACAATCAATTATTTAGCAGCGTGGAAAAACTTTGACCAATATAAATATTGATAAACCTCGTTGTACAAGCTCCCTGACACACGCTCGACAGACGACACGAATAGAAGGGTAGAGTCATTTTCGCGGTGGGTATTGGTCAGGTCGACGGGATGGTGCCGGGGAATTATATTTTTCTATAGAAAAATAATTCGTCCCCCGGCGGAGGTCGGCCGGTGTCGTTTTCATCCTGGTAGCGCTTCGCGCCCGTTGTTCCCTCGCGAATAGCTAATGAAATTAATTTTTTTTTCATCAACCTGTATGGAAAAGTGGAACAGCGTGCGCGCGCGTTCACCGGTACAGGTCCGCGTGTTATAACGGCGCACGATGAAGCGTGACCTTAAGTCCGCCCCTTTCCATTTTCTCTTTTCCTCGTGGAGAGAGAGGGAGAGGGGGAGAGAGAGGACATCGTTGGATCATTTCTCGGAGCGAAATGCATCGACAGGATCCTCCGTGTTGGCCGCCCTCTATCGCGCTGCATACAAATGATGAATTACGAATATCGATCCTGTGCGGGGAGGGGAAGAACCGACAGAGACCGAAAGCGGGGATGGAAACCCGGCACACAGAGAGAAAGAGAGACCAAGAAAGAGTGAGAGAGGATGGTAGGACAGAGAGAGGGGGTTGGCTACATAGAAGGGAAGGCAGGGAAATTATTCGCGTCACGCCAGGCGCAAAAAGCGAATTTACGAATGAGATGTGCCGGCGCAGCGACGCCGATGCGGCCGGTTGGTCCCAGCCTTGATTTCGACCAAGTTTAATTGAGTGTAGCACTCTTCCGCTGGGAAAACGACACCACGGCCAGTTCCGAACTTCAACGAGAACTTTGTCGCAGAATACAGACGTTATGGAGGTCCCGTATACCAAGAGTCGGTGCGAGGAAAGTTGCAGAAGTACTGGTTCGACGTAGCTCTCTCTCATTCTCCAGCGAGAGAGACAGATGTATTTTTTTATGAGTGAACGTTTTTATTATTACTACATTGGATTCTTTTCCAACTTTCTTATTCCGGACGAGGAATTAAGATCGATGGTGTAACGCTTCGTTTATGTGGCAAGGTGCAGGACGAGGAAAGTTCTCCGTTTGAAATTTCGTGGAACTCTACGGTGTCCTGTGGACAATTTCCTCGAAAGTGTGGAGAAGATTCATATCTTTGATTGTTACGCGTTGTTTGGTAAGAACATACCTTAGATATGTAGATGGCAGATGAATGATAATCCAAAACGAAATTATTACATTACGTCTCTGGTACTGCTTTATTGGATCGGGATTATTATTGCTGTTGACAGATCTATTGAATTCCAATTCAATGGACCGTAGACTTTCAAAAATGACGTAACAATCACTGGTAGATAATTTTTTAAATATAAATGTCAGATAATTCTTATAAGCTTCTAGAAAATTACTAATAACAAAGTAGCTATAAGCTTATCGAAGTTCTAATTTTACTGGAAATTCTTAAATTTGTATTACAATTATCCATATTTTCAAAGTACATTTTCTAAGTCAGTCATTTAATTTGCCGGAGTAACATTTAATTTACCGAATTTAAATTATCAATTTAAAATTCCACTCAATCTTTCTTCAATCCAACTATAATCTTGCTTTTAATTTTTAATGGAAGAGCTTTTAATTATTCCCGTACGTAATCCGGAGTGCACTCGCGACTCGCAAACGAAGAATCCAACAACGTCGAAGAAACAAATGGAAATTCCGTTGTGGAATTTTTTGCCAAACCGCACTTTGAAACAGACGAACAGAGATTCGAGGGGTAGCGCGGTACACAAAGATGGAGTGGAAGTAGCCGCCATCAGCGCGATAATGCGTGGTGAATCCAGGAACCAGCGGACCATGGAAAACGTATGAAGTTTCCGGCGTCGTGGTACGGCTGGCTGGTTTCCCCGGTTCGAATGCTGGAATTTTAACACTTCGCTCATGACGGTCACCGTCGTATCCACTCTATAAGAGATTATATCGATCCCTCTTAAATCATTACTGCACATAACACTCACGAATTTATTCCATTCCATGGTGCATTCTCGCCGCGTTTATTCGAGAAATATGTCTGCTCTTATATATCGGACAAAGGTGGTGCAAAATTGCCAAAATCTGAGTAGATACTAAAATTCTAAGGAACTGTAAAAAACACATTTCCTTCAAACATAAAGGGAAAGTTTTAAAATCTGCAGATAAAGAAGAGGGCACACAGAACGACTAGATATCGTTGACGTCGAATGTTCGTAACATCGAAATGTCGAAATATAAAAACTCAAACTGTCTTTCTTAGATATAAGTCTGTGTTCACATTGTAGTTAAAAATAATACCACAAATAATAATTCAAGATTCAATTCATCAGATAAAAAATTATTAAGAAGTTTGATATCGCACGAACTCGAAGAACTAAAATATTATTGCAAGGAAAATAAATTAGCTTGTTGAAAATACAATTTTGTGTAAAGTACCTTTAAAATAATGTAAATATTTTGGAAGATATCTAGCTTTTGACTTGATTTTCAATGTAGGCACCTATAAAAAAGTTGTAAACTACAGTTAGTATATAACAATAATTCCGACCAGTTGCAATTTTTTCAAATTATTTTTCTCAGGTCACATGGTAAACTAATTGTTCCAACTTCCCAAAACAATCCAGTTCAGATGGTCCACTATTGAAATAGTAATCATCCTTTCAAAAATGTCCGAATATTACTGCGATTCACGATGCATAAAAATCGCTGGTGTGGGGAATATTCTCGTTACCCGCGTGTTCCAGTTTCCGCGTGATCGAAGTCAGACGCGATCTCATTTCCTTGCTGTCGTTGTTTACGAGTCCATTATCGGCAGGCAGACAAACGAGCTGCGTTGTATCTAATTTCTGGGTGGCGAGCGAAAAGGAAACGTTTTCGTTTCGACACCCCTTCAAGAGCCTTGCCGCATTCTCTGACAGCCGTCGGCGCGCTAATGAAAGTACGATTGTTAAAGCTCAAGGGCCGTGAGCTTTCTGAGCTTCTTCGTTGGGCTCTCGTAAAGTACTCCCCATGAGACGTTGAGAATTGAAGAGAGCGGCGCGAAAAGGGACCGAAGGAGTAAAAAGAAAAGGGGGCGTGCGCATGAACGCGAAGAGAAAGGAAAGGAATGGTTTTTACGCGTGAGCACGGAAACGAAATGGGCTCCTCGGAAGATCGTTACAGCTGAATCGTCTCCAGAGGCGTCGATGCCGATGAGCGGATTTGCCGTTTGCTTAAACGTAACTGATTATTTTCATCGCATCGGCTCGAACTATAGTCGGTCTTCCCGGTTATCTCTCGCGCGAGAAGATCGCCCAGCCAGGATAATATTAATGGTTCTTAATGTAGCTAATGTTTCATAAAAGTGGTACGAACCTCCCTCGAATCCATTGTGTAATTCATGAGGGGAATCGACGAATTTATGCAGTAAGCTCGTTTCATATCTTATTACGCTCGATCGCTGAATATTGTCAGTTACTCGACGAACGAAATTACGTGCCCCCCGTTTTCAGACCGAAATTTGAAAGTATTATTAAGTCAAACACATAGAACGATTTACTGAACTCGATAACCTGAAATCGATTGGACACCGTTGCGAACGTGTTACTGCACGAAATATTGGTAACCCATTTTTAAACGATGTATTGTATGCTGCTTCACAGATTATAACGTTGAAAAACTGCTGGATAAAGAAGTTTTAAAAGTACTCATTCATTATTAGTTTGTAACTAATAAATTGTGAATTTTTATGCTAAATGAGAGAAATGTTAAATGAAACTTTATTTAATCTCTGTTTCTTAGAATTGATTTACAATTAGAAGATTTTTATAGTGCATAAAATTTCGCGTTCTTTTAATTACATGTCAACGAGTTTTATAGAACACGATGAAGCATGAAGGAACAAGTTAGGTATTTATTAAATTATTTATGAAATTTTTATTATAAGTATAATTAAAGATGCTGAAAGAATCAATTCATATGAAGGTTGCAAGATATAAAATATGCATTCCATTGGTTAAAATACTGAATTAGGTATCGAAGTTTATTTCGTTCCCCTGATTTCGCGGTGGTTTTGAAATTCAGAATCGATTCGGTGAAATTGTCTAACGTCTGTGGAGCCGTCAAAATATTTGCATCTCGCGGGGTCTTCGCAGAATGTAAAGTACGCCTACCGGCTTGCAAAAGGGGTAGGGCAAGATAGGTGGCGAGTCAAGGTAGTCGTCGGCTCGTTAAGGACGAGGTTAGGAAGTGGTGCGCGGCATGCAGATCAGCTCATCGAGCACCCCCGCCTGGATTCGCTCTAGGCAGCCGGTCTGAAAAACTTGGTCGTTCCTTTCTGGCCGGAGTTAAATATTAACTGCTCGAAAAGCGGTGGTGCGAAATTGAAAGGCTTGAGCTGTGGAAAGGCTAAATGGAGAATCCTCGGGAATGGAGGGCCGAGAAAAAGGAAATCGTTGGCTGGCGATCGCGTAGAAAAGGGAGAAAGAGGCAGAATGGAGCCAAATCGAGAGATGAATTCAGAGGAAGAAAGAAGGTTGAAGATGAGAAAAGTCGACAGTGAAGTCTATACCGTTAGGAGGGACTTAATTAATCCGCCGTACCTCGTCCGGAAAGATGGTTTCTTCTCTTGATGGAAAGGTTGCACTATGTACTCCGGGACTTCATATCGAATCAGGCAAGTTCCTCAACTCGATAAATAATGTATCGAGTTATTGCTTGCAACTGTTTAGACCCTAGCTGATGTTGCTTTCAAATATGTATCTCCCAAATGTAGTTCCCAGCCACAGTGTACTTAATCAATACAGTTAGGCGAACTAATTTTTACTAGAAATTGTATTAGAACATAGTAATGTATGTTTCGCAAAGCGATCGTAGAATTAAGTCAAACAGAGAGATGAACCAGTAGTAGATCATCCAACTGTTGTAGTCGTCACTAATTAGTACTAATTTCGGTATAATAAATACCATTAAAGAGCAGAATCTCGATTATTCATACTAATCAGTAGAGCAGGAGTATTCAGATAATAACAATTAGATACAGAGCTATATTAATTCACTGATCCGTATAATGAATTATGTTGTATATGAATCGCCTCTGATTGGACCGTTTGTATGTGAAACACGTATTAAAGTAATGGAGAGAATTCAGATATCATTGGTTCGGATAGCCGAGATTCTACTGAATCGTCAATTGAACGAGCATACGTGCTCCGAATGATGTCATGTTTGGTCTAATTCTAATCAGAAAAATGTTACAAACCTGTTAGCGAGTAATCGCTGTAATAATTTTCAATTGTACGATTTCAATGCTCATTACTGTATACGAGACTAGTAAAATTGTTCACGCGTCTGATAAAATAATCCTAAGTCCTTGAAAATAAAACAGAGATTGTTTAATCGACTTTTAAGAAAGTTATTCCAATTTGCAGGATGTACTTCTGCACATCAAAGGGTGGAGACTTTTAGTAACTACAAGCTTGACCTAAAATGTTTGTCCGTTATTCCCGGTTGACCGGATCGTTAAAAGTTAATCTTGAAGTAGACTTTGGTTTTGTTTATCCGCTTAAACGATCAGGACGGGATCCATTTGGTTATTCGACGGGTTAAAGAATCCACGGTTTCAGCAGCGGCGACGGTGCGGGAGGACACCGAGTGATTAATGACCGCGGAGTCGCATAGTGGGTCTGGCGATGCCGTCCTGCAGGTTTCGCGGGGAGATGTCTCTACGTTGATTCCATGTTTCTACCTCCCTGGGTCTGACTTTCGAACGAGACGAAGCGAGATGAGCGGCAGTCTGACGGGAAAGGCAGGGGCTGCAGGATGGTTACAGAGAGGCGGAGGAAGAAAAAAAGAAGCCACGCTTTACTTCCCGCTCACGAGTGAACGGAAGAGACGATCGTAGAGTACGAGGTCGAGTACAAATTGTCTTGAGGGGACAGGGCTGGGAATCAATCTACTTCTTGCCCTTCGTCTCCCCCGTCCCTCCTCCTCTCCCTCTTTTTATCCACCATCTTTTCTTCTTTATTTCTTTTCGACTCTCCTCTCTGTCGCTCTCTCATTCTTCTTCTCGTCTCTCCTCTCTCTCTCTCATTCCGTTGCCCTATTACTCGTTTTCTTTATTTCAAACTTCACCAGACGTCAGCCAGCGATCGGATGAACTCATTGTACAAAGGGGAAAAAAAACTTTGGGAAATTTAGGTTTGAAGTGACGAATAGCCCCTCGGTCTTGTCGAGAAGTCAAATGGTTCCGACAGGGCGGGCTCTGCTTTTAGAGCTAAATAAAAAGAGGCGATTCCGCCGAGCTGCCTTGGGCAACGAAGCCACGGCTGCTCTTCTAACAAGAAAATTAAAGTAGTGACACCGTACCACGATAAACGCTCTAATTGAAACTTTATGCCTGCCGCTTCGTTGGCCGATCATCATACTGCGCCGCGTGAATCCGAAAATTGCGCCATTATTTCTCATGATACGTGACTCGAATATTCATAGGAATCACTTGATTAAAATTAAGTTAACTTTAATCATTTGAGATTGATCCGTTTGTGTTGAAACTGTGTATCATTCGATTACTCAGCTATTATTTTTACATATTTGTGAACACTAACGTCAAAATCAACATTTCTTACAAATATTATGCAGTATTATTGAATATCATGAAAGAGACTGTACAAATTTAGAGAAATGCAAGAGACTATACAAGTAAATTCTAAATCGAAATAATGTTTGAAAGCTGCTTGTATGCATATATTAGCTATGAATTTATACTACATTCTCAGTTAATAATTTGTTGATGTAAAGCAGATAAACTGTTTCAATTTATTGACACAAAAATATTCGACAAAATGTCTCTGAAAATTAATTTGAAGTTCAAAAAAATTTCCCATTCGATCGGATTGGTTATATTGCACTAAATGCAAATTTTTTCTTTATGGCGTCATGCTTGCCATTGATTCTCTGGATGTTACAACTTCATGTAAAATTTAGCACTTTCTGCTGTTCGTTACATTACCAATCACTGCTTGCTGTGACACTTGCGCTCGGAATTTGAAATATGCACTTGGCATTTTCATTCGCCCAGTACAGTGATACTTGGATAACACAGTACTATACCTCATGTATCTTTCCTCATTTTTCATTACCCTCGGCCGTTTCTATTGAGTTCCACGCGGATGTGGAACAATAAAAAGATATAAGTAATGGTATACAGCACACAATAAACTAACAGGACACTCCGATACCTCTATCACTTGACCAGGTATAAAACTGCATTCTGGAAACTCTAACAGAGAGGCGTTGCGAGTCCATCAGTTAAGAAAATATTTCTCTCACGTGAAATATTTAGAACAAATCATTTGTCGTAATTTTAAGCAATGAATGTTTAAACTTGACATTGAAAAATAATCTATAAATTGTTAAAGACATTATATTCCAAAAGAACAAGTTTCGAAAATATAAATATTGATTGTCTTGAGCCAACTAGTTGAATAAATTATTCATTGCCATTAAGATTTGTACTAATCGTTTTTAATTCAGTATAGATATTATTATTAACAGATATTATTTCTGAAGCTACAGAAACTAAATTACATGTGCAATTATTAAATGAATGAGCATATAAAATAGTATAAAAAATAATTTTCTTATTACTTCCGAGCTTCTGAAAGAAACATACATCTGAGTATAATGTATGGTATTATAATATGCAGGGAACCATGTAGTTGTCAATCACTTAATGTTCATAGTTCTCGATTCAAAAAGCAAACAAAGAGGTCACGCAACGTTACACATACATATATCACGACCGTGGCTGCCTTATTGCTGTACCATATCTGAAACAACTGTGAAAATATCGCTGTCGATGCATGGAAATGCTGGGATCTTTGGAAATGTTGATCGGAAACAAGATTCCTCCCCCTCACGGGTTCTCCCGTTTATGTTCCATGTCGAATACGAGCAGTTTGAAGATACGCGACATAGAGGTATCGGATTTCAAATATCGTGCGGTGTGAATCAGGAAATTCTTATTCTTGGATATTCTTGGATATACGACGTAGCTTAACAACTTTTCCACATGCATGACCGTATATTTTATTCTCTCGTGTAAAAATTCATGTTTCAAATGCTATTAATGGGAAACAGTGATCCCTCATTGTACGTACTGCAGCTCTTTAAACATTTAATTTGTTTAAATTGAGCGAAAGATAAAAATATCTTCTGTAAACACATAGTATTCATATAACATATTTTAACAAACGTTTTGTTCCTTTTGGATGTAAGCGAAATTAATCATTTGGCCAGTAACTTAATTAAGTAATTCTGTACCTTCAAATCTAGTTACGTTAGGAAGGACGTTTTATATTTGCATTATAGTTCTTTTCCCACCCTCTACGTAACCAAACTGACAATCGAGGATCGTTTATCTGCCAATTACTTGCAATAGCTAATAATTGTTATTTCCGGGCAACATTTCTATGAGCATTTGGAGGCACAGCAGGTCGCGATACGTAAGTTCGAACTGTCCTCTATGGACTGTATCGTGATCCACATTAGTACGTATGCGGGCGCATTGTGAATAAAACAGAGTCAGGAGTGGGCAGCTAGTATGATTATAATGCAGTGGCCGTAGCGTACAAGTCGAAAGGGTCTGCACTCCCTTTTCTCTGTTCTCGTTTCGCCAGGAACCTAGATTCTGGATACACTGTAGCCCGAGTCCATTATAGAGATTGTGGTCGAGACCTCGTAGCCAGGGACCCGCCACCAAGTTTTTCATCCCCACTTCTTCTTCTTCTTCTTCTTCTTCGCGGGTGAGACCGAGTATTTTTATCCTTCCTTCGAACAGCGTCGCCTAGCTCGTTTCTACTTCGTTTTCTTCATAGTACCCTACATCACGCCCTTGCGTAAAGCATATTTTACGCTCGAGGGGGCCAGCCCCCGAAGGTAACAGCGTAATAAGAACACGGTCCGGAGATGACTGGTGTCACGACAAAAGAAAAATATTCTTTCCTATTAGCAATGGGACCGACTTAACCGTGAGAGGATGGAAGTCGAGGACAAGCTGTCGCGTAAATTAGAGCGGCGGAGGAAAGAAACGAATTCTCCCAGCGGACAGAATTATTCTCGGTAATATATTTCTCACGGCGGTGTTCCACTCGTTTCTTCGCGCAGCTCCAAAGGGATGACGCAAATTGTGATTACTGTACTGCCCGCGCAATTGTAACTTCTATTAAACGTTGCATTACACGCTGTTGTTAATATTTTTCCTTCTCCGGTCCGACCAACACTAATCAAGAAGGAAATTTCTCGGGGGAGAAGCCGACGCCGCTTTGGGAACGCGGAGCCGAGATAGGGTAGTAGAGCAAAATGGGGTTAGTGTTCATTTCTTACAAAAATATTGCCCTCTTTCTGAAGACTGCAACGCCTCAGGAAATCTCCCGGAGTCCCAACGATTTCAGTCAGCTTGTACAACGTTATTGGCTATTTTTCTGTGTCTCATACTCGAAATTATAAACTTCATCTCTTAACTGTGGAAGATAAGCTACAATTTACAGTACACGAAATATCAAATCCTATTATTGCTCGGTTAGTCTCCGGACGAACATTAATTTTGTTCGGAATGTGGATAATTTTTCACTAGAAAATAAAGAAATACTCTTCAACCCTACGTTACTTTACATTTTAAATCAACGGGAACACCGTTTTACTTATAATTCAATTATAATTCTAAATTTAAGAAATACGTATACAACAATGTGCTGATTTCCGTTATTCAAATGACTAAATTATTTATTTTCAACATAAGAAATTAGATGAATAGTCCCTGGGGTCGTTACTATATTCTTTCACGGTGAACGGTGCGAAACTTGTGCTAAAAATTGTACTTTTTGTGTTTAAAATAGATGATAGAAGTTATAAAAAATGGTGTTCGATAAGTACAATCTGACAAAGTAATTTTTTCTGAGATTGCTCGTCTGCAGTTGGTACAAAGAGAAAGGCTCACATGAAACTGAAGGTACGTCGGTAAAGCTTTATGATTACGCCCTTGAAACACACTAATGGACCCGTTACGAAAGCGTTCGCTTTTTCGTAAATAGCTTAGTGTCGTTCGGGTGCATTCTTTCCTCGGCGGAAATACAATGCCAGAATCTCGTTTGCCATGTTCTCGGGTAACGGTTCTCCTCGGGAGCAGCTACAGCGATGATGTCGTGCGAGAAAACGAAATAATAAGACGTCTAATGGCGTCTGGAATTGCGGACATTCAGGCAGCGATTGGATGCAGTTCCGGCGCAGCAATTCTACCCAAGCAGTTTCGTCGCATACCTCCGACCAACGAACACATCTACCCGTTTGCCTTTGACTCCGACTGCCTCCTATTACGGGACGCCAACGGAAATGACTTCTTAATCGATATTCGTTGATCCTTTTCGTGATCGGATACTGATTCTTTTGACAACGAAGCTGTAATAACGTTTGTAACGACCTTCGGATAGGAAGACTCGCCGATTCGAAATCGAATTACTGTCCCAGTCTCCGTTCGTGGAGTCTCAGAATTATCTTGCAATTTCGTACAGTGGTTTTCTTTATAAATTATGTACAAGTATGTTGAAATATTGGGTTGTGATATACATTCGTTCTGTACAAAATATAAGTATATTCAAATTTCAATGACTTACTGACTTGCTGACAGGTATAAAGACAACTGATTGAATTTAATTTTATAGTTGATTCATAAATAAAAAGTGTCACATTCTAGTAGATTATTTTGATTCGAAACACTTGAATTTAAAATTTTTTATACAAATAAACAATAATCTGTACCCCATACTATTTACCAGTATGAAAATATCAACAGAAGGTTAGCATCAGTGTATTAATCATAAAGTCTTGTTCATAGAACGAATTATAGCTACTGTAATAATAGTAATTTTTAGGCATTTTCTTAACAGAAGACAAAGCAGATGTGGGAGAAGATGTTCAATATGGAACAGTGGTTAAAAAACGAGGCCTCTAATAATGTGCATGAGGTTAAGTATACTCTTAGCAGAGGCCTCTGAATTTATTCTCAGCGAGTAGAGTAAAAACAAGGAACACAGCTTCTGCTGAGTTTTTAGAGTGCGCGCTCAACGGAGGAAAGTTATAGTGTGAGTAATAAGATGCAGTTGCAAACGGATTAATCTTGCTCTTTGCTATAAATTCCCGTGGAACCTTTCCATACACAAAAGATTCGTACACCTTTTCAGGAGAATGTTAAACTTTTATAATTTAAATAAGAAAGCAGCATTAAAACATCATAAATTATGGAATAATTAAAGCTTGTAAACCACAGCTACATCCATCAGAACATGATTATCGTAATTTAATTCGAAAATACTTAAAGAATTGTAAACTCTAAATCTCGAAAGGATCCTGCTCCAAGAATCTTTTCAATTCTCACTGAACATTCCTTTCAATAAAGTACGATTTTTCCGGAACTGGTTTCCCTAGCATCGATACTTCTGAGAGTCACCTGTAACAGCATAATCAGAAAACGTTCACGAAGGAAGCTCAGCGTGCCATAATTGAGAATAATTTTCCTTTCATCTCCACTGCACATTTATACTAGAGCCGCGAACCGTGATCGTGGACGCTAATTGAATTATTCGTACATCGAATCAGCAAGATGAAAATGTTGCTTTATACCTCTCCGACGATAGTGCACTGATAATTATGGGAGCTTGTTATTCGCTGATTATATCTAGTCGACCGTGGAGCCAAACGAGTTTCTTGGTCCCCGGGCATCCGAAGAGGGCGCCGCCGCTAAGTACTCAAACGGAAGAATTACTCGTCGTTAACGTCCATGCGTTCGCGAAAGCGACAAAGAAAAGCGACGTAAATAAAGATTCCACTTTCTGATGTTGTTCACTCAATTTTACAGTTGTCGTTCCGCGATGGTGTTCCTTGCAAGAGGAGGGTGTCTATAAAGGAGACTCGCCATCAAAGATCGGCGCAGCGCGCGCGTGGGGTAGCAACATGCTTTCTGCGAAGTATTCCGAGCCCTTTCTACCCCGTAGGAATTCTTCGAAACCCTTCCCACCTGGAGCTCGGCGAATCTTTAAGCAAGCCAAAGAGAAATTATTCGCGCTTGATGGGAGCTTCTTTGATAGACATTGCGAGGAATCGAGAATCCGGCCGCTGCTACTTTCACGAATATTCTCCCCGAAACAATATCTTCGAGCCCTGGCAATCGAGGTGAACATTTTCAGAAGAAGCGAACACAGGGTTACCGCAGTAGATTGTCAAAGAAAAATCGGCAACCCGATAGCGTAACCTCGCACCTGTTCTTTCGCTAGCCGAACAATGGATAGTCCGGTGGTATCCGCGGGATTAAATATCATAATTAATATCGTCACACTACATGGGTCTCTCTCTCTGTGTGTGTGGAAGAATCGTCACCTTGGAGACACCCGCTATCACCATCAACCTTTGCACCTTCCCCCTGTCTCTGCATTTTCTCACGGCTCGGCGCTCAGCTCGTTACGGGGATCAAATGCGAGTAGACAGAGTGTCTTCTATTGTGTACACGCTCAACAAACCTTCATTATTAACCTCGATCACGATTCTTCCTCTCACCTACCAGTCCCGGCGGCTGTCTCCTTCTCCACCCCCGCCGCGCGCTCTTTCATCTCGTTTTCTCGTTTCCTCGGCCGGATCGAGCCCCGTTGAAATGCTCGGGAAGCTGCTCCGCGTCTAGTGGAAAACCTTTTATTCAACATGCAACGTCGTCGCCGTCGTCTCCGTCGTCGTCGTCGTCGCGAAACGCGTATAACTGTCGACAGACCGACGACGGGAACTCCGAGGAAGTTGTTTACTCGAAAGGAGAAAAATGACTGTTGTCGGACGTCTCGGTGATAAATATACCCGTGGATGTTCTCGCACTTGTTAACTATGCTTAATAGAGTGATAAGGCGGAAACCTGTACAGCTGCTATAAATACAACAACGGAGAGCGAGGTGAATTTTCTATATGGATGGATGATATCCGAAATTACAGTTTACGTGGAAGTTCTTCATGGTGCACAAATTAGAGCTGCAGACCGATCACCTATGAACAAGTATCAAAATAATTAGGCAATTTAATTGATAAAACATTAATTGAGATGTTAAGATCTATAGTACTAACATAACCGTTCCGCGACTAGTCAAACGACTAGACTTCACTTCCTTATTTGAGAATTGTTGAAATTACAACGATGCTTCCATTAGAAATTATTAAAAATTGCGTGAAATCTACATGAATTCAGTCTTACAATTTTTATAAAACAATATGTTACATTTCACAGACCATGAAGCAGCACATTCCACCTAACACTGGAGAAATTCAGATTTGAGTCTGAAGAAATAATCGCGTGATCCAAAATGGTTGACATGGTGCGAATAAAAATAAAAATTCAATGATTCTTTTCTGGTGACGAAAGAGACATTTGTCCAGATTGATTGTCGATCCGTTACGCAGTGGGCGACGTGAACAACAGTTGTTTGGAATAAATTTTAGCGGTGCTCCGGTCTCGATTGGGCAGCCTGTCGGGAATTAGACGGTTTTTATCCGGTTCGCTCGACGGTACGCAAAATGATATTTGCGCAAGGAAACGGAAAACAAATCAAATTAACGCGCGCACGGATTCCGACGAATATCGGTAGACCGAGTCGATTCGGGCAATATCCGGCGCCACGAAGCACCACGAACGAAATTTACTTCCTTTGATAGACACCGAAACCGTAGTTACGGCGTAGGCATTGTCGGGTGTAAACCTTCTGCTCTCTGATCGGCACTCTGAGGGTACGTAGGTACACATTAATTAGGCTTAGGCTCGTAAGGTAGGTTTAATTACTTTCGCCAGATCAGAGCCGAACGGAATTTGGCTCGGCAGATGCAACGAGACGAATGGAGAAAGAGGGAGAACCGGAGCGAAACAGAGACCGACGACTTTGATCGAATGTACCGAAACTATGTAGAATTATTTAAATGATTTAAATGGGAACTAGTAATCGCATATCTTTGTCAAAGTGAATGTACTTATTTTATTTATCGGAAAACTTGTCAGGGTACTGTCAGAGGAAATTTGTTTTTCCTGACGAATTTAGAAGAGGAAATATTTAATTTAGGAACATTTACTTTGAGAATGTCCGAGTTGAAGATGAATCGAGTTCAATTAACTTTGTTAGAACATAGCGCTTGATCTAACGAGACTACTTGAAAAGATTTCAGTATTACTAACGTGTATTGCCGAGTCATTTTTAACGAGATAAATTATTATCGTACTTCAAAGACGTTCCTAGAAACTTTCGTAATGACATTGTAAAATGGTAGGTGAGTTCTATACTGTTAAAAAAGGTTTTATTTGTTTTTATTCATTAAAAATCGTGTAGCCAGTAATTATTGATACTTCTGATTAATAATACTTATTAGTAAGTGTAGTATGAAACAGTAAAAATATTAGAAGTATTTAAAAATGTTGTCATGTTATTGTTTAACCTATTAAACGTATTAAGAAAGAAAATAAATTTCTATTTCGCTCGTCTATTGTAATTCAGGTAGAAAATTTTTGTTTTGCATGAAGATCCGATGTCTATTTATTCCATCGAATGATTTCCGATTTGCTACATTAGAATATGAAAGTTTTCCTTCTTCATCAGTGACAGTAAAACTTTCGGCCAGAAACTGATTCCAAAATCTGAATCAGAGGTTCTCTTCAGCTTATCCTTACTCATATCGTCAAATTACTATTTTCTTCATTCTTTTCAAACAGTTTCAAGCAGAATTCCTCTCTACGATCATACAGAACTGGAAAACCAACTTTAAAATTGATTTCAATCACGAACTTCCGATTCCCTCAAATTTTAACTTTAAAAATTGCTGGAGTTTAAATTACTAAATGTAAAAGTTCTAAATTCGTAAGAAGTCTAATAATAGCCCTCCCATCAACGAAGTAAAGGTTGCACAGGACACCACTATGGAAATTAAGGTGAGCCGCTGCGGTAGTGCAGAATTTATAGCAAATAGCAAGATTATTCCGTTTGCAACTGCATCTTATTACTATCGCTATAACTCTCCTCCGTTGAGAGTGCACTTTAAAAACTCAGCAGAAGCTGTGTTCCTTGTTCTTACTCTCCGTTGCAACGATGACGTCCAAGGAAAAAATCTAAGATGTTGAACTATATTTTTAAACAGCTTCCCTGGCATGGAGAATTGTAATTTTTGTTTGCATATTCTTCTAATATATTAGAGACATATTCCCAAAGTATCACAGTTCAATTTGATGTTTGGTGGTAATGGTAGTTACTACAAATACTACCGAAGAGGTATATTCCAACCAATTAAAAATTGAAACTTGATAGGTTCATGCAGTACATATCCTTTTATCGTATGAACTATTGTAGAGTTAAGTATGCGTGTTGGAATAAGACAGTAAAGCACAGTCGTTAGTATCAGAATACAACATTTCCAGCAGAGACAATTTTTACTTTGCACAAAGATTGGCAGTCTAGTAATTACCGACGGGATCGATGCAGCAGTACGGAAGAGCTGATCGGAAAGAGACAGGACACAGCGGGCTAGTGGAGAGATGGGATAATAGCACGGTTAGGGATATGAATCGCATGAGCGACTGAGCCATTGTAAACACGAGTGTAACAGGGACTCATCCCCAGTGACCTGGCCCTCCTAGTTTGTAGCTAACCGGCCAGGCAGGAGTTCTCTCGCAGGTGCGGAGGAAGCTAGCGAAATCATCGGTGTCGGTATCGCCGGCACTTCGGTTAGCTACTGGCGCTGGTGGAGATGGTGTAGCTCTTCGTGTCCCGAACCCTTCACCTCGAATTCGCATGTCCCGCTCTCGGCGTGGAAGAGATAGAGAGTGAGAGAACCCGTACATTGTAATCGCGTCGCGTTAGTTACCTACACTTCGACAACCACTGTAATTTGCGTACATTGATTAAATTGACAAGTGGAATGAGAAACGCATGACTGGGGGATTGAAAGAGATAGGTACGGAGAGAGAAATTGTAAAGGGTGGGCACAGAAAGAGAGAGACAGAAATAGAGTGATAGAGAGAGAGAGTGAGTGGGAGAGAGAGAGAGAGTGGGAAGTGTTGAAAAGGGGAGAAAGAGGAGAAACAGCGAGGAAGAATAAAAAAGGGAGAGAGAAGCAGATCCGAAAGAGAGAAAGAGAGACAGTGGTCGGGGCGTGGGGGTAACGGAGGGAGTAGAGAACGGGTTTAAAGGTTCGCTCGATACTCCAGGGTCCTGTATCAAATTAAAACTTGCCAATCAAACGCAATATCGCTGCAGCTTGATAGTAACTTTAATTAAAATTGCAACTGATGAAGACTTGTTAAGATGCGAATATTCCACCTATAATAACAACCAGGGATATTGGATTTACTGCTCGGTGAAGGAGCTTCTATTAATTAGTATTAGAGTTCGTAGACATACGAGGATTATTATTACCGTTACCGAGAATGGGGAACGGAGCGTGGAGCGTGCGAGTACAGTTTTGAACGTTGCCGCGCTGTAGCGCGGTATCTCTCCTCGAAAATCTCGAAGGAAAAAGTTCCATCGTCGTCGGGGCAACATCGACGGCATTGTATCGCGATGACGCGGATACTCTCGGTATATATCAAAGGCGATCGGTCGTACGTCGTCGAGGTTTTTGGTTGCATGAAAATTTCATGCAAACGGCAGAGCGCGCGGCGGGAACGCGCAGTATCAGCCGGAGCTGAAGCGTATTTTATCGCGGCATTTCGAAACCGGTTAAGGGCACCGTGACGAGAAAATGGCATACACGTCGCAGTTCGGTAGGTGGCGTTACTTTTATGGATGAACGTAAACCATGCGCCGCATACTCGTTCGTGTTAAGAGAATAAAGAAGCGATGGGCGTGGTCCTGATGCGGTTCAAAGCTGCGCGCACGATGCAGGTAATACCGGTCATAAAATGCTTTTGCTGACAGGACATGCTTATGACGGAAAAAAGTGGCCATAGATGCAAAGGAACGTGTTTAGGGGGGACAGGGAGCGAGGAGGAGTCGTCGGGAAAACCGGAGGCATGTGTCCGACGTTACATTTCACGCAGCTTACGCCACACGTGTCTTCGAGGAAACAAATACCGGGGCATTATCACGCACGTACGATTCACACCCTTCGCCTTCTCGGGCCATATGCTCCGCTGACAACCCCGGATAACAAAATCTGAGATGCGATCTTGCTGTTTCTGCCTGTTCCAACGTTGTTAGTCACGCGCCGAAATCGTAAGCTACAGTGCAATTTTTAACGCTTTCACTGACATGTCGGTCGTTTTGGGTGACAATTCTTCGTACACTTTTTAACCCTCGGACAGCAGACCACTCTTATAACTATACATATAATTGATTAGAACCATTTACTACTTTATTTATCGAAAACATTTGTGAAAGTACTTCTCGTAGATACAGATTTATTTTTCCTAATACAGCAGTTGCTCATTTAACTAATTCATCTATCTCAGCGATACAGTACCTCGTCTTTCATTAAGAGACTACAAACTTAATTTTGTCGTAATATTGATTAGATACTATCATATTTAATAATGTAAACAACATTGTAAACAATGGTCCAGTAATTTTTAGTCGTGACTCTGAGTCATTCCTCGACCACTAAGGGTTAATATCGTCCAAACACTCCTACAATTTTATAATATACATAACGATATTAATACAGGTGGCACCGTAGTTGATAAGTAACAATCATACGAATGTCTTGCGAATCTGACGTAGTTGGTTGTAACAATTTCTCGGAATTTATTTTATGGGGGCGTCTTATCGTCGGAATCGATACAGGGTGCGAGAGTTGGCGTCTGTGTGGGTGTAATTATTTCCATCTAAGGTGTCAAAGTTTAGCGCAATCATTTCTCAGGAAGGATGTTCCCTCTTAGAAATTGTTAGAGACGAACAGCTTTACTCGGGAAACTTTTACGAAGCGTCTCCGGTCGCGCGACGTTTTCTCTCTCTCCTCTCTCTCTCTCTATCTTCCTTTCAGGATTCCCTGGCTACTATTACCTCGACACGGCTTCGCAGAGAGCGTAACTAAATAGAAACTGATGCCGGGAGCCCGGCAAAGACCCTTATTGTCGTTCGCGAACGCACGGGAGAGGAGGACTTCCCTCGCCTCGTGTTTTCTCGCTCGAATAAGACGATTCTTCACGTTATTCTCACTCGTCTTCGCGATGTTGCGCTATTCGGAAGAGGTTCGGGGAGCGAAAAGTGAGCGTCGCGCACCCACCGAATACTAAAACCCCAACCCAAACACTGTTCCAGCCGCCCTTGTCGAAGCCTCGTGCCACCTCACGGTACAGTCTTTCAGCCGATAGTCTGACGAAAAGTCTACGTTTTGGCCCGATATGCCGTCGAGAGAGCAATTGCGTTGAATTTTAAGCAGACGATGTGATTGGACGTCGCGCGGAAATCGTCGTGATGTATAATTCCGGGTTTCGTCGCGGCTAAATTTTAGGGTACCCGCCTAACTGCGTTACATCTGTCTTGACTGCCAAATAAGCAAATTACGTTGCCGCTGAACGAACCGAATTTCTATGCACGTGTAAGTCGCGGCCAATGAACTGCAGACGTTCGCCATTCCATTCTAGAACGGATCTTACCTATATCGGCTGAAATTTTATTCCCGAGATTCTTCTCATGCTGCCCCATACAATTGTGTCATTGGGTAAGAATATACGAGAGAAAAAATTTTGATTATCATTAAACGTCTTCTCGTGTAAAAATGATTACGATAATAGTACCATAATGGAGCTTTTTCAATATAACAATTCACTAATAACTACCAATTCTTTTAGTTTTTTCTTTTACGAATACGTAACTTGGATCTCCACCACATCAGCTCGTGTTCAATTATTTGTTCAGCCACCGTAAACGAATATATCAAATTACATGGTAATTGTACAAATACTTTTATTTTTCATTGTAGAAAAATTGTACTGTTTATAAAATATGAAACGGGTGAATTTCTACCTGAGGAACGTACGAACGTTAATGTTTGTAACTTGGTTTATTGAGAAATATTCTGCGAAAATCACATTTTTTCTGGAACGATTCGGAGAAACAAAAGGCCAGGAAGATTTTATTTTCATGACTAGGGGCTTCAGTAAATTAAATTTTAAATGAAACCGAGTGCTGTTTCATGAAACTTTTCATTTTTCAAGTTTTTGTAAATGTTTATATGCGTCACGCGCGCACAAAGATCTGCAGTTTACTTTTCACAGAAATTAAAATAAGGCAGGATTTGGTTTTGTCATATGACACTAAAGGGAGGGTGGAAATTCTGAAATTCTGCTGACATTTACTTCATTTCCTGTGTTATTTCCGTTGACTTGTGTGGGAACTCGAAAATGGAAGAGTGGAAAAACTCGCGTTTGGTTCTTGGACAGCGAGTATGTTTATAATGTTGTTTTTCAGTAAACTATTCCGAACCAGAACGGTCGTGCTCGAATCGAAGGGAAAAAGAATTCAGGAAACATTAATTAAAGGTGCAGTGAGCATTACCTGTCTGTTACCTGTAGCTTTATTGAACTTCAGTCTCGTCTTGTAAAAAAGGAAAAACTCAGCCGAGGAATGCTGGCTAATGTAATTAATTAATCACATTAATTGAATGAATCACAGGTTGCCCACACGCGTTAACATTTCTTTTCTCCATTGATTAATAGCATTGTTTGCAAAAATAAATATTAAAACAGACTAATGATAAGATAACAGCACAATTTCGAATTAAACTGACAATACCTATATTTTATTCATTCCAATTTAGTAGAGTGGAACTCACCTGACGACACTAAAAAAAACATGCATAAGACTTAATAATTAAAATATCTAGATCTCACCCTACGGAGGATAAATACATTTCCTGCGAGCAAAATAACATAGTCATCATCAGATAGGAGTGGATAACAATGTTGCATGTTAGTAATAGTAGTTCCCAGAGTGCCACATTTCTATTGTAACGTGTTCCGCACATGGAGTGAAAAATTGTGAAACATATCACGCGCTTCGACAGAGGTTATGACCCGTTCTTTCGGCAATAGCCGGTTCTCGTTTCGCACAATAAACTCCTCCAGGCAATGCTGTCTTGCTCGGTCGACAGTTTCTAATTACGCGTCGCGCCAGCGGAGATACCATCTACGGGATAATTATATAATGCAGCATATTCCATCATGCGTGCAGCGGGTGGGCCGAGTGTGTTTGAGGTGGTGAGGCGTGCTGATGACAGACAGGGTGTGCGGGTCCGATAGCGATAGCATCCCTTGTATCGTGCTGGACGATGGGCTGGCTGGTTCTCCTCTTCGTCCTCCCTTCAGGAACCATCGTCGCATTACCCTCTTCCTCATCCATCATGTCGACAGCTTCGTTATGACCGCATACTGACTGCGCCTCTGCCCATCGTCTCATGTACCCTTTCGTCAAACTAAATCTACGATGTCCCGTTCTCCTGTCGGTTATCACCGAACCGTGCGATTCTACAAATATTTTATGCTTTTACCGCCATCTCTAGACACTTTCAATAGTGCGTCCGAAGAAGAGTACGAATCGTCAACTGCCATTTGTTTTCCGAAGTCAATTATTAGTTTATTGCAGCCACACTCGATACTGAGGGTTAAGGCATCGTAATAATATTAATTTTATCAAAATCCATTATTTCTGACACGTTCTTTGATGTTTTTTAAGCACCATAAGTTTGGAGAAGGAAGGACTATCTGAGTTTAGTGTAAGTCATGGAAGTTAAAATGCATTTCAAATTTTTCCAGTGTCTACAATTCAATGTTGCATTCATATTTTTTGCCATAAATACACAAAATTGATGGCTCAGTTATCACCTCTCCGTGTGGTTCTAGAAATATTTAACGTTTTCACTGCTGCCTGCAACCCTTGATACTAATCGAAAAATATTAGGTTGTTGCAAGTGAAATGGCCGTTTTGAATCTTTAACATAAACTTTAACTTTACAATCTTTATTCATATTCCATTAATCGAAATAATTTCCATCGACATTGATACACTTTTTTCATCTTGCTACAAGTGCCTGAATACCTTTCTGGTAGAAATCTAATAAACGTGAGGCAATGAAGGTATCAAATGCAGTTTTTACAGCACTTTTTTCTTAGAATATTTTTCCATTGAAAAAGCCTTCTAAGTGCTTGAAAAAATGATAATCAGTAGATGACAGGTCAGGCGAATAAGGAGGGTGAGGAAGAACCTCACGTTTCAACTCTGCTAATTTTTTTACTGTTTTTTTCGCAATATGTGGTCGATCATTATCGTGGAGCAAACTTACACCACGTCTACTGACTAATGCCGGTTGTTGAACACGCAGTTTTTCGTACATTATACCAATTTCCTGACAGTATTTATCAGCATTTCTGGTTTTACAGTTTTCTAAAAATGAATAATGTACAAAACCCTTTGCTGACCACCATACAAACACCAATATTTTACTTGGATGAAGGTTCGGTTTCGGCATATGTTTTGGAGTTTAATCTGCGTCTAGTCAGTATGCAGAACGTCGTCGATTATCGTAGAGAATCCATTTTTCATCACAGGTAATTATCCTGTTTAGTATGCCTTCATTATTCCGTCGGAAAAGTAATAAAGAACTGATCTCCAGACGGCACATCTTGTTTCTTTCAGTTAGCTGATATGGGACCCATTCATCTAACTCTTTTACTTTTCCCAAAGCCTTCAGATGTCGTAAGACAGTTGAATAGTATATATTGATTCTCTCCGCGATTTCCCGAACAATTAACCGTGAATCCCTTTCAACTATATCTTTTAAATCTGCTTCTCTGATAGCTGTTGGCTTATGACCACGAGGCTCATTTTCCAGAGTTGTATCTCCAGAACGAAATTTTCCAAACCAACGCCCAGCAGTATGTCGAAGTTTGAACTCGTACAAGTAAATTATACGAATTTCCTTTTTTCCATGATGAACGAATAATCGATTTTGAATCATGTACACTGTACAATATCAATAATCTTATACTCGCAAATTCATGTACGAGATGTGTACTTTTCAAATTGTACAACTTCAACGCCATTTGTCGTGGCAAAACTAAACTACAAAGGCATGAAATTTCAAATGTGAAGAACGGTCATTTTAATTGCAACAACCTAATAGAAATAAGCATCGTAATGTTCCATTTGTTTTTCGAAGAACCAACCAATTAGAAGTTTGGGAATATAATTATAACGATAGTCTATGCACACTTCGTCAAATGTAAAAACAACAAGGGACACTTGCACGGAGATAATTGTTCATCAAGTTCGATTGCTTAACGTTAATTGTATCAACCCCCCTCCTCATTTTCTGTTCGCTGATTATTGTATTGAGTGTTTCTGTTTTAATGGCTCGCCCCCATTGATATTAGCTGTGGTTACACGAGTGATCTTTTCTACTCACCCTATGTTTGAAGAAGTAAGGACTATCCCTCCAACTTCTTCTTGAAGGCCTATGACACAGGAGCGGGGATATTTATTTATCAATCAGGAATGTCTTCTTCTAGAGAGCTTAATGCATGGGATGGAAGGTGAAACAACCATTTCGCATTCTACTTTCCAGGAACCGTGTTTACGATGAACGTTTTGAGGTCTGGCATGCAACTACGGTTTACGACTGTGTGTTGTCGAGATTTCTGGAAGGTGGAAATAGTTTCGAAACCATTTCTGGCTTAAATTGTTAAAGTTGGAGTCCTAGGTTCGAAGAAATTGGGAAATGTGTCAGTGTCATGGTCAATTGCTCATTTACCGAGCATTTATGTAACTTTAATTGAAATTTTTCAGATTAGAGTCCACCTGATTAACCTCTGTGATGTTAACATGTTCTAGAGATTTTAATACAGAAAAAGTAGAAACACTCAGTCATGAACAGACAGAGGAAAACAACACAAATCTGTTTTAGGTGGACGTGCTACCGTCAAGCTAAGCCAAATTTGGACAACAACAAGGACGCCTTGAAATCTCGGAAACACGCCAATTTAGAGGAGATTCGTGACCGCCATAAGATGTCTTATGAAAACAGGGTAACTTTTATATGAAATACTTTTTACGAGCTGTAGATTGAGAAATGATTGTCGTTTGAATCAATTGTACGTTCGCGAGATACGTATCCCAGCTTAATTACGATCATGGTGGATGGGATCTAGAGAATCCGTTAGCGTGAAAACGTAATTGTCGATCGATCCTGCCTTGAAATCTCGGCGAAATATCTGTCCGGTGAATCATTCCAGGTAAATTGGACCACGACGAGCGCATTATTGTCGCAGTAATTTCGGTATCACGTGCCACGAAACGTCAGCGAACGTCGGCGTCATATCAACGGAACGATGCGTGGCGAGCGGTTAAATCACATTGGTCGCGCTACGTTGAACGATGATACGTTTCGGTCGGGCCATCAGCCGAGAGGGGTTCAGGTGACACGAGAGCGCCGGTCGCTGATACAGTCTGGAATCTGAAGTATTTTTCTCGCCCGGGCACTCCGCATCCCAGCGGCCTACCTCTCTTTCCTCTCCTCGCTTCGCTGCTCTATCAAATTAACAAAGGGGAATATCAAATTAAATTACGGGTGCGCGGGAGAGTGCAGGGCCGTGTTTCGAGCCGGTGCAAAATCCGGGGGATAGCAGGGTGGGAGAACGCCGAGAGAGAGAAAGAGAGAGAGAGAGAGAGAGCATGTCGCACGCACCCGCTTCAACGTACCCGCTTTTCCATACGGAGCCGGTTTTCGAGGCGTCAAATATTTGGCGGGGAACTATTTCCTTTCGCGCGTAAACCGGCCGCGCGGCATGCTCGAACACCGGGCCAGATAAAGAGAGCTATTAGATTAAATCGACGAACGTATTGGGATTTGAATGGAAACCAATTCATATCGCGCGCGTCGACGCTAAAATTAATGGCTCGATCGAATAAGCTTAAAGCACTTTTCGCCGGGAGGCCATGCGCCCTCTCTCGCTCGTGCGTTCGCGTGTATTTGCGTATTCGGATTCCATTGTGCCTCGTTCAGCGAAAGAAACAAAGAACCGGGGCTAGTGAACAGGAACCGTATCGAAATGCCGGTGTTCGCCGCGAAATTAAAAACTACACACTGGTTACAGCGACAGCTGAGTGCGGGTGGTGTGCTGCTCCCTCTCACCCTCCCTCTTTCTCTCTCTATCTATCTACCGATTTTTTCCTTTTTTCTTTTTTTTTGGTTCGTTTCGCGCGACACATTCCATAGAAGCGCGCGGGGGCTTCGATACAATCTCGACCGAGAATATTGAAGCAACAAAGAATGCTTCCGAGAGTATCAATTCAGTTGGATGGCCACATTGGTTCGCTCGGTGAAAAAAAATGAGAAGGAAAGAGAGAGGACAGAAGAATTCTTTTTCCGCTGGACTTTTCCTTTAGCCCTTTATACGGCCATAAAACTGGAAATTTCTTCGTATTTCGCCGCGCGTCGCACTCATTCTGTGTATTCTACGCGCTTCGACGCGCATCCATTCGTCTCCTTTTTCCCTTTGGCTCGGCCCCGGCTGCACCGTCTTTTCCTTTTTCGGTGCAAACATAATGAATATTGACAAACCACCCTCCCCCGATCTCTCTCTCCCTCTCTCTCACTCTCTCTGCCACCCCCTCTTCGCCTAGCGCTCGAGGGTGCGTCGTACCGGCAAGCAGAAACAAATAGGATGAGACGTAGGGGTAGCAGGTATCCGGCAACCCTTCGCAATACAGAACTACCATTGCGCTAGGTACAAAGCATACTTTCTGTCTTCTCCCATCTTTTGCCTCCGCTCTCTCCATCCTTCCACACCTCCCTTCAGTCCCTTTCTCCTCGTTCCTATCTCTTTTTACTCTCGTTCGCCCGTACTTTCGCTCGCGGTTTCCCTCTTCGTCTATCGTCCTCGACGCAATCGGGTTGCTTCGGAAATATATTAGTTCGGATTCGCGGTGTGGCGGAAAGCGAAGCGATACGGTTCCCACCCACTGATTTGATGCGATTTCCACGTGAAATGGCGTCGAGGAAATTACGGTGAAAGCGCAAAAATTCGTTTTCGTTGAAATTTCGAGAATGTCGCCGGCTACCTCTACTTTCTCGCCACTCCCACCTCTCTCTCTTACAACCTCGTTTCTCCAACCCCTCTACTTTCTCCGTGTGCTGTCATCTTCCTCGCTCTTTAGGCTTTCCTCTCAATTTCAGAACCAATTTGCATATCTTTGGACGGGGCACTGGTCGCTGGATTGAATATACAAGCTGCAACGAATGCACCCTTGCAAACCGTGGTCAGATATCGTCTTCATTTTTAACTTCCCGATTCGTAGGGAAGTTATTGTAATTACCCCGAAAATCGAAAATCGATTTTTTTGCAGATCTTCACGTTTCATGGTCATTGGAGTCATTTTAGACTATGTTTATCAAAATGTTTGTATGTGTGTGTGTGTGTGTGTGTGTGTGTGTGTGCGTATGTCCGTTTGTATGGTATCAAATTTTTCGTTAACGTTTTCTGAAAAAATAACAATGCGATCAGAATAATGAATGATGCAATCGATGTGCCCCACTGGAACTTAGAGCTGATTAGATTTTGGTCCATATTGGTCAAGTAGTTTTTTAGTTTTTTTAGTTTTTTTCGAAAGAAGTTCATTCAACAATGCAAATTATACGAGAGGACGGAAATTTTCCACCGAAGAAACAAACATAATAATTACATATATTTTATTTTAATTTTTTTATAATTTAAACAAATTTTTTTTTATTTAAAAAAAATTTTTTTTTTATTTAAAAAAAATTTTTTTTTATTTTCCTTTTTTAATTATGCAACTAATGCTAATGTTACCGCTTAGAATAATCGATAATTATCCCAATGCAAGTTATTCATCGCTACTGCCGAGAATACATTTTCAAAGAATATCGATGAATGTACAAAAACATTTATATTACAATCTTTAAAAAAAACAAGCAGTTCAATACGAATTATTAACTGAGATGAAATTGAAAGTTAATATAAAAAAATGGTTAATGGAGCATGCGAGCAACGAGCATACGATATTCGTTTAATGCGACGCCATACAGCAAACATTTTGATAAGTAGAAAACTATTGAACTCCCCTGAGAAGGTATAATCTTCTTAAAACGTACACTAAATAATGATAATAATATACTGCAACTAACGAATCGGGAAGTTCTTTGTGTGGCTCGTGGAGAGTCACACACCAAATAACATCCGTACTACTAACCCTCTCGCGAACTCATAAAAGCGAGCTACAACACCCCCACCCGCGAAGCTCGCGAAGCGAGCGAGCAACAATAACCAGCTAGTTTTTTAGTAAATGGAACGGCGTGCTGATCGGTCGGTCTGCGACTGATTTTTCTGGGTCGATTGGTAACGCGATTGATTCTTTTTCATTTGGATTGCTGTTATCCGACTGAATAACATTTGCTCAAAGTATTAGGTCCTAGTGCTGTTGCGTGATGCAGCACGGTCGTGTTACTATACATGTTTGTTTGTTATTAAAAATGAAATATTTAAGGAACCATTTAGTTATTTTTATCAGGTAATTCGAATTATTTGTGACTTCTAATTACACGTTTCAGTGAGAAACATATTGAAATTTGTGTTGAGCTGCAATGATGTTATGCACTACATTTGAAAATTACTTTCACCGGCTCGGCCACAGGCTGTAAAACAACACTCTGATCTATTAAATGGATTATTTTTGCGAACGTATGCCGGAGAAAAAGTGATGCCATTAAAGTCAAATTTAGAGGCATCGGCTTCCTTCTTGCTTTTAAAGATAGCAAAAGAACGTCTCAGCTTAAGGTTTCGGGTGCAAGAAGGATTTTCGCCATGCTCTCTTCTTTAGGGGCAAACTACGTCCTTATTTGCCACAAAATCGTAAACAGCACTTTATGTATCCTATCCATCTTGTACAGGTACGTGCGCGAGGCCTGTATGTGAACGGCACACAAACTTCCACGGGGAACACGCAACTCTATTTCTTGCAGGTGTTGCTGAAAAACTACGATGCACGTCACTGCTTCCTTTTTGCAATCCTTGGTTAAACTCATTACTGAACGTTAGATATATAAACACTGTAGTACGAAGTCGGTGCGCCTATGTTTTATAAATATTGATTCCGATTTTTATGTTCGTTCGTTTCTCAGTTACCCCACAGTGCCTGTTACCAAACTGCTAATATTTGCAATCTAATTCCACAATAATTAAACTGGTTCAATACTCTTCAATCGAATTCGTGCATGTTTTCGACATTGCATGTCGATGACGTGTCTAATAAGAGACATAATTGATTGGTTACTATATTCCGATGTGTAGAATATCATTTATAATGTACGGTGCACCGTGCATTACGTATCGACGTTCCATTCACGTAACTAATAAATAAGTAACATTATGGCAACGTGTACACTCTATGGCGTTCCTCACTTTGTATGAATCATTCTGTACATCTGTAGGGTCTGTTATAACATAACAGCATTTCCTCTTAAACTGTATAATAACACATAAATAATTTGTTATATATTTTCGTTATTCATTGGCAAAGAACAGAAATAAAGATGATATCACTATGATCGCTTGCAGCAGTTAAAATTAATCATTGACGATGCCGGTGCATATATAATTATCGTAGAAGACGTTAAATATGGTTGTAACGCTAATAGCGCCACATTTTTTCAAAGATACGAAATAAACAGGAATAATATTCTGATGTCTTCTGAGAACAAATTGTTCGGCTGCAGAATATATAATGAAGCTCTTTTTACGCTATTCCTCTCATTTTCCGGTGGTGGTTACGCAACAAAGGGTATCAATTTTCGGTGCTTCTTTCCCTCTTATTTTAGTTGTCTTTCCGCCTTTCGTTTCACCACTTTTCTAGACTCCTGATCGACCGTACTTAAGCATCGAGCCGAACAACAAGGAACGAGCTACGGCGCTTTCCTCATTACAAGCCGGACAGTTTCGGTCTCGTCTTTTCTTTCTTGAAGGCAGGAGTTTTGATTGAACGAAGGCAAAAGGCAGCCCCGAGTCTACCAGGAAGCCCTTGTTTCATCGTTGCCTCAATTATTCTATCCCCACGTTTTTCTTTCACTGCCTTCTTCTCTCCGAGTTCCCCGGTGTCTCGTCGACGTCCGATAGCACTTACATCCCTCACGATCGAAGCCACGTTAAATTGTTCTCAGACGTGGCTCAAATTCAGTAAAGATCGCTTAGAAAATTTATCATGATCATATTACATACATTATTTCCTTTTAAATATACCGTATTTTCGGAATCGATAAATATCTTCAAACAGAGTCGTGTAATTTTATTCGTATCCCATTCTGTTATTTCGCAACTGAATAATCGTTCTTGAAAAATCTGTAGTAGAATGAGTTCGTCTCGTCACAGTCAAATATTAAGTCTCTGCACTCGGAGCTACTTTAAGTAAAAAATTTCTGCGTTGTACGAATATGAGATTGATGTATAGATACAATACGTCCCTGTCTTTTCAAGAAACACAATTTCATAAAAACAATTGTTGTACCGTTGAAAGGTATGCAACCCTTTAGAAGGAAAGTGTGAGTTTCCAAATGCTTCCGGACGGCACGGCGCGGCGGTGTGTACGATCAGTTTCCTGAATGTTCGGCAAAGGCGCCACGACGGCAGAGCGTTACGTAAGCAAGTCTACGTAACCGAATCAAAATAGAAGCGCGAACGTAGAAATGTTGTTGCATAAGCGACGAACGGTTGAGCTCGCAACACCGAGTTGGGGGGTCTTTTCTAAGGATTCGCCGAGAGAAACGCAATTAAAGTTAAACGCTGCCCCCACCCACTCGCCTCTTTTCCTTTCGCTATTTCTGTTTCTCTTCAGACAGAAACGTCAGTCTATAAGCGAGAGGTTTCCCCAGTTCCCTGTTGGGGTTGGTTGGAGGGTTAGAGAAAAGCGAATTCTCGTTCAAAGGAGCATTAATTCACGAGCTTCTCACTGGATGCGAGATCAAACACTTTCGTCAATTAGCTCACGGTTCTTGCATGCGTATAATTGGCCTGGCGACCAGCCAACATCGAGAGATGTCGATAGAACGTGGGTAACGTTGAGGAACGGCAACGGATGGGACAGGCTACGGTGGAGGAGGGGGATCACATTTTAGTTTCCAATTTTTATTCCAATTAACTAGTCGAATAATATTTGCATAATCGTGGCCGGGGCTTGGCGGATCGGGGATGCCAGTGTTGAAATTCAGTAAGGTTACATGAAAAATGTCTTCATCCCTACTCGCTTTAAAGTCTACCGGCACGGCACGGGGAGAAAATTTTTAGTGCAGCTCTTAAAGTCGGTTGGAAGTGTACAAATAAATGCAAGCTTCGAGCAACTGGAAAACCTGGGGACCGAAAACGCCGAGCTGGACCGCCATCGTCATCCCTTTTCCGCTGCGGAGAAACGGAAATCTCCGCGTTTAATTCACGTTTAATGTGTGCTGCCCGACTGGATTTCTTTTTTTATGTGCCTTCCCTTCTCACGCCGGGTGGTATAATTAACCCGCCTCTGAAAACGGCCTGCAGGGACCAAGCGCATTTTCGAAGGGACTCTTGCTCCGTGAAAATTCCAACTCGTCTGCACTTCTCCATCCGTGCATACCGGTCCTCTTTTTTCCCTTCCTTTTTCGTCTATTTTTCATTCGTTCCTTTTTCTTCTTTTATTACCGGACGAATGTACGGACATAAAATTAAGTATGTACCGTATTCGAGAGCAGTTAGTCGCGTAGACGTCTCTACCCCTTGTTTGTGCAGAATTTTTTATTCGACGCGGCAACCTTTCGTGTTTTCACCGTTGATCGAAGCGTTTCAGCCTGCAACTTTTATGAACTACTCGTCCTGTTAACATTTTAGAAAACCGTTCCGATGAGATTTCACGTTCAATTTCTGCTCGGTGTGTGTTCCGACCGTCGATTATTAACCATGTCGATACAGCTGTATTTATGTGTATACATAATTTAAACATTTTTCGGCAAACCCTGGAATGTTGAATTTGGGAACCATCGTGAAATTGAGTTTGTACAAGCAAGTTTGCTTCTGTAATTTTATTCCTTGTAGCTTTCATTGTAATTTTACTAGCAACAGGTTGATAAATGAACTAAACGATAATGCAAATTCAATATTGCCTTGCACGGATGTCAACAGGTATTTGATGAAGTGCAAACCGGTTAAAGAATCCTGATACTGACAATTTTTATTCTGCGCAAAATTCATCAGACCAGTAAACAAAATTAGAATGCTGAACTAATATACTGATCGAATTTCTAGAATAGCGAATCAAAGAACTAACTGGCCATGAATATACTCCAAGTGTATTAAGTTGATCAACCGAATCGTTTCCAACGAATACGATAAACAACAATGTAGATCCAACCGAGACTTTCTCAGCATTTGACTACTTTACGCGCTTATGGTTGGCACACCCGAGACATCGGAATAGAAAGCTACGATTTGTATAAGTAGATGGCTGAAGCTCGCCGAGAGTTTTCATAGAATCTAAGAACGCTCTATCTCAGACTTCGTCGGTTTTTTATTCGAGCAATTTCCTTTCGCGATTCCTAACACAGTGGTCGACTCTCTAGTCGGTGGAAAACAAATAACAAACTACTCTGGCGCCAAATCGAAGAGATGGCATTTTTTCCCTGGAGAATTTGATCAGCGACGCCCACAGAGTTCGAACCGTTTCGATTAGAGTGATAACGAGAGATCGCTCGGGCTGGCCGATTGTTGTTGTTGCGTTTACCAAAGATAGAAATTGGTCGATGTTGAACGATGCAACAGAGAATGAGTTCGATGGAAGTCGGGGATGGGGAACGGCGTAGCCAAGAAGAACGAATGGGGATGACGAAGTTGAAAAGGGCGGAGAAAGGGGGCGGGCAATGGTGAGATGCCATCGGTGTCTCGCTCTTCTGTTTCTGTTTCGTGGAAGGAGCAACGGCTATCAAATATTTGCAGCGTCTCTAACCCACAATGCCTCGCTCGATAAAGCCGAAAGTTTGTTTACGGTTGCCGGTTATTCCTTCGTCGCGTTCTCCTTCAAAGTCACCAACCTCCCCGGCCTCCGACGACGCCGGATTCCTTCTGCCGTGGCACTTTAACTTACAACCTACCGGAGAAATCTCTTCTTACCCTCCGTCGAATTTACGGCAGTTGAATGTGCTCGATCGGCGGAAAATACTGGCGTCGACCTTTTTTTATACCGATCGAAGATAGAAAATTGACGTAACAATTTCGAACGATCGAACGGACGTGCGAATGGAAGAAAATTGGCAGCCGCGAGAACCATCCCCCGGAACTTTACTATTTTTCGCTGGCCAGTTAAATTCTTCGTCGTCGACTCGAATTCCTTTCATTTTTTTTTTGCCGAATGATCGAACGGAGCCTGCTGTAAACGGGTTGCATAAAACTTACGCGGAAACATACGTTTTATGCATCGCGGCCGGGGAATAACGCGAGCGCAAGTCATGAAAAACTAGCTCCGGCGAACTTTTTCATTGCGACCCCGTGCCTGTGCTGATCGAGGAGCTGCGGATAGACGCGAAATTGTCCTCGTCAAATTTTAATGCTACCATTCCTTCGACTTGGGAACTTACCACGATGTGACGATGGCGCGGCACATAGAACAATATCAAGTTTTTAAAATCTTCGACGGTGAAAGGAAGTTCGCGTAAGCAACTTTATTGCTTTTATTTGAGAGGCAAAGAAGGATAATTATTGAGATCGTTAGAATGTGTTTTCGTGAAGCAGTGGATACGGTCGAACGCATTTTTATTGTCTGACATTCTGACTTCTTAAGTGTTTGGTGGAGAACTTTCATTACAACTTGAATTGTTTCAGAACTTTTGAATACTTGAATTTTATCTTGTTATTTATCTAAATAATTCATATTTCAAAGATTCTTCATGTTACCCTTATGAAACCTTTTTTATTAAACGTTCTAAAACATCTATTCCATGTTAATACATACCTTTTAACCCTCTATCTGAAGCAAGAACAAAAATTTGTTAAAAAGATATCACAACATGTTATCTTTCAATGATCAAGAATAATTCTTGTTAACAGAATTACATAAAAATGGGACTTGAATTTCACGTTGCTCGAAGGTTACAAAATTCGGTAATTATATAGAAAAGATCTTCCAAAATTTTAATATGTTATAGATTTCGACATTTTAAACAACTTTTTCCTTTTCCAATATAGGGGGGTCGGTTTTAGTTTTCGAGATATTCGCAAAAAACTATTGCGAATATACAATATATAATATCTCGAAAACTAAAAGCGAATCCCCTTTATTGGAAAAGGAAAAAGTTGTTCAGAATGTGTTGCTGCATGACATATTAAAATTTCATCATAATCGGAGTAGGCAGACCTTTTCTATATAATTACCTAAAATTCAATACAGGGTTAAAAATATTCCTAAGGATCATATTTCATAATTACATACATTTGATCTTGAGTAAGGTAAATGTTTAAACGGGGCGAACAAGTGCGTACAGAATTTCACTTAAAAACGCAACACCTATTTATGTAGCACTCTAGATGTGTAATAAACGCGTAGGTGTGCACTCGGTCTGACCAAAATGTTAAGAGCAATGATAGGAGTTAGTCAGCGAGGGTCGAACGAGCAAACGAGAGGATCGCGGCTGTTTCTTCAGTGATTTGCAATTGCTTTATCTCAGTTTCGGAACGGTATTCCGCGTAGGACACGTAGCGAGGAGGGGGTGGCAAATGGATGAGGAAGGGGAGTATGGGGGTTCGGTGGAATGATTCAATGTGGCCTAGATGCTTGCTGGCGATCGTCCAAATCACTTCTGGCCCCGGTAGTCGTCTACCCAAGTTCGGCCCGCGGACTTCTAAGGGCTATTTGTACTTAAGCGGGCCAGACGACGCGCGAGACGACCGGGAAAACATTTCGTTGGGAGTGCTCTCTCGCTTGAAACAATAAACGCTCCGTCCAATCGAGCGTGGAAGATAACGAGCGAGAGAAACGGCTGGGAGAAGAAAACCGTCGGAAAGAGTTGTTTGTTAGAATCCCGACGATCTCGTTGAATTGCGAGACCGGCGAAGTTTCCCCAGCGCCTTTGCTTCCGCGTCGAAAGATTTCCTAATAGATCTTAATAATGCACGTCCGGGACCGGCTTCCCCGCGTCCCCTTTCGACAAAGGAATATTAAGTTTTCAAGAACTACGGAAACTTTGGTATTTCCGCTTATGAGTACTTAATTGAATTGTATTTACCGACAACGCGAAACCAACATCGAACCGGCATTAGCGAACGTTTTCTTTTCGGATCTCGGCAATCGCTTAATGCACCTTGGCGCATTTGTCCGCACGTACTGATTGCTCCTAACACTCTTCACATCATTCTTATCCCAGATTTTGTATTTAACCCTTCGACGGTGGGTTGATCTCACGATTGCTTGGCAGTCATAGCTGGATCTATCCAAATTCTTAGGTGAGGAATTTTTTTCAAGCTTTTAAACTCACTTGTTTCGTTTCAATTACTATAAATTGAGAAAATTGATTTTCGTTGTTACATTAAGCGGTGTATACCCAAATTTTCAGAGGTCTGCTGAGCTTGTTCGAAGACATAGATCTGTGAGTTGACAGGGACTAGTCGAAGTTTCCGCGGAAAATCCAGGGCTCCGGTAAATTTATGAATCGAGGAAAATAAAAGTTCGGAGCCCTCTTTATGGCATATAAATATCATCGCTTTATACGCTCTACATAAATCAAAGGCTATGTATAAGGTTTACGATTGATCTTCGGTAGATCGCGCCGGGGTGGCCATTAAATTACAGGGTAGTAAAGTCGTCGACAGTTACAATAAAACCGGCATTACGTGTTGCATTGACGTTTATTAAAGTTCGGCTGGGATTCGTCAGCAAGTTTCCCCGGCCGCGGAGAACGATTCGGTTAGGTGGTGGTCCAAAGGAAAGGGAAAAATACGCTTCGAGGAGTGGGGTGAAGAAAAACGCGAAATTGCGAAATGCCGAACTGCCAAGCCGGATGACAAACGATTTAGGCGGAAACGCGGAATACGCTTTCCGGTTTTAGGATCACCGGCAGCTTGCATTTAGCACGCTTCGACTAACTTGGCTTCCACCTCATCAATCTTAGGCCACTTGGGTAGCACTGGCAATTACAATATCGGCTTGCTCGACGAGAGTTTGAGGTTGCGGCCGAAAGGGGTGGTTCTTGGCACGCTAACCCGAGCCAAAGCTTCTGGCTCAGCTCGGCGGTGCCCCACCTGCCTAGGGAACATGTCCCACCTGTTGCGAGCGATCAGTCACTTGAGCCGTGGATTTGTTTAAATCTTGATAACGTGGACCTCGTATCAGGTTAATTTCAATTCTCTCGGGAGACGGGATGGAATATCGCGGGCCTTTTCAACGGATTAACAGGTACTTGGGTTCGATTCAATGAATTACATCCAACTGCTCAATAATTGAAGGAGAATGGCGCTGATGGGATATCGATAGCTCCTCTAACTGCCCCGCTTTACATTTTCAAGGCGAATCGAAGCTATTTCGTAATCCAACCTTCCCAGACATAGAACGATACTGTAATCGGACAAGTTCAGCGTTGTACCTGAGATATAATCAACTTTTCACATTCTTTCAGGTGAGAATATACATTGTGTTACTGCCGTATGACACGTATACTACCCGTTTTATACATTCACTGCCACATTATATCACAGAGAAACGAACTAAGAACAAGTTATTTAAAAATACAAGAATATAATAGACTGACGTAGTCAGTTAACGTATTAAGCGGGTAGATATATGTACTCAACCAATCTAATTTATGATACAGTAGGAAATAATTTGATTGCTTCTCCAAGATGGTATGTAACATTTTAAAAATAAATCGGAGCACATGTGTTACTATAATAATAAAAATGTGTAAAATGTAATACAAAAGAGTGCCTGTCGAAATCTGTTTATATTGTATAAACAAATAATGAAGCATTGAAAAGATAGTTCGCAAACAGATTTAATTTCTACCTATAAAGTCAGTAATCGCTGAATTCAGCTAAAGTAATAAATTACGTTATTAAATTTTTTACAAATGTATATTTGGCGACGTTTGAATTAAAATATCCAAAGATGAACGACGTGAAAACTTTTTTTTTCAATAAGGGTCTGAACATAAACGCAGCAGGGTACGAAAGGGAAATGAAATTAATCTGGAGTTTGTGCTCTAAGATTTACAAATCTTTGTCGACACAAAAAAACCGAATGGCTTAAAGGGTTAATTGTACGAAGCAAGATCTCGTCTCGTTCGTGTTTTACAGGAACGCTTATCCAGAGCTTCGAGGCAGAAGATGACCGTTGGAATTTATGGGGCCGTTAAAGCATCCCCTTTGGTCTCGTAAGCTTCTGCCCTACCACTTTCTTTTTTATGACTCCTACGTTAACACGTTTACCACTACATAGATCGTTTTATCACATCATGTGAAACTATTTGCGAAATTCCGCGAATCTCTGTACACTCCAGTTACCGGAATTGAATTGCAAGCTTTGGTGTACAAAATATTTGCTCTCATTATTATTCGTTCGAAATAAATACCGACCTATTTTCTCATTTAAATACACATTATGCATCGAAACTCCTATTTTACATGGAAATTTGTATTTTAAAAGTTTATTTTATGGAACTCTGACCAAAGAAAATTCCAATAATTCATTCAACTAAATAACCAAATTCATTCGAATTGCAATATTGAAAATACAGAGTTTCTTTTTACTTTTTGATAATACGTACTGCATTATAAAATTGTGTATAAAATTCATTTATGTTGAGTGTTGCTGAAGTTGGAAACACTAATTTATGCTACTCGTAAGAATTTAATTAAAAAGTCAAAAGAAGACGAAGAAATTACTATATAATTTCGATAAGTTATACAATACATGTTAACATTATAATTATATTTTTAAATTAATACTAATTTTGAAGAATTGAAATGGTCACATTACATCAAACATGATTCTACATATTACTCCAGATAATGGAATCATGTAACACTGTGCTCTATCATGTTAAATAAAATATAACCTAAACGCTAACCTATTAAATAACATGTAACATCTTTGAAGTCAACAAGTTGTGATATTAATTCTACGAAAACTATTTTCACGTCTCGTCGTATCAATTAATTGGCGATTCAGTGTACCGCGTGTTTCAGAAACTCTGATATTGTTCTCGAAGTAGTGAAGGGTATCCTAAAATTAATAAGGCTTCTGAAAATTCAGAAGTGAGCATGGTGAACTATGTATAAGTTCTTCCATTCTTGACATGCCCCGCGTAGTTTGCACTGATAACAATCCGCTGGAGTTTAGCCCGGATAACAGTTCCGTGTCCGGTTTATGCTCCGGGTACCAATTAGTTGCGGGCATCACGAATGACTTCCTTCTAATTAACAAAGTTTTGTTTATCGATGACAACGAGAAAAGGCATAGGCGTGGAGATTGCGAATGATTAGGCTTTCCGAGCCAATAACATTGGTCGTAATTGGTCGTTCCAAAACTGAGTTGCTTCAAAGCTTTAATTAGCCAATCCTCTATAACTATTTCGAAATTAGTGCATGTCTATACTTCACCTGCAACAGCATTAGAAAATTAGAAATCATTCGAAACTAATAATAATTTGAATGTTCTCAATAATAGAAATCAATAAAATCATTATACAATTCAGACATTATTTTGATGTTAATTTGATGTTAGTCGAAGTGGTCACAACAGAATATGGCTAGAATATATTTTAACGTAGAATATAAAAGATAACAGAACAAAATATTTACTTTCAAGGCAAAAATAATCCTCGAGAGCATCGAAAGAAATTTTTTTTTATTAATTATCGAAAGAAATATTTTATACTCTTTCTAAGAGTTAATAAATGTTCAAATTTGAATGTCATATTTTAGAGACTGCATTACATAAATATGCTTCAATACAATTTAATACTATGTTTGTATACCCAAATTTTTAAATTCCATTAACATAATTGAAGTAATTACGCCGCCATGATCCTTTATTTCTTATGAAAGCTTATTTAGCATTTGTTAATTCACGAGATTTGCACACAATTTACCCGTTACTGCACGAAGCAGCGACGTGAAACTACGCATCTAATAAAACCAAGCGTACCGGATGTAATTGAATCTTGTACATTATGATGCGCTTTATAATTGACATTAGTCGTACATAGTACTGAAAGTTGTACCTGCAAGCCGTACAGGCTGCCTGATCACATTTATTTAACGAAATTCCTCGAGTTCTGAAATATTTCATCCGACCAGTGCTGGATAACGGAGTTATTTAATCGATCATGTATCGCATTACTAATTGAAATGTTACTAATTGCCATAAAACGGGGGCCGTGTACGATGCACGAAGTTTAATCGAATTTCGTGCAAATTTTCATCAGCTCCCCCCACCTCTAGGGGTCTAGAAAACGTTCTGATCAGTCTGTCAGTGAGTCGGGATAATTAAGTTTGACGAAAAGTCTACTTTCAAGGAAGCCAGACCCAATATGGGGCGTGTCTTTAATGGCGGCTGTTGTTAGCAGTAACCCCCGTAATCAACCGTGATGTCGAACTCCGACAGGTTTGACAAAACCTGTTCTTCTAAGGGATAACGTGATTAAAAAGTTTACCGTTCGTTCACGGCGTTGTCTCCATCGTACCTGACGAGAACCGATGGATTATCGATAGCGATAATGTACCAAGGCGGAAGAGGTAAGCAACAACCTTTCAAGCTCCAACGTAATTCATAATCGACCTATATTTTCGGATGACTGATCGCTGTTTTATAAAATCACGGTGCTGTCGCGAATTGATTTGAATGCAACAATGCAACAAGCGATAATTTCATCAAACGTATCGTAAGAGCTCTTGTAAAAAGATTTAATAACATTGAATACAAGCTGAAGATTGCAATACATGTGTTAATTAGACAGCGGATTTTTATGCGTTTACGACCGAAGTGAGCAAGAGACGCACAGAGCAGTGAAAACATCAGAAGAATTTAAAACTACTATTATACTATTTTCAACTTATTCTACCTATTAAGATATCGAACATATTTGCTCCTATTTTTTAATTAATACAATAAGATTATTTTGTAATATTGTAACATGATTATGTCATATTATCATTTATGTAGATTATTCTATGGTTATTCATGGTGCAAAAAATTCCCAGTAAAACTCCAAAATGTATTTTAAAATGAAAGTAAATACATTTTAAAGAAAACTACTAACAAATGTAGAGTACACCAATCAGATTTAAGAATAAAACTTCTCCTCAATTTTGCTAGTGTATTTTCAAAGCTAAAACAAATTTAGCAGATCGTATCTCAGGTGCAATGAGACGGTGTCAACAAGGGAAATTGTTCGAGCGTAGTAAACGGACGCGTCAAAATGTAAACTGCTTAGGCAGACGTCGGAAAATTATTCTGTCTGAGGAAGGATGAAAATTTAAAGGTTTCCAGAATTTCCCGGGAACTTCAAACAACGTCATAAGATGTACGCTGTCCTTATACTACTCACAAAGTAGTTCGTAACGTCGTTTTTTTATGACGTCGTATTTCTTGTGCTTGTGACACACTGACGCGCACTTTTACTATTAAGACGCTGGCCTCGCATCGTGTAACACAAAAACACATCGTCGGAACCAAGAAATAGGGAGAAATGAAAGAAAAAAAGAAAGAAAGGACGAAATACGATATCGCCCGCTTCCTTCATACAGCAATAAAACAATAGCACGTTTGGAAGGACAAATAAATTTATAGGCAATCTCGTCAATGTCCATTAATGGATCTCCGTGGATTCTTTCTGGAATCCGAGGCACGGCGATGTACACAGTGATGTGACACGGATCGACAAAAGGGGACCAAAACGAATTGGTAGCCGGGCACGTAGAATAAAGTCATAAAACTCGACTTACGGCAAGTCGTAACGCAAAATCTTTCGTCCATTTTTTTTCCCTCTTATAATTGGAGCTGTTTCGTCGGAGATAAAAAATTAAGCTTGTAATAAGGAAAGCGGGAAAGTCAGATTAAGCATTCCTCTGACCCCTGAGCTGCTCCTCCGGTTTAATGCCGTCATTTTTATTGAAAATATTCAAGCTGTCTGATTAACTAATAAAAAAGGTACACCATATAGAGACCCTTGGAACAGCGAACGATAAATAGCAGGCGAAGTTCTGCGACAAGACATTCTAGGCTCATCTTAACGGCACAATAAAACTCTTGCGGCTTAATTTCAGCCTTTACACGACGCGAACAGATGACGCCTAAAGTATTTTGTTTTATTCACACCGAGCCGAAGAAAAAGTTCCTTTTTCCAATAGGGTCGCGAAACTCCGCCAGTTTAGGTAGGTAATTCGAAAATTGATGTTTGCACCATGTCTTTAAATTACATTCTAGGAATTTATTAAAAAAGAAAACAGGCACAAGAATTTTTAATAAATACATAAGTGAATGTTTGCCACATTTTTGCAAGAAGATGTTTAAACATTCTGCATTTCTTTGAGTACTCTAGAAATAAGTACTCTGACAAACAGAAAGGGTAACAAACACTTATTATTATACAGTTCAAATTATTGCGAAGTTGTCTGCAATCACAGAACTGTGAATTGAAACGCAGGTTTATATAAATAATGTTGAATTTAACATTGTACGTCAAAATACAAATTAAGTATTATCAACTGAAATTCAAATAATGATTCTATTAATGCATATTTTAATTAATATTTAATCAATACTGTTATATCATAAAGTCGAAACATTGAAATATTTTTCCAATTACAATTTATACCGAGGAATGTCAATTAATGATGAAAATTAGTTATCTCTGTTTCACAATATTAAATAAAATTAAAATTGATCAATAAATATGTCATGAATTAGCAATTGTATCTTGGAATTTATGGAACAGTAAAATCGAGTGAGTATGTTAATTACATTGAAACATAAAAAAATGTGAATGTGAATATACATTTAACTTCCCATTGTATAATAATGTGTTCAAAAGAAAATGAATTTTTAAAATAATTAATAGTATGATAATTCTATTGATCCAGTTCAGAAAATAAATCGCGATGTCGAATACAGCGTACATACGTTTTGCATCAGAAAATCGTATTCCTGTGAAGGATAAGAAGTGGCTTAATATAGTTCGAGTAGTTCATCGAACATATATGTCGATGATATTAAAAAAAAAGAAACAATTTGTTTCATTGCGATCCGTTTCCCATGGCCGGTGATAAAATAAATCTATAAGTTGTTTTGCTTTCGTAGTCGTCGGTGCTCGCTCGTAGCAGAGCCAGCCCTTGTATTCGCCTTTTTCTACGGGCAGACCTTGGTTATTGGTAGGTTGCCGGTATCTCGGCACAAGCTTCGCCATCGTTGCTCCACTGTGGTGATATACAGCATAAAACCGCGAGAGAAATACTATCTTCATTGTCTAAATGGCTGCCGATAAAGCAACCCGAGTTTACTGCGGACGAGATTGTATTTATCATCTCGCAATGTCAGCCAACAACGCACACATTATGTACCTTACGGGCCAAGCTATCTAAGATACGTTCGTCTATCTTCGAAGAAAAATGGATTATGCCTTTTTGGACCGCTGAAACAAAAGAAAGAATAGGACTCCTGAACTTCTCCGATGATATATCCAAAAGAAAAACATGGCTCTCTCGCGATCATAGCGGCAATAATAATAGAAGCGATACAATTTCCAATGGGGAAGATAATGGATGGACAGTTGAGGCGTTGCGATAAATTACTTTAAATATATTTATTCGACGTAATGAACGCTCATCAAACATTTCGAAATGGCAGTACAGGACATTCAATTAGTTATGAATCTGCTAAACTTGTATGAACTGTGATCAGTCAATTAACTTTATGTGATACAATAATTATATTTCAGTACTTGATCACACGTAAAAATACTATACCTTTTCCATGGCTAATAATGGGTATAAATTAATTAATTTCTTAGCGTCAACACGGTAATTAGACATCTAAATCCGATGTAATCGGATTCTAACGAATATTTCTTTTGGATTAAACTAAGGCTATTTTAACCAATCGTGAAAGTTGTAGTGCGAGCGACTGAATGTATTTTGGTAAATTTTAACTGAATTGTTAAAAAGATCCCAGTATAGCACTTCCTAGACTGAGGAAACAGTATATCACTTAACGGTTAAAAATGTAGCCTACAGTGTACACACAAGCCTGAGAGCGTGCTGTATTTTTATATAAAGCTGTTTCGAAAAAGCCGAGCGTACAAATACTTTTCGAGCTGGCGTATTTTCGGGTAGGTAACTTGTAACGTTTCCAAATGGAACAGATAGGCGTTACGTGAACGTTTCGGCCGCAAAAGAGAATACGTGCGAGTTTAATACAAAATTTAGCAGGCTACCCTGGCCTGTGCGGCTTTATTTTCTTCTCTGCGGGAGAAAAGGTTGTGGTCACGTGCCGAGGAAAATGCCGGGCACGACCATCCACCGGCGACTAAAGAAGAATTCTATGCTTGAGCGAGCACACGCACGGCCAAACCTTTCATTCCACGTACGAGGAATAGATCTGCAAGCTCTATTAAATCGTGATTTGCAGGGGTAACTCGATTCGTACCGGAGAGTTCAAACCCCGGGATAAGATTTTCTTCCGCAAGAGGTACCCTGATCTATTTATGACCACACATTTTGAACGTAACACCCGTTCCTGTAGTAACACCATTGAAATTTATAGATTACAAGATTACCACTAGATTACGAATATTACACACGAGAATTTCTTGGGGAAATGTGAAATGAATCGGTTCGGAGAAACATATTGTTTACCGGCTAGGTAAAGTATTAACGAAAGAAAATAATTTTTGTTCGGCTCTTGTAAATTATAGAAATAATGTACAGGCAGATTTTGTACAGTTAAATGCATTCAAGATATTGGACCATAGAGTTTATTTGCGAGAAGTGATATCCACTCGTTTTGCATTATGAACTATAAAACGGACAGCAATTTCTAGTTAATTTTATTGTTCCAAACTAGTTATCTTTTCATCCACAAGTCTATTGTGCCTAATCATTTTCTTGATCAATCTAGAACATTTGTAATTTTTCTGTAAAACATTCTTAAACTTATTTAGAATTCTGGAAATCCTAGTACAGAATGAAATGTCTCAACAATATCTTTTAACTCTTGTTTCTTAACACGATGAATTATTAATGCCACGTTATTAATGACAATTTTACATGCTGATAAAAATTAATTGTACCTATCACAGACTAGCTAACAAGTCTTTATTCTTCACTTCTTAGTTCGTGCAAAATAAATCGCATGAGTTCCATAAAATTATCATCACTATTTCTTTACTCAACATGTTAAGCAAGGTAAGCGAATTAAACATTCTAAATACATTCTAGAGTATTCTGAGCTTTCGAAGTCTGCATTAAACACAATAAACTCATAAATAGCTTTCAAATATCAAATTAGACTGAAGTTGTCGGTTCACACGGTTGGCTGGAGCAGCGGTTTCCTGGATAATAAAACCGAGGAGATCATCTAGCAAAAGTCCGCAAGCATAATGTGGTCTTTTCATCATTCTTTTAACGTATTCCGCAGCCGTCGCGACGTGCAGGCCACGAGGGGGTGCCACTGTCACCAAGGGTTTGGAAAAACTCTGAGGACACGAGGCAGGAGCAATACTATCGTGACTGCCACATGATGTTCCTATGGTAGACCCTCTCTCGGACACACATATGCGACCATACACCCACCCGCCAAACCACCGTGATCACACGTACCCAGAACCTCCTAGGCACACATACACACACAGACAACATTTATGTACACGTTTCCTTGGAGGTCTATCTCTGCTCGTGTTTACTCTTACTACGGTCTGTTCTCATCTTCAACCGTCTGCAGGGCTCTCTATCCTTCATATCTGTCGTTCTTCCTCTCTCCCTCTCTCTCTCTTTCTTCTGCCTCCTCCTCACCCTCCTCTGATGGAGAATTCGACCCAGACCAAAGGACGGAGTCACGTCTCTAGACCGGAGTTGTTCTAATTAAATTACTTAAGCGTACGTGTATCCAGGGATGGTTTCGGGCTGATGCTGCTACACACAACTGCATGCCATGAACGTACCGAAGGACGTTTTGGTGTCGGGGAATGTTTCATTCGGACTTCACAAGTCAATGCACCTTCAAGGTCCGCCCTGTCTCTATTCTACTTCGATTCTACTGCGAAAGTAGATTTTGCATTCTGAGAGAAACACTGTTCCCGTTTCCGTGCTTCTACGGAGAAAAACCAGTGTTCAGCAATAATAAAGAACCGCTCTCGAGTTCACACTCCTGAAAGGGTGGTAAATGATTGTCAGGATTGTGTGTAATAAAGTGTAGACGATGAAACGTGATTGTACCAATCCCGATGAGGCATTTCAGTAATCAGTATGTTGCTGACGACTGGAAGTAATTATTGATGTACTCTGGATTTACGGAAGTACAATATTAATATCACGTCAGCTTAGGCCTTGAAATGTTCGCGGAGGTCACGAGATTTGTGGGTTTTCGTTCCACCGCAACGAATTAAGACATCGCGTTTAATCTCCCGTGAGAAGTAGCTGTCGGACGGATACTTTCTGTATCAGTTGCCCGACATGCTCCCCATAGAAGCAGAATTTCCATAAGCCCGGCGCGGAAACAATATTCGCCGTCAGGACAGTTTCCAATCTCCCGAAAAATGTTCTCCAGGTGAGTGATGGGTTTTTTATTATCCGAATACGCGCGGGTCCTTGCTCTGTTTACGATTTAATGAAAATTCAATGTCCTTCCTTGTTGCATCTGCCGACGTAGTTTCATAAGCTTCCGTCGCGCGCAGGGTGCACGGATTTTTGCGCTGGAGAAGAAAAAAAAAGGAATAACTTAATATCCGCCATCCTGAAACTCGTTTAGTAACGAAGAGTGTCCCCGGCAGTCTTATTATAGTTGGTGTCTTCTTCTCCTTCGCCCACAGAGCCCCGGCGACATCATGACGACAGGTGGAGGGTTAGAGAGCCGGGATTCCTTAGCTACCCTTCTCCTTTTCCATGACATCATCAAAGGATCTGTCAACCTCCATTACTGGGAAAGCGAGTGAACAGCGAAACCATGAAACGGCACTACCATATTACATGAAAGCCATTGTTCACTGGCGACAGTTGCACCATCGGCAACATAGTACTAGAGCAAGTATTCGATCTCGTAGAGACGGGAGACCTTCAGCTGGACCGATAGTCGCGTTCGATTAATAGCGGAATAATAATTCACTTCGAAAAATGATAAATTAAAGATTTTATACGGTTATGAGAAAAATGATGATGATAAAACACAACACAGCAGATTAGAAGAGAGGGAGCAATACTTTAAATTTCTTAATTAGAATTACAGAGATCCTAGTCTGTACAACTATATGTCTCAACAATAATATCCTTTAAATCTTGTTTCTCAACACAATGCATTATTAATGACACATTATAAGTGACAAATAAGACATTATTATTATATATATGTATATACATGTATTAGTATTATTGATTTTTAAATGTGTGAAATATTATTGCACTCACTAAGAGAAACGCGATAAAAACTTGAACATCTATTAATATTATGCAGTAATCGAAGCCACGTAGTCCGGTTATTGAAGTGAGCTCTTTGTAGACATATTGAGCTTGCACCCCTAATTAAAATCAGATTGTGCCTGCATAAATGCGTAAGACCGTAATCGGTAGAGTAGATGATTTTTCCGGAGAAAGATAGAGGCTAACTTTCTGACTGAGAAATTGGCTCTCGCAACCTTGTATTGTTTCGCGAGGTAAAGTGAGCGGCGGCTGTCGCCAGAGTGTACCATGGTGTACCTCTGCCGCGAACGTACAGCCAATTACCGGTGCCTGGGCATGAAATAACTGCATTATCTCTGTGGAAGCGGCTGCTACCACACTCTACGATCCACTCCTGGCAAAGTACACCGACCAACCGACCGACCAGTCGGGGGTCTGCCTTCTGTCTCGTCTCGTCGTCCATTCCGCCTCGAACTCGGCGTTCCCTTCGATTTCTTACTCCGTCCCTCCGAATTGCGCTGAAATTATGTTGCCTGAAATTTCGATGAAACGGGATTCGGTTCGAGTCGGCATTAGATTGAATTTGTCGAGTTATAGTCCTCGAGGACGGAAAAAAGTTTTCGGACGGAAGAACGGTTGGTTCAGGGATTCGAGACGACCTACGCTTGCTGCACAGTCTGCCGACTTGTACACGTTTCTCCCCGAGAACCTCTTCCTCTACATCTTCTCACTTCTATCCTCCACCCCTCTCTCATTCTAGGACCTTCTCCTTCTGTCCTCCTGTCCCTATCCGACTCTTTGCCATGTAGCTACCTTCGAACCGGATAGAGATTCTCTCCCGGTGGGATTTCCTGACGTACTACCTAGGAAACTCGTCTCCAGTGCTTGCGACAGTTTTCCTAAATTACGGTCAACCGTGTTCATATGAAATGATACCGAACACGAAATAAAGTCATTTAAATTCTTACGTCGTGGACTTGTTTCTTGACATGATTATTTTGTTTCTTAACTTTCGCTCGTGTCAATTTTATTCGTTTAAAATTGTTGATATATTGAACTAAATCGATCGTGGATAGATTATACAAATCTTTGCACGTGAAATGCCCGATTCACAAAAGTAACTTTAAGTAAACATTATATTTATAATAACAATAGTTGAACAGAAGAATTTTGATTTTATTTATTTACGTGAAAAATGATTAGGTCAAGTTCTTATTTAATTTTCATCTATATGAAAAGTATTTATTATTAATTAGTTTGATTAGTGTGTAGAAGTTATTGTCATGTATACATCGATTTATTTATTTATTTATATAATATACAGTCATTCCATATTCTTAAAAATGTGATATTAGGAATATATACGATGTACTACCACTACAAACAAATATGTTAAAAATTTGAGGTGTCGCTGATCGGTATTGCCACTAGAAAGATTGCTACAGCGTTAGGTCCAGAATTACCGGGAAAATAGATAGGAGAACGAATAATAATGGAAGGATATAGATGAAAACACGGAATAAGTTTACCGCTAGCATATGCGCGAGATTCGACGGCAAAAACGACAGGCAAAAAGTATTAAGCTCCGCTCACATTATCTGATTGCGATAGCTGTCAGCGTCGAATGAATTTCGCCAATATTTTACTCACGGTGGATTTCATACGCGTTATCTCACCGAATCGAATAACAAACGAACTATCATGGTAAAAGGCGCGTTTAACGTTATTATGGGGCAAAAACGAAAGGATCGATGGAAGGACAAAGAAGAGCAGATAAGGCGGAAGGAGGAGAACGAAACGCATTCCTCGTTCGTAAATGATGTCAAATAACTTTCGAGCGAAGGAAGGAACGGATGGCCGGTACGGAGCAGAGGAAAGTAAATAAAAGGCCATTCCGATTGGGCGATCAATTACATCGAGTCTGCATTATTCATGGGGAGTTGGAGCAGGCCGCAGAAAGCTCTACTTCCTCTGGCCCCTCATCCTTGAATCAAACTAACAGGGACAGAGAGAGAGAGAGACCGGCCACGGGGGTGAGAAAGCGCGAGAGAGAAAATGTATATTTGCATTGGCAATCACTGCGAAATCATGGATATCGCTCCTGGATTCCTGGGCATCGAGAAGACGCAGGCTTTATTCCGAATAATTTGAAAAATTAACAGACCAACTACAGACCCGTTCATGAGACTGCAAGAAATTCGCCCAGGTTGTCGGCTAATAGATATAAACGGGCAAACATCGAATCATAAAACTTTAACCCTCATACGTTCCTCAGGGTGAAATTTACTCATTCACTATTTTTACATACTATGAAATTATTGGTCCCTCTTTATCTGAGTTGGGAGACGTATTTCTATAAAATGTGACGTGATATATAAAGAAAAGTTTATTACTTTGAACTTTAAAGCAAAAATGAGTGAGAAAGTATAATAGAATTTTTTATGGAACTATCTTTCAGGAGCGTATGAGGGTTACTGTGCATTATTAGATAAGTCTTAAAAGTTTCTTTCTTAAAAATCTTAATAGTATCTTTTATAGCTTAAATAAATCTTTTAATTCCAAATGGCGGGTTCTAAATTATGTACATATAAATTTTATATATAAAATATATATATACTATATTATATCCAAAGACATTGTATCGAACACTGCTTTTTGTGACTATTTAGGTGCTCTGCTTTGATTGAGACACCCTGTATATATAGAATACAATAGAAATTGTTAGAAGTTTGAAAATCTAAAGATGTAATGAAAAATAGTTACTTCTAGTGCTTCATATACTTACATTAATGTATATGTGGAAAACACTGCATGATTAACAATGGCAATGTTCCTCGTCTTAACTTTAATGCTTTCTCGTTCAGGAAATGATAGTGGTACCTGGTACAATCGATTAAATATTGTTTTCCTTTTGATGAACATTCCAACATTCAACACAAACTCAATGATAAAATTTGATGCTCGTGAATTCGAGTTGATTGCAAACCGAATATAGCAAACAGTTATTAATTGAATCATTGAAATTTGTTTAATCGCAATTATTCTCTCGCTCGACCCAAAAGGGTTCTACTGGATAAAAAAATTGTTAGAAGTTATCGGCTATTTCTTGGTATGTCGTTCGAAACTGTAGCGAGGAATAAATATTTAATGTTTAAAGCTTTGGAGAGGAACGTTATCAATCGTTCTATATGGACTATGGAAAATTGGTTCCGCGACTAGACGCGGAAGAGTCGCAACCGGATACGTGGCCCGTAAAAGTTAGAGATGTATAATTTCAAATCCTCGAGAGCACGAGTGAGGTACTATAAAACAGCGAAAATTAAATTCTTTTATAGAAGCCCGACATGTAATACACAGTTACGGGCGTCTCCAATATTATTCATCCCAGTTATTGAGCTCCTCCTTTCTCAGTTCCGTAGTTTCCCGGATATTGTTCGACGTCAATATTGGAATTCCATGCTATATCTTCGCACCACCGTTTCGCTTTATATAACATTCGCGAATAAGGAAATTATCACGTTCGCCGCGTCACCGTGTCGGCGGACAGCGGCGCAGCGGCGGCGTGGCGCGGCGTCGGAGGACTAATAAACTTCAATAGAAAATTAGTTTGCAATTAGTTTCTAATTAGTTGAGGGAAAAAAAGATGGTGGCGTGGCCGTCTCTCGCCACGCCGCGCGATAAATATAATAATGTTGAGTTTCTGGGAAAGAGCCGTCGCTTTTAACCGACTTAGAGGGAAGTTATGCCTCAGAAGCAAGATAATAATGACTTTCGAACATAGCCGACGACCTTAATGGCGTTTCAAATCGGTTCATAAATGTAAAACGGGACGGTTAACGGTGCAGGATATGATTCCGCGTCGACGAAAATTATTGTACCGGCAGAAGAGGCAATCTGAAATTGAAGTCGAAATAACGTAGAAATCTCCATGCGAGAGTCCGGGACGGGGGTGGACGACATCTTCATGCTTGGGTGCACCCTCAGTACGCTCCGACGAATCGGTAGCATTCGACTGCCGCAAAAGCGAACCCAGTCCGAGTACGTCATCCGGTAATCAAAGTGGACTCGACCTCATCCTCCGACGTAACGGCTATATAAGTATATCAAAGCAGTGGTTTGGTCATCGTTTCAACCGCTCTTCGTTCCTTCCTCCTTCTTTTCCGGCTCTTTCACCGTTCCCGTCCCCCACTTTCTCTCTACCTCGTGTTATTACGTTTCTCCACATCTTTGAAGGTGCCGTTGAGCAGAAATTATGAGTCCTCATGCACTATGGGTTTGCTCGTCTACTTTCTGCTCGAATTAAGTATGGGTGAAGAGGACGAGGGCGGGGGCAGAGAACGGTCGAATGCAAATACAAAAGCGAGCTTGAACGTTCTCCTCCTTCTTCCCCTTCTCCACCCATTCCTCTACTCGAGAACTACCTATTTGTTGCTATCAGCTAAGAGACCGACGAACCGGCGATGCGACGGCCTCGTTGTTTTCATAACCTCTTTATTTAGCGGAGATGTGTACTTTCCAACCGGCGCAAAGGAAAACGAATATTTTATAATTTCAAATGAAAATTTCTCCCAACTCTTTCCTTCCGTGCCTGTGGTAGAACGTGCTCGAGGGAACGCGTCGAGACGTACTTGCGGTGAATGATTACGTTCTCTGTTTTAAAATGTGCTTATTATAGTAATTAAAAACATTTTTGGATGTTTAGAAACAGACCAGTGAAGAAATTTTCAATGTATTGAAACAATTAAAAGAAGCCACATTTTTCTTATTTCCTGTTCTCTATAATAGATGCAGAACATTTTCATTTTTTCAGAAAATTCGAAATCTTACCGGAAGTGCTGTCTACGAATAGAGCAAAGCGTGTTTTCAGGAAATGGGAAACTTCGACTGAAAATACTGAGCAACACCTTCCCGATTATGAATCCGCAAAAACTCGCACGTCCGAAACGAGTAGATTTGAATTCGAAAAGTGGCCGAGCTGCCAAGTATCTTAGAAATTCAAATTCAATATATTTTCCAGCAATAATTCCGGAATATATTTCGTTGTATTCGGAAACCCGCGTGCCCGCATATGCAACGCGGGGTTCACAACACACTTGAAAACCCCTCTTCGGCGTGTGATGCCTTTGAAAAGCGACCCTTTTTAAGCGCTTCAAGTATGTTCCGCTCCGCGCGTTGCGCATGTTGAATGGGCTTCAAATGTTGTAGCACACCAGTTCCATCGTACGGTTAATCGCAATCGAAGACTTTAAACGCGGTAGTACACGTAGTTTCAAGCTTAACCCTGCTGTGCTCGAGTCTCAGTGGTTCTGCGAACGTTCTTCAGCCAATTTGATTGTATTCGGCATAAAAGAAACCAGCAAACGAAATAAACAGCTACGTTTCTGTTTGAGAAGAATTTTTGTTTGAATTCATATATTCCAGTCAGGAAAATATTATACGTATACATGTCCGTAGAATATATTGTTTCAGATATCTTAGTTACAACTAGAAATTTTTATTACACAGTTTCTAAAATGTCTATTTTACATACGAGAACATTTTCAGAACGTTTATTAAAAAAGATTTGTATAGAGGAGACGATGAGACACAAACAAACTTTGAATATATAAATATACATGGTATATTTGTAATAAATATTAATTGTAAGAATTCTTTAATATTATTCCGGTACCATTCGTCGAATAGTATTAAATATTTCCTGTGGAGGATGAAAACTTTTTTAATATTGAAGTATGAAATATCTGTTCTTGTTACAGGAAAATTAGAATTTTTATGTTCTATAAGTTTATTGAAGCTAAAACTTTTAATTACGAGAACTTTTTTTTATGTTTTTTTTCCGTGAGTGTAAATGAGTGCGTTTTTTGAGAAAGTTTCGCTCTCTCTCCATGCTTTAAATAAAATCTATTGAAGGGTTTCTTAATTTTTTCAATCTCTGCATCGAATTTAAAAGAAGCTACTTCCTTTCAACTCTCGGAACACTAATTCATAACAAAGAGTTTATTTCTTGCATATAAAATTCTTTAAATGTTTTTAAATTGCAATATTGCGTACGTTCAAAAGTTTTTGATGCGAATATAGTGACGTGGACATTTTTTAACATATATCTGGAATTATTTGCTGTTTCCGGTGCACGGATCTGTTACACGCTTGAATCGTGTTCGTGAAATGTTGTTTGCCAGTCAGGAATTATATCGCATAAAATATGGATGTAATATGATAAAATTCAATTGCAATGTAGCTTGCGATGAACTAATAATGTATAAATTTTTAGATTTATCATAAATTGAAAATTCGCCAGGTTGTCATGTATTAGAATTTAAAGGAAGTAGAATAGGCTAACCATGATCAGACCCGTTAACCGATACCATTTCAATAACACACGTATTTGACGAAGTTATGACTTCTTTGTTCTCAACGACAAAACCCTGAACAACTTTTAAAATTAAACTCGCGATCATTTTAGTTGCGAATCATCCCCGCGCACCCCTGCAACGCATCACGGTCTGCGCCGGGTGAAGGGTTAAATTCCGACCGCCACCAAGGAGACAGCTTTTGAGCGTCCCCGAAAATTCCAAAAATACATGTACGTGTGTTTGTAAGATGAGCCGGCTCGCTTCGTAATCGCACGGGTATCCGCAACACTCGGAAAGGATCGGATTCGTAGCAATGCGCTTTGCGGCTACGACGCCAATGCGTCGAGGCGTGGCGAGGTTAGTTTAGTTGGAAACATGCCTGGGCGAGCATAGCAAACACGCGCAACTGACACTGGAGGGCCGGCCTCATGGCGGAGGCGTATACCAACATATATATGTATATATTGTATATAACCCGTGTATATATACACGCATACATACATACATGGTATGTACACATACAAATACATACAGATGCAGATCCGTGTGTACGTGTCCATCTCCGCAGACACATGGTCGAAGCCTGTGTATATACGGCTAGGTTTACGTGTGTTCACCGTATAGGAGCCAGAGGAACGGCGAAGAGGGGTCGAATAACTCGGTCGTCGGAGACGACGTGGACAAACAGACGTGCCAACGTCCACGGGGACATGGAAAACACGACGGCGTCGGCGTCGGCGTAGGCGGCGCCGTGAAACGAGAAATCCGCGTTTACCCTCCGGCCAGGTTTTCGATTGTCCGGTCTACAGCCTTCGGTCGTATCACGATGAAAATCGATCTGCAGGGACACGAGCTATCGGAGAGGCAGCGCAGACTTCCCGTCATGAAAATACGACAGGCTTTTCCTCATCCAGCGAACGCGATACATTCGATACCCTCGATCTCTCCCCGCATATGCGCTCGCCAGCCAGCGAGCACAGCTACCAAGCAGAGCTAACGCGCGTATCCGAGGATACGCATAGCGGTATCGAATTGGAAACGATCGCCGGCGCATTCCTGAATGAAAGGAGAGACCCACGCTCACCCCGGAACGGCTTTGCTGCCCAGACACACTCGTTTGACAGGGAATGCAGGTTCCCGAGCACGAACGGATCAGCCTGATTTCACTCCCGCGATGATATGATTGCTATGCTGGATTTCGAGAGCCTGACCCCTGCCCCGGAAAATCGCTCGGATTGAATTAATCTTATTGTTAATTTATTTGTGCGATCGGCTGGGGAAATGCTCGTCTTTCGAGTATGGTTTGTCAATCTCTCTCAGGCGGCACCCTTTCAGAATTTTCAGCAGATAAGGTAGCCTTTAGGGGCAATCTCTGTGGGCTGATTGCAACGAATGTTCCAAAAGTTGTTACACCAGGCGCCTGGCCTGTATTAACACTAAAGCCTTAAGAGTGGTTGGTATGTATTCGCTAATAATGTGTAATGGTAACGTTAATTAAACACACGTTTTTCTAAATGAAATTCCGTCAAGAAATTTTTTTATATGTAATGGCAGAAATTGAATTTTTTCAATACAGTATAACGAACATTGAATTTCTTCTATATATTAGAAGATAGAATTTTTTTATCGCTTACGTTGTTCATTTACGAGATTGTAATCTACATTTGTATGTTTTTCCACCATCGATAGTACAATAATTTAAACCACACTTTTTTCATACATCGCATAATGTTATTTGTCAATATATCCATTTTTCTACTCATATAAATAGAATACACAACGAACGGATTGTGTGATTCACGTTTTCTGTGGCATTCTGCAAATTTGAATAAAACGTTGTTTAATATTCACAGCAAGTATACCAACAACGTGTTTATCATCATCCGAGAAAGCAGAATAAGAGATTTCCTTAAAGTGAAAATAATGAATACGTGTATTATTAACAGTACGATATAAATCTCTGTTCTCTCTTTCTCTCTCTCTCTCTGCATGAGATTTCGAGTATTTATTTTGCAAGCGTCACGTAATGTTACCGAATTCCAGTTCATTTTCAAGAGCTAATCCCAATTTCCTCGAATTTCTCACAATCCGATCACGTTCTGAACAATAAGTTCGTGTTACGATGGATTTCATTCATTCTCCTCAGTCCTTTAACTCTATTCGTCGCTTTCCACGACGTCATAAATAATTTACTCGCGCTAGGGTGTAGGATTACAGATTCCCGTCGATCGTAAACCGTTAGGCCCCTTTCACATGAACTTTCGCAAGCTGAGCTTACGCGAGTCGCCGTGGTTACCTGAGCGATTTCAGGGGCGCCGGTACTTTGTTTCCTATTTTCTGTTCGTTGTGTGTAATGTGCTTTCTACCTGTGTGCGGACGTATACGCGTTGCCATAAAGGCGAGGAACATACTTTAATCTAAAAATTAATTAACAATCTTTTTAATCAATGAGCGAGATTATGAGCATGGCGGTGTAAATGAATATAATTCTACTCATTTTAATAACGTTGCTATTGTATTTGCTGCAAATTTTGTATCGCACATTTTCTATTGGTGTACTCCATTTTATACTGATATGACACAACATAACGAAAAGACATACCATATTGTACAGTTTTATTATGACAGAACAGAGTAGAATTGTCTGACACTACTGAGCAGAGGTGTTCACTATTCTGTCTGACCATAGTTCACTGTTTCTACTTATTATGTTACCGATATGAGACACGTATTTGGACAACAGTTTTCCAGATCGCTCCTCATTGACACGCAGTTGCCTATGAAAAATCAATATACTTGTACATGGTGTAATACCGAGTTACAATACATTATTTATTAATACAAACATATATGTACAAATAGAAGCGTCACGAAGAAAACTTTGATACTTTAATAGCCAAAACAAAACGGTCTTGACTAGAACATCGCTAGTACTTTTTCAGTGTTCCGTTTGAATGATTGTGAGCAACATTAAAAGTATTATAATTGAACATTCGTAAAGAAGTTCAAGCAAAGACAGATTTAATATTGAGCAATAAACATATCAAATTAGAAAAACTCGTGATATTTTAATGTAACGATAAGGACACGATATTTATCAGAATTTCGATATTCACGTGGCCACATAAAAGGCATTAAATTTTTATACCCGATGAGCTGACGTCGGTTAGCAGGAAAGCGTGGGGCACCGTCTGCGCGTGAGGTGTACCAAATCACGTGTGCTCATGTGAATTTCAATGATATTTCTCCCTTATGGCTTAACTCGGCTCACATGGGTCGGCTCGTGCCAACTCGCGTGAAAAGCTTTTTAACACTTTCCCTGCTACTGACGCATACGTTACGATCCGTCAATTGTTTCAATAATGCCGCTGACATAACTGTTGCATTTTTGCTTATACCAGGCATTCAATGCTGTTACGCTTGCGCAAGAATGAGAACACTGCATCGCTGCGATAACGTAAATGATCCCTATACAATTCCCATCGAATATCGATGATTGACATCCTTCGTATTTTCACCTTCTTATATCTTACAGTTCTAAAATGTAAAGCACGCTTCTATGACTGAATTAAAATCAATGCCCCTCTCATAGAACTTTATTTGTCGATCACTTAATTTAAATTAATTTGATGCATCGTGTTTTTCATGTAACTCTATCGTTCTTAATGTGGCAGCTATTCTTTCTAGTGAATCATCAGAAATTGACTAATTAAATGACGATTTTAATACTTCGGATCGGAAAAGCCGCGAGCACCGTCGTCGAAGAGATAAAAAATAGACAATGGTCAAAACTGTACAGTATTATAGCAGCATAATCTAAAAGCACGGAATAATACCTTTAGAAAAGTCCGTGTCTCCGGAACGGTCGACTTTCGAGAAAAATCTATAAAGGAGCTCTAGGAATGGTCGAAGAGAGCAGCGGCTACGATTTTATGATCGATCATGGTTGTTATTATCGCATCGCAACGGGCGTCTCCGTTGCATGGACCGTGGAGTGCTAGGTTACCAATGACCGGGACGGAGCGATAAACGACAAACAAGGACCGTTTATGTCGATCTTTTCGAACGATTTCATGCGCTACGTGTCCCGCCGCCACTAGGTGGATCTTACTTTTATGTCGTGCAATACGCTCACGCTTCACGGCAATGCGACGTATCAGGAGAGTCCCGACGCTCCTTTGTATGCCGTGATCTCTCCTTCTCTCTCCTCTCCTCCTCTCCTCTCCCTTCCGATCTCTCTTCCGGCGACCATCTCTGCTATTCTCGTGTGGCCGTTACACGCTGTAAACGTGCGTTTATACAGGTCTCAAACTGTCGAACAGTGTGTCGCTTGATTGCGCGTGCATCCATTTTGCCAGCGAGGCCGTAAAACGTTTATGCGACGGATCGAAGTTCGCTGCGCCTTCGCTAATTTCTTACCGTTCGTAACTTACTTCGCTAATTCGAGGTTCGATGTGCAACTCGAGTAATTGCTATTGACCGTTGTAAATACGTTCTGCGAGAATTGAGAGCATGAATCACTTCGACAAAATTAAAACGGATTATTGGAGTGTCCCCAAAGTTTCTTTCGCAGTGTTTCGTATTGTTACACACGCGAGTGTAGAAAATTTGTTATCCTAGACCGAACATCTGGTCGTTAGTGTTTCGCTAGTTCTGAAGCTTCCCTTCGCTTAACTTAGGTAATTTGTTTTTTCTTAAATGAACTTTTGAGACAGCTTAATATTTGATAACATGCAGAAATATAGCAATATTGTCTGGTGGCACCAGTATGCGTCTTTAATCGCAGAACGAGTACGCCATATTGTTATCCGCTGTGGCAGAAAACTTCGAATGAAGTATGTTAAAAGTGTTTAGTTTCATTGGATAATCGTTGCCAGCTTCGGAAGTGTCCAGCGACAGCGTATTGACGCGATACTCGTGGCTCCGCAATTTCGCGACGGTGCTTCATCTTTAATAAAAAGATTTTAAAGGGATAAAAGCCTCCATTTACTCTTCGCTTTGGTAAACGGGAAAAAATTCGAATAAAACCGCTTCGCGTTTACCCTTTCATTTAATTATCTGACTATTCTCGTAAAATTATACTGTTCCCTGTGTGTAACTGCGGTTTCCACGGTCCTCGAGAGCGCCGAAACCCATCCGGCATTGTGTAAAATGTACGTGGGAATTTCCTGTAATAATAACAGAGTGCGGTCGTCGGTTACTACCGGTAAGTTCAGCAAGTAGAAAGATTCGTCAAAATTGTTTGCACCGAAATTCCGTGCGTTACAGCAAAATTGAGAAAATTTGGTTGCACGTTAGACAATTTCTCATCTCGTCGTGAAAAAAGGCCAGCGGCATCGCGGCGGAATGTCGGATTCGAAACGCCCACCGAGTTCTCCCTTGTGTCCGTGTAACGAGTACGAGAAGGGCGTATCCTCTCTCGGAAAATATGTTCGCCGTGGGCTACTAGTTTTAATTAAATCTGCGCTTTCTGCCGTCCAGGTATGCCGGCTGTACAACCAAGACGATTAGCCAACGGTTTCACTGTCTCAACGCAGCGCGTCACGCATCCTACGCTTTTAAACTGTTTAGTTCCGAACTAAATGTCCATCTAAATCTCTGTTTCTGGCCTCGTAATTATTTGTGACACCGCGTAACTACGCCGAAACATTTCGCGGTGCTACTCTGCGGCCGATCAAATTATTTTAATCACTTGGATACCTTAACAACCACACGCTATAACTAAGTAAACTGTGGTTCATTTTAATAGGTTTAGCAAATCGAAGACTTTCTACTATTTTAAATTATATCTACTCGTTTTTGTTGTAAATATATCGGAAGAGGATACGGTCCGCTACGATCAGACACGCTAGACGTTAGTCATTGAATATCACCCGTAACCGAGAAATTTTCAAACTCAGTTTCCTCTAAGTGAAAGATTCAACGAAATGTATAAAACATACTGTATTTAACTTATTCACAGTTTTAATTTATTTGTCTACCCAGAATAATTCTCTTTTCGATTAAGCCATGCATTCACCCTGTATATGTGAGTGTCCAGGGAAGTTCCGTGCGAGTGGTACCCATGGGTGTTTTATGTATTGCCTTTTGTTGTTTCGCTTGGAAACCAGTCTTCTTGATTACGAGTTGAGTAAAGTTTGTATTGTGCTCTCCTTGAAATACGTTTCTGTTTAAACTACCGCTGTAAATTTACCTAATTTTCTTCTCTTAGAATTGTCACTTGTGATAAATCACATAGTGACTCGTTTTGTACGAGTCCCCGTTCTATCCGCACCTACCTATACGCAATCGAGGGAAAGTTTCTCGAATGAAATGAATTTATTCTTTTAATTTCATATTTGCGTTAGACTGTTTGTATAAGTGATAAATGGTGACGCTGCTATTTTATGTTTTCGTAAGAGGATTAATCCAAATTACAATTACATAAGACTTCATTAAGTATGAATCAGATGACGCAGAAGCGGATTATAATCTTCGAGCAATCTGAAAATAGTTGACCACTTTCCGTACCATTTTTCGTTGAGGGAGCCTGCAATCTCTAGCGACACCGGCTGATATTTATTTAGACATGCCTCTTCTGCCAAGCAGAGTGTGTGCACCGCCAGTGGATTGTGCAACGACGGCTTCCTTATTTGGCGTGAAACTGACGCAAAAGCCCGTAGTCATCCGACATCACGGTCCAGCGGTTATGGTTTGGTCCCATAGTGTCTTGTGGCGGGTTTACGCCACGTCGTCTACCGGAGGAAACATTCGCTTTGGCCATGGTTTAAGACGGGTCGAAGGTCTCCCGGGCAAAGCTTCTGAATAGAGTTACCTAACGGCGCGCAAGGGGGCAACAAGCTCCCTGTACTTGGTGTACGTCCGTATAGGTACATATTCCCAACCGGCCATAGGAAATCTTCGATATGTACCAATCGTCGAGATAGTCTCGTAGTGGTAAGCCTGTGTAATGTTTGCCAGATGAGCGACTTTCACCGGCATCTGTTTACCGGACGAACGACTCCTTCCTAGCCGATAACTCGCCCTGGCCTTTCTGTTGCTTCTTTCTTCTTTTTTTTTGCACGAGTTTTTTTGTTCCACCTTTGCCATACTTTCCTGTGCTCAGTTGCCCATACACGCTGCCATTTATCGCGCCACCCCAGTTGTCCCGACAACTCCCGTGGAATGGTCACTTCGACTCGTTTTACTCTACTTATGCACGTTCATCGTGGTCAATAAGTGTTTAAGTATAATTTGAATTTTTTGAATGAGTTATTGGTAATTTTTTACGTCCAAATTTCTCACGAAGTGCACCTCCTCTTCGTTACTATTGCAACGACATCCTCTCAATGTCTATTGGAATGGTTGAAACAAATAATTATGCCAAGATAATAATTCTAAGGAAGAGGGTACAAAGAGAGGAGACAGTAACCTTATGGAAGAAACTAAAAATGATGGAAACGTGAATATCATCGAATAAAATAGTAAACGTATCTAGAGAAAATATATTCTCGTCAGAAAAACAGACTAGACACCTCTATGAAAATTACAGTTGTAACTGCGGCTCGAATCTGTGCAACATTTTTGCCTGAAAGTTGAAATCGCTGGGCAGACCGTTCCGGCAAATCGCTCTTCAGCCACACACGTTGCGAACTATACAACCTGCACTCCGACAGGTTTTATGACAGTATCGTAGTCAAACCCAATCGCGTCGTAGCACGGTGCCCACGTTACGATTATCGTCCAGACAGTGGAGTCGTACGAACTTGTACAATACATCTCGCGATCAATCGTAACGCGCGTGTGCCCTTTTCCTCCGTAGCTCGCCGAGATCATTCAACGGACGCTATCGTAGCACTTTTCAAAAGAAAACTCGAACGTTCGCGTCATTGAATAGCCGGGCAGCTTATCAAAGTCTAAACAACCTTGTACTTCTTTTCATTGTTGAACGTTCCGTCTCGAAATTTCGCGATTCAAAGTTAAACAGGAGTTCCCGGAGAGCTCCTTTTCCCTTCGAATTTCTTTTCCGCTCTTGAAACATCGAAAGTTGGCGGGAAAAATACGGGTACGCGGCCCACGTCCGACGCACGAGGAAAATAATTTGTAAAATAAACTTGTCGGAATGCGTTGGCCCGCGCGACAGCGAAAAATATTCTCGGCTCGCTCTACCGCGAAAGCGTTTCGAAAAAAAAAGAAAAAAAAATGTGAACACGCTCTGTAAAATTTCAGCTTGATTCGAGGCCTGCACACCGCACACCGGCGATGTTTAAACAGCGTGGTGCAGAGGGCGGCGAAGAAATAGAGAGAGGCGTGGGTGGAGCCCGGTGCATAGTCGCCGGCACGTTCGCCTTAAAAATTACTGGCGATATTTCAGACGCGGTAATACGCGGAGTTTAACTACACCCACCAAATAACAAGAGCAAGACGAATGAAGTACTTTGCCTTACATAATTCATTCTCGAGTTTCTATATAGCCCGGCCGGAATGACCGTATTTTCTATGCGCCGCCAGACCGCCTAATCATACGCGCTGAATGCTAAATGTCCACGTCTCTCCACCACCGGTGCCTTTCGAGCTTTGACTCGACCAAAGTATTTCGCTGGTCTTTTGTACCTCACGTGGCACAATCGTGGAATTTCACCTCTGTTTCGCGCACTACCCCACCCTACACTTCGTCTACTCGCAGAATTTCATTGAATTAAGCGACATCGGAATTTTATCATAAATCCTGTCACATCTGCAGCCTTCGACGACGCTCGCTGCGAACGTGATGTCGAAATTCGGATCACTGATTTATAAAAACGTTCGAATTTTTATAATTCTGGTAGGGCACATATACAACCGTGAAGACAGTATAGTCCTGACTTAAAATCAAATAGAAAATCATATTGTTATACTATTTTAGACTTTCTAAACTTATTTAGAAGAGGAAATACATTTTCAATGGAAAGTATGTATTCATGAGATGTATATTCAAGGAATTATACATGGTTTTTTAATGTGAACACATCTAAAACTTGAAGATTTATCACTCGATTAAACCTGAGTGAAAAACAAAGAAGATTAAGTTAATTACCACCTGGTAAAGTGTATTCACATATTCTTGGGACACTCTATATATTCGTTCAACTTTCATTCAGAATGTACACGAGTAGCACCACTTAGAAAACACATTGAACCGAATATCGAATAGAACGGTCACGTGCCTCTCAATTTGATCCTGAATTTCTAAATACCGGTTAAACGATTTTACTGCTGAAATATTAAAATACCGTGTCCTTCACAGCAAATATCATTGGCATTAAATAATTCAACGGGTCGAAACTGCAGACGAACGTGCAGTTACAAACGCAAGAGCGGAAATTGGAATCCGGCGTCCGCCTTAATTCGTATTGAATGTTTTAATCGTTCGTTAGAAATTTACGAGACCGTACTGTAAACCTCTGATTCTTTCTAAAGTGAAAAACAATTCATAGGATTAAAGAAATCCATTAAAACCTCCAGACTGGATTACCACGATACAAACTGTCCCGCCGGTAGCGAGATACGAGAGAGGAAGTGCGGGGGCGGAATCAAATGAATGAAACGGATTCTAATGATCCGGAAAAAATCAGGGCCGCCTCACTCTCTGCGGTGACATATATTAAAATCATACTAATATTTTGCTATCTTTTTATCCCGATGTGTTCTGAACTGTCATTTAATTTCTAATATTTTACGTTCCTGATGAGTTATATCGTGATGCTAGGAATAAAACATAGTTTACTGATTTAAATTGTGGCCAAAAATTGAAGAATACATTTCTTAAAATACCATTAAGTATGAAGACTAAATAATTCAACTGTTCCGAAGAAGTTAGAGAAACTTGATATTCACAATTACCGTACGATGCAGTAGCGAAAGTTAGTGGACAGAACTGTTGTCGGGGTCATGAGGGAACCTGTTGTAGCATTTAAGGGTTAACTTAAAGGACTTAAACCTTCTGGAAATCCCAAGTGGATTACCGCGATACAAACTGTCCCGCACGATTGAGAAAGAGAGAAAAACTGGGCGGAATAAAATGAATGAAACGGATTCTAATGATCCAGAAAAAAATCGAGGCAGCCTCACTCTCGGCGGCGAATCGGTGAAAATAATTCGAGTGGGTACTCCTTCCGGAACGCCGGGGGCTACGAGGGATAAGTAAGGGATTCTGTCGTGGCTGTTTAAGCGGCGCAGCTTCGTGGCTAAGATTGGAGTTAGCTCACCCTCCACCGGATACAAACTATTGCATCGCATCGTCCGCCTCAGGATGTCCGATCGAGTTATCGTTCGGTACCCTCCTCTGCTCGCCTTCTTAATCTAGAAACGCGGAACGTACCTACAGGCTACAAGCCACCCCATGCTACCCGGCTATTCGCTTTCAACCTCGTTCCCTCTCACCACCCCCACCCACGGTAACCCCTGTGCAACTCCCCTAGCCTCGGCCGATTCTTCTTCTAACCGGAGCTACCTTCCGGTATCAGAATAATTCGCATTTATTTGATGCGCGCCTCCAACAGGGCCGTCTCGACTTGCTATAATGAAATGTCGTCGTGTGCAATAAGACGAAGGTCGATTCTTATATTAGCGGAATAAAGCTTTTATTATGTTGCCTCACGGACCCTCGCGAGATCACGATATTGTCTACTTTTAGAACTGGATTGCACGTAGTAGTACAGCGTCTCTTTATTTCACCTAACTTAGACCTAACCCAGAACTTGCGTACTGGTTGAAAAAAACGTTTGCGCAAAGTAATTAATATCACTTCTGTGGATTTATATTGTCGAGCAACACAGACTGAGATAACGTTATGTTAATTAATTATCGATTTCCAGATTAGTGGGTTTCTGCGTATCCTGTTGGTGGATGCAATCCAGCATATTGTGTTGCTTATAATTGTTTGAACGATAGAGATTGCAGGCGTTAAGTTACTATATTATGTTAAAACAATCAATTTTTAAATGAAAGCTACTACTACTCTTACCATTTTTGTTTTAGAAGTTATTGAAGTACTCTTTATAATTTGGTTTGGTGCAGATCTATATTATTGGATTAGTGTGAGCATGTTATACGAATATGAATGAATAAATTATTTCCTGCTATATTAATGTTCCTTCGATGACATAAATTACGTTTCATTAGAATAATTAATATGGTTCTCATCGTAGTATAGTTGTAACAGCGCGTGATCTAAATATCTGTCGTGAGGTTTTAATTTGATTAAACTTTTATAGGACGAGTTAATTAATCATGTAAAAATTGCTTTTTCTACCAGGAGACATGTAAAATACATTAATGTGGCAGAGACGTAATTAAGCCTAATTTGACGAACGTCAGAAATTTTTTAATGCAGTTAGTAGAGCGTAGGATGCATTTAAATGTGAATTTCTAAAAAAAACTTCGTAACTAAATACAATTACGTTGTAATATAATTTGTGTGCTCGACATGTAGAATGATTTTGTTCTGCATACGTCATAGGTCATATTATATTTTCTGAATATTTAATGTCGTTCTAATAATTGCGAACAGAGTGTGCGCATATTTAAATCAGCGTGACAAAACTTTCGAAACTCATGCATATTTATGACGATATATGTAGTTTGATGTAAATATTTTGTTCCGATTAATAAACAGTGGAATGATTTTTTCATTTCATAAATGAGATGAAGTTTCATTATCTGAATTATAGCTATCAGTATACATATACATACAAGTATGAAAGCCTTATTAAAAGTAAGAGCACGTCAATACTATTGCAAGAATATGAAATAGACTCGCTCCGTATTTCCATGTTACTTCCCTTTTGTACAGACATTCAAGCTACCAATTTTTCTTGCCTACTAATTAAAATTTAATTTCCAATGTTAATATAATTACGTATTCGAAGATCTCTTAAAAGTTTCGAATTATAATAATTATTTTTATATTTCACGGGAATAAACGAATATTCATTTCTTGACCTATCCTAAATTGCGCGAAGCAGAATCGATTTAGCAAGGGTTATTTGATAAATTTGCGTTTTCGCGGAAGTAACAGAGAAATTGAAGCTCGCGGAATTACCGTGGCTAAATTACGGAAGAGTATTTAAGTGACTTTCATGGAGGGCTTTGAACGAAGTTTGGAAAATTCCTCTTACCGGCGACTCCCGGATACCGTAATAGGAAGTAGCTTCGAGATACATCACTCACCTGAAACACGAAAAGGGAAAAAAGGTGTTATTGCATCGCTTGTAGGATATATATCAATTTAGGGAGGAATCTACGTTTCTATAGAGAGTCGAACAACGAGGAACGAGTGAAAGTCGACGCGAATTAATGCCTGTCGGACGTATTGCCAGGCAAAACGGTTCGGACAGGATCGATCTGCAGATTAAATTTTCATTTACCGTAACGCCTGTGCCTTTGCGTGATAATGGCGTAAATTCGCCCGCTCGGCTGCATCACCCGGGTTCATTAAAGCGGGCTGGCTCTCGTTTAATCCTCGTGAACCAACCGAAATCATGTTCGATAAACATTACCGCAATGCAGCGATTTTCTTCGGTGACTGAGTTAAGAACCGTCCAGCGACCGGGTTTACTTGACTGGTTAGAGAAATTCCCGTTTACAAACTACGACTGATCCTTTGAAAATTGTTCGCCTATCGGCTGACGATTACGCCCGGCCCAGCCCGTTGTGTGCCCGCGCAAAAACTGTAAGCCGAAAATGCGTTAGGGCAGCACGAACTCGATGTTTGTTCTTTAAGGACGCCGTTAATCCCCAGGGCTTTCTGCAAAGCCTTGTTTGGTTCTCGGGAGGGCGATGTGCGTTTCCATCGCCGGAGACTTCAACGATGGCAACGTAATTTCTGGTCTTAACTCCTGAAATATTTTATTAATCGCGATTCCAAATTTACGCGTAAGTGAAATCGGAACGCTTTAACGCTGCGTCACTGCTTGTAAATTGCCTGGTTTTATAGATTCAATTTTGCAATTATTTATATATAAATCTTTCAATGGGGAATGATTCAATTATTTTTTTATGTCAGCACGGAAGAAGATTAAAGTTGTTGCATAACCTTAATAAAATCTTGTCGTTTTTATAAAGCAACGTACTGTTATTTCCGATACTGAAAAATTGTCTACATTTAAATTGTAAAAATTTCGTGAAAACATATAATACAACAACGTAAAAGGGACGGAGCCTATTTTCGGGCAAAATCTTGGAACATACAGTCAATTTATAACGTGTCTAATAGAAAAATATAGTTAATACACATGATAAATAACTAGTTTTCGACGAGATCTAACCACGAATTCCGAAAACGTCAAGTTTGCTTACCTATTCGTGTAACATCAAAAATCTCAAAGAATTTCGTAACGTTGAAAAATAAGTAGAGCACGTGGACAATATATGTAGATAAATGAGGGGTATAGTTCGTGCATGGCAAAAACAGGCGCAAAATTCCACCTCTCCGAAATCAGCAGCGTCATTCCTGTTCAGTGATCCATGCGTTATGATGGATCGGTCAATTTCTAATCATTATATTCGCTCGAATCATTTCATTCGCCGGATCACAACCGTGACACATTTTACAAGATGGAACACGGAGGAGATGTCAGTGAGTTTAATGTCCGCTTCGACCCCTCGTGAATTACCTCGCAGAGATTTATTAAAACCGTAAAGCAGAAGAAATGGCTCCGGCCGAGCGTGATGGTGCTCTCCCCGTTGTTCTCTGTGTTGGAAAGTGGTACTGGAAGCTCGTCGAGGAATGGGCAACAAAGAAAAGAGAACGAGCCTGTGCCTGACGTTAGTGAGCATGGGGGGCATGTTCTTGGTCAAGCTTGTCCGGTCACGCTGGATTAGTTCCCGTTTTCTAACTCGAGACGATGCAACCAGCCAATTAAAGTGCCGTTAACCTTTCTCTGGTCCGTTGTTCCAGCTCCTCGGTTCATTCCTTTATCCGCGGAAATGGACAGATAGCCCAGGTCCCTAACAGTTCTGCCCAACAAACGGGAGAAGAATGCCACACAATCTTTGAACCCATCAAACCGAACGATTCTCTTATTTCGACCTTTCCTCGCGCCCGCAAACAGTCTTCAATAATAATTCAAGCAATATTTGTTTTCATTTATTCAAAATTTGAATTTAATCGTAGCGAATTATACATTCCGTGTATAATATCCAAGCATTAATATTCAATAGACATAATAGTAGAGTACAAGCTCTAATATTGTACAAGATCTAATTAGCTTGTTAGAAAAATAAGTAGACTCCGGATCTTCAGGAAAATAAAAATTTTCTTCATCAACAAAAAGTTCCTTTCTATTTTTAACAATTTTATTAAATTGAAGATAACATATGGACGTTCTTAAATTGTCTTAACATCGACTGTTTTAACTTATATCCACCCATTTTTGTGATAAATGCACAAAATCCGCAGTCTAATCATAATAAAACAATAGAATAAGAACTAATAGTGAACCTATAAGTATAACTTATATGCATACCCATATATAAGACATAAAATAATATGTAGTTGATGCCATTCACGATAATAAACCGCGAGTCAACGATTACAGAGAAGCGTGTAAAGTGGGCGACATGTAACGAGACTGTGGAAAGAGAGGCGATAGTGCCGGAGTTTCCCGATATCTGTAAAGGGTGCGATCCATGATCGACATCGGGACATTCAGGAGGATCTCGAAAATCGCGAGGCAAAGCATAGCCAAGTAACGAGGGAACTTATCCCGGCGCGATTGCGGGAGTTATATGTGGGATATTCGGTGACGCGACGACTTTTTCAGGGACGTCAATATATTTGTCCCAGTGTGTACTTTGCTTCGTCTTATCTGGTTCTCTTTCCGCGCAAACTCAAGTTAAAGTAAAGCAGTGGCTGGCTGGCTGCCAGCCAACCTCAGTTTTTTCGATCGTGAAGACGAAGCGCCGCGCGGAACGTTACAACCCATTGCACACGCCAAATCGTTTCTGGTGCCTGGTGCACCAAGCCAAGTCCTGCCCACCCACCTATCCCTAATGTCACAACATTATTCGACATACGGGAATGCGAAAGTTGTTTCTTCGACGATAATTATCCACTTGTCCGGACTACGGGAAGATCAAACCTCGGTCGACTTTCTTTCTACCGGCGGACCACGCACTCGTAAAAGCGCCGTTTTATGTTGCCGCGAAAGTTCTTCGAAACACACTGACGATTAGATGCAGATCTCCGGGTGCTGGGCTCGTGGCCGCAGTTAGAAACAGAAATTACTTTCTTGCCTTCTTTATTCATTTATGTGAGATTACAACAAATAGACTGCGGGTTAGGGTGAACCTTAAATGTACTTGCTAAAATTGTTTTTTCGAGATTTTCTTCAGGTCACTCCCTAAAATTGTATTATTGGATAAGAAAATAATCCTTGCCAAAGATGAAGTTAATCGGAAGTTAATCGCTCACAAGCTGATCTGCGACTTTTAGTCGTTTTATGAACTGTAAATGAAAAAGTCACGCTTTGAAATGAGCACAAACAGATTATTTTAAGATTTTTTGTACAGAGTTACGAAAGTGTACATGAATTCTCTTTGTTTTGAAACGTTTTGTTAATATCGTTGGGTGCTTAGAATACACGGTTATTTATGTATACTAGTAATTTAGTAGAAATTGTTTAATATTGGCTCAACCCGCTATGTCGATGGATTGTTTTATTCAAGATGTAATCAGGCATGGCTTTATTGTATCCTCCTATTAGTTTATTAATTATTATTCTATTCTATCAAATTTGACTACGGCAATGCTTGCATAGAAATCATTTGTAATATGTCATATCTACATAATTACGTCGAATGTTAATACTACAACTACATAGTATTAAATATATTATCTTTCGCGTTACACTCATATAAATTTTCTAATAATGAGAAACAACGCAGAGAATTTTGATTGGATTTTTTAATAATTGCACACCTTTCGTTTAATTCGATTAAACGAAGGAAACTACATCAATGTAGCTACAGGGGATTTTTAATAATTAGAACTCGTAAATTATTGTCCCAAGGGGTAATTTTCTCATTGTAGATTAAATTTTGTTGAACAACGCAGAACCGCATTTGATGATTTACACTTCAGGAAATATACTATTTACAAAACTTCATCACCTAACATTATGCCCCTTGTGATTCTTATCTCCCCTAGATTCAGCGTGCTTTCGTCTTCGCGCTTTATGTAATTTATGAGACCTCCTTTATATCTGTTCCATCCGCAATACATATAAATTCTATTTAACGAGAGTGACATTTATTGTTTCCCCAGTGTGATGTAGGTGAAGGAAGCACATTATAAATGGTACACGTCCCGCAAAGATTTGAATTTGTTCTCTTTAGAATAGCTGTTTAATCTTTGTCAAAGGGGGAGTTTCTACAATTGGATTTTACTTAGAAAATAATGATAGGACTAAAAGCATTTTTTAATTATGAATAAACCTCTCCTAACTTTGTGTTACCCCATTGTGTAGGATTATTTACCACAACTGCACTTCCCTCTTAGTTTAATGAATTTAATCATAGATTAAATTAAGATTTTTCTCAAATATAAATATAAACATAAAAATATGCCAAACATAGATATTAAAATAATTGTTTTGGACGAAAAAATTATGAAGATATTAATAAATTATTCAGTACCATGAATACATGTAATTGAATATAGTAATTGATACACATGTTATGTACGGAACCTTCCATCTCCTAAAAGCTAAGTACGATTTGTGTACATTTTTAATAAACTATTTAAAGCGAGAAAGTAGTTAAATTTTCCACTAAATTGAATCATTTAAAATTGCTACATAAACTGTTCGCTGACGACCTTATAACCGGGCGTTTTAGAAAAATAATCTTGCTCTCACCAGCTCCAGAATTGTCAAGTGTAATTGTGATTCGTTTCGCGCTGAAATTAGATCACAAGATCTTGTGCTGCGAGCGTGTGTTGCACGCGTGTCCATGCGTGGATTAATTTAGTGTTCCCCCGAGTATCTTGTATCACCGACAAGTACCGTAAATACGGCTATTTTAAATCTACATCCTGCAAAGGGTAGTAAATTGCGAAATAATTACGCTTGCCTGTACACCCGACTGGAAAGGGTCGGTTGTACGGGGAACAGTAAAGGGGTGAAGAGAATATTCTCCATGGTTTCGAGTGTACTACACCGGTCCGCGTCCCCTCGACGGAGATAATACTTCGTTTTGCAGAAAAATGTAATGGGCCCGAGCAACGCACGACATGGCCAAGGAGGAGACGATATGGTCGTTCAGAAGAGCATTACTTCCAAGAAATTTTTCTTCCTCGGTTACCTTCGCGGAATGTTCTATCTGCGGCAGAATACGCAACTAGAGACCCTCAACGTGTTGTTTTATGTCCACCGTACCAGTAAGAGTAACATTCTGCGCTGTGAATAATTGTAGCCTCAGACATACTTTCGCACTTTTCTGAAAACCGTTGTAATAGGTGAGCTGTTCATTTACCAAATTGATTTGCTCCACGAATTAATGGATAGAAAAAAGTGGTCAAATAATTTTTGTCCCTTAGAGGTATAACAGACTTCAACCAGTACAGAACATCGACGTTTCCGAAGTATCGAAAAACGAATTTCGAGTTTCTTATTATTCGCAGCACTGTAATTCAAAAAACTGCAAAGCTTAATTTCAGAAAGACCGCCGCTTCGTACTATACGTTCGAAGAGCCGAGGTAAAATAGATCGCATTATCTACAAAAAAAATGAATATAACGACCTTCGTACAGTCCTCGTATCCCGCACAAAGCATCAAAGTTAACATTCTTTGCTACCCGTCCTTTGCTCGCGCATAGATCTTCCATTTCGAAATTAATTTGCACAGCAAGGGCGCGCGCGCGCGAGCGGCAAATACGAATTGCTCAATCAGAAAAGTTTCCCCATGCAGAAACACGCTTTACTTTCATTAATTATCATATCTCCGGGTGACTTTCGAGCGAGATGCTCGCAAAGACAACGTTTCTTGTACCTTTTGCTGGAATTTTTTCGCTGGCCGAGTACCGGACGTGTTTACACTGGCCGATTTCTCGGGCGAGTTCGTCAACGATTTGTTTGTGAATGCGAAATGCGAAGACGGGGAAATCTTACAGAAGTTTGTCGCGTGGCGGGATCTCCTTTCTTCCGTCTTGGCAGAGCCAGAAGCTGGGCAGGCGAGGGAAGTTAGGGGGCCAGGGACTAGTAGAAGAGAAAATGGGAAGAGCAAAAGAAAGCAAGGGCACACCTCCGTCGTACGTTTCAATTTGCGAGGCAATATTTTTAGCGTACGCTGGGCTAAGTTCGGTGTTTTATAAGGTCGTTACCAAGGTTGCGCTAATCTTCACCCTAGCCGCAAGCTTCTGGCAAAGTGCCCGCCAGGAAAATATTGTTTCACTGGTCTTATCTGACTTGCATCTCAGCCCGACCCCTTACTACAAAAGGGAACTCCCATCCGCGTTTACAGTGTTGGCTGCAGGTAGCAGGAATTTCATATTCTCAAAGTGAAAAATTTACTGTATTCCTGGGCAACCGGCTTGTGGGACAGAGGAAACGAGAGGTTGTAGAGATACAAAGACCTTTGTAAAATAAGCAAATTACGACCTCACCTGAGATGTCTTGTTGCGAGAGAGGGCGTCTTCGAGGCCGCGTACAACGGCCGTTTATTATTCATTAACTCGTAAATAATGAAACATTAGCTTGAAAGCTTAATGTGTGCGAACGGCTGCCGAATGTTTCTGAATTATGTGCCCTCGTTCGCCGGTATACGGTAATTTTAATCTCTTAATGAGAGCTGGTGTGGCAAGGCTCTACTGTTTCAGTATACATATTTGACTTCGACAATTTTCTACCGCCGCTACCTACTAGGAATACTTGGTTCGAACAAACTCGTACAACTATGTGTTGAATCGTTATACACGTAGATGTTTTTTCTGGAGGGAAAGTAACATGTTTATTAAAAAATGTCTCTTGTAATTGGAAGAGCACAAATCTGTTTCGAAATGTGCTACATCAAGAAATCAAATCCACGGCATGCCCGTCGGATTTTGTTGCACGAGATTATTTGAATATTATCATCAATATAATTAGTATACAGGAAATCATTACAATTTAAATCCATCGTTGGCTCATATACGAATTGCTAATGACCCAGCATGGAAATGTATTATTGCATTCATCATATTAATCATATTGTCTGTCGTCTTCATAATTCACTGCACGCAAAATGAATTAACTAACCGTGAAAGTATTAATTTTGGTTATAGTTGTGTGAAGAAATATTTGTTACTGATAGCTTCCACTTCTTTGAAACATTGGAATTCGCACATTAAAATATCTGTCCTGGAAACTTTTAAGAACGCTCCTTTATGAAAACGGTTTCGAAAAAAGTTCTGTATATTAAATAGAACCTAGCCACAACTCCTTCAATCTCTGGAAAATGTTATAGGAATTTGATTATCTGGAGAAATCTTTTAAATCAGCCTCGTCGGAGAGGCTATCTGGCAGATAAATCCTCTATATGCGGGGACATGATTCCCTTATTCGATTCCGATTAAAAGAACCATACGGAATGGGAAGTCTATCGCAAATACCTTTAACGACCCTCCAGAATGTGGTCGCTACGCATTTAACGCTTTTAACACGCGAAGTCACGTGGCGTAATAAAAAGGCCGTTTTGAATTTCCTCCCCGGATTTAGCTGCTTAACCCGGACGAGGGCGGTTGTTCTTAACCGGGCCGAGGCTCGCGTGCCTGCTCCAGCTTCTCCGCCTATTCTTCTTCCTCTTTATCGTGCCGTTGGGGCGAGCAGGAGGCATACAATTACTCAGAGAATGAAAAGGCTGAAGAGAGAACGGAAGAGTAATAGGCGCAATGACGCGTTTACACGTGGCATTCACCCCGTTAATGCGGTACTCGTCGCCCGAGTACCATCCTCAGGTTCCTCTTCTTTGCCTACTACCTTTTTCCTTTTTTTCTCTTCCGCTCGCTCGCTCTCTCCCACTCTTTCTCTCTCTCTCTCTGTACCCTCCACCAACGGTAGAGCACGGAAGACATCGCGTGTATATAGTCCCCGGGTGGAATAAACGGCGACGACTATGAGGACCTCCGCGTTCGTCTATTCACTTTATCCCATCGAATCAGTTATATGACCCATGAAAGAAGTCTTTATCTCACTCGCAATTAGTTGCAGCCATAATGAGTTCTCGTGAAACTCGTAAATCCTGATAGGATTACAAACGGACTTGGTTACGTTGCAGTCCACTTACCGGCAAGAACGATTACCGGCCCGCAATCCCCGAGAACGTTCCCTATCGAGCGACTCCTTTTTTCCTTCTTTTTTTTCGTTCCAATTTTCAATGATCACAACACTACCGAGCGATACTCGATGCGAGAGTAACCAGCCAGGCCTGTGCCCCACAAGATATTACGGCGAACCTGCACCGGCACGTCGCTCCGAGTTTAATGATCGCAGATATCTCGCAAACATCACGTACCACGAAATACGCGAACGTGACCATAACGTCAAATGATCGCGAGCACCCTTCCTTGCTCGACCCGGAATTCGGGGACCAAAAGTTGAAGCACGAGCCGACCGTGCGCACTGCTATTCCGAATCCAAATAAATATCGTGACCGTCGACGTTTCTTTCCGCGTTTCCATTACAACCTGGACCAGATACTACGTATTGTTCGACTTTGAGAGCGAAAAATAAAATCGCGATTATTATGAAACTGCGAATTTCATTTGTCGCACTTTAGAATTTTTTATCCGGAATTGAAAACTTATAACATCTTGTAAATTTATATACATTCTAAAAGTTTCATTGGCAAACCGATTGCATCACGTTATTTTATATGGCAGTGCACCGATGATAACTCGATGATCAATTGACAATTTTTAAAATTTCGTTATATTTTATATAAAGAAAATCTTTTAACGAAAAATAGTAAATAAAATTTTGCAAATTATGTTTTGTACGGACTTCTTTTCATTTAGTTGATTTGTCTCGTATATTTTGTTACATTTTTTTTGAAATTAGAAAATCAGTTCCATTGTTTTTTTTCGAATGTCAGTTTTGTATAAATCTTACTTACTTTAATGAACAGAAGAAGAAAAATTCTAAACTATGATTCAGTATGTGTATACAAGTTCAAATAAATCTAAAACGGATAAGAAGATTATGAACCAGAGACTGCTGCTGATTTAATCAGGTGGATAAGCATTTGATGTTAACGAAACCAGCCGTTATTTCAAAACTAATTTAACATTCAGCGAAGTCTCTCGCATATTACCATAAAATGCTCTTCCCTCGGGAAAAATGAAACGTATTCTCGAAAATTGGGACGTGCGTTCACAGGATGATATTAATAGCAGTATTTCAGGGAGCCTTTTCTAACGACGCGAAGCGTTCTAATTTCGCGCGGGTTTCAAATTCCTGGGAACACGGAGCCGGCGGAAAATTTTCTAGGGCAGGATTTCGTGCCTTCGTTGCGAAGTTATAGAAACGATCAAAACCAGTGCCGTTCCGCGAGGGAGAGCTCAAAAGGAATTCGGTGTTTGCACGGGGGCGTGAGGCGGAATGCGCTTTCTCTTGTTGTTTCGTCTCCTCCGACTGCGATTAAATTATGCAGAATGTATCTTCGCGGGGGTCGGAGAAGGAGTGGAGCATTGTGGGTCGTCGACGAAGTGTAAGCATCTGCACGAGTAGGGAGTGCCTGGGCGGAGTCGAGACGCGAAGTCGGCGGCACGCTCGTGGTCGACTTTTTGTACGCCCATTGCAACAGTTGGCCCCTTTAAGGCTCTACAAGAGCCGCATACTTGACTGCGGTCCTCCCTTTAACGCGTTTCATAAGCAATTACTCGACTCACCGTTACTCATAGTCATGTATAACGAACAGAGTCGTGGGCGCAGCAACAGGCCTGCTTGTACCACGCCAACGACCACAGGTGGAAACAACGATGGTAAAATATTATAGTAATGACTCGATATTTCTGTAAACTTCCAGACCGATATGTCACTCGTGTACGCACACTGTTCCTCGATTTCTTACCGCCAGCGTCAAACGTAGACAGCGGAGCGGCGAGACAAAACTAATACTATGATAAATCTTCTTTGTTTCTAATGGTTTTTCTGTGTCGAACTGATAGCAACATATTCGCGACACTTTCCCGATTTAAATGAAACTAAACACGACATAATGTGGAGAATACTTACTCATTTAATTCACATTACAGTGTTCGAATAATAAAACAATTGTACTTAGCCTACAGTGCCAGATTAAATCTTCACTTGATTGAACTATTCACGTGTGGAACATGTATTCAGATAATGGAGATATCATAGGTTCGGATAGTTGAAGTTCTATTGAATCATTGCCAATTGGACAAGCAAATATGCTTTGAATTATGAAATGTTTGTTAATGACCAAACTAAGGTATGGACAAGATAAGACAATATCAAATAGTAAAAACGTAACAGTTGATGATTTAAAAGAAGATAATAGAAATGTACAAACAGTATACAACATTTTTTCAATTTGGTTCAAATATAAGTGGGAAGGGGGAGGGTGAGAATCTGTAAGAGAAAATAAGTTGAAAATATTGAATGAAAGTTGCTCAAATAAGTCTCCGTTTCCAGAGAACCGATTCCGAAAATTCGCCAGGTTACCAGGCATTAGTATTCGCGGGAAGTAGAATTGGTAGGTCATGATCAGACGCGCCAACCTATTCCTATTCAATGGCACGCGTACTCGACAAAGTTTCAAATTTGATTTTCTCGAAAACGAAGTCCTGGGGCAATAAAATTTTATTCTGCTTTTTCGAGTTATCTTTCCATGTAAATTCTCCCCCCCCCCCCTTTTCAGTTATGCTACCAAATTGGAAGCACCCTGTTACATATCTCAACGTGTTTGATACAGTGTACCATTACATTGTATGTTCGTTTTTAACTTTTGTGTGAATACTTTGTAGCTCTTCCATTACTTCTTTGTATACTTCAGTATTGACATTAAATAGTACTTGAATGGATATCACCTCTGTTTAGTAGTACTTGCACCATATGAAACGAAAATCGGTTGACTGCACAGCGTATCGTTAACGGTATGAAATTCAATAAAGTTACGAGAACGGTGATTCCACTTTTCGAAGGGGCGTTACAACAGTTTGCCCCTTTAAAGAGAGTCTACCGGAAGATACGAGCTCGATCGTTCGGCAAGTTCTATAAGTGACTGTTCGACCTCCAGTTACCTCTTGCGATCGCCAATCTCTGAAGCTGTCTAGGTTAGAGAGCTACTGGTTGCTGGTGACACGGGAGACGTATAAGCGTCGCGTCGATGGAGTTTATGAACTCTTCTCGAGAAAACGAGCATCCTCGTGCTGAAACCGAGCATGGACATTAAATTCTAGCAGATTGATGTTCTACCTTGCCGTGTATAGCGCGAGCCGGCCGAGGGAACACGAGATGTATTAAAAAACCTTCTTGAAGTTTCAAAGATAGTCAGATAATTTTTGAAGGACACTTTTATTGCCAGATCATTACAATTTTTATGACTATCATAGCTTGTCAAATTAATAGATACTGCTAAAAATTTCGAATAAAAACGGAAATTGCGATCTCATCAGGATTTAAGGACTGTAATATAGAATATAACCGGCTACAATGCTCCTTTTTTTAAGAATAAATTTTATGCGCCTGAGAACGTCCTGTATTAAGTCTATTTTGTTAATAACTTTGTTATTACCAAACTTAATCCTGTAAGTCGATTAAAACTATTTTAATGGTTGAACGCAAACGTAGTAAGTCAAGTGCAGGAAGCAGAGATCAAACGAAAGTGAATTTTTTCTTTTAACGATTTTAATAAGACGAAAATAGTGTAAAATTACTTTCAAATTCTTCTCAATGCTGCACTCAATCCATTCCTTATTGTCAGAACAAATATTGATATACTTTGCAATGGCTATGTGTTTGTACAAATACGAAAAAGTAGAAGTCTTCGATTAGCCGCAAAAAGTAATCACACAAACGAGCCAGTAAACTGTTTTCAAACTGTAAAAGCAGTTTCCATCGAGGCGTTTCACACGATCGAACAGCTGATTAATGGGTAGACACCTGGCATATCGTTCTACGCCGGTGGCGCGTTAACGCGACGACAATCGATAAACAAACAATCGGCCTCCGAATCGTCGGTTGTTGCAAGTTGCATTACAAACTGTACCAAAACACGGGCGCTATAATTACGCGCCCACGTATACGTTGTTCCGTCCGATAATTACACAGCGCACGGGAACAGAATCGCGAACGATTTTTCGGTCGGCGGGCAGCCGGGGACAAGAGAACTGGCGAAAAAACATAATTTGAAAGGCGACAGTCGTGACAATTTGTGTTCCCGTCGGCGCGAGATACGTTATTTCATCTCGTCACTCTTACGTGTCCGTCCCCCGTCCCGATTCGCTTCATTTGAGATGCACTGCCGCAAAACGCAGGACCAATGTGAATCCAATATCGGAAAACAATTTCTCTCGCGGAAGAATTTTAGCGCGGCTTTTCAAGCCGTCGGACCTCCAGTGGCTTTTTCTCTCCAGCCACTCTTTCTTCCAGCTCGAACCTCCCTTTCGTCTCCTCCGTCCCCTTTCTCACCCCTGCCCCCGTCACTCTATCCTTTCCCTATTTTTCTGTTTCCGGCGCACCGTTCCATTTTCTCGATACCGCCTTTAAACCGCGCTCGTTTCTCCGCCGTAAAAGAGTGACCACGCTCTTTTGTCGTGACTCACGACTTCGCTGGTAATAACGATAAACGTTAATGTCGCGTTATCGTTCTGCCATTGACCGCGACCCCTCTCGAAATTAATTGACGAATTAATTTTTGTATAATATCGCGCTGCGGCCTGACGTCCGGCCCCCCTGTGCTTATATACTTTTATCATCATCAATTATCATTATTCACCGGCCCCGGGCCCGAAGGAAAAATAGTGTCCGGATACATTAACGCGTTATCATTAATATTTTAAATCACCGGCATAATGTTTCTTCCGTTCCAACGAATTTATGTAAATCGTCTGCTGGAAATCGTGTAGCGTTCGAATTCGAATGAAATTGATTGTGTGTTCGTCGAACCGCGATGATATTCAAGGGGTATTCTGATACTAGACTTTCAAAAAGCATACCGTATGAAAATATAAATTAATCAATTATTTCTATTATATTATATAGAATTTGGAATTTTTGATATATTTGCTTTATTACAATTAATATTTACTAATTGCATATGCAAATAATTTCGTGCTGTCACGGTTGTATCACTCGAATAATAATGTGTATAATATTTCCAATTTCATTTACGTTCACTTCATCATGATAGATATTTGTCCACACAGAGGCTAGCCTTTTTCCACAGTGATATTGTCTTCTGTGTCGTGGATTAGGTGGCTGACAGTCCGGACACCAATATTGAAATTCCAGAATTAATGACGTCCTCGTTAAACCATAATTAATTATCGTGCGAATTAAACAAAGCTAGAAGAGCTAGTAAGGGGTGAGGGGGTGGAAACCGGGTCGATGGCGCGTGGTTTCGTACAAAATATCAAGTTTACAAACGATTGCTAAAAAATCAGCGGCATGCTTTGCCCAGACACGGGAAGTTGCCCACGAAGTACACTCGTTTATAACGTCCTGGGAAACAAAATTAAATTGTAATTGCTCTATGTATAACGGCGCAGTGTCGCCTAGGTAAGCGCCCTGCCGACGACAACTAATTACATTTAGGTGCTTCACTTTTACCATCACGCGGGTAATTGCCTCGGGTAGTCATAATGAAAAAGTATCGATTGCTCGGTGCCCGTGTTATGTGCCTTTCTTACTATCTCCGTTGGCAAGTTAATTGGATTTTTCATTGACATAACTCAATCTATGAATCTAAGTCTATTACGACCAATCAATCAAGACGGTGAAGTGTAATTCATGACCGTCACGAATAGTTTGCTTTCGCGAAACAACACGTAGGTTAAACTGACAGCGTATAAATTTGCGCTCGCCTACCTGCCTCTCCCCCTCCCAATCGTCGACAAATTGTTGATAGAAATTTCAGAATGTATCAAATATACGCAAACACGCGTATGCATTTACGTTTACTCCGCACAATACTCGTTCCGGCTCATTCAATTATCAAATAATTTGAAACACGTTGCTAGTGCTATACCGTAATCCACTTAATAATGCATCGGTATTATCGCAATATCAATATTGCTCATCACGACAATACTTCAATTACTAGGATACCATTCTTTTAATTCGAGCGAGTTTCACCGTTCATAAAATCTTTCTCGGGTAAACAGATTAGAACGTTAGTGATATTATTATTATTAGCATGAAGTAACCGATTAAATCTTTGCTGAAACCTATCCACAGATTAAAACCATTCTATTATTCAGCTGTATCTATTATTAAAATTTTGGAATGGTATTAAGATATTGTTGCTAATATTAAACAACATTTTACACGAATATGTACAATGTTATGAGAAACACATGATTCGTTTCGTGACTGAGAAACTGTGCCACACGAACGGCTAAATGTGTGTTCGACGATTTCGTTACGTGTAATTGTTGCAAACTGCTTCGATCGCGGAGCAATGTGTCTTGGTTCCCGATTAGGGCAAGCTAAAGCACGGTACATCGCGCAAATCATTAACCAGGGCTATGTGCTATGGAAAAGTTCTGAAGCGTAACACGAGGATTAACTCATGACTGCTTAAGGGGTTAGTAAGATATTTAGTTTACTAACATTTCAACGGTGTTGAGGGGCTGAACGGAGGTTGGTGGGAGCAGACCATGGTCTAAGAGACTTAGGAGCTAGCGGTCACCCCTTGAGTGCATTCTCCTGTTCCAGGGTGTCTACCGACGCTTTAGGCTTTCAAGATCATTAATTTAAGGTTGCCGCTGGCACTGCACGCTACTGAATTCTCGATGCTTTTGGGGGAGAGGGTGGGGAGGGGGCGAAGACTTGGAAGAAAAGAATGACCTGAAAAAGAGACAACGGGAAAAGGATTTTTTAAAGTGTAAGTTCGTGTGTACTTTCCGCTCGTTCTTTCATTAGGCCGGATCTTCATAAATTTTCTCGAATGATTCTTCGCGGCTGGACGTCGCAACAAAAGATGCTGCGTGGATTAACCCCTTGCTGGATTATTTTCTCCGCAGTTGCAACGAGTCTCTTCGTTCTTTATTATTTTCTCGTGCAGAAGGGAAATCTATATTGTTTTCTATGTTCTATTGTATTTTTATATCGATGGATTCTGTAAAACTAAATTTTGTGCATGTCTATAAAGGGCGAAATGATTAAAAGAATAATCGTTAGCGAAAATTACAACTTTCCACTTTTTATTTTACTCTTTCATCGACATATTCTCGGAAATAAATTTTGTTGGGATCCGAACACGGCGAGGTGGTTGTAATCGTTACAACAGATCTGGATTTCCAGTTTTTATTTTATTCAAAAAAATTGCTTCGGTTTTGTAGCGTTTTTATGGGCACTGGTCCGGCAGTCAACTTGTTAAAGCTTGTATCTTGCGATCTGTCACTGAAACTTCTCCCTTGGAATATGAAAGCCTCCGGCACGGAATGAAATATGACCTTCGGTGGGAATAATAAATCGTACAAAAGCGTTTAATGTAGTCCGAGCGGAAATGAAAAAGAGACGACGACGGAGGAGAGGAAATCGTCTCGATGGTTCAAAGAGGATTCGAAGGGAGCAATGGGAAAAAACGAATATCAACCGCAATGCATCTCGGCGAGGAGGAGACAGAACAGTTGGACTGTTGGGATGGTCGAGTAGACAAGTTATTTGCGAGATAATGCGAGATCGAACGTATAAAGACGGTAAGACGAAGGGAACGGTGGAAATCGAAGAGGTTATGTGCGGAGCCGTGACTGGGAATGTAAAGGAATAGTAATCAGATGAGGAAGAAGAACTGATTTGCGGGAAGCTTTTAAATCTTCTACTGTTGTATATTCACGATGCTAAACTAACACGCAATTTCTTCAATGTTAAAATCGAAATTATAAAAATTCCATTATTCCTGTTCTCAAATTGTAACTATTAACATTAGATGCTCTTGTAATCTTATTTTATTCTATGTCCAACAAGAAATTGAAACATGGACATTGGACACATTTTACAGCTACAAATTGAATCCGTAAAAGCAACAAAAATTATTTTTCTGAATGAATCTATTACAGATTTAAACATTGAAGATATATTTCTAGATTATTTGGAAACTTCTGCGAAAGCAGAAGAATTTAATAAAATTTCAATATCTTCGTTCGAGTTAAATGCAGTCAGACGGTGCAGAAAGGTTAAACGGGTAAATATTTTACAAATGATTGCTGGCAGCGTTCCCGGTTACATAGTTGAACGTACTTAACATAAGGGAGTTCCATTTGTTCGAGTCAAAGCTCGGGGGGTCCTTTTCTTCGTGCTATGTGCCGAAGTCTTTCTTCTTTTCCGAAAGAGGGGTGGCGGAAGGTTCAGAAAGCGGAGTCGGCATACCTATGGAGAACTATTGTCGCAGTACCTACGGAGAACTATTGTTTCACTTCCTTTCTGTGTCCGTATACCTCCGGTAATATCGTATTATGCCCCCACGTCTAATGGAGATGCTAATTCCGTGCCGGCGCCATCGGCTTCCTTGGAAGTAGCGAGGTTGGCTGAGCTTAGATGGTGTTGGTAAGGGGAAGTGGTGAAGAGATGGTGGCTCTTCCATCTCCGAGTCACTTCAATCTCCCGCAATCGTGCGGAATATCATGAATGCCAGAGTATATCTCGATGAATGGCCGGAGTCGGAAGGGTGGTATTACCGAAGGTGGGACGCAGAGAATGGTCCATTCGCTCGATTGATTGATTTACGTTTACAGCACTTCGAGCTACCGGTGTCGAGGAACGAAGATGTCTTATTATATATCGCCATATGCGTGTGACCGCGATAATAATCCCACCACCGAGAATTAACGTGTCGACATGCGGTGTCTATGATAGTTCTGGTACTAACAGAAATAAACGAGCGTCGAACAAAATAAAAATGTTCCGTATTAACCCTCGTATGACGGATCCTTCTTATAATCGATGATGTTTGGGATTATCCACTAAATTATTAATCAACTTTTTAAGCCATACTTATAATAATAAAAATATATATATGTGAATGACAAGTAGTCTACGAATCTGAATGCAAAATTAAAAGTTTCTATGTCAATTGTAAGGGCTAGGAATGACGTAAGAATGAATCTTTTCTTTTAATATTTTCAATGAATCTAAGAGGACATTTTCTAGTTTGCAAAATATTTTCTAATTATTTTCAAACTATGTTTTACGGTTTGGTACTCCCACGAATCGAGCAAAAGCAAGATGCACGTGGTGACAGGACGTTGACCCAGCCGATTGAACTCCGATTAAAGAAATGCGGTAGTAAACCTTCGTTCTTCCCGGAAATATTCTTTTCTCCCGCGTCGAGCTTTCAGAGAGTGTCTCCGGGCGGCGAGAAGAAAAGCAGTTTTGTAGTCCTTGAAAATGTCCTTGGAGCAACGTCCCCGTCATGTAAAATGACTTACTAACGACTGCGGTATAATCGCTATGGTACGATCCTCATCCTGGGAAGTAGTATGTCCGTGGTTCGGTGTGCGACCCGCGGCATAAAGTGGTTACGATGCACTTGCACCCGTGGACCATTTATGATCGGAATTAATGGCGGGTGCGATAACACTCAAAAGAAATCGTATCTTCGAAACTTTGTAATGCGACGATCCAACTTCTTAAGGACACCGGTCGAATCCTGACTCGTTGTTACTTGGAGGGTTATCTCGTTCCCGTTTTGTTAGTCAAAAACAACGTCGAAGTTATCGTATGGCGTAACAGTAATGGAGTCGTCATGGGTGTCGTTCGAATCCTATGGAAATTCTTTGTCTCGAGATGGTATGGATGTTTATGCAACTCGTTCTAAAATGGAGAACACGATTTGTTACTATTGGCATTCGGTGAGATCTGCACGTCTGTTCAGCATTTTTAATTTACTTTATCATATTTACTTTCGGGGAAGAGGTGTAAAATTAATTACTAAACTGTGGATAATCTGTGATAAGTTTGAACAAATTCGAATCTTGAATAAGGGATAAATAAATTATATTTTCTAAATTAATGGTATAAAGTGAAAAAGACATTGAAATTGAAATTCTTAGCAAGATCAAGTGGGTACAAATTAATTTGTACCATTTTTTGTAACATAAAAATTAGGAAATTTTATGTAGAATTTTCAAGCTGTCTTTGTTCTCTATCGTGATTGTACTTATTGGTCCTTCGCGATTATAGAAGACCACTCAAGCATCGATAAAGAGGTTAACTGTGCTCTTCGGAAACTGCATTAACGAGAAAGTCGCTGACACAACCCGGCCAGCAATCTAGAGCCACTATTGACGCCAGCGACGCAGAAACTGCATGAAAACTTGAAAATAATTTCGCTAATGCCACGCCGAAGGAACCGGAAACCACCGAGACGTAGAGAGAAGAAAGAGAGTCTTCAAGGTCTGTCCTCCTTCCATTCCTGTATCCCTTTCTCTTCTGAACAGTTCGCTTGGTGCGCGAGTTTGGAATACCAAGTTGACTGCAAAGTTTTTAACTAAGTTTGGCGGTTCCCACCATCCATGCCGATTACCTTCCTTCCCTTTTATGTCGATTCTTTTGAGGATGGCCCTTCGTGTACTTTCTCCCATGAAATTTATCCGAATAACGAGCCGAACCCGAGGTTAATTCAAAAACGAACCGTTTGAACCGCTCGTTTGCCGACGATAACTTTTTATTGTCCTGTTAGCTGTATGTGAAATAGTGATCCACTGAAATAAGAAAATGGTCTCGAAATACCAGATGTAGGTATGTGAAATAGGATATAGTTTGTATTACCTAAGAAATAGGAAGCGAGTAGAATGTTCAATCTTTCATTTTATTAAATCGCGAATCACACATGAATATTTAGAAATACTTTTAACCTCTACACTGTTATAATTTTTGTCATAAACGCATAAAATCCGCAGCCCAGTCGCCATACTGCAATTACGTGTCTATCTTCATGAAGACATAATGTACACATGAATTTTTATCTCGGGAAGTATTTGTCGGACAAAATTTTAATTTCGAAACTTATGTACAGAAGGATTTCATTAAACACTTTTGGCAAATATTACATTTTAAAAATTGCCTCAATATTTTATTTCAAAAATTTTACAAACGATCCTTTTAGGATACGTTTAGTGTATCATGTAGTGGATGAAGAATTATTTATTTTTTACACCGATTGTTTTAATAATTTTAATTCATTGAAAATAATTCTATCAATCCTATCAAATGGGATATCAATTTTACAATTTGTCTCATTGCGGACTTTAATTATTTACAGAGTGTAAAGCGAAGACTGTTTGATAATTTGCATAATTTAAGAGCAAAGATACTTGACTTCTTCGGTAACATATGTACATATGGGGTAATATTGGGGAATATGGGGTACTGTCCATAGATCTATCATTTATCACGAAGTTTCACATGTCAGGGACCGCAGTTTCACATTTATTGCCAGACAGATGGAAAGTTATTGTTGAACTCTCACGGGGCTTCGCGCATTCTCGGACATAAACAATTTTACCTCGCTTTCGGAGTTCCTTCGAAAAGTCTTACAACTTTTTCCGGCCCGATTCCTACGTTCTAGGGCAACTTGATTTCTCTTACTGAAAGTTCGACTCTCACGTAGTGTTACTGATCGTCTCCCCGAAAACTACCAGGTGCAATAACAGCCATTCGAACGATCTCCAACGGGATGAAATAAAAATGTAACGATTAAGCCATGTCTCCCAATTAACACGTTACCGCATCAACGTTTTCATAAACCCACAATGTTTCTGAATGTAAATTTTTATTGACTTTTATTTTATAATTTATTCAAACTTTTGTAGATAGTATTCATTAAATCGCAATTTTATAGATCATGTGCATCCTGTCCAAGATTGCAAATCATTGAAATACTCAAATATGCAGATGTAACAATGTGTGAATTATTTGGTACATACATATTGTAATTATGTGCTACTCTGCACTATTACCAATTAACTTCACGGTAAATTTAGTGTATTACACGCCTTCAGAAATAATCTGCGTATTCAGTACAATTTATACCTGTTGCATAGAATCCGACCGTTAAATGGATATATGTACCTTGTGCAACATTATGTTATCAAAATGAAAGGGGTATTATTAAATTAAATTGATGATTATATAGATTTTATGAATCAGTGCACCTTGACAATCTACAGGGTGTGCGAAAGAGGATTCTACAAAATTCAACAAAATTCTGTAATACTTTCTTCTACACGCATTTCAGTAACAATTAGTCGACAGTGAAACTACAAATTGACAATACAGGCAAGAAACTGATAATTATGATACAATGGTAGTTCCTGTGATCAATAAGTTTATTTAGAAAAAAGTTTGTGTTGGATTAATGTTACTGTTAAGAACACTTTTAAATTCAACAAAACAATTAACCAATAGCCACAATTTTAAAGTCACGAATGACAATAAATAATTATCTAAAACTATCTCAGAGGATAAAAGAAGCACATTTTCAATATTTTATAAATGACGGTTTGGCAGCAGGCCTTCTCGTGCCTTCTAGGGTTGATGTAACAATTTCCTGCGCAGTGTGCAAGGATTAATAGTGTCTTCCATCTGTGTCATCTGTTAGCCGGGGGTGGACAAATCCAATCGTTAGGACTCAAGTGGGATCAATCCGGGTCCGTATCTCATTCGCTGACATTTGACAAACAAGGACTCCATCGTTTGCTGGTCGCCGGCGTGGCGCTTACAGAGTCGCTGTACAAGATCTAGGGATTAGGTATTCGATTCGGAAGAGCCTTAAAATCTTGACAGCGGCGTTGGTGTCCTTCTTAAATGAAACACGGGGCAAGGACTTTTCAGCGATTTCGATCAAGGTGAGCTCAGCCAGGCCAAACCACGGAGGTCAATGCAGAGAGGGCTGCCGAGATCAATTTGCACACCGTTGCGCGTGACAGTAGCGCCAGCGAGCCAATTCACGCGGGTATAGTAATTAAACTGTGGTTTAGCGTGACCGGAGCACCTGCAGTTACCAAATTGCAAGTTATGTCGCGTGTCACTCAACAGTGCCCAGCCTCTAGCGTTTCATATGTATCCCAGGTAGCGTTTAAAACGTTGAGATCGGAAAATGTTCTGAATTTTAACTATATTACCAGGGAAAAAAGTATCCTCGCGCGCCGCGGAAAATACGGAACTGATAATTAAAACTTGGCGGACAGTTAATTATTAGGGAACGTTATTGTTCGACGAAATTTATTTAGGAACGATTAACGGAACCGCTGCGTCGCGCGGGAGGCATGAAAATTGAATGGTGTGGAGAATGGACTGCGAGGATAAAGGATTTTGTCTCCGAAATATTTATACTTTCAGTTATACCGAAATGTTTATACTTTTTGTCATTCTTTTGTTTAATATATTTACAATGCTATCAGACGTCCATTGTTTTTGTGTGATTATAAGTTAAAGTTAAACCAGGTGTTCAATAATAAATAATTCGAGCAACAATATCTCATTGCTGATAATTAGGCTGCGGATTTTATGCATTCATGACAAAAATGGATGAACAAGAAAATTGCATGCAATTAGAAGAATTCAAAAATATTGTTACATTATATTTTACTTATTCAGATGATAGAAGCAAGAAGCACATTAAGAATATTTTTATTTTGCATAAACGCCTGTAAACTACTGACAATAGTAGAAAAAATTATTTAGAACAAAGAGTGAGTAATCGTTATAGCCATTAAATAACACGTGAAAGTGTTAAGATACCAGAAGGCTTTCCGACCATTTCAAACAGAAAGATAATATCTCCTTCCTAATCTAAATAAATCCATCTCGGTGTCTCCAGGAGGTTCGAACGATCGATCTTTAATTCGTTAGATATAAAGCGTGATGAAAGTAAGCCCTTTAGCCTTCTTTTCCCACTTTCCGGAAAATTCCATTAGGTTTTCCGTCTCTTTTCCTCGGCAAGAGGCCGCCGGTTCCGGTGTTCTTGTTCTCGCCGACAGTGGTGCTCGGTGGCAGTACTGGCATTGGTCTAATGTTTAAAAATCCATTGAAATTAATAACTAGAATGTGTCTTCAAGGTTCATGAATTATTTGAATCACTGACTATCCAATTCTCGAAAAACTGATATGATTTTATAAAAACTTATCGTACGACAATAAATTCAGACTCATTTTAAAACTTGAATCCTATCGTTTCGTAATCCATCGTTCATTTTATCTCAAGATTTGTTTCATAACATTGCCAGGGAGAAACAGAAGCCGTTATTTTTTCTAAAAAATGCTACACATTCAAACATCTGTGAAAACTATGAACAATTATTTTCTTGGCTGAAATCACCATAGAATTATTGATTGGAGCTTTCGCTTTCAATCTGCACCTTCAAAATTGGTGTACGATTTTTGTATTCGTTTCATCAAGCTTTGAATGAGAGGTGTTCTGCCAACTTTAGAGTTGTATAATTTACACCGTGAGTGCTTTTTACGAAGGAACTTGTTCCTCAGTTTTTTTCTACAGAACAATGGAAAAAAATCGTATATCAATTTTTAACAGATTGTTTTTTTTCTCGAAAACGAGGCGTTGAACGACATAATTACGTTCTTCCGTTTCGACTCACTTTCGTATTACGGTAATTTCGGAAGGTTGCAGATCTCCGTATTTTTTACAGATGTGTACCATCTGTTCAATGCAATCCCAACATGACCCATCTGTTAGAAACGAATCAAGACTTTTGCAATGATACGATAATTTATTTTCGATTAATTTTTGGAAGCTCCTAGCCCAGTATACTCCGCGCGACGCGACGCAACGTCGACGTCGACGGCGGTGTCGGTGACGGCGACGCGACGGCACCTTCGCGCGTCACGCTGTGGCGCGTGGATTTGCGGTTACTACGACAATTGATTTACACGCAAACACGTACTACGGTAGCTTCCAACACGGGCGATAATGCGTGCATACGTATATATGGTCAGGTTCGGTGTAGACCCGTCCGTGGCAATCTATCTCCGCATTTCCACCCGGGAATCACCCTCTTCGCCGATCGTATACAATCCGTAATTGTTGTTCCACCCCGTTGCTTTAGCCGAAGATTACAATGCGATCTTTCAGGGAATTGGGATTCCCCGGTTCGCCTCTTGTTCTCGGTATCGTGCCCCGCTTCGACCAATGAGAATCGAATCGAGCTGTCGTTGTCGCGTTGGAATCCGATTGGACGCCGCTGAAGAGAGAAGAGAAATAATAGATGCGACTAACGCGATTCGATTTGCGAACGCGACTCGCTCTCCGCCGTTTCTAATATCCGTGATCCGATCAGATCGATGCTACTCTGTAATTATTTTCTCGATCTTCTGAACACTTTTCAACGGCCCGACGACCCCTCGAGATTTTATTTATTTCGATTAGGCGTGGAGATAGATTCTTTCGCGATTCGGGAAAGGCTTTATTGGAAAGTAATTGTGAGGGATTGGCCATTGGTAAATTTACTATTGGTTGGTATTAAGCCTTTGATTGCGAACGGCATGCACGCTCAAGAAATTTTGTAATTACATTAGCAGTTGTATTAACAACTTTGGTTTTTATTAGCACCGTTTCTTCCGTTGCCATCATGTTTTATTAAACGTACCTCCTTCGGGAAATATTAAAACAATTTAGCAAAAGGCCGTCATCAACTCATTAAATGTTACGTTAAATAAAAGTTAAATAAAAATGTATTATATTAATAACTATTTTCACTATTTTTATTACAATATCCATACAATATGTATGCCCCATGTACTATAATTACATTAGAAACATTATTTAACTTTTCTCGTTCAGCGGAGAATGAAATTCTTGAAAAATATTCTCTCATTTTTAGATATGCGAAAACGAGTTCATATTCTTGCCTATATGTAAGAAAATGAATGTGTGAAATTATTTTTCATTTTTATTCCGACTTGCCTCCACGTTTAGGGCAGCAAATGAATTTCATTACCGCAGCGACCTAGTGGCTTTAACCCAATCAAATCACCGACACAGTCAATTGCATTTAAGAGTGTACAGCGCGGTAACATTGTAGCGACAGAGACAATCGATAGAGCAAACTGACTCTGAACAACGTTTCGTTAACAAACTGTGTCCAATTCATCGTTTAAGTGATCAACTGCCATTGATGCTGTGACGCAATTAGGTTATTATATTTCAAACACGTAAACATTGAACGACTCTGTGAACAAGCTAATAGATCGGAACATTATTCAATTTGATGTGAAGATATAGACTATAATGAAAATTACAAAACCCCATCTACATACCAATCGTGCATTATACATAACATACAAGAGAAGATATTTGAACTGGTTAAAATATGAATGTATTATTGCACAATTATGTATACTTTGACTTTAAGATAGACTTTTTTAACTCACATATATTTTTAAATCTCTTTTAGTAAATGTGCAATATTTTATCGAGGTCTATTGTTCCTTAATCGTGTCTTTCACAGCTAACATAGCATTTTGTTTTTCAAAACAGAATATATTGTCTGAATATCCCTGAAATTATCTTGTCTGTATTTAGAAAATTAATTTTCCTGCAGTTTCCTACAGTGAGGATAAAACAAATATTATTAAAATGGAGAGATTTGATTAGAATTTTGGTGGGAACTTGGAAATATCGAAACACTAGCGAGAAGCGCAGTGTACGAATGGCAACATTGTTGTTAAATTGGTTTTGATAAAAGAGTGACACGAGCATCAGGTACGGGAATAAATATCAAAGAGAGTAGAAGCGAGAAGCGCCGGTGGCATTGCGGTCATCATACCTTACCATCTTCATAGCGGGCTATTTCTGGGCGCAATCGATTAATCGAACAAGACTTAAGTATGGGTCTGGCCGCACCTGGTGCTCGTCCATCACCGGCAACGCAACGTACATTTATGTACGTACATAGGCCGGCCTTGCGAGTAGAAAACTTTCCCTCTTTCAACAGCGCTGCGTTCGTTAATAATCGATTATGAAAGATGACGGTTTCCCCGTATCGACTCGGTTCTCTGCCGGCGGAACTTATTGTTTTAAAGAAACTTTAAATTTATCGTGAAGTTCTTGCTGCGGGTGCAGCCGCGTTGGAATTAATCCCTCATTCATCATCTAGGATGCAAGGCGTAAAGCATACTCAGAGGCCTGAAGCGGTGTAAAACTGAGCGAACCAACGAACCGAGGTGGAAAAGGGTGAGCGAGCGAGCACACGAGGATAGAAGGGGAGGAGGAGAGGGAGAGAGAGAGAGCAGGCAGAGCAGGGAGAGAGAGAGAGCAGGCAGAGCAGGGAGAGAGAGGAGCTTGCTATCCGAACGCTAAGCCGTGATTAGTTGTTGCGGCTACGAAAAGGTAATCCGTTCTTCTTGTATTTTTATTAGTTCGACCTAAGCTCGTGCTTTTCCTAAATATAAGCATTATTTCCAGCGGCGGTCGTACCCAGACATCAATTTCGCACAAACTTGTTGCCAGTTCTCGCTGGAAGTTCAATGCGCGGAAGCTGTGCGGTTATCTGTTATGCATTACTCAGATTTGGGGAATACCAGATTGCAACCCAAAAATTATCGATCTTCCAACTACTGTAAATTCTAGTGAAAAAAGCTGTACAGTAAACGCCCCTTTACTGTCCGGGTTCGTGGGCGCGATCACTGTTCAGTGCCTACCTACTCCACTCTCTGTCAACACGATTCGTATTTCATTCTGTCCTTCTCTATGTTCGACTCTCTATTGAAGTCTCGTTCGGTGCGCTCGACGGTATGGATTCAGTAATAAATCAAAAATAGTGTCCGTGCATAACACGGCTGCTGGACAGTAAAGGAGCGTTTACTGTAATAGTTTGCCCGCGCTCGTGTTAAACCTTGTCCATCCCTCGTGTAAGTTTGATAAAATTTTTACAAATATTGAATAAATACCAGGGTTCCAGTAAGTGACTCAGCACCAGAGGGTGACAGTTTTGAAATAAATACTATCAGAGGAGACTATGATTAATACTTTTTATAAAAATTCTTATTTGTACACAAGAGACACAGCTTATTGGAAAACAGTGATCATTAATAAATACACTACTCTCTACATAAAGATATCAAAAATAAACACATAATCCACAAATTAGACGTACATAAACCTAAACTTTAAAAACAAAATAAGTAAAAAAATACGACAATGATGAATTAGGAACATGATTTTTATGAGATCGTAAGACTAGTTAATTGACTTGTACAATAATTGCAAATACTCACACGTTATAATAATATATCTTTTAATATTTCTCTGACTGACATATCAGATAGACTGGATAGAAAGTAGTCAATAACGATAATATGCAATTTATAAATGAAAATGATTGAGAACGCAGTTTGTGATAAGACATTATCGTGTTAAAAAATTTTGGAAATCTAAAGGAGATACTTATTGAAGTGTTAATTCTGGTATTGGTTTTCCAAGTGGCGTCAGTCAGATAATATGTTTATCAATTTTTCGTTCGGTGTTGATTCGTTAAAATTGTGCCGAAGTTGGAAAACTGGGTTAGGACTGGTCGCTAGGACGCTGCAGTATTTGAGGAGTACTTAGAACAGACGTTCATTGAACTAGATTTGAACTTCTGAACTAAACGAGACGCGAAGTCCAAGGTGTATCCTTATTGTTTGAAACTTTCGTGTTTCTGCTGACCACCTGCGCTGTACTCCTTCGTTCTTAACAACGACTGACGTAGCACAAAGCTACGACATAGCGAGTGCTGTCGGAGATTTCAACGGGTGTTTCCCTCTTTGGATTATAATCTCTATATATTACCGAAGATTCGGCGAAATTCTATGATGAAACACATCTAAATTTTTGCCCATTTTACGAGACGAATTCGTCATAAAAAGTATCGTACTGTGCACAAATTCTTCTACTAATGGTTACCATTCTACGAATGGTTACTGAAATTAATATAAAAATCAAATTTACAAGCATTGTAAGTCTGCATATTTGTTTTGCAATCGAAATGAAATTTTCATCGCATCCGGAATTTCATTTGTAAAGGTATTCAATTTTCATTGAATATTGCAGATTTCGTACCCAGGTCTCACATACATAGATATGATCGTAAATTTGCATATTTAATATCGTTTTGCATGTACATTCGATTCGAATCCTTGTATACAAACCATTTAGTCGATTTTCCACTGATGTGATTTACGATTCTAAGAGAAACGTGTCAATAGAAAAGGTAGCCTGATTAATCTCTTTCTGTCTGTAATGATTTAATTTAAGTTTAACATTATAAATGAAATATAATTGGTTGATTTTAAGGGGGAAGCAAAGATTTACGAGATTTTATCGTAAGATTTAATGCAACTATTTCTGAGAAGCGTAAGAGGACGAAATGCAATGATATAATTATTCTTTCGCGAAACGCAACAACGGAACAAACGCGTTTTCTTTGACGCCAGTTTACTACAAGGAGCAACCGTTAGCAGACTCACGTTTTGCGCGTTCGAGTAGTAAATCAGAGTAAGTGGGTGAGAAGGACCTCGAACAAGGGATAGGTATCGAGGGTTATCGTCACTATATCACTGACGGGTCGTTCGTAAGATATCTAAGCTGGTCTCGCACGAAACTTTATTGCAGGGTGAGCCAATTATAGGTCCGTGGTCGGCGAGCACAATATATCGAGTACTTTCAAGCAAGTGGATTCGACGATATACTCGATTCGAGAATGTATCGAGCCACTTAAACCATTTAACCAGCGATGGAGAGAAAATACAAACCTCGTTGACGTTCACGCTCTTTGAAGTTTCCACCGATCCTCGAAAATGTTTAATAACGTCAAACGTCCCCCAGCGTTCATAAATAATTTCGGTCGAAAACCTCGTAAGTTCGCGTTTCGAGAGTAACAAATATTTTTGAAGAGGAACACTTTTTAGTTCGCCGAGTGGAACAGGTCCGAAGCGTTTGCATCGAGATACATGGGAATGTGTTTGCATCGATGATCGATCACAAATCATTTAATGGAATTAACTATTTTTGCGTTGAAGGAGGATGGTGCAAATTTTTACAGAGTGAGTTTCTGTCCTTCATTTATAGTAGGTGACTGAATTGTTGTATTTGATAATTAATTGTTAAATGAAAACCATGCTACAGTAATCGGAGAAATTTTCTTAAAGTTATTTCTTAAAGTTATTCTAGACAGAAAAGAATCACCATTTGGCTCCTATTTTCTCGAAGCGATGTAAACAATTTTCGTGTTGCATAAATGTCTTCAAGATTTCAAGATCTTACACTTCGAGTTTTTAACTTTAGTTCGTTGGAGGAAATACAGTGCGATATGATTTCTAAAAAGCAGAGAAGCTTGCGAAATTGATACGAGAAAGGCACGAGGGTAGAATAATTTTAAAAAGATTCCTTTCGCGGTCAAATTAAAGAGCAGACGCGGCTGGTCCGTGTGCTCGAGACAGCCTTTAGTGTAGTGTAGAGATATGTCAGGTACGTCGCGACAACGTTCATAAAAAATAATGTCGTCCACAGGGGCCCCTTTCTCGTCTTCTTCTGGAAGAAGTTCATTTCGCAAGCTGTCTAGTTTCGGAAATTCATCTCCGGACAACTTCAAGCCCACCCTAAGGCTTGCCAAACCCCCGTGGCAGCCTCAAGAAACTCTGGCCAGAATCACCCCTAGGCTCGACAAGTGCCACAAGAAACAGCAATAAACGTCAGGATACCCGTAGTAATTAAAACTAAAGATCCACGGCGGAAAAACAACAGTTGCCCCGGAGTGGCGACGGAGCACTACAACGAAGAATAACGAAAGCCGAGAAAACGGGGATGAGTAGACGATTCCGGGACTGGGAAAATTGACCGCTAATCTTGCCAAGTAAAATGAGAAAGCGCGCCGAGGAGATTGCACCGGGGCGAATCGTCTGCGTCATCGCAACGCCTCGACAGTTTTTTAACTGACAAATTAACCTGGATTCGAAGATAAACGAGCTGGAACGATGTTAAGATAAGTCCTACTGCGATTTGAACTTGACCTGCTCTCAAGTATTATCAAGGAGGAAATTACGATCTCTTATCAGCAATTGTAATACACAGAGGCCTTTATTTGTCAAACATTTTCAGACGTTGATGGGGTCAATTTCTGACAATTTTGTACACTTTTGAATTGTTGACAGAACTATAAGTTGTATCATATACTGCCTGCTACTAGTGCCTATTAAATATAAGGGTTGGTGATAATTAATTGGTTTCATTTTCATAAGGGAACATCTACCAGGTGTTTTAAGGCTCGGTAGATATAGTATTTTTTTTAATAAATAATAATCCTTACTTTGCAGGATGCTATCCAAAGACTAGAATAAAGTCACAAGTACTAGATTATTCTCTTGAACAGGAATATTTAAATTTTTTGGACAGTTCAATTGATCAGATCTGTGAAGAAGAACCGACCATTTCTACTATCTTGTGACGGTCACGATGTTTGATAAATTTGGTGATAATCCAATTTTACCATTCGTTTGCCGAGATGTAAAGGACGGTATTAAAAGTTGGTGGATAGGTAGTGGTCCAGGTGGAGCGTTTGAACGTGGCCGAACCCAGGAGTCTGTTCGCTTTTCTTGCCCGGTGGTCTAATAAGAAATCGTTGGATTTCCGTCATCTTTCGTCCAGATCGCCTTTGTAGATTTTAATGGGTTTCTGGTTTCGACAAACTCGTATCCGCTTTCTTGGCGCAGAGTGACGAGAGCAGAGGTAAAGGCTAGGAAAGGGCGAGTACAGAGAAGGTAGGATGAAGGGGAAAATGCACGTTAACAACATGAAAGACCCGTGGATCCCTTTGCATTTATATGGAGTAACCTTACAGGACTGAACAGTCGACTTGAGCTTCCCCTGGCTAAAAGGAAACTTAAGAAACATAAAGTAACTTTACCTTTCCATCCCCTCTCTCTCTCTCTCTTTCTCTCTTCTGCTATGCTTTTTCTCTCCACCTTTTCCCTTAACAGCGGCGTCGTGTGCTTTGCTTTCACTTAGCCATTTGCACAAAGCTTTCCGGATTGTATTATAACGGGTAGGATTGTTTAGGGAAGTACAATCTACAAAGCTTGTAGACGTTGCCCGAGCAATCTTTGCTTAGCTACTGGCCGTACACTTTATCGCCTACTATGTTCCGAGACCTACCCATAGTTGTTTCCCAAGAAAAATATACCGTTGCCCCTACAACACAATGACTTTCTTCAAGTATTAATAACGGAATCGATTAGCTAAGTGGTGTACCACATTTATTTAGATTATCCTATAAGTAACGAGTTTCATGCCTTTATATGGTGACACACAGCAAACAACTACAGTTATTAATCTTCTGTACATGTAATAATGATTCTATGTATTCAAGAAAACATGAAAAGATTACTTATGACTTGATATATCGAACAGATTTATTAAAAATATAATTGTTTCAGTCTTCCGTAAGTGTGCTTGAAAATCACTTTGAAAAGTATTCTAATTCACAGTTCAATCATGAAAGACTTCACAAATGGTCATACTCATATATTATAATTCTGTTGACTTGATAGAATAAAGAAAATAATCTCGAATAAAAATATACCGTGTATCCAAAAAGCACTTGAAGACTGCAAATTTAATTGCTGAATTAAATCATAAAAATCACAGTACGGCTGGCACAACCTCGGCAATGCTATAGTTCTAGGACACCTCTAACACGTGAGCTTTCGAGATCCTTTTATGATAATTCTTCTGGACACGGTCGCAAGAAAATATTCTAGATTCTGGCAGGAATAAAGAAATTTTCGAGAGATAGAGGGAAGCAGCTCGGCGAGGCTGGAGCATGGGCTTGGATACAAAATCAAGCTCTGTGCAGAAACATGCGATTCGCCGTTGCTAATCTGCATGCTGAGTTGAGAATGTGACGCCATTGAATATTTAAGACGGTCGTAGCAAGAGGTGGCTGGGATGCTGCCGACGTCGGTGCAGCCGGCGTCGCTAGGAATACAGCCCATGCTCTTCCTGGTATCTGCCACGACCTAACCTCGTTCTTCGAGTTCGTAAGAGGTAAGCCTCGAGACTTCCTGGTTTTCATATGCAAATGTAAGTTCGGCGTGAAGCCATTTGCAGAGGCCGCGCGTACCTAGCTACGCAGAAACGCGGCCATGCGCCGGATCGCACGAACGTTGCATCCACGTATCTCCTTTTCTATTTCTCCCGCCTGTCGCCAAAGTATCCATCGCCGTTGCCGTGGCACAGGATACGAGTTCTGTACAGAGACAGCTTGCCAGCCAAAGAACCCCACGATCACGGAGACCGGTGTTTCTCTGAGCCAGCATATGAGACGAGACTAACCAGAACCTTCGTCGTTCGAAGTATCGATTTTATAAAATCCATTCTCTCGTAGTTTAAAACGATTTTTCAAAATTTGATACCTCCATGTGATTTATTTATTTAGTGACTCAAGGTGGGATCTCCTTTGCGCAACTGGACGCAGCGTTTTGTTATCCCAGCGCCTTTTATACTCTATTACTGCAGATTATTTTACAGGATATTCTATATATGTAGCTTTTTAGGGTTTTATAAATTTTCAGGTTCCACTTTTTTAAGCATTAAGGTCTTATAAAGATAACTGCGGTTAAAAAATTCTGTACAATCAACCGTTCAATAAATATGAGCAAATCTATGGTCAGAGGATCAATACATGGAGACAAACAATGTGATAACGCGTTGTTTGCTGCGGCGGCACTGCGAGGCAACGTGTATTGTTTGCCTCGCCCGGAAAATTTTCTCGGGCCCCTGGTAAGCTTCGTCCTCTCCTGGAGGGACGGAGTCTTACGCACGGGTACGGGAATGCAGTTTTCCTATGTACGAAAAACGTGAAAAGGTCGCGAAATATCGGTATATTTGGCAATAGAAGTGGCGTAACACTAAAATTCATTAAAAAATTATTCTTGCCTACTTACAAAAATCGTGATATATGTATATATATTTTTTAATCATTTTTTAATTAATTCTTTAAATTTTGTTGTCTTAAAATAAAATGAAAAATTGTTCATTTGTTACTTGTTTAATAGTTTTTCACATAATTTAAATCACCGATAAGAAAATATTAATAAATCTTGCAACGTCTGAGTTCTTCTAAAAATAATATTTTCTTCTAGAAATTATAATAATAATTTCTAGAAAATATCTATGTCTACCGATGTACATGTTTTCAAACTCCTACTGAGAAAAGTCGAAAGCAATTTTTAAAAATTAATAGAAAAATGGCATTCAAAATCGGAATTCTCTTTTAGTTAGAATCCTCTATCTCTCTCAGTCTGTGTGATAGGATGCAACGCTTGTTACTTTATCGTATACTTTTAAGTGGCCTCGGTGTTCGGAATTCCCACCCATGCTCAGGTTAATTAATTCTTGAATATTTATCGCTACGGTACAGATTTCTAAACTTCTGTCGGGAAGTATAATAGTGTTCGAAGTTCATTAATTGAATTCATGCATGGCACGGTATTATGTTCAATGTGTATCGATCCCGCGTTGTTTTGTAGTTGAAGTGCTTGCCTGTATCGAAGTTACATGCTTTTAGAAGTTGTTCATTAAGAATTAATAAGCAGTAATGAAGAGCACATAATTATCATAGGTTCGGTCGGGTAATTGTGATTAAGTGGTGTTCAATTCGTATAATTAAAACTCTATGATTTCCACAACTTCTATTTATGTTCATTCAGTACAATATTTCTTTCATTTCCTTTTTAGAAAACTGTTTGCACTGTCAATTTCCTAGTGAAACCTCGGTGGTTAGAATTTAGAACGTATGGTAGAAATAATTGTTTCGTTACCAGCAAACAAAATGAAAATCGAGATTAAATAAGGAGTTTATTAAATGTACAGTTGTGGCGATATCAGCGAATTTAAACGAAGCTCAAACATTGATGTTTAAAGAGTGAACACACTGTAAGCTAAATTTTATAATTGTACGTTTGCTCTGTTTTGCATAATGCAGGTAATATACTGCACAGTGTGAGGAATGTTGTAAGTGGAAGATCTCATGTGGCTGATTAGTTGGCTCTTTAAATGCATGAGCCTCTATATTTGCATGCATTTGCAACCCTGTTCTCGTGTAGCTATTGAGGTTTTACTGTATTATGTTTCAACCCGTTTGATACTACAGATGAAAATAGTCACCCACTACAAATTGACCTCGGGGTGTTTAGACTAAAGTCCCGTAACGGTCAAATTCAGTTCCAACATTCGAGAGGGCTTGTTTATTCGATACCCTTTTTATTAGTACGACCTAATACAGATGGCCATTAGTCGAACGAACGACCATGACCTGAGCTTCTTAATGTTAAATTTCTGTGTATACTTTACGCGCATATTCCATAGTTGTTATTAAACAGTTATTAAATACAATCACGCAGGAATTCCTACTTTAACAGGTTGATTGATAACCCACTACAACTTTTTGAAAATTCTATAAAGTTAACGTAATTTAGTTAATGAACCCGAAATTCAACAGGCAAAACTGACCATAGAGATCATAGCTTCGAGTATTCTGCATTCTTCGAATTCTAATATTATTTGCCATTCTATGTTACAACGAATATTAAATTTTAATCTGACAATGGAGGAATAATGTCACTCATACAAGTATATGGCCCACGTGGCAGTCAATGACAAGTTTACACTCCACCTGCGTGATTGTTCGATTGTCGAAATACTCATACTCCACTGACTAATTAAAATAGCTCCGACTGAAAAGAGTTAAAGAGTACAAGACAGAAGTCTTTTTGGATCACAGCGTCGACATCGTATCGAGAAATAGATTTCGCAGCGAAGTCGCGACAGCGGAAGCATTCAGGAACGAACGAAGTACGGTCAGGTGATTTAAGGGAGCGCTATCCGGGCCGTCATAACAAATTAGTGTCGTCGGGTGTTTGCCGGCAATGAGGACAGGAAGAAAACAGCGGGTCTGGTCGGGGTTGCGGTGCGGCGTAAAACAGAGCCCCCGACACACAATCGATCGTAACTTTGACGACTTTGCAGTCAATTTGAACGCCGATGAAATACCTATTTCCTGGACGGGAAAAGGGCGGCGAGTTCAACGAAGGGGACTGGCACCGAAACGTTGTTTTCCGTCGATAAATTCAACGATGGAATCGAACGAGGGAATCGTCCACGACTCGAGAACTCGGCGCGGTGTGGCGTGGCATGGCGTAGCGCGGCGTGGTTGCTATCGTGGCACGAACACGATCGTAAAAGCGCTTACGCGACGTTACGCTCGAATTGAGTGGAGCGTATAGATACAGAAGAAGCAGGAAACGAGGAAGAAGTACGGCGACCTAAACTTTCTCGCGGGTTCCGCGCCGTGCTTCCGAGCAGTTAGTTCTCCCTCATATTTTCATAATCGTTCTTTCACGTATGCGGGCATGAAAAACTTTCTCGGATAACTTTCTTGTAATCACCTCCTCCCGAGGAATTTATTTATTCATTCGTGCAATCTGTGCCGCCTTGACGGAATTGAAATTTTCGCCCGTACCCGTCGGTATTTCACCCGAAAAGGCAGAGGAAAGTCGATTACAAAATTTTGCGTTGTGATCATATTGCAAAACCAGTCCCAGATTTCTGATCAGTTTGTGATCATTAGACTGCGGATTTTTATGAAAAATAAAAAATGTTCTTTCTTTTTCTAATTATCTTATTAAGGTGAAACTAATCTGATGGTCTTAAATCTTGTTAATGTGTCCAGTGTTCTAAATTTTACGTACCTATTTTTGTCAGAAATGCATAAAATCTGCAGTCTAGTAATCATATTGCCAAAGGAATTAGTCCCAGATTTGCACAGATTGAAGATTTATAATTTGAGTAGAAATAAGCATCGGCTTCCAAAAGTTATTATGTAATAGCCGGTAAATGTGTTAATAATGTCGCCGTTTCCCCTATGTGAGGTCGCATCCCCAGCTCAGAATGCAATCTCTGCTTTGTATACCGGCAGGGATATTGAGCAATAATGCGGAGATGTTATTAATATTGTTTACGGTATTATTCGCGATATGGTAACTTGCTGCCGAGAAGCTGGAAAGAGTCTGGAATCTAATATCCTCGTGCTGCAATGCTGTTTTGAGGATCTAGACACCGCGTAACGGGAAGGTGCAGTGTAATCGTGTTACATGAAGGACCTGGTTGTGCGTGTTACGTCTAAGGAGCGCAATGAGTACGGGAATATTGAATTGGTTAGTGAATAACTAGCAAAAGAAATGCATCCTATCGCGTAGACTGCGAATCTTATGCATTCGCGACAAGAAGGTGTGATTTTAAATAGGCGAACGATTAAATTAAAATAAATCAAAAACGTTTGATTAAATTCGAGATCAGTTTTTCATTGAAACGCAAACAAAGGAGATAAATTGATTGAAACTGCAAAATAAAAGCTTTGGAATTATTTGCAATGTTTTTAATATCAAAATAAATATAGGAAAGTGTGTTTGCTTCGATTATTAAATTAATTTCAACTGTTTACCGCCGTGTAACCGTTGCATTGTCGGTGTAAAAGTGTTTCTGGGAATAATATATAATTCCGTGCACTTTTTGCAACAAGTGAATTATTATTGCGCGTTCCAATAAATCGCGAAACAAAACGAAAACTTCCGCTTCCTCTCGACATTAATAAAATAAAAACGCGATAGTAGAAACACTCGACGGATATGATTAATCCGCGAAATAACGAATATTCTGGTCAAACATTTCGGCCGTTTTAGCATTGCGCTTGTATCGATGCGACGCAACACTCTGGCCTCCGGTACCAGGCCGGGGGATTATACATGGACGAGAGCCCTCAATGTTGTAATGCCTCGTGAAAATCTCGGTTGGTTCTGCATATGTATGATCTCAAGTTTCCCTCGTCACGTAAAGAGTATCGTTTGAATTCGCAGGCTATCGAATAATGCTTCCAGCATTCGGGTTAACTTCGGAGGTCCGAGATTCATGCTGCAAGGAGAATGAATGTGCAGTTGCATTTCAAGTGGAACGCTTCGCCCTCGGGGAAGACTCAAAATCATTTACAAGTTACGAAGACGCAGAATGAACACATAAATATACTCTTAACAACTGTACATGCAATACACAACTCGGAATTATTCGACATACATAGGCTTTATACATTTTCTAGCTTTATAATTTCTTCGTGTAACAGTGAGTGATCAGGTTATTAGAAATACAGGAGTTGACAATCTTAATCAATCAATTCTCGAACGGAAGTCTAGCGTTTCTGGATTCTTATTAGTGGATTTGTTTTGCTGGAACCAAATTATTACACATCGTTGATGAATAAAAAGTCAATAATGTTTCCAAAAAATTGGAGTTTAAAAATTGAATGGACACAATGCACCAACCCGTTATATAGCTCAAATAAATCTCACGGGGGTGTCCGTATGCTGAATAAAAAGAAAGTGGCTGCAGTACGTTTTCGAATAGTTTGCAGCGTTATATCCGCAGTTACTTTTGATCCCAGTCTGCCTCACAATTCCGCAGCGATGTAATTTAAATTACAGTCCATGTTTCAGCGCTCCGTAAGCGGAGTCCAGGAGGGTCTGAATCAAGTTGGGTCATCGTCGTAGATGGATCGCCGTGTCCATGTATCGGCGCCATCGGCACGTCTCCCTGACACTCTCGCATTTCAGCGGAGCGGCGTGGGTGGCTAGCTCTCGAGCGAAATTAAACCCTACCCCTGAGTTGGATTTATACGATGACTAAATATGAGCCGGTACCGGCGCTATTCTCAACGACGCTGCCACCCTTTTCCGTAGGATAGCTTTGCCAGAGCGATAGCGTCGTCGTCGTCGTTGTCGAGGTCTGCCACTTTCGTACGTCTGGTGCGCGGGCGCGTGCGAAGAGAGAATAATTTGCGAACGACGTGGAATTGCTGGAAAATGGGAGTTGGGAGAGACTACTGTGCCTTTGCCCTCTGTCTGTTTGATGTATAAATGGCCGAAGAAGGAAGGAAAGAGACGATGAGGGACGACTAGGGACGACGACGACCCCTGGAGGAAAGGACAGGGAACGAGGAAAGAGGAATATCGAGTGTCGAGATGGTTTCGAGGTCGTGCATTCAGGAATGCGTCAGACGTGTAGGCGGCACGTATCATGTCAGTGTCATTGCCCTGCGATTTACATGCGTTATGTTCTGATATACCGCCCCGCGTCTCAAACATCCAGCCAAGACCTCGTCCCGGAATTTTTCCCCGAAGATAGAGGGATGTTATGGATAGTTCGGATAGATTGCCTGCCGTTCGACTCGCAGTTCCACTGCCAAAGAATCTTAAAAGTTCACGATTGCGTAAAAGGTGCCCCGCGCATCAACCTCCTCTAAAACCCGAATTTTCGTCTTCACGTTTTCGTACGGCTTTATGTTTCGAAAGCGTAGTTTCGGAGCATTGCGAGGTATATTCGCGAAATTGGTGTATCTCCGCACACTTTGATATACAGTATCTTTTACGTAATTTGCGATCGCAGAAAGTTTGGACCTCTCTTTTCGGAACGATGTTTGTAGAGTGTGCTGCACTCGTGTCTTTAACTCTCTGAACTGACGGAAAGGAGTCAATGATTTTTTTGCAAAAATGGTTGGGACTGTGTCACTTTTATACCCTTATTTCTTGATAACAGGAAAGGACTTAATATTTCTACTACTTAGTCCTGGTAAAATATTTTGATTAGACAAACTATACATCTATAATAATTGCTATTACAATTGCGTTAATGCAGAAAGTCAGAGTAGTATTATTTTTGTATCTAGTCACATTTGGAAAGTACATTTAATATATCTTCAATACTTTTCTGGAAAAAATGAATTCTTTTGTTTTTATTTCTAATATGCACATAGGTGCACGTGCACACGTTGTACGCAATAATAACGTCAAAGTGCTCCGTTGCTGAACTAACGATGACGAAATAATTACCTAAGTGACATCGAAGGCAATATTCCGGGCAGTTGTTGAAACAATATTGTGTTCTAGAATATTTCGTTTTATCTGAAGTTCGAGAAACGCGAGAGCTAATATGCCGGCCGTAGAAATTCAGAAATTCAAGTCACTCGGATGCCAAGAGGCTGGACTCCGATTTATCATCCAATATTTGTGTGTGGAGCTTTTCAATCAAGGTTGGAGTTTACACAACAGTCCGCGGCTGTGCTCAACTTGATTCAATGGTGCAACTGAAGCCGTATAGACGGAAACAAACAACTCCCTAACTACCCTCAGGTCCATCTTTCTGCTTCTTCGATCCTAGCTCGGAGCCTCTTCACAAAATGAAGAGTTAATAGAATAGCTAACACAAGCCACTCTCTCGAGCACGTAACGAAAACAATCATACAATTTCGTTAATGAGATAATAAACAGAGTTATGAAAACACTACAATTAATATTGACCAAAATACACAGAAAATTTCTCGAACTATCAATCGTTAAATTATTATCAGTATCTACAGGATTAACTTTTTATTAACGATTAATTTTTACGAGATTCAAAATTTCATTTGTATTTCTATTCGAATTAATCAAACTTGATCAGGACTTTTAGGAATACAAAATTGTTAATTATGATCAATTTGAACTTTTCAACTTCAGTACCACTAATTAAATTTAATTTCGTTATTAGAAATTATTTCTTCTCTTAGTAATTTTGATTCTTTGAATATAACATGAGCATGTTCCAATTTGCTATTTTGTGTTTGACGTACCCACGTTTATTAGACATTTGTCTAATCCGTATTTTAATTGTTATTGATCGGAATAAAAATGTAAACGGATGTTTGCTCGAAGGTAACATAACGCCACGGTTCTCTCTTCTTGCATGATCGAAACAAACACTCGTGCCTCGAATGTTAAAGTAAACTGAAATATCGACGTCCCGGACGATATACGATTCTACGGTACACATATAAGTTTGTTCGGAGTTGTACGTGCGAAATTCACCGAATTTTTGCTCGACAACGATCGATCGATCGATGTTTCAACGGTATCTGTGTCGCGGGGTCATTCGAATAATAGATTAATATTCTTTCTGAAGGTGGAAATGAGAAATTCCAGCAGAACGAACTAGATGCCAAGCAGTTTGACCTAATTAAGGAACCGATTTCGAGAACTAACTCGCTGAGAATATCTCGTAGTGGTGGTGTTCACGCTAGTATTGTACGGGAAGGTTCACGGTGCATCGAATACGGGGCACGTGTTAATTGCTCTTCGCTCACCATTTCACTTGTTAAACTATATGTCAGTTCTCCGAACGTGGAATAAGGAAGACGAGAGGCCTGCGAACGACAGCTGCTCCTTTTAATACAGACCTTTATCACGTTTGTCGATGATTCTTTCAAGATAATTGATTATAATCTTCATCGCCAACTTTTATTTTATTTATTACTGTTATTAACTCACACATATTTCGAATAAAAATTCGCCCATTCTACGTTTTAATAACTATTTACAAACTTTTACTTCTCTGCTGTGTAACTATTTTTGAGGTGCATACACCCGGTCATCATTAAAATCGATGTTTAATAGCCAATGAAAATAATCAAACGACACTTATTCAGATTTACTCAGAACCAGTCGTATTGAACGGATCGGTAGTTAAATAGTTTAAAAAGGTAGCAATACATTCATTTGTGCAAAATATTCCTTCTTTTAATACTTGAGGTTATTAGAAAAATCGTTACCAACATAGACATACCGGTGTTTCAAAAAAGTAAGTAATCCTTCAATTACAAACTACTTTTAGCAAAAAGAGATCAGAAGTACAGTATCAGTCATAATAGCTATCTTCCTCGCCGCGATCAATCTACACCGATGACATATGGTTGGTCGAAACGGAGTGAACATCTATTATGACTGTCAGTGTTTCTCGAGTCTCCTCCTCCGAAAAACAAACCACACGTAATTTCTGAATAAAGAAATAAAGGAGCGCAGAGCATCTTCATAACAACTGCAGAAGAGATATCACGGGAAACATATTTTCCCCGACAATATTTTGCGAAAGATAACCCGAGTATCAACACCTGCGTTCCTGTGAGTGTGCAGCTCATCTGATAGATAGGTGTTTTGATACACACTTGGTCTGGAATGTTCCAGGAAGGACGCTGGAGAATAGGGACGTCAAAATATATGGCAGCACGTGACAGCACGCGACAAAAAATAAAAGGGAAATATGATAGTTGCGTAGTCTGCTATTTTAGAAAGAAGGACGCCTCGTGTCCTACTACGCTGCGAGGGTGGATGGGGCGGAGGGCGAACGACAAAAAATAACGACTGACAAGAGAATGTTGCTGTCTCCGTGTGATATGTATCCAGTGCTAACGTTTGCGGAATAAGGTCGTTATGTTCCTTGTGCCCGAATGCCTGTGGCTATTGTGTCACAAAATTACAGAGGAAATAAATGCAGGAGATATTTTATCAAACGTAATCGAACTGCAATTCAGCAGATTTAGTCGGTCAAAGTTCCCACTGCACTATTAATATATAACTATAAGATATATTAATCAAATGTATATCAAACTTGATGTTAATGCTATTGTATTCCTTTATAACCCCTTAAGGACATTGTCCACTTGTAATTGTTAAACTTTCAAACTTCAACGTACATTTTAATTCCTTAGCTCTAACTTCACTATCTAATTATCCAGTGAAGTATTATTTGTTAATAAGAACATACGTAAATGTTTGAAGATAAATTTTAAGGGTATCTGTACGTGAAAGTATTAATCTTGAAAATTTAATTTCTACCTTTACAGAACACGATGGTTACAATGGTGCTGCATATTTTTACTATTTAGATAATATTATTCAGATAAAACTAATAGTGTACGTTAAATATCAGAGGCGCATACTGTCTATGCACTTTGCTGAATAAATCTAGACAAATTTGCTTGAGATATGTGGAGGGGCTATTGTGTACCAATAAATACTATTATTCGGGTGTCATCGAAGGGTGATCTTACGCGACGAAACATTCAACCGTGCCCGGTGGGATTCATTCTCGTAATTCTCGCGGCGAAGATGCTGAATTTTATTTCGACCTCGTAAATTATGTTTCAGTAATATCAGCGCGCGCGTTGACGTCAAGCTTGCATTATTATCAATCACAGTGACAGGGTGGGAGAGGCAGGGTCGTGTGCACACGTTTCCATCGTACGCTCGTCGGCCCGTGAATAAGTAATCAGAGTCTGATGAAAAGTGTCGTCGCTCCGAGAATTTATGGGCATCGGACCGATCCGGAAGTGTCAACTTCTCTCCGTCGTGCACTGGGCACAGGTACCAAGGTGCGGCCAAGAGGTAAATTCTTCCTGACACAGCTTATTGTGCAAGCACAACAAAAACTGTCCGAATCTCCTCGCACATGTAAATCCCAGATTACATACCTGTATCATCGTGTTTGCGCTCGAACTGCGCGGTCGATTAATTAGTTCAGTGAATACAGGTTATTTACACTAGGTTTGCAGGACCGATAAAATCGCTGGTTCTAGTATTTTTAATTTGCGATTATTGTGAATGCAAAAATGCATTCATTAGGAATTATTCAACCAATTTATTTCTTTAATTATTTAAGCCTTTAAGTGGTGACTTTGAGAGAGAGGGAGGCACCACTAAAAATTCCTATACCATTATTCAAAATAATGTTTACATTATTAAATTGATTAGTCTAACAAATTACCAAGCACTGAAATACTGCATGAGGTTTATATCAATTTCATATCCATACAACGACGAAATCATATAGAGTGGAATTATAAGCTAAAGGTTGAAAAATGACTAAAAACTTGGATAGACACATTCTTGATATTTTTATTGAAACAGTCTCTTTTAGTGCTCCGTAAATCTAATGTTAATAACGAGGCATCCCTCCATCTAAACACGAGAACTTTTCGCAATAAAGAGAACGGAGGTAGATCTCAGTAAACAATATTCTCTTTGTTGTAAAACGCGTTGCATTACAATATTAAATGCTTCTTCCTGCGCAGAAGACGAAAGAATTCTTTTTCTTTCTTTTATACGGGAATTATGACTTCTTCTTCAAAGCACTCTGTTCTCTTCATACAGAGTAAAGAATCTGAAGTAATTACGCGAATTCCCGTTTCTAATGCCAAGATCCTGTATTCGAGTTTCCTTTGTGCCGTGAGGACCGAGGGCACAGTATGCATGCTCTGACGTAGGAGATGAAAAGTGAAAATACATCCGCTATTTATGATCGTATGGAAAGAGTCTTCACGAAAAGAGATAGACTATTCTCGTGGAATGATATATGTACAAAATCTTTCCTGAAAGTCATATTTTACGTTTTCTTAATAGGATTTGTACCGAAGTCAGTATGAAGACATACATTCAATTATATACTATAATCAAATTGTGTTCAAATGGAATTCGAATGGGAATGTAAGTTTATAACGATTGATTAAAATAGAAGGAATAGTAAATAGTGAAGAAGCCACTATACTGATGTACGGTAGCTAAGAGGATAAATAATGCATGAATACAATATGTTAAGAATAATGTATTGCAATACTATGTACTATAAATATGTATACAACATTTCTAGATACATGAAGATTAAAGAAGAATAAATAAAATTATAAGCTACGTGTACTATATTTCCAGACACATTGGAAATAAATTAAGATATTCAGACACTAAAAAATTTAAAAATAATTACAGTTACAACGAACCACGTTCAATCTCTGTTATAGCTAGTGGTTCGCCACCATTTTCATTGTTGGCTGAAATATTTATCGGTAAATTAAGAGGCGCTATTACGGCTAGCACGGCTTCGTCGTCACAGGCCTCGCGGGGTTATGGAAACGCATATTGTAGACGCATGGGCGTTGTAGATCCCTCGCTGAAAAGTACAAAGGTTGACATAGAAACACTCTTAGCCGTGAGGGTTTCAAAGAGAATAAGAGCGAGCGAATAGCGGTGGCAGGCGGAGAAAGAAAGAAGGACCTACCGAGCGAAAGAAAAAGATGACGACGCGGCCAGGAAGTCAGAGAGAGAAGGGCTGAGATAAAGGGGGCTCTTTTAATAACGGTCTCGACCGGTGTTACCAGGCCTCGCGAAGCTAGTGCTTTCTTAAGGCGGACGGTAAAGTGCCCGTGGTACAGTGCTCCCGGCAATATCTTCCGATTACGGTTAAGTAAAGACCCAGCCTTAACTTTCCACCTTACCAAGACATCCGCTCCGCGCTCCTGTGTAGCCCACGCTAAATCCGATAAGACGACTGCAAGGCATGCTGCGGTCAAAATTGCAATCAGTCGGCAATCCTAAATGAACCTAACGAGGCCTCCCCGCAGGATTGCCTATTAAGAAAAAACGTCCAGCGAAACTGTTTAAATTGCGTCAACCGCTTCAAAGTGCCGCATGCCGTCCCATATACCACCACAGATTTATTTTTCTGTTAATCTTCCATTTTCCACTATCGTCGTCGCTATCATCACTAAATCTTCGGCATTTATGCTCAAAAAATTATCTGCATTCATTTGAAGATACAAGACACATATTTTCTTTTCGTAATAACTCTAATCAACTGCAAATAATACAATTTTTCTAAATTCCTTAAATCTTGTTAGTGCTTTATATTCTACTTCATTTTGTCATAAATGCATACAATTCGCAGTATCGTCTTCGCAAATTCTTAACAAATACTATCTGAAAATTTTTCGCTTGACCCTTTAGTACTGAACTACTTCGGGTTTGTCTTTTTGGTAAGTCATTTGAGAAATAAATGCAAACAACATTTTTAATTTATAGTGACAGCAAATCGTAATAAAATCGGCAGCAGCTGATAATATATTCGGATCGGTTGGATTGAATTTTGCCAGAAGTAATTTCTATATCAGGGACGAGACAGCTTCCAGTTTACGAGTCGAGAAAATTCTTGTTCTCCTTTCAAGCTATTCCCGTTTCGGCCTGTTCCTTTTTCTCTGTATCACACGGCTAGTATCATCGCCGAGTCGTGGCAAGAAAGAGGAAGAAAGAGGGAGCGGATAAGAAGGAAAGGGGATGCGGGTGGTAGTTCTTAATAGCGCTTATTACTCTCGCCGGGGACCCTATGATATATCTCCTCTATTTTTCGCCCGTGGGGAAATCAGGCGTGTAATAGTGTATAATTAGTTATATAGTCCCTCTGTAACTAGCCGTGCATTATGCACGATCAAAGTGACAGAGCGGCGCGGTGCCTGCAAGTGAATACAGCCATAGCTCATCAGTCGCGTACGAGGAAAATTAGGATGATAAGGCGATGTTGTATTGATCGGTGTTCCCCGAACCGTTCGATCGGCCCCGCCGTTAATCTTCTGTAATGTAGGATAGTCGTTTAATGCAATTCAATTTGAAAGATACGTCCTATTACCGTTAATACATTGCCGACGCATTTGTTTCGCACGAATTGATTTCGCGGTTGAACGACGGCGATTGTGGCCAAAATACTTCCTGCATCGTTCGTGAGATGCTGTAATATTGATTTCTGCCCTGCAACTAATCGGGTTAAATAACCTTATTCGTATTACCAAACAAGATATTGCATATTTATCAATCTCATTTGGAATCACTACTCAAAATTTACATTACCAAATCAGGTCAATCACATCGTTTCTAAAAATTTTGTTAAATGATCAGGTACAATGTGCAAAGTGATAATTATATTAAATTGTGATAACTTGTTATTACAATATATTTTTACACGTATAAAGAATTATTGTAACGACACAGGTGTGTACGACTCTGTATGTTTCTATATAAACCACATTTTTACATCAACATTTAACACATTTACACGTATTTAATGTTGCAATATTGTCGCACGAAGAATGCACTTTTGAATATTTTATAATACCCAGATTTTATTTTCAGACTTTGAATGGTATTTTTTATTTTATCGAACGATTTCACAAGAACCATGCAGTTTAGGAACAGTATAAACGGTCTTTAAAACAAAAGAAAAATGTCAGGAAAACCAAATGGACAATACGTTGCTTTCTATACAACGTTCGGCTGTATTCTAGTTTCGACAAAGCAGTTTTTTGGAAAATATTTGAAACATAGTTTTACAAACTGCAGTTTGCGATCGATTTACAATACATTTTTAAAAACGGAAAAAATGGTTGGAAACTTTTCATTGGTAGCGATTCAAAGATTTTTCCGTTCGATACAATGCAGACGGTAATCCTATCAAATTTTAAGTTACTATTCCATTGATTATTTAAGGGATATTTCGGTTTTTAGGTCAAAAGATCGATATCTTTTTGTGTTTCGTTAATCCATGTGCAACGGGGAATATGTCTGTCAAATGATTTTTTGAAATACGCTTTTCAATACTTTTTCACGGTTTTATCGGAAACAATTCCATCGATTGTTCGTTTATCTATAGATTGTATATTTCGGATATCTGGCGATCTTAAAACTTCTTCCGTATCGGGCCAGTATTTCAAAACGGATTTTTGGCATCTAAAAGTTACAAAAACCACAGACAAAACTGCGTTTATCACAGCGTGCACCTTTTCCGGGATACTCTTTGTGCATTGTTTCATCGTATTCATTATTTCAGGATGATTTTGCCAAATATCCAGAATTTTTTTTTAATTCATCTATTCTTGTGACAGTGGATACGTATATGTACTTTTCAATGCGGATATTACGAAAGTTGCCTGGCCATGGGAGTACAGGAATTTTCTCTAACGAAAGTAAATTACGAAAATTATATGATGAAATTAATTAAGTAATTACATTTCGTTCGGGCGTTCAAGTTCACTAAAACCACGGAAGACTTAAAAAATCATTAGTGGCCGTCATTTTTTGTTAGCAAGGGACTCTAGATATTTGGCGACTGGTCTAGGAAGAGTTCGAATCATTGAAGAACTTATTACGAATTAGGTGCGGATACGTGTCTGACTCGTTCGGTTGAGTTTCTTGTAAAATATTCACATGATCGAATGGTTCGCCGTTGCGCGGGAGACGAAAAACCTGTGGATGGCTATGAAATAATTGGGAGTGGACGGTGAAAGTTGGCCGTCGCAGGGGATCAGACACATAATACCGTCATTCTCTGTTATCTGCCGTGCGAAAGGGAATAGAGGGTGATCGTACAGGGGCCCGACTCACCGGAGGAAGGGACATCTTATCGAGAGGGTGACCAAGAGGGAGAAACGTGTGGACTGAAGGGGTTCGAAGTTGGTGGGTGGAGTGGCGGGTGGATTTGCGGCAACTGGAAACCCGATACCCAGGGGAGTCTCTCAATTGCCTCGTCCCGCAATTATACGTTTGAGCGGAGCCACTATCTCCGTTAATGTGCTGGACTCCGAACGCAAACCCAAGCCGGGACTAACTAGCGTAGTAAGAGGCAGCACCGGGCATCGCCGACACCTTTGCCATCGCGAAATATTGTTCGTTGCACTCTGACCCTACGACCAAATGTGTACTTAGTTATACAGCCCTTTTGATCCTATGTTATCTCGATTACCGGCGGGTTTGCGCCACGATTTTCAAGCCGTATCGAGATTCTCTGCCGGGGACAACCATACAAACACGCCTGAGAACCACTGTATTTGTTACCTAAACGCGCGTTACGTGATAAATCGTTAGGTGCACGCCCCGGCAATACTATTTCTCCGCCGCTTTGTTACACCGTTTCTATGAGCTGACATACTTATTACCTTGATATAGTTTACGCCTGCTGGACCATAGAGGAGCGCCATTAGTATGCTTCGTTGGTATGTTACAGAACTAAGAGAGGTATTTGTTACAAACAAATTCCAATTCTCAGCTTTCCCCGGCATATCAAACGTTCGTTGCAAGCTTTCATTTCGATTGAGCAAACAAATTGCTGCAATTTTAATATCTCTTAAGGATATTGAAAAAAGTAAATATTGAACAAGAATACCTCTTAAAATTTAAAAAGGCTCAAACATTTCTAGAGTCATCTCATGGTCACCTATAGGTTAACATAACCTTGTGCATACGATATAACATAGGATTTTAAGATGCTCCTGAACTGGTTTCCAGAGATACTCTTGAAATTTATCATAGCAACTCATCAATGATCAGTATGTTCATTCTTACTCCCACGAGATATGTTAATGCAGTTATCTAACTTATGCTAAAGTAGCTTTAGTAGATGTGCATCGATTATTAACAGCTGCTATACCATGTTGAGTCACCCCTTTCCATCTACATGAACAGCCAAAGCCGAACAAAAGACTTAACATTGATGTCAAACAAGTGGATTTAAAAATCTGTAAAAGTTTCGATTCGAAATCCAAAATAATGCCAGTTTACTCCAACATCATGGAGTATTTTTAAGAAGCTAATTTGTCGTAATGATGGTAGTTAAGTTTCAAAACTGTGCTCAGCAATCAGCTCAACGTGCAATAATAGTGACTTAACTATTTGAGGTAGAGAATTTTTCAAAATATTGAAAATATTTTCCTACGAAAAGTCGATCGTGTATCGAAGAATATGTGATACTACTGTATTTGCAACACTTTTTTGCGAATAACACAAGGACATCACAATCTCCATAGATGATGTAAACAAAAAGAAACAGGTAAGAGGCATCAGATTTTCTCGGGTAATCAATTTATAAAATATCCAGGGAGCAATGACAGAGATTTTCAGTGGATTAAATGTTAATTAGAATGACCGGCGAAGTAAATTCACTTTCATTCCGTAACGAGGTCTGTGAAAGCCACAATGAGGACGGAAAAATAACGCAAGCATTTTCTGGAGCGTCGAGCGCGAAAGGGCGCCGATACGAGGGAAGCCCGAGCGTTGCGTACGTTCGCTCTTCTGCCGGATTGAGATAACATAATGACAGCATTTACGGTGAGAACCATCTACTTGCGGTACGTCGGAGTTGGCAAGAGTTAAGTGCCATTTAGCTCCGATGTGCAACCTGCCTTGCATAGCTAATTTACTTCGAAGGACGGGTTCGTTAATGAGAATGGGAGATTCAACACGGGGAAACCTAAATCCCCTCAAATCAATTAAGAGTAGCTTGACGTGTCGGTTACAAATCGATCATATCGTTTGTTCAACGGAACTCGCGTGGAAACTTTCGACCGTGCATCATTCGGTAACGAGCTCTCGTCAATGTTTATTCAACGAGTCGCGCAGACTAGTTCATTTATTGACAAAACAGGGAGGTTTCGAATGTTGAGAACGGTTTCGTATCAATATTTCTTATTTGTGAGGGGTGAACTAGAAATAGAAATTTAAGTGCGTATAGAAACGATTAAGCAAATAGAACCAGCAGATTAAACCTTCCGAGTCAATAAATTAAAGATATTCATCTCCCGCATTTATTAATTTTATACGCGTCCCATCTACTTTTACTTTCATAGGCACTGCAAAATAGAACTGTAAGAATATTGTTATTTTGGACACATTTTACAGGAGTTCATATATATCAAAGCATTAATAGTTACAATAAAAACTGATATGCTCGAGAGAGAAAGAGAGAAATACTGTGGAATTGAGAAAGAGATAGCAGGTATCTTCAACATGTCAAAATGTTCAAAAGAAGGGGTACATTTTGTATCAGTTTCTGTCTTCCACAATTGACTTGGAGAGTATTTAATTTTGCACAAAGATCCGCAAGAAGAGGTGCCCTCTTTTGTCATCTTTTCGGATCGGACCAGAATTTGATTGATATTGCTAAATCTTCTTTGGGAAAACATCGTCACTGCGGCGACGCAATACTCTTTCAAACCGGTGAACCCTTGATCCGATCTTCTCTTTCCCTTCGGGCTATGCAAAGATGGAGAGGCTGGACGATGGTCAATGCAACGATGGCAGGAGCTCTATACATATATATCGGCGCGGTGGATGGACACACTTCGGTTTGACGCTTCGGACGACCCCCGAAAGCTTTCATCGGGGAACGCACACCCTCGCCACGGTAAATACAAACATTTCTGTGGCTCGAGTGCACGGACTGAACGCTGATTCTGAGTGGGTAGCCGCTCGGCGCTAGATGGATCCATTCTGCTCCCGGCTAAAGTTGGAACATTGAACGACCAAGTGATCTCTCTGTTCACGTGAGTGCAAGGATGCTGATGGCCAGGAGGGTGACCGAAATGAACGAATGCTGAAAGGAAAGAATGAATTCTGGGTGGCTCGTGGAAGCCACGATCCATGCGGATTGTCGGTCTCCGACTGTTTACTCGGGTCTTGATAGGGTAGCTGTCGTCGATATGTAGCACGCATTAGTGATTCCGATACATTCACCAAATTATCTATTCGCCGGTCCTTTCGTTCTTATATGCATATAAATCGTGTTCGCTTCGCGGATCATCGGGAGTACATTATCTTTGTAGCATTGATTCTGCGGAGTGGGATATAGGTCGACGTGCTGCTTCGGTGTAGGTACAGGTATATTATGAGATCTCTTCAATAACTTTATTTCGTGTACATGTTACGAACTCGTTGACTTTTGTTGGATCAAGGATCAATTAATGTTTTATTTGCTGAATGACAATGTTTAAACTTTTTTCTCTATGCACTGCAAGTGCAAAATGGCTAACAAGAGCGGAAATAAAGTGTTGACGAATGAAAAATTTTTTAAACTATTCTAAGAATGCTATCTGTAATATGATGTATACCTTATAAGAATCAATAAAATTTCACCAACATTTATTCCGACGAATTTTTTCTTTCAGTTTGCTCCAAACATATAGCACTCCAAATAATAGCAGTACACAGAGAGAAGTTTAATTCTCTTCAAAATAATTCAGCAAACGTAACAATGTTCATGTGGAATTAATAACAATAGAAGTATACAGACAAACCTCCTATAACGTAATCAATTCGTACTGTGTTATATGGAAAGCAGCGTTGCAAGAATTACTAATTAGCACAAACCAAATTAAATTAAATTTAAAATCTTCAATAAGAGTTGATTTGGAAACACAACATTTCGAATCATCTTTTTAATGCTCATTATACAATAGTAATTTCTGTTTCCAGTTACTTAAACAGACGTGTCGGTGAATAAATATTATTCCACAGTATTTATTAAAAGTTCCGTTTTTCATTTATAATTTTGATGTAATTTTGAGCACGCAGCAGCATGAGATATTCGGGATACTTCGTGAAACGAATTTCCGCCCCAGCCAGAAGTTTCGCGTTGCGTTATGAATTATATTGGACCGCGGGAAACTGTTTGTGCTTAGGGATGCCGATGGGCAAGCATTTTTCCGGGAATTCGCAGATTACGCGGAGCGTGGGAATTCGTGATCTCGACTATCATTGCCGACCTTGTCCTACTTCTCGTGGTACCGACGCGGCGGTTTATCATACGCAGTGTTTTAAAATGGAAATTGAAAATATTATTTATTCAGGATCTCATATGTAACTCAATGCGAGCAGCACGACAATATTCAACACGTTTGCTTTGTATGTTCTACATTTGGATGCCGGGTAACGAATTCGTTCCCCAGAAATGTTCCGACTCCACTATGACATTGAATACTGTAGAAATGTATGAAAAGGTAGTAGTGTTAACACTAAATCTACCGACTATCTGTAACTAATTTGTGTTCTGTTATAAAACTAACAAGATTAAATTTATGTATATCTTGTGCAATTTGTACAATAATACATACTGGAATAAAAAATGTATTAAATCAATTCTCATGGAGACACCTTTAGAATTTTAATGGTTGTAAAATAAAAAATCTAAACTCGATCATTTGACCGGCGGTGGTAGATTCAATGTTAAACTAATGTTTTTCAATTTTATTATTCATAACTTACCACGTCGATATAAGACGATGATTCTGAATAGGAAAAATGCAGCAACTTACCTGAAACAAAAAATGGAAAGAAAGAGAAATTAGTGCGTGCTCTTGGTGCAATGTTCAGTTCGCGTTCAATAATTATGTGTGTTGATAAGGTCGGAAGAATGGCTTAATACGAAGCGATGTCCTTTCTACTTCTCTTCCTTTCCGCTCTCTATCAACACGCTGCCTTACGGAGTTCGTTCCGGGGTTATGCGTGCGAAAGTCCGTGAGTTTAATGTCATTTCGTTCCTCATTTGTGATTCATGAAATTCGCCCGAACTTTCATGTTCCCCTTCAGTTATCTGAAGGCGAACCACTGTGATCTCATTTCAGTTGTCCCACGGGTTCATCCTGAACCCGCTGGATAACCGCGTAACGAAATCGATCTCCGAAAGGATCTGTCTATAACTCGAAATCTCTGTCCATGAATGATTGAACCCTTGTCCTTTTTGACAACCCACGGCGTCCATGCGAATTCTTTCCTATACGACAATCTCTGGATTTATGCAGAATCGTTACAATGAGATTTTTAGTACTAATATTAAAAAATTGTAAAAATATTATTTTCTTAAATATATTTTCGTTTTGTGGTTATGAATTGTATCGATTTTATATTATACAATTGTTATACTAAACTGATTTCCAGACTCTACCCTATATTCTAAAAATCTTGCCAATACGTTTTAAGAAATTTGAAGACTGCGGAGGATTCAGAAAGAATCACTTTGTTTGATCGATAAATTTGCCACTGGAAATTAACAGAGTATTCTTCTGAATCCCAAAACCTTATCCAGAAATAAAAAATTACTAAGGTTGCGAAGCTAGTTTCAAAAACGGAGTAAAGAAATTTGAAGAGTGCAGAGACAGCACAAAAAGAAGCTTTGGTTGATTGATAAAGTCACTGGAAATTCCAGGTTGCTCCAAATTGGTGCTAGAGTATTCTTCAGATGTAGCATTATTTTTGTCCAGGTGATTCCGCTTTGATCTGATTGGGGCCTAAAAACGTCGGGGCGAGTGAATGTCACAAAGAGTGGCCGGTAATTGGAGTCGTGGAAGGAAACTTATACCACAATAACAGTACTGATGGCATGCATCCGGCCTCTGTTCGGTGGGAAAGTAAGAGTGGCGAATAATAAAGGGACAATGGGGGAAGGAGTGGGGCGCGGGCGGCAACGACGAAAGCACGAAACGGTTGTAGGAACGGGATAGACAGGAAAGAAAAGACGGCAAGAGATAGAGTATCGGGACCCTTAAAGAGGCGTCGTTGCAGAAAGCAAGCCAATTCGCCCAGGAGCATCTTCTTTAAAAGTTTGTATCAGAACAAGGAGGAACGAAAGGTTTTCACGAGCAGAAGTGTTAGACGCTGCGGAGCTAAATTGTCCGTGAGAGGCTTCGGGGGTAACGAAGAAGTGCCAGGGATGCAGTAATTTATCCGGAAACGGTCAAAGTGGGACGTAAAAGAAAAAAATGAAGAATGAATCGAGCCTTAATGAAAAGCTATTCAACAATTCCGTTCCGCATTTTCACGAGGGCTGACTTGTGCCTGACAAAATTTACTTATCGAGTGCCTGTTCAAGACGCTCCTTTCCTCGATTTCTTCTGTAATACACACCCTTTACAACGAGACTGGTTCTTTCGAGTTAAGCATCATTTAGCTTCCGTACCCTTTTTACATTTCCATTCTCCGTTTGTGCGATCTTGTCATGTTTCTCAACTTGTACTTTTACGTTATACACGTTTGCTTGATAACATATTTAATCTAGGCGTGAACGGGATGATTGAATAATTTAAAAATAGACCGGTTATTGAAGAAGGTGCAACCTATTTTTTAACATTGTTTATTTATAAAGGTCACATTAACAGTAGGGTCATCAGCGACTACATTGCTGTAGGTGAAATGCATCAGATATAAGTAAGTCGGTATTGATATTGGTATAGCAGTATAACAAGTTTAAGTATACTTACAGTTTGTGGTATAAATCAATGTTTTTTATATGTATAATGTATTTATATGTATAATTTTTTATAATGAAAAATCGAAAATAATCGAAAAATTATAAGTTATTAGAATATTTAAAATTATAATGTGATTTACGATGTTTTCAAAGGTTTGTGTATGGATGCCAACAACATAAATAAATGCTGGTGATAGGTTTTCGAATTCCGTAATACTGAGTGTGAATTTCGAGCGTGAATTTATTGACTCCAGCAAAGTCAGCATCGCGGATGCACAAAAAACAGAGGTGTGCTTACAGTGCGCACACGTAAAACATTCATGTTTTGCTTGCATTAATTTATGCCCGCTAAATCAACGGCGATGAAGAGAAGTAATCAAGAATTTCAACCGCATCGCGGGGAATGTTTTCCGATGCATATTTCCGATTCGTCTGTTTCTACGGAAACTATCAATATTTCTCTGGATTCACCTGTAAAATCCTCTAGGTCATCTGCGAAAAAGAATCGTCAATTTCGAGAGCCACATATCACACGAACGTTCACGTTGAAAATAATATAAATTAATTTCGGACTCTATAGAAAATACGATCTTCTCATTAATACACTAGTCTCAACATTCCAGATAATTTTAGAGAAAAACACGCACATTAAAGTTTCAAATAGTGTCCTTTTCATTTCAATGTGAAGGGAGTGCGACTACTCTCGTGGGCCAGTGTATGTGCTTGCAGGAGGAAGTTGATTAACAAATTTCTCGGGAAATCAATTTTACAACTTCAATAAGCGTGAAAGGGAAACAATTTTGAGCCAGTGGGTAGGAGTCGCAGTATATAAAAATAATGATGGAAGAGACGTCGACCGAAATGGTTGGGTGTGTTCCAAGGGAAGGGTCGGCCGATTCGCGTACAAGAATCGTTACTTTCGTTCACTTTCCGGAAACTCATAATCTGTAGCTAGCAGACTGTCGCTGACAGGTGGTAATACAGGGTACGGTTATTGTGGAAGGCGTCGCGAGCCCGTAGGCCGAGCGGTAACGAGAGAAACTGCGTTCATTTAGCAGTGTTTGTTCTTGCTCGTCCTTCCCGGGGGAACACGCGGTTGGGGGAGCACATCAATGTTGTGACTTAATTATACGCCATTCAGAGGCGTGTCTCTTGCACAAACCGCCGCGCCGCTCTCGTCCACCACTGTGGTATTCTACGGAGTGACCGTACTCTAAGGACTACACTTACACTTCTGCGGCTGGTGTGCACGCATATAAGATATGTAATTAAATCTGTGTGGGCGCATGTGTTCGGACCCGATGTTTCATAACATGTCACCTGGAAACAAGCAACCGCCCCGATGAAGTATTTTGAAGAAGAACCGTATAATCATTGGCAGACCCTGTAATCGAATCAGCCGATTGATCGACAAGTCTGAATCGAGGACAAATTTGCGTTTCTACCTAAATTACGCGAGCCGTGCGCATGGACCGTAGCGTCTAGAAAGTTGCATCGCCGCTCCCGATCCCGTGAATTGAAATAACAGTCCCGTGTTTTGCCTCATAATGGACCAATTTCACTGTAAGAGATTTCAAATGAACAAGCAGAATCTCTGGGAATATATGCGCGCACTCGGCGTAGTCGAAAGGAAACGAATTCTCGTAAATTATTCTATTAAATGTTTTGATTCAAATCAATATAAAACCATCTTCTATGAAAAGAGATGGAACATAATACAGATACACAATTATCAAGTTATTAGCTATAAGATTATAAGAAATTTATTAAGAAATACAAGTAAGACCATAAAATGTGCGCATTCCAAGTAGTAATGGTCAGTAATTATGCAGACACAATTGAGATAGTTTAAAGCATTTTGTACTTCTCTGTCTGATAACCTGAGTACTGTACTGCAAAACTCAATTTATTTTACACTTATTATTTTATATGATTGTGTACTTTAATGTAACATCTTGTAAGTAAATACGAGGTATAAAATGTTCAAAGAAGATCTCAAGACCTCAATTATTGTATTAAATATTTTGATTCAAATCAATATAAAACCATGTTGTATGAAAAGAGATGAAACTATAGGTTCATGGTTGTTAGACATTTAATTTAAAAATCAATACAGTCTATTTAAGTCGTTCGCCCACTATTTTTGACAAACACATGCGTTTGAGCGTTCTAGCTGCCATATTCAATAGAGGTTGGCACATCGTAAACCTCAAGACGCAATGCAGTAATTAACGGGTCTGTTAGGTCGATCCCCGTGGGCCTGATTCCCCAGTGACCTTCCCCATATCATGGTTATGGTTTCCCGAAACGAGCGTAACACAGTTTACGGTTGACAGTGGTTACCACTCTGAATAATTGCTTCTGCTTAAACAAATACTGTGACAATTAATTTGCTGATTATTGGTAGAAGTAAGTCAAAAGTCATATGTTGTTCAATATCTCCATTGCAGATTCTTTTAATTAAATTGACTCACATATTTTCTTAAGTGCTGCATTGTAATTGCTTAGACTCACATTCCATTTAACTTTTAATTACTCGCATATAGTACTTACAATCTCAAAACTTTAAATGTAGCGTTTCATTTCATTTTGCATTGAAGTAGTTATTTTATTGAATAAAAATTTATTTATGTTCGAGTCATATGAAGTTCCATGTAAACAGTTATGTATATAGTGGAGGGCGAGTAACTGAACGTTTAAAAGATATTGTTACCATTTTCTTGAAAAGATAGCTTTTTTGTTAGTATCTTCAAGACTGATTTTAATAGGTTTCAATTAAAATTAAATTAATGAATAAAATATGTTTATTTGGAACATATCGTATTGTTCCATTCACATGTAGTTTTAAATAAACTAGCAAAAGGCAATCGCTGCGAATGGGCAGAACGGCACAAAAGTTTGCCACTAAACCGAATTCTATCATTCCCACTAAAGAGTCGCGGAAATAGTGTGAAGGGCCGGAAATTTCACGATTAACGTTTATGAACACTAACAGCGATAGAAATAACCAGTAATAGACGGACATTTGGACCAAGTGTGTTACAGCGACGGCTAAAATAGTTCTCCACCCCATTCGAAATACTCCAGGTTTACGATTATTGGTTAGTACCGAAGGGTGCTCGGGTCTAACAACTTTTCAAATTGGATTTTCTTGGGGAGGGGAGGGAAGCTTTGTTTAAAAAATTTAGATTCACTTTAGATATAGAATAACCCAGTTTCAGTAACGCAACACTAGAATTCACTGATTGAAAAACATTCCTATAAATGTCTCCATCTTTCATTAATTTATTAATTCGTACTTGAGCCATAAGTTCACTAACATCATTGCTATTTTCATTTGCTACATTAATAAATAAAAAAATTATTCATATCTTTTAAATTATATTATCTTATAATAGTGAAACGTTCTAAGATATGATCATATAATTTTTTTAGATTTTTTTACGAAAGTGTAGTAAGATTACAATGCAATTTATGTAATTGGTACAGTACATAATACAGCACAGAGAAGAAAAGAGAACGTATGGTTAAAAGTGTGGTGAATATTATAATTTAAATTTCATTGTTCTATATTGCTTCTAATATATAATTTGACGTGACTTGTGCGCAACTATACATATATATGTATATAATAAACGATTTGTAGTTAATATATGTCGTAACAGGCAACATGTATACGAGGATAGACCATAAAAGTACAGCCATGAATTATTCAAGACATCCTTTTATGAAATTTCCTGTGATCCTGGCATACATTGCAATTGAGAGAAGATAAGGGCAGAACAATGAGCAGCAATTTGAAGGCACCCTTAACGATAAGTATCTCGTTACGTGGGAGTTATGATGAATTTTGATACGGCAAGGTATTCCTAAGAGAACGACTGCTATCCGTGTATCTAATAACGATAATAATAATCAACGAGGAAGTTTCGACCGCAGATAGAATAACGAGCGCAGCTTTGTAGCACATGAACAAGATGTGGAATCAAATAATGCGTATAAGCTATTGATACGAACTGTGCAGCGATCCTGGTGTACAGAGTGCACAAAAGTTAATGCTCGTTTCCTGCATACAGGTATTGTAATTAAAATCCTCATAATACGTGTTTTGGATTATTGGCAGAAAATAAATATTGAACATCCGAATTTAAATCAACGGTGTTAATGAAATATATAACATTTTAAAAATCGCAGCGATGCTATACAGAAGTAGCGATTACTATCAGCGTCTCAAAATAATTCTTCGATTATTAAATTTTTGATAAAATCCCATTTCAAAGACGTTGAATTAAATATGATGCAAAAATTTTAATCATAATTATCCCGTGTAATTATTGAATGAAATAGGTACGGCAGTGAATTTTACGTCCGAATTTAATGAAATATTAATTGCGTCAGATAATCATCTTAACATCTTCCGGTGCGTTATACGTGTAGCATGTTTATCCGTAGAAAATTCAAAATAACCAATTTCTGTTTCATAATGCCGCCGTTCCGCATGCTGGATGTTGCATATTGCGACCGAATGAAGTATTTATAAACGTTGTAGGGAATTGATGATTCAATTTGATGTACGTCAACACGCGAATTTAATGAAAGGATCGGGAACTCGATGCTAGCAGAAATTGTAGCAAGAGTCTCGTGTCATGTACAAGAGAAATCCCTCGATTGCATTTAATTGCACAGAGGTTCAGGTATCCTCAGAAGTCTGTCTTAGGTTGTACCTTCAAAGACCAATCTGTACCGTCTAGAATCGAATTGTTCCAGCCAGACAATGGAACTAAAAGTTTGCTTATCTACCTTTTTGTCCATCCCAAACAACCTTCTCCACTAATAGTCTTTCCCTCCAAAAAGCTTTCGCCAATTAGCTAATTCTCTCGATACGCGTAAGCTTTCCCTGAGGTATTACAAATCTTTTATTCATACCGATTATTTGAAACACAAGGAACGGAACTGCTCCAAGAAGAACAATTATAGAAATCCAATCTGATTTTGTAAGGGACTCCATTGATATTTTATGTTCTAAGTAATTACTTTTAGAGCCATTTCCAATTTTACAAATAAATTTTTGTCTACTATTGATTATTGTTTACAAGTACTACTTGCATTAATGTTTAGAAGTGTTAATAATAAATAGATTTGTAGTTATGTATTTCATAAATAATTTTCCAATTATTACTTATGAGATTATAAGATCATTACATGTGGTACAGTACGTTACAAGTAGTAATGGTCAGTAATTATTCAGACACAGTTCAGGTATTGTATTATATATAAATCATATCTGTAATAAATCTTGGACTGCTTCGAAAGTGCAATACATTATAGATGTACAAAGACAGAAAATTCAACCTATCAATAGAAAAACTTAACTATTATACCATTAACAAACTAATTTTGTAAGGTGTCAAGATCTTAAAAAATTGAGACGTCTAGTAAGTACATACGACGAATAAAATGTTCAAAGAAGATTGAAATTTTCACATATAATTTTCTTGAAGTAGTATACGTTTGGTTGAAAAGAACTCGACTGGAAATTCCGAAGAAAGATGCTCTTCAATTTTACGCGTGTACGAAAGTATTACCCAAAAGAAGTCTATATCCGGAAATCGTATTTAAATTACATTCACATTGAACTGTAATAAAGTTAGCTCACGTTCTACGGTGGGTAGAATTTTTATGTAGATCATAATATTCATGAACTGTACTTCATATTATGCGAGAGTAACTTTTGTCGACACGGGGAGCGGTAAAGAGAGAAAATTTCTGGGAAGACAGGAACATGTTTCCGAGAAATTAAGCTAACGGCGATATTTCAGTGTGTAGACGCGGCAATTATACGGACGGACTCAGTGGGTGGTTCTGTTCTGCCTCGACGAAACTGGTCTGCGCAACTACCGTTGTCCATTCCTATGCCCTGTGCATCTTGTGCTATCACCGTTGCTACTGTAAATTGCAAACCGCGAAACAGGACAACATAAATGCAGGTTCTAAATGGTAACCCAAGGGACAAACACTTTTGTCTTCACCACGGTAAATAAAGAGCGATGCTCTGACTATCCTGCTCTATAGGTCCTGTTTTTGAAAGTCAGAACATTCGCAAGAATTTTTCCTTCGAGTACGCAGTCCTTCAAAGGACTGCATAACTTTGATGAATTAAAGAATAGCAATTTTTAATAAATGGTGCATTGTGTTAGTACGATTCTTCTGGCATACTTTCCTGAAGTTCAATTACAAATAATTGTAACTTTTCTAAATTATTTCTAATTTAACCCTGTAATGGTATCCGGAGGTCTGTTGCGATCCCAGTGAAATTTAATGTACATTGATTTTCGTATCAGCATCACAAGACAATTGTAAATATGAAATTGATTTAGGTCTCGTAATCTAGAACGCTTTTTAGATATTAAAGATTCATAGTTTTAATGTAAATTCATTAATATCTATTAGGCTGTTCGGAAAGTCATTTCGTTTTTAATAATTAGGCCATCGACTGTACAATATTACAGGAAGTAGGTAGAACACTCAAAAAGCATCAACAGCGTTTCCCCAGTCGAAAGTCATCGTGGAGGAGGCTAATCTGCCCACGCACGGGGTTCGTTCGGAGGTGTTCCTTTGGCAGACCTGTGCTGAACCGATTGATCTTAAAATCCTCCATATGCCATCAAAATTCTGGCTACGCCGGAATTGCTTCGACTTTACGAAGGTTACACAGAAGATATCGGCTTTCACGAGCAACGTGACGGATCTTTCCTTCGTCTATCCGAGGAAAACGAAAGAAAATCTTGCGAGCCAGCGGTACGGTGAAATATTCGACGTAACACGTTCAGAATGGTGTTGGAGGGTGACGTGGTAAAGCGGTCTGCCAATAACGCGAGAGAGACCTTTGTGTGGGCCGAGGCGTCGAGGCATCGCATAGCTTTTCCCCTAACGTCCCTTGCTTCACCTACCTCGGCAACCCTGGGCGAGAGGGATGCTAGGCAGGCTCTCACTCGACTGCTTTCTGCCATACCGAGAACTCGAAAAGGCATCAAAGAAAAAGCTGAACGCCGATGTTCTGCCTGCGCCCGCCATTTGATTTGCGCGAAGTCGCGAGGGTCTCTCTCTCACGGAGAACGATAATGTCTACCAACAGCTGCGTGGCAAACCGTTTCGCAGGAATTGCGAGGGGAGGCCCAGATTGGTTTAGAGAATCTACTTGATACGGGTTACCAATCATACTGGCCAGAAACTCGGTCGATCAAATTTCGTTAGGAATCCGTTTAAGGCGCAGAGGGCTTTAAAGGCATGACATCCTCACTGTTAAAGGGACACCGTCTGACGAACGATCAAGCCATTTTACAGAGAGATTTTAAAAAATTGGATCGCCCCGAGCTACCCGAAATTGATGGGCAAAATTCGGCAGACTTCCTCGATTTTATATCTTGGCTTGGGTGGTTGCGTTTCGGTTACCTAACTTCTGCCGTTCTTCTACCACTCGTACTTTTAATGTGTTGTTGCATTCAATTAGTAGACCGAGGATATTTGTGTAAAATAAAAATTGTCTGCATTAATTGCTGGATATAGGACTCATATAAAGTTGAATTGTCATGATAATTTTGATAAAGTGAATATATCTTGTAACTGAATTTAGACAAGAAATTAAATTAAAATTTACTATGTACATATTTTCATGTATATTTCAGTTAAACAAATTGTAAAAGTCTTGCAAAATATGAATTAATATCAATAGTGAAATTCAAAAGAGTTAAGAATTAACGAATCAATAATTAAGTGTTAGATCGTTTTTTACGGGATGTTCATCTGTTTTACTACTGACTGAGAATGTAGATGTAGTGTTTCCTGATTTTGGTAGTTTGTCGAGTCAGTTCTAGTGACGTTCCTATGTGACGTCATGCATTGTAGCGAAGATTTTTGTTCCGCGAGCCTCTCCTTCACACCGCGTTGCGCGCCTGTCCCAATTCGGGGCTAATCGCCGATCGTCGGGGACTTTCCCCCTCTCCGATTCTCGCGATCCCAATCATCCGACCGCGGGTCATTATAACCGTGAAAGTGAAAGTGAACGCGCGTGTGTTTTGGTTTCTCCGAGTTTCTCGCAGCCCTTGTCAACCGCGTCGCTTGTTACCGAGACACAGGAAGCTTACGACGCAGAAAAATTGAAACATTTTCATCGCTTCCAGTACTCTGTAAGTTTAATGATAATTAGTTTTTGAATTAGTTTTATTACTTCACTCATGTCTAATCATTCGCTAACTGAGTCTCAATTAAATCTTTGGATATTCTGAATTTAACTTGATAATTAACGTTAGAGATTAGAAAACTGTCTAACATTTTATAGTAGCACATACGATTATATTTCAAGACGAACGGCAAGGAATGATTATGACATTAGCAATCAGTGCAGTGACGCAGCGATACCAAGTAAGAATTGAAATCTTAACCCGAATAAAACGAGTCTCGTTCGCTACTTTCCCCAATTTTTCGTTAACTACAATCAGATTAGCAGGCGGGGAGCACCTAAAAGTTTTCGGAATGCATGAGAGCAGTGAATAATTGAAGGTTTCCTTTTTTTCGTTCGCTCCGCGTCTGATTCTCTCTCTCTCTTTCTCTTTCTCTCTTACTCTCTTTCGCTTGCTAGTGACTCTCATTGTGTATGGAAATTGGAAGGGAAGAAGGGAGAGCTCTCAAGCTGTTGCACAGCTTTTTCTAACAACGTAATTGTTAATTTAGAAACAATTCCGGGTAGCCAAGTTGCCTGTTTGTTCAGAAGGAGCCAGGAGAGGGTAGGCAGGATGAGTCCAAAGGCAAGACTTAGGGGGTGAGGAAAGTAGAGCTGATGAGGAGACGAAATCTCGGCGCAAAGGTGACAAAGACTTCGCCATTATGTCGAGAACGATAGTCAATTTAAGTTAACAGTGCAGGGGGCTTTGGAGACAGTCCTCTTACGTACCTAAGTAATCTCATTCCAAATTAATGTGCAGTGCGAGTGCCGCTGACGCAGCAGTCGTCTCCGTTAGATTCCTCTGCATGCTTCTTTGTATACCAAAATTGCAGTCCCCGTCTAACAATGGCGGCGAAAGTACTAGGTACACTATACACACGCAATATACGTCGCCTTTCATTGACTCTTGAACGAGACAAACGATCTTTTACTACTTGAACTTTATTTCCAGTTTTACTGGTTCCCTATAAACAGTAAATAACGCTGGGAATAATACCTTCAGATAGATATTTGTTTCATTCTCATTACCTGCTCAGGTATCTAAGTTTAATCATCTGTTCCGTGGAAGATGTTGATATTGTAGAAAGTCAGATAATCGATGCAGTATAGCTAAATAAATTTTATGGAATAAAACAATGACAAAGAGAATTTCTAATTAGACTGCTGCATATGAAATGTCTGATTTTAGAATGCAAATGTAATGAAGTCTTTTTAATCTAGAAATATTATTATAGTCTACAGGTATATCAAATTCAATTTTTGTGTTCAAAGCTGATCTTTAATTAATAATATAAAAATTTATTTTTGACGATATTTCGTATAGACACATTCATTTAGTTTAAATGAAATGGAAATGATTTTCGACGTTTGAACTGCCTTGGGCAAATCGCCAATTTTTGAATATTCTTTACGATCTGTGTCTGTGTCTTTATTATTTGTCACTTACGGGAGGCGCGGTTCTTTAATTTATTGGAAAGTAAAAGCAAGTCATGGAGGAGAAGTGGTGAAATAAGAGAACGACAGAAAACGAGGGAACGATCGTACACGCGACAGGACGGAGGCTCGAGTAGCGAAAGGCTACAAACACTTTCGTGCGTGGCTTCTCTTGGGAAAAAGCTCCCGGCTACGACTCATTCCCTTGGTTCGTAAAGAGACTAAAGGAACACAAGAGGCCACGGAGCCGGGAGAACGAGGAACGTATAAAATGAAGACCAGCTCTGAAATGATAAAACTGAGGATATTTCTAGCTTACTTCGGTATAAAGGGAGGTCTTCCCCGAGATGGAATGTATCCGCCTCGATGGCGCGGCTAGGTCAGATCGAATCTCTTTCATACACGGCCAATATCGCCAAAATATGGTCAGTTTTAAGAATCATTGCGTTTTGAGTACTTCGCCCGGGGGTCACGGTGATTTTAGTTCGTCGCGACATCGAACTTTCCGAAAACATTTCGAGTAGTTTCTTCATAGTCGGAGACGCTTCTAAGCCAATCGGATTTTATTTTTTCGCATCTGCCGACAGCCGGCTTTAATAAAGTTCTCATGCATCGACCTCGCTTCTGTGCGAACTGGCAGAAGCCTACGGAGTTATTTCCAATAAAAATATCTTCCTTAGCAGCTATTCCTTTTAAGATGTCGTTCCGCATTCATGAAATCAATTTAGGCGTAGTTATGTCGAAAGTTCGTAGATATTCGCAGGCCCGGCGCGATCATGATGAAAACCTGTGAATATGTCGCTGAATTTAAACGAACCAAGGTTATAGAGCTGCGCATTAGTGTACTCTGTTAATGTAGGAACATTGCGTATTGCGGTGTTTTTGTGAAATACAGTTACGCAGTTAGCTTGCAAAATCATTGGATAGAAATGTATCTACGATGTATTATTAAACAATTAATGTGAATATTAATTCGATGCCTTTTTGAAATATTTATATAAATCTGAAGAACGACCGGGAAAGATGATATTTCGATGGAGCAAGATTCAATTAGTAAGCAGAACGAAGACTTCATAAAATGAGGAACAAAATACGTGCAAATTAAAATTTTTTAATTTCTATTTCGTACGGTTTCGGGAGTTCTTTACTGAAATACGAACAGAGTACAATTTGTCGTACGTTTATTAATTTCCTGTGGCTGAATGACGTCGAGTAATATAGATCCTTATAAATACAAAAAAACAGTTTTCGACAATAAAATTATACCATCGTAACATTTTTCTAATTAAATTTTACTTTCCAAGGAGATATTTAATATTGTTTGTTAGTCCGCTTCCCATATTCAGATGGGCCACTATTTTTTGTGTGTCCATCTCTGTAGTATCTTGAGACGCTTATATTATTAACTTCCCGATTCATAGGGAAGTTACTGTAATTACCCCGAAAATCGAAAATCGATTTTTTAGCAGATCTTCACGTTTCATGGTTATTGAAGTCATTTTAGACTATTTTTATCAAATTGTTAGTATGTGTGTGTGTGTGTGTGTGTGTGTGTGTGTGTGCGTATGGCCGTTTTTATGTTATCAAATTTTTCGTTAACGTTTTCTGAAAAAGTAACAATGCGATCAGAATGATGAATGATGCAATCGATGCGCCCCGTCGTAACTTAGAGCTGATTAGATTTTGGTCCATATCGGTCAAGTAGTTTTTTAGATTTTTTAGTTTTTTTAGTTTTTTTCGAAAGAAGTTCATTCAAGAATGCAATTTATACGAGAGGATGGAAATTTTCCACCGAATAAACAAACGTAACTATATATATTTCATTTTTATGTAAAAAAAATTTTTTTAAATTTAACCCTTTGAACACGAGCGGCGCCGATACGGCGACCGGCCGATGTTAAGTAGCAACTCGAGCGGTGCCGATACGGCGCCCGGCCGATGTGAAGTGGCAAGGATGCATCTTGGCTATTGTTTTACTAAGTATCACACCAAAACTAATTACAGAGTGTAATATTTATCAAAATTTGTTGTTTTCGACATATAAATGAATAAACTGGTGAAATTTTTTTTTTTAATTTTTTTTAAATTAAATATTTTTGAAGTACCTGTAAAATGTTCACCTAATTTGGCCGAAATCGTCTCGAGTTGCTGGTTCGCGCAAGCGAAAACGGCCTCGAGTTCAAAGGGTTAAAAAAAATTTTTTTTAATTAAAAAAAAATTTTTTTTTTCAATTATGCAACTAATGCTAATGTTACCGCTTACAATAATCAAACTAGCTGGTTATTGTTGCTCGCCCGCTTCGCGAGCTCGCGGGTAGGGCTGCTCTTTCGAGAGGGTTAGTGGTACGCATTGCTAGTGGGGCATACAGCTATTAATGTTTTTTTACCCCGAAAATCGAAAATCGAATTTTTAACAGATCTTCACGTTTCATGGTCATTGGATTCATTTTAGACTCTTTTTATCAAAATGTCGGTATGTGTGTGTGTTTGTGTGTGTGTGTTTGCGTGTGCGTGTGCGTGCGCGTGTGCGTGTGCGTGTGCGTTCGTGCCTTGCGTGCGTCCGTGTGTGTGCGTGTGTGTGTGTGTGTGTCAAATTTTTCGTTAACATTTTCTGAAAAAGTAACAATGCGATCAGAATGATGAATGATGCAATGGATGTGCCTCGTCGTAACTTAGAGCTGATTAGATTTTGGTCCATATTGGTCAAGCAGTTTTTTAGATTTTTTAGTTTTTTTCGAAAGAAGTTCATTCAACAATGCAATTTATAAGAGAGGATGGAAATTTTCCACCAAATAAACAAACGTAATTATATATATTTCATTTTTTTTTTAATTATGCAGTTAATGCTAATGTTACCGCTTACAACTAACGAATCGGGAAGTTCTTTGTGTGGCTCGTGGAGAGTCACACACAAAATAAAAAAAAACCATTAATAGCTGTATGCCTCACTAGCAATGCGTACCACTAACCCTCTCGCAAGAGCAGTCCTACCCGCGAGCTCGCGAAGCGAGCGAGCAACAATAACACCATCCGCGAGCTCGCGAAGCGAGCGAGCAACAATAACCAGCTAGTTTTTATAATAAATTTGATAGCTATAATAGTATTTCATGATGAAAACGCTTCCAAAAATTTGCATTCTAAAATCGAGCATTGTATATGCAGCAGCCTAATAGCTCGCAATTCTTCCGAAATCTCTCGATTGCTTTGGATTGTTTGATTAAAAACGTTCGCACAATTAGCGGGTTTGCAAGTGTTTTTCGTGGCTATTGAAACGATGTTAATTGCGCCATCATAAAACAGAATTATTACGCTCATCTTTCATATCGTTTAGTAGCACGTTTCCCATTCGAACCGCGGCCGTACCCGGTGGCCATTGAACCGTATAACTTTCTCTTCGCGCGCTGATAGACCGCGATCAAACACTGCCTTCCATTAACGTTATTACGCGGATATTTATCTGTCCAAGCCCGACGCGCGCACGGTTTAGTGGGTATTCGGTTTAAAAATCACCAAATTCGCGGATACGTGTAGGTATGTGTTGCTTTGACGATGCGTTCCTATTTAGAGTAAACGTTGCGGCCCGGGGACACGAATGCGTTAAAAGGAAAGCCAAATAAAAGCAATAGGGGGGAGGGAGGAGAGAGGGGTAAGAGAGCTTTACAAAGCAATGATAGCTGAGCGCGACGGAAGTTTTTACCGGACATGGCCCAAATAGGCAAAGAGAAGAGACCGGGTAGTTTTTCCTCCACGCTCCGACGGCTCAGCATCCGTAGACATAGTGAGCGCACAGGTCGGATCTTTACGAGTATTACGGTCGCGCTATGGGCGTCACTAGAACAGACTCATCCTGCCACTATTGTCGCCCCTTTAGGCTATTTTCTTTCAATCCAGGAATTGTATCCTTGCGTGCGCGCCGGAACAACCCTATCACATTACTTTCGTCTCGTCCTGACTCGCTCGCTCGCTCTTCATTGTTTACGAATATTCTCGTATCGATTGCGGGGCGTGTCTCTTTGGATCATGCGGACTATTTTGTCTGAGCACTAATTCGTTTTATACTATCAGGTTGGTGCATTAAGTGTACAAATTAATTCGCGACTGTGGAAGTTGATGAATGGCAACTTCGTTTTGAGTTCAAATTTTTCAAACATCGTATCGAAAATTTATTTATTCTAAGATGGAGAAAATACGTAGAAAGTGATGTAAATTATTTTGGAGAGTAGAAAGAACTCTAATTTCTTATATACATGGCGAGTAACATTATTTAAGGAAAATGCTTCTGAAAAATCACTTTTTTCGTTGCCATATTCTTTTTTCTCAGTAATTCCATTCGATCGATCGAGTTGGCATTTCACGCGATTTTATTATTAAGGGTTGTTTTAGTTTCTTCTAGTTTGAATGCCTAGAAAAATAGTTTAAATTCTTCACATGCCGTCATGCGAATTGGAAAATTCCAAAGGATATTTAAAATTAACGTAAAGAGCATGAATAGAGAAGGAATAGGTGGACGCAGGAGGGAGTGGTAGTTGAAGAGCAAGGTTGAAGAAGAGACAGAAACGGAAAAAGGGGAACGGCGCGAAAGGTGCGTTAATTCCCCACAGTCCAATTTTAAGGGAGCTTTAAAACCTCCGTTTATAACCAGCCAGTGGCGTTCGAAGGTGGCGTGGCAGTCACCGCTAGAAATGTGCAAGTCAAACAGCTTGACTCAGCGGTTTATCTATATAGTGTAGTACCGGGAACGGTGTACCCGGTTGCAAGTACTTCATGCGCCTTTATGACTTCACGTTTCGCGAATGGATCACGCCTATTTCACTTTACCGCGGTCGCGGTCGGGACTTATCGTCGTTCGGCACTTGGTCAATAGCGTCGACTCCGCCATTGGATATAAAGTAAACCTTCGAAATAATTACTCGAATCTTAAAGATAGCCGCAGTTTACTACTCGCACGGTGTAAACACGCCCCGCTATCCTCCTGTTTACCTTGATAACGCTTTTAATTAGATTCTAGTGTCCTCTCGTTTTAAACCTTCCAGCCCGTAACTCTACGGAAATTACCAGGCGGCCCGACTCGTAACAACTTTATTGCGCGAACACTTTTCTCGAATCTGCCTCCCGCAATCCTGCGAATACAAATTGCGCGGCATTTATGCTCTCTTGCGAAACGCGCGAGAACGTTTCTCACGCGATGCAAAGTTAATTGATAACTTGACTGTGCATTTTGCGCGCTCGTCACGAAAATGAATAGTTAAAATTGAAAATATTAAGACATTCTTACACTGAATTCGAAAACGTGGACTTTGAAAACATTATTTTCCATTAATCAAGATTATTTGCAGAAGCCTAGAAATGTCTGCCTGACTAGTATTTGTTACTATCGACCGAGGGAATTCTTTATTAAATCAAATTTAATAATTTTATTTTACTCCGATTACTCTCTCCAAGTCATTTTAGTATACTTAAATGAATTGTGCTACCGTAAAATGTTGTAGAAACGCGCGCAGATATATACGTATATAGAAATTGTGATTGTTTAATCGGAACGAAATGATGAATATAAATTTTGATAAATCAGAAAATAGGAGATTTTCGTCATTTTTAGAACACAAATGTTTTTCCCCAGTTTGAACAGATAATCGTCCAGTATAATTGTAAAATCCGAAAATTAACCACTTCGTTCTCATGGACGTGTTATGACGCGACGTCCATACCGTTCGTATAGGGTCACAGACGTGTTATAACGCGCCGTCGATACCGTTCGTATAAGGTCACAGACGTGTTATAACGCGCCGCCGATACTGTTTGTATAGATCACAGACGCGTTAAGACGCAACGTCGATACTGTTCGTACAGATCACAGACGTGTTATCACGTGTCGCAATGCCGCTTCCGCGGTGCGTGCGATGCTACACACGACGTATTTCGCGTACTTCTTTATTAGATTACGTGTTTTAATTCGAAAAATTATTAATTCTGGGAACGGTATAGGTAAAGAATGATTTCAGGATATTTAAAATTTATTGTTTCTGTGTGTGATATAATTCGAAACATGGAGCTGCACATAATGCAACATCACAATTTACGCAATAGTATCTTGTTTCTTTGCAAAATGCAGAAATTGCAGAATACTGAAAAACTTTTTTTTTTACATAATTTGTCTTGTAAACACAAAATTATATATTGGATTTGTATTCCAGTACATAGATAGTTCGGTAACCGAACTATACTCATATGTACAATAATGGCAAAAAAACAATGCAAATCTTCATTGGAAATCTGAAAATAGGATATCGAAAAACCTTGTTGCCGTATATGTATACTTGTTACTCTCCTTTACAATTAGATCTACAAGTTGTTTACAATAGAAAAATTCACAAATGGAAAAAGGAAAACTGTTTTAAATAAGCGGTGCCTCAGACAGAGCAAAGACAAGCCCGCGTGTTTACAGGTCCGTGTCACCTCGGTAGCGGCATTGCGTCGCGTGATAACACGTCTGTGATCTGTACGAACAGTATCGGCGGGACGTTATAACACGTCTGTGACCTTATACGAACGGTATCGGCGGTGCGTTATAACACGTCTGTGACCCTATACGAACGGTATCGACGTCGCGTCATAACACGTCCATGAGAACGAAGTGGTTAATAAAACAGAAGCTCTCTGAAATTACATTCCAAGTTTGTGCTCAAAAATCGTTCTCCGCGAAGCCGTTAAAAATGCTAACTCTTCGGAAATGTGTGGAAAATTTCAGTGAAATCCGTCGGGCAGTTTTCCAGGCGATTTTGCATTGGTTCGAAAAAGTAGTTTCGTGAAAGTTCAAAGTTTCCAGAAGGATTATTCTTAATACCTACGCTGAAATCTCGGGCACCTGACCTGCGTTCGGTTGAACTCCCTTACCGTCGTCAATTTCTCGGAATATCGAGAAACCCTTTTAAGAGTACGCTTTTAAAGATTCAAGATAGCCGAGCAAATACAAACACCGCAAATAGTAAACCTCATCATTCGAGTCTACGCGGCTGTTAAACCGAACCCTCGGAGAACCCCTTTTCGAACCTTTTCCAATTCGCGAAAAAAGGAGTGGTGGAATTGGTAAAGAGGAAATTGACAAAGTAATATTGCGAGGATACTATGCCTCGAATACAATCATAACATAAGAATAAAGCGGGCGCGCGATCCCTTTTGCCTCGGCGAAATCGGTTGGGGGTAAAACTATAACTTCCTTCTGTTGTGCGCGTTCGGTGCCCGTAGCAGGCGTCTTTTATAACCGCTTTATCGAGCTCGCCTCTCCCTTCTCTTCGCGAATAGAAGAAGGCATTTTAAAGGCAGCCACCCGCTTTGAAAGCTCCTATGCGAAGCAGCTCCTTGAGAACCCGCTACACGCCGCACCGGCCTAATCTGACTTGGGGGTGTAAGATCGTAAATCCTCCCACGCCAATTGCGATTGCGGAGAAGCTTGCCGGAACACAGGTGTGAGTATTGCCTCAATGAATCTTTCGCGATAGGATTTTCCTGTAAAACGGGATAATCTCGGGTTAAGAACAAAATCTATCGCTGCTGTTGGATCTTTTTTCTGACCCCGCTACATTTCCCATCTTCTCATCCACGTCGATAGAATTCAATACGCTTCCGTCTCCAATTATCATACAAATTGTGCAAGTTTACGCGCGCATTATTTTAGGTGATATCTTTTTTTATTATATAATATGATTCTTATTTTATTGTAGGAAATAGTCATACTGTCTTGATATGTTACAATGACTTTAAAATTTTTTTCAGAATCTTAATATTTTGTTATTTTGTATAGGAATAATTTTCCATTCGCAACCATCTCAAAAAGAGACTATATTTCAACAACTTTGAAGCATGTTATTGATTCAATAGATGTTCTGCATTTATGATAAAACTGGAATAGATCATACTCATTTATCAGACTTATTGAAGTGATTCAGAAAATGAATAAATGTATTCACACATGTATTCCAAAGTCTACTTGGAATATTGTTAAATGCTCCCAATACTATCACCGTTTCATATTTCCCTTATTCGATTCTGTTATAAACGCATGAAATCCATACTCTAGATATTAGATAAGGAATTCTGAATGTAAAATAAAATCAACGAATTGGACATTTGAAACAGTTGAAAACTAAAATAGCAAACACGGCGCATTCCATTCAAAAACCAATTGTATCCGAGAAAAGAGGGTAGAGCCGCGAGCGCGTATAAATTTAGCGTGGGATTTAATGACTCGGAGTTTAATTAACCGCTGAAAGTCTGGTGATCGATTTCCCCAGAGCTCGTTTTTTCAACATTTTCTCGCTCGACGCGGCGCGGCGCGCGTCGGCGTTCTTCACGTTTTCCTTTTCGTTCATACTCCGTGGAGAATCGAAATCCTCTGGCCCGTTTTCCGTGCTGCCACCTCAGAACAGCGAAATTCTTTCGTCGGGGAGTCATTGGGGAAGTAAGATGGTCCACTGGCTGTTCGCAGTAACCGTCAAAAGTGCTGCCGTGTCGAATGTTGACTCGATCGTTCGAAGTCGAAAGGAGAGAGCCGGTTTGTTGGGCCATGGCAACGGTATGAAACGCAGGAACGGACATAGAGAGAGAGGGAGAGAGACAGAGAAAAATAAAGAAAAGGATAGAGAGAGTGGGAAGAGATGCGGCGAAGTGTTAACTCTTATGGAAACTTCAACGACGTTGAAACTTTTCGATACTCTGCGTGGCCCGGTTTCTCCTGGCAGATTCCGAGAGACCGATTTCTATCATGAGAAATGGGACCTTAACGAGATAGAAAGAGAAAGCGAGGGGGCAGAGGGAGAGAGAGGTTCCTCGGGGCTTCCGCGTGAGTAAAAACGCGATCATAGCCCGGCGAATCGAAGTTTTCGGTAACTCACCGGATGTTACGAAGGCGCTTCGTGCGTCAAAGATTTTCTCCGGGGACTTGGTGCGCTCGTTACTTCCGCCGGGCAAAAACGACCCTTAACGAGATCGCTTGTTGAACGTGCGCGTCTAATGCCGCTACCCCTGCTGCATTATATTTCACTTTCAGCGAGCAACCCCGCCGAGATTCCTTCCAGGCTCATTTAGAAGTAGCACCGACCGTTTCGGCTGTCGAAGAAAAACAGATGACCTGTTTCGCGGATGAAAATGTTATTCGGATGGTGTCTACCATTTCGAAACCGGTCGGACGAGATTAACAGTGTCGTCGTCAAGTTATGCAAATTTCAAACCTTTTTTACCGAGTTGTTTCCAAAATATTCATATTTATGTTCAACCCTTATGTTGGTACCAAACATTTCCTACGACGTCCAGTAACATTTATGCCTCTCTAATAATTTTACTATGTGTCAACAAGGACGTTCAAATCGTTTTCCCAGCATTGATGGCATAACCGTGGAGAGAGGGGAGTTTTTCATCAGGAAATAAGTTGAATAAAAGAAATATTTTTTCGTTTGACGCTCCGTTTCTGAGAAAATCGTGTTTAAAGAATGTGCAAAGTAGAATAGGTCAGCTATGGTCAGACAAGCGTATTCACTGCATTTTCAAGCTCGAATTTCTCAAAAACTAAGTTTTCGACTTATTTTGTATCATCAATAACGTTACACCCTGTCTAGCGATTGTACAAATGAATACAACCACGATATAAAAATATAATTTCTATATCTGTCAACCGTTCCAAATTTTTGACATTCTACGCAACAGGGATATCGACGTTTTATTTCATCAACAAAACTGTAGTTAAAGACTACATTATCTTTACGAGACTGTTCCGGGGGTGAAATACGAGGCTATAAATTACTTTACGGTCATTAGCAAGCAACCAGTGTTATGAAACTATTTGTCACAATTTGCAAGTGTAACTCCGGGCTGAAGCAAAGAGTTCTGAAAGAAGTTCCTAGGAGATCCTAAGCCGCAAGCGAGGCAGGAGCTTCCTAAGGGGGACATTTTAATTACTGACGATCCGTTCGCTGGCAGTATATATTCGACGATACACCTGCTCCTGACACTTGCGTCTTTGCTGGGCCGTAGTACGATCTCACACCATTTGTCTTTTGAGTTTATATATAAAGCCGATCGACTAACCTTCCTACGACTGACTCCGTTTACCGGCTCAAAGGCTAGCTGAGTATCGCCCTAAATCGGAAACTACGGGCGACAGAGATTGACTGGACTTCAATAAAGCTTCTTCGGAAGTACGGGAGAAGATGGCTGCGGAAAGTGACGAGACTGAGCTATGCTGGTACCGTTAAACCGGTCACTCGCTTCATCCTTTATAGCACACTCAATCCAGCCACGCTAATAAAATTTGACAACTTTGATCCCGACAACCCAGACAGTCTCCCTCGAATTTCTGCTACTACATAGTCAGACATACTGCTATCATTTCAACGTTCTCTTCAATGTCCACTCCGCTACACTTTTTACATTTTTTATTAGTTTTTAAATTTAAATTTACCCATAAGTGAGATGTATACAGCTGGGACTATTCGCATTTCACAGTATAGCTTTTGAAACTTTTATTAGCTCTAGGACTAACAATAGTGAGAGTATTACATGTTATAGGCTCTATACTAAGTGGACTATATGGTTTGATTGCTAGAGTAAAGCAAAAGTGAAATTGTTAATTTTCTCATTTTAGGCACTAACAAATTTAGTGAATTTAATATTTATTTATTATTATAATTATGATAGGTTTATATTTTTGTAGTTTCACATTTTAAGAATTTTTGTTGAACATTTTTGCAAGTTATTAAAATTCAAAGTAGCTTTGATAAGAATATTTATGAAAGAATTTGTAAGCGGACGAGTGAAATTTCTCTGTGAGTTTCATGATGAAGTGGATACGTATTGGGTGGCAGATCATTGGTAATTTTGGAAGGGAGAGCAGGTGTGGCTAGTGTTTGATTGATTGTTTTCTACATTTTCTTATAACACGAACACATGAGAACATAAGGATTGTTGAATTTATAGTGACTTAGCTTTAGCAAACTATTGCATGTTTTAATATTTTTACTCAGAGTGTTTAGCATATGTTGTTCAGTCACATTAGTTTATAATATTAGGTTCAGATAAAACTAGTTTGGGGAAAGAGCTTTGATGAATAATTTGTTCATTAATAAAATCAGGACAGAAGATATGCAATAAATTAAATACTCAAATTAATTGATTAATGGCACACACGTTCAGAGAGATAAAATTCTTTGGTATCATCGTTAATCTAAACTCTTCGGAAATTAATTTCATATATTCAATTGATTACAGACGAAATGTAAAAATACCTGCCGCTTTGTAGATTATTTAATCAAAATCGCATTCGGCCACGCCGACATCAATTGCGCATTAATCTCATCAAGGCATCGCTCAATTACATTATGATATGCCTTTTATCAGACCGGTACAGTGCGCGTAAGTATTATAATATCAGCGTAAAATGATTTCCGTTTCACGTGCTCATTTATTGACATTTCCATATTAATAATTACGCGGATGCCGAACAATAGTGGGATGCATTACGTTGAATTCGGTTGAATTTTGTCTAATAAAGGTTGGCATTTGTACAAATTCATAGGCCCCAGTGGGCTGCTTTATGGTGGAAAGGACACCATGCGTCTTCTCTCTGGTTGTCGACTATACGGGGGGATTCAAGGTGACTGTCTGCAATAATCAAGACTAACAGCTTCGGCTGATCCTTCAAGCTTCTTTGTCAGCATCCTCGCGTACCACTCTGACCACTTTATATCTCAATTTATATCACAATAACGTCACTTTCACGCGACACGTACATATATATATATTTATTATTATATATATATATTTATTCCTTGAATTCTCGCACCCCCTCCCCCCGATATTCCTATTTTCAAGAAAGAAACCTGGCTCTACACAGCCTCAATGAATTCTACTTCATGATGCGTATCGGAATGTCCAACGCGAGCCGCATTAGCCGCAGAACGAAGTATTTTGCTGAACACGACGCCCTTGGGAGGAATGCGAATCGTTCGAACAACTACAGAGAGTCTTGTTTAGAGCCGTATAAAACAGTCCGACTATTAGCTAGGGAAATATAAACAAGATATACGCTGTTACAACCCTGAGTGGAAAACGAACAATTTTCCTTTTCAGGGGCATTAAGGCGCCGCTGCAAATTGTGGATTATGTAGGAATTATATCAGAAAACTGTTTCAGAAATGATTGCACTCAGCTTAAGATAATAAGCCAACTTCGTGTTCCTCAAAATCTACTACAGCTATTTATCTCAAATTTTCAGAGAGTTTCTTAGAATCAGTTTCTATGTTGATATATTGGAGTAATTGAATTTTGTTTTGATTTATAAATTGCAAGATAAAAATAATACTAAGTCGTGACTTTTCATTTTTTGCTGCACAGATTTTAAAATTAATCAATTTTGGAAGAGTGTTAGTTTTTCGAGAGTTGCTTGACACTGGAGAGATTATAATGTCAATCCGTCACTTATTACAATAATCTGATGCTGCGAATCCAGGGAGTGAAAACCAGAGGGACCCCGACTTAAAATTTCCTACTTCGCGCAGGCAGTTATAAACGAAAGGCTTTATGCACAAAGTCCCGAAGTACTATTAAATTAAACGGTACTTAAGAACTTCTTGCATAAAACCTTGTAACTGCCCACCTCAATTAATAGACACGCATTTGAAATCGTTCTGTTAAGCCGTCTCCCTTCGCAGACGTAAAACACAGTTGCTATATCTCCAGTTTTTGCTATCGTTGAATTAAGCCTGTATCGATCATGGCCGCAAATAGACGACTGAGATACTTTTACCACCTTATTTAATATTATAGTAGATTTAACGAGACTGAACCATGTCGCTCCGTTTTGTGACTCGCTTGTAACGAAAGTACACAAGTTTGAAAAACTTTCCGGTTACTGGCGATATAAACTTACTAAGTAAGACATTTAAAAGTTCCTTCCGCCATCAAAAAAATTTTTTCCTTTAAGCAGTAATGTCTGTGACACTTAATGAGAACATAAGTTTAAAGAAAATTAAGTAACGTGATTATAAAATGTATAATTGCAAATATAGCAGTAAAAGTATCAAATCACTATATTCACTAATGTCATGGAACTATAATTGAACTATAAATATGGCTAGATTATCAAGATAAATAAAAAATGGAATTGTTAAAAAATATTATTATCTCAGACACTAATCAATTCTGTGAATTTATCGCTGATAATTGTACTACAATACTTATGATAATTTTGTTATAGTTCTGTTATACTCGTAGTTTGACAATTTATAAAATTTTATTCGAACAGTTTAGTCGAATATTTCATACACATCACAATTATCTTTTACAATCTTTATCGAAATTCTAAATCATGAAAAAAAGTCTATATCAATTTAGGAAAGTTATTTTATTGTAAAGGGTGTTCGAATATTCCTTCACTGTATGTATTGCACGGTGTATCAATATTAAAAACGTTAACGGTAACGTACTGACCAAAAAAGCGCAACAAAAATGAACGCATAGTGATAATCATTTCATCGTTGTTTGAGGAAAAAATTTAATTTTCGTTTGTCAACTTCGCAGAATGTTTTGATCGAAACAGATGGTGGTCGATGATAGTGAGTCCCGCTGATTAAAAGCTGCGTATTTTCGCGCCTATTCACGAATCACCGTGCCCGTTAATGGGATTGGAAACAGTGAGTGACGCCGAGCAGGGTGTGAGATCGGTTCAGTCGTTCGTCTGTTCTCTCATGGTTCCGCTACGGCCCGGCCCCGGCGTACATTTTCAATTTTGCGCCCCGGGTTTTAATACCTCGGACGGGGCTTTTCAAAACCTGCCTTTTGTCGCTGCAAGTGACGAGAACTTATTTCAGCAAAAAGTCACTGTCTCGGAAATAACTGAAAGACCATCAAACAAGCTCCCAACGACGGGAAAACCAGTTGCCTACGACCGCTTCGCCGTCCGAGGGGAAACCTCCAATAATATATAGATCAGAAATCAGCAAATGGAACGAAAAGTTGTCGGAGTATCTTTGACCGAATAAATTACTGTGTTGAACGGTTCGATGAGGAACCGATTTCCCGGATAGAGAATCTGTCTCCGTAGACTCCTCCGTCTCAATTTCGCGATCAATAAACGTAGCATCTTCATACAAAATTCAAATGACGTATATCAAGTGCAGGCATAAATACCCTTTTCCCTTTAATACTAGAACTACCATAACACTAGGATCCAAAATACATTTTCGATTCTCAAAAAATTATTTAATCTGTACAAATTTTGAAAAAATATTACAACTATAAGCTTGCACTTATTTTGAAGCTTGAAGCCTCTACTTGACAAAAACTTAAAAAATTTGTCTCGCAAAGGAAACTAGCACAGATTTCAAGACCCTTTACAAAGACTCCTTAAAAGTCCATGTACGATATCTTTTCACTCTTTTTTTAATTTATAACAAACGTCACTAAAGATTCAAACTACTTCTGAATTACCTTTTATGCATGCATGGCAGAAATGAGTAGATCAAAGACAAAAATAAATGTCAAGATGTAAGAGGCACCAAAAATGATATCTTTTCATTTAATACAAATTGTAATTCACTAGACAGGTCAGCAAAGCTCGTAAAGTACGATTTTGGAACTTTGAGACGGCTTAGGAACGTCCCTTGCCTTGCAGGGTTTACAACAGTCGATCGGTCAGCGAGAATTAACTGGAACATTTATATTCTTGACACGCAATGTTTATTTGCTTCGGTGTGCGTTGGCGCGTGTGTGTACGTGTATGTACGGTGTGCGCGTGTAGTTGGGTTCGTGTGCAGCCCTTTACCGGTGGGCATTAAGCTGTTCGGATTAGGCTGCCCTACGAGGAGAAACTTGCTCCGCAAGATTAACCTATTCCGGAGCTTTATAGAAACTCCGCGCAACCTGGATTACCGCAGCCACCGAAATCTCACTTGCCAGTACACCACTGCCCGCTACGGATACGTAGAATCCCAAACAGATGTTTCCATTTACGCCCTTCTTTGTTACAAGCGATCAGATCTGAACAGCACTCTCATGAATCGCACCGTATCAAGGCAATCGACTTGAATCCATTGTGCACGCGCTAGTTGGTGTTTTATTCAAGAAACTTTTCCCTTTTCTTTGACACCCACAACTGACATGTTTTTGATGGCTTGCAAAAATTATCACGAACGACTATTATTAACTATTTACCCTGTGCGCTCGGAGCTATTTTAACTCGAAAATTAATCATTTCTTCTGTCCTTGAATAATTTCATTCTACAGTGGGGGGTACAAAGTATTTGAACACATTTTAAAAACGAATAGCTTTTTCAAAATTGGACCCAACGGCTTCAGTTTCTTTGAGAGATTAAGGAACTAATTAACTAGCTAATGTGTAATAATTTTTCTTTAATTATTATTGGCGCAATTGCGAAGGAACGTGGTCGTGATTAAACAAAATTTTTTTAATCTGTGCCTGTAATTAAAATTTGTGAAACATGTATTTTATAAATCTAACTATATTTCATATACGTGTACAAAGTCTCATTGTAATCAGTTGACACATAAAGAAGCTGTGGGTATTGTAAGATGCAAAAATGTTTTAATTTATTGGGTTTGCGCTTCAATTAAATCGTGGATCTTACAATGTTTAGACCGCGAAAGTTGAATTAAAATGTATTCAAAATGTACAATCTTGGACAACTTTATACCACCTTTCGGATAGTTTCACTAACCCACTCTTGAAGAAGTTTGCAGATTTTTTAGCAAAAAACTCCACCATAGGAAACAAACGAGGAAACTTTTTGGCCATAGTAATAATATAACAAATTCATTGAACATTTTTAGAACTTGTTTGCTCACAGCTGCGCTCTTTCCCAGTCTACGAACTAGGTCTTATTTTGGCAAACACTTTTACCAATTTATTGTAGCTTCCGAAATTGTTTCATAATTATTTTTAACTAATTTTAATTCTCTGTGCAAGTTGATCGTTGTACGTTCGAAATTGTTTCCTAATGATTGGTTTAAAAAACTACAATTTCTAAATTAGTAGCACTTGGTAATTGTGGTTGCGAAATCGTTTCATAATTATTTGGAACTAATTCTAATTGAGAAAGTTGATCACTGTAGCTTTTAGAATTTTGTTTTGTAATTGTTGGTTTGAAAGGCTACGTTTTCGAAGTGACTGAAGTGAATTGGCGAACACGTGAAAAGAATGTGACGGGAAAAGAAAGATTAGGCTTGACGCGTATCGATACCGCTCGCACAGCTATCCATCAACGCAAAAGCTCGAAAATGTTTAGATCAAAGGAGATCAATTACTTACGCTTTGCTTTCGGTAAATTTGTATTCGATGTAACTTGTTCATATATTCATGATGTAGCACGTCACGTTCCATAGACGTCAAAGCATTCATGGGGTTTCCGAAATTTCATTGAATTTCTGGAGTCGGGAACGAATAGTTGAATGTGGAATGCTTGCGTGGAAGCGATATTGTTTTTGGCACATTATTCGGAAAGCAGAAATGGGAAACCGAGCATTTGTTACTTGCGGCTGAACGTAACATTTGTGAAACCTGTAATTTCAGCTGTACGCACGTCTGGCTATGTATATTAGTGCAGAGGTGGAAAGGGGTCACGTACAGAACGCATATTACACAACTACACGGTTAATATATCACAGCATTCCTTCGCGTGCAATATGGTTCTTTTGTGTCTGTGCGTGATAAAGTTGGTGATGCACAACTACACGTTCCGTCTAAACATTGCTTGCAACGCAAATGAAAGTTAATTGCTTTTCAACTTCAACAATATATCATTGAAAATTGTCTGATTTATATAAAAACGTTCTAAAAAACAGTTCAGGCTTGAATTTCCAAGATTCCAAAAGTAATTCACTCTATTTTTCACAAAGAAAGGTATTGAAGTTATACGCAATTCGAAACTCATTCCAAATTTTACATTTTACAATCACTGAAAATAGAACGACGTTTTCATAAAAAATTACACAAATGCGCTCTTAGAATTTTTATACAAAACTGAAAACATTCGTTTTGACTGTCATTAAATGGACAGATTACTAACAGTTCACGTTGATCTCGGTGATAGAATGTTTGAATAAAATGCCCTGCATTTCGGACCTGGAAATATCGAAAAGGTACTCTATACGGAAAAAGGTTGCAAAGTTCCATAGAAATGTATTTAGCGAATGCTTACATTTTTTTTTACGTTATTTTTCGTTGTGCAACTAAAACTGTGGTTTAATAGTTCTGGGTTACTATGTATCGTTGAAGTTCTACGTGTATCCCATTCTACTTGCACACAATGGCACTCAAGAGTGCGTTGCGAAATGCAGAACAATCCCTCGTTTATGCACCCCTGAGGGTCATGTAGATTTAGGCATTAGTTTGTAAGAATCTCCATAATATCTCTTAGGTTCTGCACGGTACGATACAGATGCAAATATTAATTTACAAATCAAGTTTTCGTTCTCGGTACGTCATCCCAGTTAGACGGTGTCCTGACATAATTACACGCAAGTAATTGTTCAATTTTTGCATCGGTTTTTCATTACAATCAGCCACTTTCATCACTAGTAACGAATATTTTTATACAAATTAAATTATTATGGCAAGCAAAATTTAAATAAAAATGAGTACGCAAATGCACAAAATTCGCAATTTTTATATTCCATAGTATGCTGCACGAATATTAATTGAATAAATGTTTCAGAAATATTTCAGTCGAAATTAACATACTATTACGAGTACTCGTTATTTCTTTTGTTGATAGCTCACAATAAATGCATCGAAACTGCAGTGTAATTGTACGCAATTTTACAATTTATTGTTGCATGAATGATAATGGAGTAAATGGTACAGCAATATGTGAGGAAGAATAAGGGAAAATAATATGCCAGGAACTGTCAAAGAGACGTTCCTATACGTTCACCGAGCAGACTGACTTGACTGTTGCGATCCAAAAGTTCTATCTTGGAATAACTTCGATCTGAAATAAGTTTTCTACGGGGACGGATCAATTTTGGAAACTTTTCGAAGAATAATGCAGAACAAGTGAGAGGAAGAATGCAGTAGAACGAGAGGATCGACAGTTCCCCACACGGTTGAAGAATATGAAACTAAAATATCAGGCTATGTGCCTGATAACTCATGTTGTAGTCTATTGGAAAATATTTCAACGTTCGCAGGAAGTTATAAAGGAAAGCTATCGATAAATTGTTCATTTTCCATAGAGTAACAATTTCGTCAACGTCCACTCCCGTGAAATAATCAAAGGCAATTCAGTCACCTATTTCCGTCAATATTTTAATGAAAAACTTTATAATAGAAAAGGATGCACTCTTTTAAGATTATTTAATTAAAAAAATTGTTTCATTTACGCGCGATAAACCGAGTCTCTCAAACGCACGTTTCCGACGTATTAGAACCAGGCGATTAACGAAATGTCATTCACTGTTTGCGAACAAAGCTCCGCGATATTACATTTTTGACACTAATCGAAAAATTTTCCGGGAAATATGGAGTTCGCTTTTCGCAGATACATTTTCCGAAATTATACGAGCAATTCAACGCAAAAAGCTTGTACACGCATCCAATATAAAATTGTTTAAAACGAGTCGGTCGAATGGTATTAATATCGCATTGCATACATCCGACTTTCAGATCGAAACTTTCATTACGGACCGTAGTAATACGAATTTTTGTTCATTAATCGAACCATGGATTTGCGCATTAATACAACGTCGCATAAAAATTGTGAAAATTGGGACACACCTTTTTACTGAAATACTTATTTTCAATTATTCCTTTATAAATAACAAATAACTGTTTCACTGTGTGTTTACTTTACACAACATTACCGAACAGTGTTTCAGAAACTGCGATGGTATTATAAATGTTTATAAATCTGTGATCGTAATATTGCGAAAAGTATCAGAATTTTTTAATTCGCCCTGGTCAGTTGGCACTGGACAACTAATCTTCCGTAAAAATGTCGATTGGAACATTTAAATCATGCGGTATCAATTGATGCATCAAATGGTTCAATTAGTAAATTCAATAAAAATTTAAACTGTTTCATTGCGTGTATCCTGCTTTCTTGTAATGTAAAATGTTTTCTGTTGTTAAACAAAAATGGACCAGTTGTATTTCCAAATTTATTTGGCGTCATCATTTCCACGCATTGCACTTCAATCGTCTGTAGTGAATTGAACGAATAACTCTTGCAGAACATTGTGTCATAGTATCCGTATTGATATAAACTAATATATTGTGTTCACGATAATTACGACAATATTTTTGTCTCACTTTTACTCGTCTTTCGTGACATCTTTGCGAGTGCTCATAATCGAAAAATCACTCGCAAGAAGAAATCAGCCTCTGAAAAATGTGAATACTTTCTTTCTCACGAGTAGAGTGTTAAAATAGATCCGACTGCAAAGGGTTAAAAATTTTCTAAAGCCGAAACAAATTATTCAATGATGCAAAAACATAGAAAAGAAATATATTAATTAATTTCGCTGTAGTAAGGATTTTATATAGTAAAGTAGACAGTTTCAGTGTATAACACGCACCACAGGCTAACCAGTATCGACTGAATACCACGCTTTCCTTGTAAAACCAATCAATGTCCTAATAGTTGGGGAAAGAGGCGCGCCAGAAATTTCGTGCACTTGTGTTTTCCGGAATCAACCGTTTCATGGAGGAAGGACCAGCTTAAAGATAACCTCGAGCGTACACGAACACCAAATGGAAGTAAGGTCGGTTTAGGAACGATAATTGGCGCGAAGGCGAACGTCCCATCCCTTTCCGTCGCGCCTCCCGACAGAATTTCGTAGACTAGGGACGAAATTTGATTTGCAAATTCACTTGAATCCCCTTCGCCTCCTCGATTCCTAGTCATCCCTTCTTTCACGGTGGTAACCGCGCAGGATATACGCACGCTCCATGATGTTGTCCTGCAGGACGCCCTCTGGGCCCCGTGGGAGAGGTGGCCGAGAAAAGACGCGTCGCATGAATTTTAATTTCACTTCGCCTCGTCGCCAAGCGCGATGCACTTGGGACAACGTAACGAGCAGCTAAAGTTTTTTGAGGAAAAATTAAAAGTTTCGCCCACGTTCATCGTGTCCACCCTCAACCCCATCATCCCCACCCCTACCCCCCTCCAGGTTTCTTTACCCCCCTTTCCTTCGGCTGACAAGCTGCGCTCGTGGGCCAGAAACGTACTTCGACACGACCGAAACCGTGTCGTACCGTAACGTCTAGTAAAGTAATTAAGCTGGCCGAGTTGTTGAGACCGAGTAACTTCAGATGGAAGTTGATTTATTTTCTCTGTGTGTTGGTATGTATTCGTTGGCCGATCGCGAACGCGACGTCTCCTTCGAAACAATGTCGTCAACGAAGCTGATTCCATTAATGGCGGGATTGAATCTGCCGCTGTTCAACTTTAAGAAACTTGTGTAATGGTCTCGATGGATCTTGGTAATGTTTTGTTACGTACTGTTACAATGCTGGCGATTTATGAAAACGTTGAAAGTTATTGTGTTACATTTAGACAACTTCGAATTATTCCTGTGCAACTCAAAATAGCAATTAAATTTCTAGGTAGGATCCGTAGCTTTAAGTTGTCTCTCGACTGTGAATCATTGCACAAAATAAATATTTTTGATTGCAATGAACAGGCTTGAAATAGAAATTTTCTTTCTTGATAATATTAATGGGTTAGAAGTAATATAACATTATTTATATAAACAATCCTAATGAGTTTACAAGATTTTAATTTTAACGAGATTTTATTTTATAGAGATTATATTTTCCTATAAATGATAAAAATTGTTCGTATCATCTGAAGCACACGAGGACTCGATAACAATTTCTTTCATTTTTTAATAATATTCATGAGCTGCAACTAATACATTGATGTTCTTCAATTGTTCAAATCCGTCTACTGTTTTAAATTGCAACTACTCGTTTTTATCGTAAATGCATAAAATCAGCAGTATAGTAGTAACGTTTACAGCAGGATAAAGACAGCTAAATCAACCTCAAAGCATGGAATGTTTGCTCGATAAATATTATTCGTAGAAAACTAGTGGAAACATCCTAACGTCCTGAACACTGTTAATCGTTGGGGAAGCCACTAATACAAAAAAGTAGGGGTGCAACGATCTGCCAAATTACACAGCCTGGTTAAAGAAGAGAGCTTGTTCTCGTTAACAAAGAAGGAATTGCTATCCTCCATCGGAACGCTTGACCACATGCAGAAGTTGTAACTCGAGAAAGCTTTTGATGTTGAGTCGACGCAATCCGCCGGCATCCAACAGAAGACAGAAGTGCGGACGCGCGCGTGTGCGCCTCGCGGGGGGTGGGCGGATTTGCAAGCCAGATTGAAATTTTGAAATTTAAATCTTCCCGAGACTTGAGCTTAAAAAGTCCGGACCCCTCCCCCTCCCGTCGAACCGACAAATGTATGTATATCAATACAAGAAAAGCCTTGCTAATTGTCGAACGATTTCGCCCTAGGCCAGACAATTCCGAGATCAAGTGATCTTTTTGAACGGCAGTCCTGTTTCATACTCTCTTGTGTACTATCGGACTCTGGATTCGTTAGAACTTGAACGTGCCTCTGGTATGTTGATAAACCGTTACCGTATTCATAAAGAAATTATGCTTGTGACGCTCCTCGACAGCCACCACGTTGCTTTGAACAAAATGTTTACAACACCAGGGCATAATGGTGCATGAATATTTGCGACTGCAGATGATCACAGCTAAACGATCAAAGTTGCACTTGCACCCCGGAGAAAATAATAGATAGAGTATGTTATAATATTTTCTGCTGTTAGGCTTCAAGGAAGCAGTTCTATATATTGAATTATTGATCTGTATTCTCTTCTTTTTTAAACTTTAAAATTGTTGATTGTACAGCTTCGGAATTTTCGATGTAAATCTCTAAATTAAATCTTGAATTTCCATAATAATGAATTATTATGAACACATTTACTTTGCTATCAGGTTCTTTATTCTTTAATTCAATTTTTCCAAATGTCTTTTTTGTTGGCTTGCATTAGTATCAACATTTTGAGGAGATACAAAAATAATTTGTCATTGTTCTATTTGGCATTTGAATCTTTCTTGTTAGCTGGTATTTGGTTGCTGCACTGTCCTATTAATTTTGATTACAAACTTCCTGTAACGAAAATTTAGAATTTATACTGTAATGAAAACTGATGGAAAGAGAAGGAGAAGCAGTTTAATCAACAATTGAGATAAACAAATGATTATCGATTTGTGTAGACACCAGAGTACAAAACCGAATTTGTTCGTTTTTTTGGAAAAGGTTCTGTAATATATGAAACCACTTTTCCCTGACGATGTTCCGTTGATCTCATTCCCAACGTTGACGAACCGCGGCATTTTCTCTTGATTCGTCGTTTTCCCCAAACTCGTACATATCTTTCCCTGTGTATTCGCCGGGTTGTGAAGCAACTCGTTACTTTACTTTGTTCTTTGAATTGGATAGTTTGCCATTAGCAATCATAACAACGTCCTTTGGTCCATACCTCGAGACTGATGGAGACGACGGAGAGGGTGCCAAGCAAGGAGTTGGGGTGAGTTTGTTTATTCAAGATTCCGCGTTACCCTCTTCGCGCTACTGACGGAGGTTAGCCTTGTTTTCCGCCCACGTAGTCCGTGTTAATTTCCATTTTTATTGCAAAGTCAATTGCATCCCCTCTCCGTGGCCGAACGTTCTCCACTTAACCTGCCTATTCTATATTAACCTGGCATGTATTTTCGATTTACTACCACCTACCGTTACGGATACAATAATAACTGGCACAGTGAGTCGCTTAACTTTCTTGTCACAGTCACATCGGGTTCCGAATAAAACTTACCTGAAACATAAAGAAATTACGTCGTTAGCGCTTTTGAACAGAGTGTTATGTCAATTAACATCGGAGCATATAAAATCTAAACATTTTCGCATACTAAAAAGTTTATTCTATTTTAGTATTTCTTAATAAATTGATTATAATAGTGGCATCAATTTCTAAAATGTAATATAATGTTTTAAAAGTGTTTTAAAATTATCTTGAAGATCGATTGAAACCTAAAATGTCATTAACTCTTAATTTACATAAGTAAAATACAAGTAGATATTCAGTACTGATATGCAATTGATAAATCATTCAGGAAATGATTAAGAAAACAGGGAGACGTAGGAAGACTAATGTAAACTCTAATACGATTTTATTCGTTCACCTAGGTTAGCAGGTTAAATACTCTCATTATTCATCGGATCAACCTCTTCGTGATTTCTTTCTCTTTTAAAAGATTCAATCTGAGTTCAATGGGAAATCCATTTTCAGCAACAGAAGAGACAAAAGTGAATGTATTGGAATTCCTATAAAGCCTGTCGGAGTATGACTTCGACAAATGTTTTTAATTGTGACAGTGTTATTTGCAAAAGTCTATTAAATAGATAAAGAAAAGGAGATTAACATATTTTTGACACTGTCTGTTCGAGAAAATCAAATCTGAGAATACAACGAATACGCGTACTATTAGATGGAAATCCACTGATGCGTCTGATCATGACCTACCCATTCTACTTCCTGCAAATACTAGGGCACGCGAATCCGACGGATCTTCAAACTCAGTTACACATTATACTGTCAAGAAATTAAAGGTATTCAATGAAAATTGATTGAGAAAACACTGTATTCATTAATATATATGAATCTACACTGATTGCACAACACTGCCAAATTTCACGCATGTAGGCTCACTCTCGTAAAATCCTAAAAATTGGTATTCTATATCCTACAAGGTTTTTCATTAAAGACAGTGTCTGAGCAAGTGTTCCATATTAAACAAACGGCAGCTATAACATTCAAAGAATTTACTCGATAAAGAAACCTCCTGTATAGTTTCTGTTTCCTGTATGTTTATGTCCGATACCAAAGAACAGCAATCCTCACAAGAATATCTTATGAAGCTTTGTGTACCGAACAAACATAGAGATTGTGGCATCAAATCACATTTTAATTATTTTTCGCGTTTCGAGACCGAACTAACCACATTTTTATAATCACATCAAATCAGCTGGATAACTGATATAACAAATAAAAGAGTGTCATGAGTACTTTCCACGAACGGAGATGTTAATTTGCATACATTAGTTGTGTAGAATAGCGTTTTGAATAAACGTTGAACCAGAATCACGATGCTTCGGAGAAAGAGCGCCGACGTTTAACGCTGTTTTAATGGTCCATCGTTCAAGCAAGCAGGTGTGAAGAAGATACGCCGCGAAATAATTCTAAAACCTACCCCGATCCCTGAGAAACACTTGTAAGGGCTTGACGACCGATAAATTTTCGAGATGCCCGCCCTCTGCGGGCAACGGACGGAAGAAGAAGGTAGACCGTAAAAAAGGAAGTAAGAAATATCAATGCACACTGTCAGCCGGCCGTATTACTCAGAAACTGATACGGCCATCGGTGACAATCGAGCGTGAGGAACGATATTAGCAATAAAAGCGTAAATAAGTTCGAAGTACCCTTTTGTCGCTACTTTTATGCCAGCCACGGTATCGGACTGAAATCATTCATAAAAGATGGCCGTATAACTGTACGATTCAAATGTCTCACTAACACTACCAAACCAATTTAAGAGCGGTAATACTCGCCGGAATATAAAAGTCCCCGGGAGAAAAAATGCTTCCAGAAATTTTACCGCGCTGATGTGCAAAAACTGTGAATAACGACACCGACTTTGTCTAAAGTGGAAAGTGGAGGTACACAAGTCGTACTAAAATTTAAAAAAAATAAACGAATAACATCGATTTATTATATTTATGAAATATTTATGAAATTCGTGTCGATAACTAATTGATGATCGAAAATATTCTAGAAGTAATTTCTAATATGAGAAAAGACCTGCAATTTAGATTTTAAATAATTATTTAATGAAAGAAAATTACTAATTTCTTTTACAGAAAGTCTAGAATATGTAGTCGCGTGAATAACAAATAATTCAGTTGTACGTAGACAGTATCACGTGTAACTATACAATGAAAGAAGATAAGTATGTCAGATTTTTTATAGAAAGTCTAGAATATCACAATAAAATGTTTTCACGTCTTCCAGAGATGAACACGCACACACCGTATTAGTTAACGTTAAGAACGACAGAAAACTTATTTAAAAATATTTTAAACGTTCAAAACATTTTACGACGTATTTATTTCACGGTTTTAAATTTCGAAGATCGCTCTTTTCATTAAAGTTTATGAGGAGCACGTCGGGTTCGAAATTAATATTGCATTAAACGGTTCGGAATATTTTCGAGGAAGGTTCTGCAGCATTATAAGCGGTCAAATACGGAATTCAATTGATTGGGGACATTCAGCGACAAACGCGAGATACCGTCCTTTTGATTCAGCTAGACGGAAGGTGAGGTATTCGTATTGGACATATTGAGTACTACACAGTATGGAACCGGAACCCTCCACCATGGAGCACCTACAGAGGCAGAACCATAACGGAGTATAATTCAGTACAGCTCTGGTATGTATGTATAGTACGTACTCCATTCTCCGGCAATGTTACGTGCACGCTCCCTGTGTCCTACTGCAATGTCCTGCTATAATGCATTAAACCTGAGCAGAACACTATTTATATACCCTATATGGACAAAGGTATATAAAGTACCTGACCTCCGTCTCTGTTCATGTACTCGAGTTGCATGCACGACAGAGTCTCGAATCGCATTAAAGGACTGCGCCCGCCATTGCTTTTCGCAATGCAGAAAATCAAAGAGGAGCTCGTTAGTTGAAACGAGACTGGCCTGGTTCACGGAAGAATCCGTCAAATAAATTCTCTATCGTGGCACAACAATGGTACACTGGCGAAACTTTGCATTGCTAAACGATCGATATTAAATTTCATTCACCGGAGGAGAGGATTATCCAGTGTCCGAGAGGCATCGGGGGGCGCGATTCGACGAACGACTTTTCACAATGGAACGTCTCCGGCGACCAGCAGCTGCACTTCATAAATCATCGGGAGTAGTATAGCCCCGGCGCTTGTACAGCGAGACGGAAACGAATTTCCGCCTATATCAGCACACGGGATTTCCTGGCCGACGAAAACCCACGGGCGGTATATTTGTTTGAAGAAACAAGCCCGGCGCGCAACGATTTATCACCTATTAACTGACAAACGAAGTGTCACTGCTCCGCCGAGAGGAATGTCCACGTAATTCGCGGAACATCGCTACACTGTCTCTACAGATGACATCTCAGATTATGTCCGAGGCAAGGGAAAAGGGATGGTCGGAGTTTCTGGTGGCGCATCTCTCCAACCCCTCGCATTCCCGTTCCCGTCCTTCCGCCTCCAGGAAACAGGGGAGCGAGCTTCATTTATCTTGTTAGGGATCACATTGCATCCCGACAAATGCAACATCGCCGGTGGAACGCATCGCTGAATAAACTTTCGAAGTAACGCCGAATAAACGCCCGAGGGCCGAGGCGCGCTCGCGCGAACCGTAAGCAGCTTTTTTCGTGAACGATGAAAACCCAACCCCGAGAGTCAACCGTAAAAATGTGTCGGAGCACAGCGCGGCAAGAGACCGCGTGATGAAAAGTGCGCGACATCCGTCACTCGGCTCAGTTTCCGGGAACAAATGGAAATTGCATTATTTAAGAAAAAGAGGACCCGCAAGAAAGACAGATATCCGACACTTTGAGCGAGCTGTACACGCTCGGTTTTCCATTACGCGTGCGTGTTCCAGAAATGAACGAGAAACGAGGGAGAAAGATATTTCGTCGGGACACCGTGAAGATAACGCGAGCGTGTTCCTCGCGTTGTTACTTAAAACGTTCGAGCTGCTGCTTCGAAGCCGCTTTAAACGGCGAAGCTGCTTCCGTGGTATACGTCGAAGCCGACAGAGGCTCGCCTCGCAACGCATCTATGTATGCATAAATACATATGCATTACGCCTATCCTGTCCTTTCAATGTAAATCTTTGCTTTCACCCATGTCAATCGGGGATACGAGACGGAAATTACAAAACGCCGGTGCACGCAGCATGCCAGTCGATGGGTATTTCCACGTCGGGGAAAAATACGTTACAAATCCAACTTTAACCTCCTCAGGATTCCGGTCACGTAGCCTCGTCCAAAGATATATATCGTATATCGCCCGGCACGTCGGCCCTTCTTCACATACTCCACTTTCGAACCTCATTCCAGCCACTTCGGCCCGCCTCTCCAGCTAATGTCACAAGCGTACTGAAAAGTTATACGTCCGCGCGGCCAAAGGCCAAATAGATTTTACTTATCGAGCGATTTTAGTGCCCGAGTAATGTATATCGAAACGCTGCGAAAGACAAACGCCTGGAAAATGCCGCAGAATAGTCACTTCTCGATGAATTTTACCCCTTCAACGAAACTCGATGTGTCGGTACTAAATTTAATATCTTATAGAAAAATTGAAAATCCATACGCACTGAATCACTAGTTGATATTTATGACCAGTCATATTTTTAAATATTTCATACTGCATCTACAACTGTCATTAGGAGAGTCACGTCTGACCAATAACGGCCCTTTCCACTAAAAAGTCCATCTGCTCACTGTTCGCGCAACTAACAATCGTATTTTGTATTCCAGAAGCGATATTTATTTGATTCTACAACTATAATGATTCATTTTAAGTATCAAATGAATTGATTCAAAGTATTAAATTAATCATTTTCCGTATCGTGGGTCTGATTTAAGACGGATCTTTTTCACTAGACACTCGGATTGCTCTCTGTTCGCGTAACTAACAAACGATTTTTATACTTCACAAGCAAAATATATTTATTTCTAGCTATAGAAACGATGTGTCCCCCTTCTTCATTGAAAACGTGAATTTTCTAAAGCACTGAACTACTAGTTATATTTTAAAAAATTAAATGTTACTTTTACGAGTATCACTACGAGATCCTTCACATAGTACGTCTGATAAATCACGAATCCTTTCCACTGGAAAGTCAAGCTGCTCGCTGTTACCACAACTAGCATTCGAATTGTGTATTCCAGAGGCAAAATACAGATATTTGATTTTCATTATAGCAACAGTGCCCCCCCTTACAGGAAAATTTAAAATCTTTAATCACTAAATCACTAGTGATATTTTTAAAAGTTGTATATTAATATACATCTGCAACTGCCACTATGAGATTTTTCGTATCACGCATCTAACTAATAACGAATCCTTTCCATTACAAAGTGAAAAACAAAAACTAATTTTATTACAAGAATTTATCCAAAAATAGAGAAATTGTATTAACTTTTAACACGTTGAACCTTTTACGTTATAACCTTGTTAATTTCGGTATTAATGAACTAATATTTGATAATATTAAAAATGTAATTTTTTATGAACATTACCTGCAGACCGCGACGCAGCATGCGAGTCTTAAAATGAATAACTATGTTTACATGGAAGCAGAACGCGGTGAGTGCATTTAAATAGAACAGGTGCACAGTGTTGTTTGGAAATGGTTCGTTCTCAAGGAACAACAAATATCATATGCACATATTTAGCAGCTGCATATTATTTCAAAACAGTGAGCTCTTGAATCGTAGACCATATTGTTGTTCCAACGTTACTTACGAATTCCGCATCTACTAAAATTTTATTTTCACTGTATCAATTTCTAGCGTTTCGTGCATACGCGACGAAATATCTTGCTAGGCAGCAGTTACGGCTGCGATCTTCATATTCTAATAACATTTTGCAAAATAGAGATGAAAATTACTAGAAAATGGCTCTCCCGATTTAACTTTTTCTCTGTTTATATTCTTCACTTTATTATCCACACTCTGCACCAAACAATCACTGAATTTTTACACTTTGTGATGGTCATGCCAGGGATACCCTAAATAACAACAGATTTTGGAGTAGGATTCGAGATTAATAACTGATAATTTCGCAAACCGATCAAGAGACACTATAAAACAATTAAATTATCATTCTGAATCTACTTTGTAAATTTAACGAGCTTCATGCTCGCTGAAGCGGGATATTCATTTATGATTCATACTAAACATTTCACGAGCAACAGCGAATCATTTCATCCGCGAGTAGAGCAACACTTTTTGCACCAAAAAATTAATTTCAATACAAAGCGTAACATTAAAAAACATAAGTTTTCAACTTTCCTTCCAAGATGAGGAATCTGACAAAATAAACGGCGTAATTTACAATAAACGTAGAAGCAATTCTGGTAAACGGTTGAAGATTTTGGGATCGGTCAGAGATTTGTGTAACGCCGCAAGACATTCAAGAGATCAATAGGCACTGGAAAAGAGCCCCTCGCGGTTCTACCTGCGAGCAGTTTCGCAGGAATATCAGAGTATCCTTAAACTCCCGATTACCGGCTTTCGAGTTTTGTTCCCGGAGGCGGCAACAGGTTACTGGCACGCGCCGCTTGCCGACTCGTCGAATCGACCACGGGGACGGTCGCGTGTGCGTGTCTGCTCGATTCTCGCGTGTTCATCTCTCTTTCTCCCATTCTCTCTCTCGCTTTCTCACCCCCTGGCTCGGTTACTCTTGCTCATTCATTCAGTCCTTCGCGCGATCCGATCGGTTCCGCGTAACTTCCTCGAGCAATCCCGAATCCGATGAGCGGAGGTGTAACACCTTGAACGGTAACACGGTTGTGGCGAGACAGGTCGTTTAACGTGAGAGTATCAATGCGCTAACCTATGATCCATATGCGTGGCTGACCAATGGGTGTCCTACGCCGCCGCACGCACACGTGCCACACGAGTACAAGGACGTCGAAGGTAACCACGAGGAGGACGATATCACCACACAAGGCCAGCGACGTGCGTCGCTCTGCGAACTTCCTCCGCTGCGCGTCACTGTTGTATGTATGCGTGTTTGTGTGCGTGCTGTGTAAAGCGCGGTGCGTACATGCGTGTCACCCTCCTCCGCGCCCAGCGTTTTTGTGTGTTATTTTCTTCTCCTGGAGAACATGCGACTGGACAATCGACGGCGCTGCCTGTTTCTTTTTTTATCTCACTCCCGATTCAGAGTCGTTTATTCAACGTTTGTACAGATATTCTTTTCCTTTACTACGTCTGCACTGTCAACGGCGCTGCAACACTACGCCGATTGACGAAACGTAAACAAGAGCCTGCGGGGGATGATAGTGTAAACCGCGCACGGGGACACAGGGTGCACGAGTGTATATATATATCTATATCCATATACAACATATATCTATATATACATATATATATATATCTCGTAATCTGTCGTGGACCACCTCGCGTGGACAAGGGACGGCTGAAAGGTCTCTTTTTCACAGGCGGTTTTGTTGACGACACGATTCTCGGGGAAAAACACACGCAGCGCGCGGCGTGGCGTGGCGTGGCGTAGCGGCGAGTCGGATAGCTGACTGGCGGAGAGCCGACGACTCTCGTTCGGTCTCGGTTCTCGGTCGTGGCCGTGGGGATCGCTGCTGGCTGGTAACGCGCACGGGTGGATGCCCGCCGGAAGGCTAAAGGGGGCGAGGAGGTAGAAACCGAGGGAGTTGCTTGCTCGAAATCGGTGGTAGGGTGGCTGGCGGTGGAGGCAGCGGTGGTGGCGAACGTTGGCTCTGCACGACTATCGGAGGGAGAGTGCCGAGGCCGAAAGACCAAGCGAGACGACCGTGCGAAAACTGACAGGAAGGCGCGGCAAAGAAAGAGAGACAGCACTCTGATGGCTCCGGACGAAGACGGTGGTACTGTAAAAGTGGAAAGTTGAAGAAAGAAGGGACAAAAGCAGAGGGTACGAGATAGAGATAGATAGACATATATATGGTGAGAGAGAGAAAGAGAGAGAGCAACCGGCCGAAAGTGGGGCGAGGAACAACACACCCCTGGTGGAAGAGAGACAGTCTCTCCTCCGCATGCGGTTGTAACAGAGGGCGCCCTCTCTTGGTCTGATTCTCTCTCTCTCCCTCTCTCTTTCGTTCTTGCTCTCGCCCCCGTTCTACAGAGAAGCGCGCGATCTGGAAAGGGATGACGCGGAAGAAGAACGAGACGGAGCTGTTCAGGGGAAACGGGAAGGAGACCGTGAAGGAGACGGGGTAGAGGAGGGGGGAGGACGGCGGGGTTGCCTACCCTATCCGTGTAGCAAAGTAGCAACAGGCGGCAGCGGTCCTCTCTCTTTTACGGCGAGGGCCGACGAACGCCGCACGCCACGTTTCTCGTCGACGCCAGGCGCCACTGCCGTCGACGCTCTGACGTCACAACATCGTGACGTAGGCGTGGTCACGGATGCGCACTAACACCTCGCCTGTCACCGTTGTCATAGTGACTGGTTCGCCTGTGCCCGCGTTTCGTCGTCGTTGCCGGTACGTCCTCCGCACACCATCCCTCAACCTCCTGCGTCGCCGCACACTCCTCTCTCAGACCACCGAATAGCCCCCTACATCGGTTCAACCCTCTCTGCTTTGCTGTTCCTCGCTCTCTATCTGGTTGCTCCCTTGCTCTCGTTCCTACCTTTTCCACTTTCCCTCTTTGTCTCTATTCCTCTCCGGCCGTGGAATACGTCGCCCGCCGCTACCTTTCGATGTACGTCGACGGTGTGACGCGACGCGGCGCTGTGGCAGCAGCACCGGCGAACAGCTTGAAATCCGTGGAGGAAAGAGGAGAAAAAACCTGGCCATTATAAGTGAAACGAAGAACATATCGTCGACCAGGGTGGGGAGGGTAACCGTGTGTACACATGTATGCGATGGTGTACCAGCGTTGTCACGGTAACCGTAGCTCAAAACAAGCCTGCGCGTTTTTCAATCCGAATGCACTCGCTAGGAAGTGATGAGGTTATAATGAAGTTCCTGCATACCAGCCCCGATGTGCCTCGCGCGCCCGTTGCCACCATGTTGCGTTGCGTAACGCCTCGTTCTTCAACAGCTGTAGCTACCGACGCGACGCGCCGCCTGCGCCACGGGGTTCCTGCGAATACCTGCCTTCTTCTTTCACGCATCTTTTATCTCTGCACAATGTACACTCTATGCGGCGTGTGTAGGGTGAAATTGAGTATATGGAAAGATTGCCAATTGTTTTATTTTTAGTCTCGATTCTTTTCTAGTTTGTACCACTCCTTGTTGTTGAGTGGATATGATCATTTCCAATGTTTTTCATGGTATCAAGACGGTAACCGATACTAGAATTTTATGCGATTCACTACAATTTTCGGCGGTGAATGGTTGTAAAGTAGAATAATGTGAAATTGATCAGACATGCCGGAAGAGACCATAGAAATGGTGAAGGATTGCAGAAGATTCTTTTAGGTCGATTCATTTTAAAATTGTACGATATTTTAATACCTTTAAAATAACAAATTTGCATGTTAAAAAACCATTTTGGCTGAGAAAAGTATTTTTAAAAACTGATAAAGAATTTGAATATTAAAGGTAGTATTGCATACGAAGGCAAAAATGGGCCAAAAAAGCCCTTAGTCTGATTTCAAATAATTTCAAGAATTAATTCTTGGCCACATTCTCTATTCAAATTGAAAATTGTTTTCATTGCACAGATAAACTTAATTTCCAAGGGAACCAAAGTGTTACATAAAATTCGTTTATTCGGTTTAAAAAATACAAACAGATCTTGTGGAATAGTAGTCAAAATTTTAATCAAATATCGTTTGGTACGGTTCTTCGACGCTAATTATAAGCGGTGGAATTTCGGGTATAATACTAATTGGTCTTAGAAAGGTTTAAGCCGTGTGATTCCATATTCTATAGCTAAACTAGTGTGGCTAGCGGTTATTATGCATTAGAAACGTACGTCATGGCTCATGCACCGTGAACATCGACACGATCAAGTTCCGCCTAAAGCGTCTGTCCTATAGCTTGATTCAAACTCAACCATTAGTCGCGAGGTAGCTGTTATATGTATCTGGGCCTAATGAGATTTCCATGTAGCGTGAATGAATTGCTCCGGATACATTCGTACATAGATACGCGAATACATACTCGTGTACATGCGTTGTACAATATATCTATATACAATGAATCATATCTGCACGCCTCCCTCCACCGGTTATATTTTGCCCTTCGTTAGCGTGACTATTTTTTAAATTACTTAGGAAGAGTTAATAATTCTACACCGTTTGCGAGATGCCGGGCGAGTATCATAATTTAAAATTACAACGATGTCAGTTCGCGGAGTTAATAAACTCGGCGGATAAGTTTTCCGAGTGAGTCAGGCTCGCGATTTTTAGTTAAATTGTTGACGTTAAGGTTCGCCTTCCATCAAGAAAAGTTAAACGGTACGTTGCGATGAAATTGAACTTTATGTTGTAAACTGTAAAGATCATCCTCGTCGGTCGTGGCTAAACAAATTGTTCCTTGCGTCAAAGTTTACAGGCAACTTCTCTCAAAACGGCGTTTTCCCAAGGAAACAAAAAAAACAGACGCTGTAAAGCAACATCGCGTGCAACATATCGAATAATCGCTTTAAACGATTCGCTTGGTTATCGGAACGGGAGAAGCGACAACGAAGTTTCGATTCGAGAAGAAAAAGTAATTATTACAAGTTCGGTTTCTTCGCGAAGTCGCCGGCTCGTAGTTTCCGTTTGCTCGAATACAAATGGATTCTTAATTATCCTTAATTCGCGCTAAATCGAGCTTGCGAGCGTGACGAGCAGCGCGACGAGCAGCGCGACGCAGCCCGGTGTCATTAACGAAATAATGGGAATTAATTTTGACTAGTGCTTCTCTTCGGCAAATCAATCGCGCTCTCGGGATACGATTCAATTCCACCATTATGGATTCCGATGAACAGACCACGTGCATGCAATAATTTAATTCTCGAGTGCGGCCTTTCTGATAATATTTGCGCGCGAACGTGTAGACACTGCATTCCTTGCGTCTGTATCGAACGACAACTTCCTATGATGTACTAATTACTTCCTCTCGAGCACAAAGAAAATTAACGCACGCGTCACGTAGCCAAATGCATTTATATGGCAAATACAACGTCAACTCACTTAATAACAAATTGATACCCATTCTCTTTGTTACTAAATATTAAATATTTATTAGTTTTGCTTTTTTTCTCTTTTTATGTCGTATTTTATTTGTTAAATACGGTCGCTGTTGAATAAGAATGTAATATATATTACATAATATATATTATACATAAATACGAAATATTTACATTTTATTTTTCGTGTAACTTTTTGTTATTAGCAGACTGTCGATTTTATGCATTAAAAACAAAAATGGATAGGTGTATGGTAACTGTAAGCAGTAAGCACATTCGAACAATTTAAAAATATTGCTGTATTACTATCAGCATATTAAAGATATTGCAAAAGAAAATCACTTTCTATTTCACTCCGGTTAGTTGTAATTCAGATAGAACATCTTTATTGTCGTATTTGGTTCTTCAGATTCCTTCATCTCCTAAAGTAGTTCTCACGTACAAATGAAGTAAATATTTTCTACAAATGAAATAAATATTTTCTACAAATGACCGTGTAGATTTTTCCTTTGGTACGTATCTGTCCCACGCCATTTATTTCCCGTGCCATTAAAAATTATCTTCGTCGAATGAATCAAACTAACGTTCCTGTATCTGCGCAGGTTCCGCCCTCGCATTCCCACCATCTCATCGTCTTCCTCATCATTTACTTACGTTCTGTGCTCGCTTCTCCTTTGCCATCCGCTGTGTCGCTTCTACAGCCACCCGCCTTCGACCCAATTACAGTGATAGGGACAAGACCCGGCCGTGTTCTACAAATTGGGTTACAAGGCACCAATAATCTGTCGCATAATAAAGCGATTAATGAAGCGATAAAATGTAACCGCGGCAATGATTCACAATTAGGATCACTGTCATCCTTGGCGAACGGCCGTTCGCTCCGCCATATCGGATCTCAATTTCAGACTTTATTGCATTTTATTTGGGAATGCAACGGGATACGGCGATAAGCAACAGAGGAAGTAAGTTGCACGGGGTAGGAGGGGGTATTTGATCAATGCGCGAGGGAGGAAGACCGTTCTAATTCCAGGACAAATTACTTCGACAGCATTCTCCGATGAAACTTTAAGCAACGTGCCTGTTAATACCTGCCAGTCCGGGCGCTTCCCGGTGAAATAATTACGATGTACCCGTGGTCGACACACTTGACTTTGTCTCTACGACTGAAAGAGAAAAATACACTACACTCGAAACTCGTTCAACTACAATTAGCACAAACCACAAACCAATAAACTCATCAAATAGATATAGAAAGGACTCGCAAAAATGGCATCATTTACAATCGTACAAAACGTAGACCCAAATTGACACTCGTGTCAGTCAAACACTAAGCACGTCTCAACAAAGACAATCACATAATCCAGAATCCCAAGTAGACTATACCACGTCAATGCAATCAAGAATTTGATCGCCATGATCTGGATATCCTCTAGGTATCACAGGTAATTAAATTAATACACAAAATGAAGGATTAATACTATGAAACCTCGATTAAAACACACCTCAAATGACTTTTTTGAAAACATCATCACTCCCTCTCTAGGTGGTCACGGAGTCTGACTCACCGCATGGGTTGGCTAATAACTCATTCGAGTGGTTGCTGCGATGACAAATAATTAATTTGCAAGAAAAAGAGAAAAGTAAAAAATAGACTGTCCGCGAGAGATGGAGCGCGTAACGTTCGCGCTTGGCAAAGCGGTTCCATACAGAAAGAAAAAGAAGAAGCGGGAAAAATACACGATTTTACGTACATGAAATTGAGTTTAAAAATGTTTGATGTTGATTGTAGGTAATTCAATCAGAGCGTAGCGAGTAATGAGACGGAAGCGGGGCTAAAACCCAGCTCGCTTGGGCAAATGCTCGTCGACTACCCTCCGTTGTCCCTCGTATCCGCCCACCCCCGCGTTTCGATCCTCTCGCTCGCTCCGACGATTTCCCAGCACTCGTCGCGTGCTTTCATCTCCCTCGTCGGTCCCCGACTTTCTGCCGGCAAGTTCGATCGTACCGTGAATATGAATTAAGTTGATACGATTTGAACAATCTACTAGGCCGCGCGCGTGGGTGGAGGTAACCAAGAGCCATTATATGGAGGTAAATCGTCCGATGGTGATTTTCGTAAAGTGGATCAGTGTCCGTTGCGTTGGAAGAGGCCCCGAGAATACCCAGAGCACCGCGTTCCACAAATAAGATCTCCACAGTGTTTCTAACAGTTCGAGTGCCACCGGTCTCTGCAAAAATCTGGACTAATGTGCGGACGGAAATGATGAAGATAGATCGTGTTGCCCGTCAGCTTAAGCCGGCTACGTGTATAACAAAATTCATAATCATCTGGTTTCTTGCGACAGACCCATCAAAGGACGATAATATAGCTATATACAGGATACGACCAAATAACATGTACAAGCGGGCAAGTGATTCCATAAGAGAAAATATAAAACAAAATTTTTTTATACGAAGCATCGATTCCAAGAAAATCGAGTTTCAAATTGCAGCGAATACATGTGCTATTCCATTGGAATCATTTGACGCGTCTGACCATAACCAGTTTATTCTACTTCCTGATCTTTAAACTCAATTTTCTCGGGAATGAGACGTCAAACGAAAATATGTTATTCCTCTTTCTCAATTTATTTTCACATGTAGAGACCAGCCCTGTATATAAAAATAAATCGAAAGAAAGGAATACAATTTTGCGTCGGGAAACGTCAGTGACTCGTAGTCGGCTTTTACCGTTTCTCGGATCAGGGTACCTATTCGGCTTGCCTTTGTTCCTTAGTGGCCCGAGAGTGTACGAGTCCCATAAAGTTGTCCAGCAGATCATTGTCGACCGAGCAGCAGTAGCTTTTGTTGAACTGTAATATTTTCTCGTTCGACCCCACATATCCGTGAAAATCGAGTATGAAAATCGGCCGTATGTCATGATCACATAATTAAACAGACTAACGAAGATGCGAACGACGTATGCGGAAGTTTTATTCTGATTTAATGAAAAGACTCGTCAAGCATCCGATGTAGTGCCACAGGTGCGGAATAATTTTCGCCGCTTTCGGTGACAGGGACGCGAACGGCAAAAAATACTGTCCGCCACTATTCAGTCCCATCGTTTCTCACGGTTTCGTCATATAACTAGCCATTGTTCCCCATGCTCGAAATCCAGAGGCGCCGTGCGCGCCGGTAACACTGCTGACAGAATCGTAGAACGTGGATGGAGCGCGCAACGATCCGCTCGTAGTTACGCGGTAGTGACGTTACATTGTTTCATATGGACGCATTGTTTACGGATCCATACACGAAAAAGAATGAAAGCACTCGGATACGCGTACGTAGATTCGTCTCACCCGCTTAAACCCTGCCAATTTATTCGAACCCGTTTGCTATCCCGGGGGCTCCTCCATCCCGCGGTCCTTCTTACGAAACTTCGACGGGCTCGTAAAAATCGACTAGCTCTAATCGTCGTTTTGATTTCCATAAACCTGGGGCCCCGAGAAAGTGAATCTGTTAACTGCGTATATCCCGTTGTTGGGCAACACGCTACTAGGTAGTATTTACGCGGCCATGTATCTTCGGCAGAGTTTGCCGGGGAAGAAATTTACACATTCGCGAGTAAGATACAACTGCGGCTGAAGTTGAGATTTATGCGATGTAATGTCTGATACAAGTTATTCTGCGAGCGTTTTAAGTATCCCGCTGCAAACAACCAACTTCCGACTACTCGAGAGCGTGAATTTGAATAACGTCGCAAGAACCATCCGACGGTGCGTGTTAGCCCGATAATTATCGTAAATCGGAAAAATGACGGCTAACAGACGGTTGCTTGCTCGCTCCTCCGTCGTCAGCGTTTCGGTTAATGAAAAAAAAGAACATAAATTCGACATATACGAGAGACACGTCGAAGTGTGCGCGCAGGCTGGCACAGCAGAAAACAAAATGTCAATCGCCGAAAGTTAATAAACCGTCGTTCCTGAAACGATGTCGGGCGAACGTTTTGAAAATGGTACATTCCGCTCTTGATGACTGACGGACGTCCAATCACCGGAATGACAGTCGACTCGCAGGAACCCGCCTCGAAACCCGGTTCACTAAATATTCTCACACTTTTTCCTCCCAGGAATTTCAATTTTTCCCGACCGTACGAGGCAGTTCCCGAAATCAAATGGATGTCAGGCCTCCTTCGACTCCACGAATACCGATATCTCCGAGATTTTTGTCCCCCCCACCGTCTATAGCGATCGACGACGTCGCTCTTTCGCCAGCGTTTACGATCGGTTCAACCATTTGTACGACCGTTCGACTTCTACCCCTTTCAGTCTCTGTAATGTCTGTCCGTTCCATGTCCATCTCTCTCCTCGACCCTCGCTCTACATGAATTCTTTTCTTCTCTCTCCCCTTTTCACTTTACTTCGGACCGCGTTTTTACCGAAACATACTCGGTGACGGAAAAACACGGGAAACTATTCAAAACTATTCAAACGGTCAAGCCTGTCTCAAGTTCTCGCAAGGAAGATTCAGGAATTTATAAGTATTTCTTATTTTTATTACCAAGGAGAATGAATTATAGTTCTCGAGCATGAAAAGTTATTTTCCTTTGATTATAAATATTAACTTTACATAATCTACGAAAAGGCAATTTGTTATGTATTTATATTATTCGGATTGTTACAATTAGATCCATAGAGTACAATATATTCGGTTACGAAAGATTCTCTAGCACATCCGTATAAGTAGAAATGGTCAACCGTGGTCAGACACAGCAGCTTATTCTTTACACTGAGACGAACGTACACTTTATTCTTTTGCTTAATGGTGTTCCCGTTAAAACGTTACAGATAAATTACATTAGGTATAATATTTGACTAGTATAATTAAAATTATTTAATAATTATCAACCCTTAACGTACAAATAAATATATTGCGAATATTTATATTGACGACATATCCGAGTTTGATTCGAATATCAGTTCAAATAATTTTCTGCTGATTTATAGTTACTATACTTCGTATTATATTCAAGCTTTTACGACACTAACTTTTACAATTTCAATTCTAATCTACTATTTCTATCCTACTCTTATCACAGTGAAACTTTCCGTCAGGAAAATAAATGTTTTCCTTATTTTATCTCCTAAAGAGTAGTGAAAACTCGACTAAACGACCACAGTCTACTAATAGCAGCACAGTACCACAGAAAATTTGTACAACATAAACTCGTGCGCTGAAAACGCGTTTATCGGCTGCTGCCGCGTAACATAAAAGAATATAATCTCTGTGATACTGAATTTCAAGTTCTTGATTCCAGCGGTGCATTTTATGAGACGACGTCGCTAGTAGTGCTGTACGAAATCTCATCGTACCTTTGGCGGACGACGTAAATGATATCGGATCAAAAGAACAAGAGTTTTTCCTCAGTCCGCTACAACCGTTCGAAACCATACCCTTTATCCCCTTATAAAATCCAAAGAACCACGAGCGAGCATGCGAGCGAGCGAGCGAGCAAACGATAGTAGGTCTCGAACGCGATGGGCGGGGTAGAAAGCGGCTCGGTTGTTATTCCGGTACAGCTGAACTTAATTCCGTAACTCGATCGACCGCACCGGATGAAACGTACCGACGGTTCTCTCCCGTAAACCCCATTACCTTCTTGAACGATTGCGGTTCCTCGTCAAGGCTGAGTTACGAGAGACGCGGCAAAAACTGGGATAGGAAAAGTGGGAACGAAGAAGGAGGATGAGCCGAGTGTAGGGCGAAGGGCAAGGTGAAGCGTGGCAGATGGTTGAATGAGAAGTCTAAGGAGAACGAATCAGAGATATAGAAACTAAGAAGAACCAGATACTGAACGAACCTCGCCCCACTTCTCTCCATCATTGGACGGTAGAGGAGTGGAGAGTAGAAACAGAGAAGGAAAGAAAGTGGTTACCTTGAATCAGACCTGGCGAGCAGCGAACGGCTCGCTCTACGGAAAATGAAATCCCTTTTAACCTCGGCCGCCCCTTTCCAACGTAAAGGAAGGTTTGCCTTGTCTACGGCACGACATCGGCATCGGATTAGCGTAAAATCGAAGGGCGCTGACTTGGTCGCTCGTAAATTGACTACAAAGTTTGGAGAGAAGACAGAGGTGGTAGTGCTCGTCGTTCGTTGTACCCGTGCAACCGACTAGGTTCGGTGGTGGTTGTGTTGGCTCGACCGGTCGGTGGAGGTGGTGGTGTCGGCGAAGTACAAAGGGAATCGATTCCGGTGATTCGCGATCCACGCTTCAGCCAGCACTCTTGCTCTCATGCGCCATTTTGTCTTCCCGAATCTGTGACCATCAGCATGCAAAGTGGATAAAGTTTCTAGACTACACTCTCCGTCGCCCTTTCTTTACTCGCTTCCGATTCCTATACCTGGCCTCGCGCCACCATCGCCGGCTACTGCCATACCGTCGACTCCCGCCGCTATCACCGACAGCGTTCTTATTCCTTCGTCTCGTTTCGATTCGTTCCTATTCCAGATTGTTTCTCGGCACCTCGAATCTTCCTACCCCCGTTGGCGTTTCTCTTCTCTTCCCTGTGTCCTCGCAATTTTCGTACCTCTCTGTCTCTCCCTTGCTCTTTCACTCTATTTTAACTCTTTTCGTCTCTCTCTCTCTTCTCTCTATCCTCCAGTTCCGTCTCTGTATCACTCTTCGACGATCTCCTCATCCGCGAGAGATTCTTTCCAGCTCGGGACTAGTTTTACAATGGCGGCGCGCCGACGCGCCACTCTACCAATTTCGAATGTATCCGGGGACAGATCGAATTTGACTACGTTTTCGAGGATACAGAAATCTTTACGCACCGGCAGAATCCGATGGAATACGCGCATAAGTGCCACCGATTCAATTGGAGAACATGTCACCCAACCTCGCCAGATGCGATTCGATTGTATCAATATCGCGATCGAACTTTCGAACTGCTCCCCGAGTTATTGCTCTTCTTCTTCCTGAAACTTAATCAGGTCAATCGGAGCTTCCCCTCTGTCTGAATGTCTATTTTCTATCCGGCGTAGGCGCTCGGGTAGATATCTGCTCGTTTAATACTTTAGACAAAAAGTACTTTAGACTAGAATCTTTTTATAATAGATTTGCATTTGGACATACTTTCATTGATTTTCTTTTTCTAGAAGAAATTAAATGATCGATTCATCTGACATTTCGTGTATTTTAGTCATCTTTTAGTTTTATCACCATACATTATGTGGCAAGACATTAATTAATTACATCAGACGTGATGGATGTGTAGAAACTCAAGCTTAAAAACCCCTTTCAGTCTTGCACATATAGACTGAAGTAATTTAAATATTCACTTCTGAAACTCCTCTTTAGAAATAGGTTTCGAAGAAAATTATAAAAGAACATTTCCGTGAACATATTCATGAAATATAAGTAATTAGAAAATTAATTTTTGTAATCCTCTGTTAATAATTTCTCTGGGAATACCTATTTTATATTTTATATCTTTTATGGTCTGATAATTTTTAATTCGCTAATGGAAAGGCTCCAAATAAATACGAACATGTCATTTGTATTTTGAGTATAAATAGAACCTGGGTAACCGATAAAATCAAGTACAAATTATCGTCAAGGTAAAAAAAGATCCGATTGCGATAAAATATTGAACAATTACATGTTTTCAATAAAAACTTCTATCAAAAAATGTTTTGTTCGTTGAACGTTCAGAAAGAAATTTAAACTCTATGAATACACCCGGGTATGATATATTTGAAAAAAGTTCGTACATTATTTGGCAAAAGCGAAAACAAACGAGAGTACAATTTATGATTTCTCGATGCGTGAAATCTTCAGCTTATCCTTGCGTTAATATCTGTGACTGGACAATATTTTCGTTGTAAATGTTCCTACGGCTTATAACGTTGTTAGTTTTTAATTATCCACCCCCCGGACAAACATATTGCGAGACCCATCAACGAGATTACCACTTTCGCGAACGCGAGAAAATAATTCACGTTATTTACAGAGATATCAATCAATAGTAAATTAGTATTTTCCACGCAGATAGAGATTAAAGAGCGAGTAGTATGTTAAGCGGTATTTACCAATTATCTCATTTGTTTCGCTAACACTTCGCGACAGGGCAATAATTCGTATCCGTTGAAAAATCGCCCGGAATTGACACCCTCAACACTTTTGTAACGTTCACAATCGCGCGTAATAACGCGTCACATTATGGGAAATTAATTCAACAATAATTCTTTCCGCGCCGGTAAAGTTATTTCGTCCGCAACTCGAGCGAGGCAGATTCAATTTCGCGTGATCACCTATTGAAACAATCCTTTTATCATTGCTAATTATCGCTTTATCATTATTCAGTCTACAATGTTCCATGACACATGTGTTCCATCCGATATCGCGTATCGCGCCGCTAAAATATGCACACGGACAGAAATACGAGCGAACAAGTTGAAGTTCCGGCACAACAGTACGCTCGAATACGGAGAATACATGTTGATTTGAAGGTAATCATTTGTACACATGCTCCCGTGCTCTCTGTAAACGATGTTCATTGACGAACCGGCCATTATGTTTTTATCGTCATCTTCAGTTTGATTGCGGGCAAACTATAGCCTTCCAAAGGGACTGATAGTATAAATGGAATGTAATAAGACATTCAGAACCAGAATTAGTCGAGGGAACGAAATTATTCCACTTTAAATTCCATTTCTCTTAAAATACAATTTTTCAATGTGTTACAGTGTCAACATGGTTAATTTCAGTTAAAAAAATAATTCATGTACTTCATATGTTTAGAAATGAGTGTGCCAAATTCGAGTAACTGGTTTCGGTTTGATTCTCTTATTCGTGGATACTAAGTTTGTGTTCTGTGGATGATAAAGGAAAAATACGAAACGAAATTATACGTTCAATGTTTCCGTACGATTACAAGTAGAAATAGTCGGTTATAATCAGACGTCAGAGAAAACATGCTCTGGTCTTATCTAAAATCTGCCGAATAATTTTCCATAAAAGAAGAGAGGGAGAGCTTCTTGAAATTCTCAAATAAAGCGTCGAACATTATTTTTTATTATTCTGTCGCTATTAGCGCGTTACTCGTAATTAAACATATTGTTACGTCCAAACAGCTAGCAGCTTGAGAGACGTTATTCCTGTATTTTTTGGTTGTCGACCGATGTTTTTGAAGCGTTAACGAACTCGCGCGACATGTGTTTCCACATAAACGAGGACCCTGAAATATTTCTAATTAGAACGGGCGGGAATAGTTTTTCTCGTTACAAATATTTCACAGCTTCCGTTCGTTTCCCCTTTGACATTCTTTGCTTTGAGGAACAACGAATTAATTTGCCGCGCGCTGGAAACTCCTGGCGTCAATTAATATTCCAGGAGTTTATTATAAATTTACGACGGTCTCTCCACTCCCCTCTCTGCCCGCGTTGCAGAGGCCCGGCGATGATTGTTTGGAACGCATCGGTGGCATAACTGTCGATAAAAACACATTGCTTGTTCGGGAGCCGGTGCGAGGCGCGCAACGATGTTTCACTCTGGCGACTGACATACGCATCGAGATTCAAAATTCCGGATTTTCCAGAAAACGATGCCCCCGTTTTCGTTCTCGCGCAGCACGTCGAGTATTATCGCATCACCTGTCGACACCCCGATGATACGGTGATGGCAATTCAGCCTGTGCAGCTTGTGCATGCTTGTTACGATGACGCAGACTCCGTAGAAGAGACTCGCGGCGCGTAGGATACACACGCCAGCACAGAACATCGATTTTCGCGCGTAATAGCGCTGTAATAGTGTCAATATATTAAGTTTGCTAGCAAACAAACGATACACAGCCTCCACACTTACTTACAGCTTGCAAACGCACGGATGTATTAGTTAATTTCGGGGTAGGCTTGATAAACATCTTCCTACGAAGACTCCAACTCGATTTTAATCTAAATTTAGTGCATAAAGTGTATCCATACAGCTTTGAAAACCGAATAACTTTATTAAAATTGCACCCTTCAGCTTGAGTTTTTTTTAGACGTTAGAATGATTAGTGTACTAGATAATGTGTAAATCATTTTTTGTAAATTGTTATTGGTTGCAATTATAAAAGAAAAAGTAAAGGTCGCGATTTTATATTTTCATCTGTGCCTATGATAAAAATTTAGAAGATCCTTTGATAAGTTTAAGGAAGTTATATACATGTTGTTTACGTAAGTGGAACGCAGTAATGTCTCGATATACGTGAAAGAGATGTGCTCGATGTTTGCGCAAAATTTGTTGTTACCGTGTGCTACTGTAATTTTTCTAAAATACCTTAATCATCATATTTTTAACATCTTTTTATCGTACATAATACATAGTTTAAAAAAGTACTGCCTACACGAAGAGTGAAATTGAAACATGGAATCCTTGATATTGCTTGAAGGTCTCATCAATAATGTGGATATAAATATCTCCGCGTACAGAGTGCTCACTGGCACGTGAATTAAATCGAAAAAGCAGTGATTCGTATTAAATCGAAAAATCGGGCTAAGGTGTACGGATAATTGAAATTTTATATTTGCATTCGAATATTCTGTTCGAGCGTTATTTATACTGAAATATTAAACTATGAATCGAAAAAAATGTTGGAAAGTAATAATTAGAAGATGTTCATTAGAAAATCAGCCACAAATTCGTGCTGGACCATTGATTAGTTCAGACTCCCGGAGATATTTCGTGCAGATATCAACGGATTAGAAAGTAAGTCTAGGAAGCAATCAGTCTTCCAGCAGTCAAGTCCAAGTTGGAATTGGTACTATCCAGTTTTTAGTCAGTTTGAGAGAAGAATTTATCCATCAATGTTAACCTGGTCTTGGTTCATCAGGCGTGAATCGAATAAAAAAGTAATCGGAATTGATTTACGCGTTTGCGTGCACCTGTTTATCACTGTTCTCCCCTTTTGTCACGCGCGTATAGTTCGTGTCATAAATATATCAACCCCTTAAAATTTTAATACCTTGACCTTTTGGAAATAAATTATAGTACAGCAATAAATCATGCCATTTTTATTGCTAGATAATGTCATAAGAATAAAAATTCATCACAATTTCGTCAGTTTATTGAAGTAAATGGTTGAATGCATGGAAATTCTGTTTATTACGTTTATACTATTTTTACACCATTGAATACATTTCCGCAATTAAAAATTAGACAATAAATATGTTTGTGCCAGCTCACAGCGAAATCTTTTATTTTGTTTTTTGTTGTTGTTTTTATTCTTGTACTTAATTATGATTAATTGTAAAAAATCTGTCAAACTAAAATTCCTTCTAAATTGTCTATATATGACTGTTAAGCCAATGTGTCTTCTACACAAATTAAATTTGCATTTGTCTATTGCATACATTGTATTATTTAAAGAGTACGTTTTACCCTTATACATAGAATAAAGAAACACATTATACTTTAATTCTAGCAATGAATATCTCACGCGTGTATTCAATATTAACGTTGATCATGCAAAACACACTACGTGTGTTAACAGTTCCATGAATAATATATTGTAGAAATAAGTGTCGTTCAAAGCACAAGCATAAGTGTCATATGGAAGTTGACCAACGGCTCGCTAATCTGGAACTTTTCGGCGGCACTGTACGCGCAACCCATCAAAATTAAAAATTCCGAGTGTCTCGTAAAAGCGGAGAGCAAAAGCTAAACGGCGGCGATTTAATCATACCCTAAAACAGTTTATTCCCATCCAACGAATAATCTCTCACCGTGTATCCGGTCGACAAGTGGGAAGCAGGAGGAGTCATGTGGGTTGCAAAAATAAAAGTGGAAAGAGAGATTGGGAGGCGCTCGAGAGAGAGAGAAAGAGAGAGAGAAATGGAAGTCGCCAAAGTGCAGGCAAAGGCCCTAGTCGAGTGTATTACAGTATTCGGATCCTGATCGTGTGTCGAGACACGTTATTCAATTACGGACTAAGAGGTGCAGAACCCAATGAAGGGTAACTCGGACGAGCCATTTTATCTTCAGTGTCCACTGGAGCCCAAGCTGGCTTCGATCAAGCCAGAATCATAGAAAGACAAAACCCGAGGCCAGAATCTCGTTCCCCATTTGCTGGTTCTTCAGAAGAAGGCAGCCTAGCCGGTGTATACCGAGGTGGAGCAAGACAAGGAACGAGAGCAGATGGGCAAGGTTAGGCGATCGGGATGAGGGTTCGATATATTGAATTATGGACTACGTGGCTCTGATTGAGACCGACTTTGAGGCGTGGATTACGCAGTAACTATCGTTAAGAGGATCTCGTACCTTGACTCTCAACAGTGGAGCATTCTCTCTCCTGGAATTTCACTCGTTGAAAGGCGAGGGATTCGGAACCCCATCAATTCCGACAAAGGGCTCCCGGATCCCTCTATGCGAAATTGTGTTAAAGAGTGATACCGTAACACATGCCTAGCTAATTACGATAAACGCTAATGGAGCCAAGTCGTCGGAGCGATAAGCATCGCGTCCAAAAGATGAATACGGTATTGTTTCGATACACGCGAAAATTTGGGGACCCAAATATCACTCGCATCGTGTAAACCTTGATGGTTTAAATTAGCGTTGGCCGTAGAACGGATAGTGAACAAAGCGTCGACAACAGTGTATCGGTGAGACAATGCTAATCCAATCATGAGAGATTCTAATGATTTATTTATTAAATCTTTGCAACCCACTAGGGACACTTTTCCGATTGAAATAACACCATACGTGATATAATTTGAATCATATTTACTTGTTTAATTCACGACTCTGTAGAGCCTTGGTTAAATAAAATATTTCTTGATTTGTGCAATAAATCTTGTTGTATATAGATCATTATTCACATGTGAAACTTTTTACAGTGGGGAGATCCTTAAAAGCGAATAACCTTTTTAAAATTTTTCCAAACGAGTTGAGCTTTCTTGAGATGTTAGAAGGATTAGTTTACTAGGTAATGTGTAAAAAGTTTATTTAAAAATTGTTATTTGTTGAAATTTTGTAGACAAAACTACTGTACATATATTATTTAAAATGAAGGACTAATACTGGTGCCTCGGATGTACAATAATTTCCTATTAAAAAGTACATCGTTAAACTGCGATCGATATTAATACGTTTGAAGCAGGGAAGAAATTAAATAACGAACATATTCTGACGCTTATGCACACGCATAGGATTAATACGGACCACGTGTTTAAATAGATCTAACCGATACGGACACGACCGAACATTACTTTGATTCGCTCGGCGAAACGTGAGCAACGTTCGGAACAAAGATTTTTTTCAACTCTGATACAAACTCGTAATCGTCAAAATTTTATCGATACTCGAATATTCCCTCGTTAATTGCCTTACAGCGCTACGGTTCAAAGTGAATATTTCCAATAAAGGGCAGCCATCTCTCGGCTCGAGTTTTTGGAAAATATATATTTCCAGGAGTACTGCGTATCGAATGTATGTAATTCGAAACGCTTCAATATTACTTGCGATTTACATGTCGCGTAATTTCGTTTTTTGGAAAACACAATTTACTATGAAGCAGGCTAGACGTTTTCTAACTATACTGTACTTTTCAAATTATACAACTTCAAGGCGTTCTGTCATGGCAAAATAAGCTGCAAAGACGAGAAGTTTCAAATGTGAAAAACGGCCATTTCAATTGCAACAACCTAATATAATTAAACGCGACTGAATGGTCCTTTTTTTCCTCGAAACGAAGGTAAATATTATTTATTTACGGATGAGTAATTCATCTAACAAAGCTCTGCAAATATCGCAAACGAAGTAAAAGGATTGACGCGTTTAAAAACAAACTGTATGATCAAATGATTAAACTTCATCGACGATGGAACAGTTGCTTTTATGTTGCACGATAATAGATAACATATTTTAATTAAAATACGGAAGCTGAATTCAGATAATTTGATGCAAGACATAATAAATAAGTAGTGGTTGCGACGTATACCTGGAACTGTATTTTATAAATGAACTACGTTCATTAAGAAAGTAATAAATGACAAGTTAATACTCGAATAAAAAAACATTACTGTTAAATACTCTGTACATCAGAAGTATTTATTTCATCACGTTATAATATAAAATTTATCGAATGTTATCAGTGCTGGCAAATTGGAATCACTGGTGCCTTATGTACAAGTTCAAACAAAATTTATTTCACCTGCAGTAAAATTCAGTTGTCCAATCTGCCTCAATATGTCGCATTTTTCCTTGTCGCTTGTGTGCACACGACTGAAATTGGATAACTAACAATAAGCAATAAAAGTTCATCATGGAAACATGAACGCTTTTATTTTTTAGTTCTATTGCTTTCTCCATTTGAACACTTTTATTTGTGACATCGAGGAACAATTACTTCCTACAAAATTGCTGGTGGAAGGCTTTATCCAGTCACTCCATTTATTAATGAAATTATTCGTAATAAAAAATGGATTTTTTTACTGGAATGCAGACAAAAATCAACGCACAACTGGCAATACCTTCAATTAGAACATTCTAATTTGAGGGAATGATGAAAATATGTTACAGGTTTTCGAAACTACTGAAATTGCAATTTCAATGCGGCCGTCAGAAAATGAGTAATGTTAACAAATTTTATTCTTTCCGAAAAGATTTACTCTATGGTTATTAATATTCCAGTGTCTTATAAAACAAGGTAAATACCTATTGTTTAAAATTGTATTTGTAACTAACAATAATTACAACATATTGATTGAATGAATTGCAACGATCGTGTGTATAATTCAACGAAATTTTCCTACATTTTATTCCGTAAAGGTCGAAATTATCTCGTTACTCCGTGTCTTTGTCACTTTCGTCGAAAGTACTCTCCGCAAGTCGTAACGAAGATGGCAACTTCTCGTCGTGGAGAGTGGCAAGTTTTAAATTTTCCTTCCAATTGGATAAACATAAAATTACTCTGATTTACGCTGTGACTCTCGGCCGACACAGTCGTGCTCTTTCCCACTCCACAGACTGAAGTCTGGTAACTAAGATGACAATGTTTCCGGTACGGTGACGGTTCTATCCGAGAACTGTTCCGTTATACTTCCATTAACTGCTCCAGACATAATTAATGTATAGTACGGTTTAATGTGCAATTCACGAAATTATTACCGTGAGATGCTGCTTTTATACGAAAGTAAATCCAGATTTATTCCTGTTTTCCTCTTACATAATTTAAGTAAATCAGTATCATAAATTTCTTATCAATTTTCAAGGAGTAAGAGACGATAAAGAAAATCCAGTATTCTGCATCCTTGAAAAACGTACAGATACTAGTTTTCTTATTTGTCTCTCAACATCATGTGACATGCTGTTAAATTAAGTTGACGATCATGAGGATCTGAGATTCCTTTCCTTGAATAGTTACTGGAGAAAAATAAGATTAGGGGCAAGACTGTTCCCTTAATAGTAGCCTATACACACCGCCAATTTCAGTTGCTATACGATAAGTAGGTCGTATGCGGTAAGCATCGTTGCAGCTTAATATTGTTAGGTAAACGTTTTCAATTGCTATGCAAACTTCAGCGAGCTATCAGAAACTGCACGAACAACGACGCATAACTTAAACAGTTAGAAACTGCGCGCTGGAACGAGTCGGAAGTTGGAAATCTTGGTATAATATTAGAGCGGATACATCACGAAGAATCCATCTTTTCGGTCTGTTACTTGTGCGATTTATATATCCCAGCTATACGGTTCACCTAAACTAAAGCGAAAACAAGCGTGACTGCATGGTACACAGTTATCATAGACGTTAGCCGAAATTCTGAAAACTCGGTGAAAGTGCGATCTCTTTTGAACGTTTGGACACAGCGTTTTGTTATCCCAGCGCCTTTTGAGCAATGCTATTTCTCTTTTCTTCGCAAGTGAAATACAAGGAAAGACGTACCAAATTGCATCATAGGAACGCAAACTTGTGCATCCAGAGGCACACCAAAGACCTACGACGATTGGTGTACGGATCGCAAAATGCTGCGTCCAGACACACAAAGGAGATCGCACCTTAAGCTTGATAACCGAATACAAATAGGAGATATTCCTCTACATCATATTTTCACTTTTCGGGTGAATCGAGCAAAGAAGAGGAAATCGACCGTGATGTCGCATGGGCGTAGGCGCGAAATTATCCCGTTATTGCATAAATGCATAGACTACGTGAAGAGGAAGTGGAACGTGGGTCGAGCACTTTGTAGGGTCCCCTAAAATATGGAGGCTCCGTCGCGTTTTCCTGGTTCTTCATGGATAAGAAGAGGAGGACTTCTTACATATTGCGTCGGCGCTGCATAAATGCATGTTATTCATGCAGCGCATTCGTAGAGCTTGGTTTCCTTTCTTTTTTCATTTTGTGGTTCCACCTCGTCACTCCCCTTTCCCCATCCTTCTTTGCCACTTTACTATTTCTTTCTCTCTTTGTCCCCGGAATAGTGTTCCCTTCCCGCCGTTTGTTTGCGTTGCTACATTTGCCTATATTTCCGGTTCGCAGTATATTCGCGGTCTTTCCCCTTTATTCTTATTTTATCCTCCGGTTTGCACGTAGTTACCGTACATCGGTTACCTAACCGTCGATGTATAATTTGTTACTTATGTAACATTCAAGACCCGGCGTGTTTACGTCTCTTTGGGAAAAGGAGCAGCGGCTCTCGTTCCTCTGTTTGGTTGAAACAGCGCGGATAAACCACGGGGCCTCCACTTAAGCGATTGCTCGCACCCATTGTGGCTTTTTCCAGCGAAACGAAGATTCACTGCCCCGTGGAGCGAGACGCGGGTGGGTACGGGACCGTGAATCCATTTTCGCCTAACCCCCGCACCGGACCCGAGCCCACATAATAGCCGTTAAGAAAAACATTACAAATATATATCACAATTTGTTTCCGTCGCCCGCACATGGGGAACTATGGATCCGACCCGGCCGTTCCCCGTCACCATTAATGCTCAGCGATAGACGAGAAATGCAAGTTAATTAAAACTGAAATTGAAGTTACCGCGCCGCACCGCGCCTCGTCGCCGCGCCGCGGGAAATTACAGAACTCTTCCGGAGAGGAAGATATTAGGTCAGCGGAAAGTTTTGTCATTCGACCGGCTGTACCGTGATCTTATTAAACAAATGAGAAAAACCGTGACCGATGGATAGGCTCTGCAGTGTTGCTTCACTGTAATGCACGGAATAATTACTGCTCGGAAGCTTTTATACGAGATTTAACGTGAGGCGTGCTGGAATAGACAAGTTTTTTATAGAGGGTGAAAATGGGCATGATAGAGGAACTAAATAAACTTGTTCAAAGTGTTCTTCTTCCTTCAATAGTTTCAGTAAGTTGAAATTAATGTCATTCCTAAATTTTTTAAAATATTTATACCGTTTTCAATGGCTCCCAATAATTTATGTTATGATCGGATACAATTTGCAGTCATAAAGTTTCAATTGTCTTAAAAACGAGAAGGCGAAATTACGGCTGGAGCTTTTTCTCAAGAAAGCTAAGCTGGAAGTTTCTATTTCCTGGGATACCGTAAGATTGTAAAATACAAGATCTGGTTAAGAAAATTGATTCCGTGATTTGAATTGAATTACTTGTGCATTCATCCCGGAGTCGAACACTGCGAAATAGTGTACGCACATAGGTTCGAGGAGCTGGGATATTTTCCGCGTGGGGATCAAATTAGATATTGGCATAGGCGCGTTATTGCGGGCTTGAATTCGAGGAACGAGATATCGAGAACCGCCTATTCGAGAAAGAGGAGTTAGGATAGCCCCGTGATCCTTAAAGCGAACCCGAAGGGGTTAGAACTGATCGAGGGGAGGTCGCACGCGACGAGAGGGTGCTCTGCTCCGGAAAATGACCTGTCACTCGCGACACGTCCCTTCTTCACCCCCTTCATGTTCCGCTACGGAACGCTCGGTTCTCCTTCACCTTCTATCGCCGCTTTTTCCTTTTTATTTTTCTACTGCGGATCCCATCCTCTCTGTCTTTCGTCTTTTTATTCAAATCCTCGTGTCATCTAAGAATCAAACGACATTCATCCGTTGCGTCGAAGCTCGAATTTAAGGATTCGGGTGACCTGCTCCTTGGCATGACTGTGCTGGTGACTCCTGTGAAGCAAGACGTCAATCGCAACTTTGAACGTTTTTCAATCAATAACTTTTCATTTCTATGAAGAAATACGTTCCCACAGCATCCTTAAATACACCTAATATGAAGTAATGATAAACTTCGTAAAGTAAAATGTTAATGTCAAAATTAGTATTAAAAAGTTACTTACATCTTTTACAAGTTTCATGTATCCATTTTTATACATAAGAATAATAAATAATCCTATATTATAAAATCCTGCCGTACCTCACCGATCCTCCAGCGGATTATACGATATACCTGGAGAGGACTTTAAACCTGGCAAAAAACGACCGCGGATCGGTTCCGAACTGACCGATTATTTTACAACCACCGCGCTCTGACAAAAAGGAAATTCCTTGACAGTTTCCCACTCCTTAACCTAAAGTCCTTCCGGCACAACCGCGTCCAATTAAGGAAAACTATATTTACTCACCTAAATCCACCGTTAACCAATCACGAAGAAACGGAGATGACAATCGCAGAACTATTTTGATTCTCGTTTGATGTCATAATATCGGAAAGTATGGTGTGTAGTGTTCAGTGATTGTGTAGAGGTGTTTTGTGCTTCACAGTTATCAACGCATATTCGCGTAAATGGCAGTGTGCTGCACACCCGACGTAGCAACAGAAGACTGAACAATTTGTCAGTACTTGTACTTTTTTATCACTATTTTATAACGTAGGACTAATATTCTTATGTATAGCAATAGATATAACGTTTCCTCTCATATTTTACACCTTCTAATTTATGATCTGAATAGGCAGGGGGACGTTGACATTTTTTTATACAACTTATTCAATGATGAACCATCCAACCAAAATCGATTATAGTAAACGAACCAGACACCCATCGACACCAGATATGATAGAATAACAAAAAATTCGAACAACCAAATAATTCTTTAAAAAATCATATTTACAATTTTCATCGAATAACTTCTCTGACAGGTGACGTAGCATTACACCTATAATACAACGTCTATGGTTGCAGTATATACACAGTGCGACTCTATCAGCTTCTATATTGTTTTTCTCTTAGAAAATTTGCTAACCAGTTTAATTCGAGCATATTGCCCTCGTAAAATACGTTTCTTTCCGAGGGGTAAGGCCAAACGAGCAAGGAATCATGTACCGTTTCCTTGCTCTTAACTCGCACCTCACTGTCGAGAATTCGAAGAGCCGGCTTATCCTCGCCGCTGTATATTTGCGTCGTATAAGCTGCATGGACACGTTGCCGGCGTTATACGAGCCTTCACAGATATTGCGTCAAGTTGAACGTTCGCCCCGAAAGTTTTCTCAAGATACCCCCGTGGCCGTAGACGCCGCAAAAGTGTTCTCCAAGGTTGGTTTGTAATACCATGCGAGGAAAAAAGACGGACGCTCCGGAGTAAACGCGACCGGATGCCGGTAAAACGGATACACGGCGTATGTGTGTGGGGAGCTCGTTACGAAGTTCACCTGACGTTGTGTGCGCGGGTTATTACACATTAGGGTGGAACTTAACCCTAAACTTAGAAGTCAAACGTCGACGATGCACGGACGGGCGGCGGAGCCAGCGAGCTTTAAATTATTCGGTCAATACGAGCGCGAAGGGTCGACGATCTTTTAATTTTCACGCCGAACAACGAAACGGAATTCCCTTTACCCGCTTTACAACGTCCAGGAGAAATTTTATTCTGAACAATTGTACTCGGGTGGCGCGCGTTGTCGTTTCCCGCGGAGGAATTTGTATGGAAATATTCTTTGCGCTTTGGCTATTTTATTCGAGCAAAATTGTTTCTATTAGCTTCGTGCGTTCGTTCAACGAAGGTTTAAATTATATATCTTTTTGTGACCAGAAGTTGAAATTCCCCGATAGAGAAACATTTAGAATGTATGTTTTATCTTCAAGCTGTTTCTAACCTACTTGTATCAAAAAATTATTTAAAAATACTGGGGATAGTGACTAGAAGTTGATATTGCTTGATGGAACAAATTTTACAATGCACTTTTCACTTTTTATATGGGGTAAAGGTTTTGATAAGACGAGGGTTGATTTAAATTGGATTATATTTTTTCAATTTAGTAGAAAAGATTATATTTTTCTGAAATGTTCATCCATTCTACAATGTATGTGTTTCACTGCAGTTCTTTTATTTTTCTAAAATTTTACTGTGTGCCTATCTTAAGTAAAGAACCTTTTATGGCGTTTGTGATTGAAAGATTATTTCGTTTGTATTAATCTAATAATTTTGAAATGCACTCAAATCACAATTCTCTTGTGTGTTTTAATTGAACAAATCTTACCATAAATATATAAAATCCAGTCTATTTGTGAGAAAAGTATACGTATGTTTAAAAAATTTGAAACAATAATGAACAGTAAGAATTTTGTATTATACACATAATTATACTTTTAAGTAAATGATTTGAATTTACATTTGAAAGATAAATATTTATGTAGAAGGATGCGTGTATTGCCAAATGATATACCTACACGATTTCATATTAAGCTATTCGATATACCGAAGCGAATCTTGGAGTGAAATCGTAAAACACGTGGAAGTGGCAATTATTATTACACATTAATCTTTAATAAGCGATGCGTCTGACTGACTACTAAAATCTGTTATTCCGTACATGTAACTTTATTGCGACATTACCCCTTTTATGCGGTCGTTGCAAACTATTGAATTGCAAAGTGGAGGGTGTACTGCTATGAATGTCGTCTATCGTTGAATGGATCTTGGGGATACCTAATAAAATTCAAAAGGTCTAATGTATTTTACTTGTGGCCATCAATTTTAACTTACATTAAGGAAAGCCGTGTCTCGCGAGGGTTGACTTTCTTCGACCCCCTTCGCGATATTGAAATATGTTGTAACCGTCAACTTATGACGCAATAAGGAACTTCCTTTCTTTTCTTTTTTTTTACTGTTTCACAGAGGAGTTCGAGTTGTTTGTATTCGAGGAATCCGTTCTGTCGTTCAATGCTGATACCAATCGGCATTTCGAACATCCCAGGAACAGTAGATAAATCGAAATGGGCGATGGGGTGAGGGCTGGTCTCCAAAGTTTCGTTGTGAATATCGAAGTAGAAGAAAGCATTAACGCACGGATATTTTCAAGGAATCGAGCTGCGCACTGGAAAACTTACTAACTACGAAATCACCCTCTTATTTTTCCTAAAATCCTGCGATTTTCTGCATTACACGAAGCATTTAGTTTTATTCGACTTTACCAAGTCAAACACTCTTTTCAACTACCATTCTCGAGCGGGCACCGTACTCTACCAGCAACTGCGATGCGATTCTATAAATAAATATATTTGGCACCGTTACTTCCTTACGTTCTTCTTCAAGATTATAGTGAACTCGAAAATATGATCTTTAAAGAATTCAGTAGCATTTATATAGGCAATTAATAGAGTTTAAGGACGAATTCAAGTGACTTTCTTCTTTCAATAATTTTAATCGGTTGAAAAGTATATATATTTCTTCAAATCTTTTAATTTGTACACTGTTGTGCATAAAAAATGTATAAAATCTAGTCTTGTGAAGAATATTGATATAACAGTATTTTAGCAATGCACGAAAAACATTATTTTTAAGGGAAATCAGACACTGGTACTTGCAACGGAGCTTTGAAAACCTGCAGTCGAAGCAATTTAGTTTTGGATCAATAATTTTAGATTCTGCGGCTTTTGATGTTTCACATGTGAAAAATAACACTGAAAACGGTTTCCGTTTCATCTTCATTTACTTTTTTTCATTTGCTGCAACGGCATTTCAATTTCCTACTGGTTTCGCGTATTGCTACCTGGTCTACCTGTTCCTCATACATATTGGTTTCTTTGACAATGAATGAAAAATACTTACACAGAAGGAAGTTTGAAAATAATCTTTGAACTCGATATCAATAATATTTTTATAGTGGAATCAAATGAATTTTGTACGAAGACAGTAAACTCTATAAAAATGAAATAGAGTTCTCATAGATAAAACGTTTCACGAAACTAAATAATATTTCAATAAATTTGATAATAACTTTAGACTGATAATAAATTTTATCATTAAGGATAGTGTTTTATATGGTATTAAATTTTGATACTATGTTGATGCTAAGTCATGAATGAAAGATTTTTCGAAATTAAACAATATTAAAATAAATTCGATAAACATTTCAGACTGGTAATGTGTTTTATCATTGATGAATGTGTTTTATATGGTTTTAATTTTTGATAATATATTAATAAAAAAATTTATGGTTGATCTAATGGGAAGATGAGCTGCAGAGGACTACGTTTAGCGAAGGTCCCTTTGCGCATTAAATAGTTGGCGTAGTTCTCATTTCATCCGAATTTAATGCCTGGTTGTAAAGAGACGTTAATGTGCGCAAGTATACACGTTAAACCTCTTGTTTGATAAAATGTAGATCACACAGTACAATGTTCCCTTTCCCAAGCATTCGCAGCTACTGAACGTTCATGTATATTCTCTTTATCATTAGTCTTTGTCTGAGACTGTGGTTAGAGTAACGTCATACGAGGTAACAGTTGCGGACAATGGTCGTTGCTTTTGAAAGACTTAATTGTGCCAGTCATGTGAACATCAGGTCTCTCATGTGCGACTGAGAAAAAGTCTAATCGATAATACATGTTCTAAAAACCAAGAAGCTTACATCAGAGAAATAATAAACAACTTGCAAGAAGCATGAATTTTTACTTATTTGAAGCATCAAAAATAACAATTAATGATGTTACGAAAACTTATAATGAATTTTTTAATTTATCAGCAATCTGGTTTTATAAATTCGTAAACTTAAAGTTTGTCTAGCTTTTAGCGTAGGGAGACGCGTAAAACAATTGGCTGACAAATATTAAGTGTACATCGGTAAGAAGATTAGTACCTTCAGAATTCGTACACAACATTTATATTGTGCAAGAAATGTCGGACAAAGTTCGGCAGTGATTAATGCGGCGAATGGTAGCGTGCATTCTTGAAAAAGATGGAACTTCCGAAAAGTTGCTGCGAACTTTGGAAACGACGTAAACTATCGTTGACAGTTATTAATTGTACGGCGGACGACTCGTCCAGAGAATTTTAATTCGACGAATACAATGTCAACAAAACATCATTAATTATTTGTAACTTGTCAGTGAAGTATTCCGGAATAGTGATTTCTAATTTCGAGAGTGGAATATCGGGGCCACAGAAATGTCGGTACTTATTATTGCTATTCAAAGTACTAGCCTTGTAGTCGGATTAGTAAAACGTAATTTCCATGTTTCGTATTTGTGCTAGAATGTTAAATTGCAACCAGTATTTCGTGCAAAGATACATGCATTTGTATATTCATACGTATGTATTTATTCATTTTCTTCAAACCGATTTTATACACTCATGACGAGATTTGTGTTATTTAAAATAACAGGAAGATTAAAAAAATATTTAAAATTCCCAATATGTGCTACCCTCAATTTATTAAAACTATTAAAGGAGGAACGAACAGTCTATTTCTTGCGACACAGACAAACAATTTTTATTTTATATTGAGAACCTGTAATTTTAATCCTGTACAAAATAATCATGTGAATTGTGGAGTCCAAGTTGTCCAGAATTTTCAAACGTTATTCAATCTTATATCACATCTCTTTAACAAGTGCGGCAAAAATTAAATGAGCCTAATAAACATTTACTTCGTATTACTAATTACAATTTGATAATATATCAATGTCAATGCTCTCCTAGTGAAGGTTGATACGCTTGTTGACAGAGTTTGAATTAATAAATTATTTATTCTAATATTGTGTCGAAAACAAGTAATTAGTTTGATGGCTATCAACCGAACCTGAACCTGTGTAAACCGAGAAATCAGGAGCAAAGGGTATCCATAGGGGGGAACGCAAGATAGAGTGGCGCCGGTGGTGGTCAACACTTATTGTCAGGAGTTATCGGAGATGAAGTTGGCAAACTAGTGGCCTTGATATATCTGTCTGTAGACAAAGTCAACGTACACGAATGCTTGGATATTACAACTTGTAATAGGAGTAAACGAAGACTACCGGGGTTTCGAAATTTGAGCCCGCTATCTGAATATCTGATAAGGCCACTGACCACTTCGCTTCGTTACGTTCATGATACGTTAGTTGCTGATTTACTGGTCGTGCTGCTAGGACATGCTCGCTTCTAATCCTATAAGGTGTCATAGATGCTTTATCAAGTTATGAAGTATTAAACATATTTAAAAATATTTTAGAAAATTATTCATTCTAATTACCGACTTCAAAGTTATTATTAGTTTAGCAAGAGTTTATGCAGGAAAATTATTTTAGAGATACGACTACTTTATTAATCAATTATTGTTCTACTTCTTACCAGATGCCCGTATCGTAAACCCGTCTAATTAACTCCAGCGACATCAATTTACAGTTTATATGGCTAGATCAATTTTGTCCCACACTACTATACACACAGGTATTTAAATACTACGCCATAGTGGACGCTGCTAGAGCAGATGTTACTTTAACGACAGTGCAACTGTCGCCTACATTTCGGGACAAATGTTCAACCGTTTGTTTAAGTCCCCCTGGATATTCATGCTAATACCGTGTGCCTTGTATGTAGATTGCTCGATATAATTTTTATTATTGTTTTCATCGATTTTATCTCTAACCGATGCTGAATCTTATAATTACATTACCGCTATACAGACAATATAAAAGTATAATTGATTTACAATAGTAATTCATATTAGTGGCATTTCCACTTCCTTACTTAAATTTAATCGAAATTAATTTTCATAACGAATTTATAATAGAAATTACATCAGCCCCAATATTTACTTTTTCGAATTAATTGTCGTTTCATTGTCTTCTTTAAATTTAATTAGCAATTGAACCTTTCCCGTTAATCAATGCGAGATTATATGATTCCAAGAGCTGTCATTATAAAATAGATTACTTCAGAGATCTTTTTTCGTATGAATTCATAATTCATTAAAAACTATAAGAAAGAAAAGCAAGATGGACAGACAAGAAATTCCGGTTATATGTATGTTAAATTTATTAGTTGTTCTTCATAACGGAGGGACTGGTTGACAATAGGAACGCGGTCGCTACTACGGACGTTTCTTTTATTGCATAACTCCCCGACAAAAGGTGACTGTTGTCAATCGGGAATTTCGAAAGTGTGCATTCTGTACATGAATTCGATATGCGATCGCTATTGTATTTTCAACCAATTGAAAGACGATCATCGCAGTAAGAGGGTTTCAGCATGCTATAGAAAGCGCGAAATGCCGACAGTGCCGTACTTACAGGTCTCGTGCCCGAATGGTATGTCAGAGCAGATCAATACATTCTTGTTCGCCTCACCGAATTCGCACGACAAGAGTTTCTGGCTGCTGGGTTCGCACTGTCTGTGACAGCTTCGTATATATATGCAGACCCAATAAATTCTTAATAGTAATACGAGATCCGTGGTTTAAAATTACATCACTTGACGGGGGTGGCTTTGGTTCTCGTATTATAACCCCTGCGTTCACTCTTTCAAAACAATCTTGCCATCGAGCACATTAGTTTTCCTCTTTCTTTAGACCGATACGAATTTTTACAGACTTTCTTCCACTTATATTCTACCAAATTAGTTGAGCAAAAGTTGATGTGTTCTGTCCATGATTTTATTGGACTCGAATAAGAATTTCATTCAATTTTTCTATTCCATATAATTTCATAAAATTAAATGTAATCTTTATTCGAATCTAATAAAATCATTGACAGAACACATCAATATTTGCTTAACTAATTTGATCAAATATAAGTGGAACAAAATCTGTGAAAACTGGTATCGGTCTAAAGACAGAGGAAAATTAATGTTCTCGATGGCAGGATTGTTTTGGAAAAGTGAACACACGGGTTGTAATGCGAGAATCAAAGCTGATTAATCACCATTTCATGAAATTTTATAAAATATAAAAATAACAATTTTATACATTGTAAATCGCACACAGTTTACAATTGCGTAAATACGATGTACAATCCTGACATTGTTAATGTGACAACATTTATCCTTAATGCTTAATTAAAATTACACTGTAATGTTTTTCATCATTTGATGTAATGTATTTCCAAATTTAAAAAATACCAGTATTTTCGTTACAACAAGCTATACCAACAAAGATTTCATTCATGCCCGAATAATCTCGTGTAATGAAGTCCGTGAATTTTGTAATAAGTAATTACTTCGCCTCTCAATGAAGGAAACGACTAATACAACCGCGAACAGAAGATTCTAAATTGGATATCCTACACGCTTGAATAGAACAATGTAAAACTTTGGGAGCATGCGGGGAGAATGTTATAGCGACGCCCACGCGACTCGCACGTTTCGCGGAAGTGAACAAAGTCTGATACGATATAAACAAACTGTCAGCAACAGTTACTCGGTTCCGTGGGTGGCCAGACAAAGAAACGTAAATTATAGGGTACGCGGTGGCGAGTCGAGACAAGAACCCGTAACAAAAAGAAAATTTGCGAACAGGCTTGCTGCTAGATACCTTTCCTACTTTGCAAGCCAACAGATATTATCGCTGGGCCGTAATTTCTATTGGCATACTCTCCTTCGAGTGGCAGTTGTAAGAACTTGGTATCTAATGTGTATAGCCCGGTGGTATTGCTCGCCGCAAGTTCCCATACAGTTTTCCCATAGAGAGTTTCCCTCTCTCGCCATCGCGACCCACTTCAAGCCCTCCTTCACCCTTCTTCTTCTTCTTCGATGCTTTATGGTTATATTCGGCCGGAATCTATAGGTAGGTCTTAGTGCGCCACGACTAATCCTAATTGTTCAGAAAACTTTTCAGATATCTTTGAATGTGTGCTCCGAGGTTAAGTACCGTGACGGTTTCCGAACTGGGCCGGGTTAGTTGAGCGTTGTCAATTGCACCGAGAACAAGTAATACATTATTAAAGCCCTTAAGCCACGATGAAAACTAAAGCAAGATCCTCGACTACCGCTGATGTTTAGCCAACTCGATCGGAATGGGTGGAGGTGTAGCACACGCGTGGATGACACGATAATCATCCACGATGGAATTACATCTTTTCACTTATCGTAGTTTGTTAGAGCAGTCAGGGGTAAGAAACGAAAAACTGAATCCGAAAATCCTTTAACAAATCTAACACAATCAGCATATTCTTCCAGATATTCCAGAATTTTTTCCGATTTCTCTGTTACGAACTCTGGTCGTAATAAATGAAAAAATTGAAAACATACCGAATTCGTGTTAAAGTGTAAAAGTGACCCATCTGGAAATTAATTCAATAATAAGATATTATCACCAACACTATCTCCAATTATTGTTAGTATGTTTGTCCGAGGTGCGTCACAATTAAAAAGAAATAGAAACCGATTTTTTTCTTGAGATACTGAATTATATTTGTTCTTTCCAAAATTCTTTAAGTGTATTATGGAATATTAAATCAGGATTGTATGTCTTCAAAATATTAAATAGTGATGTTACATTTGTTAGAAGCATAACTATGCGCTTTTAGATATAATGATAAAGCCGACTTATAAATAAATCTAGAATACTCATCTCGGAACCATTGGAACACCCTGTTCCGTCGTCCTTAGAATTATTCCAACAAATTTAAACCTTGGAAACCGATCACGGCTCGTCATTATACTAGCAAGTTTCCGAGATCCGGCACTAAACAGCATAAAACATGAGCATAATAACAATTCAAATGAGATATCGTTAATGTTAACAACGTTCCCGGAAAACTGCTCGTGGGAGCATCCGAATCAATAAATCTTCCTTTGTTGGTCTAATTGGAATAATACGGATCAGGAAAACAGTCGCCGTTGATTCTTTAACGATGCCTCGGGACTGGAGGCACGAACATTTGATAAAACTGTTGAGGAATACGCTTTACGGGGGGGAGGGGGCGCCGAAAGGAATGTCCGGAAGGCTTAACGCGCGAAAACGGGCAGGGACCGCAACGCAGATCGCAGTGTGCAATAATGCTTTCACTCGAAATGTCGGCGGCACGCGTAAGCCTGGCTGAACGATGTAAGCCCGACTGGAAAGCTCGAGGTGGACCGTGCAAAAAAGGGAAAAGTATACATGAGTAAAAGCGACAGACTGGTGAAGACGGACAGAAAAAGAGAGAGGGAAAGAGTTGGTCGCGATGGCGGAATGGGAGGACCGAAATGCGACAAAGAGAGAAGCAAATACAGGTACAAGAGAGAGAGAGAGAGAGAGAGATAAAGAAAAAAAGGAAGGAAAATTGTGGGGTGAAGGGAGACGCAGATATCGGTAGAAATAAATAAAGAGGGAGAATGATGGATATATATATAGATATATATATATATATATATATATATATATATATATATATATATATACAGAGGATGAGAGAGGGAGAAGAAATCGACGTAAGCGCAGTAAAATCTATCGAATCAGTTTAACGAGTGTACAAGGGCTATAAATCAGTAGGCGTTGTTGTTTTTTCGTCGAGCCGATAGGTGAGGGTTGACCGTGGAGAAGAACAAGGGAAAGAGTAGGAAATCGAGAGGGTCCAGGAGGCAAAAGTGTTGCAACGCAACAGAATAAAAGCCGTTGCCAGCGGTGGACAGGAGGGCAGATGCATTTTACGACCCGTAGTGCACCTATGTCCTTTTCTGCCTTCACCCCTCTGTCCTGTCCACCCACCTCTCACACTTTTCCACCTTCCTCGTGCAACCCAGTAGAAACACCACCCTCTAGAGCCCTCTGCAACCCCCTCTGCAACCAACGGTGCACGGCGTTTTCTAGATGCAGTTGGACGCGCGCCGACTACCCGGGATGTGTCCAGTGAATTGATTTCAGTTACTTCCCGATCATGTAACTTGTCTAGGCTTTTACATGGACAATTGATTATTATTGCTATTCCGATAGCCCGGTGATCTGGCCAACGGTCAGCTACGGAGGGTGTCCCCCATGGAGGAGTAGCACGAAACCTTTACACCAGAGAACCGACTTCCGCCTCGTCTACCTCCCTATGGGATTCCTACTTCTGATCCGGATTCGAGCGTGCGTGGGCGGACGTCATTATTGTCCTAAGCTGAGCGTAATCTTCTGCAGACAACGACGTCAAGAACGTACGCTCTCCTAGCCACGGTTATCTCGACGGGGCATTGTTATTGAAATTTAAGTATCGTCGCGATGCGATTTCTAGCAGCAGATACGGAAGCTGGTGTGAGTTTATTCGGAGGCTGCATATATTTTTGTATTTTTCATGTGAAGAACGAAACAGAAATGTGTACTTTAGGATTAGTCGGTTTTTTATATATTAAACTTTATTATTTCAAATTTGTAGCCTCGAGAAGCAAACTGTTTCCAAGCTCAATTTATATAAAATAATCTATGAAAACGTGAACATGAATAAAGATCTGCAATTTGTTATAGTTATAACTAGTCTACGGATCTATATGCAATATAAAAATTGTCTCCATTAATTGCAAGAAATAGAAACTAAATTGAATATTCCTTTAATGATATTAATAGAAGAGAAATCATATATAGACATCTTCAATTTGAAAAATCTTCCAACAATCTTTTTTTCATCTACTCGATTCTGCTATAATTGCATAAAGATCCGCAGTCTAGTTATAATATATTTGATCAGTTTCAACAATTTTCAACTGGAACACATACACGTTACAACGGTTATTAGTATACCTATCTTTCGTAAACAAGTAAACAGTATTTTCCATCTTGCACTGATTGCGAATATTAATTCCAGGAGTACCAACAATGTACCTAGAGATGATTGTTATGAATATAAAAAATAGGAGCACACACATAAAACGCATTTTCCTTTGATAATACGATTCGGATCAAATGAAACAACACGACAATCGAGTGTTATTTCCAGCACTTTGTTATAAACTTCAAAAAGACAAAGAAATAACGTATAACCTCGCGCTTTTTTATTATTACGCCCGCGTCTCTTGTAATAAAAGTAATGCATCGCCGATCTTTGTGTATATGTTCGCTAATGAGACACTAGAAAGAATTTTAAAAGACCGTTTACCGAATGTGGAACAACATGTTTTTCATGCGCACAAATATTTCTTTTATTTATGCCGTCCCTCTTTCCGCCTTCTTCGTTTAAATCGCCCTACGGCGCTTGTTGTTTTGAACTTTGAAACGAGCAAGCTTTGATGTGGAGCTTGTGCTGTTAGGGCAGTAATATGAGTTCAACGCGATCTCTCGTCGGCCGCACGAATTTTTTTTGCCCAGTTCCGGCCATGGTACGCATCAATGCGAAACCGTTCGAGACAGGGAATTCAATTAACAAAACAGCGATTGCGAGACAAGCTGCTTGCGGAACCGATACTGCGCTCGTATTTCACCGAAGCTCTGCTTTCCATTGGTAAAAAACGGAACACAGATAAAAAAAATCGAGCTTGGAGACAGAGAGGGTTTTCAGGTGGGACGGGCCGCGCGCGCGAAAGGACAACGGAAAATGTTTCCGCCAAGCAGCACGAATTTATGGATGAACAATTCTATCTCGTTTCAGTAGAGCACTCGTGCTCTTGTTCCTTCGGTGCACACACAACGCAGCACTCCCAACCTCTGTATCCTTTCGCGCATCTGCGCCACCGAAGGCCGTACAAAAGTCACATGACTCGTGTGTACAACCAACAGCAGACACCGTGAATTATCACCGCAGCCTAAATATCGTACTAGCCGTCACTACCTCCTGTTTCCCACCTTTTTTTCGGCCTGTTTCTTTATCGAACTGCGTCCAGTTCTGAAATTCCGCGCTGCAAGATTTCGGTATGTAGACCACCATTTTCGAATGGAAAATTTGTTACTGCATAGTTGTTTATTTTCTATAAAAATATTCTGTCCAACGTCAGCGTTTCGTATTTGGGCACCTACTTCATTTAAGATAGATGCTGTGTGCTTTTTAAATGTTTGTTCAATATTCAAAAACTGTATGTAGTACTAGATATTTTATTTGACGTTGTTGTGCATTGTAATTGCATAAAGTTTTGCAATTTTATAATCAGAATAACTGAATAACTTTGATATTCAGAATTTTTATGGTTGCTAGTTCGATAGTCAGAGAACTATTAGAAATATTTGTCGGTAATAAAAAGAATATGAAGAACGAATTATATTGTAAAAACCAGGTTGAAGATTTCTAGCCACATATTAATTCTCGAGATGTTCTAATTACAATTTCGGAAAGATAAATTAAATATTTATCAGACGCGAGTGGTACGGAACACGTTTTAACTGACATGGCTGACCACTGCACGCTTCCACTACTTGCTGCGAACCTTACAATTAGAGAGGAAAACGTCTCGAGCGCAACAGCTATGAAATATTAAAATGATGTTACTTCTATGGTGTTGAATATTTAGAAAGAATTATTTACTCTCATCCATGTTTCTACGATTAATATTTATACTTCACTGTTATTTTATTAATGAATTTATTTCTCATAATCTTCGACTATTTAAGATAATAAGTATGTATTCAATATTACACGTTTTATGAACATGAATTTATGAATATATGATGTAGAAATGTAATTTTCTATTGACGTATATATTCATCCAAATACATATTGGTAAAAATATAAATTACATATTGGTGTACCAAAATATATATGTATATGTATATAATGTATATAATGTATGTATATATATGTATATGTATATAATGCATGTATGTATATATATGTATATGTATATAATGTATGTATATATACATCGTTCTTGTACAATATTATGCTTTCGTGTATTAAAACTATTATAATCTTTTAATACTATAGAATAATTCAACGATTCCTTGGTAAAAATTTAATATATCTCGCCCGATATTCTCTCTTATTACATTGTGTAAAGATTCCCTTCCGATAAAACCCATTAACATTTTCCTATCCATTAGTTAAAGTAATAATCGTTAATTAACCAAATCGTTTTAATTACACGAGAGTATAATTTCATTCGCTCGGTGGAAGTGTTGTACTGTTTGAATGGGGAAGCGGCGGAAACTATTTTCGTGCGTTTCCCTTTGCAACTTGTTCCACCTTTCAAACTGCGATTTCACAACTGGAACGTAAGTACAAATGATTGTGGTGTTTCAACGCAGGAAGGTTCTGACGTTTTCATTATTCGATTTACAACCTTTTCTGGAAATTCAGCGTGGAACCATAACATAAAACTAACTTTGCCAGAGAGGCGAGAGAACACGCCGGGCAAACCCGTAGCTGCCAGGAAAAATCAATTTTGAGAAAACTCGACGGTTCGTATAAAACCGGCTGACCAGCAAAGCGTCTCCGCTTCCAATTCTCCGGAATAGTTCGTGCAAAATTTATTTTTGTTACATGCTACATGTTTCCATTTTTTTCTCTTCACCCCTCGCCCCGCTAACTTTGTTAGATTGCCGGCGCGCTTTAAGCGACGCGAAAGCATACAAATTCGTTGCCGGGTTCGAAGCGTTTCCCATGGAAATTCCTGAAAATTTAGCAACTTTCGACTTTTACACGTGTCCACCGCACGTATTTGCGAGGGAAGACATCAGCATGCTCCATTTAAGAACGCCGTACCCGTGAAAGTCGAAACTTCGACACTACGGAGAACGAAAGTGAGGCTTACAGAATCTCGTAAGCCACACCTGTGTCTGCTACGAGAAGGTAACGCCTGTATAAAAGAAGGTAATACGCATGTAAATGACAGCGGCTGCGATGCCAGTGTGAGAACCCAGTGGTATAAATTGAAAGTCGTCGAGAATCGCACGAATTTTTCGCTGCTCCCAACAGTCCTTGTAAAATACTTAAACCGCTGTTACTGAAAAATATCTTGCCGCTAACAGATCGACTAAATAAATCTGAATTACCCGAAGTTTAATTATGAATCTTAATTTCATGAATTTCATGAACACGTCTTCTTCCCGTTTACATGCAAAGCGCGAAAAGTTAATCATAAGAACTAATTTCTAGTTAAAAATTGCTAATCTATTTTAATACAACGGGCACGTAACCGAAGTAATTTCAAAACCAATTTTCTCTATCGTTAAGGTTTCTATGAAAAAGTTCTATCGCATAATGTTTCATATTTTTGCATTTGCAACCACTTTCAATAACATGACACATTTTCCTGATATAATTAGAGAACATATACAGAAATTTAGTTGTAGCGTTGTTCTTAATTATGTACAAAAATTAATTTTCCGAAAGTACAATAATAAAAGTATTGAAGTGAATGAAGTAAAATTTAATGATTTAAAAGTATTCGTTCAAGAAACAGTCTTAAAACAATCTTTCAGCGTTTTGAAAAGTTTTCAATTATACGTATAAATAATAAAAATAATTTTTAAAAAATGTTTAATGTAATAAAGTGAATTTCTAATACATTTTGTGCAGTAATAAAATATGCAAGTATATTCGGTGATTATCAGAATCAATGAGCGTGACTGTAGATAAGGACAAGTTTGACTGAATCAAAAAAGTAGGTTGGTGAGGGGTTAGGTGAAGCTTAATAGATTCTAACATTTGCGTGGATCCGAGTGGGATCGACGTGCCGACGTATTTCCCCTGTTTCTTTCGTTAACAAATTTTCAGCAGGGACACACTTCGCTATCAATCCCGAAGGTTGCGAGCGTGTAACAGTATACGAGACAGATCGTTACGCAGGCGCGCACAATTTCAGTAGAATTGGCCGTGTTGGGTGCCTTTGAACCCGTTAATTTCGAACGGTAGCCCGGCGAAATCGTGACGGATGTCAGACCGATCGGCCGTTGGAGGGACGTATCGTAGCACAGGATACCGGCTGGCTCGGGAAAATGCACGATTTACGCATCCGACTGGGCACGAGTCCCGTCATTGGCTTTATTGCTAGTAAAGTCTATATTGGCGAATGACTTTCGAGTAGAGGGCACCTGGGGCACGTCTGGAAATGCAGTTAAAGCTCGAACGAAGCATACGGACGGACTGTTAACTGAAGGGAGTTTCCTTTAGTCGAGGGAAACAAGCATTCAACCATTCTAACGGCATTAAAATTATCTGCTTTCGATGGCACTTCGTTTTATTCATGCGACACATTTCATACCTGTGTTCGCATAATCCGATTTTTATTTGAATAATCCAAGAGAGAGCGGTGCCACACGAGGAAACGCGTTGTTATCCTGACGAGGATATAAAGCTTCCGCTTCCAAAAATTGGAATTACTTCATATTTGTGTTTGTTCTGAGGATTTCAACTTTTAAACTTTTCATTTATTAACACATTATTATAAACCAACTATTTCTTCTGTGCTGCAAAGACGTGGAAAATATGTTTGAAAGAAATAGATACTGCTCGTAAATGACAATAATTATAAATCATTTGTTTCTGCTCGCAGAAAGGACTCTCAACAATCGAATACAGCCTAGACCCAAATAGACACTTGACTCAGCCACCCATTAGTACGTTTCGACAATTAGGAATGTACGATTAATTAATAATTGGTATTGGGTTCACGTATAGCATCGCACACCCATTCGAATTCTTTCATTAGCAGGAGAAGCGAGTTTTACGAGCATCAAATATCGAAATAACTAGCCTGCTTTCTGCTTCATGCTCCGCGCAGATCGCCACTCCTTGGCCATAACTTCAAGCTTTCTAGACCTATAAACGGTTTATTCGTTCGCGGTCCCTTAACCACTTTCGAAGGTTTGTCCTATGTACGTGTCTCCGTGGCGTCATGGTTCAATATTTTCACAGCAGGGTTATAACATTCCCATTGTCGGTCGTTACTAGGTGGGCGGTAGCGTGCCTTATCGCGATTCTAAATGCAATATCGGACTCCATAAAATAGGAGTAAAGCTGTTTAGCCGTCTGTTCGATCTGTCGTCGGTTACTGGGAGCAGTTCGCCGGTGTTTGAAGGGTGTAACCTGGGAGGGCCGAACCCAGACTCGAGTCGAACCAAGGGAAATGGGTGGGAGTCCACAAGCAAGAAGGTCTTCAGACCGTCGACAGGGGCCGGATTGACCCAAACACCTCCGCCGCCAGCTTTATTGGTTGTAAAGGTGTAAACTCCACGTTGAACCGTGCTGTGAGAGAATTCTGGTTACCTTGGTCATTAGAACAGAAGCAGTCTAATATCGTTAAAGCCTCGGCAACTATGGTTGCATGTGCTCGCCGTAATGCCAATACCTTACCTCCCACCCTCCTCTGCACAGATTTATTTTCGCGCACCAGGTATTTCAGTTCTTCAGTGACTTTATGTGTCGTTATCTAGACACGCTCCGCGTAGGTACAAATTACTGCGCGATTTAGAGCAGAGTGTACTTCTTATCAATTTATTGAAACTGTTCATCCTATGCACTCGCAGGTATTTTAACTCGAAAATTAAACATTCCTTCCGACCTAGAATATCTTCATTCTTTATGATTTTTTAAGTTTCATTTGTTTATATTCCACCTACCAATAAAATCCATAGTCTAATTAACAGTAGCACTTAATGTAGTACAGATTTTTTAAATTTTAATGTACGCATTTATATATAGCCCATTGAAGACGTGATTGGAAAAATGAGGACAAGATCGCATTTCTCCCTTTCTGAACATATAATGGCGAAACTGTGTTATCACGGCAGTGGCTAATGTAATTTTTAATTGCATTATGCAATGGAAACCAGCTAGAACAACTCTTACAATGAAAAATGCAGAGTTAAAATCAAAATTCTTAAGAATATACGTACATTGGACCGTCCTTGGTTCAAGATAGTAATAATACTAACATTACTATAATAATTACACACTAAAAGAATAATTTGATATTTTTTAAAGGGTAACGGGAAATATCGAGAAATATATTTTACCACGAAAATCAAAGAACACGGAGTCGATACGTCAATATCGAGGGGAACAGTGGCGAGTGCCCACGTACCGTGTATTAAGATCCATTATCTTTACTTTGCTTTATCATAATCGAATGGCTCAGTGGACGAAAATAATTCCGGAGATATCGAGAAGAAGCGCAAGCACCGGGGGTGACAGTGGGTGAGGGTGGGGGTTGAAAAAACGAAAAGGGAAAGATATTGAAGAAAGAAAGTAGACCGTGAAAAAAAGAGATAAAGAGGCGGGGAAGTGGAGGGAAGAAAGAGCTGAGAAGAGGCATCGATAAATCAATGAAATATGGTAATGCTGCAATTTCAATAATTTAAATATGTATGAAGGAAAATGGAACAATCTGGAAGGCAAGGATCTGCCGGAGTGTGGTACACTGAATCGTGCCTAATGAGACGCCTCGAGTCTCACGGGACGGACCCGGTTTTTCTCTCTTTTTCCCTCTTTCTTTATTTCTGTCAAGTGTGCCGTGCTCGCGGAACAAGATGGCGCGTCGCAAACCCACCGATAGGCAAATAAAATAAATTTCAACTCGGTTCGCGACGAATTGTCGCTGAAACCGTATCGCGCCCCGCACCTCTTTATACAGCATCTCCGTCTACATAAGCGTCGACAATTTCGCGTTCTGACGGGCTGTTGAGGTATCCATTCATATCTAACCACGAATTGGTTTTCGCGACGTCATATGCGCAAAAGAAAGGATCGGCAAAGAGAGAGAGAGAGAGTGAGAAAGAAAAAGAGAAAGAGAGGAAGAAAAAGAGTGAGAGAGAACGACAGGAACAACGTGAATTCGGTGCGCCACGATTATAGTCAAGGCAGAGAAAAATGTAGTCGCCTGGAGATTTCTCGGTATGAATTCGCAAAAACGTTTCGTGGCGAAGCGAATCCTCTGTTAGAACGGGATGCGCATCTCTCTTGTATTTTCTCCGGTCTCTTGCCTCTCTCCTACTCCTCTTTTTCTCTTCCACCAAACGGTCCGAACTAAAATTTCTGTTCGAGAAATCTTTGAGGAAATCGTTACGGACGTATCCAGTTACAATTAAAAAAACTCACTGTTGAAATGGTATTATGTTCATCTCTTCTCGTTCCCTAAAAGAATGACTTTTTCTTCGGTCTGTACCTATGCATACTTTAATGCTTAAATATTAATCGAGAACGAAAAGACTTTCTCGGACGTTTGAATGATTAGCCGATTCAAAAACTGCGAAAATTTGTTGTATAGAATTAGGGATAAAATCAAGAATTTCCAAATTTTACAGTTATTAATTATTCTTTAAAAAATTACCGAAAACAGTGGATTTTTAGATAGTGTTTTATCTTCCCTTAATGTTCGATACTTGGAGCCAATTATGGAGCGGTTTACGTTATTCGCGGGGTTTCTATGAGAAAAATGGCGATCACTCGGTAAATTTGAATCAAGAACGTGCAATTGGACATTATCGGGAATTGATATTTCTCGGAATTGCGGAGAGTATCGATAATTATCGATTCATTTAGCATTAGCGGCGTTTCTGCGTCACGATCGACCGCGAGAAATGGTCGGTTTTGATTTCCGGGATTGCAGAATGGTTGTACAACTAGGTTGCGGTTCTCCAGTCTGGTACTCCTTCCCCTAGCAGCATCGCTACAAGCCATAGATATATGTGTATGGACACCGTACGCACACATATCATCCCCCAACGATTCACACATACACAAATATATAAATATATATATACACACACGCACGCACACACACACACACACACACTGGCGAGGTTATGGGTTCAAAACACGGGAGTATCGAATTTAATGAAAATTAAAACCGTGTTCCGAGCAGCACGGCCGCTGAAACGAGATTCCCTTACAAAAGTGCGACTGCATATCGAGAGAACGGAGATACAAATGTGATCCACGAAATGTAATTAAAAAATAATAGCAGTAAATCCGACAGAGCACAGCGTTCGATTACAAAACATCGATTACACGCGTACAGCCGCGAATGCGTGCTCGGACAGCCATTGTGCGTCAAGTATAAATGCACACTGGTCTTTGGTATAACCGTTACTCGCGTTCCCCCGGAAATCGCTTTGTTAATTAATCCGAATCGCGTCGTTGTTAAAGAAAAGAGAGGAACGTTTGTAATTCGTCTGTGGCCGAGGCGAACACGTACTCGCGAAATTACTCGAATACTTGCCACTTTCGACGTGCAAAAAAAAATTACGTGCGCTGCGCAATCGTGAAAGTACTTTCGAACGTTTAGGGACGGAGAGTGTTTACAACGACTCTCTGAGACAATCTTTATGAATAACGTTGATGCTAGAACATTGTATATAGTTATAAATGCGACGACGTATACAGAAAGTGGCATGTGAAGAAAGTTTGTCAAACGTGTAGTCAATTTCCTCAGTGTAAGTTCAAAATTTGATTTCTCAAAAGAAAGTATTGTTAATATGCACGCATATTAAAGGACAATTTTTAGATAGTACATTCGTTCAGCATGGCAAACGCGATTGTTCGAGCACTTTCGCGAGCCCATGTAAAAACCGCGCCACTCCCATCAAGGCTATATTCAGAAACTGTTTACCCCAAGCACGCGGTATAGGTCGCGTCGCTATTACCGTCCCTCCTATCTATAAGATAGTCGCCGGCTCTTTCACCGATACGAAACGCATACGAACAGTTATGTTTATGTGGCACCGGCACGGTCCTCTGAGGCCGCCAAGTGTGCCGAGTAACTTTAGGAATCCTGTCGCAGTGACATTTTCTCAAGGGGCTCTAATCACGTTGAGTAGGGAGCAAGGAGAAACGGAGTGTACGGCCACCACACACCACGGTACATAACATTCGCTCGAAAGAGGAGAAGCAGTCGAAGGCCGAGTGAAGACAAAGCTGGACAGATACAAAGAAACAGATGAAAGGAGGAAAGAAAACGGCTGCCGCTTGTACGTTCAGGGTTCGCGGGTACGTATGTGTGCACATGATCAGCTAACATAGTGTAACGGTATACTCTCGGTACACTGGAGGTCCAGTTGTGCACGTGCTTTGTCCCTTCATGCAATTATTTACAGGTCACGTATTTAAAAGGACGCCCGGAGAGTGTGTCGTTGTTGCGCCAAGGGGGAACATGTACGAGATACGTTTCCGTCCCTTCCTCCTGCGAGTTTCCCTCGCGGCTACAGCTTTGCCTTTAATTGCGAACGTGATTGGTCGCAGTCGTGCGTTTCATCCCTTTGCTCGGTTTTGCCCGAGATGAGGACGTCTCCAGACGCCTCCGGCTGATTCCACGTGAGATTGCTCAATATGCCTAACGTTAATTCACAGTTCGATAATTGTTCCTTTGTCGTATCTCTGTTCTCTCTCCTTCTCCGTCTCTCTTTTTCGATCGTACCGCGTACAAAATCCGCTGCCAATGAAAAATACGTCGTCGATATCCCGAGGTGTCCCGAGCTCTCTAATTATCTGCACAGACTTAAGATCAGTGCAGATATTTCATGCAATGAATATTTTCGAAAAATTTCGAAAATATAGTATTGTAACTTGACAAGTCAGACCGTCGATGATAAGCAAAATTTTTCGAAAATTTCAAAATTCGTATTAGGAGAACATGATATCGAAGAATGGTAACCGGAATTTCAGTAGTACAAGTCAACGGCAAGTCTGACGCTCGAAAATTTCGAAATTTCAGTAGTACAACTCAATGGCAAGTCATTTTCTCGGCTCGATTTTAGTTGTCGAGATGTTCGCAAAAACTGTCACTAATACTGTATTGAATTTTCCGTGGGGTATTAAAACCCTCGAACTAATAAGAAGCCGTTTACTCGTTTGCTTGAAAAAATGTTTCCATTCAAGAAATATTGCGGTGCAATCTTTGCCACCGGTCCACTCACAACAACTGCTTCAAATGCCCGCAAATATTTGCCGCTATAGACTCCCCTTTGAAGGGCGCCTGCAAAAATTGCTGCTTCTGTCTCATCTTCGACGAACTTGAATAAATAGCAATAAAAGTCTTCGTCGAGAATGAAATGTCGTCGTGTATTATTGGTTATACAACGACTGCACCAATGAACCGGCGATGCTTGTACAAGAACACTTTGGTTCTGTAATGTTGCTCTGTAATTTAGAGTTTTCTTTCTATAACCCCTAGAAGCTACGTCAGCATTGAAATCAACACATTTACGTTCATCTAGAACATTTACAAATAATTATTTACATTCTAAATAATTTGATCAATCCATGCAACCATCCATTAGAAACTTATCAGATAAAATCAAACTTAGTAATGTAAATTGTGATTTGAAAAACATTACACTGCGTTCATTTCGTACAAGTTAAAATTCTTCATCTGATAGATAGTCTGAAGTGAACGAGTCCGAACGGGACTACCGCCTTAATAATGAAATTCGTGAGAAACGAGTAGACGGCCGAGCGGTTTTTACAAATTGGACGGCGAGAATTAGACAATCGTTGCAAGGAAATAACGATCCCTGGACATAACCTGGGGATCCGGCTTAAATTAGCATTCCCGGCGAGATTCTTCCGCGTTCTTCGAACACGCCGGCGCGGTGGCGGCGAACGCGTCATTCTTTTCGCCTATCTGAAACTAATTTGAGGTGGGGGTTTAAGTAATTTAAACGTAGCGTGGAGCAATTAGAAAGGCGCCTCGGTGTTCTGGAGTAGTCGGGGGTGATTTAGGTATACGATCTCGGGCGAAGAATAAGAGAGAGGGTTAACTATAGCGTGTACAACGGATAAGACGAGCAAGGTTCAAGACGGTAGAAAGAGAGGCGGGGGCGTTGTGCGGGGGTGGCTGTAGTTGCGAAGATAGAGCCCACGGTAGAAAGCAAAAGTGTAAGAGAGAGAGATAGGAATTTGAAGGCGAGGTAGAGCGGAGAGAAGTGGATACCGGGAAGGTAACTTCTGGTAAGTTGGTCCACACCTACCGAGTAAAACGGAGGAGCAGAGGGTGAAGGGTCTGAAATATACGCGCGAGGATGTGAAATTTATGTGTAGCCACACCTGGTTAGTGCTTACATGCGAAATAGTCTCATAAATTTCCATACGCGAACCGTCGGGGTTTAAATCCTGCCGGTGCCGAAAGCGGGAATATTGGTTAACAGCCCCGCGTTATACACGGCTTTTGTGATTTTTGCTCGGCCATTGCCGTCGCCTAAACACCGAACACATAAACGCCAAGGAACTTTTCAGGAAACCACCTTCTGAAAATATTAGGTGCATCAATAAGTTCTGCCTTTTGCTAATAGATGTTGGAACTAATTGTACGTGTCTTAGTTTCAGATAGGGTTGCATGTATGCTCAATGGTACTTGTAAACAAGTTTTAAGATTTACAACGCATATTTCCTAATTGTAACATGACGATTGTAATGACATGAAAAGTAAGAAAATACTTTAGGTAAAATATTCTCCATTCAAACGAAAGACTTTGATTCACCAAAAGAACAGCAGAAACTTATCTGTATACCTAATAATTTCTCGTCGCGTGCATGTTCCACGACTCCGTCATATTCATCAGTTCCGCGAGGACACTCCATTGATTCCGAGCCTGTAATCTAATCATCGGGAACGCATCTACTTTCTGCCCTAGTTTCGAACGTATGTCGCCTACACCCCTGAGCTTTTCGTGCAGCCGCAGGTGTGTTTAACTGCACAACATTCTGCATATATAATTTTTTCTTCTACCCTGCCGCACGTGCATTTGCATAACTAGTTCCGCACAAATCAACATATCTCGGATAGCTTCTACTATGACTTGTGCAAAACTCGGGATGGCACATAGAATTTTCATATATATATACTTAGTATTAAAATAAATTTGGCATGATTTCAGATTAGGTCCGTGCGCACGGAAAATGAAAATGTCCGTGCAAACCACCTACTATTTCGTGCGACGTTCCAACGTAGTCTGTGTATTGTTCTGATCAATCTATTACCGGGGAGAGAAATTTCAATGTCGTGACACTTAAATAATTTCGGATGTTCGAAGTTTATGCTTTTTAAAAGAAAGTATAGAATAGGTTAAACAATAGTGTGATTTTTAAACTCTGTAGTACTGATACGAAAACTATTTCACATGAACTGTGTTTCGAATAAATTGATATTTTAAACAGTACATAAGTGAATTTACGACTGTTTCCTTCAGTCCAATGTTTAAAGAGTTAAAACACGAATTACGATTCGGGTGACAAACATTTGGCAAGTTTAGATCTTGAAAAGAGTAATTTATAATTGATTGTTGTGAATTACATAGCTTTAATAATTATTACGTTTTAATCATTTGATTTTCCTGCCCTCTGCGCACGCTATGACAGAAGTTCGAGGGTCATGTTGTTTCGAAAAAAAATGAAATTGACGAAAATAGACGGGAGCAACAAAACCTGCAGCGAGGTCTGGCTTCGACACGGGGATTTGTCGATCGCTGTCACGGTACGAGGACCGTGGAATAGTATGGCGCAGAGAGGGTTGGAGAGGATAAAATGATTGTGCGGTCAGCACCAGCAATCAATGCCTCCGCGTACGGCACGCATGGAATCGGATAACACTAACAGTTTTCTGGCTTCTCTTACATACGAAGAGATTCTACGTTATGCCGATTCTTCCAAAAGCCGGCTGCCAAGCGTCTCTTTCATCATTGTCACTACCTCTGACAAAATTTCATGCAGCAGCACTTTAAAATCGTTTGCAATTTCGGAGAGATTTCATCATTTTAAACCGAGTCGTGATGCATACATTGTTGTACATGCAGTTTCATATTTTTATAATTTATATTTGATGTGAAATTACGTGTCACGCACAAAAATGATACCCATCAACTTGCAGTTCCGCAAATTTACAGGGACGCGAAGGTTAACAATACATTTTTTACACTGCGACATGTTATGAAAATTTTTCACTGTGACACGTTACGCTGTTGACTCGTGAGAAACTGTTTGCACGAGATCGATGCATAATTTCTACGCAGAAGTACCAATGTAAAATTATTTCGTTTTCAAATTTTAAAGTGAGTAATGTTACATTATTGTACACGTAATTTCAAATTTTTATAATTCACATTCGAAGGGAAATTGCGTGTCACCAAAATGATACATAGGGTCTATCAAGTTGGGATTTTCGTGAATTTACACGAGCATGAAGCTTGACGCAACAAATATTTTAGACCGTAACACATGAAAATTTCACGATATTGACTCGTGTGCTTTGATTTTGTGGGAAATTGTTCGCAAGAAATTAATGCATAGTTTGTACTCGGAAATAACGTAAAATTGTTTGGTTCTATGAAACTGTCATGTTCAGTTACTTTAGATAACAACACCAATTCTGTGTATATCGTTCATTAAAATAATAGTATGAAAATAACTTCACGTTTCAATGAAATTGATGAATTTAAACTCTTTAGATAAAAAGCTTTCCAAACTAAGCTACGAATACATTATTGGAACAAATATTCGTTTAAAACCGACAATTCAAATTTACTATACATAGTAGAAGAATATAGTATTAAATTATTTGAACAGAACATAATGAATTCGTATTCGGTTGAAAATTTTTACTCGGTACAGTCTATTTTGAAACCGTAGTTCGAAGTATCCCTTTCCATTTTATAGCTTAATTTTTAAATACGTCCTGCATAGAAACATATTACATACAGCGACGCATTAAAACTTGAACAGAAGCATTTCCGCGTTTTACGGTAAATACGTGCAGCCATTCAGCGGCTATAAACTTTCATCAGTTGGACCGATGACGACGAAAGCTTCAACTAAATCTGTATAATGAGGGATTTAAAAGTAAAATAGAAATTACAACGGAATATCGCGTTTCGCGTGGCCCTCCCTCTACGGACAGGTGAAAACAAAACGGGCAGGAGGATTTAACAGATTCGTTCCGGTCGAACAATCATTGCTCAAACAAGTATAATAGTACACATAAAACGCACTCCATAGCTGTATCTCATAAGGATTTTCAAAAATACCTCATCGACAGAGGTATGAAATCAAGATTAGAAAATCTCAAGGTCTCTGTGCACTGTTAGTGGTAATATGAACATTAGTAGTAATCTGCAGCTTGTTCTTATAAAGATGTTGTCCAGGCTATAACCACTCAAGTATGCTAATTGTTACAGTAATCAGCCATTTCAGGCCAGTAATCCTCAAGCGTCGTTATTAATAATAAATTATTTTCCAAATTTTGTTAAATGAGAACATGAAGCTATAAAAATAAAGAATAGGTTGATCTCTGTGCTCTTTCAAATGCAGAGAAGTTTGTTTGCGAGGTGACCTGGAGCATTTCCTTAAAAACAAAATAATACTGATCGGTCGGCGGGGGTAATTGAATGGGTGTCTGGAAGAAGGGCTCACACCGTGATTTTTAGAACAACCGTTTTCGTATTCCGAACTTATATTAATTTACATTTAATACAACAAATAAAAAAAGTGTTTCAGTTTTCAGTCATTTTCCAATAGTAGAAGGGGTACAAGTTGAGCTCAAAATTGCGCTCCTATAAAATTTAAAAACCTGACACAGGTCTTTCTTCCAGACACCCATTCCATTGTTGTCCGAAAGCGAATTGAAGGAAATGGATCAGCGGAGAAATCGGGAGGCGCGTTGTGGTAGAAGGCGGTATCATTGCTAATCGAATAATACGCGGAAAATCATGCGATATCAAGCGAACATTCTTCACTCTTTTATTCCTCGGACGGACAAAGCGAGACTTTCAAGCCGAAGTGCCGTAGTAAAAGTTTCGCCTCTCTTTTGTTCGTGGCGCACGTCCATTCCTTGTCATCTGCCTCTACGGCGAGTACCAAAATTGCGTTACTGTTGAGAGCAGCCGCCACGGCGTGGCGTACCTATAGAGGCCCGCAGAGAAGTGTAGAATGGCCAGAAACGGCAGAGAGCGGTAAAGGCGAGTCGTGGCACAGTCTGCGTCCAGGGCGGAGGGATCCGCTTTATTGGAGAGTGTTGCTATCGACAGCCTCACGCCGTTGGGTTGTTAGGGTAGGTAGGTAGGTATACTCTGCCGCGGTTCGCTGCATTTTCTCTGTTATCGTTGTAGGGGGTCTGAGCGAAGCCGCGCGGACAATGGCGGATCCCCGTGGCGGATGGCGAGAGAAAGTAAAAATTAACGAGAATTCAAGCTCGGCCAGAGCCATTGAAAAATTGTCCGGCATTCCCGGCCACCTAAACGCGAGCGAGCGAGCGAGCAAGCGGGTGTTCGCCCGTGGAGCTAGCTAGGCTCTCTGTGTATGTATGCGTCAGGGTTTGAGACTTGCTGGCGGCCGTATTTTTTTCCGGCCGGCTTCTGTACTTCCCTCTCACGCACTTGGAGCCTCCGGTTCATCCCTGGATTCCTTTATCCACCACTGTCCATGCTTCGTTCCGTTTCAGCATCCTTCCTGACTGGCTGTGAGCCGCTCTCGTCCTCCTGCTTTGTGTTCGCCGACATGTCGCACACCCGCTTGCATACCCGCTCGCGCGCGCATGCCGCGCTCCTCAAACCCGCCCTTTTTCTGCTCACTCTCAATAATGTTGCCCGCGCTATAGTAGCGGCGAGAACGTATTATGCTCCCGTTTCGCTATTCTCGCATAGATCCTGCGTTACACACCCCTCCTCACCCCCGAGACACTTTCTATTTCACGTTTTACGCCACCCCCAGTCGAGCAGGACCCGTGTATTGGTATTTCTAGATTGTCACGTGCACAGGGATAAGTGGGTAACGTAATCCTTTGCACAGATTTAGAAATTAATTTTTGTGCTGACGGAATCCAGAAACGTGTTTCCGTAGCGTTTGCGAGATGCGAGAGGCTTGGAGGATGTTATGGTGAGGGTCAGGAGATTAGTCCGAAGCCAGCCGTCTTAACCCTTCAAGGACGACGTTTGTACGCAGTACAGACTCTGAGGAACATTTCAAAATTGATTATAGATGGTCAGATTATAAGGGTGAAAACATGCCGACGATTCCTTACGTCGAATGTACATACAAGATAAGTCACCTTGGATGAAAATATATATTTTGTAGTTATGTAGGTTATATATAATTTTATACACTAACAAACATTTCAGCGATGCGATTTTCACTATATTTAACCGGAAGCAACTCATAGTAGCGTTAATTGACTTCGTTAAACTGTACAATGTATATAGAACAGACATAAATCCACGAGACGTATTTTTTAAATTTTCATTAGTGACTCGGGTATTATTAAAAGTTTTTAGAATACGACTTTTACTATTTCTTTCGTAATTCCAACCAATTGCAGTTCTCTTAGAAATTTCTTTCGTCGTGATTTAATAATCATCTTATCATTCTAATAAACCAAGTTTCAAACCTTGACAATAATTTAAACAACGTCGTAGTTTACAATGAAATTAAAATACGCGTAAAATGTAAATAAACGAGACTTATTTACAAATTTCTATTAAATGGAAATGTGCCAAAACTGAAATACGTTTCACGCGAATAAGGTTAAATAAACGGATATTAATGAAAAGTTTATCTCATCGTCACATTTGTACATTTAATATTCGCAAAATCCTTGTCATCGCAAAGATATTACATAACGATGTTCTTAATTCGTGCAAAAAGTATTTGTATCACAATTTAGTGGATTAATTAAAATAGAACGCGCCATTGGAATACGTGAAACATTTTAACGAAAGTTTCGAGTGCAAGTTATAAACCAATTTTTATAATGAATGTTTCGAAATGATACAGATGGATGTTTTTAATTAATCCTATTACAAAGCGGTTCAATATTTACCTCACGATTTATTAAGAATATACATGTAGGGAATACAATATCGGATTCGCTTTAAAGGTTATTATCCGATAGGAAGAATATGAAATTCACAACTCCGAAGAAGGAAATTGAGAAAGTACTCTGGTGATTCGCGTAGTTTGATTAATGGTCGGTCCACTAAAAGGGCAAGGATAAAAACGAGCGTGTATCATTCGTCATTGGCGTAAGCGTTGAACCACGCACTCGCCTCGGAGGAGATCTGTCGAGTAAGATAATGGAATAGAATTGGAGTCGATTACGCGAGAAAAGAATTTCATTAGAATGATCGATGAACATTGTTGTCTGAAACTGAAACTAAACAGCAAAGTACTGTTCTCCATTAATTATATTTAACTCGCCGAAGAAAATAAGTTGCAAAAGTTTCGCGGAACGATCATATGTCAGACTTCTGATTACGGATTGAAGCGATACACACATTTATAAATTAAATTTATTATGTCAATTACATCGTCTCGGTCGCATTATTATAACCACACTGTTTCTGACCTGCGCTCAAAAGATTAATTCGCGCAACACTGCGTAGGAAAAATTGTGTACCTAGTGCGCCTACAGAAGTTTTCACTTCAATAACTCCGCTTGAACACAGAATTAATTCTAATAACAATTAAGGCAAATACTCTTCACTTATATCGAATGATGCTGTACGGAAATGGTACGCACCATGTAACGGTCCCTGGTTTGCGTTGTGCACTTTCTACATCGCGGCAACAACCGACGAGGTTGACAAGATCGGAAGAGTGGCTCCGAGATAATCAAAGTACACGTGTTCTCTTTGACTTTCGCGTGCAATATGAAGCCGCGGTCAGAACCCTGTGAGTGATTGGCACCGATTGTCCACGAACTGGGATCGGCCCGGCCGAAGACGCACTACATACCGCTAATTAATTAAAACTATAGATAAACTCTATAATTACGCGCAATAAAAACAAAACATCCAATTACCTAAATTCAATTGAGTTTAATAAGCGGTACCGCAATAACACAAACTCAATACTACTTCCCATTTAGAAGAACATTGGAGGCCCCGTTTCCCCCACCAAAATATTATCCCAAATACACCAGTGGAGCTTCTAGACCTTGCTCAGACAGACAATTGGATGCCCTGATCACAAAAATAAAATCCTAAAACCACAGACGCAAATTCCGCTCGAAGGACGCTACCGGCAATCTCGATACGAAAACGTGAACTTTCGACCCTACAATGTAGTACGAAGTACTCACATGTGGCCGATCGGTCGCATTGGCAATGAATGTGTTAACCCATTTCACTGTTCAAGGTTTCTTGTAGCGCATCTCCTTGCAGGTAAACTTTTGGGGATCGATCGGGTAACTGCAGGTTGTCTGGAGGATTGGTCGAGGTATTCGCGAGGATGCAAAAGGGGAGAGGCTGGCAGCGGGTGTATCCGCGTAGCTGCAGCATACTGGTTGATCTTGCATAGAATATCCTCTCTCGTTTACTCTTCTTATTATGGTGGCGGATCGATCGTGCCGGCACGAATATATTCTGGCCCGGTAAGACGGCTCGTCTACAGAGCAGCAACGGCAGCAACGGCAAGGTGGGACGCATCTCGCGAGGCGTGCAGGGGAAGTGGCGGGGGGTAAGGAGTGATGTAAGCAATGGGGCAAAGTAGGTATGGGGGTGGGAAGTGGGTATGGTTTGTAGCTAGAACGGTAAGCCTGTCCGTAGGACTAGCGGCACGTCCTCCCCAGGGAATCCGGTGTATCTGCTTCGCGGCACGGGCAAACACGTCGGGATGAAGGAAGTCTGGCTTCCATTTCGCAAGACGCGCCGCACCGAAGCGGAGTAAATATTGATACAGATCGAACATCTAATCGCTCTGGCCCGGCCGTTTACCGACATGCCACCCCATACACAGATGCCGACTGTACGTGCACAACCCCGTTCGGCTCCGTGTCGACGAGCTTCGGCCTCGTATTTTTATAGTCGAGGAGAGCCGAACCTGATGATTGACGTAACGGGAAGCGGGATGTTGCTTCCGACGCAACAATTTGTTCGTTTCCGCGCCGTGTCGCCGTTCCCTTGATCTCTTAACAGCCGCGACGATGAATTCCAGTTATCTGATGCAGATGGGAGGCGAGATGTAACCCCCACCCGACAAAGGTGCAGATCGTTACAGCGCGTAAACTTTCTTATCGGCGCGCTGGCATTGGAGTTACAACTGCGTTTTATTGCCCCAACGACGGGTACATTTGACGCGTGCAAATGTCGCCAGCATGTGGGTTACTATAATGTTTTCCTCGGTCTGTGAGTTGGAAGGCTTTTCTTTTCTGTTTTTTCATATCTAGGGTTTGGATCTGTTTCGCTGGAAAGTGTGTTCATTAACACTAAATCAATGATGGAATAAAAGTGGCTATTGCACATTGCTTTGTAAAAATAGCTGCGTTATGTTTATTTAGATTTTTCAAGATCAGGATGTACCAGCTAATCCCTCAAAGCCATTTAAATTCAATATTTCATGCGATGAAGTTAGCAGAAGCACTGTTTATATGTAACATTCATCTCTATGCTGGTAATAGGTGCAAACTCAAAAATTTAGGATTAATCCTGTACTTCTAGTACCTACTAAGTCCTATGCGTTCAAAATGGAGTAGAAAGATTGCACTAATTTAACCAAGTGCTGTTTATACCAAATTTTTGAAAATGATGTAAGTATGAGATGAATGCGCGTCGTTAGGCAATTGATGTGGTTTGTCAATCACTGATGATTACATGAGGCTGCCTCCAATTTGAAGAGAGACGAGAAACTTTAAGTTGGAAGCCTCTTACAGCAACCTCTTTACTTAGAAGTCCTTTTGCCTGTGGATCTCATAATGCACACATGATTGGACAACTTTGTCAGCGAGATACCGTACGGCAGGTCGGTAGCCGCACGCTTCTATGAACGCGCATTGCCAGAAATGCTTCACTCCAGGGACTCGAGGGAAATCATGTATGTAGGTCCTCTGTTCCTACTCCCGTTTCGACGATCCCTTACCATCTGTACCCTCCGCCTCCTCCGATTTCCTTACGGGAAATCCCGTTTTGTGATGTACAATTCGGCAGGCCGATGAAAGGGCAGAAAGAAAGGGGAAGAACGCTCTGGACCGACAAACAATCTGGTGAAGATGAACCACGGAACTAAGTCGATACATACTTCTCCCTCGGCTCCTCCTTTCTCATTTAGACTCCACCCTCTTTTACTCTTTCTTGCGTAGGTTGCTTTACATTTGTTGATGCAGCCAGAAAAGCGATGATTTTAACAAGTTTTCTTTTGTGACATAAGATGATGCAGCAAGATTGCTTCAATTCATAAAATCAATTGCAAATATAATTTTACATTTCACTTATTTTGTTCCTTTATAAAGTATTTTTGTTGCCAGATGAAAAGCGTTTAATTATATTCATGTTTCTAATTGGCGTCGTTATTTCCACGTACTCTGGTTTAATTATCAAGGATTAATGGAAGTTCAAAATATACAATAAAATTACTTCAAACAAGACTTTGTTTTCGAGAAAATTGGTTTGGAAAATTCGTTAGATTTTTCTTCGTTAGTGGAATGCGGATTTCAATGTAAAATATAGATTTTCTGCATTAATTGCAAAATACACAAGCTCAGTAGACATTTACAATATTTTCCATAATGATTTTATTGTGGCCAAAATGGTACGATAGTGTTATCAAATGCTGTCCTCAGTTCTACACTCTATTGATTAGTGTCTACAAGAAGTAGTATCGGTGTGTCATGATCAGACATGCCGGTCGTGTTCTCATATTTTTTGTTTTGAATAGTATAAAATGTTTAAGTTTCTTCAGTTTGTGTTGTAAGGCATATTACTTTGAAATGAACGCAATTTTGTCGTTTAAATAATTATTGACAGAAGTGTTTATGTATTCGAATCAAGGAGGATTTATTTCTTTGATAGAAGTATGTTAAATTTCATTAATAAACAGCATGGTTTCATACGAATTATTATCTGACAATTTTTGTTTAGATAAATAATGTATTTATCTTATTTATGATAAGTAATGTTATTCTGGAATCACGAGTGGTCGAAAAACTTCCGAGGATTCGCGGTATTTTGTCTGTTCCACTGTGGCGGAACAAGAAATCTCTGAAAGCGAGATTCCAAACTTCACGTGATGTGTATTCGAACAAAGTCGAATCAAGTTAGTGCTGTAAGACGGGCAATTGAAATTTCATACGATGTATTTACACCAGACAGAAGTTTAAATTTCAAGTGAAAATGATGTTGAACTTACACTGAAACTTCAGTAACCCGAACACCCCAATGTTTCTAGAACTTCGCGGGTTCGTAGTTCCACGGAGTCTTCACTTCGAAAGAACTACCAAGTGATTTTTCTGCTCTTTTGAAAATACTGACTGGATGTTCCTCTTAAAGATTAATATGAGTTATCATAGTTTCTACACCAGAGAGTTTTTGCACGAAAGTTCTCCGCTGTGTCAGCAAAAAACAGGGAATTTTTGAAATAGTTTTCAATTGGACGTTACTCAACATAATCTATTTGAACTTTGTACATCACCTTGTACCCGAAGAATAAGTAGTCTTTTTCAATTCAGGACATTGTGATTGAATCTAATTTTTTGACAAGTTTACCACCAAAGCACTTCTTCAACTTGTATGTGTATGGCTGAAGTAAAATGTCTGAAGTAGTACTAATTCAATTATAGACTTAAATTTAGAGAGAAGAATATTTTCAAGTTTAAATTAATTTTAGAAAAAAATCTAGTTTAGAGGAATTCTTATGTAATACAATAGAAGACATACTATTAACTAGAGACGATGGAGAACAATTAATGAAAAATAGGATGATGAATTCTACAAAAATTGTAGATAATCTAACACGATTTGATGTTCTTATGCATACTGCAACTGTGAAGTACGAATGGGGTTACCATTAGCCCATAGTTCTCGCCAGCAGTAATTAAAAATCGGACAATGACGAGTAGCTTGTTTTACAGGTCAAAACGTACTGCTGCAAAGGCAGATAAGCCGGCGTTATTTCGTTTATTCGAAGTTTATGGCTGGGTAGAGGTTCATGAGACCTTGTCGTAAACCATGCACAATTCTAGGTGGGAATCGATTACTGGGTTATTTGGAACAGCTGACTGCGATGCAAACCTTTTGGCCCTCTGTCCACGATGCGTCGCGTCAGAAACGTGTACGCGTAGCACAACTTGATTCTGTCTACGATGCGCCGCGTCAAAGACGCGTACACGTATATCTTTTATTCACGAAACGTACAGCAAATTTCGCATCATTACGAGAATGTTGAGTTACGGTGAAGACGTGCTAATTCTATATAATTATATTCGATACAGAAGGAAATTCTAGGTGCACCCATTATACAGAGAAACGTTGTTTGCAGAACGTTTATAGCTGCAAAATAATAATCAGATGATAATGCTAAACGAGATATTTCGTTTCCACGATGTCGAAGAAACGATGCTATGGTCGAGATATTTCGTGTATCTTTATTATTTATGTATATGGGCTATTTTATTTGAAAATTTGACACATGTAATCGATTTGGGATAATTAATATCGTTGTAGAAGATCTAAATATACAAATATACAAACCACACAAAATGATCTCACCCAACAATAAAATGACTGGTTTGCAAAAAAGATATGGTCGTCGGAAGGAAACCAGATATATATTTCTGTAAAAATTGTTCCATCACATTGCGCATTTTACCATGCTTTCGAGTATTCCATACAAAATAAACAACAAAATTTTTAATTGTGTCAAATAACATAATAACATTACAACATTAACCCAGACCCTTTGTTTAATTATTTCTTTAATGTACGTTTACATATGGTAGCCATACGTGTGTTGAACAATAATGAATAATAATAAAAAATTTGGTTTGTTTGGTTTCTTTACTTTTCGTAACTGACGTGAAGTTTGCTTTCGCATCGTACGCCAATCATGACGACTGCATGTAAAGCGACAATGACGATTCATGGACAGATATCAAAAATTTTACATTGATCGCAGCACTGATCGCACAGCAGTCGACATTTTGTCGCGTACGCGTCTTTGACGAGACGCTCCGTAGACGGAGGGTCTTTGATTAGATTACATTGAATTTTCAAACAACTTCTTTGTTCCATTTCCAGTGTGCCATAACTTTGAGAAATTAGAAACCGGATTAATGCCGCGGTGAACACAGATTAAAAAGTGATAAAACTTTTAAGACACAATTATTTTAAAGAAAAGCAGATAGGACGTCAGGACACATTTTTTATTTCAATTGCACCATTTCATCACCGCTTGAAGTATTTCGTCGTGTAACTAGGGCACTACGAACATCTTGGAAACAGTGAAAGATATAAAAAATCCGTTTCCACAAAAATTTAATAGACCATCAACTATTGTGAAAGATCTTTTTACGTATTATAGTTGTCCAAATTCAATTGTGAGAAAGTATTGTTCGTGGTAATGTGTGTGAGAAACAAATTTAAAATTTGTCCGTCAATTAAGAATAAATTTATTTAATCTTTTTGATTGGACCATAACAAGTTGAAGTGCGCGAGGATTTCATTTGAAATTTTCAATGATTGCATAATACGTATTCATTCGTACTTTACGCACTCATGAACATTATATTGTTTTTGGGCTAAACAATCAGAATGCACCCGGAACCAGTTATCTGATGTTTTTGTTGAAATTCTATATTAATTCAAAATTTCAAAACGAATTTAAGTTTTCAGGTCGTTTCTGCTTATTAATTATGTAACTCGTAAGAAATAATCGATTATAACTTACCAAATAAAAGTGTATTTCTCCTTTTTTAGTTGTATTACATTATAAACAATGTATTGAGATTCCCACATTTTGAAAATGTTTCTACTGATTCAAATTACACCTACCCAGGTTCGTTATGTCTACATAACTAATTTCGATAACGACTGGTAACATACCTGGTATTTGTAAAAGTCATAAAGAATTGAAAAAAATAAATCTAGTATTGTGAGGTGATTCTTAAGAGGCGGAGGGTATTATCAGAAACTCATGTCAGACAGAACATCTGAGAATCTTTCACATTTCTATCATATAAAGTTTATTCAACCATCTAAACCGATTCTGCCGATGCCTCGGCGGATACTCGGGCTAATTCGAGAGCGCACAGGCGGATCATGGTGCCTTTAACCGTGGTCTAGAAAGGTTGAAAGCCATGACTGAAACGCGTTGCAAGATTTAACCGATAAACCAGATTTAAGCGGCTCTTGTATCCTTTCCATGGATGAATTGCTCGAGAACGTTTGTGGACGATGATGAATACCGTCGACGCGAAAAGCGATCTCCTCCCACACCGGTTGTACGTATCCGAAGGGTTGAGAGGCTTAAAATCAAATACGAGTACCAGACTAATTACGCTAATTGGTATAATACTCCTGACGGGTTTCCAGTTAGCAAAGTGTCGACTCTTCGATACTGAAACGGACACAATGGAAGTTGAGAATTGGCAAATCAGTCGGACGGCGCTCTCGCATAGGCTTGTTTATTTAATAATTGGTCAGCTTCCGAAAAAAACCCTTTCATACCTTTCCCGGCTGACAACAATTTCACATTTCATTTGAGAACGGCTCATTTGAATGCCCACTAGTAAACGGAAATGTTAAACCATTAAAGGCACGTTTCTTGTACCATTAATTCTACTTTAATCGAATGATTTCTTTTTTAAATTTTAGTTTTGCATAATCCTTTGTAGGAGTTTATTCACAAGGACAATTACGTTTAATCACAATCAAAATACAATATAACTTTATACGACTTAATCTATCAAACTCTATCATCAAACTGTTATTTATTACCGAGTAACGGCGCGTCATCAACTCGTACCGATCGTCATCATTTCAAACCGTCAGGTGTTCCCGCTGTGCGACCGAATATAAAGGTTCACTCACAGCGTTATTCCCCACACCTTGTATCTCAAAATTGGACTTTTTTCCTTCACTTGACATTACTTATAGTATAAAACACTCTTCCAAGTGTTGTAAAAAAATCTTCATTTTAAAAGTCAGATTTTTATATTACTTTTATTATTTTATGACAACATTTTGATCAAAGATATTAGTTTTATTAATTTTTTGTGAACAGATTTGGAACAGTTAATTTTATTTCAGTAAATCTTCTCATTTGAGTAACTGTCTATAAATTAATACTTTTTGTTTTCGAAATACCTCTACCTAAACTATGGAAACTGAGTGCAGTTCCAGTGTTTGTGTATCGACAACTTAACCACGGACGATGAGTAATTTTTCATAGCTACAGACACAGAAAAGAATTTCGCTGACCGATAAATTTATTTAGTAAGTCCGGTATCGATAAAAAAATTTTAAATAATGCAAACAAGATGACAATTGAGAAAGTGGAACTTTATGAACTGTAATAAAAATTGATTTACCCATCTCTAGAAGATTGAACAAAATTCAGTTCAGATCGTGATATATATTAAAACAGAGTGGTCCAGAACAATGATAAGTTTGGACGGTGTCGAAAAATTTAGTTTGGACAGGTTCGGAAAATTTAGTTTGGTTGTGTTAGGACATAACGAAAGACGATGCGTCAACAGACACACGTTGCCATTATCAACGCGGACCGAACGGTGTTTCTCGGAAGTTTGAAGTTTTAAAATGTAGGCCAGATAAGAGCCCCCAGTGGAGACCACATCCTTTTTCAATTCAAACTCGCACGAAAGTCGCGTATCCACTCCGTACATCGATCCTTTCTCCTGTCTTCTTTAGTATCCCTTTCCCTCGGCCCTCATCCCCACTCTCTTCCAAGCTTCCTTTACCTTCCTTCTTTTCTTTCTTTCGTACATAAAGGCAGAGTCGTGAGTGAGTGCTCCGGTTGCAGCAGAAGTTCTTCCATTAACGATAACAATGAAAGATGGACACCGAATTTGGCCCCGATCACTCCTGACAAACACACGCACACGCCGCCATGTCGGAATGCGAAATTCCGGTTATCGAGCAATAAATATCGCCGTGGCGACGCGCATCCTGTTTTTCGCTAACAACGCGAGCGTATCTATCTTCCTGGGTGGGTTAAACAATTTTCTAGTGGCCGGGATTTCGAACTTTTGCGAAAATAACACTTAAAATCTGAGAACAATAGTTTTCGGAGAATTGTGACCGTAGAAAGAACGTTCGACGATGAAATGTTGTTTATTTCTATATAATATTTATATCTACATTATATTATAGTTTTATTCTGAATATATAGGGTGCAGCCGGAAGGGTTGCACAATCGAGCAGCGGATCAATCTACATGTAAACATAATTCGGAAACAAGGAATAACAGGTTTCATTTCGGCACCGCGTTTTCAAGAAATTCCAGTTTGAAATTGCAGCGAGTACGGTTAATGCGTCTGATCATAACTAACCAATTCTACTTACTGCGTGTATATACTAATCCTCGTGAACTCGACGAACATTTAAACTCGATTTTATTATATAAATTGTCTATTAATTTTAATAATAGAATAGGAAATATATTAAAAACCGATAATGTGACAGGCGGTGACAAGTTTAATGTGAAAGAAGATGCACATTAATTAGGGATTCAAACAGAATTATTACAGTTATAGAAGAGGAGGGAATTCTCACCAAGTTTTAGAAGCCAATGTCATTTAAAAGTTTGGAGGATTCTTAGACTCTTGAAAGGAGTTTGGTTTTATATTTTCTTATAAATTAGAATCTCTCCTATTGTAAATAATTTTTACAGATAACATGAGGAACGAAAGAAATTGATGTTTCGAAGCGAAAGTTTTTATACGATTTAAAAAGAAGATTCGCCTCGCTTCCTTCTGAATTTTCTGTTACGATAACGGGTAATCGTAAAACGAACAAAAGGAAATGGCTAATATGTCATCGGATGTTCGTTTCGCGTTTGGAAAGCGAGTAAAAGTGAAGTGGATTCGGTTCTGGTTATTTCAGTCGAAAATCCTGTCCATTAAGAGCTTTACTAATGGACTGGTAACACGTAATACAACGGGGTAAAAACTGGCGGTCCCATGTGCGCTGTTTTAAAAAACGCACACGACGAAGATTACTATACACGCTTCTTTTTTCTCATGCTTCGCAGAATTCATCTTACCGCGTCGGCAGTGATATAGAACTATAATTACAAAATGTAATTGGTTGGAATTGTTTTCTCAAAATTCATTGAAAACAGATTCAATACTATTATTCAAAATATCAGATGCTTTACAATTAAATGCAGAGAGTATTTATATACTTACATTACTAATTCGGAAAACTCTATAAAATACTAATGTTCTACTTCGAATATGTAACTCAAATATTTTTTGAAGAAGTGTACTTAGAGAACTTATTAATAATGCAAAAATTTACAAGTCGAGCTCAATAAAGATATTTCAAAATAAATATACTCGATTGTTAGTACTCTCGAAATGATACCATTCCAGATATTAATTGTATCAAATAAAATATTTCATTTTCGAAAATGTGCAAACAATTTAATATTTATAATAATCTACTATTTAGCTCTGATCGTTTATGATATGTTCAGCTTGTATAATGAATTTCCTCTACTATTTATTCTACGAAATTAATCAACTTGGCAAATGAGTATCGGTGTAACTCAAAATGGAATTTTGAAAGGTTATTTTTCGAAATTTCTTTTTCACGACCGAAGTTGGTGCTTTCCAATTGACATAGTATCGGCCCTGAAGAATCTTTGTACAGGTTTGTGACAGATATTCGTCGAAAGAAATTAGAAATATGCATGGTCGTGTGTTCGCACAAAAGTATTAGACATTCCAGATGCGTATCAGAGTTAATGCACGAAGCTGAAAGGACTCTGAAGGATCAAGCGAAGGAGAAGGACATGCCAACAGAAGGCGGTGGATTCCGGTGGTCGGAGTAGCTGGGCAATATCGAGCGTCTTGAGATGAATCTTCGACGTCCCTCGAGAACGTCCATGCGGATTAACTATACAGCGCTGTATAGCTCTCTCCACGGTTTCGAGGGTAGGGGGTGGCGAGCCCCTGAACATGGATAGGGTACTCAAGATGCTAGGCCACGTCGAGCCTCTTCATATAGCTTCCATAATCAACTGCATACCGCAGTGTTACCAGCGTCAGTGGTGCTATGGTCGCCCGTAGCATATGAATGGCGTCTGCCTAGGTGCTCTGTTTGTCTTGACGCTGCCCGCTCTTTCGTAGCCCCAATAAATAATCACTTCTCCCCGGTTACACTTGAAAAGTCTCCGCAACTTCTCTCGACAACTCCCATCAGGAACAACGTTAATTGAAATTCACCGTTTGGCCCGTTATTAGTTACCGCGACGCTCCAAGTAAATAATTTCGACGGGTCGATGCATCGATTAATTTGTCTGGCAATAGTTACATTCAACAAGTAGACTGGTATTTGACCGGTGCAAATAGCTATGAAGCTACATTATAGAATACCTACCTGCTTAACGTTATGTTTGCCCTCGAGATTCATCAATTTGGTCTGATATTTAAAGGGAGGAAGGTGCGTCGAAATATTAACCGCCTGCGTTAAACGTGTTTCAATTGTTTGCTACAACGGCGATCTGCAGGAAACGCTGCAGCCCGGCGCAACGCAAATCAATATGAAATGTTCCCCTGGATAAAGCTTTCGACTAATTGAGACGAGAAAAATTCGGGTTATTGCTGGAATTGTATCGGAACTTTTAATGCGGAATGTAAAATAGAGAAGTGTTTTTAGAACCTCGATTATGGTTCTGATGGAGCTTCAACCATTTCGGCTGTGTACCACCATTCTTAACTGTTTAAAGTGGTTTAATTTTTTAAAAAGGTAAGTATAGAGGAAAACATGTTTATACGTTGACTGAATCGCTATCTTCATGCAAAATAAAAATTGTCCAAGTCATTTGTATGAAATTGGACCTAAATGAAAATGTATTTTCTCTTTTTATCATCTTAAATAGTTGAGAACAATATAATAATGTATAAATTTTTCTAACATCTTTTCAGGATTGTATTTAATCTATGCGTTTCCATCATAAATTCATCAAATCCGCAATCTACATGAAAAACAATACCAAAGGGAGAGAGAATATTTTTTTATTACTGGAAATAAAATGGAACTTCATTCCTGTCTATAAAGTCACAGGTTTTATATGGAAATATGGTTTGAATCCAACAGATATTTCGCGTACGTTGTTCCTTAACAAATTCGGAATTTTCCCAGTACCTTTAAGCCGCGAATCTCGCAGGGAATGGAGAGGAGTACGTCGAAGGAAACAGAAGGGAGATCGGACACGGTGGCGAAGCCTGAAAATCAATTACCAATCACGCCTTTGGGTAAAGCCTCGGCGCCTCGTGTTCATCCACCGGAATATAATAGGAGTTACGGTGTCGTGCTCCGGGAAGGCAAGTGAGCACGAAGTTTGTCGTAATATCGATTTTCCGAAATTCAAAGAGTCCGGATTTAATATTATTGACATTATCGCAATAGAATCGCAGTCCTCCCGAACCCATTACCACAAGAATTGTAATAAAAAATTGTCTAAAATCGTACAGAGGGTGAACAAATTATTCGAGCCACGGTACAAAAAATATAACTATTAACTACCCGATGAACAATGCTACTTACACTGCTATTAAATACACATCTATAATTTTGTAACATTAATACTTCATACAAAATTGATAAAACTTCAGTGGAGCTAGATTTACTAAGGAGTATTTACAAATTCATTGGTTTAATGTGAAATTGACAACTTATGCAAGTAGGTGCATAACGAATATTAGGGAAAAATGTCTACTTGAAGCTAGATTTAATTTTGAGGTATCTTCCAAAAAGGAATTTCCCAGAAGTATTATTAGTTCGACTACAATCGATTTCTGTATTGCACATTTTCGTGAAAAACATTTCAGTAAAGCAATGTTTGTATGGAGCAACGTTTGGCGCAGCAGGATTCGATGGTCAAAAGAACGACGTATAGGAAAATAATTTGTTCCGAAGTTATAAAACATTTTTTGCAAAGTGAAAGGCACGTTGGTTATTAAGGCACCTTTCCACGGTGGGTGGCTCGTGATCGCGCAGGTTCGGTTTGTGCTTCTCGTCCGTCGGTTGGTAAACGTCAAAGGAAAGCGAGCTCATTTCGTGCTTTTGACGTTTATCGACAACGGACAGGAATCACGAACCGAACCTGCGTGATTACGTAGCGTCCCTTCCCATGGCGCGTTGTTTAGCAGGAAATGAGTTATGTATGGCGAGTCCACGCTGCATGGGTTCTTACTTCACATTACGTCATAGTAATCTACACAATATTGTTATTTGGAAAACTCCAGAACTGCTACATTATACTTGCAGTACTTATATTATATCGTTCAATGTGAATTTTATGCATTTATGGCAGAAAGGTATAAAACGCTAAAACAATGCTTTTAAGGATATTAATGTATGATTAAAGAAAGGAATGAAATGACTACTTGATCACAGATTGAAATATTCACATTTCCGATAAAATATCAACAGAAATACGGAATTTTCATGTTCCACCTCCTCAAATCTCATTTCCCTATTCGGAGCAGATTTTTTTAAACATGATTTCAATATATTTTTCTATTCCTATAAAATAAATTCTCATTCAGGTGATGGTCCGAGCACGATGGGCAAGCACTATGTGTGATTTTCAATAAAAACGTCGCGGCGTTTCGCGATGAGATTGAAAAGGAAACATCTTAAGCTTTTTACTTATCAAAAGCGATTTCGGGAACAATGTCAGGCATTGAATATGGCCGTTACGTCACACAGAAGCACAATCTCAGCTTCATCCGCGAGAGAACGGGTAGCGGAGCCTGTTTTCACTCCACTTTCATCGGGGGTGGCTTCGGCACGCAATACAACTATACACCGTTAAGCGGATGGGGTCACCAACGGAAACATCTCGACAAAATTCTCCATGGTCTCTTCACGTGAGCCGGCATTAATACTCGGCACTCCATGGTGACGTTTTCAAAGAACAATCATTACATTCCGCGTTCATAGAAAGGCGCGCAGAAGCCTGCCAACCCCTCGGTCCTTGGCGTGTTAGGCGGGCAAAAACGGCCGACAAGGAATTGAGATCGCGTGGAAGAGAAAGACGAAGAGAGGAGAATAATAGAAATCTGCCGAGGCGGGGTGGGGGTCTCTGCGAAAGAAGGTAGAAAGTAAAAGAAATGGGAATGGGAGGGTCCGCGAGAGGAGCGTGGCGCGCAAAGTGAAAAAGAAGTGAAAGGGCGTGGGCGTAATCGTGACAGGCAAAGTGTCCCATTTCTTTATGAATTTTATTTGTTACATTAAATTCCAATTGCCGACGCGGAGAGGATAGCCCTTCCGCTTTACATGACAAGACGGAACTTCCGACTGCACCGGGAAAGGGAGTGTTCGTCTAGATTTTTAATGCAAAATAAAAATTGGCTGCGTTCATGAATAAATGCAGTAGATAGTATTTAATTCTTGTTTTAATTATTTTGATAAGCCGAAATAAAAGTTTTTCGTAATAAAAGTAGAGACATTACGTCAATTAAGCAATTTTGCAAATTCATGAACAATACGATCTACATTTTTAAGAAAATGAAACAGGAAAGATTCCAGATTCCTTAAATATTCTAAGAATAATGTATTTATTTTGTTCTATGAGGTCCATACGGCGCGCCCAACCGAAATCGATAGTTACTGCGCGATGTCACGGTTTATCCGTTACAAACTTAAACAATATTAACTAAATACGCACAATAATTCCGTTCACCGTCAAATGTTCATGCAAACGTGCGGACGCTAACGCGGCAGGTAACCAAGTTGATGCGAATGTACGACTATGCCGATTAAAGGGTTAATTCCAGCGGCGTAATCGTCAGCGAAAGAGGCTGTGGGAGTCTAATGAAATCGGAGAAGTTGGCCGTATAAGGTTCTGATGGACGCCCGAGAACCTCGACCTCGAAGACCCTATAGCAGTGGGAGGGAAAGGAGGGGGCAATGGCTAAAGGAAGGGGGAACGGAGGGAGATACAGCCTCAGGAAATGATTATAAATGAAGCCATCCTAGTGGCTGGGGCTGAGACCGCGGCAAAAGCGGAAGAAGAGGAACTCAGCTGCCAAGGCGACAAAGTAAGAAGAATTGAAGACGATGTCAAAAATAAGAGAAGCGTATTTACAATGGTGTGAAATTGGACTGCTAGCCTGCGAGAGAAATGAGGGTCTCCGACTGTGCCGGGAAAATGATATTGTATGTTACGGGCTGTATCGTGAAGGTGACAGGGTGCCTGCGACTCAAATTTTTACTGCACGCAAGACCCGGACGCTATTCGATATTTATAATCCGCAGGAACATTCTTCGTCTCCGGGATACAGGTGCGGCGTACTCGTAAAAAAGTGGTTAAATGATGGAGGAAAAAGAAACGAATATTGCGTTAAATTTATTTAATGGCGGCATCCAGGCCGTTCCATAGGAAACCTGTACAAAGGATGTTTCGAAACTTTCCGACCAAACTGCGATAAAAATAATTATAAAATGTAAAGTTAGTTTCGTGGATGTTGTAATTGAAAATGCATATTAATATTGTTTTCATTGGCAATGAGTAAAATTCGATAATTATTGTTAATTATTAGGAGATTCTTTAATTTTGTAATATGTTGATAGCAATAAATTAATAATTTAAACAGGCAATTTCGTTTAAACTATAGGATATTAATATGGAATTAAAGTGTTCTCGAAGATCCGTTGTTGGTTAGGATCCAGCACGGCTAACTAATGTGTCTGACCTTTACATGGCATTTCTACTTGCGAGTAGTACGAAAGTATCTCTACGAGTACACGCAGTACGTTATTGTGAATATTTAACAATTACTTACACGTCGACTGCCATGTTGATTGAGAAATTTATGTTTGTTGTAATATGTTCGAAAGAAATACATTTTTTAATAATTATGTGTAATATTTGCATTTCCAATTTGTAGGTTCGAAGTACGAAGTTCATCCTTACTATTGATTAATGGAGAGAAGGGGGCAGTTATTATTCACAATATCTTGTCTTACTTCCGAAGGATTTGGATCGTTTATCATTCCAAAAATGTCTGTATCTATTCGAGTGTCATGAATTTCCATCACCTCGACAATCAAGTCTTATTTCGTGCGACTGCGATAAAATCGATTCTTTGCCAAATAGCGATATATTCCATAATGTTCGTATTATGCGTTGCAATGATTTATCCATCAAGCAGGCCACACGTGTGATTCAATTTTCAGGATGTGAATATGGACGCGTATTACATCCGCCATTCGCTTGTAACGGAAAGTGGGGTCACGGGTGGAAGCGATTTGTGTCGCGATTATGAAACAACCCTGGACTGCCATTCGTATATCTGGTTGCGATAGTAAATGTCTACATGTATTGTGGTGTCAGCAGCAGCCGCAACAACGCAAATGCAAATTTATTGTTATTCGATTATTCAGTTCGTGTCACCCTCACTTCGTGTGAACGTTAATACTATATAACGTCGCCGCTAGTTTCATGAGCCGATATCAAGGGAACCATTCGATTTCCATGAAACCTTGCTCTTAAGCCGCGGACAAACTTACAGGACAATCATATATATTTTGGAGCGTTCCACAGCTCGAGTGCGTTGTATACATGCGAGCCGTCCCCGCGACTGATAGCTGACTCAGTCGAGCTATGCGTTCTCCAGGTTTAATCGAAAGTACCATCGCCTACACAAATGGAATTAATAGATAACAGACCTTTATGCAAAATAAAAATATTTTACCTGAATTGCAACAAATTCGAATGAAATAGAAATTTATTTTCTAATATGTTTAATATGTTGAAAATTATATAACAGCATAACAATATTCTGAAATTCTTCTAATATTTCTAACATTTTAAATTACATCTACTCATTTCTGTCGTAGAAATATATTTCCCACGATTGAATACAATGAAAATAATTTTAATACAAATCACGATGGTGTCTCCTGACAGAGTGTATATGGATTTTAATGTTTGTAGGTATCCTTTCAAAGATAAACAATATTGTGTTTCTTCGGGAAGTGTTTACGGTGCGAAAACAAATTGCTGGCTTAATCTGAAGATTGCACGATGATACTTGAAGAAAATATTAGGTGCCCGTCACAACAAGGAAAAGAATGGAGCAGTTGACACCGCCAGTACTCTAGTTACAGCCTTATCCGGGGTCCCAAACATTTCATTCCCCTGCGCTTTCACTCGTAAAGCAGAGACTTGATAAGAAAAGCGGCTTACGGTACTTCTAATTTTCCCGCCAGCTCGGCAAATATTATGCATACACCGTGAATCTATGTCTCCGCGAGAAGATGATGTATTGTCGACCTCGACCTCTGCTGGAACTTATAGTCAATAACGGCAGACCGTGGCACAAGGAGGAGCGGAAGATAGAAGAGAAACGATGAACAGGGTCGCGTCTTATAAGCGTTCTTATGAGTAATCTATACCGTGGATATATCGATACTCTTGCCACTTGTCGTTCGCGTCGTCATAGGGCGAAAGTTCATGCTGTTCTAGTAGTGTCAATGTAGACACATCGCTCTACTTCGTGAAAACTGCGTGGACGTGACCGGGTCCCCAAGTATATGCAAACGCAACTTCCCAGAAACTACAGACACGAACAATTTATTATTAACCCCTACCGGTCGCAGCGCCGAAGATAGGAGTTATTTTTCCGAGAGATTCTCAGACTTTGACTGGAAAGGGTTACTAATATTATGCTAGAATTGAATACATCGTTATGCTAATTTATGTTAATTGTATTATTTTCAGGAAAATTTGCAGTTTAGATAATATTGATTTTTCAAAATAATATTTTCACATTTCTTTTATGTAATCACTCATTAAGTTTCGTTTTAACGAACGGGATCTCAACAAGGGAAATAAAATAGTATTAATATTTTCTAGTCTTTTTAGCCACAAAAATTTTATTGTCTTTGTAATAATATTAATAAATTGACAAGAATGCAGCGATATCCTAATTTTTGAAAATTATTTGACCGTTTTAAATGTCATCTACCCATTTTTCTCATAAATTAATAAAATCCACAGTTTAGTTATTAAACTATAGTTGACACATCATAAAATAAAAATACGTAGTGTTTTTTGAAAAAATATAATTATAATTCGCGAAATGTTTCAGAAATTTCGTGTTCGAAACACAGCTGGAATAATTGCTTGTTCTCTCGATTCGAATATCGTGTCTTAAAATTTTGTTATTGTCGTGAATAAAGTTATTTTGGTAGGTTCACCCGAGATTCCAATTTCACTTCATAACAGCGTCGTACTTCTGTGAGAAATACCGATGCGAGCGGAACGCTGTCGCACTCGAACGTACCTCGCGTCTAGTTAAATTTCACAGCTAGGATTTAACTTGAGTCCGCAGTTCGGAATTGTGTATATTAACAAGTCTTGTAAACTCGTAACAATATTCGGGTACCGTGCGAATTATAGTAATGCATATGTTGACATTTTAAAGATAATTGGTTTGAAATCCCCGTTAACACGATGTGAAGCATGCATTAATCTTTTTTAATCCTACGTGAAACGAGTTTCGAGAATGTAATTCTTTTTATAACGAATTTGGCAAATTCGCAGGGACATTTCGATAAATATGCTGGAGTCGTGTGAGTAGACATTAAAGTCTGATTGATTTTTTTTATTATTATTTACTATTATTAGTATATGCAGGATTAAAATTTACACTATATTACAAGAAAAATTAATTATATTGAATGGTATGGATGGTATAAAAATTAATGATATCAAAATCCGAAAATGTATACATACGTGGCGCGTGCCTGTTTTCCAGGGAGCCCCTCAATTTTAAGTTGCCACTGCATATCAGGTCGATATATGAATCTTTTAGTTTGAAACCGGGGGAATCTTCGCAAGACTGGCTGTGGCCTTGCGTTCGGTGCTGCTGGCGAGTGTAGGAAGGAAGTTATGAAGTGCGAGCATCCGTAGTGTGGCGCAGCACTGCTTTATAAACGACTTTTCGTGCGAAGTTTACCAGCATTCATCACTGACGACTCGACCTGAACCCCCGCGACCCTCCCATTTCCCGCTTCGCACTCCTTTATACTTCCCTGACATCAACTTAGCCACGGACGGTCGAAATAACACAGGGGTGGAAACACGAAGGTGAAACAATGAAAACTGACCTCGTATGGCTACGTTGTTACTATGAACGATAAATAAACTTGCGTTCCAAATACGCTTTTAAACGCTATGTTCTAGTATATAGAGGAACACTAGCTTTCGTCCATCCAAATAGAAAACATGATAAACCTTCCACTAGATTTTTTAATTCACCATTTATTTGTGTATAATAATTGGTTACCCAAATGTCCTTCCGCATAAGTAAACGTATATTGCGATTTAATTAGTTTGCATATTTAGTATTTCCGTATACAAAAATTTATATTAGCATAAAAATCTTATTATGCTTTTAGTGAAACAATAATTAACGATTAGCATGAATTTCAATTTGTTTTAGGTTTGTGACTTTAAAGGTAAGAAGCAAGGCATGATTAAACACATTTTGATTGCCACCATATAGTCAGTTAAAGCCATTTATTTATTTAGACCTTTTAAATCCTGAAGGTAACTATTGCCCGATTATCCGAGAAACAATCTAAAACGAATTTCTGTTTTGTTAATTACAAAATATTTATAGCTCCATTGAACGCTATACCAAAATAAAATTCAGACAATAATCACTTCAATCTGTAAGTAAAGTTTGGAACTAAATTACTTATTAGGATAATGTTGCCTAATATGAAACCACAGCTTACTTCCATCACAAAATTCGAGACTGTTGCAATGACGAAGTTTTGTTCCATAATTAAACCAATAGTAGCTACTTTACTGTACAACTGTGTTGAAATGAATTAAGCTTCTGGAGTAAACACATTTCGTGAGTATCATTGTTGAACGTTTCGGAAGTAGTTCGATCGAATTATAAGTGCTCTCAGAATGATAATTGTATAAACATTTTTTGCACATTATTGCAAACATGAATTGTTTGGTAAAATAAGTAAAAAAGGACGAAATAACATTTTGTTAACGCTTCGTTTTTTTTTAACAAGTTTGGAAGTTCGACGGATTCACGTGTTCTAAAATTCACAGTAAGTGAAATAGGTTGGCCATGATCAGACGCGTCAGCCGATTCCTATTCATTAGCACGCGCTACCGCTCAATTTTCTTACAAAATTTTTAAAAAATTATGGAACACGCATTGAAGTCCCTATTTTAAAATATGATCAATTAAACGTCAAATGTTTACACCACTAATAGAAACAATAAATATTGGAAGGAAATATATCCAAGAGCGAAATTACGCTAATAAACAACCCAGGCTGCAGGCGGGGAGGATTAATGAACATCAAATCCGAATGAATCATGGCGAGCTTCCACATCGTGGATCCTCTATTACACGCGTATGATAATAGTTACGCAGCGAGGAGCCGGCATTATTCTTTCGGCTCGCGTGGCCTTATTAAATCCGTCGGTGTTATTGCATCGCTCGGCGTTGTTTACACCGTGACTCGCTTGTCCAGGCATTTCAGACTGCGGGAGGTTCGATGCGAATTCAGAGGCGCGTGATGCAAAATAACACGACAGTGGTTCGCGCTTGGTTCGGCTTCAAAGCGGCAGGTTACATAGAGCGAGAGAAAGCGGGAAAGAGGTAGAGAGAGAGAGAAATGGGGGTGGGGGGTCTCGACTGGATTCGAGGGTAGACGATAGGTGCGCGCGCGGAACGGTTTGGAAGCACGTACCGAATCTCGGCTAATTCGGTCTAATTTGTTCGCAGTTAGATTGGAGCGCCAAGAATTATTCACAGGCTGAAATTGTTGGTGGTTAAGCGAGCCTCGGGAAAATCGCCGGCCAACCCCCCGTTTCGTAGGTGGAGAGGGGTTACAAGTGCGCCCCCGACGAGGAAGGTCGAGGGTGAAACCCGATGGAGTATTGGGACGCGGGGAGGAGGCGGGCAAGGAGGCATCGTCCAACCAAACTCGATTCAAAATTGACCGTATTATTATATGTCCTGACCAGGCGCGGAGGGTTAGACCGCAACGCGTGCTACCTCCCGCTTTTCCGCCCGGTGTTCCCTTCACCGCCTCTCCACTCTTGTTACGAGCTGGAGATGAAGCAGGAGCAGGAGGAGAGGTTTCGGGAAACGTGGTCGGCCCGACCTCCGCGGAAACTATGGCGAATTGTAGCAGAAAGCTGCCGCGTCGAATTATTTCCGACCGCAGGCCACGACCATTTATAATTTAATTACCATGGCAATTCCCGGAGCAACCTGGCTCTTTGGCATCTATATACATACATACGTACGTACGTACCCCAAGCAATCGTACATATTCCACCATGTAACGCTGTCGGTTCATCACGCACGCAGTTTCGGGATCCATACCGATCGACGGAGTTTCCAGGAATCCTTTGATCCCTTATACAACTCTCCGTCCCTGTTAATTTATGGTTTCGGAAGCTTAGTTTAAAGGTCCGCGTAAACAACTTGATCCCCTCCCGGAAAGCTCCATTGTTTTTCAGGTCCCCGGGATCGCTACCGATAAACAAATATATCGATGTATTTATATTTATTGTGCGAGTGCGTTGTGCACCTTTATGCCGTGCTTCGAGCCCGGAAATTGAACTCATCAAGCCAATTTACTAATTATTGCTTGAATGGATTAAACATACTCGTTTTTTAGTACAGTTACGTGGTGTAATACTACCTTCTTTAAAACGTTATCGTCCTTTTAGAAGCGTCCGGATATTACTGTGATTCACTGTACATTTACTAGCCTACATAACTGAAGTCGTATATTTCGAAAGAAATTAGAAGCAGCCTTCCCCTTTCCGCATAAATCTGCGAGCAGTAATGCGCATCATGTTTCATTCAAATTGCCTGGGAATTTGTAAGATATACAAGCCTCCTGGAATAACAATCGAGAATGTGGACTGTGGGATCGCTGTATAAACTCGAATTCTTCAAACAACTTATAGCTGCCATGGGGTACTTTCGGTTTAGGGACGGCGAGGGTATAAGGTGCATATACGCGTCTACATATGCACGTAAACTTCTGGTGCCATAACCCGGCACACGATAGAGATCGTTCCCACAGGTTCCTCCATACGTGCGCGAACAGATGTAGCTTGTATGTGTGTGTGTCTACGTGGGCGGAACATTAGAAATAAAAAAGGGGAAGGAAGAAACGGAAGAAACGAAAACGACGATAGGTATCCTCTGCGAAACTTTGAATATAAACCCAGAATCAGGCGGCGGCGTCTCGCGTCGATTTATTCACGTGTTTGTTCACGGCGGAAAAAGTTTTGCGGTTTGTCAGCGCTTTTAGATTAAGGGTAAGAAAAGGAACGGTGGGTAGGGAAAGTGGCGGAGAACGAAGGGTGGAGGGCATCGAAACCTCATAAAGTCCTTACAAATGCCTTCGTTTGGTATGCTCACGTCCCAACCCACTAAAAGAATAAAAACCACTTTGGTCGAATTTCGTCCGTCTTGTTGAAGCCCGCTGCTGATTGGCGGGATCGAACACGTCCAAAATTCCACTTAATACTAGAACTACCGGACCAGCCAAAATGACTGGTGCGAACTTTGTGCGATTAGAAATATAAGAGTATAAATATGTTATACTGAGAAATTTTTAAAATAAAAAATAAATAAATGCAATATTGTCATTATTATAATGCAATGTTTGCCAACTGTGTTTAGTGCTCGGTAATTCTAATGTTAACGAAGCCCCAGTTGATTTTTATTATAGTCACGGTCTTTTCAATCCAGAATATTGAATTACTACTTTCTTTTTTTAATACAATAGATCTTCCAATCTGAGACTGACGTATGCGAATATACAATTATTGCAAGATTTGGAGTTCTACGCGAAACTATCATCATATTTACTGTACATTCCTATCATTTATGATAAGCTCTAATTACCTGTCATGAATAGATGATTCATTACTCGAAGTTTTTTAATGATGCAACTGTTAGACCAACTTCCGCAGTGTTAAAAAATGACTAGCGTTATAAAACCCGCCTAAGTCAACACTTGTTAAAGTCCACAAGTTTCGAGCTTCCTCGAGCCAAAGGAACTTCAATGCGATCAATGTCGCTGAACGTTTCACTGTAAATATTAGTTTTCAGGCGTGGCAGACCTAGACAATATCGCACTCAAAGTGTTAAAAATGCGGAAGAGATTCCAAAAGATTTTTCGTGACCCAGAAAAACATGGAACAGAATATTCTGTGGAAGAATAGTAAATTGAATTCCCTCGTACGCTCGCCGTTTAACATTGTTACTCGAATAGGACCTTGTTTGAGACACGTTGTATTCAAAATACCGTAGTTATGCAAATTAATCCGAAAGGGGTCACGAGGGTGTTAAATAACAATTGGTTTTTCGGCGAGCATCTTACTCAGGTTTTCACCTATTTATTGTCACCTTTCTCTATTCCTCTGTTCCGCAGACGTTTATTGGGATTCTCACGATCTATTTTTCCTTTTTACACCCATCATATAACCCCATGGCGTAGGCGATGAATTGACAAGAACAGAACGACACGAGGCACGTTTCAATTCGAATTCAGGATAGCCAACGACGTCGTAGCTTTACGGCGCAATATGGTGGAATTCCTGACAGTCGGTGAAACTGGCGGTCGTAACTCGTAAATAACGAGGAACACGTGAAAACGCAGGGGTGAGCGTTTACTCTAAAACCAGTTTTAATATCCGTGTTATTCTTAATAACATCGACGGCCCAGAAAAAAAGAGGGAACGTAATTTCGCAATGGCGCGTAACATAGTTCGATCAACGGTATGCTGCAAAGGAGCTTTGTTTCGATCCTTCCCCTCACCCCCTCGCGCCCGTCTACGCCCCATTCCAGGCTAGGTAAAATTCGCCGTGAGATGATGGAAAAATATTTCATTAACCCCTTGATAACCTTCGAAGTAGCCTTAATACTTTCTTCGGCATAACTTTCTATGGGATTCAGCTCTATCTGCTTCATACTTCAAATTGCAAAGTTCCTTTGAAGCATTTTTATCCATATTCTTTTTGCGCTGTGTCTACGGCTAAGGTATGAAACGAATTCTTGTAATTTAACAAGGAACTGCGCCCCGAATTTCACGAATAACAAAACAACACCTTAGACATGCTACTAGACTACAAAATGAATTTTGTATGCATTAATCCACTATATAATTCACTCATCCCTTCCTTCACTGCATTTCTTCGTGGATATTTTTTAAACAGCATTGTTACTGTGAGATACTGATAAGGATTTAATATTACATTAAATATAGAAAAACGTAAACTGTTCAATTAAAAGGAACTAATGTAATAAACTAGGAACTAGTGTAATCAAATAATGTAATGTTACCGTTGTACTGCGTCAAAGTTTGTATTCTGTATTTCACCTGTTCGGTCTTCTGATAAATGCATAAAATCTGCAGTAGTAACACCAATTGAAAGCACTACCACTAACCATTTAATTCTGCAGATTTAGCCCTTTACTTTTAGGATTTATAATTATCTGATTCTTTATACGCAATACTTGTGATTTCGAATTTCGTTAAAGACTACAAAGTTTAAATATCTGAGATTAATAAATAAATATCTTGCTTATAAGTAACTGCATAATTATGCAGTGTGAATGACAAGAGAGTGTGAATATTTAGAACATGGGAGGTTTTCACGATGCAACTGAGAGGAGAGCAATAAACCAGACCTAGTCACGTCGCGTCGGCCTAACGTAACCAGAACTCCAATGTTTTCGTTTGATGTCGGGGCACAAGAAATAAATTTCATTGAATTTCCTGGTTTTGCAGTGATGGAAGGATTTTACAGCCCTCTTACGTGTCCGATGTTCTCTCCCTCGCGTTTCTTCCTCTTACACGCCTCCCCGTTTTCATCTTTCTCTCACGTTCCCTTTAGCTTTTAGAACAAATACTTAATCCGAATAGCAGGCATTTGCCTAAGTAAGTACCCGCCATTCAAAGCAGCCTCGTTTTATGCCCGATGCAGCACTCGGCCTTTTCGATCGTCCAATCTTCTCTTTCTTTTCACTTTTCAAATAATGTCTTCTCCCCACGATACTCAATCCGAATTTGTTATAATCCTTAATTCCGCAGCAATTAAACCTTCAGCCGGAAAACGAGCGCAATTACGCGGTTACTACTTGTTGTGCAAAACGTCATTTCATACGTGAACCCTACATAATTACAGTGAAATATAGAATTCGAATACTGATAACTAAACTACGAATCTATCTGTATATCAGTTGCATGAAATAATATTTCAATAAAACGTTCTTTTCTTCTTCATTCATCCTAATTCAAGATAAAACATTAACATCTGTTAATCAATTTTGTTATAAATGCATTAAGTCTACTTATAATACTTTATCCGACACGTGAAGAAGGTTCCAAATAAAGTTGAATAATCTAAATATCATTCAGTTCTCTTCAGTCAACAAATTGTTGTATTCTTATCATACAAATTCAAACAGTACATATTTGCAGTAGTACCAAAAAGTATTTGAACACTATATTTGCCATTCCAGAGGAGCAATCGATAATTAAATTGTGATAATTTTGTTAAATTAACAGAAAATCGTACAATATGTTTTAAGCAGTTGCTAATAACTTAGTTACTAGAGTTAATTTTTAGAAAAAATTTTTGTGGTGCTTCCACAGACGATTTGTTAAGATAATAATCATGTTTCCTGGAATTTCTTTCCAGATTTTAACGTTTATACCAAATGGATGGCTAATGTATGATTGTTACTGACTGACGGAATACGTTCCCCGTTATTTAAGACCGCTCATGAGGTTGGAGAGCACATAAATGAATAACATGGACTAGTTGCCATAACACTATAGGCCGGCACGATTTGAAAGCCGCTTATGCGCGCTCTTCAACATTGGCGCACAATACCATGGATTGCCATTAAGTATAATCCTGCGTTTATTCGTAGTGGAGGTCCAGTGCATTATTTTGGTTCATAACGGTTAAAATCGCAGGGCCCTTCGCGCAGCATTTGAATAATCTCCTTTAATTTTCATTATAATGACCCCTTTAGAAGTCGGGAACTACTTAAATCAATTGTGATAGAGTTTGACCAGAACTCCACCGAAATTTTATGATAATCTTCATCTGCTCACCCGCACAAACGCGCGCGCGTACCAGCACAAACCCCCGGAACAGCATACGCTTACTCCAAAAAAGAGACGTCGGTGTGTACACATTTAGAGGTTTGCGTTGCTCTTCAGAGTGCATTAGATCGATGAAGCTTCTGATGCATTACTGCTTCTTCGAGTTGATGGATAGGAGCTACAAAGATAGGCGTGCTCGCCGGTATTTATAATGCACATGGCGTCGCGGAGCTGGAAGAGATTGGAAAAATTGTGCAGTCGTTGCTCTCTACCATAGTGTGTGGATTGTGCAGTTCATGCAAATTTGCAATTTCGAAGACTCATTAATGAAAACAGGAATTAAATCGATCTCATTATATCAGTGAATCTCTACAAGATACAATCCCAGCCAAAAAGATACGCAGCTACGTTTCAGAGGATGTTAAAGGGAAGAAGAATTTATCAAATAAAGATAATTAATCGGCTTAAATGCTCCATTTTAAATGAAGGGTATTTAAGTAATATGAGGCAGCATTTGGTAGTACCAACGTGGGTTTAGAAAGCGCGCAGAACACGTCTGGGCGAAATGATGACATCAAGATAAAGACGACGTAATTCTAACGCGGAGCTCCCGGATACAAAATACGAATATGGAAACAATTACGGGTGGGGGTTGCAAGCAAGAGCAGAAACCAGCTGCCAGACAATTAACGAGGCGCATTAGTTCCAAGTACTTCACTTTGGGCTGTTGGGAAATGAAAAATCGAGGCTCACGGGGGTTTCGATTTTCGAAAGGCTGCAGAAGACCTGGAAATGGAGCATCTCATTTAGCAAGCTGTCCAAACTATCATTTCGTCGCTAAGCTGCAGGCTTCAAGTGCGACCATTGTTTGGGAATGGCGCTCGGGAATGAGCGGCGAAGTGAAGATAGACTCAGACACGGGAGCCGCGTCATTACTAAGGTTGTTGATGCCGGCAGTTCATTTCCACCTTCGAATCTCCAGCGAACACTCTCTCTCTCCTCCCTCCCGCTGTCTTCCCTGCCCCCTTCCTGTCTTTCCTCCTTCCTAGTTGCCGGCGCAAGGGCTTGAGAACGGAAGTTGGATCTGAGACTCGGAGACAAAACGGGGAGCAAGCATCCAGGGTAATCCTGCAGGAGAATGTGACGTAGCCCGGTCCTTTCCTGTCACCTCCTCCTCATAAAAATAATTGGGATTCTTCGAAAGAAACACAGCCAACCGTGAAATGGACAAGCGAAGGCTTGCGGCATTCCTGCCGGAAAGTGGCCTCGTAAACTTGTCCTTTGACAAACTGATCTTATTGGTGCTATTTGACGCCTCGCTGAATAGCAGTAAAAATAAAATGCCCAACGTAATTCCCCCACTGGCTTGGAATTACGGATCCGTCGTATTTCCTTGCAAATTCCTTCTCTACATAAATAATTGTTATTGGTAATATAGTTCTAAGAAATTATATTACAGCATGTTAAAATATTTTTTAAAGATACCGCTCCAGATTATGGGAAGCGTAGTACACGTACCTACCATATGCGTATACAAAGTGTTCGTACATCTTTTAAAGACCAATAACTTTTTCAGAAGTACCTACAATCACCTATTCAGAAAATCATATAGTACTCATTGAGTAAGTACATATGTACATAAATATATTAAATACTTTAGTACTTCTTGCGAATTCTTCTTCTTTGTGGAGAAATAATATATTCATGAATTTATGAAATATGATTTTCATGCAGTAACATTGGCATTTAGTTTCATTGAATATGCACTGCCAACTTGCCACACGCTGCCCTTCCGAACAATGAGAACAACAATAACAGTTACAGTCCGTACCAATACCCAATTATTGAAATATGCAACGTAGTATCCAATAAGGATTACACAAAGAAAATTCCGGCACTGTGAAATTGTATTCATAATCCTACATCATTAATGTTTATCAAGTACAAATTTTACAAGGTACCCTGGCCATTAATCATGCAAATGTACGTAATACGATACGACTTGTCGGTATCAAATAATCTCTGTGTGTATCAATCAGACCTTTCGAGGTGAATGCATGCTCGTCGGAAAATAATCGACGACAGTGTCGACCGAACAAGATCAAGGTATGCGGGCGCGTTACGTCTGCTCCATTTTGTTGAGGATGCGCGGCACATTATTAACGCGAATTCTACCAGGCTAGTGTCCTTATTTCATTAAAATGCTCGACAAACTGCCGGCTAATGGCGGGGCTCATTGATCCGCTGTTGAACGAGAGATCGTGATCAATATTCCCATGCGACGCGAAAACTCGAGTACAAATAGGAGGGGTAGCTAGGGGGTACGGCGAGAGGGTAAGAGAGAGTAGGATCTTGCGAGGGCTTTTTGCTTTGTGTTCCAGTAGTAGGAAAGGTCTCGTTTAACGACGCCCCGGCGAACGGAAACCGGTCGAACGAAATCGTAATTAACCACAGTGAATAAGCTTCCGAATTTAATTAAGGATATTGAATGGTAGCTGAGGAATAACAGGCAGCTCGACTATATTGGCTGCGGTGTCACAAAGCTAGGCAGGGTACGGCACGGCGTATCATGCTCAAAGCTCGTTCAACCAGTGCTTTGATGTGGTCGCGGCCAGTGCGAAAGCGTGAAGCACAAACAGACAGTGTACGAAAGCCAAGGGAGGAACCGATCTGCTAGGACCACATAGGGCTTACTCGCAGACTTCCGGCCAGAACTTGCCGAAGAAGTGGCAACTTTATGTTTCCTGTACACGAGGTTCAAGCTGACCCGCGGGATATTCATCGATGAACATGAACCACTCTCGTTCTTGACGTCTATCCACTTCCGCTTTGCCAGAAACCGTCCATAACTAACTCTGTCGCAAGGAAACTTACCAAACACTTCCACCAAACAGGGAGAACAGAAGCACAGTGTCTGGCGTTATCTACTTGCATTCGGTATCGCGGAATGTTAGACACTTGACTAATATAGAGCGAAAATGGAACAAACACATTAGTCATTACACATTAGCAGGGTCTCTTGGATTTGTAAGCATTAATGCGATGAAAATTACAGTGGGTGTACAAAGTATGCAAATTAAACGAAAGCTTTTTAATCTATTTTTTTATGCAAAATATACTCGTGAATGGCTTTCATTGCCAATATATTGATGGATTTCGAATTTCTTGTACTTTTGTCTCCCATTGTACCTCCAGAACATCCTTAATAGCAATCCATTTTTATGCGACCAGTATAATAATTGCATTCCAGTTTTCTATGATGCATCGATGTTTCGAAATTGCACATACATATTTATAAATATATTTTTACTACTATGCAACGACTGCATATGTGACACATAATGTAGGGGATTTAAATAATACACAAGAAAATATAATTGAGGTATTTTCAAAAATGATATTACTTTTGAAAAACCCACAGACTCTTGTATTATAGAAACTGTTTTAAAATAGAAACAACAAACCGTAGATACTATATTTATCGCTGAATATACATAATATATAATAACGAATGTTTTCACGAGATTTCAGGTGGCCAGTATCTTGCAATATTTCAACCAAATTATTCGCAAAATCAGTTTAGAATCCGTACTAATTGAACCGGGCTAGATTGGATATGCAAGAGTTTAGAAAAACTCGTCAGTGCCGATGCTCTTTCAACAAATTAATGTCGTCGGAGCTAGTTTAAATGGAGAAGTTTTGAAGGATTTAAGAGCTTCCTGTGATGTTTGCAGTTCACTATTTATTTACGGAAAATATCACGGCTTGACTAACGAAGCTGGAACTTTTATTTCTGATTGACCGTGTCGGAGTACCCGTTTGGATTTCTGCAGTTTGTAAATACTAGACTGCGGATCTTTATGTATTTACAGCAATTTAGACAGAGTTGCATCAGAAGCACTTCTTTATTATCTAGCAAGAATATTTATTAATATAGTAGAGTTCTATATAATCCTTTTCTCGTCAAATAATTTTTACAATTTGATGTCCACGTAATCAAATTATGAATTTCCTATTATATATTTATAACCCCAGTTGTTATTCACTCTCGCGTTCCACCATTAAGAAAATATTAAACAATAACAAGCACGAACATTATCAGCATTCTTGTACAAAACCCTTGTAACATAAAAAGAGTGTTAGTGTTTTCATAAAAGTTTACAGTCATTAAAAGTGAGACGCAAACAGGGAAAATGAGGTAAAAGAAAAATGCTGCTGGAAATATTAAGGAAAGTATAAAGAGTGTGCCTTTACGGTAATAATGAGTTTTAAATTGCTAGAACAAGCTCGCAATTAGAAATAATAAAGAAAACAAGACCGTTTAAAGTTTTGAAAACTGGGAACGGTAATGAAAATACCATACAGAATAAAATTTATGTACACTATTATAGCGCTATTGTATACGCATTTCTGAAGAAGTATAATATACAACGACGTTCTATTGGCCTGTCTTTCGCTGCAGATTTTTGCAAGCGCATTCGTATTTCTCTACTTTGTGAAATATCTATGACGTCACATAATACGATTTGCATAATATCATTGACCTGCACCTTACCCCCGTGCGCTGACTCCCATCGTATTCATTCGTCCCGACGTAATGCCTCTTCACATGTTACGTATTATGTGCCCGCACGACGTCATTGTAATACTTCAATGGCATAATCCGCTATTGTGAAAGATACGTACCCGATTTCGCCGTATTTCCACGTTCCGCATAACCTACCTAACACTAGTCACGCTTTGTGCATTTGACCCGACAGCCATCACGGACACCCGCGATTACGAATGAAAAAGAATGCAAGCTGTCTCACACACTCGCCTCATTCTTAACGTTCTAAATTTTCTAACAAAAATATATTTTCAAGTACCAGTCGTGCCAGAAAATCGATCAACACGTTGACTAATGCATCACCTGGGTAACAGAATTATGTCTCTTCAGATTTGAAAATGTTACATTAAAATGTTTCAATTCATTTTTATTTCTATTTAGTTGAATAAAGTATAAAAATGTACTCTATGTACGTATTAAGAAATAAGTAAATGAAACTGCGATACAGTGATTCATGTTAATATTTGGACATTCTTGAAAAGACAATAATTTTTTAAATATTGAAATTACCAAATTCACAAACAATTGCACCATTAGTTTAAAAACGAAAGGTGACCAAGGAAAAATAGGGATGTCTATCCTATATGTGAAGAAGACGCGACAAGGTGTGACCATCTGGTGTCCTTCGACGCGCTAAGATGCAATAAAATTCAGCTAGCCATTATTTTTTAACGATGGCAATTGTCTGAGAGGAAAGGTGTCAGAATCTGGTAAACAGATGACACACATCTTAAAATTTTACTGACGATTGTAATATCGTTTTACAACCTGACATTATTTCGCTGAAAACAGCTTATAGAATGTTATATTTGTGCAGTAAACGAACTATTACAATTGATGACGTACAAAATGAACTACAACTAAATAAATATAAAAAACAATTTCATTTTAATTTAGTTGAAAAACTATACTATTACCGTCAGCATTTTTTCTCTTTTCATCTTTTTTCTTATATGTTCTAATAAATAATCCTTTCATTATTCTTCAGAAGTTAAATTAATATGACTAAAATAAATGACTTTAATTTTATTCGCGCTATCAAATCAGGTTGACTAAATTATAAATAAAGCGAGAAAACAATTTTCCTCAAATACAAAGCGTACTCTCCGCCAGTCGGAAAAATTCTTTAGCAGCGTTTTATTAAAAATCAGTCGAGAGTGTTATTCCGTATAAAAGAAACCGTCTCAGGTGTCAGAGTATTCTCAGGGTGAGCGCGGTTGTGTTCGTAAATTTTAAATATAATTCCAAAGATCCAAAATGAAATCCAAAGTTCTGATTGGCCGAGAGGCTATCTCGAAGTCGTGCGAGTTTCGTGAAGCAAGAAAAGCTTGCCCTCGGAGACGTATGGGAACAATTTCCGGGCGAAGCGGATTCATCAATGCTGGAGGACTGGATTTAAGATTCCTCCCGCATCGCGGAAGGACGAGTAGAGGTTGAGGTAAGTAAGGAAAGGACTGAGGTAAAGGTTGGGAACGAAGATCCAGGGATGCACCTTAGAATCCCTGCAGACTGACGCTCCCCCGTAAAGAGTATAAATGGTACGTATAAGACGGTGTCTTCCTCTTCGGCGCCGCGGACGCTTCAATACCGGCAGGAAAGGTGGGCGGCGTGCAACTGAAAATTAATTTATTGGAATCGTAATGGAAAATGCAAAGGCTCTGTGGAAAGAATGTACCAGAGAAAACTGCTGGAACTCGTAATTACAGAAATGTATCTCCTCCGTCAATGCTCCTTTGCCTACGAGTTCATTTATTTAATTTCGAATCTACAAAACGAGAAACGAACGTGAATGTGATACAGAGAAAATTACGCGTGCCACACTGCATGGAACGTAATTAATATCATTTTTCTTTCGCCAACGATTTTTAATCTCGTTGCAATGGTAACACTAGAAATATCCACTAAATGCGACTGACGTGTAATATTGCTATGCCAATGAAATTGTTTCGCCTGAATTATAAGTAACAGAAGCCGAATAGAAATGCTTTCTCTTTTTTTAATAATTCTGATAATTCATGTGGAACTAAGTAAGATGTTAGAAACCCGTGAACAATTATTTATACTAAAATTACTTTTAATATATAAATGCAATATTAACCCTTTGCACTCGGAGCTATTTTAACTCAAGGATCAAACGTTTCTTCTGACCTAAAATATTTCCATTCTCCATGATCTTTTACATTTGGTAGATACGAAATTGATATGATACCTAATACAATACTTAAATGTTAAATAATTGGTTAGGATAATAGAACAGTAATTTTTAGTGACGCCGCAGAGACGCCTCTCGAGTGCTAAGGGTTATTGTCACAAAGTTTAATTAGAACGCTCGACAATGATTGCGTGTTCGTGAGTTCAGGCAGGGGTTCACATTACGAGATATCAATCAGAAGCATCGCATGAGGAAGAATAGTTAAAAGAACAAAAGTCCGAGAATAGGTAAAGGGCAGACGCAGTTCTACTGTTTGACGTCAGTTGCGCCACGGTGTGCGCTATAGGACTTCAAACGGAAGAAAATTATAAAAGACCGTGTGATTGTACTGGAAGCTAAGTCATTTGGTGGACGTACATAAAAGAGGGTGTACTAATAACACGCGAAATATATGTGCCCTTACAGATGAATTTGAAAGGGCCTGCATGACGTTCCAATTATGCATGGTAGGTCAGAAATCGTAGCACAATGGGGCAGGAGGTGATTCTGCATATAAGAATAAACCGAAAAAAAGGAATAACATTTTTTCATTCGACGCCTCGTTTTTTATATAGCATGGTGTATAATACAGGGTGAGCCGGAAATCGTAGTACAACCGGGCAAGATGCAAAAATAAATCGACAAAAAGGAGTAGCATTTCTTCGTTTGACAACTGGTTTTCGAAAAAATCAAGTTTAAAGTTCCGCCAGGTTCGCGTGCTTCAGTGTATGCAGGAAGTAGAATTGGTCGACCATGATCAGACGCGTGAAACGATCCCTATCAATTCGCACGCGTAATCGCGGAATTTTAAAACTCTATTTTCCCGAAAATAAATGTTACACGTGACTGTAAAATTTATTAGAAGCATGTACTATTCATAAGCTACGAAAATGTTTAAAGGTACATTTGTACAGGAGTTTACACGGACGAATCTCCGGCTCGAGTAATCGAGTTAATTTCGGATTCACCGTGAAATCATCTGTAACAAATCGCATTGTAATCTACCGCCGAAAATTGGCTTCCGGTGGTTCCAGATTACCACGCGTGTGATTGACAGGAGCGAAACGTCTTCGGGAGATGGTTCGCCAGCCGACACCGAGGGGTGTGTAAATAATTTGCGCCACTGTGCCGCCGCGACGCCACCGACGCCGACGCCGTCGTCGTTTCGACGAGAATACAAGCTCCGTCGAGATCGGGGGGCGGAACGGAAGGAAGGAGGTTTTGTGTCGGCGACGACAATCGGCGTTTATCGGCGATTCGTTTCTTCGTGTTCGACGGAACGCCATCATTTCCATTTTTCGCATCCGCTCCGCCGAACAAATTTAATTGGTTGTCCGCGGGTACTGATAAGTACTTTTATGCCGATTCGGTTCGTTGGAATAAATTGGAGCGGCGTGACCTGACATTAATTTTTATTCGGTATTTTAACCCAGTGTAGTATTTTATTTCGGCATCCAACACCGCTTTGTCTAACGATCGGCAATCAATGACTTTCCGGGAACGGTTGAATTGTTGTATTTAAGTTGATGCGAAAATAATCGTGGTTTTCGTTCTTGAATATCAATATCACAGTCAGTAAAAATAGTAATATTGCTTAATATTCGGTAACGTCATCTAATCATTTTGGGATTATAATATAAAAGCAGATTTCTAGGCTTTCTTTTGGTACAGCATAATTACTAACGTTTGACTTTGTTAGTAGACCAGAGGGAAATATGCAAAGTAATTACACTAAATTATTTTACATTTACCAAGCATAAGCCCTGTAAATAATGAAGCAATACTTTCTATAATGAAGCCAACTAAATATAATTAAAAGTTAATAACGTATTCAGACGCAAAAAATAAACAATTAGTAGCGAAAATCACTAAAGTAATTCTGCGAGAAATAACGTAAATATCGAAGCGATGTTAATTACGAAATATTTCATGAATTTTTCTTTGCGATCGTTTCGAATTCGATAATTATATAGTTATTGCGAGCAGAAAGTAACTTAAAATGGGAACTTGTAAATATAAAGCAGTATAATTAAATAATAATCTCTATCTTTTTCTACTTTACAGATGTTAGTAAAATGTTATTAAATACAAGAATAATAAAAACATATTTTTACATAAAATATTTACTCTTATCTTTCTATAGATATATGTCTTTGTTTATAGAAATGTAGTTTCTGTCTATAGAAATATAAAAAATAATAAGGATAAGGTGACTTTTTATTTAGTTGACTAGAAGTGATATCAGGTTATTGGAGCTGAAATATATAAAAGACTTGAAATTTATATTGCCGAGGCGATAAAATCAAACTATTTAGGGGTTTAACTATTTCAGATATTTGAGATTACTATCATCCCTTTCCGTTCACATTCTGTATCCGGCAAAACACAATTTCTATTTAAACCGGTGCCATTACATCATTTATAACGTGAGCGATATATTTTTTGCACAACAGATTTTTAATTTAACAGACAGCTGTGTTCAACACAGTGAAAAAAACGTAGAAATATAAATCCTATTTAATTAACATTGGTAGGCAGATCCGTGCAAACAAATAACACTCTCTCCCCAGGTTCATTCGCGTTTGATACTATCTCCCTTTTTCACGTTTTACACCCCGATCGCTATATCTCTTGTTCCCGATATTGCCGAATGATAAAGAGCCGGTTAATTGCAATTAAATCAACAAACGCATAAAATACCTGTGCATCGTTTCGACCCTCTACCAGGCGCGCGCTCGATATCACGAGTGCGGTAATACGGGATACACATGCGTGTCAAAAGTGAAGAGGTTTTCGAGAGTCTGCTACAAAAACATCGGAAATACGAAATGCCACTGTGTAAAACAACTTTCATGTTGTTCTAAGCACTATTAATGACGATATCGCGGCGACAGTTTGTGTAAAACAATATTTAAGAAAAAGTATGCGCATAGATGTAATTTTTTAACATTGGATCTGTTCTCAAATTTCGAAATCAAAGATTTCAAAGAAAAACGGACAAGTATAATTAACAAATATGTTGACCTTGAAGTCACTTTTGACGTCTTCGCTTACAAGATCTATAAAAAATTCGCCGTGGAAACCGAATCGGTCACTTCCTACGAGCAATCTAGTATTGTATCAAGTACAGATTGCAAAACTTGTCGACAAAGGGGCGTCGGCGTCGCGACGCGAAGCATTAAAACTGAAAACAGTATCATGTTCAAACAGTAATTGTGCGTGGGCGAAGAAACGTCTAGAACGCGACAGAAGTTGACGCTAGCGGTGTTCAGAATGCGGGATACGAGATGGGGTATGGGGGATGGTGGCTAGAAATTCGAAATTCTAGCCGAAGGTGCCTGCAAGGAGAGAAGTTTACGAAGAAGTTGTTTACGAGAAATTCCCAGGCGCGCGCACGGTACAAGGAAGAGAGGCAAAGTCTTGCTTCGACGCTCTGTAAAGCATCAGTCAAATCTTGTTGCTATATTAAAACGCAAGAATTCGGCGTGCTTGCACGCCCCCAGCCCAGCGAACAGCCCAGCCAGCAGCGTTGCGAAATATTGCTACAGTTAATGCTCCGCGTAAGATCGTTTAATTATCCTATATATGCTCAAGCAACGACGTAAAGGCGACTTTTACATTCCGGAACAAATTTTAGTCGGACGCGGCGCTCACTTTCATCAGCTGTCGCTTTTCGACGGCGAGACCGCGGCGGCCTTTAATTACGGCCACGCCTTCTACAAAATTAAGAACTCGACGCAATAAATAACGTTTTAATCAGAGGATTCCTAGCTACTCGACTCGCCGGAGAATGAATCGGAGAGGCCAGGGTGCAAATTAGCGACGGGGCGCTGCGCTATTATCTTAACCCCTTTTCCGCCAAATTTACCGTTCTTACCAACTAATTGCTAAGCTCGATCGATGCCCAGAAAATGTATCTACTGCCGTGCGTAACTGATCAACAAAATTAATTCACCCCTTCATACATATTCTGCTCAACCATTTGCTCTGCGTTCACAGCCCTTCTTATAATACTGAACCAAAAAACCGATCTAAATATTCATGTATCCCCATTTTCTACACTTTAGTGCTGGAAATATTGTAATTAAATTTTGGAGAAAATACTTCTAACATACATTAAATAATTTAACGCTAGTACACTGTTGTAATAATTTCATATTATAAAGATCTCTTTGTAAACTTGCTATTCAGGGTTCTGGAGCTCGTAGTGGGATACTGTGATTACGACACTATGAATCACTATGATTGGTTCCGTCTTTTGATGCAAATTCAGTCTGCAAACGCCTGTGGTCCGATTCCGTATCACGAACGATACTCTATTACACTCAGTGTTACCAGGTCAGGGGAATTGAGGAGAATACAGTCATTCTTTCTCTCTGCCAGTACCGTATTAGTCATGTGACATTCTGACTCGTGAGAAGACAAAGGGGAAGGATAGAGTTGGAGACGAAGCTTAATCCGACACTGGCTCTACTTCCAAATCATATTTTCCCAACAAAATGTCGCATATTACTGGTCTAAGACGAGAAAAGAATCTAAAGTTAAAGAATAAGGGCGACTGTAGTGTTCACGGAGATGGCTCGACTCAATTTAAATGCCAAAGAGATTAATAGAGCATCTCGTGGTCTTCATTGGCGGTCGCAGAGATCCAGGGCCGTGAGGTTCGAGCTTTCATCAATTAAGCGGCACGGCGAATGTGTCCGCGGTTCCAACTGACGAGCAAGGAGGGGAAAAAAATAGAGGAAGAATGAATATGACACGGCACAGATCGTATCGACGAATCGTGCGGGCGAAACGGTTGCGTATCGGCGACTCCACTTAGTCGAATGGTTTTGCGGTCAGGCATTGGTCGTTTTTCGAGGGAAACGAAAGTATTCGAATCGCACGGATCGGGGAGCACGTTCACGGAAATACGTGCATACGTACCAACCGGGGCCCCGGTATTCAACCTCACTTTGATATTCTGTGTTTGTGCAATTACGCGCGACCCGTTTCCAAGCGGATGTTGATCAAATTAATATGCATTATGATAATCTGATTCGGTACTGCGATGCCGCGTGGACACATTCCGCATTAATCATAGCTGCGCCGCGCGCGCCACGGCACCGTTTTAACGAACGATTTTCAACAAGCACGTACACTCCCGTGCCTCGGCCGGTTCGAACTTTTACCCCGGCATTCATTGCAATTAGAGGATTTTTTTACGCCTTTCCGCGGCTATTCTCTCGATTTGCACGGGGATAAGCGACGACAAACGCGGCCGGAATTACACGTGACGAATTCAAATAATTTCGGAGTATAATAAACTCATAACTTTGATTCGGACAAATCGATCAATTTTTTGGATACCCCGACGAGGTTTTATCTCACGAAATTACGTTTCCCGGACAAATTGTTTGAGAAATGGAGTAGTCGCTTAAAAAGTATGGTCGGTCGAGTTATTTCATTTCGACCGGGTGGAGGGGTTCGGGATTTTTAAATGATTGTACCGCTCGAATATGAGTTTATTTCATTAGTTTCGGCGAAGTTTGATTATAGATCCACGCAGTACTCATCGCGAAATATTATTTTATTCATACGCGATGGTGGTTTCGAAACTATTCCATTTTAACGCGATCGTTTCAATTATCTACAGAAATTACGCACTTACGGACAATATACCGAAGTGGGTGAGACAATAACTATTAAAGGACGATGTTAAAATTTACCAAACAATTTTATCGATCTGGCGAAATATTGGAAACCTTAAAAAGGATGTGTGTATTAACGGCATATTAGTATCTTGTTTATGTTACGACGTAAATGCTATCGATATTTTACAACAGCACAGCTCTGCTGCACCAATAAATTCTTTGAAAATTATAGTCTCTTACACTTGTTACACTGTATGTATAGTACTCGACTGTACCGAGAATGTAGTACACGGCTGAACTTTTCTGATTAAAATGGTTAACATGTTTGTTTACGCAAGGAAAAGTATAACCTAGCATACAATATTTTGTTATAATTCGAAGATTGATTTCACTTTTATACTTTAACTATAATTCTACAATTCCAGATGTTATTTGGAGTTATATTTTCATTTGCTAAAATGATCTTGTCGAGTTTTTTAGGGAGTTATTATCGAAAAACACGAGATGTATGGCAAGGAGAGTCCACTGAGCGTAGTGTTGGCGTCGCGCCGTGGTGAAGCAATGAACAAGAGATGGAATAGAAATCGATTTAATTAGAACTCACTTATTCAGCCGTAAATGCAGTTGTTGCTTCGAAATTTGTGTCACAGGGACATTTGGAGACATAGTGCAGAGGGACACTACAGGACCTACGACTAGGTCAATAAACTGCACAATTGGTGGTAGATAATGATTTAGATAATGATTTTAGCCAAGGTTTTTCTGAACAGTTTAGGGGAGGTATTATGCGTATCCAACGAAGGGGCGGTCAGACAAAAAACGGGACTCGAGAGGGACCGGTACAAAACTAGAATTTATGGCAATCACATGGCAAAACATCGTCTGCCCTTCTTTTAGAAAGTTTCTTAAGGCAGGTACAGCACAATAGAGACTCATAAACGTCATGTGTACCACACAATTCTATCTGTTGCTGGGTAGGACTGACTTTTTTCAATCTGCAGGAAAACTGAAACATGTGATTGCCATAAATTCTAGATGTACAGCGATCCCTCTTTTTTTGACAGACCGCAAAACTATGGTCAACCATTCCTATACAATGGCAAGTGGAAAATACGAAATAGCTATTGCGAGTTTAATAATAATTTCCTAAGGAACTAGTTAACCTCGAAATTCTTGAAATCCTTACTGTATTTGTGAGTTATCGCGAGAAACTTACATAGAGAGCGTCACTGCGCCGCTTATCTAGTTCTTTCAATTGGATTCGTGTGGCGTCGTCGTCGCGGAAACGATTGTAACCTCTGCCGGCGTTCTAAAAGAAACCGAGACCGTCAACAACACACGTCGGTGCATTCCTATCGAAACACTTTTCGCTGCAAAATGGACAAATTTCCATTCACGGCGGCACGGGCCCGGGACACATCTACATGATATTATGCGTACGCTGAAACAAAGTAGTACGCAAAAGTAGTTTCTTGCACGGCGGAGCATCAAAGGGTTGGGTGGTGGAGAAAGAGACGACGGTGGAAGTTCGGTCGGATACCGTCGTATCTGGCTCTTATACCCCCGGGCTTGCTAATCTAAATTAAATGAGGGGATGGTAATGATCCGTTACCCTGAAAGGATACACCGCTTCAACGGCACCACCCTTTAATCGATTCAGTACGAGGAGGACAACGCGGAAAAAAGAGAAGTCACCACCTTCGCTTACGAATCGCTGGTGGCTTTATGTAATCGTGTAGAACATTTACCCTCCGCCTCTTCCTTTTCCCATTCCTTCGTTTCCGTCACTGTCCTTTTTTCATTTCTTTTCGGATATCGGAACCGTGGGCATGGATAATGGGTATTCAATAATTCACTTTGTTGATAAAAATCTCCTTGCTCGCAATGTCCATTGACTTGAAAAAGTATTAATCTCTTTCAATCGTTCATGCATAATGACGTACAGCGAACCACAATAATATTCTCTTAAAAGGACGATAACTTTTTTAATATCAGATCATACGACTTGGATATATTTTGAAAAGTTAAACCTGAAAACCAAAACCTGAGTTGTAGCCTATTTCACTATTTCTGAGGAAAGTTCTATAGTTTAATGTAATTAAATTTTTCCTTGTCTAATTTTCAAAATAAATTGGAGAATATCTAAAAATTTGGTGTATCAAAAACGTCTTGTTGAAACTAAACAATGTCTAAGTGTTCACAATATTGTACAAAAATATGCCGCTTAATTTTCCTTCACAATTTTTTACACGATTTCATCGTTTCTATTTTCTTCTTTAAATGTCAATTAATTTAGTTAGGACATGATGCGTCTACGTACAACAAATTCAAAAGAAAGTACCACGAATAAACATTAAATTCCTCGAAAGGCGTTACGATAGCACCGTATCGAGTCCAGCGAAGGCGTTTTAACACAATAAAACGTACGTGTATGAAATTCTGAAGACGCATGTCTGTTAAATAGGTTGCACTTAAGGTATGCAAGTTCACAGACGAGAGGAATTTCGCGCTGCATAACTGGAGGCCTCTAGAAAGAATATAGTTCGTACATATTCGGGGACGTGTGTCTCGTGATTTTCTTCGCGCGTTGCAACTTGTCGAGAGCATAGCGGTGGACAAGGGAATTTCATACGAAATCAAAGAGCTGTATCTTTTTATTCTGGGCAGTGCCTTGGAAAAGGTTAGCGCCACAAGGTATATGCATACCGTTACACGGTCTATCGATACCGGCTATTGCATTTCATCCGTGAATATTCGCATCCCTACGCGGTCGCCGGTGCTAGTCGACCGGTCCTTTCTTCAAATCACTATCTCTACCCGTATTTACGAGGGTGCGCGCGGAACTCGGATGCTGTCTGAAACATATTCGAAATAACTGCGCGATAACGTTTCACGTGATATTTGATCATAGACAGACATCATAGATATTGCTGTTGTCTACTCGCGACGAGATCGTTGTATCGAAACGAAAGTAGCTGTCACTTGTATCTGCAAATTTCGGCTGCGAGCTTTATCGAGCAGAGATCGAAATAAATCGAAACAATTCTGTTCGGACGTCGACGTTTCGTTTAAGAAAATATTTTTGTGATGTTATTGTGGAAAGACAGATTGCCCTGGAAATTCGTTTGAAACATATTCTCAATAAACTGCATCATTAAATTGATAGGTAAAATAATAATTGTATTACGCGCCTCCTCCTTCAATCACTTTGCAGTACCCCTACTTTATGTTCAATACAATTATTTAGTAGAAGATATCACTTTCAATGTATTTTTCAAAACTGTATATTTTGTTATTTGTATATTCTGAAATTATATGAAATCCGCAGTCCGTATACAAGACTAGAAGTGTTAAAAATACAATACGCAAGACTGTGTTTGCAGCAAGTGTATATCGTAATTTATGAACAGATACGTTGCTTGTAACAGAGTTAACCCGAGTAGACAACATTCGTGTCACATTTTTTTCAGTTAGGCATACTAATTTGATACACTTGGCTGCGTATGAAAAATTTAACATGTTATGAACCATGTTCATGGACCGTCACCCACATACGATTGACACTGTAGTCAACGTGTTAATATTCCATACTTGTACCCGATAAAACAATTCATATTAGAAAATTTCCAATACATGTAGTGAATATTCTTCAGTCTACATGGAGCAAATATTATTTTGCTGCGAGTAATAAACTCTTGCGACAAATTTGCACCTGCAACAAGCATATACTTTTCTTTCTTACTGGGGGTGTCAAAAATACCATTTACGAGTTTGGGCACGAAATAAATCGCGAAGCAAGGGGTTGAAGACATCAATCTACGCAGCTATGGAGGTCCGGGTGGTGTATCATGTTTATACTGGAGAATTGATGTACCGTTTGCGTGAAGAGAGGGAGGATCATAGAGCGGTGACAGATGTGGATGGGTACGCGTGACTTTTCATAATCATGGGAAAACTGTGTTGCAAACAAACCCGAATGAAAAAAAAATCGCCAGAGAGGAAGAGAGGGAAAGAATCGCACGCGTCAAAACGCGAACATGAATATGCAACGTCACGCTTTGATTATTTATCGTTTATTGTGCGGCGGTTGTTGTTTAACCCGTGTCACGAATCGTGGCTCTATTTGTACCAGGAAAGTGTCTTTTTATGAGCAACGCTGCCACGAAGTTCGATACATCGAAGTGGCATGCCACGTGCGCATCCGCGAAGCCGTTTAAGCCCACTGGCTGTAACGCACCGATAACAGTGCGCCCGCGTTCGCAACAGGAAAAAAAGTGAAGTTCCGTCGGGCAGACCTGTCAACTTTAATTGGCTTCACCGAGGCGTGCTAGGCCCTATTCATCGGATCAGTGATATGCAAATGCAATTTAATGACGCGATATCCTGTATGCAGCGATACCGACCGCCTCTACTTCAATAACATCGACGCTTTACATGTACAATAAAAATTCAACGCGTGAAACGTTTGTACAAGCGACACACATTATGCAGAATTATCAGCGGCACATTTATCGCGAACGAATGCGTGTGGGATGTACCTAAAAAGTTTTACTGGCGTCACACGACATTCGATAAATAATTTCACGTACGAGTCGTTTTAATATAATAGAAAGCCGTACAATAAAATAGATTATAATTGATACGAGTGTTCGGTATAATTGATGAGGAAGGCCTGCCTCCTAAGTGTTCCTCTAAAGCGATACTCTGTGCACAGTTGTCTGCAATTATAAATTAATTATATCAAATCCTCTGATATTGAAGTTTCATTATTCGTGACGATTATACGAATTGATTCAAAGCCGATGAATGTCCATATTCATAAAATATTTAAAGCGTTAGAGTCCTCATTCCAATCAAATAAATCTACTATAAACTATCAATGATTTCTTAATTAAAAATGTAGAACGTGAGAACCACGAATTAATTCGAACAATCGTCGACACAACTACCACCGTTTCTAAATAAATCGCGTTTTTCATAGAACGAGCGGCTGGCGTAAAATTGCACAACTTTGCAACATGTTGACCTTGCACGTACGCTGCGCTCGAAGTAAAAATAGCTTAAGCGCGAGATCAATAATTTGATTTGATAGAGGACAGCTCCATTATGTCACCGCGACGCTTATTATCCGTGCAAAGCGTTCCAATCTGCTTGCCCAGAAATGTCAGATTTTCTTATATTAACGTGTCTATCGACAAACAGGGGAGAACGTATCCAATACCGCGGAGCGTTTCGATTGCGTGACATCGATTCCATACAGATGTTCTCGCGAGTGAAAACGAGTTCACGGAGACGAAAGAGAAAGAGAGAGACTGATGGGGGAGAAGAGAGATTCGCCAACGGAATGCTAGTGCTACCCGAGAGCCGTATAAAGGGGAAGGAAGTTCTCACTGTAGAATCCTTAGTAATAAATGTCCAACGTCATTCTTGTGCCACCTCGGTCGACCGTCATTTCCCTCCCACCCCGTTGAACCCGGCCCGATCCTCTTCGCGCTTCTCGTTTCCTCTTTGTCCGACTTCCGCGCCAACTATCTCTCTTCCTCTAATTATCCCTTATCTATATCTTGGTCCATTTGATTCGCAATGACGTTATCTCGCCCGCTCGGACTGAGCAGAGACGCCTCCTAATCTTATTACTCAAAGTGTCGGCCAGAGCTTAAAGGAGGTTGCAACAGCAGTTTCCCTTTGTACTGCGTGCACGCTTTTCTCTCTCTCTCTCCTCTCCCTGATTTCACCCTGTTGCCTCTCGCTCTAATTCTCTATCGTTCCATCGTTCCGTCTCTATGTTCTTCTCCAATATCCTCTCTTCCGTGGTCTGTCTTCGTCGCGCGCTCGTTCGAGGCTCCTTCCGTCTTCCTTTTTCCGTTCGAAGGCAGCGAGCACTGACGTTGAAGGATTAAACCATTGCCAATCCGACTCTAATTACAAGTAACGGATTAGTACGCGTGCACCGGGAAAATGCCGGGCAAACGAGGAAACTTTCGCGGACGAGGGTGTATGGAGAGGAGGATGCTGCAAATGTTTGTTCCGCGCACCGTGTATCAATAAGAGGATGTACAACGCCGCCATGAAACCACACCCGGAAGATAAGATCGCTGATTTCGTATGCGATGGTTCGCGGAAACGTTCCGTTGGACAGAGCCCTCTGAACGTTTCTCGATACCCAGCACGGTGACCACGGAGTGGACGTTTTATTGCTTTTTAATGCGTTTTTGGCGGAGGCAGAGGCAGTCAGCAATTTATTTTGTTAGGGATCGTTCCATATTATGTATTAGGTTGTTGCGTATGAAATGTTCAATTTTAAAATGAAAATTTTGTGAAGCGTTTTGATCAAGGAATAATAATCACAATCTTCAAGTTTAATATTACCAAATATTAATGATATATGTCATTCTAAGGTACAACACTGATCTTTAAGATTCTATCCTCTGGTTTCACTGAGATATCTAATTTTACTTTTAAATCAATTTTGAAGAAGAACATGAACGACCAAATTATTCATAAGTTCATTCAGTAACATGATTACCGCAAAAATGGCCAAAAGTGACAGAACAGAATAGAATATATAATATTGAATAATTTATTCAATAATTATCTTAATTTCATCTTCGAATTTTAATTTAACAACGTGACTACCTTTCGTTCCAACCCCTATTAATTTTAAGTCGGGGGTTTGAGGAATCTGAAAACTATGATGTCGAATAAGAATACATGAAGTGATACACCTATTTTATCATTAATGTATAAAATTCACCGGTGCGTTTAGTATCTCCGAATGTCCACTTCAATATTAAAACAGTCGATAGTGGTAGTATAGTTATCGAATCATTTTCCGTGGTAGACAGTCGCTTTGCAGGGTGACAGCGGTCTCCATCCCCTACTGTCGTCTATGGGGCCGAGTCGTCTACAAGAAAGTTCGCTATGGAGAAGGCCATCACGAGAAGGTCCATTGGGGGTGTAGGCCCAAGGGGTTCGTGCGTCTAGTGGACCCGTTAGTTGCCATGACGAGTTCCAGGTTTACGATACGCCCGTTGCTAGTGAGCACCGAGGTGAGAATACTGAAACCTTTTTTCTTCTTCCACATATCATTTATTTATAACAGTCGTTTCTACAACGAGATTATACGCGACCACATTACAGTAACCACTGACTTGTGTAATAACTGCATTCTAATGTAGTTGTTTATACAATGTGTTTGTGTGGAAGGATTTTATAAAATTATCGTCACCACCAACAATTTTTTAAAGTTGCCATTGTTAACTTTTATATTCGCGAATTAATTTATTAAACACGCTTGAAATTTTCAGAAAAATACAAAAAAAGGAAACTGAATTATTTTAATAATATTATTTCACGTTGTTAACGTTATTTTTTAACACGTAAGAAAAGTTATTCTCGGAACGCAATCCTGGCTTCCGCGACGAACAAAATTACATTTCGCTTGATATTGTTGATATAGACAAATACTTAGTATCAGATCATCATGACTGGGCTTCAGAATGGCTCTTGTCATAAACCCGATCCCCAAACATCCAAACGCAGAAAAGTTTCTCATTGCTTTAACGATTATCCCTCTCCCGGAAAACTGTAAAGGTAAACAGTGTCTTCCAGGGCACTTCGCCGTTATGTTTCGCCGGTCTACGATAAAAATTCGTAGGAGGCAACGGAGGATATCGTCCCCTGACCTGCATTAACGTATTCAGAAAGATTAAAGGCAAATTGCCGGAGATTGTAGTCGTTGAAGAACAAAACTGAATGGTTAGTGCGCTATTGAGCAGATACATCTAGCGGCCGTATCCTCCCTCAATTTCAGGCCGGTTTCGCATAGCGGCGACGACAGCAGAGGCGCACAGCACCGAAATCGGGCAGTTTTGACTAATGTTCCGTGAACGAAACTGTTTGCCATCATTATCGTATCCCACGGTGGTATTGTGCAGTTCCAGCAAGCGACCCAGAGGCTCGGGGACCTCGTCCTCTTCTTTCCAAACCCCTTGCTAGCCCGTCCACCACCGAAATCATTCTACCGCGTCCGAGATAAGAATCCTCGAATGACCGATCCCGAAGTCGTTCGACCCTCAAAAATCTGAACTTTCAAGTGAATCGACGTCGATGAACCTCCCGCTGAGGCCAACGCTGTCGAAAGTGCTCGCAACACTTTGTTGCGTCCTTTTAGGACGAAAGAGTGGCAGAGAGAGAGAGAGAGAGAGAGAGAGAGAGAGAGAGAGAAAGAGAAAAACTAAAGGACGCCATGAAACTTTATGAGCAAACTACGTGGCTAAACGAAATACTACAGATATGAGATTTAACTTTATGTCCGCCACACGCACTTTTCCGCAATGTTATGAACCATTACAGGCGGTAAAGGTCTTGATTCGATTACTAGTTTCTTTTTATGAACAGGAAAATAAGTTCCGGGCAAACTCACTCTCTCTCCCGATTCGTTTGTTACGGCCAACCCGTTTCAACATTTTGTGTGGTATTAGGCTGTAAACTCGGTTTCTGAGTTTACGACTCTAATTCGTTGACTTTACTACAAGTGCTCGTTCGCGTTGCAACCTCGATGGACAAATGGAAAGGATGAGAATGACGAATGTTTTGCAGTTGACATGTCTTGTGTGTTCCTTTCTGCGATAATTAAACTAGATTGTCGATTTTAATGCAAAATATACTTTTCGTTTACTAATTCTAATCAGCCAGAAATAGTGTAATATTATTATCAAATTTTTCTGAGAAACTCGTCAGAGTTTTGTACTCGATATATTCATTTTTTTTTCAAGTGCTTAAAATCTGCCGTCTAAATAATGTTTTTTAAAGGTAAGTTTAACGAAGACAGATAAATACTCGTAGAATAAATAAAGAAAAACTGGCAGATTTTCAGTCTGACAAGACTGAGTAGAAACAAATATGCTGTCTTCAGGTTTCTTAGCGATGATCATCGAATTAAAATTAATGTAGCGGCCGCGCTGGACGGATTTATGGTAGGGACACCCCTATTGCACATGGGCCCGGTACGTGACGTTTTGTAGTTTGGCCACGGCGTTGGGCCTGTCATCGCCCCGTGATTTCCGTCCGTACCTGGGTACCCTCGACCCCGTCCTTGCCATAAAACCCTTAAAAATACGTTCGTTTTTGGGTCTAGCGTGGACGGTTGATGTGTTTGCAACTACAGCAGGTCTGATTGCCAGATGCTGGAAAGTCCAGGGTTTGGTCGCCAAATGTTAGCCTGGTCAAATCTTCGGGACCGTTGCAAGCACGCAGTTTTGGTACCGTCCACCCCCCAAATCATCCCTAAGAGTGGGGATGAATTATCAGAGGAAGGGAGGAGGAACGAAGTGATAAATAAGAGAACACTCGGCTCTCCGACCAGACTCACCGCGACTTTTGTAGTAACTTTAGCTTTGCTAGCGTCGAACCTTAGTACAGAACATAGACTCCGTAGACTCGTCTCGCTACACATTATAGTTGTGCGCCAAATCACAGTAGCAGTTCTCACGCGCAAATTACACAGTTAAAATATACAGTGTTGTGTTAGTACATGTGAGTTCTTTCATTTCCTTCAACTACTGAAGGTGGTCCTTCGAGCAACCTCTTTGTAGGCGCCTCGCAGCGCAAAATAATCAAGGCCTGAACGATCGCCACAAGGTCGATCAAGGGCAAAACAATTAAGATTAGCATAGAATCATGCAGCAAGTGATTACGGTTTGAGGTAAGCTCGTTCTGTATGATGTGCGGCTGTCATAGCGACTTGCAGCGAGAATTACGAGCCAGGTTTATCGCACAGGTTTATCAACCGATGGTAAACGTTAATCTGAGCGCTGTTGTATGGTCATTGTTGAAATCTGGCCTGATATTGCGCTGCGCCTCGCGATAACACGTCACTTGGAACTTTGTATGACATTTGTACATGTTACAATACAATAGACTAGTAAATTCATCAATACGGTGTTAATTTGGCTAGACGTGGAAGCGAAGAACGTGAACGGGCGAAATGCGGGGAATCAAACTCGAAAAAATTGCTATCCAACTGTCGGAGGGATTAACAAATTGCGAAGTGAAATATCGGATACAGATTGAGCTGGGTGACAATTTCGAAACTTCGAGTTGAAAGCTGAAATTGTCTATTTAGGTTAGCGTTTGCGACCGCGCCAGCTCGAAACAGATAAACATAATTGATAACGTTTTAGGCGTAACGAAAGTGCAAAATGTGTTTATTATTCGTACATATTCATGAAATGTTTACATTAATATCGACGAATTCCTTCGACATACGTTCTCTTGATTGCAGAATAAAAATTAATATTTTTATAAATATTTAGGCTTTGTTAGGTTGTTTGAATTTTATTATATGGTAAAACCACTTTTCCATTCAAAGAAGCGATTTCAAAAATTATTTTAATCATTCTTTACTGTCAAACGCGCTCAATGAAGCCTGATTATACGCTTGATTGTAGTGTTTTGATTGATCGCATAATGCATTTACTAAAATTTGATCATACATATGTAGGATGACGTATGATTCATTATTCTTGTGAACTCGCCGATCAATTAGACGAGTTAACATGATGAATGCATTCGTAGAATCAGCATGTTCTAAAGAATCATCATTCATCATAGAGGTTAAATTTTTGGTTATAATATTATAATGTCGTACATTAAAATTTCCTTAAAATACCTTGAAAGTTAATCGTTAATTTGTAGGTGCACGAATGATTTCCAATGATTCTCTAAATGTGGGTTTAAATACTTTTAGGTACGTAAAAACTTTTAAAAGCTTGGTCCATAAAATAATATTTAATTCGATTTCGTTTAATCATAGTTTTCTTAGATGGAAAATACTAGAATTAGACTCACATTTAATTATAATTGGGATACTATTTGCAACACCTTTTAATCTAATTTGAAAGCAAAAATTGTATTGAAATGTCTGCAGGAATAGGAGAAAGTGCGCGTGTTTTTATTAATAATAAGAAAATATAGATTTCGCGTATAAATCGTCTAATAACACTGCAGACTCGTGTTATACAATATTTGAATAGTACGCAATTATTTTAGCTCTAAGAAGCTGAAAAGTCTTCCGGTATCCAGTGAATGACGGGTCATTTCCTCCTTAGACCGTCAGCTGTTTCCTGCAGAACTATCGGGTTCTCTACACCCAAGACTAACCTGCAATGTCAGTTCCACCTCACTCCTTAGCCCTCAACTTTCAGCTCTCTGGCCCCTGTGATCTGTTGAGAAGTGATTTTACAGAGTGTCTCGCTTGAATCAGTTTAAAAGTTCTAATTGCTAGTACTTTAAGTACAACAATCCCTTAAATACCGGGGATTTATGGAGATACTACCCGAAAAACAATTGGAATAACATCTAGAAGAGAATATTGATAATACACGAAATTTCTTAGTTTGAATAAGAATATGGCTATATTAATAGCTAAATATTAGAATTAAATTAAGAAAAAGCTTTTTAACATTTGCTGGATATTATTAGAAAATGGTTATTTTTTCCAAACCTATTAACTCAAGAGGCAGATATCTACAATTCGTTACAACCGGGGCAGAGAATTTTTATTTTTCATGGAGCTCTGCAGTATAGTAATTACCATTATTACGAGGAAGCGTGAAGTGCGCGTATCATCTCGGAATCCCATCTATTCTACATATTTGCCCGGGGGGAGAACCCATGTTCCCTTTTGAAGAGTCGTCGACGAACGCCTGGGCTTATCTTCGCGATAATTCGTCCCACTTTCCGCGACTTTTTCATTCGCGCGAGGAGAGCTCGCCGTATCTCATTTCCCCACCCTTCGCACGAGGAGGAGGAAGAGGAGGAGGGGGTGGGAGCATCAGAAAGTTCACCGAAGACATGATAGAATACCAAGGGAAGAGATTAGATTTTTGCCTTTTTGTTGAGCCACCGTTCGCGGATCGATCCACGCTTTAACGAACTCAAAGTCTATCCGACCACCGCCGCTCTCCGCACCGTTCTCGACGCCGGCACCGTCGCGAATGATTTTCGAGCTCGCATCCCCGTTGGTAGTGGTAGTTCCCACCAAACTGCTTCTACGGCTAATATTTACATTTATTAACTCTCTCGTCGTAAATGAAATTTTCAGATAACTTTTAGGATATAGCCCGAGGGTTATAAGGCTATCCGGTTGGCCGCTGACGGTCCCCTCGACGTGCTCACCACTGAGTTTGCGCACGTTCCTGCCCTTTCTCATTTTCTCCGTCTCTCTTTCCGACTATTCTTGTTGCACTGTCAGAAGCAGATTAGCCAATAACTATTGCCAGCCAAACTCCCTGTAGGCTGAAGCGTCGGTAAAGTTTATGATCGAGAGCGGAGAGCCGTTTTTTCTTTTTCCACCCGGCTTTCATTTGCTTCTTTCCTTCTATAACGATTTCGGTGATTGGATTCACGGCACTACTCTACACCTACCTTTTTTCCACCGCGTTTCAGTTTATACCGTTTTCTAGTTCCAAATCAGGGATTTATTGTAAACGTGGTAATCAGTTGCCACGATTACATTGATTTTCGGCGAGTGTGAGATAAAATAATGTCTTTTGACTAATTTTTCTTTAAACTTCATGTGTTTCTTTGTAAAAATTACATTTTATGATTAATGTAGATAATTTTTAATTGTACGTGTATAAGTATGCAAATTGTGCATGTCACATAATCAAGAGTTTTATTAGTTTTGTCCAACGACTGATAAACTATATTTTATGTTTTGATACATTCGTGCAGCTGCAAATTGGGAATGTTAGATTTTAATTTGGCAGGCTTAATATGAAGTAATAATGTTTTCGCTTTCATTTTAAAGTAGGTATATTATCCAACTCATTTAGAATACTTATTTTGCTGAATTTAACGTGTTAGAACACCCTATAATTACGTCATTATAAACTTCCATAGTACAGTGACTACAAATGTAACTGAGGGCAACGTCATTAACTGGTCGAAATGCAACTGGGAGTCAAATTTTAAGTACGGCCAAACGTAGTTGAAATTTGTGTCTCTCTAATATGCATCAAAATATCGTTACAAATGCAGAAATTTATCAAAAGCAGGCAAATGTAGCTCTGACATTTTCATAAAGGCATATAAATTATTGATCGGTTACTTAACCATTACGTAAACCCATGCAACATTTTCTGACGTTGTATAATTAATGCTGATGAATATGACACTTTGTCAGGCATTCAGTCTCTTTTCGAGATAAATGAAAACGCGCGTTACACACGTATCTAAGATTGTGCACATTTTTGAATGATTAACCTGCCAGTTATTGAGCAAACCCAACTTAATTAATCTGACTACGGTGATTCGAGAAAAGGAAAACTTAATTTTCCTTATATTCCATTAATGTTTACGACCACTACCTTGATCTAAATTAATCTAAATTATTAAATTATTTAAATTTATTAAATTAATAAAAATGGAATAACATTTTGTTGCATTCTTAGATAAATTGCTATTCTAGCTCATATGGAGAGTGCATGGGTAACTTATATGCACACATCTAGGGTATATGGAAAATTTGTTGTATTTTCTCAACTGATTAATAAAGGTATTTTTAATCCAAAGTTCGACTGAATATCTTTTTTTGCAAAAGTGAAAAGACGATTCGTTTTATTCGTTTCTTATGACACGATAGTCTTGCGCTCGCAGGTCATCGAACTGGATAATGAAACGTGCAAATGGAAATGAGGCAGTGCTGTGTCAGATAATATTATGACTGACCACAGGAAAGGCCGAGCGCTCAGTCAACTAGCGGGCGCAGACTTTCCGCGACGCTTTTCCCATCAGCGTTAAAACGTTTCACGTTCTGCCCTCTTGCAGTAAAAATTTTCAATGCGAATCTCATCAGCATCAAAATATTTCGCGCGTTGTAAAAGCGTGGAATGTTTTTTCAACGAGAAAAACAGAGTAGGCGTTGTTTTTCCTTTATCAAAACGCAACGAGGAGCCTGCCAGGTACGTAGTGGCCCGTCGTTTTGTCAATACGTTCAATACTATAAAGTTATTTCAGAACGATATTCCGCAAACCGTATCCAACACCGTTTGAGAGACATTTTTCTGTCAAATATAATTAAGGCTCGCGAAATGTTTTTTAATACCGCGCACAGGGCCGTCGGTGAAACAAATTTTTGTCATTCTTCTACACGCGAAAATAACGAGGAACGTAAAACAAGCATTAAAGTGTCGGCGACTAATTAAAACAGAAATCGTACAAGTACCAATTCCAAATATAACAAGCATTTTTCAGACAGCATGTACAAATTCACTTTTGACAGAGCAATGCGACACAATATAGAAATACGCCATTCCATTTCACTTCCACGTGCATTATTTTCAAAATTACAAAACATCCATTGGATAAATTAATTATTAGACTGTGAAACTCGACAATAATTTACATCTTTATAATCAAATTTAAAGAAATTGAATTCAAATAACTTTCAAATGTTTAACAATATGATTTAAATTTATAAATGACTATACAGCAAATTGATTGATTAAAAGACCGTTCAATTTAATTAAATTGTTCCGAAATTTTTCGTATAAAATACAGTTTTAGTGTCAATTTATTATAACTCCTACCGTGAAACATTAACAAGCAACGTTGAAAAATAAGAGATAATCAAACAAATTTTTTCTGCCTTTAAATAATCATTTTCAAGAAAAACTAGTTTTTCTATGTTTCTGTAATTATGTCCTACAAGCATTAATTTGTGTAATTAATTTGCAACTCTTGTTGATGTATTAAATAGTGCTCGTTATTAGACTGACACTGGTTTTTCATTGCTTAAGAAAAAACCATGAAACTAAATGAAAAAGTAGGTTAATGGATAATTATTATTTACAGGGAGTATTCTGTAGCAAGCAAAACAAATTTAAAAAAAAATCATAAAATTCTAGTATTCACCTACAGTATATAAAAATTGAGGATAATAATTATAAAAAAATATCACTGTGCAAAGATAAATGTGTTAATTTACACTTTCAATGAAAAGGTCTTTTTCATCGGCTTTGGTCAGTGTTTCAAACCAGCAAAAGAAAACAAAAATTCCCTAACATGTATTTCGACTATTGCAACGTGCCAGAATTTTTTTCGCGTTTTTTATGTGGCCGAATTTCGAAAATAGAATAAAACGTATAATCTGATTTTTCCATGTGACTACCTTCCTGGTCAAAGGTATAAATCTGGTAGAGAATCTTTTGTCTTGACGTATTCAAAACTTAACTTCGCTAAAAATATGATTAACAGATTTAGAGTGGACAATAGAAATCGACCATGTTCCAATTCCTTAAAAATTTGTAAATTTTCTGCAGTGAACTTCTTTTACTTAAAACAGTACATGGGTTTACTACTTCATATTTTTCATATCACAATTACTAAAATTACAAAGATACTTCCACAAAAAATGATTGAGTAAATTTCTTCATCCAAGAAATAAATTCTGCTAAAACGATTCAGTCATCTTCAGTGTTTGGAAAATTCAATGTTAAACAAGTGAATGAGCAACTACCAAATTCTGTCGTAACTATTATCCCTTATTTGTATTTCAGTTGCAAATCGGATCTCGACAGATTATTGTTATTTTTCCGTTCGTATTTCTTTGCAGTCTATTATTAATAATTTCGTTCTTACAGTCCAGATAATTCCATTGATAATTCAATCGGAATAATTGCATCCGTTCAACTTCGGATCAATGGTCATCAAAACGTTTCGCATCTCTTTAGCAATTATTCATTTTCATTTCGCGCGTCAAATTAACTATCATTAATATTATTTATTGGCCGGTTGTATTCAGTGAATTCTTGTTACGTCGAAAACGTCGCATTGTTTCTTATTATTATAGTCGACAACATAAAACGTGTCGTTAAAGGCTCGCGGTGATCAAAAAGCCAATGTCCAACGTACGTCACTATAGAAATCTATACTTACGTAACTTGACGATGGGCATCACGTGTAACTGGTTTGCCATATCACGTGGCGCTCGTATTTCAAACCAACGTAATATTGATTTTGTCTTTGATACGGACACGCCAATTCGGTCCCCGAAAGTTGCTCGGCCCATCGAACTTCGGGATTTCAACGTTTTCCAAAATTTTAAATACTCCGGAACAGTACTTGGTCTCTTCTATCACGGTACAATTTAAATCCGACCATTGAAATATCAATTTCTACACACTCGTTACATTGTCGGTCCATTTGTTCTAGAACTAATCGGAGAAAATAAATACATATTAAAAGCTTTTGTATTTCAGAAAATGATATACAGAGTGATCGATAACTGATTATTCCGAGGAAGGGGTCATACTACACAAAAAAGTAAATAATAGAATGACAGTAAATAATAGAATAAACAGTAAGAAATGCAAAGAGAGTAAACAAGAATGACAGAGGTCCTTTCTAGCTCTAATCAGAGGAAATGTAATTTTCCTAATCTCGCTGGGATCTTATTCGCTCCTTCTAAGATAAATAGTGTAGGCATAGCAATTACAGCTGATAGTCTAGGACCGCTCTAACTGCGCATGCCGAAGAGAAGATAGGAGGCCATGTGGTCCTACCGACTACTACTTTCGCACCTCCCCCCGCAGTACACCACCCAACTGAATTCCCTACGCTTACAGAGATTTCGGGCAGCAGGGGTCCTCACGTATACGATGGTTCATGGCACAATGGGCAGAGATACAACTGAACTACTACCAATATAGAATGAGCCTCATTGATTGAGTCAGATTTGTATGAAACAACACTGAATTATCAAAACATTTCTAAAAAATGAAAATATCTTAAAGAAGCAGCTCCATTAGGGTAGAAAGTAAAAATCAAGATAGTAATCCCAAAATTCTACAACACACTTTCAACTTATTTTTTTCTTTATGCTCTATTTCATGATAATCAACATACACTATTGTATGGTATTGGTTGAGCACTGTTGTTAATGTCATACCGCAGTCCCAAGCGTTGTATCCTTCGACAGATTATGCGACACGGTAAATTCCGCTCTTGTCTAGCAAAACTCTGTCCAAGAGGCGACCGGGCAAATTTCCAAGGGACTGTTTACAAATTTTTCGACAAGGAGAGGAGGGGCGAGCGAACAGAACAAACTCCTTTCAAGTCCGAAACTGCTTCGGACTTTCGACAGTCGTATGGCTCGAATGCGTCTCCAAATCTCGTATAAGTAGATAAAAGGGGCTAACTTGCAGGTTCTTGCCAGTTGGAATAAATTTCTGTTGAAAACAAATTCACTGTAAATATAAAACATAACCTTCAAATTATCAATATAGTGGTTCCCTGGCTGTCATGTGTCCTAGACTGATGCTAGAAACATATCTCAATGTGAAAGAGTACCCTAATACGTTTCGCAGATATGAACTGAGGAGGATGATTGGACATTTGATTAGTATTGTGGAATCTAATTATAATAATGAATACAGTAATTAAGTGTCAACCCGTCTACACTGAATTCTTATTATCAATAAAGCGTTCTTGTCTTCAAATTGCATCATGTCTTCACTGCACAATTTAGGGAATATCATTGTAAACGTATCCGAAAAAGTAAGAGCAGCAAACGTCTAGGAAATATCTGGAAAAGTGAATCCGACCGACAGATGGGAACAAATATAAAGTATTCGGGGAAGAAGAGGGTTGGCAAGTTGGGAGGCGAAGAATTTCGTGTAGGTATTCGGAAACGTAAGCGCCGTGAATTGCGCCGGACGCAAGGTGTACTTGCACCGGAAGTCCCCCTTTGTAGATGAACGGGGAGGGAGTGAAAGGCGATGCTATCGACTTCTTTTCTTCCTCACTTTTGTCTTCGTATTCCCGTTGTCCGGGACACATCTTTTCCCCTTTTCTTTCTAGAAAAGAGACGATGGAGCCACGATACGAACGGTAAATCAGTTCATCCTACTTTCTCCCCAGCCGTGGAGCCGGTAGCCGACCGAATGGCATTGTTCGACAAACAGTAATTCATTACATTCTATGACTCTATGAGACGTGAATGCATTCTCGACGCGAAGTTCTGGGGAAGCTACCCCTCTACGTCTTTGGGCGCAGTTCCTTCCCCTCTTCACTGAAAGCACCCCGACATTACTAGCGTATATACCTACGTGGGACGAGGAGTTTCGCCGAGAACTTTGCCGGCGAACTTCAAGTGCTCCGCTGACGGTTGGCGCATCGCAATCATGACCCGTTTCTAGACAAATTGCCGCGATGCATCGAGAAACGCGCGGGCCTTTCAAGAAGTGTCGGGAAAACAAGTTGTATCGACGTCCTTGAAACTCCGGCTATAAATCGGCACATTATGCCGCGCGCCCTTAATTACGTCGGCATTAACTTCATTGCCATCTCGCGGACCGTTTTCCCTCTGTACACCCCGTCCCGTCCTCTTTCTCTCTGTCTAAACCCTCTCCACGGTACCCCGGAATCGTTAATGATTATCGTTAAGCGTTAATTTGTCACCTCTGTAAAATCGACTTCATTAGGAGCGCGTAATCATTGAAATCGATTTCATTCGGAACGTATCAGCGTGAGCATTCGCGCGGTTGTGTAATTGTGACGGGGACGGGAAAATAGGTATGTACATCCACGTTCAGAAGTATTAGCACATGTTCCGTTGCGGAACAATACCTTCGCCCCGGCTGTTGTCGAAATTCCACCGTGCTATTTAGCGATCGCGCGTAACAGCGCACTTGTGCAACATTAACCCAATGTGGGGGTGCTGACTAATCTGACAGACGCACGCGAAATCTTTATGTACGGGTCTGTTGGTACATCGTGGAGATTGATAACTAACAGTATCTAGTTGTTGCGAGTTTCCACGGCACTGGGCATCGCGGTATTTTTAATGGAACATGTTGTTCCATCAGAATTTGCAATTCCTCACAGTAATTTGTAGTAATTCGTTATAGATTCGATCGTACGTCCGACTCCGTTTGTGGTCACTGATCCACTGCTCAACTGTCAGTTGGTACAGCAGTTTCTTGACAACCCCGTTCTAGCACTATTTCATTAGGGATTGTTCATCGCAGGAAGTTTTGCTTTAACCCTCGTGCGATCTTTCGGTAATTTCTGATCAGTTTCTGGTTTCTCTTGTGATCTTTTAAATCGTACTTCAAGTATGTCGTCAGTATTATAATTCCTGACGTTCCGTGGTCGGACTATTATCTTGAGCGGGATTAGTGTTTGTATCGAGAGTGTTTGTCCAATATAGTCTAGTATGTGTATAATATATGTCTAGCATGTGTGTTCAATGTGTGAGGAGTGCATGTGTATCCAACATGTGTGTCAAGTGTGTTTAGGAACGAGTATTATGTCTGCACTGCCTTATAACTAGGTCTTTAATTGGAAAATAAAAATTCTCTGCATTAATTACAAGAAAGGAGTCGCACATACGAGGACTTCTATTATTCTATACAATATCCTGAAAGAAATGTTGTGTTCCATAGGTGTATGATTACTATAAAGATTAAACGCTCCAAAAATAAACGAAGACTAAAAAACTCTTGAATTTAGCGGATTCAATTTAAATTCTCCACTACGATTTAACCAGACATTATAAGTCGAGAGGTTAATTTGAACTAGAAAGGCCAGACGAAACCGCGAAAGCAAAGATTGCTGGTTAAATTTCTCGTCTCGCTGTGTTATATTTTGATTATTAACCAATGCAGGTTACTGCGCGGTGCAGACGGGGCAGACAACAAAGTAAGATATAAATAAAACATATTGCTTACGGCGGAATCACCTAAAAATGCCAAGGTCTCGCCGCCGGGATAAACGCGAAGCAGAAAGGAAAAGAGATTGTAGAGGATCGCAGGCTATCCAACGGACAGACCTGCGAGAGAAGATGGAAAAGAAAGAAAACGCGGGAGAGACGTTTTTGAAATAGGTATGCACCGTCTTGCGAGTAATTGGATCGTACAGCACCTGTCTTATCTGATGAGAATTTATTATACAATACGAATCAGATGTTTTGTGAATGCTTCTGGGCTCGCCAACGCCGATACGCGACAACATCTTCCATGATTGCGAATATTTTCATTTGAAACCCTTGCCATTCATTCTCAAGTGCTCGAATGCAAATTTAATGAGCACCGGATGGAGAACCAATCGTGAAAATGGGACGGCAATGTTTATGCTCCGAGAGAAACGCTCTCGCTAAATGTACTATTAACGATTTTAAAGATTACGATTTGTGGAAAAATTGGTAGATACAATGACCATAAAATTTTCAATATACGAGATGTTTATGGTACATTAGTCATAGGTAATTCATTAATAGGATTTTCAGAACATTTCTATGGCAAAAAGAATGTTAAAAAATTATTTTTACATTATAATACCAAACGAAATGATTGGAATACATTATTGGGGGTAACTTGTTCGTTTGACTAATAATTGATTGCCTATTATTATGGAACGTTATCATATTGAAAATTGATTAAACATCGAAATCTCGTAGGATTCACTGTAAACGCTACCGGATTGTGTGACGCGCGATAAGTCCGGTTGCTTCTTTGTGAGGTCGGACGGCGACAAACGTGTTCCTGTATTTTGTCAAAATAGAATTAAATTCATGCCTGATGGTAACTCAATAATGAAACCATTACACAACTGCGCATGGTTCATGGTCATAAAGGGAAAGCGAAGAGTTAGGCGAGGGGAGTGGAGAGGAGGAAAGAACCGGGCGAGAGGCAGAGAGAATAAGAGCAAAAGGACGAAAGGGTGAATGGGAATGGGGGAGGAAGCCACTGAAGAGAAAGGAAAAGAGACAGACAAAGGGACTGTGCAAGAGATATAAACCGTGGGTGGAGTTGAGGGGAGGGGGGAAGGTCGGAGAAAAGGGAGGGAGATGGGACGAACGAGGGAAATGCGTTATCGTCTGCAGCCAGCTGACAAATCGAAGGTAATAGGGCTGAGCGGAATTCTGCCTAGCAGAAGGACCGAGAGCACTGCATCTAGTAGGTACGTGGTTACATACGTACATGTACAGCGGGACCACGTACGTGATGCAATACGTACTCGCACTACGATGATTATGTGTATCGCACAGATACGATACATAAACATATGTATCTCGCGCCCGCCTGGCTGACTATTCTTGGATATTACTACTGAAACACTCCGCGACGTTCTCGGACATTTTATCGTGCCCAAAGAAAAAAAAATTTAACGTTATTATCTTTTTTTAGCAAATCAATAGGCTGTCCTAGTGACTACAAAAATTATATTAATACATCACTCGCAAGTTACAGTTTAGTATTTCTGTTGCAAAATAAAAGTTGTCTACAGCAAAAAACAAGGGTAAAATAAAAATATATTTCTTCTTTTAATAGTTTTAATAAATTACACGGTGTATTAATCGTCTTTATTAATTGTTAGATGTTAGTCTGTATATCCATTTATGAAATATTGGTCTATATAAAACGTTCTGCAAATCTGTGCATCTGCATTATATTAAGTAAATGTTCCACACAGTTTTATAGAATACTTTTGTATTTAATCGGTGTAAAAGATCTTCTATTAAATAAAAATGCAGAAGAGTCTGCAGTTTAAAGCTTCGAGGAACCATACAGTACGAAATGGAAGTTGAATCATGGTCTGATTTTAAGCAGATTTGTGCTTCCATCTTCCCTCGAGCACAAACGAAGATTTACTCGAGAACGGAGATCACTGATCTATCCGCTGCGAGAGGGAGCCACTAAAAGGGTGATAGAACGTACTGCTACCGCGACTGCCTCGCGGAAAACTCGTTCCTTTCTTAAATTGAAACATACGCATATTTCGTATCAAATCTGATGGAGAAAGTCCAATACATGGAGAAAAACGAAAGGAATATTAACTAACGTGTGAATGACTAACTATTTTTCATGTAATGAAACAATGAAGAAACATTCCTCAGATATATAAAATTACGTTCTTTATAATCTATTTGATCAAATTCCTTGAAAATTTTTTGCATGAGCTACAGATAACAAAATGGAAGGTCAATCATTTTCAAACATTTAATCATTTGTAATCAAAGACTGGTGTTTGTCAATGCCATATATACTATAAGGTACAAAAATGTAAGACTATATAAATGATAAAAGGATGCTTCATTTAATTGAAATATATGTTGTGAAATAACCCTTTGCAGTCAGAACTATTTTAACTTGAAAATTAAACATACCTACCGACCTAAAATCATTCCAGTGTATATGATTTTTTTATTTTATAGATATGAATTTGATATAATACTTTAAATGTTTAGTAATTGGTTAGGGTACCAACATATTTAATAATGTAAACAACATTTTTAATAATGGTACAGCAATTTTTAATGGTGCTCGAATAAGTCACCACTAAACTCGACTGCTAAGGGATAATATTTATGCAGCAAGGATTAACAAATTTATAAAAAATACTTATTGCAATCGTAAATTGGTCGTCTTTTAAATGCGAATCAGTAGGGTTCGCGTAAGCGATTCGAGCAGCTACAAATAAAACTGCGGTAACGTGTTATTTTCGTCTCGATAGAAGTCGCAGATAGAATTTGGTCTGTGTAAAGGCGAATTTGTCGCGCGAGTCCTGTAAGAGGGTTGAATGTACATCTTGAAGCGCGAAGGGTTAATACTCCTTGGTCGCGTAGAACAGTGAAAAATGCTTGACGAGAATAGTAAAGTTTCGCGGTGTAGCTGGAATGATATCGTGCGCGAGCCGTGGACACAGAATAGGCGACTGGTTCCCTTCGCGACAGCGGGAAACGTCGTGAGCGGCTGGTTCCACCCCTGGTCACAATCCCGATAGGACATTGCAGCATAGAGCAGCGAATAACCGTGGCCCGTACGAGCGCGACGACGCGGCATCGTGCCAGGAACTCGTACTCTGGGACGACCCACGACCCCCGCATTTTCCAACCCAGGTTCAGGCATAGGCCGCGGCACTAGGCCGACGCAAGCCATCGCCAATGAGTGCATGTCTGGGGCGGAGCATGGTCGACACCGAGCAGACGCGATTTCGACCTACTTTGTATATTCCACTATACGCCCTATCTGAAAAGACCTATCGGAAATTGATTATTATCCGCTACTTTTACCTTCTTTCGTAGTACTTTCCCCTGCATAAAAATCCCACTGCCGCGCCGCACTCGGCCCCAACCTCGAGAGACGGTACACGCCCGGTGTTTCCTTTAAGATCCCAGCTTAACGCTCCCGAACTTCAGACGCGCAAAGGAAATTTCAATTTTTAATTTGCGAATAAGAGCACGCCACGGTTTCCCCCTAAATCTATCGATGACCTAATTCCGAACCGCCGCGCGCGCCCCGCTCTGCGAATTGTTGCGTTTCAATTTTTCGTGACGTACATTGGATCAAAGTTGTGTATAATTCGAGTGAAAAATTCTTCCGCGACGCAGTTCAAAGCGATAAAAAATAGTTGCGTTTTTATCTATCATATGATTCTGTGACAGTGTTCCTTTTCAATGGAGGATTCGCAAAAACCATTCCGTGTCTATTGAATTTAACGTCTCTTTCATATCGTCACTCTGGTCCGATAAGTGCGTTATGGTGCTTCCTTTCGCCGTTTCGATTTCTTTGTTCACTATCACCGAGCGGGAAAGTACATTCGTTCTGGTGTCGTCATCAGCGACGCCGAGCACAGACGTGACCTACTTGCGCTATTGACCTGTTGGCGATGCTAGTGGGCGAACTGTTTAAAGGGGGAATAGTGGATAAGAGGGAGAAGACAGTCCAGGTGAAGGAATGGTGGTAGATGCCGAAGGGGCGAGACGGGGACGGCAAAGTGGGGGGATCGGGGTTAGGTGCACTTGAGGCATCAGAACGTGGAGAAAGTGAGGGACTGCGGTATACGCTCCCAGCGCGCGCAGCCTACCACTTACCCTAACCGTACGTTGACACATACAGGGTGTTCGACTATATGCACCACATATTTTGGGGTCAGAATAAGATGAAAATCGAGAGTGGTGATATTGCAACTTGCCCTTGCTTTCCAAGTTATTCTTCCAGTATTGAGTCATACTCTCGTGATAAAAATTTCGAACAGAATATTTATTGCATGTAGTAAAATCCTCTGTACACCTATAAAGAATGAACGACATTTTTTTAAAATAGCGAGTTTCACAAGAAGTAGAATCGGGCGGCCAAGTTCGGTCAGACGGTCAAACGGTCACACGCGCCAGACGATTCGTATTCAACAGCACGCGAAAACACTAAATTCACGAACTCGATTTTTTTCGAAAAGGAAACAGAAACTGAAAAAATGCTGTTCGTTTTTATTTACTCATTTTTGCAAATGAAATCAAAGAGACATCCTCTATAAACGGATGGAGTGTTTAAGTAGTCTAAATATTAATTATCTGTACTGTTAATGGTTTTATTAAGTTCTTTTTTAGTGCGATGAATATAAAAAGCAAGCTGTAGTTTTTCTACCATTTTAAGAAAACTTTTATACGAGTTACAGCATTATAATAACAATACGATACTCTCAGACCATTACATCATTAAGCAAACGAAAATAATGAAACCTTAAAAATAAAGATAACGATCCCAACGGAAGTATTCCAGTAATGTTAAGAACAGAGTTTCAGAATTAAGTTTCCGTTTCATTAAACCTGACCTATAGGAATAACTGGTTCTGCAACTGCGCGCAATCTTCTAATTATTTTCCTTGTAACTGAATACTGGTATCTTCACTCTACTATTTTCCAGTTCAACAATTTTATGTACCTTTCGTTACGGACGAAACTATATAGACACTATAGATAAGTAATTATATAATAATTTCCGTTTTGCTTACTTCGATACCTTTGCCACTATCGACTCCATCCATGCGAATAATGTTACGCATTCGACTCCACTTATACTCAAAAATAGCGTTACTTTGAAGCGTTCGAAATGCACCATCGCGATAAATTAATTTCGCACGGCACAGGTGATCCGATCTAGAGAGCAATTAGCTCTTTCAGGGGAGGGGCACGTTGTATCGCGGTCTGAAGTATCTGCACTCATAAAAGCTCGTAGCAATCGGCGCTTACAACAACTCGAAAGAGATATTTACCATACAGAATTGCTCGCGAACGGCTCGCTAAAAATTCGAACTTTCTCATTGAAAACGCGAAGTAATTAGTTCAAATGCTCTTCGTTAACGAGCGGATAGCGCGAGCAAAAAAGAAGCTATTTCGCTGCACGCACTTCTGTTGAGGATCCGACATTTATCATCGAAAAATGAAGTAGGCTAAAAAATTTCTACAAGAACGCTATGATTTAGGAAGAAATATTAATTTCGTGTAGCTTCACTAATTCACATCTGAAACTCCACGTATACTACAATACAATATCATCGTATAATTTCTCCACATAATTTTCCATATAAATGACGTATAAATGACGTTTTGGAAAGTGATTATATTGTTATCGGTTGAGTTGCAAAACTCTTTCCGCTAACGAGCGGTTAACGCGTTAAAAGAAGAAGCGGTTTGGGCGGCGCGGTTTCGAGACATTTATCAGTGGCGAAGGGAATTGGAATATACGCGATGCCCGAAATTGATTGGTTCGATCGGATCCGGGCATTTAAATTTGCAAGGTTTAATAAGCCGTGCGATTGGCGGCTGATCAAGATTCCGCGAGGTTCGTTCGTGCCCGTGAGCGGGAGAAGAACGAGCTGCTTCGGAAAAATCTTGTCTCCCATCAGTTCCCGGAACGTGCCAGGACGCATCAGCTTCGTGGAATTTCGATGGTGAGTCACTTTCTTAACGTCGAACAAATGTGTCGGGACGTGCGAAGAGAGGGAAAAGAGGGAAAGGGAGGGAAAGCGGTGGGGAGACGAGAGGAGAGAAGAGGACAAGAGAGACAGAGAGTTGATCTGGAGATTTGGCGGTGGGTGGGAGGGTAGCTCGTCGTTCGGGTGGAGGAACCCGGGTGCAGGCTGGCAGACCGAGTCGAACTTCTGGAAGGGGAAGGGGCAGAGGACGTGGAAGAAGAGGAGTGCAGGACTTCTCAATGGAGTGAGGGATAAAAAGCAAATACGTTTCACTCACTCGCGTTTTCCGTTAGCAAATTCAATCTCGTTCGGAGTCCCTTTAACATTGTGCCTGTAATAGGGAGGATGAAGAGGGACTAAAGGGGAGGTTGAAGTGTGAGGAGTGAATCGTAGGAGGCGAACGTGGAAGGAGGACCGAGGACAGGGGGCAGGTGTCGCTCGTATAAGGACTTTATCACACCCTCCGATTCTTCCCCCACCACGAGACTCCCGAAGCTTTTTCACCTTCCTAATCTAGCACGCCGCTCACACCTCGCCGCCGACTATTATCGACTTTGACTGAACCCTGAGTCGGCTCATCTTTAAGCTGGCCGACTGAAGTCGCTCCGCGTTTGTTTGAGCGGATAATGCAATATCTGGCCCTTAGGAGCCAATAAAAGTGTTAGGCCACCTCTACCCACCCCATCCCCACCCTCGACCATTCGTCCGGGAATCGAAGGATTTTCTTTTTTTAAACTCCGACACGGTTCACGTTGCCACGCGGATCTCGAAGTTTGCGTTGCCTAACGACGTTTCACTAATTCTTTTCCTCGGCAAGCAAACTTAACCTCCTCCTCCTCCTCCTCCCATCCACCGTCAGCTGATTTTGATAAACTCCGGGAGCAGTCCAGGCGACAGTCCCCGGCTCAACTTTTATGAGACTTAGATTCGATTACGTTCAAATAAATTAAGGGAACGAAAATATTTGACGGTATCCGTGGAGCCGGAGTGTTTGATTTCGTAATAAACTATGAGGTGTTTCCATTAGGAATAAAATCCCGTTCAGCCAGAATGCAAGGAGTCGGTGAAGTCAGTTAATAAAGAGCAAGTTGGCAAGGAACCGGTAAAGGGGCAAAGGTACACTGCGAAAGTTAGTCTTCGATCGGTAGAACAGGGATGGGCTTCCAGCTCGTTAAAACTTGCCTTATTAACATTTTTTTCATATGCGGAAGCCTCGCGAAATGTTCGAGAAGTTTCGTGAAGTAGACACGGAGCCATTTTATTGAAATTCCTTGCAAAATTAATCTTCGGATATGCGGTCAGTTTAATAACAAATCAAATCGTATTCCTAATGTCTTTTCTACTTAAATACTTTAACTTGGTACATTTTAAAGTAATATATTTTAGTTTATTTTAATCGTACATCTTAAAATAATATTTTAGTATATTTTAATCGTACATATTATAGTAATATATTTTACTGTATTTTTTAATCGTACATCTTAAAATAATAACTACTATTGTACAATATATCAGGAAATATTATTTTATGTATACATAAAATTTACGTCTTCGACTTTAAAACTTTTTACTACTCTGTAATTTCTTTAAAGCAGACTATTATATTTCACGTTGAGGTATTACACCATGCGTATGCTCTTTTAATTACTAAAATAATTACTGAGATATCGTAATATACTGCATATACATATTATATATACCGTACTTCATTTTCAACAAAACGATTTTCCTGTAGAAAAAGTTTGATTGTATAAAACATTGTAGGGGAATCGGTTCAAAAACATAAATGTGTTTATATTTGAAGGCCCTAGATAAAAGAGTGATACATCCTGTGATACCTCCGGTGACTGTTTAATAAACATGAAAATAGTTCACTTAGTTATCATAAAATCACACGCGGGACATACATATGTATACATTCTCTGAATTTATATGAAATATTTTCAACCTTATAAGCAATTTTTAGTATGCTGCTACATATAAAACTATGAATATTAGAATTTTTCATATTTTATACACGTTATAACAACCTGAAATTATACTACCTTGACATTCGTTCAACTCTACAACGTAAAAATGAAGGACTTCAATGAACAAACAAAGAAGCTATATGTAAAAATATCTGTACGAGTATTGGTGATACAGCATTTGATTAAGCTTCATTCTGCAGGGAGATTACTCAATATTTGAAATTACTACCCCAGGGAGCACATTTGGCAAGGGAGTGTCGGCACAACGCAGTGACATTTTCGTTCAGGCATTAACACCGGTGTTTAGTGGACAAGCACGACCTGGCTTCAGCATGTTAAACAAGTACGTCCATTAATCAGGGCCGAGTCACAAGTAACTTGACCCACGCGGTGCGATGGCATAGGGTCGGTTTCCAACAACGAAGGTTGGAGACCGTCTCTCTGCCTCCGTCTTTCCCTTACCCTTCTTTCCGCCTCCTCCTCACGGGTCCATTTGTTATGCCCAGGTGACACTCAATTATGTCGCGCAAAAGGGTTGCGTGAAAGACGCTGGCTAACTAGTGCGGAAACTTTCCTAACAACGTACTCCTCCGGTCGTTTTGTATCGTAACTCCTCGGGAAAAGATACATCGAAATGAGACCACGGTTCAATATACTTTACCGAGAACACGGTTCCGAATACATAACTAATGTCAGCGACGTTCGATGGAGCCAGCGGATTGTGAACCCGCGCGTTCATCGCTGTAGGAATTATTCATGTTAACACCGTCGGATCTGTGAAAATGACGGGTTCATTATTTTACAATTATTGAGATTGTAAACACGTTTTCCTGGAGACTTAGCGGCTATTTTGTAGTCTTATTGTTTGTGGAAAATTACAGAATGAAATGGTTTTAATCATTTATTGTGCTCCACACTTTTTAGACACATGAGCATATGTATTTTTATACTAATATTTTATCTTAATATAACCACCAATATAGAAATTATTATAATACATGTTTGTATTGTGTGATTCAATATCTTTTATTAGTGATTGTACTGGGTTAATCAAAAGGATATAGTTCAGATTGCTCGTATCACAATTACGGAGTAGTAAACATACTTTTCAATCATTTTTAATCTACTAAATATTCATTTCTCTCATATTGAAATAAAATTCAGTTCTTCTGTCATCAATATTTATACATTGAGATGAATGCGGACACATATTAAATTTACATTTGCTTTCTCAGTTGAGAACATAATTCAGAATAAATTGCAACCGTAAAAAAATCATGCATAATTAATCATTAACGTTTGGATAGTGAAGGATCTCGATGTCATTGATTCGCGATCTACATAATTCACTAAGTATCTTCTGCCTTATTGTTAAATTTTAGATTCTGAGAAGATTAAAAATATGAAACTTCAAAACCTAAGAATTCGCTATTCAAGGAACCTGTCCAATGAAAAGTAGAATCTTCATCAACGAGACACTATACGAACAACATTCTTCTATTACATGACAAATAGAACAAATGAAATTCATGACGTGTCAAACACTAAGGATTGTTTATCCTAGGATCGTCTTCAATTAAGAGCACATATCACACTGAGGCACTATACACGCAATATTATGAAACGTTATTAACAGAACTTGCATTTCCATCAAACTGTAAGGATCCGAGGCCCATCTCTAATTAAGCAAAGCCTTCACAGCGACCCGAAAGACACGATCACCGACGAGACACCACACCCGCAAACCCTATTCATAATTAATTAACGCCGACATTGTCGTCTCGGACATTCCACGTATTCGGGTGTTGCTGGTATTGAATTCATAAATAGCAATAATTCGATTGAAAAAATGCAGCGAGCCGGTATTGGTGCCCGATCTGTTCCTGTTTAATCTGCCTTTATTATCGACAGAGTTATTCGCGTTATTTGCGTGGACGGGAAAGCACGCGGCGATCGATAGCGCGCGAGCGCTTGTCCAAGGGGGTGGAGAAGGGTGGCTGGTGCGGGGGACGGCGGGTAACGTTCGCTTGAAAAATACGCGAAAAATAGCGGAGATATATAAAAAAAGGCGGTGGGGAATAGGGGAGGTGGGGACAGGTAGAGAGGGAGGTTGTACCGGGGAAAGCGAACTGTCCACTAACTGCGATGCCTCCAGTGATGCCGATCGCGAGAACCCCCTAGCGTGTGAAAGCGCTAGAAGCGTGCGGATTTTCGCGCCTCTCGCGCGAGACGAGAGCCAGGGCTGGCTCTGGCTGGCTGGCTGGCTGGCTGCCTCCCCCGCTCGATATTAAATTCCAGCCGGCATATTTGTACGCGCAAAGCATCGCAGCGGGATATAATTTTCGAGTAGCCTCCAATTAATACGCGAAATGAAAGTAGCTCGCAAAGGAAAGAATACGCGCGCGGCCGCTGCCGGAAACGATCGGTGGCCCCCGGGGGGAGGGGGTCGGCCCGGGGGTTGTCGAAGGGTTTGGGTAGGGATTCGAGGATGGTAGAGGCGGTCCAGGAAGGCTGGTAGGGGAGATGAACGTGGGAAACAGCGAGATGGGCAGAGATAGAAGGGATGGGGAGAGAAAGGTAGACGAGCGAGCGAGTGAGCGTGCGAACTGCCCGAGCGACTATTTGCTCGCTCGCATTTAATATCGAAACCGGCCAATCATACGCGAATGTAACGAAGTACTAAAATTATTTGGTGGATTGACGAGACGATGAAAGCCGGCCTCCCGCGTGTGGGGGGATCGGCCTGCGCCAGTCGGTAAAGGGATGAGCTTTTTTATAAAGTAGACTATTTATTCAGTATCATTACATCGGAGTCGGAATTGGTTCCGGGCATTCCGGTCGTTCTCGTATTTCGTATAATTAAAGATTTTATTACTTATCCGAGCTACGGATCGTTGCTTAGTTCTCATCGGCACACGGTGCAGAGCCGAGCCGCGTACATCGCGCGGTTCGAAAAGCGAATATATACGGGAACGAATGGAATTCGCGAAAATGAATTCGTCCTGTCCGTTCGTCCCGGCTTGATTAAACCCCCGCCTAATTGCGACTGTAGGTTTTCAAATCAATGCACTCTTACGAGGCAATAGAGCCGATAGACATTTCGAAGAGCTCGTCTACGACGGTCGTTGATGAATAAAATATTATCGAAGTAGGACACACGTCGTATTATATTGCCCCTCCCGAATTTTATTTAAACAGTACGTTAAATATTAGCGAACATATTCCAGCATGTTCGAATTAAATTCCTAGATATCGCGGCTGTCGGAATAACAGGAAACCCATAGGAACGTTTGGAAGATACGTATTAAAAAACAGTTTTCCGGTGCTGCTTTTATTTATTTTGGTATTGATGAAATATAGGAGAGACTGCAGGCAGAGCCGAGAGCCGAGCGAGCGAGCACCCGCTTCTCTGAACGTGAAAACGCCTGAACGCAGAATACCTGAACCTGAACGTTTCAGAGAGGCCGCGTTACATGGAAAATAGCCCGCTAACAGTTTGATGAGAGCCACGGGGTACGTGGGGCAAACGGGGTGGGCACTGCGCAGGATGGATGTAATTAAAGTGGTGACACGCTAGCCGTGGGGTATGTCTACCCCAATCCAAATCCTGCGCAACCCTGGGATCCCTGTCCCTCAAGATAATTCGGACATCGTGTAATCGATACGTTCTCCAGGCTGACGTACAGACAATTTCAAAAGATGATTCCCAGGCTTCTATCTCACCACTGTCGTCCCTTAGCAATCATAAAAGGGATTCCATCTTTTTTTTCTTCTTCCCTTCGCCGCTGATGCTCTGGAAGAAAGGGGCCACGTTCGAGGACGAGGGTGAATCAATAGGGTGAATCTATAAAACTTCTAATTGCTCGGAATAATTTTCCAGATTGTTCTGAAAGTTACACGATGAATCAGTGCTGTTCTTATTCAGTTATTACATACTTTGTTATCAGACTGTGGATTTCATACTTTACGATAACGATGCGTTACTGAGAATTCTCAAATGTTCATAGTAAATTTGTGTTTTTCTTTTCGTAACGGACCTCTTGATTGCAACAACAAAATATTTAATATAGCAGACAAATTACATACTCTCTACTTGAACGCAATATTTCTCCTTCACTTAGTAAAGCTACAGAATAAAAAGTGATGAGATAAAATAGTAAACTAAAATGTTACACTGAGATATGATTATCTGCAAGCTTTATAATTACTATCAATTATTATGTTGGAAAGAATACATTTTTCCAAATCAATAGTCTTATTGAAGAATGAATCGTAAATTATATTTCAGAACACTTGTTATTTTATTATTAATTATTGTTAGTGATACATTTTAACTGTATAACATTTCTTAAACAATTATTTAATATGAACGATAATGGCATATCAGACATGTTCATTTAATTTTTCATTTTCTGAAGCAACCATCGATAGAAATCAGATTCTATTTCACACGAGTTCCTTGAAAACCGTAAATCTGCATAAACTTCGTCAGCGAAAATGTAAATTTGCATAAACTTCGACAGTCTAGCGATGACGAGCAACCGGCGCGAAGGACGGCTGGGTGTGCATAAAAACGGTTCGCGTATGCACTTGGGACAGCGACAGTGATTTGTATTTCACAGATTCCCGGTTGTATTTATGTATTTTGCAGGTTAGATCCTCCGGCCGTGTAATACCAAAGTCCGGAACGCGCAGGAGTTTGTGATATAATGACGGTTTGTAACACAATGACAGTTTCAGATTACGGCATTATAAGTTCCGCAACAGCCAGTACCAGCGAAGTTCGCGATTTTAGGTTGTTTTACAGGGAAACCAGAGCTAACCGGTGACCCTTATTCCATGCATGACTTTGCCAAGGAAATTTCACACGACGCTGGCTTCTACTTGCGAATTGAAATCTCAAATTGTGGAATGCGAGATTGTCCTGAGCCGTACGTCCTATTGCACAAGCAAACAGACACACCTTTTATTTGCTAAACTTTCAATATTCCTTGCACATTCCCGCAATGAGATGGCAGACGTAGAATTGCACTAAATGAAATTTCCCACGTGGAAAACGTTCTCCTCCGATGCAAATAGTATCAAAAGAAGAACCAAGATTAACAATATCAATCAAAATATTAGTACCGCTTGCACACGTTGACGATTTTACATTCAAATTCAACTACACTGAATTCTTATGTTTTTTATTTATATTAATCACTGGACTACCGATTTTTTGTGTCTATAACAAAAATGATAGAGTAAAATTTTAAATAGTATTAAGATTAGAGGAGTTTAATGATGTTTATTTATTATCACAAATAGAACTCAATTCTGAATTGTATCCTATAACCGATTAAGAAATTTGTTCTGCTATTCATTATTTTAAAAAATTGTTTTTACTGTAGCTCTAATAGTTTAATCTCTAGACTGTGAACTTCACGTGTCTTTAGCGGACTCTTAGCAGGTGTGTTTGAAACATTTTATAATGGATTTACGTAATACACGAGTGTTGGTCGAGGAAAAAATGTTAATCCGCTATTTTTAAATATTCAAGCTTTCCAAACAGGAGTAACACAGTAAAAGTTTTATGATCTGAAAGGCCTCTGTCGATCGAACGTGTGCGGAACAGAAGCAGAGATTATCGAACGTTCATGTCGAAACGAAACAAGAAATCCGTGGTTGACGTCCGTTTCGCTACGATGATTTGCATAGGGCAGTATATAAGCGGATCAACGAAATCAATCAATTACTGGCGTACAGCATGCGTCGTACCGTGAGGATTACGTCGTGATTACTGTAGAACCATCTGTTGAAACGCTTTAATGCCTTTTATGCAAATTTCCCACGATGTTGTGTTCGTAACGAAGATTACGTTCATCACGAAGATTATGCAAAGTACACAATAATTATATAATCCCTCCTTTTAATGACATGCGATACCCCGCAGCGCCGTCATTGACGACGAAATAAATTCGTTATTGAGATTGCATTGAGAAGCACCAAGCAGCGGTAAGGCACCTTCATCGATATGCGCCGCCTATATTTCACTAAAGAGATCAATCTAGACTCCCCCCGTTACAATTTTCTCCCCGGACGGCGGCACGGCAGAACGTTCACATTAATTTCTGCTAATTAATTTGGTGGACGAGCACGATTCAACGATTACCGGGCTTCGGGACTGCGCGCCCCGGAATAGGAGAATCTTTCAAAGTCTGCTATACGTAGCAAATTAACTGCCTTTGGACTCTCGACTATTCGCTTCGATTTTTTATGTCTATTTCTTTCTTACCCCTTCTTTTCGAGAAATTCGATCGCATCGATTACATTCTTCTCAAAAGCTAACAGTTTCGAGCGTTCTTAACGTACATGTAACGTGAACGTTACATATAGGGTTGAACCATTATAATCTTTCTTAAAACCAATGAATAATAACAATATTATTGTCAATGTAAAATGTCATGAAACTGTTAAGAACACATTATATAAATTTTAAAAAGAATAAGAAATTGTATACACAATTTCAAGCCATTAAAGACACATTAGTATACATTTTTTAAACTACTGAATCTGAGATCTTTTTTTTTATTTTTATCAGAATATTCTATTAATTTACCATTACAATCGTATAAAGCGAAATGTTTTCCGACTGGCTAAATAATTCCACGTCCAATGCTATTTCAATTTAACGACTAGATCCGAAAGAAGCGAATGTTTTTTAGACACAACTAACAATCGCTCGTCCGCGAGAGCACATTGAAGCCTGGTCGTTTTATTTACCCAGGCAAGAGTTTCGTTATCGTTAAAACACAACAGGTCGTAACTTTCAGTCACCACAATTAAACAATTGTCATAGTGGTCCACGAATTCCCCCGTGATGATTGGAAACAGTGTTTTTCAAATTTTTAATCAGACGACTGATAAAGTTGTTACGTTTCCATTCATTTTCGTACGATCGTGTTTTCGAGATAACTATTTCTCTCGATGATTGTCGCTTATACTTACCCAATCGGTCCATTTTTCCGAAATTGAGATGGCGTAATGAAATTTTCACGAATTACTCACCTGGAACAAAAAGGAAACTAGTTAGAAAGGTTTTCAATGTGTTATTTTTAATATACAGCAAATAAAAATCAATGCTGCTGCAGGTAAATCTTTAATGATGAAAAAAGTGGGCAGAAAGACATGAACGAATGGCCAGGTTAAGCAGTGGAAAAAGGAGTAGACGTGCAAGTGGAACGTTAATTCCAGTTCGACAGCTCATTACCGTTTTTATTAGTCATGTCGTCTGCCTAACGCAGACGCAACACAAACGTTAATTGAAGATCCATTGTAATTTAAAAGGAAAGTGGTCATCATTCAAGTCATATTTTTGCTTCAATCAACGCTGCAATACCTGCAGAATTACCAAAGCACAATGTTCCATTATTTATTGAAACGTTTTGTAAACCACGGTAAAAAACGTTTTACTATTTCATATCACTGTATGAAAAATGTAGTTCACTGAAACGCAAAAAATTGTACAATTTAAGATAAAATTTAAAAGTAATTACTTCGAGTTCTAAAAATATTTATACAAAATTCTACGAGTGCTTAAATATGAATTTTTAACAGCAATAGATTGAAAAATAAGATTCTTAATAATTCGATTGAGCTATTACAATTATTTAGAAACGAAAGTTTTTCAAAATCGTTCTTACTAAACTGCGATTTTATTTTTTACAGTTTCTGACTGTTCCATTGAATTTGTCTATTAATTTGCTTATAAGGTGGCTGATTTTTTAAGGTTTTAAAAAGCAACTTGCATCACACCTTTCGAGTTAACAACTGCCAGACACCTAGGGCAGATTCATTATAATTCTATGCCTATAATGAGACTAAGCGGCTTACAAGTACATGCGGAGTTTGACAGGATCAGACACACGTGCAGGATCCTGTAATCGTCTTAGGATGTTCAAGGATAAGGGGAATATCCGATAATAATAAATATCTAGAATACTTCGAACTTTCATTCTACCGTACCCTAGCAATTACCATTCTACGTGGCCATTTCTATGCATAAAAAAAATCATGATAGTTTTACAGAATTATGATAATGCATAACCCTAATTACGGATCTCTATTGTAATTACGTTTGGGCAAATAGAACAATAATATTTTATTAAATTTTTATAGATAGTCGTTTGTTTTATAACAGAAACAAAAACCAAGTTTCGTTTAAACACGTTTCGCAATAATGTCAGGAGCGAGTGTTTCTACTATAATCTTCCCTTCTGCGAATGCTGCACTTTATTGTTGCAAAACATTTTGCATAAAGCTTGCAATATGAGAAAATCCAACGTCACAATCCTCCATTTTCAGACCTTCAATTTTCTACAGGACGGATCTCGATTTTTTCTCAAAGCAGTTTACCTTCGCCACATTAAACTCTTATGTTTGCTGAAAAATGCACTTTCTAATTGTAGTGGACATTATTACGCATTGTTGCTTTTACATTAAGGTTTGCCAAGTTAAATTATCTTTGCAGCCGCAGTTTTTACCACTCTCTAATTAACGACAGCGTCCACCGCGTAAAACAGGTTCCTGGGCGTTAAGCTCTTTTACACTTCGCGAGGTTATGCGATGCGGAATTAAAGGGAATTGTAACAAAATGACGATAATATAGAAGACGACAAAATTGCCAGCTGGAGAACTCGCCGGACGGATAAGAAAAAACATGGAAAAACGTAACCGAGAATTTGCATACCAGTATTAACTGTTCTGGTCGTTCGAATATTAGTGGAATATGCGATCATAAATTTAAACTAACTATTACTTCGTGAGAATGAACTTGCGTGGCATGAGAATGCATTTCGAAAATTAATTCCTCAAATTCATTGTAATTTGAGGGTACATTCCTGGTGGTAGAGTGACATTTAAAGGGACATTGTTGAAGTTAAAATAGTGCAAACAGTAAAATATCACTTTGCATTAATATGACTATGTTTAATAAATGATGTTGTAGTTCATTTTAGGACATATTTAACTTACTACATTACACAAACGATATACAACACGTTTGTAAACATCATGATATAGATTATTTTAAGTTTTATCATTTAAATATTATCGGGATATATATGCAAAATTAAAATAGTTCAATTGAATTATAAGAACCACAAGTTAAATGAGAATACATTCCCTCTTTTAATAACTTCTACAAGTCGAGAATGAGGTAGAAACATATTCTATCTAACCAATTCATTTTTGTTATAAATGCATCATCAGTATTCTATACATTATTCATCATGTTATATAATCGATCCAACGATTAAAAAAAAGTAGCATTATAAAACGACTTAATCTTCAGAGTCATTGTTGAACAAAAAGGTTGAACAGGCGTTCCTTTCCTCTAAGAAGGTCGTTCACACGGATTTATAGAAAAAGGCGGCAGTAACGTTTAAAAAGTGACGCATAGGCTCGCGGAAGAATAGTGAAAATGCTCCATTGAATTTTTCGTATTGCCGGGAGAGCTATCAAATCGATCTTTACTCGTCGTACGGTGCCGATAGTACCGGTCTACGACCATTAAAGAAGTTTAAGCTATTCAAGCGAATGACGATGAAATTGCATGGGTATCCACTCTGTCGTTCAGGCACCGTTTAATGGTTAATGGAGTTCCAAATCAAATTATTGGTAATGAGTAAAGTTGCTGAGGGCAACATAGAGAGCGCACGCCACTGAAGTGAATACCGCCTATAAATTATACAGAGTGCGGAGCACTTGCAACATGTCTTTTGGGGAAATTAGACGCAAGTATGCCATCCGGAAGAACTTTCGCTTAACTCGTGGCTGCGCAAGGCAGGAAAATTGTAACTACGAATAGAGGGGACCGGAACGCGTTCAACTCGAAGAAAGATCCACGTCCGACGTTTCATCTCGTCGGGAAATTATCTTACACGAACAATCCTCCGCTCGTAAATGGTCGATGTATATACATGTGTACAGTTCCTTTGGCGGTAGAATGCAACAGGCTAACTTATTTTCATGCGGCAAGCTTCTAAACAATCTTGCCTCGAATCTTAGCCTCCCGACCCCCACGCAGGCCGGTTGCTGAATCGTTGTTGCGTTGTTTCGATAGAAGATTTCCTTTACATTGCTTCCCTAACACGATATACGGCATGGCAGATTCGCGACCTGGAATTGGCAATTAACGCTGTCACCGACGTATAATCGTATCTCGAGAAACGCGTAATTTATCGACTCAAACTCCTAATTGGCTGCGGTATACGTCATGTCGTTAGGGGGCTGCGCGCAACTAATTCCTGCCGTCTAACTTCGACATGATGTACCAGCTACGTACCGAACTAGGCACTGTACGAGCACGACGTGGTATGCGACCTGACTCTGTCTCACTCCCACTCTTTCTCTCCGTTTCTCTCTCTCTCCCTCTCTCACTGTCCCTCTTCCCAACACCCCCAACACCCCTCCGCCTACACCACCTTCTCCACACCCGACGTCGTTCGGCATATAAACAGCTGTTGCAAGTACTAACTTCCTGTATTGTTACTTCTGGACCACTGAGCTTCCTCATTAAAAGCACAGTTAATTACTGCTTACGGGGAAAAACATCGGTGTCGTCGCGCCCTGCTAAGTATGGCGGTAAAATGTACACCGCTTGTCGCGACGTTCCATCGAGTTCCAAATGAAGTTTTTCGGAATCGTTAGGACTCGAGAAGTTACGGTTCTTCTTGCCGACTTGTGAATTATAGCACGTGTCGCGTTAAGTGCGATAGTAGTTGTTTTAATTAGCGCGCATCTCGGGATACGTGACGCGATTACTCGCCTGGATTTTGAAATTGGATAAACGGCGCGAAGCGTATTCTAACTTGCAACAATCTACGGGAGTTTGGTGTGTGTACACTAGATTTTTGAGAGTTCTGCAGTCTTGAATTTTTTGTAGATAGTTAGCAGTCCGGATTTCACTTTTTTGTTGCAAACTATTTACTACCTTGCACGAGAAGTATCAGAAACACGTGTTGAAGCACAATCACCTTACAGCATAGTATACTTCTTGACCTCTACCCCACTTTGACCCACTGTTTCACTACTACTTTAACCGTATACAAGCAAGTAAAGGTAAAAAAGAAAGTAATCTAGCTGCAGAAACTTACGTCTCGCTTGTAACAAATTTTCGAAATGTGTCCCGGTTTACCGAATGAATGTATCCACTGGGAAATCGTCTAGTTCTTTCCCTTCAATAGTTTCCACAGACTTAATTATAAGCCTTTAAGCTACGTGTCGGTAATTCATCAACATGAAAATTCGATTATTTTCTGTAGAAATGTAGAAAATTAAATTAAACAAACAAATCATGAACATGTGAAAATAGTAAATATGTATGCGTGAAATAATAAACTATGTTTGTGTGCGTTCTTTTCCAAATTTAAACATGAATGAGAGTGCGCTCAAGGTTTTCCCACGATGGTATGGTGTGAATCCATAGTCGTAAGAAACGGACCATTTCTTTTAAAGTTCTGAAGTACTGTGTGCTGTTAATTGAAGGTTTTAACATCTTTCCAAGGATTGCGGTTTCTTAAATGTCGATAAGAATATTTTATTTCTAAGGTAAAAGTAAATTTTTGTTCACACGTATTTTCTTTTCGCCTATGCTTGCATCAAATAAAGTAGGATAGTAGGTCAGGAATTCTATTTCTCCGTTCGTGGAGTATTTTTATACAAACGTTTTTAACGCTTCTATTGCAAAATAGAAAACAGTATGAAGTAAAAGAAATGTATTTTTGTTCAATACACTTGTTATGCAAGTCTTAATCCTCTTCATTAATATAGTAAATCAAAATTAGTTAGAAAAAGTGCACCTGTTGGTTGTATCTATCGCAATTACTACCATAATGTATTAAGATGTTGTATTACATCCTGAAAAACGCATCTACACGTCTTGTTATTTTAGTTACATTTAATGTTAAGAAGACAAATACTTCATTTCGCAAAACTGACCATTCTAACAATAAGTAAATGAAATACCAAGCTGCAAAGACACGAGAAGAACTTTAATGTATCCTTACACTCCATTCAACAAATTGAGATTATTAGAAGAACAACATCAAGACTATATTTAATTTCTCTATCAACAGATATATAATTTAATTACGCACATGACAACAGATCGGTACACATTGTCTATTTTTCCAATCATTTCACTCTACACTGTGCGAAGGGCAAAATTCACGAATTTGTCTCTGAATGATCTAAAAATTCCTCATTGAATTCTTATGTCCTTAGGAACAGTTTCATAAAAAAATAATAACAATGCGTATGAAACTGAGTATTTCGAGGAAATGTCAACAGAAAACGGATACTTCCGACCAGTCCACTGTAGAGTTAAGATTCGATAAAATATAGATTAGCTAAACGAACTAAATTTTCATCGCATTCTTTTGTTTTCTCCGAAAGCAATTAAGATGCAAGTGTCGCAGGATCTTCCCGAAATCTTGCGGGCATCGTGATTTATCAAGCGTTAGTTTAATCTAACGAATCGTTAAAGCTCGATCTATTGGGAACACGTTGAACGTACTCGTGTCAACACACGTGACACGAGACCCTACGCTTTCAGTCGCCCTTCTGTCCGCCACCACGGACGATCGCTTCATGTCTCTTTCATGAGGCGGCATCGTAATAGGTTCGACGTGAGGCAGAAGTGAAAAGGAGCGGCGCGCGCGTTTATATCGGGCGTTGTTTATCTCGCTCCTGGCTCTCTCTCCCCGGGTTCGAACGAACCAAAGGAAGGAAGGAAGGAACGATGGTCGCCGCGGCGACAGAATAAAGTTCTACCGTTGTTTCTTCCGGGTGAGTACGCCGCGTCGTTAGAAAGGCGTCTAACTGTCTGGAAGTGGAAGGGAACGAAGAAACGGAAAGAGAACTGCCGTGGAGAAGGAAAAAATCCCGCAGGTACAGGGTGGGAGGGGTAGGGTGGGGGGTAGAAACGCGAACATCAGGAGAAAGACAGAGGGGGAACAAGGTGGTAGATGAGAAAGAGAGGTTGGAGGATGAAGAGAATGAAGAGGAGCAAGAGAAGACACATGGATGGAAAGGGAGTTGGGAATGGGGGGGGATAAAAAGGCGAGAGCAAGCTGCGCTCGTATAGGACGCTCTGCGAAGACGATGCCTACGAGTCCGCAGCCCCGTTTTGATCAGGTCGAAGGAGCAAGCGGGATGAGGGATGAAAGCGTAGGGACGAGGTGAGGTAAGGTGAGCCGAGGTGAGGCTGTGGAGCGAATCGCCATGGCAACGGCTTCACCACGGCTTCCATTTACCTATCGCTATGGAAACGTAGGGTGGCGCTCAAAGCTGCAGAGTGAAGGAGAGAGAGGACGAGAGTGAGAGAGTGAGAGAGGAGAGCGAGAGGGACGGAAAGGGTCGGAAAGAGAGGCAGAGACGTATGACGTGAAAAAGAGAGACGAACGGAAGAAGAGGAAACAGAGACGGCACGCGTGTAGAAGGAACAGAATGAGCGAGAAAGAAATGTCATGGGAAAGAGAGGACAAAACTACAACGGAGAGCACGAGATTCGCGAAGGAGGGATGCCAGGAAACAGTGGTTGGAGGAAAATCGGTGGTGTACGGACGATCAAAGTAGAGAAGTAGTTGTCAGGAACGATAACACACCGACGAATATATTGATTATATATCCGGCCCGGAGTTGTATGTGCTTCCTCTCTCTGCGTTCCGTGATCGCGTTCTAGTGCGTACAGGTAATAGGTATTTTAATTATCTCTCGAGTCTACCATTCTTTCTACCAGTGGATTCTGCGGACGTTGATTGTACGTCTACAATTACTGAAATTGATATGGAAAGGTATACCGTTTGTATGAATGTGGAAAATTGTAATTACGAGAAACGGGTGATGGTGAATTAGAATACCTACACTTATTACGCATTTTTATTTAGACGAGCTTGATTGGGATTAATATATACACGTATACTGTATGAAATTAATATCAATCAAATGATCAAATTGCGACAGTGATGATTAGAAGGTAATATTTACGCTTTCTGGTATTGTAAATCTGAGATTTGAAATATATGCAAGAGGAGTGGTGGTAGTGTATAAGAATAGGTACTCATATTTATACTTCGTGCAATTATAAATGTGGAAATATATTTGTATTCTATAAATGTAGTATTAAATATTTGTGTGATTTACAAGTACATGATACGCACATTTTTACATAGTCTTTCTATTGTGAATAATTAATTAATTAATTTTGAATTTTGATGTACACTTCCCAGATAGCACCTGGACGTCCGATGTACGTCCAATGGACGTATGGACTTCAATTTGACATCCAATGGACGTCCGTGATAATTGAGTTATTACACATTATACAAGAAAAATATTTTATTGGTATATTTTTCAAGAGTAAGTCAGGTTCTGATAAAATACATGTTGCAGTGAGTAATATAAATAATGTTCAGTTGAAACATGAATATGTGTGAGAATGGTAATCAAAGAAATATAATTAAAATGAAATGAATATTAAATGAATGCATAATATGAATTGCAGTGAATTATTCCATCGCAAGTAAACAGTCCAGGAGATGCAGAGTGCAGGGATAAACAGTGCTTGGACAATTTTCGATTAATTAATACTATTATAATGTTTGCTCTCGATATGTTCTTCGTGAAATGTTTACAGTTCATTTAATTATTACCCGAAATATTTGATTTTATCGAATATCGTTCCCCATTCCATGGAAGAATGCATCCTGCAAAGTAAAATCGTTATGGAAGAGTAAAAATGAAACTAAATAAAGAATCGGCAATGCAATGTCAACAAGTGTCTGACTCGCAATCAAGCAAACACAATCTCTGTGTCAGTTGGCAAACTGTACGAAATATTTACCTGAAACCAAATGTTCAATGATTCAGAATACTAGCCACACCTTCCTGGAATTACGTCAATCAAAAGTTAGTAACTTTTTCATTAAATGCTTTCTTTATTTTTAGCTATACGTTCATAGTAAATTGGAACCTAGAATTGTACAAGGAAGGGAATATGTAATATAAAATTACATTGGTTCTACGATTTGTTTATGAATTTGTTAAGCCGTATTTAATCAGATATTCGTGTAATACAACTTCGAGTTCTCAACCGCCTAATGAAATCAGTAATTCTGCAATAATCTTATTACCAAACTGTACGAGAAGTTGCCATCGATGCGGCTGAATATAGTTCATGAACAACCACACGGACGTCATTGAGTCACGACACTAACGTTTGCAACGAAATATCTTTCACTCAGTTAGGATTTTTACGTGGAAAGTTGTTGGCTAATATTTATTACCGCTGATCAATTTTCAGGAAATTGAAATTTCATATTCTCTCTTTCTCGATTTTTCTACATAAAAAGACAAACTCTTTTTAGTTACTTTTTGCAATCTTCAAATTGTGGATTTTGCTCTTCATTCTTTCTTTGATAACTTTATTACTTCGGCAATGATATATCAGAAATTAATGTTTCTCTTGATTTAAAATTGATTCGCTCGTTCTTGTAAAGTCTCCAATTTTAGACTGTACGAAGACATACATATTTTAAATTATTCCTTATATCAATTGTTTTGATATTTTACAAATATTTATACTGTATTTAAATAATCTGTTGTTTAGACCACTTAGACTATATTAAATGAATGAAATCTGCAATCTAGTAATACGTGAGTACACCTAGATATTGTGTCCCAGACTTCGAGCGGGTCTAAACCAAGACAGAACTCAACCATTCACTCGTAGACACGGTACTCGAGTCTGAACCACATTGCAAATGCAATTGTCTTCGGCACTGCTGTCGTATTCCTTTCTCCTTTATCCTTATATAAAGTACTAGCATAATTCCGGTTGAAAAATCAACGGCTGACTTATTTCTGGAGGCATGCCACTAGTTTGTTTTTAGATAATCTGAAATGTAGCAGATGTTACATGTTTTATCTATTTAATATTGACCTAGTCTTATTGCATGCAGTCTTTGTGCTTTTCCAAAATAATTTTTAATGAAAAAATGCATACAAACAATTTTTCCTCACTTGTGTAGTTTCCTTTGTTTTCAATTACTGCATTCCACCTTCTGATTAATTACAGATTACAGTCATAAATGCCAGAATTTAATTTAAAGTCAAATATTGCTGTATACCTATTTTAACATATTCTAAGAAACATTATTTTTAAATTCGTAAATATGAAATGTAGTTTAAAATCATGCACCATATTCTCAAAGGTTTAATTAAACGTTGTAAGTAGAATGTCGTTGTTCTTAGACACAATAATAATTGTGCAATTATATGTTATAATTATATGTTATAGTTATATGGATCTGCATACCGATACCAGTCTCATTGAAACTCGCATGACTGTTGATTTTTATCTCGGCACATATCTCTCCACTTCCACAATTTGCATTGCGATATTCGCTGGAACCATCGCAACAATTAAATCTGCCATTTCAATTCTCAATGCTCGAAAATAATGCGAAAAAAGCATTCGCCACGAGTAAAGCGGTGAATGATATTAAAACAAACATGTTAATAATGAAACTCATTAAACTACGGTTGATGTTGTGTAAGCTTACTAAATAATCAAACACTGTAATTATGTCGATGACAGTATGGAATATTACGCATTTGCAAATTAATAATCTGGCATGCAAAATTATTCAAATCATTATGCACACATTAATAAAGTCGTTAAAACAATGAGTTTGTAATAAATGATGGAAATTTATTGATACGAGAAATTTAGAGATATGCTGTTACGTCTTCTACAAGAAAATTATTAATTTATTTAAAGAGTATAGTGTGGAAATCAGAAAAGAAATTTCCATTAATTTTGTTTTTTTTTTAATATTGTAATTTTACAAGATTATTTTTTAATCTTTATTGTGCTATCGACTATACAAGAGTGTCTAGTGTGCATTTCGAAAACAGACTCTAGTTCATTTCGCGTTTTCTTAAATTCGAGTTTAGTTGTTCTGGTTTTCTCTTTCACAATTAGAGCAGCAGTTTTTCTCGCGCCGGGGTATCACGGTATCAAAGTTCCGGTGAAATTCGGAATGCGAGGAAAACGCGTATGAAAAGAGAAAAGATATGATAACGACATTTTCGACCAACCACGATTTGCATCAAAGGTAGCTTCATAACAGGAACGCACAAAGAGAAACTTCACAACTGAAGTATGTAATGTAAATCATCATATCGTATGGTACACATATGCAGGATGTTAAACATGAACTGAAGAGCAAAATGAAGGACCGGGGAGCTGGGGAAAATATGCAGAAATTGGTTGAATATTCCGTGCTTTGAAATATCAAACCTGTAATATTTTAAATAATGTATGCGCGTCGACGTTGCTCTGTGTAAATATTTAAATAAACGTTACGCTTTGATATACATACGGTTATGTAAAAAACTATTACAGTGAGCACGCATAAATGCGCATTTATCAGAAAATAAATCATCGAGTTCCTGTTAAAGATTTATTCGTTGCGAAATCACTGATGCCAACTTCGAAATGTTGAGCTCTGTTTTTCACTGGAAATTCGTGCATTTCGGTTCTCGGAAAAATAATGCGAATATAAAACACGTTTCGAGAATTTTTTCAATGAAATAAAATTCTTGTGAAATAATACAGAATGTGTATTACGGGTGCAAATTGGAGAATTCGTCTCTGTTCGTATTTACTGGCAGACGTCTATAGAATCTAACAAACTCCAAGAATATTGCTGTGTACATGACTCGGTAAAGTATTATGTACACTCTCTTATACGAGAAAACGTGACTTCCCGTGGACACGTGGCATTACTTCGGAAGTATCCTTCGCTGTATGGACCATCCATCTTCGAGGCCAAACGGAATGGAGAAATAGCTAGCATTTAAAGATAATCTTACCCGGATATTTACTGAAAGTAAATATCTAGTGGTGGAAGAAAATTACCTTCCATTTACGTTCCTCGTGCTTTCGAAGTTACGTTACGTACTTCCGAACCCCGTTAAACGAACAAATCATTTTAGTAAGTTGTACATTCCACCCCTGAAAGCTTTTCTAGCACTTACCCAAAACTGAATCAGAGGATGCACTCTTCAGTTGTCTAATAGGTGATCACGATTTCATCCCCTTAATTTCAGTAGGGAAAATGGTTGAGCAAATTTCATATTCGCCCGTTAAATATTTAGTAAATGTTTCATTCGTGAAGTAAGTAATGTTAAAATCACAGCAAAAATTTTTCCATCTGCCTGTATAAATAATTTTACTTGTGCCTGAAGCACCCAGTGCAGATGTTAGGAAACCCACTGTTTTTATGAGAGAACGAAAACTTCGGAACATAAAAATTTGTACACCAAAAAAATATTGCAAATATTCGTGTAGAAATGTTTAATAAATAATTTTATACTTTTTAATTTCTTTTTAATTTTGAATACTTTTTAATTTCGTACTATTTGTACATAAACAATTGGAATTTATGTTTTCGTCTTTGTCAGGAAAATACCGGTTTCTCTATTAGTGCATGCCACGTTGTTGAAATTCTGTCGGATCGAATATAGTTGCATAAAAAAATGAGCGTTTTAATACTGCGGTCGATGTACTAGAAGGAGGGCAGATCTTTCATCGAGCAGAATCGATCACACAGGCCTACCAATTACACGATCCTCATAGCCTTTTCCATCCGACAATACTTCATCCCCCTTTTACTTTTGGAATACGAATTCACCGGTTTCACGCGGGGAAGGTAAGCGGATTGAGATGGAATTGAAGTTGGTTCTGGTGAATGCTTTGTAGGTCCTGCAGAGGGCGTCGTGCCTACGAATTATATTACATCGCGTTACCACACTCGTGGACCACTCTCAACCCTTTAATTGCTACCACTGAATTCATCGTTAATAGGTATGTATGCGTCGCCTCTTCAAAGTAAACCAACCGACCCATCGCCGTTCGAAATCATTTCGGACGCGTTGATTATTCATCGGGAATTCAGACGGAAGAAGAATCGATGAGAACTAGCCGCGACGACATTTATCGAGGGAAATATCCACCCTTTTAGAATAAAAATTGATCGGATTCACCACCATCGACAAATTCATACGTTTCCGAAAAGTTTTCACACCGTCCAGCTCGGTGTTCCCGTAAAAAACTTTTCCGGTTACCTCTCCCATACGAACAATAAATTAATATGTTGAAACTAGGTTCATCATTCTCGAACAGATTGGTTAAAATTCTATTAGAAGTTTAACACAATTCTTAGAACTAGACTGCGATTCCTCACGTGGAATAGATATTTTCAGTATCGATTGCAAGAAACTGGAGGCAAATAAAAATAAATTTTTTCATTTAATGATTTTAATAAGTTTGAAAAGACAATTACTTCTTTTGACCAGTCATTCTACATTTCATCTACCCATTCTTCTCATATGTACATAGAATCTACAGTCTACCTATCGCATAATTAACTCCGATTGCGATTCCAGCTTAAATATCAAAGGATATTTTCGAAATCTCCATAGTAATTGCGAAATCTAATAATTGCTTGGATAAATAAAAAATGTTCGCTCTTAGTGAAGTACATGTGTGCGCCTTAAAGTGATTACGAAATACTATCGTATCATGAGTGAGTGGTCGCTTTCATCGAAGCAATTATCAACCGATTTCAATTAACAGCATTGATCAATCTAATTTTTTCTAGCGATTGAAGTAATATTATTGGGAGTCGTCCTGAGCGCTTTGTAATTGCTTGCTCGTTGCGCCATTGAAAGTGTTCAGGGATTTCGAATTACCGTGCATTAGTACAGGGCATCGTTACCCTAAAAAATGCGCTAAACACGACAGAAGGGATGAAACAAGAGCGTGTTACGATCGAGGAACCTTGATTCCTTTGAAGCCCACTCGGTCGTACACATAAGCGCATTTAAGCTATTGGACTTTCTGCCTTTCCTCCTTCCTTTTTCAACATTTCTGACCAACCTTTCGATGGACACTGGCGACGGCGAGAAGGGCTGAACCTGGACGTAATTAATTGCGATTTCACTCTTTCCTGCACTTAATGCCATCGTCGGTCTGCGGTTGCCCTCTCCCTACTTGCGTCCGGTTAAATCGCAATTACTCAGAGATGCGGCGCTGGCTCGTTGGAAAAGGCGTGCCGAAGAAGGGGAGAAGGACAAGGGCGATGTGGTAAGAGTAAGTTATTTGTCCATTTCAATCTTTAGCGTGCAGGATCTTTTCGAGTTCGTTTGACATCGTCACGTATCTTATTTGCGAACGCGTGGGGTAATAATTGATTTTTGTGTTGACCAAAATTAAATGAAAAGGCCAGGAACGAACAGGGTTATCGATTTTGATAAGGACTTACACCTTTGACAGCTTTTCACAGCCATACTTTTTCCTTCTGTCTTTCCAGAGTTTACAAGTGAGTTCAGTATTCGTTGCCATTTAACGAGTGAAAAAGAAGTAAATATAAAATAATAATTTTTATACTTACATAATTGTTGCCTGCAAACTGTGCAATATTTCCAACCTGATAGTACAACCCTTTTAAGGGATGATAACTACTTTTATAAATGTGCAAATGGATATTTCTAAAAGGAGAGATCAAAGAACTCATGGCTGATTAAGAGTTACAATAAGCCGGAAGCTGAAAATTACATTAGCTAAATTGCACAAAAATTATAAGACGTTAATGGAGGAATGGGCATGTTGTAACGTAATACATTGCGTGTATTACGAAATTAGATCCTAAGGGAATAAATAACTCCACAAACATAGCTCACTACAATTGCGTCTTCGGTACAGAGAATTAATCACTCAAGGACAAGTCTGTAGTCCTTCGAGGTTTACTCATTAGGCGACCGCGTAATTAAAAAGACTGTGTGTCTGACCAAACAGACAACAAAGACGAAGTAAGGTCTGAAGTTCAACAACCCTTCCCCTCTTTAATTCCGCTACCCACTACGATGGGTGCACTATTCCACGTTGATCTACCCCATCCCTCGTTCACTGTTCGATTTGCATTTTCCATCATGAATTAGGGAGGAAATAGTGCGAAGAGGTATGAGATAAAAGGGTGAGGAAGATGAAATTCAAAGAGGACTGGATCTTTTTATAATTGCAAAGCATTTGTCGGCGGAAGAAAACGGGTACTTTCTAAACAAAGAAATCGGATCAATAAAGGGATGAAATCATTCGTTAAAAATTGTCTTCCTCTCTTGATAAGAAAAACTAATTTCCAAGAGAAATTACTGTTAGGAATTATTTAAAATAATTATGTAAATTTAAGACAGAAGTGGATGTTAAAATACGGTTCAATAAACCATTAGAATGGTCATCCAGAAATCGACGATTCCGTTGTTATCATGTTTTTATTGAAATAAATCAATGTCAGCGTTATCTGGTATTAAATCAGGCAATTCGGCAATTGGTCGTTGCGTTCAATGGTTTCGTTTACACCCACGCCGAAGACGCGAGAAGGTGATTCATTCGACTGAGGGTAACATCTTTCACGTGACCGGAAGTATTGGTCACTGTTAACTGGAGTACATTTGACCAGAGCTGCAGTTTCAGCTCCGATAGGCGGCAGCATCTCTGACATTAACTGCGGGAGCTTTCGTGCTTGCAGCATGTGGCGCCACCTAACAGAATGTTCCGGAAACCTTTATCAGTCAGTGCTTATCAGCCCGAGGATCCTAAATTGAATCCGGGCTAACCGTATTTTAATCAGTCGCTCCAATATCCTAAATAATCCGCATCGCTAACATAAATCTAAACTAATTCCTTCTTCAAACTAATCCAATTTCTCAAATAAAAAAGCTCTGTGACCTATAAAATGAACGATACCACATTGAATATTCTTTTATTCGTTTATTCTTATAAAACATTTCGCATAGAAGCAGGAGAATATATCAGAATTGTGTAGATTTAGCGATGAAATATATTCAGCAATAAAACATAGTTAATCTTCTATAATATTTATTGAATATTGACCCGAGCTTGCGAGAGGGTTAGTCGACAGTGGAGTGCTACAAAAGGGACAATGGAAGCGTTTTAGAGATAACAGAGCGTTTTCATTAGGGGTGGTTTATATTTGAAGGTCATCATCTTTGTCGACGACCAATGACGTCGATAGGATACCCGAGGGTAGTTCAAGGTCACGACCGGACATCCAACCGAGCACCCTTTCTGGTAAGAAAGTATGCCGCGGCATCCCTACAGAGGGCAGCACTTGGCTTTCTGCCCTTCGCATTGTCGATCGATCGCGGAGATTATACGTTTCATCGGTTTGTTGTCGCGATAGCGCGGTTCCGAATCATTTGAAACGTTTTACAACCCGTCGCGCGGTTAGTATTCGAAACCTGTCGCCGTAACTGCGTGAACTTTATGACCGGTGCCGTATGAAAACAGCGAATAATATCGGCCCAATGGCGTAGTTCCTAATCCAAGATAGACGATCCACATAATACATCTTGTACAGGATGTCCGTGTGTACACAGCCAGACAACTTTGTGGATAAACACGAGCTAGTAAACCTAGAATATTACTCGGTCTGTCTGTAACTGTTACGTACCCGCCGATGTTGCTGCTGCGCCGAAGTCGTAGACAGTTCGCCACATTATTTGCACGGCCGACGTATCCATTAAACGAATGCAAATATTTGTGGTACAGGTTAATATCATGGTTGTATGTAAACATTCACGGTCGAGAATTAATTTATCCTAAGACAATATACTTACGAATACGCCCGCCGGTATCGACCCCGTTTAATTGTTGCGAAAAACTGTTTCAATCTAATGATACGTGTTTATTGGAGGAGTTAAGAAATTTATCCGAGCTTTATCATGTTTTTTGATGCAAGAACATATTGCACATGATTTTTTTACTGGTTGTGGATCGAATTTGAAGAAAGGATTAATAACAGTGTTTTGTAATTGGTGGATCGTATCTTCGGAAAAGGGGTAGTTTTATGTGAAAAATTAGTCGTAAATGTAAAATAGAATTTTTATTTTACATCGCTCATTTTGAGAGAAACGATTTTTGAGTGCTTATATGGTGGAAGTTCTACACTTCTATAAGTAGAAACGGCAAATAATGGTCAGCCAGTTGGATCGCGTGTACGGTCAGATTTCAAATTCAGTTTCCTGGAGATACAGCAAGATATGAAACTATTTTGCATTTCCAGCTAATAGTTTCTTCTACAAATGACGTATAAGAATAAAATTATGCAACTTATTTTGTTGTATTACAATGGACAATAATGTTTTAATTAATCCTGTCGCAGTATTAGAATGGTATTTCACAGATTAAACTGCTGAAAGGTGAGAAAAGGTTCAAAAATGCAGAAATTAAATTTTTCCTGCGAACAATTGAAACAATTCTGCCAAGATTCTTCTGTAACCTTATTTATTGTTACTAGATGGAAAGCCAAATGAGTATTTTGTACAATAACATGAAGAACTTGTATTTAGGAATGGGAGGTGTTTCAATGAACAATTTAATTCATTTCTTTCTCTGGTAAAGAATTCATTAAGAATGTGCTCTTTTAATTTCTTAAAAGCAGAACGACAGCAGCTCTGGGAATTATGCAACGAGGACCAGGCATACTGTGGTGACCTATTTAATATCTCAAGATTATTGCTTGGCTGCAGAACAATGATCACTAGTCAGGTAAGTCGTAAACATTTTGATATGCATACTAATTTAGCGAATGCTAAAGCGATAATAGTAAAGTTTTTCCATTTTGCAGGTTCAATTAATACAGTAACTATTTCATATGAAAATGCAAAACGTATTGAACTTTTTTGATAAGTTTTATTTAAGACACGTAATTTTTCTTTAAAGAAATATTCTGAAAAATAATCATTTTAATTAGAACAGAACTTAAAATAATACAAAAATAGAGTGGTTAAATAGTAATACTGAATATGTAATATTTTTCCAATAATTTATGGAAACAACCCGCAGTTCAAGCCTTACTGTTCCTCTTAAGAAACCACAAAAGTTCTAAAGGATCAAATATCTTCCGAAACAAATCGTAGAAATTCGAGCGAAATTGATGAAAGAACATTTATTTCTGAATATTAACATTTCATTTGGAAACGAATAAGTAATATAAAGAAGTGTTGACACGACGTTATCCGGAATTTCGAATTAAAGAATTTTTGTGTAAATCCGTGGTCGGACAGAGGTCTGCGTGTTTATGAACCGAACTTGAACCTTGATCGATCGCGTCGCTCGTCATATGGGACACCCATTAAATCCACCCGTAAAGCATTGATCACACAATCCCGATAACATCGTTCACTTCGTTTTTCCTCTCCGTTTTCTCTAATTTTCTCGCTCTGTTCCTCTTCTCTCCCCTCGTTAATGCTCCTCCCCGTTACACTCGCGGTAACGACAGACATGCCGACGCCTAAGGGCCGTTCACGTTTACGAGAGCGAAAAGAGACTGAGATATCGACGAGGAAAATGAGTCGGAAAAGTGCGGCGGGAGCACCCCTGGCGATCGTCATTGCTTGACCCTTCTCCTGCTATTTTTCTCTCTGGCTCTCTCTCGATGCTCTCCCCACTTCCCTATCACACTTACACACAGAGGCGCATGTACAGAAGAATGGTTGTCGCAGGACTGTAGTGACACCATCTTTCTGTGTTATGCTGCCAGGGGGAACTGGTGTGGACCCCGATAAGTGCTCGATTCCATTCTCATCCTCTCGGGGACAGTTACACGGATTACATTCACTATGGTCCGATAATTTCCGTTGAAAAGCGAACGGCCGTGCTCTCTCGTGTGCCCGTTCCCGCACACACTATTTCTATACTGTTCCACCATCGAGCTACTCCATGCCGCTTCAACACGATTTCCTGGGAAATGAACCATACAAACGTATGTTCCTCTAATCACGTGACTCGAATCGTAATCCGCCGGAGGTTGTAATGCAATTTCGCGAAGAGTTCCGATACCCCGCGTACAAGATCAAACGCGATCCACCGAAAAAACCCGTCCAATTTCATTTATACATACACGCACCGAAGTTTTTACATTTTTCAATTTTTTTCACGTCAGTGTGATCGACGAATTATAATTCCGTGATGCAAATCTTTTTACAATTTTTTTCGTCACGAAAAAGGTCGGACAATCCGGACATTCGAAAAGTTTTGAAGTGGAAATGGAATTGTGGAATCGTTTCTTGAAATAAGTTAGAATCCTTTTTTGGTAAAATATATATCAAACGTGAATATGATCCAGGAAGAGATTAATAAAAAAAATTAGCGACGCGATATTTTTTTTAAGTCTATAATTTTCGAATCAAATTCAATTTAGTTATGACTTTTCTGTGATATTTTTAACGGCGCTACATTTGTCTGTCATTATTTATAATTTTTAAAAAATCCCGTGATTAAAATCTTAAAAAGAAACTGCAAATGAGGAAGTTTCACAATCCTTTCAACCCCTAACAACACTTTACACGCAACCAAAGTGGCTATAAACAAACACATCGTAATTGGAATATCGAAGAAAATGAAGGCTATAAAACTTTATTCGGTATGAAAACCTGTATTCCCACACAAGCTAGCAACATCATTGTCTCCATCGCGAGAATTGGACATCACACTATGACGTCCAGACTACTGACCGTAAAGATTGTTTCGTGTGCAAATTAGGAAGGTTAGTTGACGTTGTAACCGAATAGATCACGATAAGCTGGAGATGTTTCTCGCAGTCGGATTACGAGAAATTGAATTCCCTTATAGCAGGAAAGTCTCCGGGGATCAGACGTTAGCTCACGGTCGTCCTCTCGCCGATGCTTTGCGAAACAGTCTCTTGCACACGTTCCCCAACACATCACCGGATATACCCTTGTCTGCTTACTCTTCTATTCGGCTCTCATCCAGTTTTTACCCGGATCCGCGACACCCCAGGGGTCGCAGCTGCACTCCATTCCGAAGAACAATCTCTGCATATTTGAAATCTATTCGTGAGCATGTATGTGTGTCTGTGTTTGCCACGCGTGAAAAATCCGGACCGAGTAACGTGTTTCTGGCCCGACCGCCGCAGCAGCGTCAGGATGGTCACATACAGCATCGGATACGTGTCGGTGGGAACTCCCTTATCAATGTATTATGGATATTTATAAGTTCCCGGAGAACGCCCAGGAGACGCGCGACGCCGTCCGCCTTCCCTTAAAGCGACGGGCGAGAGAAAGCCAGAAAATTGACTATTTCTACCGTTTTGACTGGTGAAATTTTCAAGAGGCCATCATTGATTTTACCCCCCTCGTGCCTCGTGCGCCGTCCTTATTCCGCTCCCCACGACCCGCTCGCCCTTCTCGGAGCTGTTTCCCCGCATCGATCACCAGTACTGTCCACGCAAAATAACGATTAGCTCCAGAGCACGACGGTTCTATTGGACACGGCCGCCGGCTTATGCCGTCCGTATTCTTCGAATCGAGACCAGACAAAAAAATCGATGTCACCGCTTTTTCTTCCGAACGCCCACACGCACAGCCAGTTTCCATTTTCCGAGAACCGTAGAGCACGGCGAATCACGTGTGGCCTACATCGACGACGCTAAAGCGGCACTGTTCAATGTCTAGTGGCTCGATGTACACGGTGTTTCCAAATCATAAATCAACATTGACATAACGACGAAATGGCATTCAAGAAAAATTCCATCTCTTTTTCCGGATAAATTACAATGGTTGTTACTTTTGAACGTTTTAATACAGCGAACCTCTTGCCGTACAATTTTCTTCACTATTACCATTATTGAAAAATCATTTTATGATATCAAGTAGGAGAGGAGTAATTTAATTTTATCTAGAGTTATAGTTATAGTTTAGCACCCTGCAGGGTAAAATAGATCGTAAATCAAGACCGACGAAATTACGGTTTCGCATTTATTTCCGAGTTACATTGGCCATTCAATAAATCTTCATTTTTTGGAGATTGCTAAGTGATCTTTTTTAAAATTAGTCTTTTTTGAAGTCACGAAAAGCACAAAAAATTGTATTGTTTAAGCATATACATCTTTGGTAACTTTCTGTGACAGCAATATGTACGACTATTTTCATTCAACACTACTTTATACAATCACTTTAGACAGTTCGATAAGATGAAAGTATGACGGCTCCAAATGATTTTTATTTTCACATGCCATCCGCCCGAATTTATATATGAACCCATTAATGGATGTTTCGCAATGCAACAAAGTTTTAAATTCATTTCATTGCCGACCAAGCGGGAAGTTTGTCGATCCAGGATTCAGTGAGCATAGCTGGTGATTTGCAAAATGTGCGTGTGAGTGAATGCACTCGCGCCGTCGACATTGATGGAAGAGGGGTAAACGACAAAGTATGAGGTGAGAGGGTGCGAGAGAGAAAGAAAGAAGTAGAGGAGAGAAAGAGAGGGAGAGAGTAGCTACGTTAAAAATTTAAATTCGTGAGTTACGTTGCCGCGTATATAGGTGTCACATTATCGATAAAGACATCGAGTCCCAGGTGCGTTCTACGTGTTTACGAGTCTCCGAACGGCGTAACTTCGGAACCTGTGCCGCCTGCCGGCAACTTTGAAGGTTATGTTTTCCTGGCAATGGCGAATGCACCAGGTGTGCGATGCCCTTTCGGCTATTATCAAGCCGAAATATCTTTTAGATTGCTATGCTTCGAATAATACACATTGCAACTTTCCTTTTTCCCCGAATGAACTGTCCGGACCGTTTCCAAGCACCACATTCCCCGTGATGAATTAAAACGGCACGGTAAATCTTTTTTAAACAGCATCTATATTTTTATAAAAAGTAAGGGTGCTTTACTGTACTGCTACAGTTTTGTGCTTACTATGCTTCGTTAATTATTTTAACAGACCTTATCATAGAAGGGTTGTACCTTAAGCATATCAGTTATCAAATAACAAAATTAAATTATTTCCCCTACATAAAATATTTTTAAAAGTTTCTCTCATCGCCAATTATGTGTTAGTCCTAATCCTCCATAAAGAACTAGGCTGGATACTTAAATCATCCTAATAAAAGCGTTAATAATTGAAGTTTTATTATTAATTACGGAAAGTGGATGCTATCCAGTCACTTTCATAATAAAAACGTTTCAAATTTCACAAGTTTTATAGGAGTTAACCTACGGAGAATGCTGTAAACTGTATTATAGTTTCTTGTATCAATTCGACTAACAAATTTGTGATATTATGAACTGTTAATATACCTTAACCACTATCACCATAACATGTACAACTTAAAGTGTTTTAAAACTTTAGGACCGTAAAACTGTAGGAAATTTGCATATTCTCATTTCGCTTTAGCATCTTGCAATATTCCTATTATACACGGGCATTAGACTTGCAATTGAAACTCATTAGCACAACAATTGTGCTCGTAAAATTCATTTAGTGTACAACTATTGTTGATATTAGTAGTTGAATAAAGTTCGTCTTGTAATTTTTAATATAACTGAAAATGTAAAGCTACAATTTAATAGTTCGATGGATACTCAATACATTCTTAGGTTTTATAAAATATTTAGATAGACTAACGGGTGTCCAGACATTAGTATGCAACTGCAGTGAATATTAGCTCATTATGCAAATGGAAACGTAAATGGTCTAAATAGATCCACTTACTTCTTCGCATTTACAGAATTTCGTCTACAACAGTCTGCACTTGACGGTAGTAGGGGTGCTTGAAACATCAGCAGCTATGAATATGATTCCGTGATCCAATTAGTATTAGGACTGTTGATAGAGCCACTTAAGATGATGTCAGAAAAATCGTTTTCGTCGAGTACATTGCATTTCCATGCTCATTGAATTCTGCATTTCCTGCGAAGCAACAGAATGCACCTCATTAAGCTTGAAATCCCTGAAAGGTTAATTCAGTTTAACGGAAAAACGCGCAAAACGAAGCTTACTTAATTACAGTTTAAAATTCTGGAAAATTAGCAAATTATGATACATTGATATATAAAACAAAATTGCATGAAAAAGTTCCATATAAAAAAGTGCCTCTGCGAAACAGAAAATACTAGATATATTATTTCATCTGTAAACTGCCTCGATCGTTCAAAATTAAAAGTATGCGAACGAGAAGTCAAGTTAAATAAAAATAATTAAAATGCCAATTTGTACCTTCGGTTTACACTTGACGAATGTGAATAAATATGGAAAGTAATCCGATCCTTGACGTCACTTGATAGAAAGGTAAAAAAATAATATATTTAATATATGTAGAAATTTTAGTTTTTTCAATCCTTCATTTACAACGAATATATTTATCTTAATAATTTTAATGAGTTAAAAGTTTTACGACAGTATTTTCAAATTCTTTCATTGTCTTCACTGTGCTGCATTAGGTTGCATTAGATTGATTAATTAATTGAAACCTCTATTTGTACAAGTTTCATCTGGTTCTTTAACAACAATCTTTCCAAAGTAAGAATTTCGATGCCGCTTTACTTAGTCTGGAAAGAATTAATTTTGGGGAATAGTTTACATTATATTGGCTTATTGATTCGCTGGAACATGTTCGACGTGTTTCATTGGAGGCGATCTTGTAAACGTTGTTTGCTCTCCCACTGATCTTACAAGAGTCCCACTAATATTGGTGATTGAATCATGTAAGTCGACCTTTGTATTTTCACAGCATTCAACTCCCCTTACTAACCACGCTCACGGGTTCCAAAGCGTGCAAAGGGATCGTCCAATCTAGGGGGTTTGACCGGAGCAAAGGGTAAGGTAGACAGTGTCCTCGTGGGGATTCGAACCGTAGAAGCGGCCTGCCACTTGGCACGTGCGTGTGGGGTAGTTACTTTAATTCTTTATAAGCGAGACGCCGTTATCGAGTTAGGTCGACTCAAAAAGGAAAAGGCGCCTGCTCGAGCAGCAGCGTGATAGAGACGAAATAGATAAGCTTTTGTTGTATACGCCTGTTTAACGACAACACCGAGATTGCTGGTTGTCTTAAATATATTCTTTTCCGTCTTCTTCCTCCTCCTGATTCAACTTTCAACTTTCTCCTGCAATTTCAATAATTGAGTCTTTGAATATAAAAGTAGTATACGTCTGTGTCTGTCTGTTAACAAGCTCAAGGGGTTAACCCTGGTGGAGCCAACCAGTTACCCGGGTTTTTTTACTTATTTCTTTCAACAATTTTTTAATGTTTCTATAAACATAAGGGTTAATCATCAGCATTAAATAAATAATAATAATAAATTCTCCCTCTCTGCCTCTTTCTCCTTCCATATTATTGTATTCCAGAGAACTTTTACTTAATTCCTCATTATCCAATGATTAACTGTTTTGACTTGCGTTAATCGACGTATAAGATACTCGATTATATTATAAATATTATATATTAAAAAATATGGAACTGGCTGTCGTACGTTTAGCGTAAATATTTTGTGTTCGCAATGTGCTAGAGTATACGATGTACGCTCGTCATTTATGTAAGAAATAAATTTCATTTGATTACAAGAATCGTGTATCGATTAATGAGACTGCGAGAGGCTCCGGCTATTGGTTCGCTGGTGTGCTCAGATTTTCGGTTTATATCTGTCAGCTCGGCTCCTGAATAACGATCTCGCTCAATTTCAGTGCCTTGGCCCGCGAAATGGCGCAACCGCGAATAGATAATGTCGAGGGGTGGGAATATGCAAATGGCTCGTTGTATCATTCAGCCGTAATGCCATACACGTAGATAAAGTTACGCTGAACGTGACGTCAATTATACACAAATCTGGTACGATTTTGCTGGATGAAATTTTTACCGAACATGCGCAGTCTCTCTATTAATGCTATTTAATGTTTCTGTATCGTGCAATTACGCTCGTTTAAGCGAGCCGTATTGTTTATTCCGATCCCCCGAGTCGCGATGAACGTTATTGATTGTTGTAACGACCTTTTCAAACGGGAAATGTATTTGCACACAACCATGTAAACATTTATCTTCCCGCAAAAATACATAGAAATCGCTAAAAAGAAATACTGTACAATGGACAGAAGAGCCAGGGGTGAAACGAAATTGAAATTAATACTTTATTCAACACAATTGATCGGTTTCCTGTTTGACATTTCTTATGTTACTGATTAAATTTTTTTTATAAAACGAACTGCATATTTAGCACCATTAAACTTGATAATTTTCTTATAAACGAACAATACTTTTCTTAATCCTAGAATTACCACAGTTTTTAATTTACGATCATTGAGACTTTTTTATTATGATAAAAATCGCAGAAAATCATAATGGAAATATTATTGCTGATATCGTTTCAATAGTAACGAAAAGATGGAGAACCTCTGTTCAATTGCCTTTGGGCTAACAAAATTACCAACTAATATGTAAAAAAACAACTGATTCGTCCTTTTCAGAAGACGTACGGTTGATGTTTGACCGATCCTCGTAATATTGCGTCATCTATTGTGTCGAAGGACTTGCTCGATTGGCATTTGAGGTCTCCAACTACACCAGCAGTGGCATCTTACTTCTCGGTCATTGTCTCGCGTAAAATTCGTTTACGTGGATTCGCCAGGACAACAGCGATAACTCGTCGGTTATGCGGCCATCAACGGGACCGGAGCGGTGGTGGCGGCATCGGTTGACTATTCTCGCCGGTTTGTCCCGGCGGTACCAAGGAACAGAATCGCGGTAGTAACGGAGGCAGTCAAGGGACGAGTGATTTATCCGAAGTCGTGTTACGCAACAACCACCTTAGATTAACCGAATTACCGGATCCTGGAAGCGGACGAACGTGGATCTCCGAAACTAGGAACGCTGGTATCCGGCATCACCGACAATGGTGGCGAGGACCCGGTACAAGGTAGGTTTGTCATTGTGCCCCCAGTGTTTAATTAGAGGGAATATCGACCGGAATGGAAAGGGTCGCAGGGGGGAAGAGGGGGTGAGGGGGGACCACGCCGAGCCGACTAGGGGCTGCTAGGTGCGGGGGGAGGGGGTGAGAGTGGTTCCGAGGATAGAGAGGAAGAGGTTAGAGACTGGTGGGCACGTCTCTAGATAGGCCCCTCACCTGCAATTACCCAATCGCGTCACGGTAATGGATTACCGATTGGAGAGAAGCGGAGGATCTGGTTCCCCGTTCGATTCGGTCGTCGGGCAGACCGGAGTGGATCGGAGCGGAGCGGAGCGAAGCGAAGCAGTCAGGGGTGTAGCGGAGGCAACCACCGTCTCGCCGCCCACCATGCTCCAGGGGCAATTTACCTCACCAATCTATGCCACGTAATTGGGAATTTTATAATATTTTTGGAAGCGAGCCAGTCTCGCTCGGCAAGAGCCTAGGCACGCCGGGGAAAAGAAGGAGAGAGACCAGCCGAGGGCGCGGGCAGAAAACTGGAGAAGGATGGCCGCACCACGGGTTATACCGAGAAACGGAGGGCCGGCAGCCTCTAGGGAAGATAGATATCCTCTTTCTGAGGGCCGCACCGTGCCAGATGAAAAATGCACACGGCTAAAATTCACCGCCGCAAAAAGGGTGCGAGCGATTTGGAAGCATACCAAATTGTAATCGTCGGAAATCGACGATTAATTTATCACGGAAGTACTCCCGCCCGCTCCATCAACATTCTCGTCTCTCTTCCAATGTCCACTCTCTGACTACTTTCTTCCTTTTTCCTCTTTTCACCGCATCTTTATCGCTTCAATATACAGCGTGGATCGCAGCGAGTCGAATTCCGCGGTTTCCATTCTTATTTGTATGATCTTGACGATTAGATTAGCTGCGGCGTATCTGCGCTCTGCAGCGTTTCGTTATCCTCTTCGGGGCTGCGGTTACTCGTTGCTAGACGCTATTGGCTACCCAGCTGTTATCTTAACGTCCATACCCCATGATTAATTCGGATAACCGAGATTTTAGTGTATGTATACCAAGATATAACCAGTCGGTAATAATCTCGCAGTCGACACAATATAAAACACAGAAGAAGAAAAACAAGAAAAAGCTTCTTAAATTCCAATGTTGAACTTCGAAATTAGTCTCCAACAATCCGAATTTTAATAGCTAGCTGATTTCGTGGATTCACGATACAAATGGGTAGATCAAATGCTAAACAGTAAAGACATTTAAAGAATTTGAAAGCACATCATTACTTTTAACTCCTTAAAATGATTAAAACTTCGAGATTAATAAAAGTGTCTTCTCAATTTTATCCACACTCCCATAGAAAATGACCACTGTGCGTCGCTAGCCCACCCATATCAATTTACGAACCGTCGCAGGAAGTCGCCAGCCGCGCCGGAAAAATGCGAATCAATAATTTAAGTCGTCCGGTGATCACCGGAACCCTCGTTCCGTCGCTCGTAAACAAGAGCGGCGCGCGTTCAGGAAGACCGAACAATGTGTTTAATGTGTATAACGATTGCGCTGTTTGCCCGCTTGAAACCGTAAGTTGTCCGCTCGCGCGCGCGTGGTATCTTCGGTAGCAAGCAAGCAAGCAGGCAGCAGGCAGCATGGTATCGCAGCCACGGGGGGAGAGAGAGAAACAAAAGTGCTTTCTGAACGCAGCACTCGCTAAAAGCATCTATAGACTCTGAGAGTACGATAATAACGTTCGGTTACCAGGTTGGCACAGCTGGTAGGAGTGCCGTATTATCGTTTTGCTAGGGCTGCCGGCAGCAACGGTGCGCCGCACGTGAAACAGGCTCGGCTCAAGCCACTTTATATTCAAAGCGCAGGCGGACGTCTCTGAAAATGCAATCGCAAAATACAATACCGTGCATTACCTATACCCTGGTGCGCCCCAGAAAGAGATATCGTAAAAGATGATGTTATACATTATGCGGCGCGAGGCTTCCAATTCCCTCTCCGACCCTCCCCCTTCGATGCTCCCCTCTCGATGCCCACCCCCTCCTGTGCGAACCCCCCGTACACCCCGAAACCACCCCCTATCCACTGGATCGCATCCCTTCTGCCGCCTGCTGCTGCAGCGTCCGTACCACCATCGGCCGATACGTTAATAAAATTCGAGAGTTGAAAGGGGCGCGCTATGGATATACGTATTCCACCCACGATATTGGAGTATCCCCAAGGAAAATCCTATTCCACTTTTTCCCCTCCTCGGTCCCGCCCTCAGGATATAGGCGAAGATATGTGAAAAATCGTTCCCGAAGTCTCCGGGCTTTTATAATTTATCGGCCGCGCCGTTTGTTCGCGTTGGGACCGGAAACAAAATTCCTCGGCCATTTCCGTCGAACCAGGGATCGCACCGGGATACTATTTCTTGGTTCCAGAACGCTTGTCCACGGATCCGACGGACCTCCGAGCCTTGGAACTTGCAAATAACGTTCGGACAGCCCACGTAAGTAGCCATGCAACGCAGGTGGCGTGTGCTGAACCATTTGGCAAAAGTGTTAATGGAAACTGTGAATTCTTTCAATGGTTTTAGCTAATGATCAGTGCTACGATAGTTAACCGAGCGCGCCGGTGCTTAAACAGGAATGGCGTGTTTAAGCGGAAACGTTTAAACGGGAAATATTTTTCGGGCATTTGGTGAAGGTGTTAATGGCGGCGCAGGATTCGTTTGATGATAGGTAGCCGCGTGGAGTGAACGGTGATGGAGTAATTTGTTCGGAAATGTTGCTCAACGTATCATTTGTTCGCTCGAGAGCGTGGATTCATATGCAAAATTGTCTAAGCCGATTGTAAAAAATCAGAAATTAGATAAAAGTACACTCCATCTTTCAATTATTTTAATAAATTAAAACTGAAGTTAATGTATGTATACAGAACATTTCTCTACACGATTCAGAATACAAATGACCGAAATAAAAGCAGTTTTTATTTCAATAATGACCTGAATCAGCACAATATGATCGCAGTTTGTTCCACAGACTTTTGAAAATATGCCCAGCGTACTTGTTGATTCCGGCTCAGGTATTCCCATGCAAATGCGATAGTATTGTTGGCATTACCTCAGATCGTACATATGCGATCTAACCTGTATGTACAGCTCTCCTACGTTTCTAAATATTTTTCATCAAATGTCAAGAATTTCTTCATACACCTTACGACGTATCTATGCTTCAGTTCAGCAGAATATGAAGTTTTCGGCGTTTACGGGAGTTCTTGCGAACAACACTGATAAAGACAAAAACTTAAGTGATTAAGCTGTACGGAAGGAAAGCCTTGGCGGTTTGGTGGTTTGCATTAACGGTCTTGACTCTAGGAAAGTGGGGCGTATTTCACGGGGAATTGCTGTCTACATCGACCATTGAGTAAGAAATAGAGCTGCAGCAATGGGCATGTATTCCCATGCTTTCGGTTCAATTACAAGCCAGTCAGGCTGTTAACATTTCCGCGCGTTTCATTAAATCACCTTCAGCCCCGGTGAAATATACACCTCATCGTCGCATTTTCATTGGGTCGGCCGATAAATCCTTATTTTTTCGCGTCGACTGTCCTGTACAAATTCCCCAAATACTTTAAATTCCCCATACTTCCAAAGGCTGGCACGCGCGATCCGTCTTGTTGCGTTTGCATGTGCAAGCAATAAGTTGCTTATTAATACCAAGTTCGATCTAGCGATTGCGTGTTCCGTCAATTGTCTAGACGCAATCACCATGACGTTGATCTTTCTATGCACTTTCGAATTTGTTGCAAAACAAACCAGATCTTAATTGATAAATTAAAAGAAGTGTATCCGAAGGCTAATGAAAAGCGGTTGTAAAGAAAATAAATGCTTTGAGAACATGATTTCAGAAGCTTAATGAAATATTATATTTTATTTCAGTGTACCACACGATCAAAATCTGTCGTTTCCTTGGAAACAGCGATGTAAATATCGACGGCGAGCCGGCGCGTTGGCTTATAAAGCGGCGATTTTTGAACGCGGGTATTCAAAAGTGAATAACAGAAACAAAGAACGGATACGCAAACGGAACGGGAAACGGGTCGGCGATAAAACGATCTGTTTTAGCATACGTTTCTGTATCGTAACTCGCGGACGATCGGAGAGAAATTTGGTTGGCGCGTATCGCATGGTATCGGCGCGCGTTATCTCTCGCAAAGGGATTTCAACGAGGAGATTTCGCATCGAAGCGACGTCAGTACGGTCTGTACCCAGTTCCCTGCTAACTGTGGAGTTTCTCGTGGAGTCGCCGTAAGAGGAAGAAGGGCTCAAAGGGTGGCGAATAAGGACGGGTGGGCCTGCACGAAAGGGAGCGTTTCACAACCGTTCGTTATCAGGATGTGAGAATCGCGCGGGTGGGCATGGATAAGCCGGGGCCGCACAATGAGGTTGAATGTAGATCGGCGAGAGGGCGGGTTGCGGGGGTGGAGAATACGAGCAAAGAGGACCACGGGGAGAGGTGAGGTCTCTGACGTCGACGGAGAAGTGGAAAAAGGAAGAGAGAGGCCTCGACCGTAGAAACGACGGTAGGAAGGGCCACCGGCGAAGTGCAGTTAGGGGCGATCAGGATACAGAGAGGTCTGCGGTACCCGCGGCTACTCTTCTCTGTCTGGGCTTCATCCGGGAAGCTTTGCATGGAAATGCCGCCGCTGAATAACCCACCGCCGCTAACTTCAGCACAATGGCCGTCACATTATGTTGCGTCAGAAAGCACCAACGCCAGAGAACCGAGCTTCAGCAACCGGGTCTCTCTCCCCGCATCTAACCGGCATCTCTTTCTCCGTCACTTTCTCACATTCTATCTCTATAATTCCGTGTACCTCCAGCCTTCATCTCGACCGGGACGTTGCGTCGTTCCTTCTCCTCTCAAGGCCGGCCTCGCTATCTATCCACAGGTACCACCGACGCGATCCTTTGCACGCCTCTACCGAACATGTGTGAAAAGGAGCCATTCATGGAACGCTGGAAGCCGAGACCAGTTTAAATATGTTGCGTTATCGAGATCCATTGTGAGCTAGTAATACGCGGGCTGATGGAATAGCGAAGACTTCATGGTGCCGTCTTAGTCGGGAATATGTCCGCTCTGCTTCGCGGTTTGGGGCTCTACGGTTCTGCTGTACTACCGTGTTTCACGGAAAAAGCTGTTCTTCCGTTCTAAACTGTTTTGAGAACATTTCCGTAAAAAATATTTCACAAATTTGAACTTTTCTTGCGATTTTATAATAATAATAACGCGATTTGTGTACAAGCGATGTTTCTTCGTTTTGCATCGTAATGCGAGCATATGGCAGCACGAAATTCGTTTGTATCGCAATACCCTTGACGCCAGGGAAAACGAATTAGTACCAATTCTGTGGGGGACCCTCCGGGTGTGTCACGTAGTACCAAAAGGAAGGGAATCGTCTAGGAATAACAGCAATTACTCACAGGGAACGTGCGACTTGATACAAGAGCCATTCCTCCGGCAGAGCTCCTTCTCCGATAGTTCGTCTTAACCGCCGCGGGCGCATGGGGCTCGGAGAGTTAATTGCAGAGCTTTGTCTGAGTCGCGGTGAGACATGCAAGTGTACCGTCTCTTACCATGAAGGATGTCGTTGGGGGGTCGATAACGTCGTCTCGAGATGAAACTGTCGTGCCTGCTGACGTGCATTTAAATAGGTCAACTTGATACGACGCGCGGTTTAGTATTTCCTCCAGAAGTTTTGACGGAATAGGACGGGTGGTTCACGACCCCTCCCCCAGCTCGATGATCGCCAACTCATCCGTAGTTTTTAGTGAGCAATTCCGAGGCGAGCGTTTCGATAACAATAAAACGCGGCGTTGTAAATTTTACGGAGTCGTCGCGTCGTAAATCCATTTTCATATAATACTTTACACAGTGAATTATGTTTACGTTGGCAAGGGGGAAGGGCAGGGGTAGCCTAGGATGAGAAACACATCGCAGAAGTGGACTATCTATCGTTCATAGTTGCAAGCCGGTCGAGAGAGGGTATCACAGACCGAAGCAGGAGAAACAAAAGCGAAAAGTAAACGGCACGATACTGACGTTGACAAAGTAGCAATATCTAGCAGTGGCGTGTGTGCAGATTGATAGGATAACCCTGGCCGGCGGTATGGAGCGCTATAAATACGACACTGAGCTGAAACTTTGCATCTCGGGGCATGCAACGGCGATGCAAAAACCCTCCCGACAAAGAATATGGTGCTAACCGTTTCGCTCTCTTCCGTTCAGCATTGGGAGAGGTCGCCGGCGGAACTTGAAAAGAAGAACCGGCGAGCAAAACGTACGCGAACGGACCCGTCTTGCGCACCCGTGGGGGCGGGTTCATTCGTGACTTTCGCAAGTTAATCAGTACTCTTTTGCAAGAGTTACAGTTCCACTACTAGTTGGAGCCTGGATCTTAGCAGGCTCGTACAATGGGACATAACTTTGCATGGGACACGTACACGTAACAACTAACAACTAAAGCACTCTGTGGAGTCAGCAGAATTCCTCTCCCTTCTCCTCGTCCTTGGTTCTCTACCCCCTTGTCCTCCTCTGTTCTCTATCTCTTTCGACCATAATACGGAGACAGTGGGGGAGAGCGAAAGGGAAGGAGAAGCAAAAGCCAAGAGAGAAGAGAACTAAGGTCGAGGAGTCCTCTTTGAGCGTGCATATGTATCCATTATGCAAATTTCGCGCCCATTATAATAAGCGAAGCCCTTGGCATACCTTGGAGACTACCATCCGGAGCTGCCAACATTACCGCAACACGGCGACATGGTCCAAGAGGACAAATTCAATTAGGACTCGGACGATAAGTTTGCGGCTGAGTCAACCGGTTGAATCGTTTCCGCTGCCGCCGCTACCACCCGTAACTTAGGATCGACTGACAAGGGTTCCGCGAAGACGAGCGTTGCATGAGAATAACTCCTTGCTCCGCGCGGCGAAATTTGCGTTCCCTCGCACTTACTGCCACTTTAACTTTCTTAAACGTGCCGAATTATCCCCCGAAGTTAGGCGTTCATTTACGACCCGCGAGCTGACTGAATCGTCAAGTGGGCAGAATGTTTCAATCTGCAAAAATTTCATGGTGATTGCGAAAGTGTCTCGGAATTTTTATCAGCCACCTATTTACGACAAATTACGAGTTCAACCAGCGATAATAGATCCAGGCAAACACTTCGCACACATGTAATAATTGGTTTCGCAAACATCGCATTTCCACCAATAAACAATGGAACATTTTTATTATTAATTCCATCTTTATATCGTCTTTTCTTAAGAAGTATATCTGCTCAAGTCTTCTCACATTTTCTCTCATTTAGGTCGATACACTCTGATTCATGTGTCCTGTATTTTTACATTATATTTCTTATACATTTAATTATTACAATATCGATTATCAGAGATCGTTGCAGAGTGTAAAAATTATTTCTATACAACAGCAATGCTATTTTACATTCTTTATTTCAAAATCATTTTTTTCTGGATTAACGAACAAAAAGGAAAAGGAAGGATCTATTAAAAATTATGATGAATTTATTTAGTAATTTACTAATCTACTAATAATATAGTCGAAATAAAAGCCTTTTCTCAGAGATTTTAACTTGAATATAAACCACCCTCTGATTTCAGTAATTTAAATTTCTTTGAATCTCCCCTGCAAATCCCTATTAACATCTTCGCAGTGATCGGAAGATCAAGTGCAAATATGTATATCGTTAGGTAGTTACCGCAACTTCCGAGGAATTCAAATGAAAGTAGTTGGCAGACCTGCGTCGGTATGTTACGGGTTTTCACTTCCTGGGCTGGACTCTAATAAAGTTCCGTGAAAGCCGTTATCACAGTTGCCTCCTTCATGTAATGGTCGGTCTCTTTCTGCTCTGGTGTACCGCTATTCCGGTCGAGCAGGTTAAAGAACTTGACGATCAGAGAACAAGAGAAAGAATCGAATTGTGAGGGTCAGTGGGTGGGGGACCAGCCAACTATATAGCGACAAATACTTTGTTCTGACTGGTTTTCTATTCGCCTACCCTCAATAAAAAGAAACAAAAACCCATTGTTGGCTATTCTGTGGGTGGTGGGATGGTTAGGTGATCCATCAGGGCTTGAATGGGAAATGCTTGGAGATAACAGAGGATGGAACACATCGAAGCCTGCCTGCCTCACTGGATGGGGGTGAGTAATTAACCAGGCCTGCCTACTCTGTGCTTCCACTGGTCTGTCTGTTTGCTCTGGAACCTTATGTACCGCGGAATAACAGTTGAATCGTAACTGTATGAACTACCTATCAAGTTCGATTCCTAATCACAAATGTTTCACTCGTTTTTCTACTAACATTTTGTGAACCACTATCATTTTCGTTTCACTTCAGCTTCTGCATTGATTTTTTAAAACCGTCATAAATTAAGTATGATATTGAATCTTTTAGGATTACTTTTTTTCAAAAGATACGAGAACATAGATTACAAACTTTACTGATTTTTTTTGTTTAATATTAATCATTTTTTTGTTTCGCATTATCCTGAAATTTAATAAAATTGAAACATTGTATTCATCTTCCTCAATGTATTAGATGAGATTTTATAATTTATCATATCATATCTATTTCACGAGTAAAAATGTTTGATTTTTATATAAAATATAAAAAATAATTAATAATTGAATCTTTTACAAGGAAAACAGAAAATCGTTAATGCTGATATAGTGAAACACGAGAATAAATTAATTTATAAAATGTATAAAACAGGTGATGCATATATCGATTGCAACGATGGTAAACGCGAATTTGATACTTCATCACGGATACTAACGTCAAATTATTATACTACCATCGAGAATCGTTAATCACTGCAGAAGTGAAGCGTTGCGCGGTGCAGCCGCGGAGTTATCTGCAACGCCTGGCCATTAAATTCAATTTACATATAAATTCAAATTATTCTATCGAGCACAATCGTTGCGCTAGGCAATGGGGATGTTTCGGGTTCCACGCGTACATGCGTGATATTTTGTAACACCTTCCATCTCATATTCTCTATAATGAATAGTTCCATTATAGATACCCGACTATATTATTTTGTTCTATTTCCATATTTATTAGAATATATCAATACACATATTTTATTCATGTTGAGTTATCTATTTATGCGTATATTGTACCATTATTCCACCTTTTATCAATTATAACACAACTTATTATGTGAAATTGAAGTTCATTAAATAATAAGAGTGTATATTCTTTTAAATGTTTTAATTTTCTTTTGCGAGAATTAAAACTTGATCTATAACGATGAAGGTATAATGGAAATACTATGGTAAGCAAAGAATCCTATTTTTAAAAATCATTAAATCGTATTGGGAAAGATTGAACCACTTAACGAGACTATTTCGATATTTCTATTTAAAAGTGAAACTGCTTTGTCTGAAGAAGAGTGGATCACCTATTTCAAGGGTGGCTCAAAGTTGAAGTATGAAGAGTTCGACAGTATAGCGGCAAGAATTAGGGAGAATAATAACCTCTTAGATGGGATAGTGTTGATGCCAGTCAGTCGTTATATCGTGGAACCAGAGAAAAGAGCATCGAGGACCAAGAAATGAAGAGCACTCTACTCTGCCTCGCGAGGTGTGAAGGTTGCGGAGGCGTGAAGTAGGTTGGCTTCATAGAGTCCCAGACTGGAAAGCAAGGAGGTGGCGGCGACGCCGGCGTTGGCTAGCAATGGTGAACGTGTCGAGGGTGAAGACGGTGGTGATGGATTGTCCTCTGCGTGTAAATATTTCACACTACACGCATCACAATTTTCGTTTCAGCCCGGTGTTCCGTGCCGTCATAACTTCCCATCAACTCTAGAGATGAGACACCTCTTTTCTTTCTTCGCTATTACGCTTCCGCGCCGGGAACCTCTTACGAATGTCGTAAAATTTTGATTGTTCCATTCGCTTTCGGACATCTTATCTTCAAATTTTATACGCGAAATTCGCGAACTTTCCATACCATTCCTCCGGCTTCTTACCGTATCGCAAATACCTGATTAAATTCAGGGGTGTTGAAGCTAGGAATTGACACTAAAGAAAATTTGAAATTTTATATTTTCCAAAAAATACGCGAGTCGCTCATTTCGTTAAAGAAATAGTTTTCAGTTTGTATTATATTATAACAACAATGTACCGTATACATATAATTGAAAATTTGCCCGATTTTATTAAAAAATAAATCTGTAGTACGTATGTAGTTGCATTTAAACTGAGATATGTGGTATATAGATTTTCATCGCGCGCGCGTAGTATTTTACGGATTCAGGTGTAATAAACATTTCACTGTTCACTCTAAAATATTTGAAAATAATCGATGTGCAGTTATTTTCACAACCATTCTTCGTATCAGCTGATCCAAACTGTTGATATCAACATTTCGTATGGATGTACTAAAGAATCTTTATTTTAATAATCGTAATGACATCTTGTACTATTAAATGACGCTGTCTGTTGGGTATTGAGTCTTTGAGTTCTCTGTCGTAGCTTCGATCCAAGCAGTCTCCTTGCAGTCCACGCTCGGACACGCTTCCTTCTTGATCTTCTTTCTCCTTTTTTAATCTATCAATGACACGATGAAAGGCGCACAAAGGTACAAAGAAATCTAATACGAAAATGGATTTAGCCGTTATAGGATACATCCACTGGAGAAATAGCATTACGTAGGTGTGGGATCAAGCTAAATCCATCATCCCAACTGCCGCCACTGCCGTTTTATCGGCAACGCATCGAAATATAGTTTAAAATCTAACGCGGCGATTTCGGTGGATCATGAATGATAACTATCTACGATGGGACGAGTACTGGGGAATATTCGCAATTATACGTGGCAGATTCGAAATTGTTCTGCCCAGTTTTCATTCATATGCATCGAAAATTAACCAGAGTATTCTTTATTTAAAGAAGGTCGATCTATAATATTTTACATTGGGAATTTCTAGTTCTATATTTTTAATGTAATACCAATTTTCACGCAACATAGTTTTAAGCATAATTGCATGTATGATTAAGTGCGTATTGCTATCGGTTTTTGTGAAAGATAGAAAATTATATCGGTAATTCTAAATGGGTATTACACTCGGAATTACATTTGTAATTAACCTTATTTAATTATTGGCTCAATAGCTCCGTAAAATTAGAGTAAATTGATGTATATGAGGTCACCCCACTGGTTAATTAAATTAATTCTGTTAAATCGTGATATCATTTGAACGAAACAATTTCTGTTAATAAAAATGAATAAGTAATTTTAACAATTGGGACAAATTAACAGTTTATGTTTAACCTTTTCCCAGCCGTATGGGCAGTACCTTCTCAAAATGATTGCTCTCGGAGAGTACAAAGAAGAATGATTCGTTATCCATGCAGCCGCCCCTTTCTGCCATTTTAATACTTAACGCATTGAGTGCCGCGCTAAATTCTCGTGACTTTCCTTTTACGCGTGGATCCTTTTTACTGCATTTATTATGTATGGTTGTAAGACGTGTTACAATATTTATGAGGCTGCGAAAATAGTGATAACAAGAATAACGGATACCGTAGAATATGTGCTAGATTACTGCGAGACGTGCGCCAATTATCGACACACTATTGTACTAATGTTCAGGGACGACAGCTCTATGCTTATCTACTTTTTTGTGTGGTCGACTTCGATTTCGAAAAAAACGTTTTTCCGATCAGGTCTATTGTACAACGCGATGTCGTGCACCACTGCACTGTGCGTCTTGTATCGAGACACTAATGCTAATGGCATTACGGGGGTGGCTCCAAGCAATCGTATCTCATCTCGCGGCTGTTCGCGAAACGCGCACGTCTAATCCAGCAACAATGACGTTTGGCCTGCGCGTGACAGGTGACACGAGAAAGAAGAAAGGTGCACGGCCGAAGAAAATGCGTTCGTGACGAGAGAAAGAAGAATTCTCGGGAGTGGAGATTGCGAGCGAACCAGAGTGAAACAGGGACCCCTTTGATACACCATTGCAAAGCCGTCTTTCGCGGACGTGCAGACATCCTATTTACATTTATACCCACCTTCCGGTCTCGATGGGGGTTTGAGGATGTCGTGAAACTCGCGGGGACGCGCAGGGACGAGGGTGGTGTATCCATAGGGGTGAATCGAGCGGAGAACGGTGGATATATCCAGACACTGAAATTTTCGCTTCGATGCTTTCAACAATAACGCATCGTACATCTTCCACGGAGCGACGAGCAATATTTCAAGCGACTGCGGACCACATGCGCATCGCGAACGTACGTGCACGCACAGAAACACCAATCTCGGCGTACACGTACACGCGCACGAAACCGTAGCCAGAGCCAACTGCGTGTGTTCCCATCTAACACGATTACCGGCCTGCCTCTGCCTGTGTGTCTGTTTTCGTGGATGTGTACGCGAACACGACAGTGATGGCTCGAATTTTCGTAAAATTTGTCACGTGCTTGTTTTATCGATGCCCCGCACACGCCAGATATAAGTAGAGCCACGCGTGTTTCTATCCGCTGTGTGTTCGAGGCATGTCGATGATCCCCGATGATTATTCATCCATCGGAAATAGACGCGATTAGCGTGCTGTCTGGCAACGATCCTGGATTTTCCGCGATTCATCCCTACGCCTGCCAACCTATCCCCCACCCCTCTAATATACGTATCACCGTATTTCCACGCCGTGCTGCATTGTTTTCGAAATAATACGCGAGCCGCACGTGTGGCACGGGCTTGTCGCGTATCATTCTAACGCCTACAATGCCTGTTACGCTGCCGTGGTTAACGAGGGTAACGACAGAACGCTGTATATTAGGTAAATACGGTTACCTGCATGGAAAAACGCCGACGCTTCCGAACGCAGCGTATAAGTGGACCTGCTTTTAAGCTCTTTAACCACCGCGGATCTTCTTTGTAACGCTCCCGACCGTGAAATATAAATTCGCGGCGCGGCTCTCTTTTAATAGTATACAGGAAATTGCTCTAACGCGGAGTAATTAATTCCGCAAAACGTGTTCCGCCGTCTACAAAGAAGACGCGACCGGCGAATTCTGCGTAACGCAGCCGAATGCACCTGTTGGGCGAACCGTCACTCGGCTTTGAAAAATTCACTGCGCTTCTGGTGAGTATGTATTTTTGCATTAGTAAAATGTTTGTTTGTTCAATATTGGTTATCAGAATTGCGCGTTTCATTCGGGAATCTCAAATTGCCCTTTGTAAAACGTTAAAATTAATTTCCCTTTGTGCCGAATCAATTCGAATGTATTATTGAGTTTTGTAAAACGAGTAAAAGATAATGTGTTCAATGATTAAAATTGCGTTACGGGGCCAGTGATTCGAGAGCCATATTTAACAGACCAAATCGAAGAAATAATGAAATATGCATATGTTGGTGTCATGGGTTATATTTGTTCCAATATTTCAACTAGTAGTCGTCGTTGTTCCTGTTGTAATGGAAAGAACTCTAAAACGTTTTTAACTGTGAATAATATTTTTATTTCATTGTTTTTAAGTTCTTAAATCGTGGCCATTTTGTTAGGATATTTCTCTAATCATTTTTGCACGCTCTCGCGACTATGTAAATGGTTTTATGTCACACATATAAATACTACAAATTCTTATGAGCATTTCAGTAAATCAGAAATCTATCAGTCTTCTATGATACATTTTAGCAGATATTCTTTAATTTTACAATAATTACTTACATTTTATTGTAATGGTAGTTCGGTTGAATTCTAGTTTGAATTCAAGTTGAATTCCGTCTAGACAAGACGGTGGTAATTTCTCGCTTAAATCGCGCATTGTAATATTTCGTTCGTAGTCAGACAGGTAATTTGCACCCGAGAATTTCAGCACACGTTCTCCGCTTCCTCCCTGCAGTTTCTACGCTAATTCGGAACCAAACATTTGCTTTCTTCCCTCTGGTGATCTCCGGCTTCTGATAAAAACGTCTTGGACCGTAAATACGAAATGATTTCAGCCAGCGAATTTCGGGGGGTGGAAGGAAGAACCACAGAAGGGAAAGATAGAAGGGATTATTGGAGATTACTTCTGAACTTCGTCCGATTGTCAATACTCATCCTCGTTTTACGGTGACGCATGACGCCGCGATAACCCTTAATAAATGTCTCCCGGCCGAAAAACCTGCGGGGCCAAAGAAACACGAACGGAGGGATCAGCAAAGAGATATATTGCCCCGCGTAAATCCTCAATAAACCGTTACTGAGCCTGGCAATAAAACGAAACGACGCCGTCACGCCGTTGCAATTATCGTTGCTTCAGTGTCACGGCGCACCACTCGATAGTCGTTGGACTTAACGCTATACTATTCGACCGTAACATGAATACATCGTTACCGACTCGATAAAGTTTTTCCAGTCGTAGGTGGTAAACGCGTGCGAGTTACTTTGTGTCATTATACGACCCGGCTCGGCTTAGCTCCTTACGCGCCTCGGCCTTCCACGGCTCAAACACTTTACGCACATAGTAACCGCCGCGCCGACCATAATTATTCCACGATGTCATACCGTTAAAATTTTATTACGCGTCTCAGAATTTATTTATCAATTTTCTGATAGGTCCACTTCGATCTGATCAGTGCTTCAAAAAATTATCATTTACCCAATCAATTTAATTCTATGCATTTTGCACCTTTAGCTCAGTTTTTAACTTCCCGATTCATAGGGAAATTACTGTAATTTCTAATGTGGTTGGGTATGGTGCAGAAACAAAGTTAATTGGCTGATAATTTTTTGTACGAATTATTTTTTTAAGTGATCGTGAAGATCTGTGAAACACGAGAGACAACCTCAACTGCACAGTTTATATTTAATTACATAAATTATCTTAATTCCGTGGTAGTTTTATGGATGAATTGTAAGTGAGCCAGACTAGACGTAAGATGGCCACCGTTAAATTATCGGAACTCTACTGCCGTCTTCAGTAGTGATGCAAGCGTGCGTGCCAGGGAGCAACAAGGGTAAGCATAATCGCAAGCAAGGAGAACAGCGGAACAGGTAAATTTATATTGCTGGCAAATGCAAAAAGGTTTTATTAGGTTTTTACGCGCGGATAGGTTATGTCTTGCGCCACCTCTTGTCGTTAATCTTTGGAGTTTCGTGAGGATAGCGAATAGACAAGCAGGGGCGAGCCTGCAGTGTACGTCGGCACGCGACGAGCTCGCCTATCTTGCCCATGTTTCAGTCACGGGGTTCCTTTCTTTTTCACGTCTCGAGTGAAAAAAGAAAAACGCTTTACGATAAAGTCCCTAAATAATTGTGGTTGACCTCTCCACCACATTTCTCTTAAGACTTTAGTCCCCTGCGTCGAATTGCCGGGCATACCTGCGCCGCCTCCACTACAGAATTTGTTCCGTCTACAGCATTTTCAGCAATAACAGCAACGACCATGCTGTAACCGTTTACAGGCCGAGTCGGTTAACCATAGCTCCTTAATTTGCTCGTAAATCACTTATGTACAAAAATTTTCAACGAAAATTGAAAATTCTGACAAATATATATAGCATATTTGAGCACATGAGTGTACAAACTGAAATAAAAAAATTTGTGTGTACGACGTCAGTATTACTATGTGTAACTCCGTAGAGAAATTTGACAGACCAAATCTGGAAAATATTACGCAGAGTACATTGAAGCCTAATGCATGAAAACAAAGCCGTTTTGATTTACGATGTATTTTACTCTGTACAGTGTGCTATGCCTAACTACAATTCAAGATAACATTAATTTACAACTCTGCAGTGTAATCAGTAGCCTATTTTACATGCCATAGTTCAACGTTAACAAAGGGTGTAACAATGTACATGTATATATTTAACAATAAATTCCCACGTGTATCACGGGTCATTAAGTAGGTTGTAGTTTTACAACTATTGCAACACGATAATACAACTATATGGGCCTACATCAAAGAAAATGTTGTAAATGGTGTCCGTAAACTGGTGGTATCGTATTATAGAGTCAACAAATCTATCGAACAAATATCAAATCGAATAAAGTGTATATTAAACTTATGCGATAAATGAATTTTCTCTGAATATTGTCATAATGATGCGCAGGACATAAAAGTAGTGCATAATACGATTATTCCTCCACAATGACAGTAAGTAATGCATAACAAACATCGCAACGAAATTTCATAAATTGCTTTCTGTCCAATTTGCATGGCACATACCTTATCCATATAGTGCACATTGAACAATTTCGATTCATTATATTGATAACTGGAAGTGCAAACTTCGTCTGCCATACTAATAATAATGCCGCCTTTTGATTGTGTGCAGCTTTCTGTCGCCAGAAAATTTTCAGAAATTACTGAAGCTACAGAATTGGGTTAAACTAATACTAAAAGTGACAATGTTGCGAAATTGTGATTGCATAACCTCTGAACGTATGAAAATCCAAATATTTAAGCATGTGACTGAACAGTTTCGTTCTTGTACCTCATATGCGTTATATTACTTGAAGTATACATGTGCCACGTCAGATATACGTGCATGAGGAAACTTCGAAGATGTAAATGTTACATCGAGTTGCGGTCAAAGATTTAAAGGTAATGTTCAACAATGTTGCTGGATGTTACAATTTAATGTACGAAGACCAGACGAAGTGTCAATTTAATGAACGACAAACATATAAGATAATATCGTAGACTTTACATCAACAGTTATTTTCTATTTTCGTTAAGATAAATGAGTATGCTAATTGCGGAATAATTAATCACTTTTGTAACTTTCTGTTGCTGCTAACTGCATGCATTACACATGCGAATTATCGACTTTTATAACTTTCTCCGGCACCAAATACTTTTCCTAAAAACTAACATAATTATAAAAAGCCTGATGAAAAGAACCGAGGAACACATATTTACCACTTCAGCAACTTTTATACATGTGTTCTACGGATCAGAATTCCTCTTTCCACCAGTCATCCATAATACAACTGCGCCAGCCTGTTGATCATCTATCGCAAGAAAATCTCTCGTAACCCAAAAACTTCACAGCCTCTCTTGAACTTCACTCGTTCAACAACAACCCCATAGCTTTTCGGAAGAAGTAACGCTACTAACGACATTTTTCCCGCGAATTACCGGGTAAATCGGATAATTCGTGGCATCGTGCACTTTCCCACTCGTATGTTACTCGTGGAGTGTTGAGTCGTGTTGCATCGGGACGAGTGTACGATAGTGACCAAGGGAGACGAGATGTGTATAAAATCCTGAATCAGTATGATGGGTACGAGAGAGAGAGAGAGAGAGATCTCGTTCGTTGAACGATTGGTAATCGGGAGGGCACGTAGGCGCGTACTGCAGGTACAGCGGCAGCATCTGCGCATACATCAGGCTCGATTTGACACGGCTCGCGAATCCAAGTGGCAGATTTTCAAGGGGAATTTGTAAATTTCCTGTGTACCGGGGGCCCCCGTCGCGGCGTCAACGTGGCCTCGCATAAACACGGCTACGTCATCCGCACTGTTCGCAGCCGGCGTGCCCGTTTGTTCCCATTAACGATTGAAGTTGGCCCGATCGCGACAGATGGGTGCGACGTGACCGTATACCACAGCCGCATTCCATGAAATCCGTGAAATATTTAACCGCATTATTGATTCCCTCCGTGGTCCACGAGAGTGCTTCTCGTCGTAAATTCATTAGCCGTGAAGTTTGCTGTTCGCCCCCGCACGCGAGCACCCAGGCCACGCGTTCCTCGACAATTATCGAACTCCGCGATATATCCTTCCGACTCTGTTCTCCATGGGTCTGAGTGTCGTTACAAGTAACGGCACGTACCTTCGACCGGCGAGCTGGTAATGTTTGTAGAAGCGTCCGGTAATTGCTGCCACGCCGGAGTTATCGACTTATTGTTACCGATCGACTTGTGACAGATTTATTAATTAGTCCGAGCGCTGCCACACCGTTCTTGTCGGTTTTATTTCGCAAGCATCGCTACACAACGTTCTTCCTTACTGCTTGTTATTTATCGCCGGTTCGATCAGCTTCGTTCGGAATTTATAAACTGACATTTTATTTATGACGAGGAAAATGCGCTCATTAGAAAAATTTAATTTTCAGACTGATGATCGTTATGCGAGGATCTTTATGTAATCATCCTCCACTTCAATCACAAGAAACTGGAGCCGAACGAGGATTCAGTTCTATATTTTGTCATTTCAATTTAATTTGCTCGTGCATCTGCATTGCATTTGTATTAGGGTAACTGCACCAGTGAATGAACATTTAAGAAATTGTTCAAGAAGATATTTTATGTAAAAAAACATGTGTGAATTAAAGAAATCTCATATATGCCAAATGGCTCCCTATACTTCATTTGTCAAAAATGAATGAATCACAAACAAATTGAAATTATTATTATTTTTCTTCATTAAACGTTAAATAAAAAATATAAAAAATACCAGTCAATGAACACTACATTCTAGTAATTGAACGATGGTAGCCCAATGAATGAACAAAATTACTAAACAATATTCTCCTATTTATTTAACTCTTTAATCTCAATTTTATCGCTGGTATGCCGTGCGGGTTAAAATTTGTTGAAATATACAAAAGCGTTCATTTACTGGTGCCCGTTTATTCACTGGTGCAGTTACCCTAATTGAAACATTTGACTAATTCAAACATTCTAATCGTCATTTCTAGAGGAAACTAATCCTCAAGAGTTAATAATTATCTCATTTATTATCTCCGTTTGTTAATGCAGAAAAACTTTCTGGGCTGCGTAACGTACGCACTGCACTTAAAATTAATAATTACAGTTTGAGCGCAGCACGGAATGAAACGAGACATTTCCTGGTTTTCTTATGTGACTCGGTAATTGGGACAAGGCTCAGCGAATTACCGGAGAAAATTGTACAGAGGGAAGTCCGCAAGGAGGTGAATCAAAGTGAAGCAGAGAGACGAACGCGCGCGGCAAAAAGAGGAAAACCGAGCTCGCGACCATGGGCAACTGTGAGAATGTATCTCGCTTGTAGGACACACATAAAATATCAGCCGGAAGATTACCATCGTCCCTTGATCCCCTACTAGTTCTTCCACATCCGCCTTCTGCCGAGCTAGTTTTTACCGGGAATATATGCACCAACCGTCGCTTTGTTACTTTTCCTTTTTTGCCCTCCTACTACTCTCGTCTAGCGGCTGCACCGACCAAACGAGTCTTGTTCTATCTACTGTTGAACTCTTGAGCTGTTCCTATGACCCGGCGCCACTCACTAGTACCGGCTTTATTCCGAGACATAAGTGGCATCCGTATGTTACATTAACGGTCCAGAATTATTAATCATAGCTCGGCTCTGTGCATTTGGTCTGGAAGCATTATTCGTTGCTCCTCCTTATTATAAATTTGAAGAATAAAGTTTCTTCCAATATGATTCTGGCGAGAGCGTATTCAGAGTACATTAACTGTATGTTAAGTATTCTTTTTATTAAAATACATAAATGGAGAAGTGTATAAAGTCGACATTTTAATCATAAACCATAGGTCAACGAATTCAGTATGAACAAAAATGCATAAAATCCGCGGTTCACGTATGACGTAACATGTAGAGCTCGATAACGAACCAGAATTTCTTTAAAAAATCCATCAGGGATGGAAAGACCAGATCTTGTAACTTTGTATGTTCGTCTATGCGTGATCCGTCTGTGGATCATAGATATTGATTAACTGACTGGGTCGTACACTTTGGTTTCATTCCCATTCTATCGGTCTCGTGATTGACGTTTTATAATTTAGTGGTGTCGGTTGATGCACGGAGGATCCGTCGGGCACCGGAGAAGATAGACGGATGGAAGACGAGCGACCGGCGACTGTGAACGCTTTAAATACCACTATCTATTATAAGATTACAATTATCCGGCAACTATCGGAGCGTTCTGGCTGTAACGGCGGGGCACATTAACTTCGGAACGATGACGTAACCGGTCCCGATAAGTAATATCCCTTTTATACGACGTCTTCGTTTTACGAGCCATGAATTACTGCCCGGTAATATCTCAAATACGACGTAAATGTAGTACATTCCCTAGATAAGTGTATATGATGGGGATCGTCGAAAATTTGCTCATAAAAAAGATTGCCGAGGCAGTGCGGCGTTGACGAGAAACCAGCCGAATTGCTCGTACCAAAAAGGTTTCTTCTTAGGGGAAAGTGGTTATTACTTTGTTCGCGAAGATGGAACGGCCGGCAAAGTAGAAATGGCGCCGACGTCGTCGTCGTGACGCTACTCGAGGACCCTGAAACCCGGAGCACAATTTTCTTGGTCAACTCCCGAGATTGCTGTATCTTTAAAAAACGAAAGAGAAAAAGAAAGAAAGTCTTCAGTTGACGCACCATTCATTTCGCCTTCCACCCAATCCCCTTGACCCTCATTCAATGTTATGCTTCCTACGAGCGGAAATTTGTCTTGGACGCTCTGGCATTGGCTTTTACTACTTTCATTACGTTTTATTGTCACCCGCGTCAACGACGCCCGCGTTTATTTTTTAATTCGACGGGAATCGAGCACCGACAAGCTCGACAGGGACTATATTAAACTCGTAATTCTTTCAAAGAGAATGCCGCTGCCCGAGTGAAGAGAGAATGGCAGCGTACCTTGTAACCTGCCACCAATTTTCCCTTTTTCTCGGTAATGTACGTGCCTTGAAACGATTAGCGGGACCCTGCTACTGGTCGACGTACGTCAGTCATTCGAGTAATTATGCTCGAGTATGTAGACACCGTCTGCATAAATCAGCTACCCATCAATATGTAAGAAATTTATTAGTGGGCACTGTTGAATCTTTAATTACCACGATCCGTGTAAGGAAATTTCCAATTCGAACTCGTATTCATGAGTCTTTCGTTTATTCTGTGTTTCATTGAATTAATCATTCGTGTGTGTGCAACTGTGCAAAGGGATTTCACACGAATATAATGAAAAGTATGAGTCAAAAATTTTTTTATATTCGAGTCTGTTCATATTTTTAAAAAATAATTGTATATATAAAAATAGTCTCGTTTCATTGTTTTCAAATGAATAAATTGATTTGTCTAGTGTTTTAACATTAAACTTAGCGGCACTAAAAATGTCAGGGATATGTTGCTTTATAAATCTGACAAATCTGAATTTTCCTAGATCGTGTATGGAAGATCTTTGCAATCTCAGTAATTGTAAAGGCATATAAAACCGGTCATTTCGTCCAATTTTTATCATAAATTCGTCAAATCCACGGACTATTATTAGAAGTAAGTTCTTAGGCGACACACCCAGTATAGACTAACACGAAATCAAGTTATAGCGGCGTGTACACTTGCGCAGGCTTATAACGCGTACAACGTAACTCCTTTACGTAACCCCATCGCGTAATCTCGTCACGAACAGGAACGGAATAAAATAAGAGAATGCTGCGTTGAAATGTAACAACGAAGAAAATTTAATTTCCCACTCTTTTCAAGAACAAATCCAATTAATTTTCACCGCGAAGCTAGACCGGCCCAAGAAGGATAGTGGTTGCAACTTTTTTAATTGATCATGTTGCACGTGCCGCTTTAGATTGCTACAGGAAGAGCTCGACGGTGTGTGCGGTTAGGCATCCGACAAACCGTCTTCGCTTCCCATCGACGTTATTGGCTGGCAGAGAACTCGGCGGTGTTAACGTGGCACGTTACCTTAACACGCGGTCAACTTGTCAACGTGGCAGTCAGCAGCGTGGTAACGATACAGGGGGCGACAGTACAAATCGAAACGAAGTAAGCTCGTGTGCCATGTGTGGGTGATACCGAAGCGAGAACGAGACGCGAGGCATTCCAATAAGTGGATTGACTCCAACATGCTCCGCTGCCACCCTTTTCTACCGATAACACCTTAGAACCACCGGCGTGTCCAGCGGGGATCAATGAAAAGGAAGAAAACGAAAATCCCAACGGTGAAATTGCTGCAATTTTATACTCCGAGGAATCGTATTTATAGTTTATCAAGTCCGATACGTGGCGCAAAAAATTCCGGCGACGTACAGTCTCTCGCGAAAGTTGACACCAGCATCGAATTTCAAATATTTCATCGGTAGATTTTTTCAACTCAATCTAATATTTTTTTCTAATACTAAGATTGAGATTGGTGCACATCATTTCACCAAATTTATATTTTAAATTACTCCAGGTGAATTTGTGGGTGTTTAGTGTTGGACCAAACTGTTGTCACACCGTTTATCAGAAAATTAAATTTGCTTAGAGTCACGTTGTTAATTAGATTGCTAGTCATTAAAAAATACTTACAATTTAAACCTAAAATAATTTAATATTTCGAATTTTAAACACACGTTTCTCTCCGTGTTATTGTCAAAAGATTATCTGAAAATGTTCAAAAATTATACAACTATATAAGTTGTACTTCGTATTTTATTAATTTTTTTTCACTGAGAAACTGGACAGAATTTCTGCATTACGTTGTATTCGTTTACTTACTATTTCGTTAATGCTGTGACATGCTGAAGCACTTAATTGTAGAAAAATGGTATTATAAGATTAGCCAGAAATAGAGCAAATGTTAGCGAAATGATATAATGAAAAGTGCACTTTAGGTAGTCACAGTGAGGTCTTAGTAACTGCAGTGCACACGATATAGCAATATCATTTCATCTATTACAGGAAGCACTCAGACAGTTGTATCGCCTTCCGTAGAGACGGCTAATCTGAATTTCCATTACGCTTATATCGATCACGCGACGTAATTGTGCACATGCCCTCTGAAAAAATATATACCGTGTATGCATTCAGTTGTTGGTTTTTTATTGTAAAACTGCTTTCATGAGGAATATTTGAATAGACTCCCAATAAAATAGTACGACAAAAATTACATTATTGTTGATGTTCTTTTACAATTATTACAGAAATGTTTTCGCGAAGAGTATTTGAATAAACTCCGAATAAAATATGAAGATAATTAAAATGTTTTGCTTCAAAACAATGCCATTATTGTATTCAGATTAGGTATTATTTTTATCATGTTTATAATTTTCCCCATGAAAATATTTTTATAATAACTATAAAGAGAACGTAGCATCGTTTTTATCTGAATATTTTCATTTTAGCACTCGCTACTTGTAGTGCAAATTAACTAAAAATCGTCATTTTATTAAAAGATTTGTTTGAACAAGACCAAATGCATTCGAACATAATGCAACTGTAGATTAAAAGTTTTCAGCATAAAATCACAGTAAACCGCGTAGGATTATAAAGTTCGGTGCTCGGTGTGCAGGAGTGACCCGTTGTTTGAGGTCGTTCGCCGGTTTTATTTTCGCTGTGGCTACACTTTATTCGGAAAATGCTTTAACAATCCCGTAACCTCGTTCCGCGCATTGTGCCCGGAGCCTGGTTACACGGCAAAGGCCAGTCGATAGACAGAACTTCTGTATTCCGCAACGTTACGACCTTTCGCGAAGAGATCCATCGCTCAGGCTTACGCCTCACAACGACCTTATTGGACATCCCTGATTTGTGCCCTCCGGCGAAATGCTCGGCATTTCCTACCAGCCCAAGAATTTCGCAATGGAGCTACGATGTGTTTCCACAAGTGCCGAAGAAATCCGCATACAAGATCCGTGTATAGCGCGACTAATCTTACGTGTTCACGTTCCGGGTACAAATTAGGTTTTGCATGCCAAATTGCCCTGCCCCTTGTACTTCCTCTTGCCCCGTGCGCCATGCAAATTCAAAGATTATGCGAAATAACGGGATAACCAGTTTCGACACGTTTTCACGAAAAAGCTTAAGAAACCCTTTTTCACACCTCTCGTCGCGGTCACGATACTTCGAGGGACCGCTGCCGATTGAAAATTCCGTAAAAAGGAAAACAAACATGTTCCCGATATCTGCGGCTTCAAATATAGGGTACGTCGCATGTCGTTCCACCTGAAATGTATGGAAATTAATTCATTTGAACCCTTACTACTTTATGAATAGCTGCTACTGTTGGTCGACCTATGTCGCGCTCAGTGTATTTAAATTTTAATGGTATTTTAATCCTTTCGCTGTGAGAACCGTATATGCATGTATATGCGACTTTAGAAAGTTTTGCGACACTGATAAAACTTGTGCATGTGCGTTCGATAAATTTTATTCCGTATGCGAAAACCCTTCGTTTATTATATTAACGTAATGCTGGAGATAATTACAAAATTGTGGATTTTATGCATCAAATTTTAAGAACAACAATGTATTATACAAATCATTATTGCTTGACCCTGGTTTGTGGTAGTTGATGCGAACAATTTTTATTTTACATGAACAAAATATGCACAGAAAACGTTATATAAAATTTATTTAATAGTTTATGGTGCACGAAGAACGGAAACAGGCAAGTTGATCTGAATACACATGGTACCCGAGGGTTAAAGTGTCAAACATGGCCAGTATACTCTATGGGACTAAGTGGCTAAAATCAATTTACAATCATATCGAAATCTATGTGACTCTATTTTAATAAATGCACAGGCAATTTGAAATAAAAACTGTTTCATTGGTTCAACTTTGCTCCGCGCTCTGTATCCACTGACCAAATACAGAACTACACAGACAGAAACAGAAAACAGATTCAATGGTTTCCTCGGCGTCCCCCGAAGAACAGACGAAACGCAATTCCGCGTGTCGCCGATAGGCGCCGTTATTAAAGCAAATTCGCTCGTTCAGTGTCTGGTGGAATGATACAATTTCGAGGATGGAATTTCATGGCTGGCGCGAATCCCGCGGCCGTGTTGCGCATTTTGGTGAAATGAAATATTCACATTATCGGGCGACCCGATAACAAGCTACACTTCATTACTTTGGATGGTTGACGGGCGCGCTCGCTCGGCGCTGGCCGTGCAGATGCGAGCGGTCGCGCGCGTGTCTCCGCTCGACTAGGTTTCCCATTCCAACGCGCCGGGATACGTCCGTTGGCCTCTATTTGAGCGAGCGGGACAGGCAAATGCTGGACCAAGTTAGGAGAGGGTGCATTAGAGAAATGTTTGCACGCACAAATTCGAGCACCGTCCCCTACCGCACACGCTTTTTGATACCACCCCGATCGTTCGCGCATTCCGTCGCCACATCCTGCTGGGCCCCCGTTGCCTGCTCGACAATCGCAGTTGCGGTTGGCGGCTCCACAATGCAGCTAAATGCGGCGCACCGTTGCAATCTCCACTGCAGTGCCGCGAATTTTAGTATCTGCTCAGTCGGCTGAATATACGTTCGACTTCACCAAGAAAGAGAATCATACGAACTCATAATAATTGATCGTACTAAAGGGTGAACCGGCATACCGCGCCTCCCGACTTTTCTGCCCGCTCTTGGCTGGGCAACTCATTTTTGAAGTGTGATCCTCCGTTGTACTACAAATATTGGTATCTATTTTTAAGGTGATTTTGAAAGCTTTAATTGAGGTGGAACTGTTCTAAGTCGAAACTTCAAAAATTGATTGACAACGAAGCCCGAAAACTCTTTGATAGATGGTCATTAATGATGATGGGCATTGATAAAAAGTAAACGTAAATGTATTAAAAATTACACGATGTTTTTGCTCGCTATTTTCTGTAACTTTTATCCACTATATCTACAATTGACATAAATATAGAGGTATATTTTTTTTCTTTTAGAATATATTTCAACAACTTCGCAGATTTAAATTACTTTATAAATTTCATAACTTAAATACACAATTCCCAAGTGGTTTGGAACAATTCGAACAATTAGCCCGTAAAATATAGACACGTTTTGCTGAAAATTCTTGTGTAACTGGCTGTTATAATATCTAGATATTGGAAAAAATGTGTAGAGCACAGTCGTGTGGAAGAGCACAGACTGTTCATTTCTACTGTGGCTATGAACATTTAATTATAAAAGAACGAGTAAACCCGGAACACCGTTGAAGTCCCATCGGATTTGTTGTTCAACACCCGGAACCGCAGGCGCAGCTGGAAACCGCATTACACGCATGCACATTTCGTCGAGTTGTAAGAGGAGAATGAAACGCGTTGACGCGATTGATTAGAAGCGGAAATCTGAAATCATTAACACCTTACCGACTGAATCGTTACGTTGAATGCGTTCACCCGACACGAGCAGCGAAAACATCAACGCGTACAACGTTCCTGTCGGCATTACTGCTACGATAATTGCTCACATGAGGAAATTGTTATATCAGAAAATATGCATTGTATACAATGCAATTGTATACATACAAATATGTATTGTATACATTCTTATGGCATTCTTTTTCTCGTGTAGAATATAAATTTTTCCTAATTAGTCGACAAGTTATAATAGCACAATAAAAAGAATGTTACTTAAAAAATTGTGAAATTTATGTAATCTAATAATCATTTCATCCAAAGCTACTTTCTGTTCTACAACTTTTTAACCATTTTGCAAGTAACAAATCACCGTCATTTTGATACATTTTTGTTAGAAAATACTGTCAGTAATTGCGAAATAATGTTACAAAAGTAAACAATGTTGTGAAATTTTACACTTGTCACATAGAGTACGAGATGCTGGGTGATATTAAGTGTAAAGATTATTGGCTCTCAAAATTAATCAATTGAAATTTTATTCTTAATTTAATTTTTTATCTACTTTGTACGAGAAAGTACATTGATGAAGATGATTTCGAAGAACGTAATTCAATTGTTTGCAAGTAATCAACGAACTCGCGAGGAACAACCAGTTAATTCATACACCAAATATAATCGAGCAACAGTCAACACATCGATAAAATAATTTCTACTTAGATTTGTCGAATTACCGAGGATATCTCAATTTCCTCCGATTCACAGAGCGATTCCGAGCTTTCAGCCAACAGCGGGCGAATCAACAATCGAAGCACGTAGCGAAATCGAAGGAGAGGTCGTGTGTGATTCATAGCGGTGAAAGTGACTTCGAGCGGCCGAAATCGTCCTACCTTTCCGAAAATTATCTCCTAACCACCGGTCGGACGGAACAATGTTCGATATCGTCGGTGGTCCATCGAGTACAACCAAGTATCGGTCACTTAACCGCCGATAATACGGTCGACTCGGTCCTCCCGAAAGTTCGAATAATCTTACAAAGAAATTTTCGATCAGCCGGTATTCGTCGTCCACGGCTATATTGCTGCCTTATCAAAGACAAAAGCGGTCTCATAAAAAAAGAAGGAATTCCATTAACGTCGTATTTCTTCTCTCATTGTTCCGCTTCTCGATTGCTTCGGACTCGCCGAGGTTTTAATTAAAAGTTTCTCATTACTCCCGTTGTTTGGAGGCAGACCCGTCGACGGGCTTTACGTTTTAGACAGTAACAAGCCCTGTTTACGATACCGTCTAAGGGACAAAGTAGTTCCTTCTCCTCCGGCCAGGGGACAAAAATCCTCATGCAGTTAAGACATTAACACCATCCGCGTTCTAATAATTGTGCTCCGTTTCCCCAGACCCTTCTGTTGTCTCGCCGAGAAAAAATTCAGTCCACCGGGGAAAAAATGGGAAACAATCGCGCCAACCACCGAATGGACGCTATACCGCGCATCTCTTCACGAATGGAAAACAGTCGTTCTTGCCGCAAAGAATTAAAAAAAAAAAAAAGAGCGGTGGAGAAATACATCAGAAATTTATTCGCACGTCCAAGTCGACGATATTGATTCTCGTCCCCTCTTTGTTCCTTTCTTTTCTCCGTTCTTGGTCGGTACTCGTATCCGTTGACAAATTCAATTTGCATGCAGACGGAACAAATTATAGTTCACTTTCCCGGCGACTTGAATAGAAACGACATTGCGTTGAAGGGGTTCCCGGTGTAGATTGGATTCATTAGCGTGTGGACATCAATTTTTCCAGTAGTCAGTAATAAAGCCTGGCTTTAAACGAACTACCGGTACGAATGGCGGAGCCTGAGGGGAGAACGGCCGCCGGTCGGTCTGTTAAATGAAACAAAGCCGTTACAACGAATGGGTATTCACCCACGGTACGATTGAGTGGAGAGGAGAGGCTGGAAAGAGAGGGAGAGAGAACGAAATAGTGAGAGGGAAAGAAAGTACGCGCGAGAAGGAGGAAGCAAGAGACAGTAACGGCTGGTTGGTAAATTAAAATTGTTTCCCCATTCGAAATGGAAACATTCCGACTTTGAGGCGGCTATCCGACCGAAGTCCTTTTTCTTTCTGTTTCGGCGAAGTAGTTTACCAACCGAATTTACTGGACGTTGAACTGTTTCATTTTTTACATTCCATCTGCATACATTTTTGGTACGAGTGCGGGAGCTGATTCTCTTTTAACATATTACTGATGGAGTGCTTGTTCTATGAATAATCAATACACGGGATTTTATGAATTTATAATAGAAACGGATAGGCAGCCTTCAAAGCAGTCGAGAATTAAAAAAAATTTTTTTAATCAATGTGCTAGTCTCAGCTTATTAAAATTATTCAAAGAAGAATGTCTGCTTGACTCTATTATTAACACGTTTAAACCAATTGTACTGCACAGGCGGTGATTGTACATGCAGAAACAACTCGAAAGGAAGTAATAACATTTTTTCGGTGGGCGCTTAGTTTTCGGCAAAATTGAATTTGAAAATCCTCGGTTTTGTGCGCAGTAGTACAAGCACGTAGAATTAATTAGCCATGCTCAGACGCGTCAGCCTGTCCTGTCTAAAGATAGGATCTCGTTTGCGCGTCTGGACGCAGCGTTTTGCTATCTATATTCCATTTGTCATAGCTCTCTGCTGTGCCTCTGGATGCACAAGTTTGCGTTCCGATTATGCGACTTGATATGTTTTTTCTTGTTTTTTTACAAAAAAGACTCAAACACGTGAGTAGATCGATTACTACCATTAACAGTTCGCGTGTTAGCAACATTTTCGAACTCAATCTACTCGAAAACGAAGCGCCAAATCAAAAAATGTGAATTCTTTTTGACTTGTTTTTAAATGAAGTCTCATTATCAGGAACACTATATTCTGAATTAAATTGCTGTCATGTTTACGCCATACGTTTTGACACTATTCAGAACAATAGCGTACAAAGTATTACATAAAATTAATACAAAAGAAATGTAACATGTTCACCTCACGTTAGCATGTTAACAAAAGTAGTGCACTGAATTATCCATAGCACGTGTCAAGCTAAATTACTATATTATGGTAACTTCGCTTTAGATTATGATCACGGAACAAATTACCTCTAAAAATATAACAAACGACGTTTCGTAACCAATTACTTCCGGTTTAGCATACTCGACTACGCAAGTAATTAATTGACTTGTCCACCCCACGCAGTATATCATTATAAAATACCATTATCCACTAATATCAAACCCAACCCTCACACTTTTAACCGTGTGTACATTAACATCACTCCAGGCACAACTACTCGCAACAGATAACACGATACGTTGAAGAAATGGAAGTAGCAAACAGCGACGCGAGAAGACTGAATATTAATTTTTAACCAAAGGAATCGGGAGACAGCTCTCGTAGAAACGGTGCTTCACTGTTTTCGCTGGGTGTTTAAAATTTCTTCGCCGTGTTAACTGTAATTAGCATTGACCTATGATCCTGTAGAAAAGCTTCTAAAGAAAAGATCTTTTGTGTCTTTGCCGGGCGGAGTAACTTAATCACGCGGGTTGCAACGATTGGTGCCGGGGCGGGATTTGCGGCGGCGACTTCGCGCCGTGGTCGTTCTCGGAATTAAAAACACACGGCCGAAAGTCCCCCATTGAAGTGTAGTGTAATTGCGACGTCGTCCCAGCCGTATTCCACGGTGATGCACGGCCCCACGGATTTCGAGGCAACATTTTTCTGGACAAAGTCGACGCGCACGAGAAGTTTCGTCGTCTGTGCCGGGAGATAGAAAAAAAGCTTTTCCTGCGGCAATGGTAACCTGGCGAATCGAATGGAGAGGCGAGATCAGCGTAAAATAAGTTAGCAGAGCCGTCGAGACCCCAAACCAGGACCACCCATCTCCCTCTCTCTCTTTCTCTCTCTTTCCCCCTTTCTCACCCTTTCTCTCTTACTTTACTCTCTGGTAGCACGTAGAGGCCCCTCTCTTCTCCCTTGGTTTCTCCCTTTCCCCCGATTCCGAGCGGAAAGCTCCAGGAACGCTCAGTGGAAGCCGGATCGCCTACGGTTTTTGCAGAAACGACCTCGGTATTTCTCCCCGAGTGAAATTAACGATCGCAGAACAGCACCGTGTACCTTCGGCCGCGCTAGGATAAAGCAAAGGGGTTTATGGGCTGCATGTACACACTCGCCTAGGTAATACGCGTCCTTTCTTTGTTTCGCCTCTCGGCGTTCGCCACCCTTCGCCCGGTTTTCTCCTTCTTCTTCCGATCCGCGAAGTACGGTTTTCGAGAACCACCATGCATTTTCAATGGTGCTCTTCGTATTAAATCGATGGATGTAACCGTTCCGCTTTGTTTCGCGGATTAAGGTGTAAGCGCAGGCCCTCCCACGAGCTCACCCGACTTTTTGCTCTTCCTTTTTTTTTTTTAAACAGGACACCAATATTTGTGGGAGGAATTTGCATTTAAATAACCGATGCAAAATAGCTCTTATCTTGCGCATAGGATATTTCAGAGCGTAAAACTCATGCATTTTTAGGCGAATCACCCACGGTTTTTTGTTAACTACATTAATTTTGCTGGAAATTAATCCCGCATTATATTGTAGTTTTCCTCGCGAATTTCCTTTATTTTTTGCGAAACGAATTACGTCAACCCTTTGCGGGGGCGAACCTTTTCTACCTTATATTTTTTTTGGGGTCAAATGAATTCGTTCTCTCTGCTGACCCCTTGCCAAACGATTTTCATCAGAGTTGCCATGATTATTGGGTGCGCAGAGGATTAATTCACTTGTTACACATGTTATTATTAAATTCAACGTGCGTTGAACCGTCGAACAAGCAAGATTTTTATTTATAATTTAGTGATAAATGTGTTGTGTCTGTGTATTCGATGAAATATGCACATCACACTCATTGAATCCAAACTAAACATGTTAATGCGAACACGTCTTCAGGAACGCAGAGTTTCTACGAATGCCGGAATCCGTGCTGTGCCGAAACGTGGTCATTAAGATAAAGTGTTTCCGTGTAATTTGATTGCAAGCACCGTCCTAAATTGGCATGAAGCCACCGTGCGACATCTGCTTCGTTCTTTGTCTTTCCTCGACTTAAGAGTATTGAAAATAACTACCTTTCAGTTTTTGCTTGACGTCACGTAACAGTAGATTTATTACGACTTACCTAAAACAGAAAAAATTATCAATTATTGCGTGCAAACTATGTGATCGATGAGTTTTACACGTTTTCCGTGCAGATACAGATTGTAGGCAAACTTCCAGTCATGAAAAATTGTAACAATTTTCATATAAAAATGATATCAGATATTCTATTAATGCCAAAATTAACTGTATTATTTTTAAAATGATAAAATACTTAAGTCTTTTGGAACTTTTGTGATGAATCATAAACTAACGTAAAATATTTAAAGAAAATATTCTCGTTGCGTGCTGTATGCTAACAGTGTTTAACAATTTTTTTAAACTGAATATTTAATACATTCAACACATCGTCACAGGTACAGTTCAGAAACAAAATAAAATTTTCACAATTCTTATATTGATTTAAAATTTGTATTTTTCTTGCTCGCATAATCAAATAGATCGAAATTATCTATATTTCTAGTGTACACTATAGACAAGAAAATTCTACTTTGAAGTTCAATCCGTTGTTTCGTTAACACTTAATTCGTTGAATCCGATCGTTTTCGGTATACTGCAAGCTCTCCACCAATGAGCCCGGATCATTAATCATTTAGACACGCGAACAAAGACCGGTGGGAAAAAACTTGTATCGGAAGAACAGTGTAACGATTGTCAAACGATACGTATGAAGGGATTATCCGGAGGCCTTAACCCGGCGTAAAATGACGTGCCGCCTGTATGAGACGTCTTTCCTGGCAAAACGAATTTACATATTCATGGGCAACGCCAGCGTGGCACCTGAAAACTATTTTAATTTCATTCAATGTCTTTTCCTTCCTCGCCTATTCTTGTCTTCACTTTCTCATTCGTCTTTGCGTTCCCGTCCGTAATCTACATTTGTTACCGCGTTCTTTCTTTTAATTTCCACGCCAAATATCTCGGAATAATTACATTAATACGTACGAAGTCGTTTGGAGACTGCAGAATTATTCTGCGACTTAAGGTAATAGACAATTGGGTACGATAGCCCAGATAGCACCCGGACGTCCGATGGATGTATGGATGTAAATTGGATGCACATCGGACGTCCAATGGATGTCCGTGCTATCTGGGAGGTGATTCCTTACGAAGAAAGAAGAAAAAATATAGAATACAAATTTCTTATCTGAAGCTTCGTTTTTCGTCATAAAAAGAATTTGGAATTCTTCATAAAAGAACACTGAAAACTGATGACTAATTGATGGTAACAATAATTTTCTAAGTACTGTATGAACATAAATATAAAAATCAAACAAACCATGGATTTTGAGCGAAACGAATTTACGATGCAGGCATATTTATCTTTACTTCTATAATTATTACTAACACATACCGACAAAATAGCCCCTGGCACAAAAACGATTAATTTTCAATCGTATTACGAGCACGCATTTCCCATTCTACTTTGTAGTGTGCGTGTCTAACGCGTTTCCGCGCAAACGGTACAAATTCGAATATCCGAAACAGAATAACAACGTTTGTCGCCCCTGTGAGAATTCGGGGCCTGCGATACCGAAGATCACAAGGGAAAGAATGAAATGACTGCACGCATTTTGACGTCATTAGCCGAACGTCATTGATACGCGCCACCGCACGTGTTCGATCGATCTTTGTATCTCTTTCCACTTTTATCTACCGGGGGAAAAGCGGGGTTGGGGGAGTATCCGCGTAGAAAAATTGCATGTAACGAATCGTGGCGCCTGTACGATCGCATTTCCGATCACGTTTCCACGGTATTGAATCATCCAATTAGTGTCGTCCCGGGAGCGAGAAATACACGGATGACACCAGATGGTCCCTACGTGAGAACAGGAGTGTTGATACGTATTCAAAGATAGAGATTTCCATGCGGCGCAACAAGATGTGTGTATGAAAAGGACGATCTCGATGAATTTTAAGTTTTTTATACCAGGAATAAAGTCGCATCAGCATCTTAGGTTGTTAGTGACTTCAAACTGAATTGTTGTTCGGAGGGTTTATCAGTAAACCTACCATCCTCTATAAATGGCTGACATGTGATGCCTTATCAAAATGATATCATAGAATTCATACACATTTTCTGTAATTTTTATTATAACCTGTGCTCGAATTATAATTTCAATTATTTCAAAATAAAAAAAAACAGAAGCGGCGGCGATAAGTTTAATGTTATCTCTTAAGGTTTCTTAGGTGTATAGTGGATCCAAAAGTGTTCGAATACTAATTCTCAAGAAATTGTCTGTCTTCGAACCGTGATTATCTCGTGAGAAATATTAGTACATCCATCAATTTGGATTCATTTTAATTTTTCAAGTGTGCAAGTGTCTGTGTCTAGGCTGGCCTAACCAACAAGATAACTAGCTTCTGTTATACATCCCATGAATGTATATACAAACTTCTCAGTAATTGTTCCATTTTCGATCATTTGTTTATCAAAACTCTTTCGAAGCTTCTGTGCGAGGTTATGGAGTTTCAGAACTCCATAAAAGTGTTCGAGACAGTTTTATCCACATGGAATGGGATCCATGTTAACGTGATCTTGTCAGCTTTCCTCGCTGGTCGATGAATTTTGTTTTACTTAAATTCCATTTCCGGAAGAACGGGGCACGACTCCGGTGGGAGAGGAATATAAAATTTTATCGCAACACATCCTTGAGCATCACGTTTTACGATACGTCTAGGTCCATTTAATAGATGGCGTCCAGGTTTACGGCCTCCGTTGATTCGCTAATACCTTGAAAATTCAACGTCTATTAATTTTACGACCATACCGCAGTTCGCCGATTACTTTTATGCGGCATCACGTTTCCTTCTATATGAACTTAACATCTTAACACTGATTTTGCCCCGTTGCCTCCGATAATCCTCTTAAATCCTTCGGATTAAGATAATAGATTTTACCCGTCGAAAACGGTGTTAGTATCTGGCGGTAATTCGAAATATTTTTCGACTAGCTTCTGTGCACGCGGAAATAACGAAACGGAACTACTTGTTTGGAAAAGCAGGGTCTTATCGAGATTTTTTTAGGATCAGAATAAGGTCACACTGGATTTAACTCTCTCCGAGGTTTCTACGATTCATTATTCGGAGTGGATTATCAGGTGACCTGATTTGCTTGTCTAAAAAGAAAATTGTTCATGTTATACACGTTCGATCTGAGATAATATAAGTAATGTGAAATCAATGGCGAATGTGTTTGGATTTATCTAGCAATAAACCGGGCGCACGAAAAAGTATCCTTAAATTGAACTTGTGACTATTTAAAACTGCTTTACTTGCATTACAGAAAGGTAGACACGAACACGGAGTCGTAATAAATGAATTTTAGATCTCTAGAATTTACAATTATCTGCAACAAGCAAAAATTGAAATTAGAGCACCCTTTTTAGTCAAAAATTCAAGTAATATCATTGAAATAAATTAATTAAAAATAACATATTGATATTTTAAAATCCTTTCAATCTTTATTTAATTTCACCTACTCGTTTCTGTTACAAATGCATATCATGTGTAATCTAATTATGACGCTCAACATTTTTAAAGTTATTACGGTAAAATTATCTAAATTAAAATATAAAAGTTACGCCCCTTCTGTCAGTTAGAGATATTTGCAGAGAACGAAATGTTTAATTGGCACAATCTAATATTTTCCATTCTTTTCCCGCCCATGTTCGACCGCAGCGTTAACGTTGGTCACGAAACTTCATTTAATGGGATTACAAGATAAATTTCGAATTCTCGGGCTCTCGAACGCCGCGTGCTTTCCAGATATCTACAGCCTTACGTGCAAGTGGGTTAACCAGATTTTTCTGGATTAGGAAGAACACGGCCAACTTTTTCGTATGCAGCCGAGTCCTGTGACGAAACGTGGGTCCGTGCTAAGTCACGTCGGTGCACTGGCCAGAATTATGGCGAGTTTTATGTAACAGCCACAGAAACGAAAAGAGGAAAGGCATGAGTAATATTCTTTCTGCCACAATATGGAAAAGTATTATTGCAGATCCTGTTGCAAAAAATGACACAGCACCCTGCACAGTTCTCAACACAATATCTCTGAGAACTTATATTTTGCGAATATTTTTCAACAAACATCATTGTAGAAATGTACGAATTTGTAAAATTGATTTTTGTAAATATTTCGAAACTCGTTTGTATTAATTTAAATTGTGTTTATAAAGACTTATGAAGCACATTTAGAGAGGCACATTTAGAAAGTGAACTGCAGATTTTATTTAGCTGTAATTTGAAACAGTAGAAAGACTAAAAGGATTTAATAATATATCAGCATCGACCTGCAAAAATGATCAAACATAGAAAGGTTTGAATTGCTTAAAAATTCTTTTTCGAGCAAACTGAGGCGTTTTGTAGTGCTTCATCGGATCGAGGATCTAGGACTCAACGAGAGGCCCCGAATAAATAATCCGTGCAATAAATCGGAGACTGAAGGAAGCGGTGGTGGCTCAAAGAGGGATTCTAGTTTCCTGTCGTATAAAATATTCGCCAATTCATTTCGGCTAGCACACATAATTAAAGCGCCATATGTGCAGGAGGTCCGTCATAAATCTCCGGGATCAGCAATAACGTCGGAGACTTGGCCGTTGCCGTTGGTGGCGCGGATGATGGTGATGGTGATGACGATGGTGGTAGTGATGGCGGCAGCAATGAAGGTGGCGCGGGGCTGCCTACAATTCGTCGGCTGGTCCGGTGAAGAACGGTTTGGCATCAAGTCGCGAGAAATTATGTGAATGTTCGCGCCCTACACCAAGACGGGGAATAGGGAACGGAGAAAGACAGAGTGAGAGAGTGTACTCTCGCACCCAGAGACAGGGAACCAACGACCTACAGCCAAGGTTGAGGTGCCTAGACTTGGCTGGTCTCTGCACTTTGCACGCCGTACGTATTCAAACCGATTTGCGAGGATTCGCCCGACAAAAAGTCACGAGAGGAGGATCTGGGATTTACATTGGTAATGCGTACGCTACGAAAGAGAGGACGCAAGAGAGACAGAGAGAGATGGAGTAGCTAGTGGGAGTAACTCTCGTGGAATAACTAAAATGGCAGTGGCATTTGAGATGGCTTGCGTTCTAGATTGATTCCATTGTCTTTTTTTGTCTACCTATTATATTCTTAATACGAACAAATTTATAGCCTTATGAAAAATTACCTTCTGGCGTTATTTCGAATTAGACTAAAATTCATATGAAACGAGTCGATAAATAACTTAATAAACTATACTATCTATGTGACATAACATAACCTAGGCAATAAGTCAACATCTAAAAGAATATATATTTTAATGATATAAGATTCAAAGGTTAATGATGAAAAAATGGTACATAAGTGGATAAAGAAATTTTTAGTACTTGTAAAAAGTGCACATATCTTGAAAGAATCTTTTTCTAGAAAATTAATTTAACGAATATTCGTAGCGTTCGTAGGTGTACGAATAGAATGCGGAGGCATTGAGGTTGTCGTATGTCAAATGACCATAGGTTGGACATACAGGATGTTCCCAATTGGTATCTTAGAGTCATGATTATACAGCAACATCGCGCACATTTATCATTCCGGCTATGGTCCGTGGCAGGCAACGCGATCTGTCTCTTCGTGGTAAGATAGCCAAACTCTTATGCGAAGGGGTTGGCCGAAGCGTAGCCGCATCTGGACTGCCTCCAAGAGACCAAGACACCCCAGAATCTCCTGGCTCGGTCCAGATCCCCTTGACTTCATAAATTCCACACGGTCCCCACCTTAAGCCAGAACCACGTAACTGTTTCTAACCAATTATTATAAATAAAATGTGGCCAGCCGTAATGACAAACGGCAGGAGCGGGGCCGTCGCATGGTATACCGAGTTTCTCGCCAGTGGGCTCCGAGCCATCTCCCCCCACCAAGCCTCAAAAGATTACGTTGGTCTTCCCTGTCTCCACTATTTCATTCTACAGGGCGACCGATGGACTTTTCATACGAAATCTATGAGTTCGAAAGTCCAAGTTTGCACATTCCCCCGGACGTATAGTAGACATAATTTGATTTGGGTTAATTTTAAAAGCGATTTCGTATGAAAGCCAATTTCACGTAGTAATCATCATTGCTGCCGAATCGGCACAGTTATTTACGTATTGAAAGGACAGTCGACCCTGAAAGTATTTGTACTGGGGCGTGTAATAAATAGTTATCTTGATAAACAATTCTGCTCAAGCTTGTCTATTTCGTTTAACAATATTATCTGTTTCATTACACGTGTTTCTGTGGAATTTTTATAAAAAGATATTTAGGAATCTGTACAATAATAGTTCTATGAAAATAAGCCTTTCTGTAACGTTTACTAAAACAGTTGCCACAAGCAACAAGGTCACGTATCAAAGTAAATTGAAAATCTTAAATATTTATTGGTTGAATAGGCTTAATTTCACTGTAATATATAAATAAGCTAATTGGGAATTATTAACTTGACTATTTTGCGAGTGAAGTCAGGGGTAGATTGATTCCAGGATAAAAATGGTGCGTGACAGATGGAGAGGGCGCGAAGCTGTTGGCAAGCAGCAAATACTAAATAAGTCTGCGCCGCTTTGTATCGCGATTAAAGGTACATTACAGTTGTCAAGACGCTCATGGTTGTTTACAGCCAAAAAGCAGATGTCTCGTTCTGGCAAAGTTTGCTGGCACTCGACACTGATACAAGTATCCCTTTATCGGTCGTTAAACGATCTGGAACTTACGTACTTTGATTTCCGCTCGAAGGAAATCAGTGAAAGTTCCGTCGAAAACAATGATGTCCGCGGCGAGGCCAGAGATTAATAAATTAGCATAACCATTACCATCCGAACACTCGAGTATCTGCTTGTTACACGCCGAATAAATTATTCGGATACCTTCTGCGTTCTGGGAATGACAAACAGGGGGAAGCGAGGAAGAGAGTGTCGTTGCTTTTTAACGACGACAGAAATAAATGGGACACCGCTGCATTACCATGAAAATGTTTAGCAATTTACTAAAAATCTTTCTTCGCTGTTTTTCACTTTAATGGCCACTACGTTCCCCTAAAAAGGAAAATTACACGAAGTGCATTCTGGAAATGAAGACGTTCTTCACTACCTTTACGAGGGGAAAAAAAATCATAGATACAAATACAGTCGCAAAATAATATGGTTTCTGGTAGTATAAAAATGGTTTTAATATTCTAAAAGGCTACCCGATGTGAAATGGCAAAAATAGATGTAACGGTATTATATTCCGTTCAACAAATTCTTAAATAGATCTGTGTCGGTAAAAAATTCATATCTGTATAATTGATTCAATGGAGATTAAACTTCGGAAGAAATGTTCAGCTTTTTCCATCTATTGCCGTGCCCAATTTGTGAATCATAAAACGGATACGGAGTTACGGCTCCATAAAAGTACCCCCGTAGAACAATCGTAAAACTGGTGACACATTTTTCCATTCTCTCCTATTATGAGACCAACATGTCCTTTTTCATGTTTTAAAAGCTTATAAAAAACGTCTGCGAGCTATACGAGACAAGTTACTGGAAACGGAATAGTCGAATATTTTCATTTCTCGAGAAAATAAAGGAAAATTCATAGATATGAAATTCAGAGAAAAATTGAATTCAGCTATTTTTGATATAATTAGTTAAGATAGTTGCTTAAAGTGAGTATCAGTGACCTGAACTTGTGCAACGGGTGAAGAATGTTTTCCGAGATCATTGTTAATTGTAAGGTATCAGCGAAGAGCGATTAAAGCGAATCACTCTGTGCATAAAGACGTTCAAATTCCTCGGAGGCAAACATCCTTTTCTTCAGCGTGCTCACATAAAATCGGCTCGACATACCGTGTACTCATCGTGCTTGGCGTACAAACGTCTTATCCTGCGGCACGCTATCCGCTTCGCAGCAATTTCCTCTATGAAGTTTCGCGAGGACGGGCATATACCCCCGTCGAAGATGAGCCGAAATGTTTGTATAACAAATCAAAAGTCGTCGGGCCTGTCCTGTTTCGGCCCGTAGACTCTCGTGTGCATATACAAATTAGGAGGAGTCTTAACTCTCTCTCCCTTTCGTAAGATTGGTGTCGTCGATCTGCAAATCTATTCGTTCACGTCGGTCGTACAACTTCGCGACGATCCCACGGCAAGGAAATTAGATTTTCTTAATATTGCGCGCGTGCGTAATTTATGTCAACGATAGCTGCAGCGTACGTGATGTATCGAATTTTCGTAAGCACCTGGTAAGCCTAGTCTATGATATATCTTGCAAATAAGAGGACCTTTGCCTCAGAGAATCCTATGCGTTGCTTTCAACTACAGGTGTCTACAGGTTTCTTTCTATAGAAGCATTTGTAAATTCTTGATAATAATCCTAGATCTCAATTTACATGAATTTTGACATGAATAACTTTTGCACGAGCTTCTCGCATGTCTTTTTTGCTTCAACATGATTTTTTAAGTATGTTTTGACCTTTATGTAGAGTTTTGAAGAACTTTTAATTTATTTTTACTCGAATTTTAACACGCTTTGCGTCACTACAAGATTACTTTGATTAAAAAATTGTTATTTAAGTTAATGTTTTGATAAGAGGGGTGTTTTTTGTGGAGGATACATTGTGCTTGAAATTAGGATCTAAAGAATTACATTGTTAGCGCAGATTTTCAGCAAACACCTGTTCTCCTAGTGTACCGGGTTGTATACTCAATAGCCTTTGATATATCACAAACCTCAAGACGCGTTGCAGCAATTAGCGGGTCCGTTAGGCGCGTAACCCCTTGAGCTTGGTCCCTTTGTGACCATTCACATAACAGGGTTTTCCGCACCGGTGTATCCCATAGTGCAATTCTGCCTTATGTGAAATACGGTTGCTGGTAATTGCAATTCCGAAAAATGATCACATACATCGGACACTTCGATAAATAATTTGGTAACTTTTGGCTCCTTACAATATTTAACCCTCGTATATTCAGGAGTCGTGGTAGAAGAAAATCTGGGATACTACTTTATCCATTCTTGCTCCACACTTTAAATCAATGAATTCATATCGGAATGAAATACTAAAATTAACTGACATTTTTTAAGTACCATAGAGTGGTACCAATAAATGTTTCCTCCTACGAAATTTGAACAACATATTTTTATTAAAATTAAACATAGTTCGCTTCATTTGCTTTATTTTAAATGCAGCACACCTCGAAAGTTTCAGAATGTTTCAATAGGATCGATCAACGATTCCGAGGATTCTTCAAACTGCTTTCTAGGGCAACTTTTTTATAATCCGCTCAACATTCGCCGTGTGCCTATCATCGGACAAGAATGAAGAACGAGATTCGTCGAGAGGAAGCGAGTAGATTTTTCGTGATGGACCCGTGAGAGGATGGTCAGGTCCTTACACACTGGCAGAGATGCATCGAACGTAGCGAACCAGATAGAATCTCCGTTTTGAATTCCTTTGACTGCACAAAAACGCCACGTATCCAGCGAGCCGCGTGTACGTACCACTTACTCTCATTTGCATGATACAGCTGCGTTCTTTTACACGGAAAAAATTGTTAGATCCATCTCTTGAACACGGTCGATCCTCAATTAACAAAGCTGCGATCGCCATCTCGATCAGATTATATCTCGGAAGAATCATTCTGTACAATGTTTGTAATGTTCATTCTTGCGTTCTTTATAATCACACTAACATAGTTTTTAGTTTTCACTAGTCTGGAAAACGCATAGAGTTACCAGTTTTTACTACAAAATTTAAAAAATACAAGTTACTATCTGTTTATCACGCAATGAAGTTTTATAAAGTAAAACATCATCCAGGAACTACTAGATCCAAAATTGATTATTAGACTGCGGATCTTTATGCATGTACCACATCTGAAAATTTTCAAAAATTTCTGGAACATCAAATTCGATAGAATTCAGCACGATTTATTTCAGATCTACAAAGGCTACTACCACTGAAAAGTAAATTTTATACAATTCAACTTTCTGAAAAATTACCTACAAAAAGTAAAAATTGAATAAACATTCGCACTCTACTGTTTACAATGAAAGTGAAAAAGCCCACGTGTCCAAGCTGCATGAACGACAGTAGACTCTGCACACCGCCAGATCTCGGCTGCCAATCTCACCAACGTCTGCGGCCGCAGAGTGGTATTGCGTTGATCCTAAACCACGGGAACGATTTATTCATTTCAGTGTTAGGAGCGCCCCGATTTACATATTACGAGCCAGTCAGCGCATAAATACACGTACAAACCTACAGAACTAGATTGAGCTGCATCAGCTTAAAGGGTAGCGTGGTCAGGGTACAGGCTACGTTCCGTACACGTGTCAATTAAGGTTGAAGCTCGTCGGCCGAATACGCGTGCGGTCAAAGTGCAGTCGAATGCGTGCGTCGAGAGAATGATGAGGACAGGTGGGCGGGTTGAAAGGGGGTGGGTGTTGCAGGTGGGTGTTGTGGGGGCTGCGGAGGGACCAGCAGAAGGCTGTCGCGGTGCAGGCGCAGACCCAGCGGCAACTTGTACGAACTTATTACCACCCACCTGGTGAGAGTCGGCAGTTGCAATCCTCGTCCCGTGCACACACGCAGTGGTAAGCTTGGGCTCACGTAGAATGTAACTTTGCGACGTTACACCACAAACACGCCAGAGGGTGCGAGCCTCGTTACAAGCGTTATACCTAACCGCTCCGCCTCGTTACGACAAGATGTGGTTCTGGTTTTCACTGCACGCGTGCACACGGTCTGCGGGTTAATTCGTGCGAGGAAGTTTCGAGGGCGAGCCGTATACAGGGGCCAAAACGACAAGAGGGGCAGAGGGAGGCGGTGTACGCGGAGGTGGCGGAATTGCGGGGGGTGGGCAATGGGGGGCAGGGGTTAGGCTGAGTTGCGTTAGCGTGGCACCAAGGTAAATCCAATCGATCTTCCTCACGCGAGAGGCATTAACGAATTCTGCTATTCGACGAGCTTAATTCGCCGCGCTATCGTGAATCCCCGTGCACCTATCTATGTAACTAATATACGCACGCACACCTCTACATGCGCGCCCACGCTCCCGCGTTTCCACCCTCTGAAATCGGGAACACGATATCCGTGGACGAACCGTGACCACGTGGCCCCTTTCCTAACTTCTCGTTCTTCGATAACTTCCATTTCTACGAACCTAATTTTTGCTACTTTCCTGCGGTTGGAAAGTTCGCGAGGTTCACGCACGAGCCTCTCACGTGCTGTTGTTCAGTTGTTTGTTTTCGTACGAAACGCGAAGGTTATCGATAGTGGAATGGCTAATTAACCATTTTGCCGTGTGGATGCCGGCATAAGCAAACTTGTGCTTGGGTAACTTTTATCATTAAAAAGTTGGAAAAGTTCGAGGAGCTTCTGAAGGTTATCTAAATTGCTGCTGTACGCGTGTATTCGGTTTTGCTCGTCGTGGGGTGATACTTTTTTGGTTGCACTTGTTACCAGTTCTTTCACGTTGCTTAATTGTCGTCTTAATTATTCCCCATTATCATATAAAATTGCTATATTCAGCACATCGTGTATTATAATTTTCCTAGATTGATATTTTTTGGTTTTCCTATCACACTAGATTTAAAATCATATGCATAAACATGAGTGGGTACTGTTCCGTCGCGTCGGAACCATCTACGTAGATTTCTTTCGATAATTATTTATGGTCCGTTCAGGACTAAAGACCGTCGTAGAGGATTAAGCAAACAAAGGTCATTCGACGACCAGTCGAGGCATCTGGCCTAATGATTAGCTTCTTTCTGCACTTAAAATACAAGGTATCGTAAATTTAGTCCTTCGGAAGGATCGCCCGCGACCGTTAACCTACCGTGTCAAATTACCGAGACGCGTCGGTGACCGATTCAGGGATCGCCCCACTCCTCGTTCCAAGGGCCTCATTCAGTGCCACAGGAAGGAGGGCCTAACAGTCAAAAGTGTACTGATTGGGAAATACAACTTTCTGCAGGAACCAATCAGTGCATCTTATTTCCTGTTCGAGAAGCCTGACAAACATCGCGCTGAGACCGCGTTCATCAGTTTAGTCTTGTCAGTCATTCGCGTCACTTTAAATCGGTTTACGGCAGTTCGTCGTCCAGCGATCAGGACACGCGTCAAACGGGATCGCATCTCAATCAGATCCGCGAGCGTATTACTTTGTCGCGATTCAATTCTATTTAGGATATATAATCTGCGCGCGTATGAGGCAGGACCTGCTAGATCAGCCTTACTGATGAGTCCACTAGCAGGTCCGGGACGAAACGCTTCGTTTAACGTATATTTATTGTACTGCGAATCGATAATGTCTTTTGCGTCTTTAAAACTCTTGAACTACTGGCCCAATATTAAATTGGCGGGCACAAATCCGGAATACGTCGCGCTCATCACACAGCGACACTATACAGGTACTTACTTGTAAGTATATATATTAAGTATAAGTACGTTGTGAAACGTCTTACTTTTTGCTTATGATTAGAGTTCAATAACATATATTACTTTATTTATATATTATTCAAATCATTGTTGTCGATATAAAATTATCTTCTTTTCCACAGAAATTTTTCTCAAAAAAAAGGTCAACCATACTGACGAACGCGTATCGTCATACTAAAACTAATTTCTAGCGTGAAATATGTTGGACACATTATTCGCACGTGGTTCGTGTGATTCGCATTTGATATAAACGGATTGATTCAGTGAGTCGGATCGTAGTACGTTGGGACGAGCGAGTGTGCAGCGACAGTTCCGAATTATTATCCTGTCGAGAAAATAGTGGAAGTTGCAATAAGGCAGTGGATATTGTTCGTTCGGATAGGTCTCTGAATAACGCATCCATCAAACAGCTGACGCAATACGCGTAATCCCTGACGTAATATTTAAAACCTCGTACCGGGCATTAGCGAGACTGTATTTACACCAGATTATCGCCGAGAGTGAGTTTAGATTCTGGTTCTCTCTCCACGATGTCGGCGGTATCGCATTATACTCGACTATAAACACATATCCACGCGTGCACATTTTTCGCGAAATTTATTGCACGTTTGTCTTCAGCCAATTGAAACCGAACCGATTGTTGTTAATTCAAAAACAGTAGCGCAAACGGTCGTCGATAAACGCACGCAAACATTAACATTAATTTCAGTTTGCGTTGGCGACACCGTGAAAAATAATTATCTTTGCACGTATACATTAGGAATATTACGAGTTTTGAATTAGTAGAGCAATTCTGAATGGTGTGGATACACGATTACGGATAAAATTGATGTGTGTGCGCTGTCTCCAAATTTTCTATAATTTCGCGACCTGTAAATTAGTCTGCGTTGCGATAATGCTATGAATTGCTTCATTCGACAGACTGCTGTATTGTATTCATGAATTTATAATTAGATCATTATTAATCTAAATAAGCAGGTGATATTGCTTGTAAATCAAAACTACGGCAGAACTTTCCCTCCAACGTAATACATGCATAGTCTTATAAACGCAAAAAAATTTTTAGGAAGGAATATTGTGAAATAATGAATAAGGTTGAGTTAACAATGTTTGAATCAAATCTCTAGTACACACAGGTTAAACTCGATTTCCTTGGAACCAAAGCATTATATGAAACCATCCCGTTTACCATATAACATTATAGGTACGTTGCAAACGACTTGTGAAAAATCTTATTCTTTCAATCGCGCGTCAACTTGGCTCGAATAGAGTTGCGGTATTTTGTGTAAAATTTCCAGTGCATAAGGGTTAAACTCGATTTCCTCGGGAACGAGGCTTTGTATGAAAACAGCTCGTTTCACATTTTCGCCATTACTTTCAGAATCACCGAGCTTTCAGTCGCTTCGCGGTTCGGAATACACATTGTGCAACAACAATAACTTCATTACAGGAAAACCGAAATGGAGAACAAAGGCAGAATTTATAATAACAATCGCCATATTGCGGCGCGGCGCGTGTACTCGCGGACGCTGTTGTGCCGGGCGGTGCTTGGTTCACGGTTTGAAATATTTTTAACGAGTCGCATGTAACACCGTAAATAATCTCTCTTCAAAGGAATTCATTCGTATTTATTTGCGCCGTGAAACGATCATGCCTCGGGTTAAACGAGCAACGGGCCATGCGTTGTCCGGGTATAATTACATGCAAATTATATGAATAAACATCGAGAATTTTCAACGAATTTTCTCCGTTGGCCGCGGCGCGGCGTCGGTACTCTTTCCTCTGTCCCTACGACCGGCCTGTGCGTTGGCAACGATGCGATTGAGAGCGTGCCACGTAGGAAACGAGCGTCCACGTATGAGAGGCCGCGGCACAAAGTGAACGCGCGGGTGTGCGTTCGGGAACGTGTATCATCACGTATGCATCGAACGTGCACGCGTATCCTCTCGCTTTTGGTATAATATCGCAAACTGGGTGCAACGTAAACAATTTATACCGGCGCGGCGCTCTGCTTCGGCCTCTCCTCTCCGTTCCGCTCCGCGCCGCACCGCTCTGCTCCACGCCCGCGCCCGCACCGTACACGCGTATATATTTCAGTGTCATTTTAATTTGCACACTCGGAATATTTTACCATCGCATTTGTATTCGCATTACAGTCGGCGCAATGTAATCTCGTCGATATTTCGCGCTGCGTCGCCGGCAACGTTCAGCCCACCTTCCATTTTAATTATTTTCGCCCCCGAAAGTAGATACCGACTGCTTTCCGGACGGGGAAAGCGGAAAATTCCGGAGCTCCCGGCGTCACGTGGGGCTGAATCAAGGACGGGGAACCGGAAAACCGGGGAAAGCGAGACACAGTGTTAGCTCGAGTGAGCCCAGAGGCACCCCAACCCCGCTCGCGCGGGGAAGGGGAGAGATGTGCATTTTCCACGAATATTTGTACTCTTTATTCGTCTTCCCTTGCTTACCCGAAAGACGCCGTCGTATAATAGGGGCGCGCCTCCGAGTATACACGGTGCTCCGAAAGTACACGGCCGAACAATACCCCGGAATTCGTTCGGATATTTACATGCTTTGTGTTACTTTTCCGACGAGGAATCCACGATAAATACCAGACGTGGACGAGTCTAGAGTCAACCAGTCGGCATCGTGCACTCACGTTCCGGAAAGTACCGAGAAGTTGCGCTGTTTGAGTTTCGAACAATCCTTACCTGCCGCGTCACGCTACCTTTGTACGGTGTGTGGGTACTGTGACATAATGCATAGCTAACTGCTCAGGCTCGAGGATTTCGGATTGCTCAATGACAATTTTGTCTACTTAAAAACCGTGATTATTTAAATTTAAAAATTTTTACATTGTCTAGTAAGTATATTCTTCCAACATCTAAAAAAACTGTTAATTTTTGTAAAATTATTCGCTTTTAATGGCCGTGAGATTACTTTCTAGATTCACTGTAACCGAAACTCCACCGTCCTAGCTGGACTGATTGAACGTAAAAAGAAGTCTGATAGGAGCAGACTATAAATCAGGGTTAATTTTGATCATACTCCGGCAGCACACAATGAGAAAGTAATTTAACGAATGACGATATTCTGTCCGGTTCTCAGTAGTTGCATTTCACTCGTTCGCCTTTTTCATTTCACAGGCTTCTGGCTTTTTTCCGGTCTTGCGTCCTGGAAAATACCGAAGGAGGAAGAAGTCGGAAGAGAATCCTCCATAACTATATAATGCCGACGAAGGGGGATGCAATAATTTCATGGGGTGATCGTCACAGAATCGTAGTTCGCGGGAAAGGGACGATTGGAAGTATAATTGAACCACCGTCTCGCGATTAATATCCAGCAGAGTGAGGGGTCGTTCAGCACGTTTAGGACATTTTTCATTAAAGCTCATCGCCGCTGGATTCGTTTAACTTCGGGCATTCTTTCGATATAGACGCACTTAATCCCTCGGATTCTCGAGCATCTCGGCTTTACATCCCTCTGGATGCTGAAATTTTTATAATTCCTCGTAACTTCTCGTCAGCCTTCCATCTTTACAACATTGTCGTCTCAAGAGCGTCGTTAAACGTTGCACAATAAAAAAAGAATAGCTAGAATTTATTTTGCAGAATTAGATCACATCAAATTTTGTACATTCATTATTTTGCTTGTTTTTAAAAATTTGTATTAAGAGGCGAAACACATATCTATTTAACCCCTGTTACGTGTAACTGATGTAGCCTTACTAGAACTCTTTAATTTTCCAATACACAATATGTCCAACCTGATCTCCGATTCTGCATGTATGTACGTTTGTACAGGGTGTCTAAAAATTCCTTCAACATCCGGAAATGCGAAGTTCCTGAGATCATTTGAAGCGACATTTTCCTGTGCAAAAATGGCATCCGTGCTTGCGTTTAGAAGTTATTAATGAAAATCACGGACCAATCAAAGCGAGGATACAGCGGATCGATTCTGGCTCAGCCAATGGCAACGTCACGCTAAGCGGGAGCTGTCACCGAGTCAGACTCAGTCCGCTGTAGCTGCGCTCTGATTGGTTCGTGTTTTTCGTTAATAACTCCTTCACAAGGCCGCGGATGTCATTTTTGCAAAGGTTGCTTCAAAAGTTCTTAGGGACCTTCCATTTCCGGATGTTGAAGGATTTTTGAAACAGCCTGTATATGTACTTTTGTTTATTTATTGTTCTTGTAATATCATTTGAAGTTATATTCTGTTTATATTGAAGTATACAGAACGTATCATTAAACCAACATGGAAAATTCGTTTAGCGGCTTGAGCTGGACTCGTTTATTATATACAAAAGTAATTCGGTTAAGCGGATTATGTTCATTGTTTTCGCGCGTTGTCATCGCAGGTCAGTTTCCGTTGGTGAGTGACCAATGCAATCTTGTTTTCCCAAACGATGAGACACAGTATGCATATCCATTTATACGGTCGGTACTTGTACTTGGCACCAGTCATGGTTGATGAGCCGTCGGTGATGGAGGGAAACAGCCATTAGTCATCGTTATACGTCATCTTGCTCCACCGCACATAGCTACAAGTACCTCGAGGATATTCGCAGTTAACCCGTTTGCGCAAACACCTTGTACAAAGACGTGTCGCTGAGTTATGAATTACCGGGGACACTTTTCCCTAAGTCTACAAGAGGGCGGAGACAGATCAAATAAACTTGACTGAGGATTTGAATGACGAGCAATGAAGTATACGCTGACGAGGGCATGGCTCTGTGTAAACTGACTCAGAAAAACGTTTAAGTGACTCTTAGCTGTTCGAGACGGTCGAACGTCGGGGTAAGTACAGTCATCGGCGGTATTATCAAATGTACAGGGTGTCCTTTACTTGAGTACTTTAATCCTCAAATGGTAGGACTTCAGTCCATTTTGACTCGGAGTAAAAAAGGGTCCATCTCCAAGAACCAATTCACACCATTAGGGGTAATTTTTATCGTAATCGTGAAATGGTCGGGATCAAGACGAATCCAAAGATCTATAACATTGTGACTTTCATTTGACCTTGATTAAAAACCATATTTCTGTTTCATATAAAATTGCATTGGTATTAATGGAAGGATTATGTATGTGAAAAGAGTTCTGAAAAATGTTTCTCATAGAAAAGAGGAATCGTACTTTATAAACATATTTTTCAATGGCGCAATTATCTTTATTTTACAACAATTGGACTGCGGATGTATAGTTATACAGATTTGAAATGAGTTATTTCGCGGGCCACGCTGCGCATCTCTGAAATCCCATATCTCACCATTTGGACCATAAGGTTAACTGTGGAAAGATTAGTGGCTAGATTAGCGGAAACTTCTAATAATGAGAGATAAAAGAAAACTCATGAACAAAGTTCTGAATCGAAGTCGTCTAGCACGTAGCTGGAAAGGTGCGACTATGGAGGAGTTTAGCGATACGTGATCGTAGTTATCGCTAATTCCTCGGGGTGCTATTATGGCAGGGAATGGATGGAGCATTAGGCGGACCAACGGGCTTTCGATGCGGCGCATGGCGTAACCATTCACCTTCCCAGCCCTTCGTCTTTTCACATTTGAAGGGACGACGACTACGACGACATCGGCGGCTGGATCTCGTCGACGACGGTAACGACAGCAACGTGACTCCCCGAACCACGGGAGCAAAAGAGAGCCCCCCGTTCTTTCAATGGTTTTCACACTATCGGTTCGAGCTTGTGTTCGTGGAATCCCCTGAATGTTCAAAAGGACTATTAGACCCGACAGTGTATAACCTTGAAAGAAACGTCGACGTAAGCGTTGCAAGTTTCCTTTATACCTGGTACTTGAATAGTCATTTGGAAAATATAAATGAGATTTCTTCTGGTATATCCGTCTCTTGCGTTCAGATTATTTACTGCTGTTCTATTGTGAATTTTGCAGAGAACGAATTATTTCAATAATTATTTGATCAAAACATGAAAGAAACGAAAAATTATTTGAGTTCCATTCAAGATTCACACAATGGAGTAATTTTAAATTTTATTTATCGTTTAAATAAAATAAATTAACAATAATAAGTAGACCGCGGATCTTAGTGCAAAATAGAAACCGTTTGTATCCATCGTAAGGAATGTTTTTCTTTCTTTATTGATTATAATAAGCTTTTGTGTCACAAATTCATGAAATCAGCAGTCTCATAATCAAATACAATGTCCTAACAATTATTTTCCAAATAATTTGTTTCACTAGTGTTCAAGCCACGTTAAGCAATTCTGTCTAATCGAAAGAAGCGGATAGATTCCCTGAAAGCAAAATACGAGCATCGAGATCGAGGAATAACCGCGGGCGAAACGATACGATTCCGGATAAATTAGGGTGAGAAGGCAGGAGGGCATCGTGCGTGCCTGGGCGCGAAAGCGAAAGAAAAATATTCGGGGGACTCGGAGGACAAGTAGCGGGACAGAGTGGCAGGATATCAAGGTATCGATCCGGAGTAGAACCGTTCTGTATGACGACGAGCGTCTCTCGAAACGCTCGTGTCTCTTCACGCTCGGTCGCGCTTTTCGTTAACGCCGAGCTAAGAGCCGGGGCTTGTGTAACGGGATCCTCGCAGAAAGCGCCTTGGGGTTTTATGGTGCCCTTTCAGCTGGGATCAGAAGAGGCAGGAGAGGAGCACAGGAAGAAGAAAGTGCCGGAGATGGAGGTGGTTAGTAGAGGAGAGTAGGACAGTGAACCTGGTATCGATCGGCTCGCGGCAAGTTCAGGGTCGGACTGTCGCAGTGACTACCTCCCACCCTGGCTCACCGTCACCGTTCCCCCAACCCCCGATCCCTTCTACACCCCCACATCCACCCCCAAACCAACTCCACCCGCCGAATTCCATCCCTTCGCCTCGGACCACCGTTCAACCCTTCAAACGAACCATCTACCTTTCCCGTCGCACGGTTTTACGGTGGATGGATAGATGGTGTGAGGAGCCCGCCATGCACAGCTGTTTGCATACACCCCCGAATCCGTCCACCACCCACTGCAGGTGATTAGCCCCCTAATATAAGAACGAGTACGCGCGGGCGCGATGACTTGCGGCACTATCAAGATACGTTTGATTTACGTTTAACCCGGACCCGGCTGACATTCTCTTTCCGGAGGCTTTCTTCTTAAAAAACTGAGTCGACGGAGAGCCACCACTGTAATATTGTATTTTTACGAGCCCGCTAATTCTACCACCCGGGACAACCACGATGATTGTCGTAAAATTTGTCATTAGAGGTTTCAGGCCAACTTTTATTTTACGAGAGCCGGTTGTAAAGCACCGGGCGCGTGCCACTTTTGCATTATAAAACTTCGTTTCGCCGTATTTAAACGTGCCCGATCCACTTGATTGCACGGTTGCGTTTCGTGTATAGTAGATGATCGTGGAGAGTCTGTCGCTGATAAAGGAGTATTTCTGTGACCATTAATATATCAGATTTAGTTGTTCTGCAATATTTCCACTGAAACTCACGTAAATCACGTTTGTTTCGACAGAGAGGGCTGATCTAAAATCTGTTTGTGTTAACATTAAATCTACCAAGCATTGAAAGGAACTAGCACACATTGTCTTACAAATGTATCAAGATTTAACGTATTTTGATTCATCAGATTAGCTAATCGTTTCCTTCGAGTACAACTTTATAAGAACGCTTAAGAATCCGACTACTGATCCTAATTATCTGTTTACCAGTACAGTTACCACTTCTGTGATGCCTCAGAGAGGACAGTTGACTGCAAACTGTTTTATTATTTCGCCAATCACAGTGTATCGGTGACAAAGTCGGAGAAAGTCAAGGTAAAAGTAGCGAAATCTCGACGCACGGGTTCAAGGGTATTCCTGTTCTCTTACCTGGGGGGAATAGAATCGAATCGAGCGTCACGCTTGCGGGAAATCGTTTAAAAGGAATTACAATCCAGACTACGGGATAGAAGGTGGCGGCGGATGGAAACGGTAGGGTGAGAAAGCGATATTTCGTCGATTCCTATTCGGTGGTCGTAGATAAACTTACCCGATCTTCGGGATGTGTGCGTCGGCTAACCGAGTCGGTGAGCACACTCTTTCGGTGGCTCGGGCTACGGTTCGACGTAGTGAATTGAAATTAACATAAAATCGAAATGCCGGGAAACTTTGCGCATAAAGAGTCAACTGCCCAAGTTCGTTGAATGGCTGCAAACGGGCAACTCCGTTTCGGTATGAAAGGAGGCCCTCCCTGGAACACCCACACCCCACCGACGCGCCCGTTTGTGTTCCTTCTCCAGCCCTCTTCAATAACGCGGTTCTCTTCGAAAACCGCCGTCGTGCGGGACAGAGGGGCGTGGGTGGGCTGTGCTAGGGGGGTGTCAATGAGGGTGAGTATAGAAAAGGCCTTGGAATAATTAGACGAACGGTCCGTTTCCGGTGGCGCGATAACTGCGATAATCCTCGGCTCTCTTTCTCTCTCTCTCTCTCGTAGTAGACCAATAATTCCTGCGGGGCTCTCTTCTGCTGGAGAGACCGACACACGGCTCTTCCGTATACTGTTGCATGCCCGTTTGCTCGGTGTGTATCTCGAAAATATAAGGCACGATAACGTGCCAGCCCGATAATAAACGACTCGAATACGTGGAGGATAGCTTTATCACGAAGCGCTTTCTTTGGGCACGACGCGAAATCAGCGCGTGGAAATGGAAAGTTTATCGCGAACCCTCGCTAACTCCAAGTGTTAAGCACGCCAGCCAAGTTTTCAAATGTCGATTCTGACCAAATATAGCCACGATATGAGCTTTCGCTTTTTCCTTTTTATTGCCCTCTCCCCGCTCTCCTCACCCGCGCCTGCACTGATACAGACTAATTTTATTACTATGCATGACTCTCTGATAACAAGATTACCGTTTACGACGCTAGTAACCAGCCGGATCGGACAATGTTCGTTCCAACCCTCGTTTCTGTGCATGGTTGTGCACGATCTTAATCCTGTAGCCTCCAGCTGTCGGTGTTGATACTAAAGTACTTCGAAAATCTTATAATGTCACCCTACTACTAAGGGGTATATATATTTTATTTGAATCTGCTGCATTTTTGACAGTTTAATCTATTTTTTTCATTTTTTTAAATTTACACTCATAAGGAGGTTATTTCTGAAAAAATTGTTTCAAATTGATTGGTCATCTTACAACCTTAACACCTTTAACAGTTATAAGTTACGTGTATTTTAATACAATTAAACATTTTTCTTAGTATTCTTGTTATATTGTAACAAATTATTCAGTTTTATATTGATATTTTCTTTATCTATAACGAGTTTTATAATTGCTTTTGCCGTTACCGTTGATGAATAATTACAATTGAATAATTTTTGCCAGGGATAGTATTCACTGTAACTGTAAAATAAATCGTACTGCAAAGGGGTAATGATTGCAGTTGCTGCGTCAATAAGAATAATGAAGAATATTTTGAAGTAGACTATAAAAAAATATCCCAGCTATTTTTTCATATTTTTTAAGGTTAGGTATCAAGCCACGTTTGCGACATATTTCGAAAATATAAGAACCCAGGGATGTCATGGTTAAGAAGTACGCTCCGCTCGTACGTTGAAGATCACGTAGCACGATAATGGCTTCCTTTCCGTCCCTTATCGTACCGGCGACATTCAAAATCCCGGACCATTACGGCAAGGCGAATGGTACCCTTTTCAGGTAAGTAGGTAGGTACGTACATCCCCTTGAAAATTTCCCCTTTGCCTCGGCCGCGACAGATTATACTGTCGTCCTTTCTGATTTTCGACTCCGCTCAGCTATCTGAAATTCTTTTTATGCCTCGCACTTTTGCCCTACCCTTCTCTTTTCTTATTTAACTTTCTTCTTTCTTCTCTTCTTTGTCGCTGATTCCATTTTCATCCCCCATTCTCTACGGCTCCACCACTATGTATATCATAGTAGTTAGCCAACTTGAAAACTTCGGCTAATGATTCCATCCAGTTTTGACGATGTCCCAAAATAGATTTTTATGAAATTGTATTTATTATACTTTATGCACATGCAATTATGCATTTATTTTTTATGTTTGCTCTTTCTGACTTTTCCTTTTTTTTATGAAAGATCATTATCTAACTATTAATATTATATATATATTTTTATGTATATATAATGCAAATATGGATATATATATATAATGTAAATATTTATGTATATATATAATGTAAATATTTATGTATATATATTTACGTATGCATTCTGTCTGCTATACTCGAATCCTTTGTTCCATACATGCGTTGACTTTACTACTAGATTTCAACGTCGAAGAGAAGCTCTCTTCGATATTGGATGATGCAAGGGCTTTTTATGAGTGTAATTTACGGAAATAGGATTTTGAGGTAAGAAACAAGAAGAAACCTAATCTTACTTAGTTTAGTGAATATTCGGATAGATGTCGCTGGTCATGAAAAGAATGAATCAATGCTGTATTCTAACACAATGATACCGTCAGTGTTACTTACAATTCGTAAAAAATGAAATACACGTCTATTTGATTTCCATTTACAGCAATTGGTATAGTATATCCTTATATTATTAAAATAATAGTAAAAAAGTATCTACTTTTTATATTATTCATACGGCTTCATGATAAAAAATACGTATATTAAATTTATAGTAATTTCTCACAAATACCACAAATTGAACACCATGGTCGCCATAGACGGACTGAACATTGAAAGGATTAATTAGACCTTTGATCACAATATTGAATTATTGCCGTCGCGTAGACACGTGTCGACGACGATCGCGTTATTCAGGCAACTAATTTATCTACGTCCCAGCGTACTTCATGCATTCAGATCAGTAACCTGTCGATCGAACCGTCAGATCATGGGGAATCTTAGAAGAATGGATCTGTGCAGTAAATTCATAGGATCGGCAGCTCTCTCGTCAGCGAGCGTCCGGGCTGTTACAAGTTCATTAATCCGTTGTATAACGGATCGTTTGTCACGACATTGAAACAAAGAGTGGGAGTGTATCGCGAACGACGTCTAATAAACCAACGACGGTTTCTTGTCGCAGGGTAAAGCTCATTCGGCTCAACGTTAACATCCTGTCATCAGTCTTCATTATCGAACAATGGCTTGGTTCTGCGGTTAACAGCTCATCCGCGCGGGGAACAACGCGCCTCACTGGCAAGTATGCTGTGTCTCTTGAAACGGAACTCGTTTGCGGTTAAGAGAACAATGGAAGTAGACGATTAGGTGATATCGGATAACAGCTGAAGAGGTGGCAAATCCATCAGTGATTCAGACACACCGCCCGGATGATAAGGATGCGCCATTTTCCTTCCTCTGATCACCGCGGCTAACTGACTTTCCTGCAACGATGCCTCTTTCTTCCGGTCCGCGTTGCCAAAGTATAATGTTATGTTAAATAATAGTTAATGAATTATTCTCCAGAAACGTTTATACGAATTCAACCAAAATCGTAAACATAACATTTAACGCTTTCATATTAATACTCTTAGAATATTTATTTAGAACGTCTCTAAAGCAGTACCTCTTGAGAAATGTATTTACTTTTCTTTCAAATAATATCTCTCACTGACAGAGAGACATTCAGTCTATTTGATATTTTCTAATCTACTTTCTACTCTATAATAGATAATCCTACAATCTTTAAATATATTTCTTCATCAGTCAGTTAAGACACTTGAAATAATGATTACCTACTTCGTTCCCTCTCTCTCTCGGACCCATTGTAATATTTTACCTGGTATCTGTTTCCCCTTCGCTATTCATCACTCACAGCTTCTCTTTCTCCTAAATTTGCGGTGTTAATTAACAGAAGAGGCAACGCTGGTTAGGTGTTCAATGGGAAATGGAATAGTGTAAACAATTCGAAGTATTATGTTATCCGTCAGACTGACAGCACGATCCCATTATCTCTCATAGCAAGAGCAACCCGAACCCTTCTATTCCTCCTTCCACCCCACCGGCCCCACCCTCTTTGGCAACTAATCTTCTAAAACACACGACCCAACAATAGTGAACATTACGTTCTCCCGGGCTATTGACTTATCCAACTTGTAATTCGCAACACGCAAGATGTTGCCCTTATCCACCCTGTGCGAATTCACCTGTACAGTTGTGTCATGTGTCGTGTTAAAGTTCAGGGATCGAAACAGTTCTAAAACTTTCGAGTAGGTTCTGTCTGGCGAACCATGGAACTCTGAAAAAATGTCTTAATCAGCTCCGAGTACCTTGACTTTGAATTATGTGGTCAAAGTCAAGATTCTGAATAACTTTTCCCTATACATGCACCTGTCGCTCGGCCTTAGTGTTCAACATATTCGCAAACAACTTTAAATAAATCGAAATTATAAGTACAGTTTATTTTGCGAGTTTTAATAGAGGATAGTTAAGAATAGACTATTAACCCTTTCCTTTTTATTCGAGTATGCCTTAGAAAACCAAGTGTTGTGCAACATGCTCACTTTAAAGTTACATGTTTCTCGTCGTCTTTCTATATGCAATCTAAATTTGTAGAAAGTTTTTTTACAATTATCTCCGAAACTAAGACCGAGCGACGGCTACGTAAGGAAAAGTTGTTCAAAAAAAGCAAAGCCAATATATGTAATTTGTGGTTGTCTGAAGCATCGAAAAAATGCGACTCATTTATTTCGTAAATTGAAATTTCACTGCAATTAATGTTTGTACCCCAACTTCTTACAAAAATCTGAAACTATGTTTCAGTACACGGAGAATGATGTTCTGGTAATCCATTTCTCTGTAACAGTCTTGCTTGCTGAAGTGTAATTACCCTCTTGAATTGCAATTTGACGAACGCGGTCCGAAGATAATCTTGAATGATTGATGCATTGCCTCCGAGTTAATTGCTTTATGTTAATTACACTGGATGTTTATCTCTTCAATGAAAAAGTAAGCGCTTCATTCAGCTAATATATCATGATCGTTGTTTGCATTTATATTCTTCAATGTCATATTTGTAACACCAGCACATCTGTTGCAACATATCACAGTACATACTAGTAACAATTAATTGTATGCAGTTTTCTCATCCGTATTAGAAGCTTTAGAGTATAAAGAATACCCCAAAATTTTCACAAGAATTATTTTGTAATTCTAGAATGTGCACGTGTATGTACTTACAACACAGGACATGTTAATTGCATACTTTTCAACTTTACACGGCACAAACAATTTTCACATTACAATTCATAAATTTATTAATATTTAATGTTCTCCATGCTCGCGAGAATATACATTTTTACCACAGACATCTTCTTTACTCAATTTGAATGCACTAATTAATTAGTACCATGAGAAGTGTAGGCGCTAACGTATGCGATATACGGGAGATGAAATTAATGTTTCCATAAACGTAGAAGAATATAATTCAAATCTATACCTTCGACGTGAACATGGAAGTTCATGCGCACTTGAAGGTTGCATAACGATTATTGTATTCTGGGTAGCTAAATACACTCACTATATACTATGTTAATTCCGCAACCTTGCAGCACAAAATATCAAGCTCTTCCTAAAAAAATGTAGTAGCTCTAAATTACATAATGAGAAAAAAGAAGTATTGTAATTTCTGCCCACATCTTAGTTTTTTATTTGTATAATGAATTACTTACGAGTATTACTTGAAGCTAGAGGTAGGTCAATCATGCTATTTAAAATCGCATTGTAACAGTATCGTGTAATAATGGACGTCACCATTTTTCTACCGCGTTTCCAGACTATCGCGTTATAGGAGACTTAATTATACATCATATCAGGTTTCATTAAGATACGGCAACATCCTCGGCCTTTGTATCCGTTTCCTCATCCATGCATATTCATCATGCAGCCTCAAGCATAACTCGAAGTTTCGGAAAAGCTACGGAATCGCGAAATCAACCGAGATCGCTGATACGCCGAATGTGGCTTTACGACCTACTCAAAAGTATCAATTAGATATTAAACTTTGCGCGCGGGTGATGAATGTACACAATCCCGATGTGGAAACCGAGTTACAAGTTATTAACAAAGTCAGCAAAAGTACTTTCTTCCTGAAACGCCTCGTCAAACACGGAGGAACGAGTGCACCCGTTTAAACTTCTCAACGTTGACTCGGCTAAGTTCCGCGTTTCTGACGTTCGTGTCTGTGGCCACGAATATTTTAACCATCGGCCCCGCCACGCCTACATCTGCCCCAGCCTCGCCTTGCCTCGCCTCTACTCGCCTCTAGTCGCCTTTACTCGCCTCGCCACAACCCCCTTTCTCATCGAGTTCTACCCAAACTTTAATAGGAATTCAATTCCGTGCGTTTCAGCAAAAGTGTAGAATATTAGGCAAGCCCCGGTAGGTATTAAGCAGCAGAAAATTACTGTTCCCGGCCCACCGATAAATTGACCCAAGACCCAAAGTGGAGTTCGGGTTAATCTCTTGGGCTGCATTCTAAGTTTAGGGTTAATTACTGAGATCTATATACGTGTACGTGTATGTGTATATGTACGTGTGTGACCGGCTGGCGTGTGAAAACAAATACATCGGCCGCTGGGCGCTGCCGCTGGGCTACACGTTCGAATAAACCAAACAGCCGCGCATATACTATCTGGAAAATCAGGCGAACTTTCAAGTCCCGGGCATTTCCATGTAGGCATACATGATAACAAAGTATAAGGGGGTAGTGCGAGAGTAATTACAGTCCGCGTACTCTAACTCCCTATCTACGAGATCGAAATTACCATTGGACGGGGTATCTTGCGCTGCTTCTTTACGAGCCCAGTTACCCGGCATACGCTGTTTGCATGTAAACGACGTCTTTACACGTAGCAAAGGTTAGCCTGACGCTCGTGTCCGTTTCGTTCACGACAAATTACAAGCAGATCCTTTATTCGACCAAGATATGCAACCTGTTCAAGTTAAAACGCCGGACCTCTTTAACAGACTTCGCGGCTTCGGCGCTGATTCTGATACGCTCCGCTCCGGCTTTAGAGAAGCCTTGTACTCTTAAGTGACATCGGTCATTAATTTCTGCCTGCCCCGCTGTAATTATTCCGTGGAACCTTTGCGTTGCTGGGAAACGGTTTTAAATTTGCGAGCCAACGCGTTTCCGCCAATTCGGCTGTGGCCCTCGAATATTCTTGATGTGCAAGCGAGTGACGACAATTACTTTTTGCTCTGATAAACAAGTGATGGCTGTAACTGTTATTAATATTTTCCAGAAACCAATAGTAATTGCATTAGTTGGGCTTTGTAAACATTGTCGTTTCTTGTCTAATTTCATGTAGTAGCAAAGAAAGTTACAAATTTTTTAAACATTTTTATTAATTGTTTTGAACATTTAATATTTTCATGCCAGTGATTTCTAAGTGGCAGTTCCAAAACTGTTCATAAAGAATTATATATCAATTTCTAATTAATTATGAAGGATCATGACGTTACAAGATTACAAATTACACCTGTTTCGAAATGATAATACTTGAATATTAAGATGACCATATTATGTTACTGCATATTATATATGGATAATTATAATATACTGTGCATAGTACACCCACATTATGTACTGTCCATTACGTATCAAATATCATCCATCCCGAATTCGATACATACTGTATATCATATATGCAGTATCATACATATATCAGAGACTATTTTTGACACCGTTCCGCACTTTTAGTTTATCTCGTTTGAATCGTGTGTGCTGCCAATTTGAATTAGAACAGGAACCTGATAAAAGTCACTCCAGATTAATGATATTATTTTGAGCTGTTTTTTGCAGATCTATCAGAACTATTTGTACACAAATCATTTAATCAGAATGTTTTCTCATATTGTTACCACACGTTTTCCAGTGTTGCTAAGCTTCAGTTAATGTGTGATTCTATTTTCTGATTCCTGCATATTCTAATTTAGCTTGTTTGTTAAAGCACTCTGTTAAAGATAGAAAAATAATCTCTGAGCTACCACATAATTCCATTAAAAAAATATTACTGTTGATAAGATCTCAGAAAGTATGACCTTCACTCACATTGACTTTTGCTCGTCCCCAAATATTTATTTGTATCTGTACAAATATCCAAGGTGTAAGAGCTGTCAGAATTAAATAAGATATCCTATCTAACTATCCAGGTCACGGAAAAAAACAGCACCTATCATTTAAGTATTCAAGTGGTCCACCACATTGAAAGAGTCGAGGTCACGCTGACCTTTGGCCGGCATTTCCATATATCCGGGCATGCTGTTCATCTATCCTTCATCTCGCATACGTAGCATACAAGATTTTTCTTTCTTGAGGGACAGAACGTCGCGCGTAGACTCTGGGTTGTAGATGTGCAGTAACGTGTAGGCGCCCGAAGAAGATAGACTCGGTTGCATGGCGCATGGCGTCATGAGCGTAACGATATACGTGCTTTGGAGGTTGAGACTGGTTAGAGATTGGCGCCGTATCGCTGATCCGGGCTCGTCTAGGCGTAATGCCACCCCTCGTAGGCCAGTCACGTCCCTTGCTACTGCCATTCCCTACACCCCCATCCCCGCATCCCCTTGTGGACCACGCTAAAGTTATGCTCAACCCAACGGGTCAGTCCAAGTGTTGGTCCCACTCGACGCAGAAATGCGGTACTATAAAGCCTCTTAGACTCAATCAAGTATTTATTCAGACATACCCACGAGCCCTTGAGAATGGGCGTAAACACGAGCACGAAGGGACCGTCATGGATTATTTCGTAACCTAACTACCAAAGATATTCTTAACTTTATATCTCCAGAACCTACTACACAGGACCAACCAGAAGCTTATAAAAATGAAATTACTTAACAGTGCCTGTTATCTGCCTGCATACTTTTCCTTTCTTGATACAATGTAATTTGCGAATTATTTTTATAAATTCATTACGAACTTACGCAGGTGTAAATATATCTGTATCGAAATTTTCTCAATAGAAAAAAAAATTTATCAATTTATTTCATTAGCAACGTTCACGACAATTTTTCTGTGGAAAATAAACTTTCGTTATTACGTGTGACCAATTCTGCGAGACGACGTTTTAATTTAAAATTCACGAGCGTTTCATTATTCGCGACCGTTTGCTGGACCGTCCTGAAACAATTTCCAAAGATTAATTTGGTGGGCAATAATCCGAATCCAACGTGCACCATGACGGCCAAACCTCTGGGATTTATAACCGTAGGAGAATTGGAAAGACAATCTGCGCGCTTAGATTCGCAATCGTATATCATTGGCGAAATGAAATTGATTGGCGTGCGAAACGAAATGAATTTGCGAGTCAGTCGTAAGAAGTGACAAGGCCGAGGATATAAATATTTTTTGATTTATACAACGAGCCGAAAAAGACTGTGTGAAGTAGTCTTTTAATTTTCGATTTAGTTTTATTTTTCAATCTTGTGCAAACTGGAAAATCATACATCAAAATATATTCGAATCTAATAATTATGTTGTGAAAATATACTTTTTATGACTTATGGTGAAAGAGAAGTCGTACTTTATATCTATAAAGATATAATAATTAACTGAAATAAAAATATTGTATACATATATTTATCTAACAATACGCTTAACTGTACAATAATAGCAGAAATGTGTAGAAACAGTTGTACATGTGTACGTTTGACAAGAATGGTAGAACTGGGAAAATAGAATGAAAATAACGTTGCAAAATTACGTTGCAAAACGATGACTATCGCTGACTGATTGACAGATTCAATGGTATAAATGTTGATGAGTTTCAGAAGTAAGTGAAAGGAGAACCATTATATTAGAAAGCTATTGTAGTTCGGCAGGTTCTTTTACGAGGTGTCAAACGTTTCACCTCGTTAAAAACTTGCAGTTCGTGTCGGCATCGGTATTAAGTAATGCGATACGGTCCGTCGGCCAGAAGATGAAGGAGGCCACGAAGAAAAAGAAGAAAGCGGGCCAAAGCGACGCTGGGTAGAAGAAAAAAAAGGGCGGCGTCCCGGTGGAAGTTTCCGTAATTAATACGTTAAACTTTTTCCCAACTACACCGAAACTCATGTTCCCGTTCGCTGGGTGAATGTCAATGATCAAAATCGCTTTTTGATATAATTCCCCGGTCGTGGCACGAAAACGTGATCTGGAAGACCGTTCTAAGTTGAATGCAAAAGATTCAGCCCCAGCAGACTTGTTCGCCCCGTCGCTGATGTATTCGCGTTCTATGATTCTGTACCCGTGCGTTCTTGGTGAGACCTCTTACGAGAGGGAGAAGTGTAATTCTTTCGGCGATTAGCGATGGCTCATTATCCTCGTAATTAGTAGTTTGTGTAATGAATTTAAGTGTTTCCACTTTGGGATTAGCATGCTAACTACCTGCTCTCATTCCCTCAAACTCCACTTCTAATTCGAGTTCAACCCGTGCCATCTCTTTCTCTCTTCCTTAGCTGCCGACTGAATCGCAGGCGGCAAACTCTCTGAATCGTGCAGGGTGTAAAATAGATGTTTGCATTTACTCCACTGGCGAACGCTTCTACGTTCCGCACTCAACCTCTTTTCACGTTTCGATACTATCAAATTATTTCGGACACGTGCGAACACGACTGCGAAGCTGAAAGCTAACTTTTCGAAGTAATCTTGTGTTACTGAAAAGTTGTGTTATTGAAAATATTACAAGACTTTAAAGAGTATTAATATATTATTTCTGGTTAATTCAAATTATTAGTGAAAAATATAAATTTATTTTTAGCTCTTGTATCTTGAAATTCGTGCACAAACTATTTTTATTTTGCTTAAAGGATCCAGAATCTAGTTACAATTAATTATATTTATCTTAGCTTATTGAGCTTACATAGTGCAACACACGCGATATATGCATTAACAAGTATAACTCCCTGGTGCATAATTAATTGGCATAATTTGCAGGATTGAACTGAATATCCGGAATGGATTATGTGCGTTTAACGTATTAAATTTTTATATGATAATTGCAATGCTAATTATCGTATAATTAATAATATTTCATAATAAATATGCCACATTACAATTTTCGTTCCGAGATCAACATCCATCTTTTCGCTTACCCTAACACAAGTAGCTAATGGCACAAATTGGTTACTAGAAAATTAGAATTTATATGGAACATTCGTAACTGCGAGTCAAAATGGGTCCCGCTATTCGAGGTTTAAACAAATCCACCGAAATTAACAAGATGCAGCGTATATCGTCGATCGTTATACGAATTTAGCCTTAGCTCCGTTTGAATGTTATCGTATCGCAATATGCTCTCAGTCACGAAGCAATTTTCTCCCGAGGAAAGTAGGAAGTCAGAATGATCGTAGATGCTCGAACGGACTGTACACAATGTCCTGGTCATATTCCAATATATTGGTCATATCGATGTTTGCAGGGGAGAAAGACACTCCGTGTGTGGGTGAGCGATAGGTGCAAACAAGAAACGAGAATCCCCATTCCCCTTGCCCCCCTGCTCCCGTGTACCATGGTAGAAGCCAGAGCCGAGCCGAGTCGAGCCATGCCAGACCAAACTAGACCCAAGGGTAGAGAACGTATGTAGGGAAAGGTAGCACTGTGTCGGGGTGAAACATACACAGTAGCCAGTCGATGTGATTGGCCTTGTGCCAAAGGCCCCTAACGACGCTTTCGAAAGGAGGAGAATCCTACTTCGTCCTCTCCAACGACGAGCCTCCAAAGATACCCCAGGACCACTGGCGGTGACGCAATGTTGCCGCAATCACATTTTGGCACGCCTCTACTCAACCTATACCTCCCGGTAGGCACCTTCGATATCTCGCACTATGTTCAATTCGACCGGGTATCGACCCGAATCGCCGCGACTCCCGACTGGTTTCACCCGACAAACTGAATCGACCACGGTTTATTACTGCTTATGTTCACGGCTGACCAGTATCGGCAACGACTACATGTTTATGCCCACGGCTAGCCCGCACTGACTTTAACTACTCGCGTAAACCCGCGGCCGATCAGTGCTAGGCTCTGACTACTCGCCGAAATTCACGGCACTATAAAATGAAAGCTGCCTATAATTGGCTACTCGTTCCCCAAACCCCACAAATTTCGTAGTTTTACTTCGTTGCGAGCGGCTGTGCTACGACTGCACTGCCCTATTGTTCGGCTGTGTGCGATTTATGGGAGATGCTGTTAATCCTCGATCAACGAATGCGTATACTCGGTTACAATTTTTATCGATTTAACACGTTCACTAACAGCATTCGTTTCGCTTCTAATCTTCCTTGTCAATCTTGACAAAATATATTATTGAATGCAACACAGCTCCTTCAGCAAATATTAAACTTTTACTTAACAATTTAACTGTGAATTCTCAGATTGATAATTTTATTCAATCTGAAGCTCTAAATACGAATCGATAGGAAACAAAATGGCTTGTATTGCCTTCAAATTCATGTGAAATGTTGCGATCACTTCAGTTTAAATTATAAACACGTCGGAATAATATATAAAAATATTAAGATCCATCAGAATGACGGATATTGTAAGCCTATTGTTAAGAAGTGGGTCTCATATTAAAAAATGAGGAAGAGAGTAAAAAAATCAACTAATTTACAGAAGAGGTATGCCAGAGCCAACGAACAGTGACGTGTTCAGCGTTGATTCGTAATAACGTCGCGATCTAAGCTCTCAGACATTTAAATAATCCCCTCAGAAATTCCGCGGGTTATCTTCAATACCGGTGGCAATATGACTTCTTGATTCTCGTTTAAATGCTAAGACGAGGGTGGAACAGAGCAGCGAAGTATAAAACATCGTGAAATAACGGAATATCTCCGGGGTGATTCGGTAGGCGCGGCGCGAATTTCAACGGTTGTGAATGGAAAGTGTTTGTATCTAATTTAAATTCCCGACATAAAAAGCTTACACAACGCGAAGAGTGGTTGGAATAGCGTGGATCGTGGCCAAGCCACGTGCGGCTGCGAGATTCATTCCGCTTTACATGACCAGTCCGTACCCATCCACTTCTCTACGTCCTCTGAAATTCTCTCTTTAAGCTCCCTCTCGCATTCTCTCTCTCTCTCTTTCTCCTCTCACCCACCGTCCCTCTACTGGCTTCTCGCTCTTTCTACCGTATCTTCTTCTTCCGGTCTGGATCTCATCTCTACACAACCTATTCCACGTTTCTAGCCAAACTTTGACCGAAACCATAATGCCCTGGAAGCTCCCTTCGGGAAAGGAGCCGTCCGCCGACGCGGAGGGAGAATATCGTACCTTCTAAATCAGATACAGAGAGCAACGTATTTAACGTCTGGGATACGTATGGGGACCGGCTGCGTGCGGCTCGAATAATCTCAGATGATCGAGGGACTTTTAAACTTCTTGTACTCCACGACCAAAAGATGATAAGTTTCTTCTTTTATCTGGACTGATTTATTCTACAGTCAAAAATGTCTGTACACCATTCCACGTAGGATAACTTTTTGAAAGAAGTTCAAAGGACTTGGGCAGTTCTGAGACGTTTATTTTACTCTTGTACAAATTTATTCTACAGTTAAAAATGTCTACATACATCTTTAAGTATTTAATATAATGCAATTTCCCGACACGCGCGTCACTAAAAGTTGCTAGTAACTCAGTCGACTTTTGTAGAAACGCGAGAGGTGTAATGACTTCCGAAACATACAATTTCGTTCAAACGCAAGTAGACATAATTATAATTGGAATAATGGCTTGATAAAATAATGTTATGCTGGCGCGTCGTTCGCTGTGCAGTAATTTGTAATGTCTCGAAAAGCGCGTTTCAAGCGCAGGAAATTTTGTCGATTATCTCCGACGGAAGCATCCGGTCGACTTCTTCTGGCATAATTACCGAACGAGCATTTTCTATTCTTTTTCCATCGTGGATATCGGATAATAAGCGGAGAGTAAAAACAGCAAGTGAAGGGTGAGACCGTTAATAACGGTGGGCTCTTTATCGTTTATCCAAGCGAACGAGTCGGGAACGAGGCAGCACCGTAATTACCGAAAGAGAACGCCTAGACGTTGTGACAAATAATGACATAACTTAGCATCGATCTGACTATAAGCACCACTTTGGATTCCAGAAGTGGAACGCGACGGAAGGGAAGCAAAGGCGCAAGGAATTATCGTGCACTGTGATGGAGTTCGCGAAGGAATCGCTAAAGTACAAAACTTGGGAATTCTGATGAAAACCAGCTATCATAACCATGTGCCTCGTGTTCCTCGACAGATACCCCGCTAACAAAGGGAATTAATTATTTGCTTGAATTGAGCACGATTGCTTCCGGCAACATCCGCTATATAATTTTCCCCAGAATATTTCGCATTCAAAGGGGCTCTTCATTAAGTAGAAAATACCAACGCTTACACAGAATCAAAATGAACATTTGTTATTCGGCATACACACGCGAATTGCTTTCCAATTTACTTGAACAAAGATTTCATACAAACGTTTGTGTCCCCTTCCCTGTAACGACATAATTGTATAATTTCCTCAGTTTGAAAAATGATGTACACGTAATTGTTCTCACCTTTGCCGCGGGACGCAATTTTACATTTCCGGAATAATTATCCCGTTTAACTCTCTTTTATAACATAATTAATTCATTTGCCAGCGCGTGGCCTATTATAATGAAATTGTTGGCCTTTGCAGCTTGCGAAAACGTTGTTGAATATGAACCACTGTAGACGCAACAGTGTATTTTACTTCTCAGTCATGAGAACGTTCCGATAACGAAACAAACATTAATAAATCGAGCAGCGCATTTTGTGGATCAAGTATTGTATATCAATTAATAATAACGATCAACGTTCATTGGAAGGAGAAACTGTACTACTATTTTTGACCACAGGTTAAAAGTTGACAATTTTTCTGGAGTCGAATATTCAGTGTTGAAATTATTTTTGGAGTACATTGCATATGTATAATTGTTATAGATAGAATGCTTTTAACGAAAACTGTGTTATAATGCATTTCACAATACCGAGCGGAATAGATGAGTTTCGTCGGAGCCGAGGATCGAGAAAAATTTTTGTGCGGCACCGGGGCCGCACAGTATTTATCGAAACGCCAACTCTTTTATATGCGCATCCTATTACGCGTCAGTGAACTATCACGTACGAATGCATTTACCAGCTCATGCTTGGGATAACGATCGTTCAAAACGGTTTTCGAGTGACGAAAATGATGCATATGTATTCACAGTACAGGTCCTCTTGACCGGTTACGTATCCAGCATCTATCGATTCCCGGGCGAATCGCATTTCCGGTGATTCACGATGCACGCACGCGCCCATCCGACGCATTTATGCCGGCAGTAAAACCGAATGATGTGTATCAAATATTAATACCGTAGTAGTAGTAGCACGAATCACACACACGAGGCTAGGAACTCAGCTGTCTCGGTACCGATCCCTGTCGGATTTCCGGTCGGAATATGTTTATCGATTACGTCTGTAAATTGCATCACACTTTTTCTTCAGCCGTAATACCTTTTCTATTCCTCTTACCAATCGTCTAACGATCGTGCAGCCGTCGACAGTAACGATTTCGATAATGGACGTTGAATATTCATGTTTTTAAAAATTCACTTAAAAATGAATGGGTAAAAATGAATATAACTTTTACATCAAATAATGATCTTCAATGCTCACTTAAAATGTAGAACATACAATCCCGTAAATAATTGTCATTGATAAAATTTTCTAAACTATTATGTGATTTACGAATATTTTAATCAAAATCTATAATTTGCATGTAATGAAGCAATTAACAACTCTAGAATTTTCCTTGCATTTTTCATTGCTCCTTTGCTTGTTCACTGTTCTCCAATGTCTTCCACCATTGTTCTATTTTTCAACTACACAACCTCAAAGTTTGGTAGTTTTCAACTGGAACGAATTTATAAGTCAGTTTGCAGTTCTATAATATCGAGGAAGAAAATTTCGCTCGATGATTTTCGAAAGGAACGGAGAGGTGGTAATTCGTTGGAGCCATGTGCGACATCAGGATAGTACGAAGAGAAACTCGCATCCAAGATATCGAAGAACCATTTTGGTTAAGATTTCTGTATACGTATAGGTTGTAGGAGATGCTGACTTTTATTCACTTGATACTTGACAGCTTTTAACCTTAACCTTTATCGATACTAATACGAATAAGAAAATCTTCAGAACAATTCCAAAATACAAGAATCGAATAGTTATTGAATGGCATATGTTGCAGACAATTGTTATCTGAATTTCACAATTTAAACACTGTGAGATAAAGTGTTCAGTACTCTATACATAGAAATGTTTATTGAATGGCATTTGAAAATATAACAAATCCGTAGAGCAACTAATAAAACTTTTATGTACATAATTGTATCAATGAAAATTAAATTATTTATCTCTGCCGTAGTAACGCAATAGTTGCAAAGAATACGTGATGTAAACTTGCTCTTTTATTTGTTGAAATATTTTGCACGGTTACCGAGGAGAACACTCATAAAGTTGGGGTTTTCACCCCCGTATTTCGTTTACAAAAGGGGATGCAGATCTGGATTTTCTTGAAACGGTATATCAAGCAAAGTGGTTTTATTTCGTAAATAAAGATACGAAAAATGGTGGCGAATCCGATTGTCTATTCTCATTCAGGTGAACCCTTTGTATAAACGTCCGCAGTCTAGTGATAAAGTATAGGGCGATATTCGGAGAATCTATGACTTTTCTTTGTTACATTTTTCTCGTATGTCATGAAGGGGTTGCGTTACATTTACATGTTCGCTGGTGACGTTCAATTGTGCAATATTTTAGCATATGGCTTTTCTTTCACACTATTTTTTACTCACTTTATGAAGGGCATTCTGGGGATTTCATCAAGCATTGTAACTGTAGAAACTGTTCCCGGGCCAAGCATTGTGTTAAATATTTCGTGAAACGTTAATTATGCAACTTGTCAACGCAATAAACGAACACGTTAATAAAACATTGTAATCATGGAGTCCGTGTAAAATTAACGGTGACGATGAACGCGTTAATTCATTATAAGAACAAATTGCAATTTGATCGAGAGCATGTCGATATACAAGACAATTTTCAATGCAGGAATGTTTGTAAATTCTCCGAAAAATTCAGGTTGTTTAATCCAATCTTGAAAAAGTTGTTCTCGTTTGAAGAGTATTTGGCAAAATTGAGTGGCATTTAAAATACATAATAGAAATATTAAAAGGATTTAAGAATATCAATATGTAGATTATTACCCGTCTATAAAAATTAATAAACCGTGATAGAGCATTCGATTTAATTATTCTTCCAATTGATGCAGAACAGTTTTATTCCACATAAACATCAGTAGTCTAGTAACAATGACAGTGAGTCGAAAAAGTCTTTAAACATAAATTTCTGATAAAAGTTCACGATTGAATCGTCGTTCAATTAAAAGGTTAAGAATTTATAACAAAAATGAGTGAAACAGGAAACAGTAGAAAAATAAACGAAATTCAAAAGTCTCGATGGACAATCCTCAACATTCTAAAATTGTTAAAGGACGAAATAGATTTTAATTTGGTGTCAGTATCTTAAATAAAGCAAGAGATGTTTCTTTTGCCTAAAGATTCGCTGAAGATTCTTGAAATTGCGGATGTATCTCTGAAAATGTTAAAAAAGGTAATCAATGGAGTCTAATTTCTGCATTATTGTTGAGTGGTCCGCATCATGGAGGAAGAAAGGGGGTAGGCGGTTAAATGCGGGATTACAAGGATTCGTTACGAATTCATCGGCGGTAAACGGCAGAGCGTGGGCGTCGAGATCCATGCGGGCTTTGGAAATTCCCAGGACGGTCGGTGGCGGCAGGGTTACCTCGATAAATCACACGGTGCGCCGACAAAAGGGCCCAACGAAAGGCCCGTCGCCATAAACGTATAAAGTAATTACGCGTTGCATCCGTGGTGTAGCGGTGCCGGGAAGCCATTCACCCGGGATCCGCCTATGCTCTCCTGCCTATATGGCGGGTTCCAAAGCCGGTTCCTGCGGCATAAAATAGCAGGATAGGTAAGCTCCGCGTGATTTTCGCCGCAGCGAAACCGAAGCTTTCATCGCGCGCCACCGCGACAAGGATTATATTTCGGTGCGTGCATTATCGGGACATATACTCGATAAAGCAGCTGAACGAGAGCCGACTGGCTCACAGTGCACTGGCAGCTTGCACTGTGGATTTCATCGAGTTAAACCCTCTTTCCTCCTGCGCCCGCGTCCGAGCGCTAGCGAGAGCGCGCCCTCTTTCGATGCTCGCAATTCCCATTCGTATTCATGCGAACCCCTGATTCAAATGCGTATTACTTTTGTCAGAAGGGAAGAGCTCGTAATCGTTCGACGAAGAAGCGGCTTTTCAAATGAAAAGAAATCGTTTTCTTCCGGTCAAGAGGTGCCTGCCAGCAGCCTTCTCTGCTAGGCTCTCCGGCTCGGCGGGATTTCAATAAATTTCAACCCTCTCGCTCGATTACGTTTCAAAACTAAAGACTCCGGAGAGAGGGGGGAGAGAGAGAGAGAGAAAAAGTATTCGGCTCGGTGTTTATACTCGAGTTGTACGCCACCGAAGAATCATGAAAATGTTCCCCGTTCCATTTATATTGATGTCTAAAGGTTTACAAAACTTGCGCATTCCGCGAGCCATCGAGCGAAAGTATCTGCTTGAAAATTCAATAAACCCGAGCCGGTGAATACGGAAGACAATAGCGTATACTTATACGGAATAACAAGCAATTTGCAGTCGAATCAATATTTTAATCTAATGCGCCTATGCATTTGCTCCGGAGCATTTGTTCCGTGAACTGTAAATTCATTTTTAAAAGTTCTGATGCAGAACGCGTATCGCTAGTACTTCGACCTCTTGCAATATTAATAAATCAACCTTATAGAATTAAACTACATCGTAACTTTGCCTCTGAGGATTAGGTAGTGCCACAAAAGTAAAAGATGCGTAAGAAATAATGGAGACAATAGAATAAATGCTTAAGAAATGATGGAGATTATTATCGACGAAATATGTTTTGATTGTGAATACTCAAGAAATTCATGAAGAATGTGTTACGACGTAATATGTATACCCAACAATAACAATATACATCGACATATTTACTACATCATATTATTTCAGACTTTAGATAATATAATAGGTCTTATTATCAGAGGAAAAGATTCTTGTTAACTAAAGTGCACATTTCAAGATTATGAAGAACTTCTTCAGAATAGAGAAAGTGTTTGGTGCTAGCACTGTGACATAAATAAAGTATAACAGGTAGAAGTCATCGAAGGATCATATTTTCTGAGTAAATCAAGAATCCCAGTAGAAACTGATTTGTAAGCATGGTTTGGCTGGAAGACTAAGACTAATGGTCCAGGATTATTGATGGTGGAGCAGCGCTAAACTTGGACACGTCGATGAAAATGCTGGTTCCATCGTGGCCCGTTAAATCGAGCGTAGAAATAAGAATACCTACATGCTCGACAGGAATCGAAGTGGGGCCTGCTTGCTCGCAAAACGATGTATTATGTATACGGAATAAATGGAATAGAGAAGAGCTCGAGCTTGGGTCCTTCGGAACCAATAGGGCGAGCTAACGGTCCTGCCATCGAACATATTGCGATGGTCACGTGTATGCGTCCCCTCTGCCCCACATTCTGCCATCCTGGAGAAGTTTTCGGACGGAAGGAGTAGCTGTGCGGATAAATTCTCCGGGTTTCCGGCGAAACTTCCGCGCAAGAGAGTGAAAGTACAGATACTGGATAGGCGATAAGGAAGTCTACGCACAATGCCTAACGCGAACCAATGATCCGCGAGAGCTGTATGGCCGAAAATTTATCTCGAAATAACCTTTTATTGCAAGCTCTCCTCGAGAAGTCTTCGTTCAACGCTCCACCGCCTCGATACAGTCCAACTTTCGGTTCCTGTGAATCTACGAGCGTTGAACCGAACGGTCCAGCTAAGTATGACGTATATTCCCGATGCACAGGATACTTGTTACACACATTGTGCGACTCGGAAGTAATGCATTACTCGCTTCCAGACTTTTCAAGTTCTTTAGCTACAGTTATAAACTGCTTGATCATTTTTTGAACTTTCAATTCTCTGATGAATTTATAATGCTGTAGCGGACTGGGAAGCTGTCGGGTGTCGATGCATTCCTAAAATATAATTTTGCTAGATTTATTGTCTGTCCCCCAATGCTTTGGCTAATATTTATTGCGATTCGTGATGTATTATAGTAGATTCAGCTGATCGTGAATGAAATGAGATTTATGGAAAAAATTATGACCTGTGTTGCATGAACGTGTTCGTATCTGTTATGTCAGAATGATCGTTATTAATTTTCACAATTATTGGTTGATGGCCAGGACATATATTTGATAAGTACAAATTATTAGTAACTACGTAATGAGGGTAATTAATGCTATGCAATGTTTTATACATTCGAAAGTAGAACAAAACTTGCCTGTTGCCAGACTGCATTGAAAAAGATATAATATGGTCCCTGCTTTATTTTTAACAATGAAACCATGCATCGGTGAATTGCTACCAAACGTACAACTTTTACTTTATGCAATGAAACGACTTATTCGGCTACTTTGGTTTCTATTAACAAGGGAGGGGAAGCTTCCTGAACTTTTAATTACAATGTTCTAGTTTTTTATTACAAACGTGAAAACTGGAACTAGCACTTTGAATAATTACATGTTGCGTTTTAATTCGGACTGGGCTCGAAGTATCGTCTACGAGCGTCTATTCTCCGTTCTATTTTTCGTCTTGTTAAAAATCGATATCATAGTGAATACAAGAGTAATGGAACAGCTAGGCTATTGTCAAACGAAGCATTTACGCAATCTATTTGGGTAACACGAACATTGGTCGGTGCAGTTATACTTGCCTAATGAAGCATAGACTGGAAAAATATGTCTGAAACTGTGTAGTAGCTGAATTGTTTAACTTTTAATTATTTGCATATAATAATACATACAATCTCTAAATTTCGACTACACTATCAAGTTTTTATTTTGCATTAAAGTTGATATTTTACACAATAAAAATTTATTTTATAAAGTTCCATGTTACGTAGAAAATTGGAGTGTGAATAACTGAAGGCTAATTATACTGTGTCAGGAATTTAAAACAACGCTTAATAAACGCGAATATCGGTTGATCTATCTAGGTTAATACAAAATTCAATTTTAATCTTTGGTACAATCTTTCGTAAGGGAGCTGTTGCGATGGAAATCAGAAGGTAACTTGGCAAAGAAAGTTATTTTTAATTAAGTCATAGCTATAATTACATGTCACTGTGCAGTCTGTGTTCTTTATCACAAATATTTATGTAAACATCTTAACATCTTAACATTTTGTTCGCTATGGAAGTAATCTGTGCAGAGCATCGCTGGTCGACAGCGTGTCAACGCGATCGGTATCATCATTTGTTTTGCCGAAGGTTATCATAATGCCACTTTTTAAAGCTTTTATAGTCTAAAGTATTCCCTACCATTCTTTTTGAAACTACCGTAAATATCATGAAGTTTCTTTCGTTTTAAAATTTCTAAACTTGGTAATTGAAGGGTGCAGACAAATACACTGCGTGTCCCAAAAATGTCCACCCTTGAAAGGGCCGTTTCCTCAGGTGACTCGAAGTGACATTTTCATTTGCAAAATTGTCCTCCTCGGTTTTGGTAAGAGATCGTCGGTACCTTTCCCGAATGAAATAGCTTTCCGTTGTCCAAGGAAATAGTTTTATTCCGCAGTGCGCCGGGGGCAAGCGCGTTAACTTTGGCTAACATTTTCTATCGTGATCAAATCGGGAATATCGGTCGCCACGGGTTCAGCGGCGGTGTCTATCTTCGATTTATTCGATTCCGTCGGCAGGCAAGATGATAGGGAGAAATACGAACCACAAAAAGAGTTACGAGTAGGCAGAAAAAGGTCGTGAACGGAATAGTATCGCGGAGATCCCGTGATTTCTTCAGTCTTTCGTCCACCAGTCCCGTCCCTTTTTTTCGGACCACAAACTTTTCTACGTTAGGTACCTCAAGATTCCCGCGCGAAATCCTTCGCAGAAAGTCACCTTGCTTTCCCCCATTGTTCCGCGTCTTTTCCGAACTTCTTCTCTCCCCTTTTATCTCGACGTTCGCGCTCACTTTCGTTTCTCTCGAGTTACCTCCACATCTTCGTTCTCTCTGTGTTCCCACTGCTGCTTCGCTGGTGGTTGTACGCAGCGTTAGCCGAGCAGAGCAGCGCAGAGAAGCAACGGCGGTAGGCGGCGGCGGCTGTGCGTTCAAGAACTTTGAAACTCTAACGAAATCTTGGGCAAGGTGAATATTTTATGCGTAAATCAAATCCCGGCAAATATACGCGGGAGAGCGAGGATCCGTGGCACGGCGCGGCTAAATTGAATCGAAGCGCTGCTCGAGCACAACCGTGTGCTTCGCCACCCGACTCTCTCCTCCCTCGTTTCTCTCTCTTTTTACACTCGAACTCTCGTTCGTCCTCCTTTTCTCTCTGATCTCCGCCTCTGGCTCTCGCACTATTTCCGCCTTTGTCCTACGCCCGGCATTTTCTTCTTTCTGACTCTTTCCATCCCGTTGTTTCCGTTGCTGGGCTTGTTGACTATATGCCGCGGATATCTATTGGTTATTGAATTTCTGCCACGTAACGACGTATACGTTATCCAGCTTATTTACATCGTACGATTCGAAAGCCGAGAAACTGCCTTCTCTGTCAACCGGAGGTGCCGCGCCGAACAATTCGAAACTATTCGCTCGGGGAAGCTGCCGGGGAATAGTGCCAACTATGCTCAAAAATGTTGAATCGCTTGCGGTGTTCACGGCGCACAGAACAAAGGATGTACTGGCTGTTGTTTCGTGAATGTTTATTTAGCGGCTGAGGGCGAGAAGGACGCGTATTGAACGGGAGATTGTAAGGATTTGAAGGATCCAGGATTTCGATCATTTATAATCCATTAAGAAGTGTTATTGTAAATTATAAAAGAACGCGGTTGTCTACAATTAACAATTTTTTAGAATTTTGCTAATCCCGTGTCGAAGCACTGTTCGTTTTGACAATATCGTAAAAAATACATTGAATTAATTAATTTTAGATAGCGTGATGTGATACGACTGATAAACTCATTATTTTTTAAATTTTGGCTTGAACCGTTTTCATAATTATGGGCACAAATATTTTCACATAGTGGTTTGTATTATTTATTAAAAATACGAACACAAAGTATTTAAATCATCGGGATATATTTTGGCATTGAAACATTCATATTTTAATCCAACTCTCTGAGTATTTTCATATATTTCATTGCATATAAATTTTTTGGTATCGAATACCATAGCGATACATGAATGTTAATGTAACTTAAAAATTAAAAGAGCTTTATTCTGACGTGCATAATTTTTAGTTTTCTTTATTACGTGTACAGATTATGACTTGTAATTTTTTATTGTAATATATACTACTTGCGAATTGATTTGATTTGATCATGATAGATTTAGTCTACACGGTTCTGACTTCGTTGCACCAGGAGTTTTTATTTCTTTGTTCGCAACAACCGAATCCTCCGGTTGTATACCAATACGTACACATTTACAGAAGTATGACGCGGCGGAAAAGAGAAATATTATTTTTTCCTGTCCCCTGGGAAAAATGCCAGCGTCCTTTCACCCAAATACGATTCTGACCCAAAAAGGTATGCATTAAATAAATAAATTATTCTGGTTCCTCTCCGTTGGCTTCCATCCGAATTGCTCGAGCTTTCGTGATGCCGGCATTTACCTCTCGCCGATGTCACGCATGCATCGTCACGAACAAAAATTCCGTATAGATTCGGAATATAATTTAAACATTTTATTATCCCGGGAAGCGCAGCGAAGTGAATTTTGCATCGTCCATTTATTCGGACAGAATCCATATTCTTCGTGAGATATCATGCACCGATATCACCGTAGCTTTCCAATTCGGAATTCTGCAAATAGTAATAACCCGAAGATAGAAAACTTCCCTGCGTCTCGATAGTGGGATAAAATTTTCTGTAGTTTTAGGTTTACTACTCTGAGACGTCGTTGCCGGGGGACATTCTGACCCAATTTTTTGTAGGCATGCCTAACTTAACATCCGATAGGTAACTGAAACTACCAGCTATTTTTCAATACATAATTGTTTGAACGGATGTTTTACACTTTATTCGAATTTTGAAGAGGTTAAATGTATCAACATATTATTGTTATAAATGACATTTTGTTAAAAGAATTAAAACTCTTTTGGTTGTACAATGGTTACAATGATCCATTTATATTAACAATGGAATGAAGCAACACAAAAGACTAAAAACTTTTTAAAATTCAGTAAATATTTACTAAGATATTTTCAGGTATGTGATTTAAGACTGACCTCGCCAAATTTCCCAAAGAAGTTAAAGAGCCTTCATAGTTACAATTTTGCTATACGGTATGAAAAATTGAAGTACAGAAATTTTGTTGTCACGGTTAGTAATCATCGTATAACAATAAGGAAGTCTCGCAGAAATACCAGCAACGAATTAAAAACACGTATATCTGATAAAATACCATTAAATTCGTTCCCCCGGCTTATTGTAACTGTTTTCGCGACGAATTTTCTGTCGTGCCCTGGTAAAGAGGGCGGCCTCGTGTCGAGGCGGTGATGCATGTTCGTTCACGGAAGCTGGAAAACGCCGAATGAAAATTAGATCCGGCGAAAACCACGTAAAGGTCCATTTAGTTTAGCCAGGTCAGGCCAGGCCAGAATGCCGGATGCCTGTGCCTGTCCGCTCTGAAATTGAGGCGCTTCGAGAGCCTCGCACAAAGGCCCAGCGCCGGAGATCGTGTCAAACCCCAGGGGTTCCCCGGCTAACCCCATGGGTCCCTAGAACTTTTTACTCCCCTCTACACCCCGGAGATGCCTACGCTAGAGCCGGCCCGAACATCGGAAAAATTCTGGTGAGACCAGAATTTTTCCGATGTCCGGGCCGGCTCCAGCATCGGCAGAATATAACACGCTGTATTTATTTAAAAAGCTATTAACTAGAACTTTTCAGAGTTCGTTGTGCCAATAGGTGGCGAATACGTTGTTAAGGAATTTAAACGTTATAAAAAAATAACAATTTATTTATTACTATAGTCACAAAGAAAAGAATATCATATGACAAAAGTGTATGGGGAAACAAGTCGTCAAACAACTCCGGTGGAGGTTTTGAACGTTTTGGTTCGTTCAGTTTCTTGTCATCCTGAGAAAAAGGTGGTGGTGGAAATGCAGAAAAATAATATTATTTAATAGGTGTAACTGAAATAATTTTCTATATCTCTTATTAGGTTGTGGAAGGAAAGTTCTGTCGCATTTCGAATAAGTCTGAAAACGCATGTTGCTAATTAATCATTGGGGTACGGGAATTGACAGGTTACCTGAATGATGGGAATAAGTTGTTACAGATAATGGAACAAAAACGGTATTTCAAAGAGCAAAAATTGTAGCCATATATTTAAAAATGTTTTCACACTAGATCCGGTGAAAATATTTACAGAACAAATATGTGTCTCTAATATATTTTGTAGTAATTATTTAAGAAGAATTCACAAAGCGGCAGGACCGTTTCCTACTTCCATGATGTTGTAAAGTGTTAAGGGATAGCTAGTTGCCTAAGGAGTTGTGGAGCCCATAAAGACCTTTTTTTGTGCCACGCACAGCAGGGTTCCGGCAACCGAAATGTCCGGGCCGACACGAAACGAAATTTCGTTGAGATGTCGGGCCGAACTGCCGATGCCGGACTCCCTATCCTTAAGCATTGGTCGCCGGGCCGGGCTTGGCCTGACCTGGCTAAACTAAATGGACCTTAACGCGGCGCGCAAAACCGCGGCCACGCTAAAATATCACAATGATGTGGCAGGTGCATTTACCGGGTTTCAGCGGAGCTTTGACGCCAGTCACCAGATAGCTCTTTCATCCGGTAATTAGCCGAAGAGCCCGAGGAGTTATCACCTGGTACGATCATGGTAGTGTGCGCGCATGTTTCGTCTATTCGTGCACTCTCCATTTGGAGGGGTTGTACACGGCCGGGACTAACTGTGTTCCACAGGCCGCACGCCGGTTCTCCATCCTTAATTAATTAACAGCGTGCCGAATAATAATTATCGAAATGAAAGATGGTATCGGTCGGTTTATTTATTGGTAAACGCTCCGGCCTGGCATCGTAGTTACGTATGGTATCGTAAGCGAACCCCTCTGTGCTCTTGCACACCGAGCCCCGTGGCTCGTATGTAAACGGGAGTACCTTGTGATATCGATAACGGTATCTAAACGCGACTCCCCTAATTGGTTCATAAATTAATTAACTCACTCGGTCACATATTTAAGCGTTTTAATCGTGTACCCGCCGCCGACGCCGCCGGCGCGTATCCGGAGTTACCCGCTCTCCGGTTTCATGCTGGTTTCATGCTCGCGAGACCGGCAAACTCCCCGAGAGGGTTACCATAATTCCCCAAGACGTTCATAGATTTTTATCCGCGATCGCACGCTCCTCCTTTCATTCTAATATCGTCTCCCCCGACGCGTTTTCCCTTCGTTTCCCTGCGCCGTGTGATTGTTCTATTATTCAGGATCGATCCCGACCTCGAAAACTTCACTGTTTCGTAAAACCACGCTGAATTCTAGTCCACCACAAGGAGAATACTCACAGGTGACTATGATGCGCGATATTGTACAGAAATCAAACCTCGTCCCAGTTTTTTGCTGCGTAATAAATTTGATGATTTCATGTTTAATGTCCTTAAGAAGGTTGGGAAACTAAAAATTATGGATTACGCTTTTCAAATAGTGACAGGCAGAAGGGGTTCGATACACTTCAATTGGATCGTTAGACCAGTGGTGGTAGGTCTGGTTTTAATGTACAAAGATATAAATAACAAAGGAGAACAACTTTCTTTATCAACCCTGAGGGATCTCTTTCAACCCCGCTCGTGTAAGTCAATGAAAACCTCACAAAGAAGAATCCATAAAAGTTATTGAATATAAATTGAAAATCGAAACCTAAGAGACGTTCCATCAACACGACGATTCGATACGAGCCGAAAATTAGGTATGATTGAACGTCAGAGAAGCCAAGAGAAGTTAATGAAGACAGAGAAGAGAATTGGCGAGGGAGGCAAACACAGGAAAAAATGGGCAATTTCCGAGAGCCGTTTCATCAAGAGGAAATTAATGGATTCTCTCGTCATCGAGGAACACAAGTGGAAGGTGCGTATCAGCCCTTTGCATTCCAGGTTCCTGGATATTAAAGCCGAGGCAATGTGTGGGATTGCGACGATTGGTGGCGTGCAGCGATCTGCTTGGTGCCTGGACTCCCGATAATTATGTGCCAATTAAATTTAACGACTATCCATTATTCCGGTCTGCGAACGCGCGTACAGGCTCTCCCGCTGCTATCTTCCTCTTCCTACCGACACGACACCCCTTATACCACATACTCCACCCATCGCGACCCCACCATCGGCCGATCGAATGGGCACATTGGCAACAACTAGTCAGGTCGAAATCCAATTACCTTGTAATATTGTCCAAATGGGCCTGGAATCGAATTGCCTTTCGCGGAATTCCGCACGGCGCGGCAGCCTAGCTGAAAAACTTTCCGAAGGACTCCTGCCAGCGCACAAATGGCTCCTGCGGACCACCTATATTTTCTTTCCCACATACGTCCCAGTCCGAACATTACCGAACAGCATGACGTCCTCCTTTCGCCCGCCCCTTTCCCTGCTGATGCCATACTAACAGATTGAATAGAGTAAAACGTTCTGCATTTCCAACCGAATTGGAACGCAGGTCGGGATAATAGTTTTACATGGCTCGATCTAAGTGCACGTAAGAGATACGGCGCCGGCTGCAAGCAGACGTATGAGACATGTCGCGTCTGTTACCTCTCGACAAATTTCCCACTTCCGTTTTCTCATAATGCTCATAGGATCATCGTATTCCTCGTGTCGTTGCGCGAACACCTATCATTACTGCATTCTTCCTACCAGAAATATTATATTGAAGGCATATAATATGTTCCGTCGCGCAGGAACAAAATACAAGGGTTTCCTTTGGAGAGCATTTATGGTGCGTTCGTGACTAAGAATCTTCTTTGAGAATTAAGCAAACAAGAGTCATTCGGCGACCAGTCGTGGCATTTGCTTAATGTTTAGCTTTTTATATACATCTTTGAGGACAGCGTGCTATAAATCTAGTCTCTCCGAAGGATCACCCGTGACCGTTAACTGCACCGTGTTAAATTACCGAGACGCGTAGGTGACCGATTCAGGGATCACCCCACTCCTCCTTTCAAGAGCCTCATTCAGTGCCACGGGAAGGAGGTCCTAATAGTCAAAAGTGTACTGATTGGAAAATGCAACTTTCTGCAGGAACCAATCAGTGCATCTTATTTCCTGCTCGAGAAGCCTAACGAACATCGCGTTGCGACCGTGTTCATCAGTTTAGTCTCGTCAGTCATTCGCGTCATTTCAACTCGGTTTACGGCAGTTCGTTGTCCAGCGATCAGGACACGCGTCAAACGGGATCGCATCTTAATCAGATCCGCGAGTGTCACACTTTGTTGCCGCGATTCGACACGAATTACAGAATCATTCAAATCTGCGCGCGTATAAGGCAGGACCTGCTAGATCAGCCTTACTGATGAGTCCACTAGCAGGTCCGGGACGAAACGCTTTCTTTAACGTATTTTATTGTCATGCGAACCGATTATTGTCTTTTGCGTCTTCATATCATTCTATCTCTTGAACTACTGGCCCAATATTAATTTGGCGGGCACAGATCCGGAATACGTCGCGCACAGCACACAGCGACATTACATAATACATAACTCTTCGTACAAGAGTTTCTGGTTTAATTGCTTGACCCTTTGTGCAGGTCGAAAATTTGTTTTTTTAGGATTTTCAATTTTTTGATTCGCTGTCTTTCATCATGGTCTCAATTATTATTTTTCTCAATTATTATATATCATATTTCCCCTCGAATTTAATTGAATATTTGAATTTAATTATTGTATTATTAACTTTCAGTATCGTGGTTTCAAACTTGACTAGCTGTGCACTCTCTCATTATTTTCCCGGGAGATCCCAACCATTTAAATGTAAAGTAAATTTAAACTTCAACAATCTTAACAGCTCTACTGACCACTTTTTTCACCACAGGTTTCGTGGTATTTGTTCTCGTCGTTTAGTTGTAAACGTTTTTCTGTTGAATCCCGTTAAAAATTCAAGCATTGCGACCGCAGATGTCCCCCTTTGCCACAGCGCAAACAGTAACCGTGTTGCCAGTTCATTAACTACGTTAATAGCTTTTACGTGACTCAATCATTGATCCCGCTTTGGAAAACGTACCCCTAGTGAAATTTGAAAGATGAATGAACTGAAAAAAGGCTAGAGCTTGTTCGCCGGTGTATGTCAGAGTGTTTAATTTTTTGCTGTAATTAATTGCCTCATTAGGGTCGAAGCATTATTTTTCTACTGTTGAATGAATAATTGTTTTCGTTGTGGCTGGAGCGAAATTAATGAAATATTAACGAACCGTGTAGATATGAAATATGCATGCCAGGAAAAAGGAAACGATAATTTCTGGTTTCCCTAATCAAATGTCGGACATTCTTTAGTGGCGAGGCAGTCTGTGAAGTAGATTTGTACGTTGGATGCATAATGATCGCTGGATTTCTTATCTGCTGTTCAAATATGTATATTTGAATTCCATAATGAAGCGTGTCCCCCGATTTCTTTAAAGCTTCCATTTGTACGCGACTATTTACGTTCCTTGTAATACATGAAGCGTAGAATACAATATAATCTTTCACGTTTTTATTTAAGCCACTTAACTATTTGTTATCTTGAATATTTTAACTTTTATGTTCTACTGCTATTTGCATTTAAATCATTAAATGAACTTTAAACCTTGTTTGCAATTAGTCGAACCGAAATGCACGTAATGATGCTTTAACCCCTTCCTCTATAATGTCATACTCATTACGAAATTGGGAACAGGATTTACTAAATATGTATATCATTAATTTCTTTAAAATCGAAATCAAATTCTAGATTTTTCTCATTAATATTTCCTTTACCTCGCAGGAAGTTATTAACGTCAAAGAAGTGTTAATAAACGTAATTATGTATGAAAAAGTCGTAGGGCAAATTTTGAGAAGCTCTAAATGTAAATGCATCATTACAGCATATTCATGAAAATGGTAATTTGAACTATCTTCTAAGTAGATTCTGCAAAAGTATTATTGCTCGGAGGATCATATCACAGATATTATAACGGGTTGAAAGTAGATAGTAACGAGTTCAACGGAATGCAATATGGGGTATTACCATTCGATAGGTCTTATATTAGTGAGGTCTCAAGAGGTTAGGAAATTGTGTGAAAAATACAAAGTATAGTATTGAAATTAGCAAACATTTGTTCAGATAATAGAATATTTCTAATTCTACATTTCATGAAGAGCTCGCTTCTGAACTTACAAATCAAATTTTTTACGGAATGCTTATTTCAAAATATCTGATCAAATTATTAGAAAGATAATATACGAGGAACATAGTTATTAACTATTTGGTAAATAACGTCGTCTATTCCAACAGGACTTTTGGGTCAAAACCGGATGGTGGGTAGACTGGTTCGCGTTAACTGCACGGTCAAGGAGGGTTCAACAAGGTGGAGAGCCGAGATTGTCGTTGACCTGACCACTTGGGGCCTCACTAATTTACGACCTTCTATTGAATGGAAATACCCATTATTGCACCTTGTTGAACTCGTCTCGAAAAACGCTATCATATTATTTATACTGTGCTCCTGGAACATATGTCATTCCACTCAGAAAAGTCGCATTGGTTTTAGAACTCGAAGCACACAGAATACATGTGTTGTTCCCGAACAAAAATCTGTTTGCTAAGAACGTTCTTTGATATTTTGTAAGGCTTTGATTCTTTTTGTATAAAATTGAATATATAAATGTGGTTAATATTTTAATGCAACAAAAATCACGCATGCATAAAATTTTCATTTTTCAAAAAACTTATGGAAAACCATAACTAAAAAATATTAGAAGAATTTACGAATTTGTTACATTCTTTTCATTTCACTAAAATTATTAAGAGATGAAATTCCAAGTTACAGCATTTTTATTTTGCATAAAAAACAAGTTATGACTATTATTATCAGTAAACTAATGTACAACTCGGGCACAATCCTAAAGTATTAATTCAAAACTGTAGAATTATCTTGAGTTTGAAATGGTTAGCCTTATTTTAAGAAATATCTTGAAATTTGTTATTAAAAGCGCTTGCATGTTGCGTTCTACCTAAAACGCTAAACGTTCTCAAAACACGTTATCATAAGATAATTTATCGTCATGTTACGACCTATACATAAAACTTCCTTTATTAGAAATATCAGGGGAGGGCAAGCTTTTCACGCGATAAAATTGTATATCACGTACCGTATGATAAGCGATAGCGCCTTAATTGAAATTTTCCTTCTTTCGTCAGTTGATCCGTGTACAAGAAATGGTGAGGTACGGCAACAAAATCGAAACCAATGTTTATTAAACTCCAACGTTATTGCAAGCACAAAAATAATAATTAATTAACATAATATATACTATATTTCATAAAATTATAGAATTTCCATAAAAATATAGAGTTCATTCGAATTCTTTTAGATTTATGTACAAATCATCTTCTACTTAACGAAAAGGATTTAAGAAAATTAGTAAAATCAAAATCAGTCTTTCTGGAATTGAAAATATAATAATATTATATTCGTTTAATTTCTCGTCTAATATCTGCAACCTGCGTCGTTCAATATCCGCGCGACTGTTTTCATTGTAGTCGGAAAATCAGCATGGTATCTGGAAAAGAAACATTTTAGTATAAACCTTACCGTCAGCTCGGTATGTATTAATAGAGTTGTGGGTCTTTCCGTCGTCGAATCAGATTCCTTCTGACAGAAGACAAGCTTGACATTGTAACTTCTAACATCAAGTTTCGGGATTCGAGTTGTGGGAGAAACGGGGGTGCAGGTTGTCTGGGTTGCGGGTACAAGGAAGAGTCGATAGGGTGAGCACCAACACAGAGTGACCACTAAACACCTAACAACCAACAATAGCAGCCAACATCGAACATCGATAAACCAACGAAACTAAACCAACCACAAGTCACATTGTAACGGAACTCAGCGAACAGTGAAGACATAATCCAACATATCCATAATATATTCTATAATTATGTATAATATACACACATCAGTTACATGCATATATTATACATATAAATATAAAATATACAATGTATACGCAACGTTGAATGACTTTTTAAATACGTACGTGTGTGCGAAGAATGCCACTGCTGCCGGAGGAAATTTAAATACGATGACTCGATGGACGACCAGACAAAACGCGAACACGATTCTTTATGAAAAATTGAAAAACGTTTTTTCCAATCAACAGTCGTCTATTCCAGACACGATACAGATTAACGCGATTTAATTAACGTGTGATTCGTATGAGAGCTGAAATTTGATGCCCGCGGTTTAATTAAGGGGAACGAATACGCAATAAACAAACTTGCTCCGACGGCGTTGCATGTCGTTATCAGCTAATGCGCGGCCACACGGTAATTATAATCGAGATAATATAAAGTTCGTTTCGTAAAAATGCATCGCGCCGTTTTATTAAACCGAGGTCAACTAATTTATAATACTCTCTGGGTATGAAAACGGTCGCAGTGCACACTCTTCGCTCTACGTGCGTTCAACAACAGGAAGGATTTGGTATCATCGCTGCGGGCCATCATACGAGTTTCTCATTAAAAACATCGAGGAGCACTAACTGTGAGACACGATATAAACGTAAAAGTGAAACATGTTAAAACTTAATAAGGATGACATATCTTCATAGACACCGAGTAGGGGTATGGTGACGTACCGCCACATCGAGTACATTGAGAACGTGGTTCGCGCGGACGACTCTAGTAGTGGTAGTTGTTGTTACATTGTGTGTTGTGGTCGTGGCAAGAAGAAGAAGAGATGGAGGAGGTGTGCGGCGCCCCCGGCCAGCCGGTCGCCCGTCACACCCTGAAACAGAATAATATTGTCACTTCCTTGCAGGATAGACGCCATCCCTATCGATTACCTTGACCCGCCATTATCTAAATTCATTTTGGGACATACAGGGTGTCTAGCAAGCGGAAAAACGGGCTGCGTATTACGTCGCGCGTGGTGTTTCCATACGCAAACAACTGGGTAGTGATTCTACATGAAGAAACAAGTCGATAAAAGAAAATACCTCTTCGTTTTCGAGAAATGTCAATTTGAAAATCGAGTTCGCGCACCCTGGTATTTACGAGAAGTAGAAGTAGCCAGTCACGATCAGACAAGTCAGCCAATTCGTGTTTAATGGTATGCGTACTCGATGAATTTTCAAATTAGATTTCTCCTCGAAAACGGGGCATCCAAAAAATGCGATTTCTTTTCTAGACTTCTTTTTAAACGTAGTATCACTATCTAATCGCTTGTATCATTTGGTAATAACATTTTTTAAAACACGTATCATTAATAGAACATTGATTTCTCTCGCAATACCAATCAGTTTTCTTAGTTCGTACGAAGTATACAAGTATGAAATGCTTTTAAAAATTGTATGAAACAGTGTCTCCACACTTCTTAGATTTAAATTCTAGACACATAGAATTTTATATTACCATTAATTTTATTCTACATTAAAAATCCTACATAAAATATCTATTTTAATATGTCATTGCGTAAAACTGTTAAGCATCTGTGACAAAAATATTTTCTTTGATCGTACCTGAAAAATTATATAAGAATTCAAAATTGCGATACAAAACTGCAAGAAAAGTTTTATTGCTAACACAATTTATTCAAAATATTTGTAAAAACAGTAAAATAAGCCTTTCCAGGCTACCAGTTTGTCCCTCCTTCGTCTACGCTAGATCAACCTTAAACAATATTTTCCACATAGCACACAAACATCAAAGGCGCTACGTGTTCCGCTGAACGTGGGTCCCGGTGCTCTACGATACATTAATTAAAAAACCTCTCCTCCGCTGAGCTCGCGCGACACGTCCATCACGATCGGTTCGGCGCCGAGCAAATAGCAAAAAGGGAAAAAGGTTACAGTTTGCCCGGTAAGCGTGTAAAGTATCGAGTGATGAATCGCCCGACACGCAAAAAACACTATCGACTGTCTATCATGCTCGAACATTCGATTTCCGAAGGTTCATCGGATCCTTCAAATACAAGTTGATTTCACCGGAGGCCGGGAAGAGGCGGGAGTGGCGGGGTTGGCGTCCCGATACTTCTACCGGCCGGTTTGCTCGCAGAAAAGTATTGGCGCGAAGTCGCGCTCGACGGAGGGTCAAAGCCGAAAAAAGAGGTAAAGCTTTATATCGAGGAAAAGGGGATTTCGGATTTGCTGGACCATGTCCACCCATTGCATCGTTTACGTCCAATACAAACGAATGGGAGAATGAACGGACTAGGAAGAAAGACAGATAGAGGGTGGCGATGGGGGTGGCGACTATGGAAGGTCCGGTGGAGGGGGTTGGAAAGCAAGAGAGCGATGACGGTGGAAAGAGCTTGGGGAAAGGGCTAGGCAGAGGAACGAAGATAGCCGCACGGGGGGTGGCAGCGAGCCGGTTGGAAAAGGGGAGAGAAGGGGACCAGGGCCTGAGAAACGGGAGCAGCGACCGGGATTTTAACGTCGAGCACACTCGTTTCGAGTCGATAGGTCCACTTCGGCTGGCTTGGGAAGCAGTCGACATGGTCCAGCAACTTCCTCTCCCACCTCACAACCCACCCCCTCCCCCTCCCCTTTTGCTGCCCTTATATCCTCCGGTCCGAGACATCATCCCCGTATTCGAAAACAGAGAGCAGAGGCGACGCAAGTTTTCACCGGGAGGCGCTCCCCACCGCTAATAAGAGCTGGTTCCCGATTTAATTGCTCCGAAAGTTGACATCTCGAAGTTGCCTGTCGGGCGAGGCTAGTCGTTCGTGTCTCCGCTCGCTGGCGCACTCGTGCCAGGATCGGGGAACACACCACTTCTAGCAATGCGCACGATAATTGACCGTTCGAAATGCCAGGTTCAACGTAGAAGTATTATTTCATTAGGCAGGCTACTCGGAGAACCAGTTTGGATAGAGACTATGTAGACGGCGCGAAAGAGTGGCCCGTGAGAAGCCCGCCATGTGCTCTGTCCTGGTAAGTGGGAAACGCGAGGTTTACTTAACCCTGGAGGCTTCCGATCGAAAACAAAATATACGATCGACTAACTTCCACGAAAGCGTTGCAATCAGTACGAGTGGCTCAAAGTTTTACGTCTGTGCTCGTGAACAAATTGCACCACGTGTAAAACAGTACGAATCTGTTCAACGAACATGAAAAAAAACTGTGTTACACATTCTATGGTCGTCGTCGTTCGAACATTTGTTGCACATATATTTCGTTGACCCAAAAGATGCTCTTGAAATATCTGCTCTCGATATTGTTGTATTCGTTAGAGCGTCGTCTCTTTATTGTGCTGTATTACCTTCTATGTTTCCACATATTCAATTGCTTAAGTTTTCATCTTCTACAGAGATCCGCAGTCTAGTTATTAGAGATCGCATAAACATTTTCACTCCACTTAGTAAGTTTATAGTGTTTCGAAATAGTTTTTTCAAAGACGTGAAGAAATGGTAATTGGTAAATGTGAGATCTGGCGAGTGTGGTTAATGGGGAAGCAATTTTCAACTCAGTTCTTCGATGGTACTTTTGGTTTAACGAGCCGTATGGCGTCATGCATTAGAGTGTTACAGGAATAGTTTCATCTGCAACTTCTTGGAGCACTTACGCTTACCCATTTACGGTCAGAAGCGTTCCTCTCTTTTATTACTGAATTTACTACAACATATTTTCGATTATACTCCCAGGTGAAATTGAACCGTTCTAAATAGACCGGTGAGTAACTGCATAAGATCCGCAGTCTAGTTATTACTTACTGCAAGTGTGCATAACTGTTATTGAAAAGAATCAATCTACAGTCAGGAATCATACAATTCATTCAATGAAATTTTTTACTTAATAAATAAAAAAGTACGACGAACACAACAGAACGTACTTACGTCACTGCCCAATCATTTTCGTAACTTATTAATTAGACCGGTCATCGAGTTATGGTCTGTTATTCGACTAATTATTTCCGCAACGTTTGCGCGCAATTAAAAAAAATTTGATATCCCTCGGAATGTATGTGAAACACGTGGAAAACACGAACGCACGGAAAATGGGAAAATGAAATTTTCGAAATTCTGATTACGCGTATGAGGAGTGTTGTTAAGCGAGACGGAGTGGAAAAAGTGATGCACGAATGTAACCGAATCTGTACATTTGAAACTTTTCCGGCGGGAAATCAATATCGCGGATACAAAAATTGGGGGCGGACGGAGAGGGAAATGCATTGTGAATGCAGTTACAAACAATTCGGCGGAATAATTAAATACGCGAGACGAATACTTTTGGGCAAAACAAATCACTGAAAAATCCAATGGAGAATAAAGTATTTAGTATCGAGGAAGGCGGGAACAGAAATGGATCGTCCCGATTGATGAAGCACTTTTTGTTCTGCAGCATAGGCAGAGGCAGTGGAGATTTTATTTAATGGTTCTCATGTGTTGAGAACGAAAGTGGGAGGGAGGGGTCCTTTTTAAAACAATGGTCTTGATGTAATCGAGGAAAATCCTTCAACTGCGGCTGGGTTTTCAGGTAGTATTAAAATCATTATTTCGGTCTCTTGGCATTCATACGGAAATAAATAGGGTGTGTGCCGAGGGATAGAGACGAGGCGGGGGGCATAGGAGGCATATTACTTTCGAGGGACGCGGAAAATGGATTCGCGTATACACCAAGCAAAGTTGCGAACGTATGGAAATGAATAGGCGGAAATATTATGTTCAAAGTGAGAGAAGGGTCGAACAAAAGGATGGAAGCAGAGAGATGACGGAAACGGGTTCGAAGAAGACGAATATCGTGACGTTACCGACTTTGTATGTAGGTTGAACCCATTTACTCGATAATTATGGAAGTCGTTCCCCCTTCAACGTTTTATACGGGCGACCTTCAGATTTTTATTTGTAGAAAAACGCCCACGTGTAAATTAACCGATAATCTATGCGCATGTGAAAAATGTTGCAGGTATTTAGAAAATTTCATTTCATTATGAACCTATTTACATTTCCTGTTTGGCTTGTGAAATGTACTATTATTAGTTTAGGAAAGAGAATGTTGTTCACGCGATGACGAGATGTAAACAAAACTACAACTTCTACGTGGAATAATACTATTCCATATTTATCAATGAAATAGGTGATAGAAACAGATTCGTTTTATTCAGAAGAGTATGTCGTAAATTATGAACTAGATGGTGAGCTCATTCACGATAGCATATCGAGACCAACTTAATTTATTTTAGAAGAACGCTGTACTTTCAATGTGCATAACAGATCTTTGTGTTCTAAGACTGTGTACTACACCTTTGTTCAAGTACCTTAAATCGATTTATACAAGTTTTATTTGGTTCCTGTACCATGGAATTGATGCAGACAATTTTTTCTGGTTCCAATACTTTCCACTTGGTGCATACTATTTTTATTTGGTTCCGGTGCCTTTCAATTGATGCACACTATTTTTATTAGGTTCCAGTGCTTTGCAATTAATGCACACAATTTTTATTTCGTTCCCGTACGACGGAATTGATGCAGACCATTTTTATTTGGTCTCTGTGCCTTCCAATCGATGCGCACAATTTTTATTTGGTTCCAATAGCTTGCAATTGGTGCACACAATTTTCATTTGGTTCCTGTAGCTTGAAATTATTGAACACAAATTTTGTTTGGTTCTAGCAACGTGTATACATTGATTCACACAATTTTCATTTGGTTCTTCTATGTTGCAATCGGTGCACATAATTTTCATTTTGCATAAAGATCCACGATCTAATCATAAGCATCCCGCAGTAAATATTTTTGGGCTTGTTACGTAAAAAGCGGTGTAACCGTGTATCACGTCCAATTTTCAACGACCCGGGGCAATTAAACATATTCAATGAAGTAACGATTGACAAGAGACATATTCTGTCATCGACAGGAATTGCGCGGCCGGGCGTATTTCAGTGACAGGGAGTCCTGGTGAAATTAATCACGTCGCATCGTTTCGACGATTGATGGCCGCGCCCAACTCAAAAACCAGTGGTGCAAATATTCAAGGCCCACGGCCTGATTTCTATTTCGTTGTAGCCCAGCGACCGGGGTTACTCGAAATAAATACTGCTTAATTCATCATTCCCCCGGTATACTATCCGTGTCACACCACCCGGTTGTCCTCGTCGCAAATAGAACCCCGGGGAATTACGCCACGAAGATCTGCGAGATGGGTTGAGTTGACGTGGTAATACTGGTTATCATCGCGCTGATTGCACCCATACCTCTCTCCGTCGCCACCGACGCTACAACCATCGACTATCTTCCACTGGAACCTGCACCTGACCTGCAGTATTTCCATTCGAGCTATTCATTACATCTATCCTACAGCGATCGTTCCTTTCACGATATATTGATGTACGAAAATTGGCAGACGGCACGGTAGCTCCGCTGATCCGTGTGGATAGCTACCCTAAAGTTCTTTCCCGTAATATTTATTTTCCATTAAATTCTCCTCCAGCTACGGGGAAAGTATGATACACGCTCGACTGAAGAGTTATTTAAAAGTGTATTTGTTTATCTTGGAGAATTCGAAAGTGTACCTACTTCTGATTCAGGTAAATTTTATAGTAGCCATTCTTCCATGAACGAAACGATTTTCAAATGTTTAAAGTAATAGATTTGCACTGACGTGCAAAATTAAAAGAGTATTAATTTTTTATGAGTGAATCGTTGATATTTAAACTGTTTAATTAGACTGCGAAGTTTTATGCGAAATGAAAGTAATCTGCAATTATGTTGCAGTCACTGCAATTATATTTTTTTAGAGTAGTGAAATATACAATATAATCAATTACTGGTTAATTGTTAAGTACGCGGTAACTCTAATATCGATGGGGAGTAGTAACGCTTCTCAGTATAGTGGATTTGCATGCGTCATGTATTCTGGAAATACATGATACCATTTATAGTCCCACGTACGCGGAACAAAGTACCGTACGATGTAACAGATATACCGTACCTACGCAATCTTAAATTCATTAAAATGGTATTAAACGACGGTGTAAAGTGGCGGAAATTATGACACGTGGGAGAATTGTGTATCACAATGCAGGAAATCTGCAATTCAATTGGTATTAATTGTCGCTGCATCAGATTGTATGATACAACGTCGTGACGCAGATCTAGGGCTAGACAGTTTGATAACTGTGAGGTAGCTAAATCACATTTCCAACGGAAGAAACCTTTCTCCTGAAAGTAGTTCGCAATTAGAACATAACACGATATCGAGCAGTTAAAATTGAAATGAGAAACGGAATATCGTTTCTTCGGTAACCCGTTTAGTAAGACCATTTTAAGATTACAGAAATGATTACGGAACAATTATTCAATCTTAGATTCACTTCAATTTTATAAAAGAATGTAGTAGTTTCATTGCCCAACGAAATTGTACACAAAATTGTCAGAATAATGACACGGGCTAGTTGAACAGAAACTCCCATTATTGTATATCTCGGTTCAAAGAACGCTGAGGTAACATCTTTATGCATTGAATGACTGCACATAATTAGGCCACTGAGGAAACTACGTGTACCCTGGAATCTCCAACTTTCACTGCAGACGCATTATCTTAAAAGTATTAGTCTCGCGACTAACTCAGACGCATAACTTTTCGCAACATTAGTTATTATGAAATTCCTACAGGTCTGAACAAATTTTGTTCCTGCAGCAAAATGGCATTGATCTAACCGATATATTCCGTAGAACCAAAGGCATTGGGACATTTATTTATTCGGTAAGCCTGAACTAGTGAACAAATTTAAACACTTTTCTTCTTGTTTCAATTTAAAAAACTTACATGTAAAGTTTAGAGTGTAAAATTTTTTCGTGTATTCTGAAAAATTAATTTCTCTCATAATATAATTGAATCGCAATCATTATTATAATCTTTAATTGTACGGTTTCTTTTAGAATCACCGAATTACATGGATTTTTTGTGATTTTTGGGTGATGATGGTTTGGGGCGCGATCATTCAAAATCATTATCATCAAAGTCAATCATCAAAAAATTTTAAATCCAATTAAATGAGTCACATACGAATGTTCCTTAACATAAATATAATACGAAGACTTTATTCCGACAATTTTTAAGATGTCCTACAATTCTCTCCATTGCCATAAATTTATAGGTCGCGCCTTGAAGCGAGCGACGCTCCCAGGTAAATCGCGTTCGACGTACCAGCGAACAAAAGTGAAAACAACAACAGGTATCATCGCGTTGCGCAACGAGGCCATAAGAACAACCGTTAGGCGTGCGCGTGTGTGTGCGTTAACGCGCCAATGTCGAGCGCAAGGGTGCGATGCATATCATTGACTGGTACGCGCGCGCGCGTGTGTAAGTGCCGCGAAGTTGTCGGCGGACGAAAGAAGAGAAGAAGGAAAGGACAGAGGCAAGCCGGGCAACAAAAAGTTGCAACTGCAGCGTTATTTGCGCCCGTAAACATGACTCGGCTTGCTCGCACGCTCGTTGCAAAGGTAACGAATGGGAGAAGTCGAAACGGCCACACCTTCCTCCGAAATGCACTCTGAAACCTCGGCTCGTTCTCACTGTCAGCTTCTGTCTCTGTTCGTCCTGCCCTTCGCAGCACGCCGTTCCACGTATATGCAGCTACGTACGTACGTGTTTACGCTGTGAACGCGCCTCGCCAAGCGGAACTAACGATAACGAACGGTTACGAATGTAAGGGACCGGTTCGCAAAGCAAACGACATTTCAACCGAGCGTTACGCGTCGCACCCCGCTCGCGCAAGAAACGAGAAAAGGAGATGGATTGACGTGGCGACGCAGAAACAGATGGATGGAATGCTGGATAGACAAACATCGCGGACGCGGGGATGGCCAGGCGTGAGCGTGGGCGGAGTTCCCGCGGAGTTACGCACAGGAAGTAAACAACCGGTGCCGCCGGTGGAAATACTTTTTCTCGGCTTAAACCCGTTTAGGGTGAACGTCCCTGTTCACAGGAACGCTCCATAGTTCTTCGTGTTTCCATGTGATATCGGCAGAAAATTTACATTTCGGTAAGTCAATTATATTGTACACGTAACTGTTAGAGATGAAGAAACGTTATGAACAAACTACGCATCTTTATGCAAAATAAACATTGTTTGCAAATGCTGCAAAATACAGGAGTCAAATAGAAACTTCTTAGTTTTTTAAATTATTTTATTCAACTGAAATTAATACACTAATGTCTTTAAATCTTTTTAATATGTCTACTTTTTTATATTACGTACCCATTTTTATCACAAATGCGTAGAAACCGCAGTCTAGTTACAAAAGAAAGATAGGATAAAAAAAAAAGATAGGATTTACTAGAAAAACTTTTCAAGCTTTGTTCACCTGATCCTGTATATGGATATTCACTCGGTAAACTGCGGGCTTCATACACTCGAACCACAAAACTTTATATTTTGTTGTGATAAAATCTTTAACCAAATAGTTCTGCAGTTAGTTCCAGATCATACAAACATATTGCAGGAATACTCGCAGGACAGTCCAATGATACACAGAAGTATTCGCAGTCCATTTGCGACTACCAATTGCTTCAAAGAGCTAGAAGTGGGATTCGTGACGCGAAGTTGAAGGTGGAAGTCACACAAGAAACCCTAAGTAGGAAGTTCGGTCTTTTCCATCATCCAATTTACTGCACAATATTTTTCCAATTAACGTAGCAGACTGACGTACATTAATCTTACAAATACCTCAAAGCAGTTTGACCGCTTCAAACGGACTATTTCATAAAACCTATTTCACATCTGACATGAAAGACTGAAACCAGAGAAGACGAACTGAACGTTAAATCATTCTTTCACGATTGCGCATACTATTAAAATTACACAAGAATTCATTTCACGTGTTCCCTTCGCTGAAACTGTGTAGCACATTACCTTCGCGAGTCGTTACGCATTCCACTGCAACTAGCAATCTGGTAACAGTTCGCTTCCTGGTCAATCGACTTGGCGCAGCTAACAGTAATTGGGCCGTAGAACCATAACCTGGTCGAGGAGAAATCTCTGACTAATGTTCAGCTCTTGACACTGTTGTAGGTTATGGAGAAACTGTTCAGGTTTTCTCTCAATCATTCATCAAATGTTATAGCTTATACTCGTGCGAAATGTTTACAGAATACGATTTAGTGCACTCCATCAGCAACCACTTGCTTTAATTACCAACTTTAAGAGAGCACTCATAAAAGTTACGATTTTGGTCAGAAATCATGTAATCTTAACAACCAGGTTGCCCGGTTCTTCCAGGTTGTCGGACAGGCTGGTGGTAGCATCTGTAAACTTCTTGGCGGACTAATGGCGGGGCAGAAATCAGGATGTAACAGTTAGTTTATGGGGTGGCAGGATCCAGCGCGGTGGCTCCGAGTGTTGTCCAGTACGCGGTGGAGGATTATCATGCACTTGGATCGCAACTAGCGACAGCGTACAACGGCAATACGGCAACAGCAGTGTGGCCGATGTTCGCGTTCTCGTGGCCGTTAGCGCCGACGTTCTGCCAGGCAGACGGTACTTGGTGGTCCAGGTTCCGAGCAGCAGCAGCGGGTGCAGCTGCATTGAGCCGCGGCAGGATAGTAAATTACACGTTGACTAGAGCTGACAACTGCAATGCATGCCACACACTGGCGTACATGAGCTTCTGCACGAGATGCCGTGTGTTTATGCGGCCGGTGAGTCCAGTACTGTCAGCCCGTCTAGGCCACCCGGTGAATTATAGATGAGCTGCCTTAATAAAGACACGGGAGATGCCCGAAATTCTCCCGACGTTCCACCCGCAGCAGGAACTCGACGTTCCTTCGAATTGCAAACGGATACCACGTGAGTTCGTTCGGTGGAAGCCGGCGAACGCTAAGCGAGTAAGCGAGCTAGATATCTAGCTAGCCAACCGGCCGGCTAGCACAAGGTAGCAAGCGAGCGAGCGAGCCCACGCTTGCACTCCAACATGGCGAGTCTACCTTCTCTCCCCCGGCAGCCTGTTCATTCGAAACACGCAGACCGGTAGAATTCCGAGAAAAACAAGTAATTTACCGTGCTCGCTAGAAAAGCCGCCGCTATGAGATACACGGTTAATCCCGCGATTAAATTTTAAAATTTCATTCCCTGGAAAACACCAAGCAAAATGGCATCCGCTTTTGTCCCCTCCTTCGGGTTTCACCCCTTAATTGGGATACATTCTTTCGCACGGGAACTGCGACCCTGCCCTGTTCTGTATATTGTTTAGCCGCTCGTAATTGAATTTTCATGTAACGACGCGCGATCGTTCGCGCTTAGGTGCACGCGGTTAGGGACAACTCGTCGCCGCTGTTGCGTGCGAAACCAAATAGGATGGCCTTTTTCCCCGGCCGTAATTACAACGTTTATCAGCGGCGAGCCGCACGCCCTTGTTGCGCCAAGATATTTCGATGAGTGGTAATCCTTTTTTCGCGGCGAGTCTTGTATCGCATTACAGACGCTAACTGCCGGTAAAGAATGGTACACGGCCGGCGGCGTCGGCCGCCCGTACGCACTGGGAGTATCAGTGCCAAACACCGGTAGTTATGTATATTAGGAGCGGTAAACCTTGATGCAAATTTATTTCGAAATTCCGCGGTGTTCTCGTAAAGTTGTTTTAAAAGTACGCTCGTAAAACGATTTCAGACCTTTTCTTCGCGGCACCCGCGGACTCGTCCGCGACCGGGAGCTTTTACCGCCTGACGCCTATCACCTCTTAAGTAATTCCACGTCGTATCCTTAAGGTAACGAGTTCGATCGTGAAAACGTGCCCTTGCATGGATCGTTCGCGGTCAACGTTACACTCTCGCGCACGAGCCTTTTCCGCCGGAGTCACAATATTTTATAATACGGCGATAGTATATTGAACGGTGCTATAACTCAGTCGGCTCCTCTACTTTACGAAATCGCGTAAAAAGAATATTGAACGGTATACGACGTGTTTTTACGGGCGCGGTTATCGTCTGCTCTTTATTCCCGCGCTTATTAGCCACGCCGACCGAGAAGAAACTTTTATTCGCCCTTATTAGCCATCTCACCTTCGATGGGACCACAGACGGATCACAATGTAGACGTGGTTTGTAGATGTAAAGTAAGCATCGAAATTTTTATTAAATTATTACTAGTCGCTTTACACGCATGACTGATACTTTAAAAGACTTTCACTTGACTATTATTCGTTGAAAAAACGAGATCAGGTTTAAGTCTATTTCAATGAAGTATTAGCTTATGAAAGGACCTAGTTTTAACCGATTTCACGACATTGAAATTTTTATGTTAGTTCCACTCGATTTTATAGGAACTGGTACGTCGTTCGCAGTTAAAGGTAAAAAAGTTCCATAACTCTTCCGAGCCGTGCTAAAAACTCCTCGATTTCGAGAGAACCCAGGGAAATCTCGGAATATCCCCTGATTTTGTCGCGCGGTACAGAACCCCGAGCATCAAACGGGTAGAGCAGCAGCAGCAGCAGTGGGGGCAGCCAGGACGCGGCAGCTTTTCCAACATACGTGTGGGGTAGTAGGCTGATGTTGAAGTTGGGGATGTGGGCGGCAGGAGGCGCCGATGGGGAACGAAAATTTAAGGGCGGCCGTATATTATCGCGACGAAGGGGTTGTCTGAGGTTAACTGCCAAAGCTTCGCAAAGGGTGTGGGATCGGGCGGGGTACTGTTGAGGGGAGCTGAACGGGGGGAAAGGAACGAAGCTGTGCCATGAATATGCCGCCATTAGTCACACGCCGAACTACGCCGTAGAAAGAGAAGTAGGTGACACGAATTTCCCGGCATTGGGCGCCTCTATTGGTATCCCGAAAGTGCCGCGGCAGTAACACGAACAATTCCTCGTGAATGCGCATTTATCTCGACCAGCCTCCTCTCTTGTCCTACGGTTGAACCTCTGCGAGCGCCGAGCCTGCGGTATCCAGAAGGCAGATAAAACTTCCGGAAATTGCTGGCAAGAAACGGACGGAATACCTATCCCGATGTCCAGAAAACTCCGGGGCAACGCTTGCAACGCCACAGTGGGCCAGGAACTCCCCAAAAGAGGTAAAAACTGAAAATTTCTTTAACGTTTTTAGAAATTACTAGCAAAATCATCGGTAAGATTCCTGAACACGATGATAAGGTTTTGCTTCCCTAATTTTCTATTTTGTTGTTGGTCACTTTTTGGGAGTTGCTGGCCTACTGTGCAAAGCCTACACCTCTCCTTTTCAACTCCGTTGTTCTCGTTCGCCGTCGAAACATTCGGGTACCCCGGTGACGCTTCTGTCACGGCCAGGCATGTCGTCGTTACATCTCAAAAGGCAGCAATGAAACGGTTAACTAAATTGCTGCACGCTGGCTGTCACTTGCAGAACGCCCCCTTACTTCTCCTCGCCCGGCTTATTCGAGCCGGCGATATCCGAACAATCCTCTGCGTTCTGGTGCCGGTCTACTTTCGCAAAAACAAGTAATCGAAGTCGTTAATGCGGTTATTTGTTCTCTCTGTCGAAAGCAGTCGGCGGTGAACCGAGGCGGATGAAGCTATTGGGCTTCAAGGGGTTATTCCCGTTTAACCGGTAGCTACATTGTTCCTTCCCCCCTCCCCTCCTTTTTTAATTATATTCTCTTTCGGATCTTGCGTTTCGGATCAATATTCGGCGACCACTGGTTCGGGATAAAATAACGGGGTTACACAAATTCGCAGGGAGACGGTGCCGAATGGAAACTGGAGCAAGAAAACGTTTCTTTTTAATTCGTGGAATGATTTCTGGGACCTCGAACGAACGAGGTGATAAATCAATGTTAGAGAGAACAGTTTTATGGGATGATCTGATGCACACACTCTAGGAATGAATTATACGTCTTTATTTAATCAGACTTGTCTTTAAGTATTACTCGTGGTCGTTATTATAACGGATTTATCATGTTATTATATTGTCGTGTATATTTTACCAAAACATACTTCGAGAACGATTTCTAAGATCTTGAAAAATCAGAACAATTAAGATACTTTTAATTTCGTGCAAAAGAAAGTTGCACAAAAGAAAAAAAATTAATATAACGGTTCTATTAGTGAAAATCTAGAAAGCACGTTTCCATATTTTCATATTAATTGCACTATATTAAACTTAAATAGTTCAAAATGAACTAAAAATAAATAAATGATATTTACAACTGTGTCACAGAGTGTATTTATCGTAGTATTCGTAAAAAGAGTTACAAACAGTTTCTTACAATAGTGTGCACAAGAGGAGGTAAAACTTGTTCGGTTCGCTATTCAAAATTAAATAATCTTTTACATTTGTAATCGTTTTCATTTGTACAATCTTCCTGCTATAAATGGCGTCAATTGTGATCGCGTCGACGAACTATTATTTTCCGAAGGGATGTCTGTGGAGGAACTGTTGTGGAGTATTTGATTAACATAATACGACGTTTCTAACTCATATCCGGTGCCAGAACTCAGTATTTGGGTAGTCGCTTCTTCTACCAGTTGGTTCGCAATTAGTGCCCCTAATAATGTCATCCACCTTTCCTCTGATTATACGGAAATTCGTTTCGGTAGGTTTCAAAGTCATGTTGATCGTCTTTTGTAATCGGTTCGTATTAAACCACAATTCTTCCTCGCCGAGGTCGTTTACGATTACTTTGATACCGCTCACGTACTGCAACGTTGCCTCATCCTGGGCAATGATCACTATATTTTCTGGCGCGAAGGGCTTCTCGATGTTCCAACAAGCGATCGCTGTTAGCTGAACTAATTGGAAAAATATTACGCCCCTTCGAGACGTTGCTTGGACACCTGCCTGGCTCGCTCTTTTGTAATTAGATTCGTACACTACCGGCTCGTTGTATTGACTTTGCTTTAACGAAGCCGTGCTCGTGAATTTTTGTAGAAAGCTTGCCAAAGAGTTGAAGTACAGATATCTGAAAAGTGTATTTGGTTTTCTCATAAATAATGCGATTCTATTTTTGTGTGTGTTTTAGAGGTGAAATTCTGTCAACTGCAGAGAATGAAAAAAAATGTGCAAAGAACATTTTGTTTGTGATCGTACTTTTCAAAAAATAAGATTACTTATGAGATGACTTGATACTGCTAATAAGATAGGATTATACGTTTTGATTTAATCAGGCATATCTTCGTCTATTACCAGTGTTTAGAATTTTAGATTTGTGGCCGTTATTATTACTTGTTTATCAGCGAGGAAGCAGTGTTTTTACATACACGATTAAATAAAAACGGATGTAGTACGACCTTATATCCTCTAAGAAAAATGAATACTCGTTAATTAGATGTCTGACCATTTGCTTGATCGTTCTACTGATTTCAATCGCGAATGTAGATGTTCAAGATAAATTCTCAAAATTGATTTTCTCTAACCCAAGACAAATTTTTTGGAAATTTCTAGAAACGTTTGAGTTTACAATATTTTTTTAGGAAAAGTGGGTCTTCATTGAATGTATGTTTTTAGAACGTTTTTAGAAGCCAAGAGGGTGTTAGAATGAATTAGTTCGTTCGAGACCGCTCGATTGTATGAACAATGCTAATACCTTTCATTGTAGAATCCATACGGTGACAACGACATTCCAAGAGTGCCATCAGTTAAGTCGAAAAATTCGCCGGCAATCGTGATGTTCATGGCATCGTCATCCGGACCGAAAGCATTGCCGCGAGTATTGTTTACCCGCCACGAGTATCCGCGATACAAGTCATAAATCAGTAGTCCATTTTGATCCACGTCCGCCACGTACAGATAAGTATCGAGACACGTTTTTCCGACATCGACGATCGGCGTAACTAATGCCGCCTTCCCGTACAACACTTGGTCATCCGGTACAATGTATTTATGGATCAACTGATCGGTCGCAAGATCGAAGATTAGGATTTTCGTCGGGCAAACAGCCTCGCGGCCCGTGCGGCCAGTATCCACGACCCACAGGCGATTGCATTCGTCTATCTGAACAGCATATGTTCATCCATTTAACTTAACTTAAAACTTAATCGCTACACTAAATGTTGCTTAACTTCCTCTTTCCGTTATTACAAAAATGTTTATGGAATTCTGTATGGAATGATTATATAACGTTCCGAACGCATTAATATTTTAAAGAATTCCTGGCTATAATGTTAGCATGGAGAAACTTATCCATACCTAATGCATGGAAACTTTCTCATGCCTAATTTACCTTGTATAAATTGCACGTGTTGGAATATCTTTTCCAAAAGAGTATTCGCTTAACAGTAGCATGAAACTAACATACAATTGCCACAAAAAATAATCAGGACATTAATTTCTTGAATTATCTATGTTCATAACTATTCACTACAATCTGTATTCTAATAGCGTACTTTAAGAAGATTCAAATAATACATAGGTGAAGTGTATGAATCTGTTATAACGATCAGAGCACTTACATTTAACAGTTGATTTAAATTAAATTTTGTAAAAATTCCAAGCACATTTGCAACACAATAGCATTTTAAAATAAATGGTACTTCAAACTATTTTGAATGTACCTAATTTTAAATCGTAACACCATTTTGTACGATACCCTAAACATTTTTGATACACAGTAACATTTTCACTGAACAAATACTTCTAACCATTTCTAAGATACCAATTTTTAAATCATACTATTTTCTTCGGATACATCTAGTTACCCAAACTTCCTGACAATAGTAACTGCGACACTAGCGAGATACTGCGAAGAAAAGTTTCATTGGCAAAAAACCGTGTCACGAACGCGACTCGAGATTCCCTTCAAATTATGCTTATCATCGGAATATTTACCGCCAACCTATAAACAGAGATTATGCTGTTGCAATTGTTCGGTGTGAACCAGGACCAGTCAGGATAGGGTATCAGTAAAGGGCCACCGGGTCCTGGCACAGTTGACACCAAAGACAAGGTGATGGGCACACCTTCCAACCATTGTGGACTGGTTACAAATATGCGGCCGTATCGGTCAACGTCAACATCCTGTGTGAACGCATTTCCCAGCGTGAAATTCTTTCCAGTTAGGGGAACATTGGGCCACGTCCAATCCAAGTGTTTCCACTGAAAAGCCACTTCGAGGCCCCCTCCATTGGCACAATGCAGGGAACCGAGGATGAAAACGAAATTTAGAAACGACACCATTTAACGATATTTAAATAATTCACGGCACCGTTGATTAATCGTCGAACGAATTCAATTTCTTGCTTTCCACATAAGATCGAACTTGTTACCGCGGCGCGTAGCTAAAATTCGCGGAGACTCGCAGAACCCTGGATTCGATCGAGTTCGCGATCCAATGTGCACTGTTACACGGAGCAGTGCGGGAACATTCTTGACAGTGGAGGCACTACCACCAAGAACACTTGGTCACTTTCCCTGTTAATACGACTCGAAAGTGCGGTTCACCTTGAACTGGATATTGAGGAGCACCGCCCAACGTGTTTTACAATTCAGTGGATCATCAGGAAACGCTGATACACGGTAGGTTAGGTTCAAAGCAAGAACTAGTTACGTATGCTTCCTGAATAATAGACAAACGCAAGGACGTTTCCGCGAGCACCACACTTGTTACATCGCGAAACGAATGCATTACGTGCGTTGATCAAGGAACATGGGTACAGGTGCGTTTTATTAAATGCGTGGACTGAAAAACTTGTATCATTACTGAAGATAATTCTGTGCTAGAAACAGGTTTTTGATGTCTGCAGCACGAAGTCCATATATTCTTTGCACAGGGACGAATATTTTATATATTTCAGATTGGCATATTAAACATTTTCATGAGGTTCGAAAGAAATTTTTTTTATACTTGTCTATATGTATATGAACAACACAAATCTAGATTCCTTTCGATAGTACACAGGGTATAATTCTTGACGTTTCTTGAAATTTATCTAAATATAATATAATTAAATTATGCAACTCAATTAAAGGATCGATTTTATTTCCATTTTAATATTAAAGAAGGAAAAATATAATTCAATACCATAATTATTTTAATATTTTGAAATTGTTTCAAGTTGAAAATATTTCCAGAAATTTGTACATATTTGCTGAGAATACACATACATTAAGCATCGATGAATTGATAATTACTCTAACCATAAATATACTTTCAGAACGGCATATATACCATTCATAAATTAATAAACACCGATTGTTTCATTGCAGAAACGATAATGCGAATATTTGAAAACTATATCCTCTGTACCAAAAGCAATCGATGCGTTTCACTTGCAAGAGCCCAATTACTCTGCTGCGAAATTCTGCCATTAAAGTAAATTTATTATTTAAATTAATGTAATGCATTTCTATTGCAATTCTGAGTCGTTTTGAGATTAAATAAACTTTCAATTTCTGTAAATATTGGGTTGTTCTAAAGATTCTTTTTGTTTTTGCCTAATAAATGAACCGTACTAATGAAATAACAACAAATTATTTTACAATTCTAAGTTGGTGATAAATGATTTAAAAGATTGGCAATTTTAGGTAATTTTCAAAAATGACACTCCTGTAAAAATTCCTTTTTTCGACTTATGTCGCTTTTCTAATGATTGACCGATATACAAGCAAGTTACATATTTCTTGTAATTCCACAGTAGATTCAAATTATAATTAAAATTGAACACCGTGTTATCAATGGAACGCCTTTTCCTAAAATTTCCGAAACTTATTGCTAACCGCTAGAGCCCGTTATTCATGGAACGAAGAAACTTTATTTCCATACAAAACGGATTTAGAAGTGCGGGTCGTTTTTGCCGGCGTTATGAAAGTATACATCGAATATGCATAGGTATTGTCAAAAATGTTCGCGGTTCGCGCGTTGAAACGTCAATAACGAATGCTCACGGAATGTGGTCATGAACGCATTAACCACTGCGTGATCAGAAACTGGATCAGCTATTTGGAAGCAGTACACGCCCACGTGAAATAGAGCTGGAAACTATTTTCGTGCAAATTCTCGAACACGGGCATCGGTCGTTATGAATGCTCGCCTTCGATTCCGGCGTGTTCCGCGCTCGAATTAAAACTTTCTTATCCCGAGGCCCGAGCGGAATTGCGAGAACGTTGCCTAATCACTTACGTTTTTCGTGTCTTCGTTCCAGTACTTTACACGGCAATCTTATAATCGCCCGGTAATTGCCGCCGATTGTAATATGAATTGTGAAGCACGATATTCCTATGCATATACGGAACAAGCGATCAAAATTACACACAAGTTGCGGTGCACCGAGCGACCATATCTTTACAGTTATGTTCCGAACATGGTGCTATTAGTACGAATGCAAATTCCACGTTCCACGCAGAGATGCTGGAAAAGAGAGAACAACGCAATATTGCTCGTGGAATTTTTAAACGACTTATAAATAGTGAGACAATAATAAGTAATTTTCTGATTATTCATTCAGGAATCACATGACAAAAATTATTCGAGCATACAAAGTGTTTCTCATTCTAAGTATTTAAATTTTTATCGTGGAAAACATTATATTAACGATAACCACAAATGTATAAAGAAAATATTGTTTCATCCCCACGTATTCGTAACATTTTTTGGTCTATCGTCATTATCATCGATAGAATTATTAAAAGGTGTTATAATGCTTTATAATGTATTTTTTTGTAATTTTCGTATAGAGCCGGACAGATTATTGTACGTATTTATTGCAAATATGTGTAACTGGTTAGATTGATTGTACTGGTAAGTTTTGAATTCGTTGCTCGATCACGATTTCGGCTATGTAACGATAACGTTGATAACGTTGCAGATGACACGGTAATGGTGATGGGGGCTCTAACGCCTCAGAAAGTTAGGCTACGAAAATACATAGGACGTCAGCTCTATTCTTAAACCCCGCCTGTGCTAACACCTTTCTCGTCGGTAACTACCAGTCGCATGAATAGGTGGCAATACCCTTTGTGCTCAAAATGCATGAAGAGCAAGTGATAGCATTGATCGTCGACTTACACTTGCTTTACATCATAGTAGCACTAACAAGGAAACGTACCGAAATCGACGGTTTTGTTGTAGATCTGCTAATAAAAATGCTGGCACATATTCTTTTCATTAAGTAAAAACAATTTTTAATTTTAGTGTTGCGAAATATATTTTATCAAATGCTTCGCCAATTATTGTAACTGGAATAATAATTTTCTATCTACTTCGAGAGACTTTCGGCTAAAAATACAAGAAAAATTCAACTCTAATATGTACACTTTTGCGTTCAAAATTTTTCATGAAGCTTTAATAAATATTTTGATTATATTTATAATTGTAAAATGTATAAAAGATTGACCAGAAGTCGTGGAAGGTTTCGCTGATATGACGCGGGCAGTGACGTTGTTCCAGTGTTCAAGGGATTCATGTGTCGAAACGATTTTGTAAAAGTGTTACCTATGAATCACGCAATACTGTCATAATCTGTCCGTGCCTCGTTGCGGGTAGCGCTGAATTCTTTTTTACAGGTTTTCTCGATTTCAACGGTTAATTGCTTCACACGCCTTGCCGCGTATGGCCAACACAACTGTATTTGCTGAGGAGAAGTGGAAATCATAAATCACCTGGCTGGTCACGATTAAGCCGAAGGAGAAGACAAACGGGTGGTTAACCGGTTCTATCGTGAGCTGGAGGCACGGCCGGGCTCTTATTCCGTGCTAATAAAAAATGAATCACGTTCTATCATTGTGATGGATTATATATAAAGTAGAGGCCCCACGCTAAAAATTTGTGTTATAGGACATTTGGCGATTTCTTTGAGAACATCGGCGCCTATCGTTACGAAAAATATTCTAAGCTTATCTCGCATGTTATCTTGTATTTATGTTTCACATTCGGCAAATTAGATTAATGATCTACAAATTAATTTGCATTGAAAGTGTCACTAGCATTAAATTCTTCATTCGGTGATATTTGGATAGATGGCTTATACTTAACTTCACATTAATTCCTCATATGATTTAATGCGTTTAAAATGTTACAATATTTGTAAACTTTGCAGTTACAAATTTTATCAGGAGTACTAATTCGGTCACTATCATTAAGGAAACTATTATCAGCCTGTCTTGCATGCTACTGTTTTTATTTCTCACACTCAGGCATTTGATTGATGATCTACAAATTCATTCACGTTGAAAGTACTGCTGGTATGAAATTCATTACACGTCTTAATACACGTGAAATATTACTGCATCAAATACTGAATTCTTGCAACTCACATAATTTCTACGGTGTCTAATAGGATTATGTAAGGTGAAATTGTTGAGATACTGTATGCAATATATCACAAAGGATTGAAAATCATACTCGAAGCGACTAGGAATGTCTAAAATGTGTAAAAAACGATTAATGTCTTCATTATTCCATTTAAATAAAAAATGAATTTCAGGTTGTGCGATCCTTGGCATTTGCTTCTGACCACTTCTTGGTGAAAGGTAGCGAATATAATATTAGCCAGTGACCTTGGCAGAATTTTTTTAGCCACTTTAAGCAATATTGGAATTGACCAAATAACAATAAAACAAGTAAATGATGTGACCCAAATACCATGGACTACTAGCACGAATATATTTTTTAGCTTGTATTCCATGCATAATCGATTTATTTTTTCAAACTAGATATTACTAAGGTTAAAAATATTATTTGACTCATGAAAAGTATTACATTGTGTCTCAAGAGCGTCACACGCTTTCCAACTACCTATGTGGGAATATTCTTCCTAGAAAGTGATTACAAAAAGTATTCCAGCAATTAAGCCGTGTAATGGATTACGCAGTCGGACATGCAAGACACTAATGGCTCAATCACTATTTTTAAAGACCATTGAACAATCACACTAACGAAGGCTCTCGTATAAATTTATATATAAAAGTAGTGTAAAAAACCTAGAAAGTGAAGTAGATTAATTCGATGTATTGCGAATTAGTCGTTCTAAAATACAAGAGAAAAGAATAGAAAATTACTAAAATTATTTACTAATAAGTCTGATCTTATTTTTAAAAATTTTAGATTGTACTTCTAATAATTATGTTTGTTCAGAATGATTTCAGGACAACAATCCGTAAGAGAAAGTTAATTAAAGGTTTGTTACGCTGAATCACGAGTTTGCGTTGCATTTTCTGAGTTTGAATACATGTAAAACAATTAGTCTGGCTTAATGGATTGTAAATATACTTCAACCAAGTTCGTTGTTAGAACAAACAATGGGCATTGAACGCAGATTGCTGACCTCGTTTTAACATGTATACGTATATTAACGATCGTTCTTTATTTTTATTTAGAAAAAAATTAACACCACTTTGCATTCAAATAGTAAGTGCAAATCTCTAATTAAATACACACGACCAATCCAGCACACTGGTGAAAATCACTCTAATAGAAAAAGAGAACATTGCGTCGCATATTTTCACCACACGATCGCTGTCATGCTCAATCCCCTTAACGAAACTCTTCAGCAGATCGTATTGAAACTTCAATCTGTCGAAGATATACACTCTCCACACTTTCTCCGTTACGGTTAATGGAAAAAGGGGGAAAAAATAAAGCAATTTACGGCGATACTGTTCGTTATTCCCAGCGGCTCGAACTTCCCGAACTGCCATTCCGTCGGAAGCTCGCGTCGCACGATTTTATATCGACAAGGGACGAGAGAAAGTCCCGCAAGATGCGTCTCTCTCTCTGGTTGAAACAGTTCTTCTTCTTCTTCTTAAACTGAGTTTGGTAAACCCTCGTACAAGTTGAAGTTCTGACCGTGCGGGTGGCGTCGAAGTGGCGTAAGAGCGAAGGCGTCGTAAAAGTTCGGCGAAGTCAATTTTGCAGTTGAAGTTGGTAATGCGATTTGTGCCGGAATAAATAGTTCGAGTGGGGTGCACCCTGTGTGCACCCCCTCCCTTCTTGCTACACCTCGTTTCTCTTCGGTGTCTGACCCATGGACCAATCCATTCGAGTTTGGTGTCACGGGCACGTCTGTTGGACCTACTGAACGTGACAGTCTTACCGGAAGAAGTTTTACGTAGCTACCCCGTAGTCGACGACTGGCAACCTAACGAAATAAGGGACTCATTACTTCCGGAAAATTGCCAACTAGTTATGTCCTGACGTCGTTTGAATAATGAGACCGTCGCCAGAACGACGTCTTTTATTCTTCGTCCTTTTCTAACGCGAAGACATTTGCTCGCAACTCATTGATGGTACAAACTTTTATTTCTTCATAATATATTACAAGCATACTCTGCACAGTATACTCGAACTACGAATATATGGGAAGACGAGTTGGGTGATTTTCAACCAGCAGATTTAATAAAAATACGAACGTCAACGAAAATTGGCATCAGTCACCGGCTTAGTCGAAAACATCCTCTCTCAACAGGTAAAATAATTACGCGTCCGCAATTTCGCATGAGTTTTACCAAGGGATCTGGAAAAATGCAAACGCGGGCGATATTTGCAGTGAAAAACGATAATTCGTTTTTTTCTTTGGCTGAATCAGCGATTCCTCGCCACCGTCTCCCACAGCCCGCCGGCAGATCTTCGTTGCGTTGTAATCCTACAAATGAAAACTTATGCTAATTAAACCGTTAATAGCGGCTGCGCGTATAGGTAACGACCACGGTGGTTACTTAAGCCAGAGAAAATTAAATGTTCAGAGAGTCTGCGTGCGTGTAAACAGCGATCTTTTCCTCCGCTTACGCGTACGCGGGTGAAACGATCGGCCGCCATAATAATGGGGGCCCTTTATTAATGAATAACTTTTCTGGTTCAATCGCGACCGAACCGCCGCGCCTACTTGCTAATTTTTTACCTCCGAAAAAACCCACCGCGTTGCATTCCTCGTTTCGTTTTCCAGTCGGCCTAAGTAATTACCGGGCGGTTTTTTAATCGCGACGGGAATTAATGCGAAGGAAAGGGCTATTTGTTTCTGTAACGAGTCTCGCGATTAAAGACGGAAAAGGGGAACTATTTACCCGCCTCTATCCCTCTGCGCCGCGGTTTTACTGTTTCGAGCGTAACCGGCAAAAGGCCACCGGGAAATAACGACGGTCAGAGGTAAGAACGAATTTGAATAACACCATTCGCTGCGTTAAGCACCGAGACTCGTGTTAACATGTCAGACACGAACCACGTGCTGCGTTTATTACAGCTGTCCGTGCGCGTTGGTCGAACGACCGCGCTCTGTCGATTCTTCGCTACCGAACTTTAAATAAACCTGCAGCCACGCGGAATTTTGGGAAATTACCTCGGCTTAGTTTCCATAAAGCCTTCATTGTTTCGCTAAATTTTATCACTGTCGCTGGTAATTGCTGCTCTGCGGATTTTGCGCATTTAGGACAGAGTAAGTCCAATTTAAAGCAATAGTTGCATGGGTTAAAATTAGTTCACAGTATTTTGAGATAAATGTGAAATTAAGACGTTGTATATTTTATATATACTGTGCGAACTATTTTCAAAAAAATTCCACAGAGTCCACGTTTCGAATGAGACTTGTCAAAAAATTTCCTAATTTATTCGACACCCTATAAACTGTAACCAAAATTGTATATTTCATGTTTAACCATATAAAATTCATATAAGAGTAAATCACTTTCGCTCCAATTACCACGAAAGTACAAAATTTGTCCATAAATTCGCAGCGTAATGATAATCCATTTCTCCAAACACCGCATCCAAGAATTGAATTGCAATGTAATTACCGGGTTCGAGCGGTTCTTACGATATCCGTTCTTGATTAGTCTCGCGCCGTTAAATTCCCAAATGAATTTCAGGGGTTCCGGGCGGACGCATCTCTGTTCGGTCGTGGGTTCGGCAAACTCGCGAAAATAAATAGAGGTGAAGTTGTTAGGACAATCAGTAGGGAAGGGATTAGGGCCGTTTAACCTCCACAGTAACGTTAGTAAGAGGAGCGTCGCGTCGCGGCATGCGACACACCGACACGGTACTTTAATTATCGGAAGTGCTCAGTCGCATGGCCCGCCACTTTCTTTTTTTCTCTCTCTCTGTGGAATAGGAAGTAGAAGGAATCCCGTGGAGAAGAAAGAAGAAAAAGAAAGAGGAACGAAGAGGAGAAGAGAGGCTAGAGGCTGCTACCGCGTCCTGTTTTGTCTGTAATTTTTCTTCCGGCCGCGAGACACTGCGACGTCGCTTATCTCATGTTAGTCAAGTAGGATTACTGTACCGTCACCTGAATCTTGTAATGTTTTGTTGCGTGCGAAGAACTGCATTTCGTCGCTCGTCGTCGGATAGAACCTTTGCCATTCCTAGCCCACGAAAATCCTTCCTTTCGACCCGTTTTCTCTCGACGCGCGCGCTCGGCCCCCGGAAGAGCGACGTTTCGCTAACAAGAACCTGAAAGGATCTCCCGAGTAAGATCGAGGGTGATTTATCACCGTAACCCCGTGGCCCTGCGCATTTTTCCTATCCTGTCCGCGTATCTCTCCTTTTTCACACTATCTTCTTGCACGTCTGAACCGTGCTCGCCGCTCTGCTCGCCGACCGGGCGCAATTGACTATTGTTGCGCGGCCAGCACCACCCGATATATACCTGGGGATGCTGAAAGGATTCCTTGAATACGAAAACAACATTATTTATGCCCGCCGGGTACATCGACAAGGTGACAGCAATAAAAGTAGGGGGGACATTAATCACGGTATCGCGCAGTTTATGTCCATTGAAACAGCCTTCCTCTCTCTGTGTCTCGTCTGCCTCTGTCGAATTGAATTACGCCCCGCGCTGATCGTTCCGGCATCTATCAAACGCAGACACGCTTTGATCAGCGCATCCAATCGTGTGTCTGCGCAAGGTCTATAAACCCGATTGCCGGTAAGATGCGCCGATCCTGCATCGGAATGCCGATTCGGCTTAATTGTGTTCTGTTTTGGGATACCCCGTCGTCGAACAGGCTGCAAGGAATTGAGGCGATAGCTACTCGCACAGTCGCTCGCAAAAGTTTACAGGGAAACGATTGTTGGGTGCGTAGGGTCTGCGGGTCTTTAAGCAAATTTTTAAAGCTGCTATTAAAATGCGAAGTTTAAACGGAACGCGAAAATTGAGGAGCGGGTTGCACTCAGAAGGGAAACCGAAAATTGCGGAACGGGTTGCCTTCTGAAGTGGAACCGAAAATTGAGCGACGTGATGATAGTGGGTATTTTTCAGAGAGAGAGGGGGGAGAGAGATTTAATAGGTTAATTGATGCTATGTAGTCTTAGGCCGGACCGATACCAGTTCGGGGGCAATCGCCGATCTTCGGTGACAATCGGTCGCAAGGGTCCGACCGCGGCTTCATAATATACGCGAAAGTCAAAGTGAGCACACGTACTTTTGGTGATCTCCGTTCTTCCGGTTTCTGAACTTGTGAACCGCGTCGGTTGTTATCGGGGGTTGGAAAGTGTACAACACAAAGCAGGAGGAGCTGGTTCGACTTATCATATCAAGTAAACTAAGGTAAGCACAGAGCAGAGACGTTATTAATATTTTTTACTAGGTACGTTTTGTTGTATTTTAAATTAATTCTCATTTCAAACAATCAGCAATACGTAAAAACATGTAGACTTTCTACAATTAAAAATTTGGAAATAGAGATTTGCTCGGATTTTGCATTAAAGCAAACAAAGTCTTCAATTGAATTTAAAGAATTTGGTAGGCTCATTAAACTTTTATAATAGTGACATTTTAATAACTCGATGCTCTGTATTTTGAAACCTTTCATAAGACAACAATTTTAACTATTTAACTCGAATTATTTACCAGATGTATGCATTATTTTTTGCTTATGAAACTTGAATTTAGAATAGCTAAACTTCTGCAAGTGCAAGTGCATGAGTCAAACCTTTTTTTATATACGTGATAATATGGTACTACTAGTCGGTTTCGTAAATCGTACAGGTTTAAACCTATATTTAGGTTTGTGACACACCTTTGAGTAGTTATTAAATAAATTTAGTGATTTTCAAAGAAGAATTAATTTTATTTTTAATGTTTTACTATTTAAGTGGTTGGTACCTACTACATTAGAGACCAGTTAGTATGATTGGTGATTCCGGTTGCTAAAATCGTAACTCCTGAACACGGTTTCAAAAGTCAATAGAATATTAAAACATCGTGCCAGTTTGATCTATTTGTGAAACACGTAGTCACTTTATTCTAGGAAGAACATATTTTAGCCTCGTGACCCACTGGTGCAATATTAGTAACTTTCCCTTATACATAAAAGTGTATGTTTAGAAAAACAACATATTCTGTAAATATTAGCTATCTTGTGCTAAATAAGATTACACATGTTCTGTATAACTGACAATTTTCCTACAATTAATTAATTTCAAAATCTAAATAAAAATTACCAAATTTATTCTACAGTAACGCAATGCATATGAAAGTTTATAAATCATCATGTTATAATTATTAATAATATTCTAGTAACAAATTCTAATTTGATTTTTGTCATTTCACGTCACGGCTTAACTAATACATAATACAATAACCACAAAGTGACCGAAACCTCCTTTGCGCCAGTCTGTTATACATATACATGTACAGAATATTCCGATCCAGAAAGCCGTGTGTGAATTTCTGACTGACTGTACACATATTCTGCTTGACTCTCTGCACTATGCACTCGAAAATTCGATTGAGAAAGCATAACCATGACTGGCAAGTTTCGCTTCAAGGATTTATTTCGTAGATTCGTTTAAATGTTCGTATAAAACCGATTATGCAGAACGTTCTAGTTATTAATATTGCTGCAGAATTCATTTAAATTCAGTACTTTTGTATAAAAACAACTTTCATATGTAAATCGTTTTAAGCAAGTTCTGGACCAACTGTCCAATTTAGTGAATGGTTGACTAAAACCACCTAAACCTGTTACATCACAAAACCGGTAATAATTTCAATACAATTTTTGTATAAAATAACATCCAAAGAATTCGTTTACTATTCATTCAAATTAACTAAAAGAAAAGCGAAACTCTATGTTAAATATATTTTTCCAAAATTTGTGTATACACTACAACCGCGCAAACGTTTATTTTCCACTGTTGCATAGGCCCTTACAAAAACCACGTAACAGAAAAGCCTTTCACGTCGACGCGGCTTGAAATTTGCGCCGTCGAACGGTACACTCGCCAAAGCGTCGCGTCGATTAGAAAAGTCAAAGTTAAAATTAACGCGTTAGCATTCGTCTCGACCCTTTCGAAAATGAATACGTTGTTTATTCGTCGAACGTACCTAAGCGCTTTCTCGCGCTTTATTTAGTTAAACTTTGAATGTTGATTTACGCGTCAGTGCTGCAGCATGTAAAGCTGGGTCGCGCGCGCAATGTGCAGTTCTCTCTCGCCCTGGAGTCTCGGTAAAACGGGTTCGTTTCAATCGTCCTTAATCGAGTAAGTTCGCATATAGTTGTTTGTTCTCCTCCTGTCGCCATGGCTATTTCACGTGTGACCCACTGGAGTACAATGGCCGCTGCTCTTTCCCCTGGTCGCTCGAATGTCAGCAGCCAGTGTCTGTGTAAATACGATACCGGCCCTCGCTTTTCGTGCTTTCAAGCACACTTTCAAAAACGAGGAAAGGCCAAAAACGAGAGAGGGGCGGAGGGACCACGGCGCGAGCGAAACAGCAGCGCATATAGATGAAAACAGAGTACATAAGGGAGAACGCTCGAAGCCTGGTTGAAATTGCACCGCTTGGTTTTCAATTCACAGAACGTACGACAGAACGCTGCCCAGGAAAAAAATACTAGGTTAAAAATAATACAACACGCCGCGCCCGGTATCTCACCGCGGCTATTTTTCCATTGGCCCGGGAACAACGTCGCCCTTTTCATTTTTACGCTGACCCAGTCCTTGCGAGACTCGTGAAACATTAATTTCCATATCGCCACGATTTTCACTAATTAATTTCACCCTCGGCTAAGTTGATACAATGAAAAATTGTTAACGCGAATTATCTTCTTCTAAAGAGAAAAATATATTTCTCATAATTAGAGCTTAAAATTGTCTACACCCCAGGATACATAAATGACGAAGTAGATGCCACGTAAGTCATCATAGCTATTTTTCTATTGGGACTGGAACACATTTCTTTTAATTCTTACACCGATCGAATTGCTCCAGGTTCCGCGAAACATTAATCTTAATCTTGCCCTGATTGTTACAAATTAATCTGACCCTTGGTTAAACTAATACGATAAAGATTGTTGTTCAAATTCTTTTCTTTAAAATAGGAAAATACAAGGACATACGGTTGACTGTATCGATCAAAAATGAAACAAAACGAAATTAATGGGGAGTATGTCACCGGAGCTATTTTTCCATTAGACCGGGAACAGCGACAGCCTTCTAATTTTCACGCTGACCTAGTCTTTGCAGGCCTGAGGAAACATTAATCCTCATTTGCTCCTGATTGGACCAAACTAATTTGTCCCGTGGTGTCAAACTGATGTAATGATGAAAAATCTGTCCCTGGTTTTCTCAAACTAATTTCTCCCTCGAGGTCATACTTATACTATCGCAAAAAATCTAGTTCAATTTGTAAACTCTTCTAGGAAGCAGGAAAATGAAACTTCTGTTTGTTAAGACCTAGGGTATCTATTTTTGTACATACAGGGTGTGCCAAAACTAGTATAGGAGCGGAAAATGGGAAGTTCCTTGGGTCATTTGAAACGACTTTTTCTTTTACAAAAATGGCGTCCGCAGCTTTGTTTAGGGGTTATTTAGTTATTTGTTTAGATCTCTCTCTGATTAGTCCGTGTTTTTCGTTAATAATTCCTAAACAAAGCCGCGAACGCCATTTTTGTAAAGGAGAACGTCGCTTCAAATGACCCAAGGAACCTCCCATTTTCGGCTCCTAGGGTAGTTTTGGGACACCCTGTATATCACAATGCGGATTGATTAAATAGCAAAACCTTTAATTCAGTTATAAATGACAATGTGTCAAAGCGAATAAAACACCAATCACTCGAACAGTAATCGATCCGAAAGTGGATACAACATTTCCAAAACAAATAAATTTCCATGTACCAGAACGGAAAAGTTTATTTGAAAATCGTGAAACATGACAGAGGGAACGAAGAGACGTGTAAAAACAGTTGGATCGAGGAGCTTCGTGGGGAATCAGTCGGGCAATCTGCAGATGCTTGCGGGTTAGGTAGGTGCGAAGTCTCGCATGGACATCTTATTAGTATAATCATTGATTCAAAGTTCGTTACAGGGCAACGATCGATAATGGATTTCGGGCGTGGAGTGAGGAGGAGGGTTAACTTATGGACGAAGGCTAGAATCGGCAGGACGGAGAAAAACGGGGTGGCTTGATTGCTAGGCGGATCGCAGTCGGTGATTTGAGGCAATCTACCGGGTTCTTGTTACTCCGGACGACGAGTAATAACCGTAATGGGAGTCAGTCTTCGAAGGTAACTATCCTTCTTTCGAATCTCTCGTTCGATCTTATTGTCAAATCCACCGGAGAGTCTTGCCACTTAAATCAGTCTACCATGCGCGTGATTTGTAGAAAGGTTCTACGGGACACACAGACCGTTTTTAGCAAATGAGTCGTAAAGTCGCGGGCGCGATCGTAACCGGTACCGCAGGTTGTCGTGTACAAAAGGAAAACACCGTGTCTGCTTGATCAACGCAATTAATGGCAGCATAGTCGCCATTTCTTTCAATCCGATCGAAGTGATTCCGGTTCTTCCGAGATCTTCAAATAGCCGAATAAAGAGTTCCTCTTTAGAGTGTAGTACACTCTTCATTTCATCCTCCTAGAGAATTTATACTTGATTTAAATTTGCTTTAATTGTACAGAGATAAATTAATCCGTTTCATTCACTTATTCTTTTTACTCCTACTTATAAATTGTTTGTATAAATTAACACTAAACGTCTTAAAACAATTGCCATGAATAATTCAATCATCAATATTCGTTCAACATTTTCAAATTTGCAACATTTATTATGAAACAGTGTCTTCAGTTTCCTAACTGCTACACCATCTAAAATCATTTCGGAGGAAAATGAACAGTGTTTTTCAAAAGTAGAGGCTTCAGGTTTTACAATGAGTCCAGTCTTATGATTGTGCTATTTGCTTTTTCAAAAGTATCACAATTTAGATATCAACAACTTTTCGAGAATCGTTTAAATATTTTTTAGTTCTACTGTAAATGTTTAAATGAATAAGTTGTTATATTTTTGATGTTGTCAAATTGTACATGGTGGTTAGACCAATTAATTTCTTTACATCGTTTGCATCGATTGCCCGCGTGAACTCGCGGTGAAAAAGGTGGAAAATGGAAAAGGGAAAATCTTATTGAGAATCATCGCGCGACCATTAAAGCGTTTATTCGCGTTTCCATCGAAACTTTCCTTACCTGTGCGACGAATCAACCTGAATAAATAATATGCTGTTATTGTGCTGACATACCGCAGTCTGTCAACTATGTCAGTATTGCCGGGAAAGTTTCGACACAGGCCTGCAGGTCTCCCAACACTGCATAGCTGGCTCGAAACTATTTCCGATATAATTCTCCGGCCGAAGGTACAAAAGTAGTAACTTTTACGTTTCTAGTACCGTTATTTTCATAACAGCGGATGACGTCGTCTGTGCAAAGACCATTGAGAATACGAAAACTATTCGCATTGTTAAGAAGATCCCGCAGACGTTTCAGGTCTTACCGTAAAATGGAAGCGGACGAGAGGCTTTCCGCGTTCCTTGACAACCCTCTTCTACCCGTGGAAAATACTTTCTGATTAAATTCCTACCTTAGCGGGGATGGTTCACGAAGCATCGAAAAGAGAAAATAAATAAAGGTACGGAGACGTCTCAAAGCAAACAATTTATCCCCGTGTAAAAATTAATGCACCCAATGGGCATCCGAAAGTAGTTTCCATTACATCTTTTATAATCAAGTGCTTCAAACGTTTGAATATTTATTCTACTTCAGTAAACAACTCTGTCCCTGCACAGTTGTCTATCTCCTATTCAACACTTATTAAACTAGACTGCAAATCTTCAGATATTTCTACTTCATTGTTAAACAAATTTTTCAAAACAACGTGGACGTTAATTCGTAACGAAAGCCACATTCACAATTACAATCTTTTTTCCTGAATATAGAAATCTTTCCGAATATGTTCACGCAATTTATCATGTTTCCTGCGAATATCTTTTAAATTACGACGTTTATGAACTGCTTCACATCTACTGGAGTTGAATGGTAATTCATTTCGTTTGTCACGTGATTAATACAGAGCTGATTTTAAATTCCAATGAAGCCGTTTATTTCACCCAGTGCCGCATACGTATACATGAGTGCGAGAAACGCATAAAATATCTCGGAGAGCCCGTCTACCAAAAATTCGCGATGGATAAGCGATTCGAAATTCACTACAAAAACAGCGACGTCAGAGAAGTTTGTCGTCTGACAAATAGCTGATCGCGGTGAGCGAGCATCGCCGAAGTCATTGGGATGGAACCATTAACCAGCGATCAGAAAAAGCTGAGAGTGGACAAGCTGAAAAAGAAGGCAAGAATCTATCTGGCAGCTAATAAACATCGCTCTTCTACACATAGGTTTCGGTGTCGCTTGATTGTACGACGCGATAAAAGAAGAATAGTCAGGAATGAGAAAGAAAGAAAGAAAGAGAGGGATGAAGAAGATTGTGCGAATGCGGAAGAGGGATTGAACGATGTCGGGGACCGGCTCTAAACAGTGCAATCAATCTCTCCTTAATGAACTCTTAATTATTTCGAGGACACGGCAGAGCGGCAAAGGCAACTGCCCGTATAATGGAGGCGCAAAGTGTGCGCAACCGGAGTTATACGCAGCTGCGGTGAACCGGTTGTCGGTGTAGGAAAAGAGCCCGCGGTCTGGAGGTGGTACTATTAGATAAATATAGGGAGCAACAGCGCCACGAGGGAACCAACGAAAATGGAAATAAAGGGCCACTCTGCAACTTCTCGCTCCCGTGTGCAGCAGTCTGCTGAGAGCGAACAGAGACCGCGTTTCCGACACGAAGCTCGGACCGCGTTCCTTCCACAGCCAGGGCTAACCTATCCAGCGAAGGAACACTTAAGCCCGCGTCTTTCTCTGTTCAACTTAGGACTCACAAATGCCTATTTGATCCCCTAAACGTTATCACCGGGAGCGAGTTTCATTAGCTCGTGCATCCAGGAATTCGCGCAGTGTTCAGTGGTTAGATTAAAAGTGACTAGTTTCTACTCCATCCCGAAGTAACAGACTCCTTTGATCGGGACATTTCATGATTATTTTGGAAAAATACGCTGGGAGTTGTTAATTTACCGAGAATCGTGACGCATCGCGAAGATGATCATCTTCGTTTGCTTCAACCGGAAGTAACTCATTACTCGACCAGGCGTCGATGAAAAATATTTATTGGCGCGATAAGAAACGGGTATTGGAAACGTTCTGCTGAAATATCGTTGTCGCATATTTCTTTCGGTCCAGAGATGTATATCCTCGGACGATTCACGAGAAGTTTACATTGAACGTCGCCGCGTTTCTGAAGTTAGGGAGGGCTGCGGCAAAACAATGATTTTCGTCGGGTTGTCCGTCGTGCAGGAATGATTACGCAATTTTCGCGGCCGGTGCAGCCTCGCTCCGTTCGCGAACGAGAGACGGAAAAATGGAAAAACATTGCGGGCCCGGGTCACGAACAGCTTATAATATACACCGTGGAAATTACGCGGGGCCGCGCGACGACATAACTTCGAAAATTACGCGGGTAGGGTACTGAAAGTTTGCGCGATCTAACTACTACGAAGTCGGTCCACGGTACGGCCCTTATTCACCGCCCTCCTGGGACTTGGCCACGACCACTATTATCCCTTAGAGGGTTGGTACCGGCTTACCCAACGTGTCGACGAAAAAGTCCTCTTTAGGACGACGCAATTCACTGAGATACGTCGACTCTGATACACCCTGCGCCGTTACAGACAAAATTTTATTCAATATATTACTTGCTAGACTAGACTTTCATCCTCGAAAATTAAGATGTCCGACAAACGTATATAATTTCAATGTCAGTTTCAATCTGGTACACTTAACCCTTCAGTGCATAGGTAAAATCGTTAATGTATACAAGTTGTGTTTATGCATTCATGGAAAGAATGAATAGGTACAATTTGAAACGGCAAAAACGTTGAAAGTTTTTAAAAACACTATTATATTATCTTCAACCTATTGAATATAGTTTCTTTAAATCGAATTGATTAAAATTTCAACAGATCAAATGAATCGTTGGAGTTAAACATTGCCCGGATAAATCAACTTCCATGACATAGAACTATAAGAGTGTCCTTCGTACATATCGTCCGTACGCGGTTAGCACGTATAATTGATAGCTGGTTTAATGAATTGGATAACTAGTTTATTAAGTAGTTAGAGTAATTCACGATGCACCAGAAGCGCATTGTGCGGTATGATTTACTCGGCTTGCTCGTATGTCCTCGCAGCACCTTAACAGAGGAGAGTCGATTTGAACTTTCGCTCAAGCCGCTGGTGTACAATTATTCATGCTCGTTGTTCTGTGCTCGCTAAATGCCTCGCTAATCATCATATTCGCCCCGGAAAGTTGCGTAAAGTATTCCGTGCAGCGTGTGGTGAACACGAGAGAGAAAGAGGGACAGCCGAGCCAGATAGCGTATTGATAAGCACGAACCAGTGAACTGTTTGCATGCCAATAAATCCGCTTCAACGCTTTGGTCGCCAATATTGACATTTCCGCGAAAGGTGAAACCGCGAAGTCGATGTATTACCACGTGATTAGAGAGCTTACCGTACAAACGCTGGTACCACTGGTACCATTTTCATGTGTGAAAGCGAAGCAAATAAATGTCTCGCTGAAAGACGCTCGAGAAATGAGCTGGAAAGTGTGACACACTGGACGATTACTATCCAAGCATGTAACGATGTGTACGCGTCTGAGGTGGTTATCAAAGCGGAAAGCTTCGGGAATATTGGTTACCATTTCTCTTTCGAATAAGTCACTTTACAATCGAAAGTTATCTGCAATTCTAGTCTTATCATTAGTAGAAATGTTGGAACAAACAAAGAAAAATATTGCTAAAATCATAGAAAGTTTGGAAGAACGTAATATGTATCTATACAACGATTACAAGGAAAATGGTCCTGATGCTAAACTGACCTACGCTAAATTATTCACATCATTTCATTTTTGTGTTAGCGTTTCATATTTTACATAATTCATTTACTGCAAGTTTCAGCTAGAGAACATAACAGCAGACGAATATTTGTTACAGTCTGAAACTTCTAGATCACATTGGCTATCTGCGATTAGCAATAGACGGTTAAAGCAGAATGTTTCATGACCTATGCATATGTAACGGTTCAAACTTAATGTTCCGCTGCTACCGGTTGCATTACCGTAATTAAGATCTTTCGTATTCCGCCATACATTCTTGACCGCCCAAGAATGCAAGTTGCTGCAGAATGTGTACAACGCAATGGAGTTCGCTGAAGAATCCCTACAATTAATTTATCGAGGCTTTTCGTAATTCTAAAAAATTTCATCGTACATAGAACGCTATAGCAGACTAAATATTACAGAAAACGGGTAACTTTTCCTCCGGGATCGTATGAGGGTTAAAACACTAGATTTCCACGGAGAGCGCGCTAATTAACATGTCCCATCTGTCGGAAAGTTTTAATCGCGAAAATTCTTTCGGCGTTTAAGCTCGCAGAACTTGGGAAACTCAAGGGGGGGCAGAAAGATAACAGAGAAACAGTGAGCTCTTTCTACAGTTGATTTCGGATCTCGGGAGTTGGTTGTATCGTTCGCCACGGAAAGAACGATCCTCCGCTGTTAACGAGAATCCCGTGAAACTTCGATAAGGATGATGATGTCGAGTTGGCGAAAACAGGGTACCGCGCTGCCCGCGGACGGGATCCGAACGACAATACGGAAGAGTGAAAAAAAATTGACGACCGTTTACGTTCCATGATGCTGACCCAAATTTCACCGCAGAGTTTCCGCACCGTTGACGCAGCAAACGTTGCCAGTGTCCGTCTGCGTCCCACCCCCGCGTCATTCCGTTCGCTATTGCGATCTCCCCGATTTCTCGCCGCTGATAAAATCGAACCTCTCCCCACCTGAACCGTAATATGCGAATGTACCGGGGGCAGCGCGATTATGATAACGCTCTTTACGGTCGTCCACAGCGAAACTCGGACGTCTTTATAATCGGCGATTCACGATGTCTCAGCAAATCGCTGAAGTTCTCGCTCGTTGGAGCGAGGAAACAACCGGGGTCGTGTTTTCCTTCGCAACTCGCGGAAAGTTCGCAACTCCGAGATCAAATAGCGTCGCTCTTTAAGGTGTTCGACATGGACTGTGTTCGCCCTGCATCCTGACTGACATTCAATATTCTGGTTAATATTTTGTAGTATTTGTACTATTTCTGAATGTTTAACATATAATGAAGTGAACTTTAGTTAAATGCTGTAACTTCTCCCCATTTTTAAACAGTCTCGAAAGAAGTAATTGCCTCAATAAAAAAGGGAGGGATTGTGAAAATATCATAACTCAACATTTCCTTTAAAAAATTTAAGATCACCCTCATGTTTAAAAATATTACAGATACCATTAAATTACTTGCAAAAGACAGTACAATTTTTTTCCAAATTTCACTATTTGCAAAGGAAACGCTGGTCAGTGTTAGCGTGTACACCCTGTTCGTTATTTTAAGGGAAATATTTCATTGTTTTTCGTTGTTTTTCATTGTCAACAACGTGCGTACAAATAGTTTACAGATACAGTTTTATAATGTTCGAAGCATTCCAAATATCGTTTCCCAACGAACACGAAGCGAACTTGCACTATACGGATCGAACGTAAATTCTTTTAGTTGACGTTCGGAGGATGAACTATAGCTGTTGGAGTAACAGTCACCAATTTCTGTCATTTTATTACGTTTCCTAGTTTCGCGTCGCGTCGACATAGTACGAATCAGATTTTTTTTCGGTGAGGAAAAAAAAAGATAAAACCGTTTGGGTAGGCAGATGTGCGCTTACAGGGTCGGGAAATATTTCGCTTACATGGAAACAGCGAGTTCGCGTTGAACAATGTGCTTTTAGCCTGGTCGAATAAAATGTTACGTCAGCCATCGAACGTTCATCGGAAACCCGGCCTCGTTGGCTGACGGATATCGAGGCTGGTCTGCTAGCCGATAACGAAATTATCTTAATCCGGGGCCGATCGATTGACAGTTAGTCGATTGCACAGCATTGGTAGATGGCTCTGAGTTGTACGGACTGACGGCAGCACCGTGTCCATTATGCGATACACATGAAATCGATGTGTATTTTGATGCCCCGAAGTCCACGATAATGTCCCCATTGAAAGACCGACAGTCAAGTCTCATACCAAAGGCGCAACAACCAGAATGCACCGCTCGCCGGTGCACTGAATAGTTCATGAACGCACTATCCGCAGGCTCTTAACATAATGAAACGTATGTTACATGGCGGTTGCGCGGAAACTATAACTTCGCGGATTTTTATATATATTTCACTCGTCAACACGCAAAGCTTTAAACACTTCAAAATCTGTACACAATCATTTAAAGAAGAGACTTTTCTAGTACTTTTTATTGTTGATTCTTTTAATGCTTCAAATGGTTTGTTTGCTATCGATGTGACTACGCAGTTCACTTTATTATCAATTGACAACACAACTCGTATGTAGTATATAATTAAAAGAAAATTGGTAACGAGACTAAAACTTTTTTTCATACACAAGAGTATCAGTAACCTTATTTATCTCATTAACAACAAACTCGTGGACTTCTATATGTATATTCCATTCATTAAGGAACTTACACACTTCAAAATTGTTTCAAATATTCTAAACATGGCCCTTCTTTATTTTTGTTATAGTATTAGTAACTTTATTTACATAGTTATTTGTCATATGATATATTTTTTGCAAGTTCATTAGAATACGAAGCGTTATAATTAGTCTTTATTTTCGGTTTGTTAAAATCAATAAAGCAAGAAAGAAATTCCCATTTGGTTTCAATTTCTTACAATTAATGCAAATAGTTTTTATTTTGCGTAAAGACCGACATTTTGTAAACTAAAGGATACTTTTAAAATGACCGAAATTGTCCTCATTTTTTAAGTATATCTTTATTAATTTATTCGCTGCATTTTTTATACTGCGTTTAGATTATTTATACAGTGTTGAAGTAAAGGAGTGTAAGACTTAGCAAAATTGATTGAGTAACAGTGCAGGATATACAATTATACTCGAAATGGTTCTCGTTTTTTCTCATCATTAGAAGACACAAATGTAGATGATACTGCAAAACATTCTGATTAATTGCCATAATGACAGAACTAGCACTGCAGAAGAACGTAATGACACGTTCGAAGTACTTTGAGTTTTTATCCAGAGATTATCATTCAGGAAACTACTATGTTTGAATCTTAATAAACCGACACGTAACATGCCTGCGTGTCGAAGGTTTTCAAAGAACACAACAAGTATAAACGTTTAAAGCATACGTATTCAATAGCATACCGCGCTTAGGGAACATGACTCAATTATTACACAGTAATTTATTTCCAGATTAATTTAATAGTGTGTCAGAAATCCAATAATATAATTTAGCAATATCAAGTGAGAATTTTCCGTTGGACAGATCACAGAGAAATTAAAAAAATATTATTGGAAAGTTTACAAAATAACGTCTTACGCAACATTACGCAATACAGCGTGTGAAATCGTTCGTGTATGCGATTCTTTCGAAAATACATATTGGTAAATGACCCAGATAATTTATACGAATATCGTATTCCAATCACATTGCAACGTTATGTTTGTAAAACTGATCATACTATTTCCATTCTCAGGATGCTTATATGAACATCATTTTATCAGTTTGATCGACAATCATTCACTGAAAGAAAGTTTGGTTTACTAACAATTTTTTCTCAATGGACATACTAATTCAAATACTGTGAAATCTGTCTATTAAGATCTGACTATTAATTACGTACTTATATTTTCCGTGTAGTTACACTTGTTATCTGGTCATTTATTTACTGGTATCGATCAACGTTAACTGCATAAAACCTTAACGAGCCGCTCGCAATTTGTTTCACTGCGCCAGGGAAGTTCATTAGAGCATATGCACAGTACTTCCGGTGGTGTATGTCTTTCAAAGTGATATAGTATCGCTCAATATTGTTAACTATTAGTACCGTTGTCGGTCAAACTTCGTTGAAATCTTGTCGATCAGAGCGGTATTAGTGAAACCATGTCGGTGATTTCAACGTGACATGCTAGTGGTAGCAACACGCATTGCAAACAATTGAAAGAAAGCTGTTTCGCTGAGAACAGTACGCAGTCATGCGTAGGTAGCTTGAGGCCTTGGAACCGGTAACATGTGCGTTTATAAATAAAGGACAGTAATCATTGACCCTGTCCTCGTTTCGCATGGTGTATTTATTTGATCGTGAACCTGCTTCATTGGAAACGTTACGGCGAATCTCGGCGCGGCGAAGTGACATAAAATATCGTTCTTGGAAATAAATGCGTACTCGGAAAGAGAGCAATCTTTAAATAAACGCGGTCCTCGATGATTCGTGCAAGGAGGTTAATTGAAGTCCTCGCTCCAATTTCTCGGCAAGAAAACTGTCCTTTATGCGCGATTTAGCCGCAATACGCAATAACTTTCCATAAGGTTCGATTAATTATAGTGGGTCATAAAAACACAGAGGGTGTTCATCCATTTTTCAATTTTTGTAAACAAATTTTAAGAAAGCGAAATAAAGAAACCTTATTTTTAATGGGAACAGCATTTGTAAATCCAAACTATATAAATATTGTACAAAATTCTATCGAATTTAATGTTCCAGCCGGTTTTGAAACTTTTCATAAGCCATAAATGCATACAGATCAGCAGTCTAGCTATGAGAGAAATCATAATATTAAAAAAAAACGAGGTGTATAAAAATTTATTTCTTTTCTTAATAGTTTTAATCATTTTCATTTAATATTTTTTCTGTCATTTAGTTCTAAATGTATAAATTTACAATTTAGTTAATTACAATTTATTGTAGCAAACAATTTTTGATGAAGTCATGGTTCACCTATAGGTGAATATTGATGAAAAATCATAAGATGATTTTGAATTGAATTATTACCAAATTTTGGTAATAATTAATACGTTAAGGTCCCGTATACTGATGCACACGGAACGTGATTAGGCGCAATAAGGAAGCCATAAACTTCAAGATTCAAATGTGTTATGTGCGAACGGATAAACAAGTGATATCTATTACGAAGGAAATCGTAAGGCATGAAAATTAGGGAAGAAAGTTTCGAGCATTGTGTAATGAATGAGCCTCGTCAGGCGTGACAAGCCTAAATTGGAAGCGCTCTGATTTAAAGAATTCCCGGGCACGGTAGTTGCTCTAGGCATGGCGGGTCTAGAGCTCCGGCCGTGGTCGTAAGCTGAAACAAGGATTTATTAACGTAATCTGCTCAACTTTAATATCACTGAACGGACCCGTTCTGTTTCATTGTACTATTCCCACGTTGCTGATAGGATAAAAGCCAACTTTACTTTGCATCTTCGCTGTTATTATCGACTTTCCCGCTTTAATACGTTCGTTTCATGCGATAGTGCAGGTCTATGGAAATATAATTCTATATTTCTGAAAGCGGTTATTGAATTTTATAGAAATTAATCTTTTCTGTAGACAGAATAGATTTTATTCAATTGGAATAAAAATCAAAAACATCGCAAAGTAATAGAATTGGCAAGAGCTTATATGGTAATATAAGAACCAGAATTTTAAGAATCATTTAGAAACGAATACTTTTCTCTGAATGAATCCAATATTTTAGGAAACACTACTTTCTCCGCACCTAAAGCTTTAATTCAGGTAACGTCCCCATATAACAAGAAGAAATGCATTCAGGAATCGTTGCAGTCCATGTAACTCGAGGGATGCAAATCTGAAACGTCGCAACTTTCTGGACCGATAATGAAGAAGCGAGATCATTCGGCCACGGTAAACGCAGTCCCGAAGTATCAACGAAGATCGAAGACCTTTCTTCTCCCAGGCGGGAGTAACTGTCGAACTTCTCGAAAGATTAATGCTTCCACCGTTTTCTCTTCCTCTGATTTCCTCCCGTCCCTTTTCGCCGCAGCGAAAACTAATTTCGTAGGTACTGTCCAAATCTCACACTGGAAAAATACGTATTTATTTCGGACGGGTTCTTGCTTGATTAGGCTGAGCAGATGTCCGACGATTTTTCGGAATTTTTCCCTAATTTTGATTTGAGGTCATAATGTCCATCGGACTCTATTTTTAAACTATTGTGTGTCTCGATCAAGAATAAAAATGAACAGTTATCTCTCATTTCTAAAATCATTCTGTTCGAATTTCGAGCATCTGTTTAATTGTACAATAAGTCTCTGGAAAGTACCTTTAAAGATATATTTTAAAAATTGATGATTAAAACTATAAATTCTTCTAACTTATATTTATATAAAAAGTCCGCTGTTCGACATCCTACGTGTAAATTATCAGTTGCGTAGATCCGAATCATCATTTACAATTTGTCAGTTGTTTAATCGTCTACATTCGTGAAACACTTTGTTCAAGCTTGGTAAAGAACCACGAAGAGTCCGAGAAAGTGGAAAAAGGAAGGACACGAGAGTGCAAACGAGACGAAGAAAAGCGGTCGTCGGTGAAACAGGAGGACATCACGAGCGGAAAAGAGAGGCACACACCGGTGAAAAAGGGGAAAAAGAAAGCGGGTAAAATCGATATTTAAGACTGTTCGCCTCCCAGTGAAAATTTAATAACCAGCTTCGAAGTATGTGCCCGGGAAGACGTGCTCCTGTTACGTACACGTGTGAGAATGTTCGGTCACACGACGGCGGTTATCGTACGATATTAAATCTCGGTCTGGAATAATTAAAACCTCCCGAGGAAGAAAGAACGCCGTGGCGGACGCCGCGAGAGGAGGACAGAGAGCCCCACGACGAAGCTCATCTCGTAATAACGTGCCTGTCAATTTTACGTCGACGAAAATTGCAATCCCCGCCAGTCGTGTCATGTATCTACGAACGAACGATGTCGGATTTAACGATCGATCGTACAACCATCTGGTGTGCATGCCAATAGGAACTTCGAACGACTCACTCCCGCGGTAACGCAATGTTTGGTTGACGATTTCCTATATCGATCCACGCATCGATGTCCCGCTGAACCGACCAGGTTTTTCCTCAGTTTCGCTTTCTTCCGTACGGACCTCGTACGTGCTCTTTCCAACCAATTCGAAACAGGATATTAACCCTTCGCAGGCAAGAAAATTACTTATACATTCTACATTACTTTTTTTAATCAATCACTGGATCTACAAATCATCTAAAAAATGTTATACATTAACTTTTACGGAGTTGTTACGAACGAATAACTTCAATCTTCGAATCTACGACAAACTCAATTGCGAAACAAAATTTTTGATGTTCAATTTTTAAGAGGTCGTTGCAAAGGGGTGGCCTCAACCTTCCAATCTGTTATGCGTTCAACTACGAAAAACAATGTCCAGTTTTTTTAGAGGTTTCGATTAGTAGCGTTTTTTAAGAAAATATAAGTTTTCTGTTACTCACCTTCTAATTAAAGTGAAAATATTTTGGAAGAAAATGAGTAATGTCCTTCAAAAGGAGATACTGTAAGCTTTGAAAGAAATGTATTGCTGTATAAAATTTCTAGAATATAATATCGATAATTTTTCGAGAATTGAGAAGTTGGTGTTCAAATATTTTTAGAGTTTGCTGTAGGTCTTATCGAATCTAGTTCAATTGGAAAATTGAGACTCATAAAAATCATATGGCACTGCTCGTGAAACGGTTACGTCCGCGCGAGGTGGAATGTAGAGAAAGGAAAACTGGTGCTTGAGTTAGAAGGGTAAGGTGGAAGATTAACACGTGAGCCAGTAGGTGAGATATATGTCGTTGGAGGCGGTAATAAATACGAACTAATTGGATTCTCGTTTGCTAGCCGAAATTTAAGGAGGGGACAGTGGCGGTAGTGGCATCTCAACGTGGGCCGCTCCAACCCACGGAAACCGACGCCCTTTTCGGCTCGGCGATGAATTATTATTTCGCTTTGTACGCGCATCCGCGATTATTAATATCCCAATTCTTGACTTAATTGCGGAGAATGGATTTTAGACGTAATTCGCACAGTTTCTGCCGATCCCCGTTCTGTACTTCATACACCTACGACCACCATTCTCGACATCCTGCGCCACTGCAAGGTTATAGAGCTAGATAATATCGGTCTCTGGGTAAGCAGTAGTGGTTATCGAGATTTTCTTTTAATGAAACGTTGTAACAGTTACATTTCGTTCTTGAATTGATAAGTATTTTGCACCGGCAGTAGACGTTGATTAAGAAAAACTTTCATTATTATTTGCATTGTTATCTTCGCGTGAAAATCTGAAGGAGTAGCTGCCCCAATTTTTCTGATACAAAGGGCTGTTTCTACGGCGTCAGCACTTTGCTTCACAGTTCAGTTTCGACTCGAAAAATTGTTATGCTTATCCTGCTAAACCCTTAACTAATCAAACGTTATCTGAAATTACTTTATTTCTGGATTTTTCTGAAAAACCTTATGGTTGACACAATTACATTTAAGTTTGCAGCATCTCGTGCAAACATTGCTTTTCTACTAATCCTTAAAAATATCAGTCAGAATGCATACATTCAGTAAACAGCTGATATTTAAACCTTAACCTAGTGATATACTTTTATTTTTTCAAAATCAATATGAAGCTCAGAAGAGAACCCACTGACATAACAATTGCTAAACAATATAATTAAATGTTGCAATGTACTTTAAAGGGATTGTGGACAACCATTAGGTCATTACGTCTTCGTTACATTTATTAGAAAATCTATTAGAAAATTCTACAATTTTTAATTCCGTAGAAGAGAGTATTAACAAGTTTTACGATCTCGAACTATTTTGTTGTTAGAGAAACTATGTTGGTAGAAAAACGTGGTTACTGAATAAATGAAAACACTGATTCCTATTATGTTACCATAATATACATCTTAATCGGTTTAATTGCCTTGCTATGAAAATCATAGAGTGATTACATTTATCGGATTGGAGAACACGCAAGAAGAGAAAGTGAGATTATATCAGATTATGCAAACACGCGCATAAGTACTTAACAGTCACACTGAATTTCTAGGCGTCCCAATTCCTCGCACTTACTTTTTTAAATAAAAGTTTGAATTTTTCTAACACACACAATAAACTAAAACTATTGAATATCTTTGGAAATATGTTCCTATTATTTTAAGTGGAGGGTGAATCACAAAGAAAAAATCACAATCATTATTCTTCTATATATAATTCGACGGCTTGTAGAAAATTAAGAAAAATAGACTGCGGATTTTTATGGATTTATGAAGAAATTGCCCAAGTGAAATATGCAAGTAGTAGTTAGAAATGTAGTAAGTTTAGAATTTGACGAAGAGTGTTGCAGCACCAATTTAAATTTCCATCCAGAGAAAGGGGGACACGCAGTTCACCGTTGATACCGATTTGCAAAAGACAATCGCACAAACGCAAATATCTCGATAAAGCGGAAAGCGTTCCCGCAAAGTAATCATTACCAAAGATCTGTCAGGGACGATAGGACATCACGGCGACAAAGAAGCCTGAAAGGAACTTTAAGAGTTCACTCGACTGTCGTTGTAAGTAGCGCCCTGGGCACTCAGTCCTTTCGCACCGCCGCTTTTTAGCGCTACGAGACTAAGAAAGCGAAAGTATAAGGGCGTAGAAGCCGCGGCAGTTAGAAAGAAAGGGTCCGGGATTCGGGGGAAGAATGAAGAGAAGGGACGGGACCAAAGTGGAGCACCTAATGAACTTGAGGAAAAAGTTAAACATCAATGCAAAAAATCGTTAATGAGTGGCTTGAATAAAAGAAAATCAATACTATTACGAGTTCTCTCTGACGAATAAAGTCTGTCCCCCCTCGTTCTCTTCAATTCTCTTTTTGCACATCCGGGAAATGGAGTACAAAGTGTGTATATCTTTATCGTATAATGGAGCTCTCTGACGCGCTGAATATTTCATTGTCTCTGCGAGAAAGCAAACAAGGTCCGAGGAATCTCACGAACCAATTAATTGTCCTTTTCCACCCACCCCAATGCAAACGATTCGTCGGGCCGTACCGAAAAGAAACGATTATTTATCCAAGCACTCTTCAATTATTGGTGGAACGGGAGGAGCCGGGAGCTGAGAAGGAAAGAGAAAGAGAGAGAGACGGGCGATTCGAGGACACGGGAATGTCGGGTAAATCAGATCTGTTTCTTGGTCGCGTGGCGCCCCGAGCAACAGAGGGTGACCGTCGTGCTTCTAAGTTGGCAAACGACGGTTACAGAGAATCCAACGACCGAAAATTAGTGCGCGCAAAGAAAATCCCGGGTAATTTGGACGTCGACAAAACGGACCGTGACCCCCGGGGGCCAGCTTTATTGCGAATTTATGCAATGTTTAGCCGCATGACCAATTAGAGATGGGGCAACCGCCGTGACCCTCGTAAGCTCTGCAACGAGCAAGCTATGCCGCTGGAAAAATTATGCTTATGCATAACCGCCGCGGCGGCTTTATGGTAATGTTGTGGTCCACGCTGAAATCTTCTATGCGCATACATAGGCGAGACCTGTGTCTCATCTCTTCCGAAATCCCAGTCAGCCATCCGGCCCTGGTTATACGAATATATTACCGAAACGTCTCTTTATTTCGCGGAGACTGTTATCGCGCGTGCTTCAACGCTGCTGGCTAAAAGACTCGGCATATCTGCTGGATGCTGTACCACACCATGGTATTTATGAGGTGGAACAATAACTGTGTCCGTCTGGAATGTTTTCAGGATTTGGAAAAATCCGGAGGAATTTCATTTTTACGGTCCTTGTGTGATGCGGGGACGACGCGATGCTTAATACTAATGTAGATAATTAGACACCAACAACACTGGAACAAGAAGTAACTATGGTGGATTTCAGATTCTTCATTTTGCAGTTGTTGAGATTGTAAAGACTACTTTCTGAATGGTTATATGTATTTTGGAAAAATAATATCTTTTATAATTATACGTTCGTAATAATTGTTATTGCACATAATTAGTACTGCATAATAGTAGTCTATAAGGATCAAAGTAGTGGTCGACGAAGTCGAAGAATATTTACATACATCTGTGTACTTGTAGTAAATTGCTACACTAACATTTTTTTATCACTTTCTGCTGACGGATACTGCAATTCAGGAAATTGATAGCAAGTGGTTTGTCAAGTTGTCTACACTGTAATTAACTCTTACCTGTCTAGCTCAGTTGATACTGTGTGTTGCTTGAACGCAACAATTACTGATATCAGTCTACTGCATTAAAATATAAAACGCGTTAGAAGGAACGTGATTCCGCTGTTTTACAAATTGCAGGGAGTCAAAGAATTTAGTAATATATGCTTATGATACATTGTATTAATACGTAAAATATATTGAATTGTAAATCGCGTAGGCAGTTTGTGAATGATTAATACAGGGAATTCTTCATTGTCTTAGGATAGGTTAGGGTGAAAAGGTCATCAAGACTTCGAGGCCACAGACCGTCGCGTTCTGGAAAGAATGGAAGCCGCAGATCAAGATGTGACGTTTTATCGTTCCCTGGAAAAAAGTTGAAAAGTGTGCTCCTAATTACGGTAAAACAACGCACTCTCCGAGTTTATCCAGCGTCGCGTTCACTATTTTCCTTTTCCCGCGAAAGCATTAATCATCTTACAAAACAAATGCTCCATGTTTTTCTATAAGACGCATCATTGTTGACCGTGCACGACTAACACTGATGTTCCGATGATAAATGACGACACTGTTGATGATTCTATCGTAGCAGCTACTACCAAACTTTATACCTTACCGGGCAAACGCTATAGGGAACCGCCATGTTAGATCAGCTGTAGATTCCGTTCTACTGCCATGGAGAAAACTAATTAGCGTAGATCTCTTTTATATGATAGCATGTGGTACAAATTGATGCTCCTGATAACCATCTGCGAATTCAATTAATCACTTTCCCGGTCGTTTCGAATAGTTCTGTGCTGCTAAGATTACGTTTCGCGAGCAGTGTGGCGTTACTCACCCCTACAAGGTCTATATCTTAGGACTGGGCTACTTATGCGAAACATTTTTGTAAATATTTCTTAAGGAGCAATCTGAAAAATGTTCACTTCAAATGAAATTTAACAGAATATAGATGTTGTCGAATGCGTATATTAATTATGCAATGTGGAAATGTCCACGTTTTATAATTGCATAAACCTCACTCATATCTAGGTTTGGGTAAGCTCAAACGAAGAAACAAAGAAAAAGAGGGAGGATTGCTATTAGACCTTCACACAAATTATTGAATTTGTGTTCTATGTATAGATATACGACTAACAGAAGGCAAATATTTCAGTGTGATTAAAGAGCCACCATTATTCCTACGATTAATATTGCAAATCGTTCATCGTCGGGAACAATATTGGAATCGAATAAGCGGACTGCTTTGATTCGAGAGAAAGGATAGAACGCTAATAGATACAGAAGGAACTATCAGGCTTAATGTTATTCGGCGAAAAGTGATGATGTATAGCGCAGACTGTGGGCCCGAGAAAAGTAGAGAAAGAATACGACAGGGGTGAATAGCCTACAGTGGACAAACGATATAAGATTCCACGCTGAAAGATGCTCTAATAAAATGGACGTGCGACGACTACGTCTACGTTGGCCACTTGAAGACCTAACCTTCCTTTTACCTCCGACGCTTCTCTTCCATTCGGCCGACGCTTTTCTCCGTCGCCCCTCTGCCCCTCACAATTCGTAGCAAGACGCGTCTGGCGCACCCTCATTCTTTCGTATTTTCTTTCGTCCTGCGTCTCCGGCCATTTCAGTAAACGCGGTTTACGTTCACTGCCGACGGTCACCGTCACCCAATTGTCGTCATGTATACGAGCTGCTGTCGCCGTCAAAATGACCATAATCTTGCTAACAAGGGAAATACCTCAAATGATCAGCTCGGTATTTAAATGAGCTTTCACGGCGTGCTAGAAATTGGAAAACTCGATGTCTCCTTTTGCAATCTTCCCCGATTTACGATCGAAATTTTTATAGACTTCGGCTTCTGTAATGTCAGTGTCTCGAACCAATCGTTTCGCGTGATTGTAAAAATTTCGGAATCGCGGAGTACATTTCTTATAGGACTTCGAATTGTCACTGGGAGGTTCCACATTTTCTCAACACTTGTTTGACAATCCGGTTAGCTAACACTGACTACATATTGTTCTTTTTTTATTAATGCAATTAGAATCTCAAATTCAAGATTATTTTGCCGTACATTATTTTTTTAATACATTATTATACTTTATATAATGCAGTACAAATTACATATAGATAATCGTAGGTTTGAAAACGAGCAGTTTTAAACATATATACTTTTTTCTTTTTTTTTTAATTTTTAACTCACAGTCTTTCAGAAACGAATAAGTTAGTTTACATATTTCCACCATGGGTGTGGAGAGTAAAACATTGCATGAGAGTCACTGACTACATATAATTGTCTTGTGCTTGCAATCGGACGTATAATTTCTATAGAATTTATTGTTGTACAAGGGCTTAAAAGAAGAATTTATTTTTATTCCTAATAGTTCGCTTAAAAATTTTCGATTTTTCCTAAAGATCTGATAATGAGAAACGGCACGACCTACGAGACGCCCTAACACATCGCTAAAAACAAATTAGGCTGATCAAAAACTCCTGGTGACATACATACTCGCCCCATAACGAAGTAGACTTACCCCGGGCGCGGCGGCGCGACGATCGACGTCGCGGCGCATATTTTCTTGACGACGAAGGAAGGCATTAGCTATATTCCCTCAAATTCCGATGTTCCTGGTAATCTCGTCTTTGGTGAGGGGCAAGCTAAAGATAAAGTACGGAAGAAAGAAGGTCAATGGGATTTGGAACATATAGGCATATCGTTTCTATAAAATTTCTTCTTGAAGGAAATTTCGAACGACAAAGAGAATCTAATAACTGTAACTGTAAAATAGTGCAAGGGTTTAAGAGAAAAATACATTTTTAGTTCCCTTTTATTCCTCAGAGTTCCCTTAAAAATTTTCAATTTTGCCTGAAGATGTACAGTCTAATGATGAGAAACGGCACGACCTACTGGACGTCCTAACACGCTCTTAAAAGCAAATTACGCTAATCAAAAACTCCGGTTGACATACATATATTCGTCTCATAACGAAGCAAGCTTACCCCCGGCAGCGGAACGATCGTCGTCGTGGCGCGTATTTTCGTGATGACGAGGGAAGCATTAGCTATATTCCCTTAAATTCCGGCGTTCCTCGAAATCTCGCCTTTGGTGAGAGGCAAGCTAAGGATAAAGGGAAGGAAGAGAAAGAGAAAGGCAATGGGGTTTTCTCGGTGCGAACGCCTCTATCCCGGCCGGCGGCGAACAATGGGGCGCGGACACGGCCGGGCGGAACCTCGGAGGTTTTTTCCTTCGAATGCACGTTTTAATAATGCGCGGGGGCGAAACGTCGCCGACGACGCATACGAATTACGTGAGCTGTAGAATGCATCATTATGGCGCACAATGCAATGTCCATCAAGTCCACCCACTCCAACGACGGAATATTCCTCCTACACCCCTTTGCACGACCGCACCGGAGAGAGGGTAGAGACGCGAGAAAGGCGAACTCTGGAGGGACAGAGAGAGAAGGAGCATCGCATTACCATCGCCCAGGCCGCAGACCTCGACCGTAGTCGATCTTGCGGAACATTTTAATGACAGCAGCTTACCGCGCGCATTTACCGTGCCCACAGTCGCTCGTCTTGGCTAGTAGAGCGTATATGCGTGTTCGATGAAACAACTCTTGAACAACTGAGCATCACGGTATGCACCCCCTCTCCCGATCACCCCCAGCTACCCTTATGATCTCTCACACCATCGTCATTTACGATTCCACCGCCCACCTGCCAGCCAGCTTCTCTCTTTCGATTTCCTTCCCTCGCCTCGCTTTCTCGTACCCGACTTCCTACGGTTTTCGTTTCAGAGCCGCTTTTTACTACGCTTCGGCCGCGGCTCGACTCTGATACGCGCAGAAGCTTTTCCGAACAAGATGATCTTCGATATCGTTCCGTGAGGTCTTAGCTTGCTCTTTCGCTCGAATCGTGACCGAAAATTTCGAATTTTGACAAATAAGAAATTGCTAGTTACCTTCCAAACATAAGTATACAATAAAGCTTACGTTAAGAATTTTTACCGAATTTTTATGACAAATTTATTAAATGTGTGGGGAACATTTGTCATACTACAATGCATCCATAGTGTTGAGCACTGTTTGTTTTTTTAAACAGGATTTTAGTCGGAAAAATGTTCTCTTATGTAGTCAGTCCAGTTGAGTTTACTGTTAATGATAGTTGCAGCATGAATTTGTAATAAAGTAACGTGCCGCTTCCCACTTGAGTTTATTGATTCATCTATTTCCACATACTGAAGTTGGCACTGTACCTGCTTTCAAATATACCATGGATATAGTAGAACTGTCAGAAACGAACAAAGTGTAGAATTTATAGGAGAAATATTTACAATATTTGAAATTGTTGGCGATCTCCAAATAAAATGCTAACTACGTGGTATATGAAATATAATATTTCAGTAATCTAATGTATAAAATATGCAGTTAAAATCTTGTATTTGACGAGTGAAGTTATAATACCTTCCACTGACAGAAATAAAGTGAATAAAAGAATGACGTCGGTAAAGTTTTATTTTTACTGTTCCGGTTTCTCTTTCGGGAACAGAGAATGAATAAAGTTAAACTGGAAGTCCAATTAATTTTGAGTACCTTTAATGCTAGATTTAGAAAGTTTCTCGCACGATTTAAAATAAAAAGGACTGTTTATTATTTACTATTCGAAATGACTAAATCGTAAAGTTACTGTTTATACCTCTTGCAGTATTAACATTTTAAAAGTGAAATATTTAACTCGCTATCCTAAACAAAGTAAGTTGCACATGAAGTGTAACTTCTCTGATACATTTGGTACACATAAATGAATGAAAAAGTTTGTAAAACGCGTGCTCTATCTAACCTTGTTTCCGAGTTATCGTCGTTTCTGTCTTCCAGTAATCCTTCTGACAAACTAGAGTCTTTGATTTACAACACTGCAGTGCATAAGGTTGACATACTCCAGCGTAATAATACTAAAAATACTGGATGGGTCAGGACTCGGGATGAATCATGTTATAATCTTTATTTTACAGTTGTTGGAAATCTGTTTCTACAGAAAACTATTAAATAAATCGGTTTATTTATACGCAGCATACAATATCGGTTTTCACTTCTGACATTTATAGAAGAAAACATAAATTCAACCACCTGGACATTCAATATGGATCAGTCAATACAAAATCTAGAATATTGTAGTTGTGAAAGTATAATTTATAACTTGGAGAAAAAAGTTAAATAGATAAAAAACTTATATGAATTTTTTAAAATATTTATATCGTAGGAGGAAGTAAGAGTCCTATTATTAAAGTCCTTCTAAATTCCGATTAATCTTTATTAATTCCTAAATTAGCTGTTTCGTATACAGGCAGTATATCAGCGAGAAATTTATAATGAAGGAATGAAACGAAGTCAGTTGAAATTCAGTGAAAAAGTTCGAGAAGACTGCGGTGATTATCTGGCTATTTTTCGTGCACGAATCAACGATACGCAGGGCTGTCGCAGTGTCCTCAGAACATTTACTTAGGGTATCTACTTTCTGCAATCGTGAGCTGTTTCGTTTAGAGTTCCCGTGTACCTTCACTGTTCTCATATAGCAAGTTCTAGTGCGCTGCCTCGCAGTCGTAAGGGAGTATTTGCGGAGTCGTGGGTTTCACAGAGAGCCGAACAAAGTGGTCCTAATGGCGCAAAAACGAACTCCGTCTCGCAAAAGTTGCGGCACAGTCGACGAAGCACCTAGCACGCCCAGCTACCGACCGGAAAAGGATAAGGACGAAGAAGAAGGAAGACGACGGGCGACGACTACGACGACAGGCATTTGTCACCGTGCCCCCCATGCAAGCAACGCCTTCCGTTTATGCAAACGTAGAGTCCCGCTGATGTTTACCTCTTTGCAAACCTAATTTCAGTTACCCCTGGAGAAAGAGCTACTGGAACTTCTTCGAGGCGAACCCCGCCACCGCGCCGCTCGCCGCTCGCTGTTCGCCGTAAAGGAGGGAACCGCTCCCTTTTCTTACTTATCCTCTTTCGCTAACTTTTGGGAATAGTGGTAATTCTTTACGATGCCATTGGGAAGCGAAGGGAACTGCAGCATCGGAGTCTTTCTAATAAAAGAATTCCCCCGGAATTCACAGTCGAACCTGAATGCGCACGAGGAAACGAATTCCCCCTACTTTATGCAAAACAAATCTCGTGACATTGGATCGAACCCAGTGCACTTATAAATGCAAACTGACGGAAACGTGATAGAAAGTAGAACGATTGCTGTCGCTAAATCGTGTTCAGGTCGTTGCTGTTCGTGGGGATCGTTCGACAAATATTTGTTGGATTTCGTTCGGGAAACTTCTCAACAAAAGTTCCATTAACGGGGATTATCTATTTTTGAAGACCTTTCTCCACTGCGAAAGAAAGGACAATTCTTTTAAAATCTCAAGATGTAGTTTTTTCATAATGGAAATCCAATTATTATCAAGTCGGACAAATGTAATCAAGACAACTGTTTCACTGAACTTAAAAATTGATTTTTACCACCATCTATTAAGTGAAACAAATTATTAGACTTGTTGGAAAAGTCATTTCTCTTTTGCGAGACTCCTATGGACATTCGTGTAGCAATCGATTAATTTCACGTTCCGTAAATTACATTGTTCCACAGCTTTAAATTTCAGAAATGTCATCGTTCACGGAGACTGTATCAAGCAGTAAGCGTCATCTTAAAGGGCAGCATTAACTGGGTCATCCAAAGCGTCTCGAAACGCAGGGATTTCCATTTTCGGGAGAGGATGCATTCCAAAGTGCATGAGATTGGAATAAATAACTCGCGACAACGCCGTAAAGGATAACACTGCCAAAACCTTGAGTCTGCTAGGGAGCCGGTCATCGAGCGTGCCAAATCAGATTTTCCAAATCTTTTTTAGACAATAATTAATCGCCGACTTTAGCACTCAGAGGACTGGCAAACACGCGGCCTTATTTCCTGCCGCTTCTGTCCCTGTTGGTCTATCTTTCTCCGAGTAGCGTATTATTTATTGCTAGCCGAAAGGGTTGGTGACGAGCGAGGGGTGGAAGGAAGGTGTACAAGGAAGCCGTATATAAATTATGAATTTCCACGACAGCTTTATCGCTCACTTCTTTCTCGTCCTCTCATTGTCGTGTTGTCACAAGCAGAGTTCCTTCGTCCCGCTCTTCTTTATAATCCATAAATCCAAAAAAGTCGTGTTTGAGAATAAGAGGCGGTTCTCGCATCGCATCGGCGTGGTTGTTACCTTTCATGGCCGCACTTTCCATCCCCATTTCTGTCCTTTGTCCATACCTATCTATTGCCTTTTGTTTCAAGAATCTATCCCGCGATCTGCGCAACTCCCTGCTTCAGCCACCATTGCGGTCAGTCCACCATAGCCAGACACGGAACGAAGCAAAAACTTCACCGCGTGGTTAATTCTGTTATTCGCGCAAAACGCCGATTCCACGAGATTTAACACGTTGGAGACATCGGTCTGCCACATTGAACTCCTCGCTGATGTTGTTATGATAGGTCGCCGTAAGAAAATCTATACGCTATACGTGTTTTTAATCCGTGGCTATATCATTTCTTTTGATGCCACGCTCGTCAAAGCTTCATCGTCAACGAGATACCAGAAAAAGGTTTCTGTGATTTGTAGTACGTCCGCACTTCTTTTCATGTTATACAGGGTGAGCCTTTCAACTATTACTTGAAACATTTCTATGTACAATTTTGAAGTAAAAATTGTATACAGGGTGTTCACGCTATTACTAGCCAGCAGTTTTTTTTGTAAATATGTTTTTGGCTACCAAAAACGTAATTAACAGAGCCGAAATGTGCATTCGTGCGCAAGGAAGTCATTTTGAACATTTGTTGTAGCCTCATTAATAAAGAATACTTGTTAACACATTGGTACGCAATATTCAAATTGTTTCTTCCATTTCTGACCTTGCATGACCTTGAAGGTCATTGTATAGTACATGGATGAATTCGTCTTGACACACGCTTTCATACGACATAAAAAAATGTATAGCATTCCATTTAAAAAATTGAAAGTCACCTCCATTTCTATCAAAATAATGTAAATAAAACAAAAATGCATATGTCATTGTGTTGCGCATAAAAAACAGTACTATTTTTTCCTCTATCATTTTTTTCTAATATTTACTATTTATAAAAAAAATGCTGGCTAGTAATAGCGTGAACACCCTGTATATAAACAATTTTTGAAGCACATTCTAGTGGTACATGTTGAGTCTTTCTGTAGGGTTTTGATAAAAGTTATTATATGTGCGTATTGCTCAGCTTACTGTCTATATTTCTATACAGTAGATACGGACAGCCATGGCCAGACACGGTAATGGGAACCTATTCACAAGTACGTGTTTTATTTTACGACACACTTTTGAAATTACCCCTCTTTCTTGTCAACAATCATTTTTATAGCTTTGTGATAGGCCTTGTGGAACACTGCAAATATTCATAACAATTTGCAAAAGCGTGCGACATCAGTGCGTGCGACCTGAACGCAATAACAGTAAACGTACCTTGGCACTTAAGGTATCCCTTGCATTATGCTGTCTTTCGTAACTATGCTAACCGGAGTACTTTACCATTAACAATTAAATGAAAAATAGATCACATGTTTATCACAACTTCAAATATAATCTGACAAGTGAAAATTGATGGAAACATGAAAGTAGTATTAAATCGAGTGATATCCACAGTCTTACAATTTAGCAGGAAATAATAATTTAGTATTTTTCAACCAGAGATTATACACTTCCGCAACTTCCAATTTTTAATAGCATTCTGCGGCTGGCTTAGCTGAAGAATTATCCTTGCTGGCATCAAACTTTTACCCAACAGTAGCCCGCTTATGGGAATAAAAAATGGATGTAACGACCAAAGCCTTGTTTCTACATTATACCAGAGGTCTCTCGCAGAATAAAATGCGAAAATATATAATAATATTTGCGTTGTTGTAACGCATTAGTATTATTAATATTTATTTTAACGAGACCCCAAATAATTTGAGCGTACACTATGTGATTTATAATAAAGTACAGACGGAGCACAATATGAAGGGACAAGTGTAGTTGATAATAAAATATTTAGATTTTCGCATTATTGAAATGTTCATACTACTTCGTAAGTTCAGATACCGCATGATTAAAATTTCATATCAGTTTCCTCTCTTTGAAAAAAGGCAAACTTTTAATCACGGTTGTAATATTCGAAGCTAGAAACTGGCCAGCAAATTGCTACAATCAAATCCGACCGTGTCGCAGCAATTACGCGGGACAGTGAAAACGCGAGACACAAAGATATCATAACTTCGGCAAACACATCAAAGCGCGACGGTGGAATCATAATGCATTACGAGAAGTCGGGCACACCGAAGTTATAGTTTTAATGGTGACATGAAAACGGAAGAATTATAGCCGCGTATGTTGTTTTACGGTTTGCAAACGTCATGGGACACGGTCACATATTATTCCGAAGTTCGCCTATAATTTTCCTTCTTCCACCGCGACGTTCGTTCGACGAACGATGAACAACGAACTGACTGGGAGTTCAAAAGCGAATTGTACCGTCACACGCGAACGAGTGTTAATGAAATTATGAGATAAACCGTCGGCCGATATTAAATCGATTACCGAACTTCACCGCATACCGCGTGCGTTAATCGTAAATGACAACTGTGTGATTACACTTATTAATATTCGATTGCGTTTACCGGCGACACACTTCCAAATAAGAGGTGAATCTGTTTGCTGACATCAAGATACATTTAACCTGGAATTAATATGGTTTTAATAAACGAGGGTGAAATTTCACGACCGCAGCGGCCGAGCATCGTTGTAAATTCTGCGTATACCTATCGATTCTTCCGTGTATTCAACCAGCCTCCAGGCTTCTGAATTTCATTTACCGGATGTCCCACTTTCAACCGAGCTTCTGAATTATTCCTACTCCTGTAGAACAGTTTATATTTCAAGATTTAGGAGTGGCAGAAATATTAAAAGTTGCTTAAATTACACAATGTTTAAGATCGAAGGAATATTCAGGCTTGAAACATAGAAATATTATTCGAATCAAATTTCATATAGGCCGGTTAGTTTAAATGTCTACAACCAGCATAAATTAGACTAACAAGGTGCAAACATTTAATTAAATAAGATTCAAGGAAGAAGTAAAATGGGAATATCTACATAAGACCAACTGAATGTTAAGTATGTTTTTAAAGCAGTCTCTAATTAAGCTTTCCACGAAGTAGCACACAGGTATGTTAGCGTTGTCACGACAAAAAGTATGCACATGTGGAACACGAACATAGTTGAATGGCCCAATAAGATTTGAATCTGGCTACCGTTTCTTTACACCTTATCTTCGTTCATTAATAACCCAGAAATCACAACATCGATGTGTAATCACAGCCTCTTTACGATTGCGAGGCACGAGTACTATAATCACATTTGTTCAAAACTATAGCAATTAGTACCGATGTAAGAAGAAGTATTTTCACTGTTTAAATCTTGAAAGGTAAAGCGTAAAAGTTTTTAAAAGTTTGCTAGTCTTTAAAACGATACAGCCAGAGACGTTGACGCATTAAACTTCTAGATTAACACGCACACTTTATTGCATACAATTTTATTATTTTCTTATCTTTCTAATGCTTGAGACCGTGTATAAGTGAATTCTAATGAACTTGTTTAACCTTATTTTGAAACTAGTTACGGACCAGCTTTGTGGAACTACTACAAACAGGAAAGTAATTTTTAATATTTTTCTGTAATAAATAAAATATCGACAGTGCTGGTTTGTTTATGAGTCAACGTTTTATATCTAGAACTATAGATAGTGTTACTATTGTATATTATAGGTATTTCTATAATATTAGAAAATGGCAGGAACTTTCGTCTAAATTAAATTAAATAAAAATAGTAATGTAAAATTAAATTAAACTAAATAAATGTCTACTTTACAATAACAGTGTGTCATATAGATTTCGTTGAAGACAAATTCTCGAAAGGAGCAGTCGATAACTTCAGTCGACAACTGAATTAAACGATTTGTGTACGCCTTTCGTTTACAGATCGTATTATTCTCGAAATCTGTTGACAAAAAAAGTAAATTCTGAGTGTAACAGGGTATAATCTGATCTTGAAGATCGTTATATTGTAATGGAATTCGCCGTTGTGCTCAACAGGCTCGTTATGGAGATCGATCAGTCAGCGACGATCAATCAAGATCACGTAGTCCAGTACGTCAGCAAATCTTTTCGAGGCTGCGGAACGGAGAGCCAGAGGAACCTTCGTTCTGACGACGAAGAAGGCTTGATTAATGAGACAGTTGTCGGGGAATAAGGGACAACGCAGCAACTGCCGGGATAAATAGACGGCGATAAAAATGAAGTGGCAATTAATTTTGGGCAGCGCCGGTGAAAGGAAAAATGTCGTCCTGGCTCGAGATATCTTCGCTCTAGAGGACGTTCACGACATTATGAAGAGAAGCCCGCTGGTTAAGCGTTTGCGATAGGAAGAACGATGTGACGTGCGAGAGAATGAGAATAAGTCCTCTGATTGACTAAATGAAAACTCTGAAACGGAATAAAAAACGTTCTGCCTCGATTACAACAACTTGGAGTTAAATAGAAAGGTAATTTTTATCTCAGTAATTGCAATAGATCGAAAATAATATAATCTCGTATTTTAAATCGTTTGATGTTGTTACTTAATCTGCAAACTTATGCATGCAGTGGTATCAATTTGATAAAACTTCAATGACTATTTTCGCTAACTATCCACATGATTTCATGCCAGCTGTCCTTCCACGCATTGTGACACTCGCAATATGCGATAGACTTTTTGCAAGAGACACGGAAAAATTTAGCCAGGTAGAACGTCTTCCGTGAGCGCACATAAATTTATAACCGCACAATGGACGTGATTTATTACAATACATATAAATAGTAGCTGTGGAACGTGCGTCATTGTAGAGCACATGAATTGCTCTCGTTCCCGGCGACCCAGAGATGCGCAATCATTCTGTCTGGCTTGACGTTGGCCCACAAAAGACGACGAAGAATGTCATTTCCAAGGGGGTGGAGCTCGATGCACGGTACGTATGTAGGTGCAGAGGAAATCTCAAAAATACGTACACAGGCGAAACCGCACAAGGCAAAGATTGAGGAAGAAGAGAACGGCGGCGTGGAGGCACGCGACAGAAGAGGATGCAGTGGAGAGAGCAAGATAGAGAGCGAGAGAGAAAGAGAGAGAGAGAGAGAGAGAGAGAAACAGAGATATCTCGTCCCATCGATAGATAACTCCACCCTATCCATTCTCTATCCAACTTTCACATTTCTCTTAAAACTTCCACGGAGCAAACGTAGGAAGCGCAATGTAGAAGGGCAGGAAAGAGGGCGAGCCAAAACTTTCTTCTCGCCATAGCTCACCGATTGACGGGCGACACATCACATAGGCGCAGGAGCCACCATATCGCAGCCTCATCCGCGCAGACTGCGTCAAAGACAACGTGGAATATTTCGGGGAGGGACCGAACAGTTTCGACGCTAATGCACCGACCTACACTCCTAGACAAAATTATAGCACGTGGCTTTTTAACTCTTGCAGGACGATGAACCCTCCGTGGGCAGCCTGCTGGTTTATATTCAAAGTGAAATTTCACTCTACCAATATTTATTTTTCCCATTAATCATGTATACATTTATCGTTTCAAATTATATATTAAAACAGGGACTTTTATATGAACTAGAATTTTCAAATGAATACTAAAAAGGTTAGTCGTGAACGTAATCTACTCAGGTTGCCCATGCTTGGCCTGGGTTAGGTTATGGGGTTTATTCGTTGAGCAGGTCACGAGATATTCTTCAAGAAATTAAAGATTCCTAGCATGTGCTATCATTTTATCCAGGAGTGTACCATGCAGTGTAGTGGAGCCGTTCGACATTTACCCCCACTGTATCCCGTCGATCAACCCCTTCGTTTGATTCCGGCGGAGCTCGCTCCCTTGTCTTTCCATAATTGTTCCGAAAACCTTTTCAATCTCGATGATGGATAATTCACTAAAACTAGAGAAAGGACAGGCTGGCGACGGTGATTTACGATTCGCGGGGACGGCGAGGCCGTGATCGAAATCGAGGGAGCAGTTTCGGGGACCGGTAACACGACGCCCCTGGAGGAATATCAGGTTACTTCTCCACATATACATACATACATACGTATGTCGGAATACCGGACGGTCGATTTTCTTTTAATAAAGAGGAATGGAAATGGCGATTTTACGTAGGTATGATGGGAATTCGAGGAGCGTCGAAGGGATCATTTATTCTGACGTATTCCCAACGATTATATTGGTTATGAACGAGCCTCATGGAAAATTGGAACGAGAGATAAGGTATTTTTACGACGTCGCCGGCGAAATGCGTTTATGAGCTCTTATTACGTCCGAATACCGGTACAGTCTGTCTGCAAATTTTACATCCGTTAATCTCGAGGCAGATGGTGCTAGGAGTTTCTTGACAGCCACGGATAAATTCGTTCTTGTTAGTATCATTATTTACATATTTTCTAACCTGCACATCGAGTTATTGAAACTGTTTGGATAAATTGACGAGTTTATCAACGTTAGAACCTTGACCGACGTAGTTTTGACACTTTCCTGTTAGAAGGAGTCCAAACATTGCATATTTTAAACCTTGTTCAATCGACAATTCGGTAAAACCTTAATTATGCGAGCCGATAACATCCGTATTCTATTATTCAATAACTTCAATCTAAATTCAAAGTTTAATCTAAAGTACTTATGAAGTTGTACACATCTTATTGTACAAATTATTGTACATCTTATTGTACATCTGTGATTTGTACATCTTATTGTACAAATCCATAATGACTTAATCTAACATTGTAACGAGGCCGTTCTATTATCCGAACACTCATGTTCGATTGATTATTTCGCATAAACGAGGTTCCACTATACTGCGAATTAAACTAGTGAATATAATCCATATTCTGTCCCCTGTAGTGTCATTTCAATCAGAAAAATGTCACAAATATGCCGGTGAGAGTTTCATAATAAAATAATTGTCAGAATAATTTGACCACCTACTGTAAGACTTCAACATACATGTTTATCTTTTTACAGTACATTGTTTGCAGTACTGGGTCCAAACTGATCCCAGGTCCGTCACCCAAGTGTAGATATCACGATAATCGGTTTTTCTCGCGCATAATCGAGTTCGTGTTTGACACGCGTTAAACGAATTCGAGTATAACTTTCACTGCGCCGCACTCCTTGTTATTTTCGAGTTACCCGTCCATAAAAATCGCTTAATGCAAAAGAGGTGTAGTTAGATGTTATTAAATGTAATTAAAGTGATTTAAGGTGGAAATAACATGCCATGTTATTAAAATTATTACGGCACGTTCGTTACTCGGGATTAGCATATTGATACATTCTTAACTGAATTTTAAATTCATTGTTTAGCCTGGAGATTGTTATATTTTGCATTATGGTGTGCCGGGGTACAGGATGATAGTGAAACTTTTCAATTTCAAGACAAAAAGTTGTTGTGTGGTACTATTTGCTTATTTTTCCATGAATTTATTCACTTTGCATGAACTGGCAGGGTTTTCTCGTAAAACGTCGCCGGTGTAGAGTGCGAGGAAAATGAGGAAAATGAGAAAAATGTCACATAAACATTAAATTTTTAATTCCGCATTAAAGAAGTGTGAGAATGGAAACGAGAAAACTAAAGTGGACACTTGTCGAATATACATTTATTAATAAATAAATATATCATAATTATATATAACAATTACCAGATGTAATGTGTTCGCTCGTTATACTGATAAATTCAGTACAATATTAATAATACCCATCCTTCTTAAGCCGGACATTTTCAAAAAAATCCATTAAAATCCGTAAAAACGTTTTAATGTATTTCTGATGTTAGGTGTGATCGTTATTGTACAGAGCAAAAGTTAACAATATTGTGGCTACACGATTAATTAAAGAAATCGGTTTCAGTAAAAAATATAAAATCCATAATAAATCTAAAATTAATTACTATAAAACGTAAAATAAAAAGAGTCGATACAGAATTTCCGAACTTATCACGTATTAAGTCGCGTTGATTTTTTAGTTGGTTGTTATGGTACAATTGGGAATTTTAATTAGTGAAGCTTCGAAGCTAGACAAAGCCTTCGGGAAGTCAAAAGGCTTTGAGATATACGAGCGGTTTGTGCGCTGCACATAAAACTTCTCAATGCGTTCAATGTTTTGGGGTTGATTTAACTACGCGAGTGTTTTCCATGCAGCGTGTCACATACAGAATTCAAACAGATGAGCGTTTTCCATGTCGCGTGTTACATGCGACATTTTTCATGAAGCACACGCGTGTCACACAGAAGCACGTTGCTTTTACATTGCATTATACACGTACGCATCAATTGCATAAATGTAACACGTCAGCACGCGGTGTACGTATATTGCATGATACGCCGGATAAACGACATTGCACGGTAAAAACACCGTGAATTACATTTTTTTGATTGCTTGCGTTTTGATTTCCAATACAATCAGTCGCGTGGGCCGAGCGGAGGCCGATGAATTGCGTCGATGAGCCTCATCTATTCGAGTTGTGCGTGTGACACACAGTAGGCGATGTGTATATGTTAATCTCATCAATCTAAAAGCATTGAATGCTGCGGATATTCTACTTTCAACGCATAAAATGCTTTATTGATAATGGCTCTACATAAAGAGAACTTGAAAGGAACAAATTATAAGGTGTTTGCAAAAGTTTTAATCTATTGCAATCGTTCATCCATAATGACTTAATTGCAATGGTCATAATCTTCCGCCTGTTTGTGAAATTGTTTGATCGCTATCAATGTATCTAAACAACCAATTTCGTCATAAACTTATGCTTTGCATGTCACACATTTATAAAGAACAGAAAATTAAATAAAAGGCGAAAACTTTGATGAATTATGTTAAGGTTTTCAGATTGTATCCTAAATCAAAGACGAACCAAAATGATCTGTACGTATAATAATTTAAGCAAACGATTTTAATGTTTTCAAGAATTAAAAGGATTACTTGATAGCGTGTAAAGGAAATTTTTAAAAAATTATTTTTCTTAAATGAATATTGATGTATTACATATATGATTTTTATACATCATTTTTCTCTCTTCAGAGTTTATGAAGGTGGTAAAAGGATTATTTAAAAATTGTTGTATGAAGTCCGACCACTGTTCGCAGTCCCTGCTTAGCACATCGAAGAAAGAATTTAAGACCCGACATTAAGCAGTATGGTGTCTCTCCCTTTGCGTACAAGTAGCCATGACGAAAAAAGAGGGTTATGCCAGACCTGTGTTCCATTTGGTACCGGTCTCCCGACCAACTCTGTTATCTGACAGAGTTCTCCACCCTTTCCAACGAAACCCTTTCAAGCGACTATATCGTGTCGCCGTGGTGCGGCCCTCCAAAGACTCATTAATATTCACAGTGCGTTGTGGCCGGTTTTTCGGCGCGCTGTTAGACGAAAGAGATATGACCGCCCGTGGGAATTATTGTATTCCCTTAGCTGTCGTAGCACAAACGCGAACCTCGCAGCAGTTCTTCGAAAAAATGAGTCAAGGAACCGAGTTACTCGGGAAAACAAAGCCGTGCACTGTTTTGCGAATCGCGAGTTCCAATGAAACTACCGCAACCTGACGTTTTCACCGCCTTAAAAACCAACTTTGTTTCTTCTATTATAAATTAACACTTTTTGGAGTCTGAGACTTTTCTCGGATCATCTACCAGCAACACATTTATTGACGAAATAATGGTCAACGCATCTCTTCGTATACAATGTTGTTGCGGTGGAACTATTTCATTCAAAGTGAAACCTGGCCTGATAATTTATTGATAGATATATATTTTTGTAAAAATTGAAAGTACGAAATTGTTTGATCTTCACATAGTCAATTGTTCTAAGGATAGGAATATATATTATTAGATACATGAATACAGGAATTAAGGAAATTGCTAATATCAGTGATGTGCGTTTTTTCATAAATCAAAGAGAATACGGTTCCCAATGTAGTAATAGCAGACAGCACGCAGTGGAAGAACATTTTGAAGAAGAACTCTTATTGTTCAGATATTCAGACATTTATAACTTAAAAAGAATTGAGTGGCTGAAAGGACTTTTGATATTTTGGATTACGATTTCCACCTCGTTTCACAAAGCTTGAGTGTGTGCGGTACAGTGAAATCCTATTAGAGAACATTATAAAGGAATATGGTGAAGTCCATTATATTTTTAAAGTAACGATATACGAAATGATTGAATGTAGAATTTTTAGGAAACCCGTCACGATTGTTTAAAAAATTTTGAGCTTATATGTGGTACTCCATTATTCATAAATAATATGTATATTCCCGTCCTTCTGATTCATGAAAGAAGTTATTAGTAAAATCTGTATCTTCACATCATATTCATATCCATGTAAAATGTTTTGTTCGACATGACTGATTATATGTACGTCTTTCTGTTCCGGATCAGTTGTGAATTGTAATTAAATGTATATGTCGAGCATGATACAATCGATACGTGTCGGTACGATAGTTATTTGTTTCAATGTGTCTCAAATTGTTTAGAAACGTACCGTACAATAGATTGATATTCAAGCATCAATTTGAAATGCGACGTATCGATGATATCAAACAAGTCTCAATCCAGTCTCTAGATATGGTTATTATGGTTGGACGTCGCGTTAATTCCCGTCACACTGTTCTGTTTGTTTATATTGGAGCGATGAATGGCATAACGCGTATAGATTATTCAAAATTAAGGAAACACATAGCTTGGCACAGTATGTCTCGATTAATGCGAAAAATTCGAAACTGAAATGTGAATTATATAGTGTACAGACACTACTGCTTGATCCCTAGCTGCGAAAGTTGACCGTAGAATACTGTAATAATACCATACCAAGTCCGTGATAAAACTTCTTCATTTCTGACGATGCCTTTATGAAACATTTGGCTACATGTTCTTGAGACATTCCTGATTAAAACGAAACCAAACACGCCGTAGTTTGGGTCATGTTTACGTGTACAATCAATCATGGGTATTATACTATTTACATGTGAAATATAGTTAGAAAAATAAAGAATTTAGTTATCATCAGACCGGAAAATCCAGATTCTACTGAATCGTGATTCAAACAATCTGATTTGCTCCGAACTGTATCATGTTTGGATTCGTTTTAATCAGACAAATATCACAAATATGTTGGCAACACAATTTCGTAAGAAATAGTTAAGAAGCTGTATCATTGGATTAGTATTGTCTCACCGGTAAATCTAATCTCCTATCATGTTACACTTCGAGATTCTATGCTCCTCAGAGAGCATACCTCGTGGAAATGATAATTTTGTCACAAATATCGTGCACATCTCTTTCACATATATCGAGGCATTACCGCACTGTCTTGCTTTTACAATAGAACTCCGAAATCGCGTTTCGCAGGTCGGTTAGTATCGCGGGGTTTAAAGATAAAAAATTGAAGGACCACCGCGGATTATTTTATTGCGGACTACGTGAGCCACGAGAACAATTGCATACTGTTATAAAGGGGAGGTAGGCCGAGTTAAGGATGAGACGTGCGTTTCTTGGCAGATTCAAGGGTAAAGGAAAGGTTGAACAAAAGAATAGGTGGTAGGGGTTCCGCGAAAGGCACACCATCCTGCAGATGCTATGGAAATACCTCAGTAAACCGTGGGTCGGTGGCACCAAAGAGAGGGTAGTCGCCATCGAGGAAGATAGAGAAGAGGTGGATGTACCCAAGCTCCGGTCCGTGTATTAAGCCGGCCCGAGCGAACTCTGCATGCCGATGAGCTTAATATACTTTACTTTGTCATAGCCTTGCGCAGCCACCTTAGCGAATGGCAGCCTGCAGGACCAGCTAGTCGGACGAGAATTTCCAGATAGCCTTCTTACCGAATATTTTATGGGAGACGTACTTTTTTAATTGGAATTCCACGATTACCTAGTCTCGCTTTCATCAGCGCGAAAGTTGCGTTTTATGCGGTTAATACTTTCGACCACACCGGCGCAATTGACTTTGCCGACAATCTCCAGGGAATTTTTTCGCGATGTTAGTTCTAGAAGTAGAGTGAACTGTACCTGTGACGATTGGTGCTAGTTACCCAATCGAGAGCAAATTGGTGCTTACCTGAAACAGACAAAGAAACCGATCATTAGTTGCTGGATTGACGTGATCATTATTTGTTCTTTCTTAATTTAATAACAACATTCTGTTGGTAGTGACACTATTATTGTTTTAGTGTAATTTAGTTTTTGTTTAGTCAAGACAGATTTGATATAATACTATGATATTATATTACGTGTCGGTACTTTAAACGAGTATAGGTTTTCGAAAAAGTATTTACAACGTCACATCATATTTTAAGGATGAGAAATCGGTGAAAAGTAGCGGTGTATGAAATCTTTGGGGAAACAGATGGAAGAAAAAGAAATTCGCCGACGTAGTTGGTGAGCTCCTCAAGATAGACGAAATTAGAGGCGCAATTTAAACCAGGTCCTCCACTTAAGCTCCGCAGGTGCCACGATGCTATGAACTGCGCCGTCTATCCGCTTTTTCGTACACGAGTGGATGGGTAAATTTAGTCCTCGGCTACGTCATCGTGTAGTATCGGCAAACTTTTAATCAGAACCCCGACGGCAACGAGGAAACTTTATTTTCTTCAATGACGCTCGGCGTAATGTCGAAGATCAGGCAAAACAAAATGGAAATCAGGCCGAGCTATGGGGAAAATAGAAGATGAAAGCGACTGAGTACGCAGCGAAACGAAATATCGTAACGAGGAACGGAATGAAACGAGTACAACACGAATAAGAAATTTCGTCCAGTTCTAAAATCGACAAAATGTCTAATTTTATACAATCTGTACATGATCTATTTGTACGTTTCATTTTAATATGGAGCGTGCATTGAAAATCTTAATTAAAATGGGTAATCAAAATAATAATATCTTATCTCTTTTTCATCATAAAAGGACTTTTAATCAAAAAACAAACTTTTTCATGCCATGTCAGGTTTCATAAGAATATGTACAAACATGGGAATCTGCATTAAGATCGTAGATTAGTTATTACACAGACAATTCAGTGCAAATTCCTGATGCTCAATATAATTCCTAGAATATCGCTCGTTAGTGAAATCGTTTCTTAGTAGAATGTAATATATTCCGAAATCATCTAAATGATCGGTTGTTCGATTTTTCCGCGTAGTTTTTAATTACAGGGCCGCGGAAATAATATGTAGTTTCTGCGTATGGGTGTGTGCGCGGAAAGTCGCCACGTACAACGTCGTATGAGCAAACCAAGGTGCGTTCTGTGGGCGTCTTGCTCGCTTTATAATAACTATACTTACTGTCTTCACGTTACATTACTACCACCTACCATGTGGATGTAACGCACGCGAGCACGCAAAGGCTAACGCACGGCGTCTGGGTCTGTACGGGCGTAACTACATGCCCTATAGCTCAATTCTAGGTGGGAACGTTAGTGGTACGGCAGTAATTATGTTATAGTCATCACGACTCGGAAAATTGCGTGATGTTGCAGTGTAAAGGTACCGTGATTCTGTACCACAAATCACGGCCTCATGATGGCAACCGTTTTTTACTCTTGGAGCGTCACACGCCGGCCTATGAAGATGTATCAGGACTGCAAAAATTTCAGACGTGCAGTCAATTTGAGACTATTTATGGTCGTTTGCAGAGTTGCGTATGCACCCAGCAGGTCGTAAAGCAAACAGAAATTTGAGCTTGCGCAAAATTACACTGTTATGTACTCAGCACATGAGTCAACATTTCAAGAATGTTGTAACAGCTAACTTTGAAATATGAATAAATTATGATAAAACACAGAAATCCATACTTGAACAATTCAGAACCCGCGAGTTTGACGAGTACCATCATTTATTACAATACAACGTCAATTACTTGTGTAGATGAATATGAGATATTATGATAATACAGACCATAGTATGGTATAGATTATAATAATGTATAGATAATAATAGGACATAGATAACAGTGATTTTGATAGAGATCCTCTTTCGAATTCGACAGTAAGGAATCCAGAGAACACTATTTTTGGGATACACTCAAATGGTCAGCCTCATATTCTTGAAGCGTTTTCTCGGACGGTTGTAGGTTTACGAGAGAAACTAGTATTATCGTAGTAAATTTGCTGGTGTATAAAGGTGTAGCATGCATCTCTATCCCGAGGGTATTGGAAACGTCGTTGCCGGCCCGGTTATATTTTACGTAGTATAAAATTAGTGGGCGTTCCAGGCATAATACTTGAGAGTACTCCGGTAAGTGCGTTAAAAAATTCAGGGTGCATTTTCGTTTTCGAATGGATCCAACTAAACAAACGGAAGCAGTCGCGCAATCATTTGCAGGGAGAGGACCATGAAATTCATGCTTGAAATTTCTACACAGCAGCTTCTACATAGTACACATAACATGATTTCATATTAAATTTTTACAGAATTCAAGTCGGAGTAAAAAATTCAGACTTCTACGCGGGCATGCAAATTGCTGTGTCGGTGATGTAGAAACACAAGTAACGAGGGAATTTTTTTAGAAGAACACTAATTGCACATTGTGAACATATATTTAACGTTTGGTGCGCGTTTCTGTGGTTTTAATGTAATGCGACACTCCAGAAGCTATTGAGAAATTTTTCCCTGGTTTATATCAGTAAACATTTTATGAATTTAAAGCGGCTACTACAATAACATTATTAGAAGACGTTATAATAACGATTTGATTATATTTCGGGCTGACTTTTAGAAAACAAATTGAAGACAAAGTAAGAACAGAGAAGCCGCGTGATCATTTACACAGGAGAAACCATAAACCCTGAATTGTACGTGTTCCCGCGATTTACACGGGCATTACCATTGCAAAGGTAACGCCATAAATTAGAAATACTGTAGTCCTGCTTCAGTATGCAGGCAGAGATATGAATCAGTAAGATCTTTAATCGCGGCCGGTGTAACCGCAAACTGGGCATCCTTTTGAATCCATTGGAACCGCTTTCTATTAAAGATCCAATTCATCATATAAATATTGACGTAATACCTATAATCACTTAACATCATTTATTCTACATTGTTTTTATACATGCGAACGTCAACAGGTATACCAATCTAATCTTCATCTTCCATTATTAAAATATCTAGTGAAATTATTAAAGCTGCAGCACGAAAAATTCACTTTTTGATCATATGATTTTCAAACCAATTTTCAAGCAATAATTCTTCGTGAAAAAATGGTGAGAAATCAATATAAATGGCAAATTTTATTTTAATATGGTTTGCTCGAAATTGATCGCTTTCAGAAATCTGAAATACACAGCAGTGAAGACATTAAAAGTATTCCAGAACACTGTTCGATTATTTTAAATGAATCAAAACCATTAAAACAAGAGATCTATTTTTATTTAATTCTTGCTGCTTACAAGTAATACAAACAAAATTATTTTGCATAAAAATCCAGAGTCTAGTTGTGCACATTCCTTAAAATATCAGTATTAATTTCTGGCGATTTTTTCGAAAAGGGAAAACATTGTAATGTGAGTGGAATTGGGGATAAATATAAGTTGACAACCGAATATTGCGTGGTGTATAAACACCGAAATATTTTTGTGACTTCGACGGTCGACTGTTTGCGAATATTTATCTGTGTGTTTGCTGCCATCGGCCGCCTCTATGGCGGGCGTCTATAATGTGCAATTAAAAGAGCGCCAGCCGGCAGACAGGCAAGCGATGGAGGAAAGTGTTATTCACCACAGCGTGCGTCAGTGAATGGCGACCGAATACAGCGAGGGTAGAAGCCCGTTAACAAAAAGCTATGTAACAGGTTTTCACGAAAATTGAGTAATACCACCCACTAATTTGAATTTATGAGTCTTTTAATGCTCTGCCGCTTTCACCGTCCCAAAATGGCATAAATTATATTTCATATGAACTCTCGTATCTCCTTTAATACCAAATTGCGAGTTTTATTCATGAACCAAATTCGTTCCATTTTCAAGCGACCAGTTAAGAAGAGCCGAATTTTCTCATACCTTAAAAATTAAACGTACATTTCTAACTTATCCGTAGAACGATCGATAATGATGCTTAATTTAAATCTACTTTATCCTTATATAGATTCCTCTGACATTTTCTTTCTATATTGTGCGAAGAAGTGAATACAAGAATTTATATTTAAAACTAGTTGCACCCGCAACTTCGTCCACGTACAGTAACAAATATTGGTTGATTATTAACGCGATTAAATTTCCAATCTACAAGCTGGTCTCAGATAGAGATTTTATTTTCAGACAAAAAAATTTAACGAAATTAATTAAAAAATGATTACAAAAAATACATTTATTACGATAGTTATCAGTAGGTAGGAATAACTTTGTAATGAATTTTAGTGGAAATGTTATAAACAATCAGACAGCATATATTTTATTATATATGGAGATGACTGCTTTGCAGAACTTCTGGTTGTTGAAATTGAACAGAAAAATATTATTGCAAGATGTGTAAGTCGTGTTACATGAAAAGGCTATACGGAGAAGTGGGGACAGGCTATTGCATTTTTACCACCCACAGAAATGGTTAATAAAAGTGTCGACCGGTAAAGTGGCGTTTAACCTCCTTTGTGTTAAGTGTCTTTTGAAAATAAAATCGAAAGTCAAGTCGTTTTATGTTCCTTTTAAGTGAATTTGGAAACAAAAAAATATCTAAATCAATTTAACATTACACTTAAAATCGATTACAAACGTGATAGTACACATTTTACTCAAAGTTAAATAAATCGACTAGAAACAAATATTGATGGAGTTTCATGCGTTCGTTCTGCAGTAGTTTCAATCGCGAGAAAAATTTTTCTATCTCAACAGACGTTACAATTTGTAACACTGGAACAAAAAGTGTCCAGTTTCTCAGCCGTTGTATCGTGCAAAAATGTAATTCGGAACAGTTGAAAATTTTTGGTTCCCTGAGTGAAAGTTTAAGCTAATTCTTTTTTTGTAACGAAATTATCACAGTTCAAAAGGCGACAATTTCTGAGAAATGAGAAATTTAGTGTAATATTTGTTGGTTCCCCTGTAGGTTAGAATGAAATTTACATCCTGAAAACCTATTGAATAATCCCGTAACACTTTCCCTGTTTTTTCTAATCATCTTTGTCATCAGATCCCAGTGGCCGATAGCAGTAAGTAGCGTTACCAGAATGCACGTTAAGATTGATAATAAGAATCCAGGAGTGCATAATATCCTATAACGATAAGACGTATCGCGGTACTTTCAGTTATAGACGTGGCTCGTATGAAGTGTAGGCGTCAGCGTGCTTATCGCCCAGGAAAGGGTTGCACCGTGAGGATTATAACCGTGCACGCAATGCGTCGAGAATGCGAACGTGGACGAACGAACGAACGAACGAACAAACACGCAGGCCATTCTGCACGCACTCTAATCGTCCATCGTATCATAATATAGAAAACCGTCCGACAGATAAGCCGTACTGCCACTTCCACCTTGGATTCATTCTTAACGAGCTTTCTTTCGACTTTTACTGCTAGATACGTTTGCTATTCAATGAACGACACATTTTCCCCTTTGCGTGCGTTAACGCTTTTCCAAGTCATGAAAGTAACGCGTAACAAGATCGTACATCGCGATTAGAAGCTATAAAAATTACGCAGTAATATATCGTCGGCAATATGTCGCTGGCACTGTAACAATGTGATTTTAATGACTCTAAATAAAACGCAAAGGCGGAATTCACGAGGCACTAACGATGAGTTTATTTGCACACCAACGTGACTCGTCTATTATTAAGGTTTACATGTATTTGATTACATCGAGCTGAATAAATTTCTCGTAAAACGTGATTTCACAGCTAATAAGGTGATTGTTTAATTAGTGGATTTTATGCATTTGTATGAAAAATGGCCGCAGAGAATTATAAATGAAAAAGATTAACTTTTAACTTACAACATTATTAAAGAAGTTATTTTTTATTGAAAGATATTATTAAGCACAGCTATTCGTGACACAATTGTCTAGTCTAGTGCTTACGATAGAATCTTTCTGAAGATTGAAAAAATCATTTTTCACATCAGAAAATTTTGCTAACTCAATCTTGATTTGCCCGGGCTTGCAATGAATCCGAACGTTCCAATTGACGGTTCGACGAAATAAAATGCTCGAATTTGGTAGAATGTTCATGGTCGCTGGCTCAGCAGCCAACGCGTAGGAGGTCTATGCAAAATCTTGATGACCATCAGCGGTGGCGTGTCGCAGTCGTTCGTCGGGAAAGCTATGTTATAGTTTTCGCGTGGGCGGTCCCAGCTCCTCGTATAAATTCATTACTTCCCAACAGAGTTGAATTTGAGAGAAAATTAAAAAAGGAGGAGGAACGAGAGACGAAGAGCGCCGGGGCACAATCGAAAAACTACCATGCAACGAAAGACCACGCGGTACCGTCCCGGCTGCTTTGAGCCCACGACAGAGAGAATAATTCAGCGTTTCGCGAAACAGCGTATTTTTCTTCGCTAACTGCTATTTCGTGTTTTATTCAGTTCTTTTTACCCTATTTCATCCCGGCTCCCTCTACGTACAGCCTGTCGGACCGGGTGCATTACCGTAGGCGGTATCCGGTTTTGCCGGAACTGCGAGTTCTGCGGAAACCTGCCGAATAAATAATCCTGAGGAACAGTTAGGGGAAGAAACATGAAACGTCGTTGTGATATATAATGAAATACAAACCCATCACCGGAACCGGTGGCACCTCGGGACCTGTATTTCAAGAAAGAGTTGAGTATTTGCATACTCTATGAAACTGTACCTACGGCACAGTCTGCCGTGCAATATCTACCTGGTTATAGCTGGAGTCGAGTGTGTAATGGAAACAAGGTTCTATCGCCAGTTGGAAAATCAATACTGATCATTAGACTCCGGAGTCCGGATCTTCATGCGAAATAACCATGTGCATCACTTCCGGGAAATTGTACAGATTTCATATTTTACAGATTGACTGTGTAACAGCCATAGATACTGCATTGTGCGTGCACCTTGTTGTCCACTGCGTTCGTTTGTTTTTTTCTGATTGCAACGCGACAGTCACAGCGGGCCACGCCATTCCCGTTTTTAACAATGCAGCACATATGTATAGCCAATTATTTGTTCCGTAACAAAGTGTTAAGAAGACTGGATTTTTATACAAAATAAAATTTTTTTGTGTCGTTCGTGAGAAATGGAAGCTAGACAACACTGTATTTCATCATTTAATAATCTTAACAAGTCGAAAATAATATAACAACATTTTTTAAATCATTTAATGTATTTGCAGTTGTGTTTTTCGCTCATTTGTGTTTACTATAAATGCATAAAATCCGCAGTTTAGTAACACTTCATCGAAGAAGTAATCCGTTAAAGGAGATTTTACTTTATTATATTATTATAGTACGTTAATTAAACTAAAATGTTTATTCTGTTGTGCTTATGTAGTAACAGTTGAACATTTTTATAAAGGAGAAATGGTTATTGTTAAGAGAACATATAAGTTGTTAAACTTGGATAGATGATTCTGGTTAGTTATCGAAAGCGAAAGAATAAGAACTAAATTCCTCACAGTATAAAATGACCAACTTTAAGAGTTTTTGAATGAAGGTATTCTGGTTTATGTTAAAGCTTCATTAAAGGAAAATAAGCTGTTCGTTGACCCGCATAGCTTTCGATCTTTTTCGTTTAATTATTTCGTCTCCGCCCCTACGAGGTAAAGAATGCTAAGCAGTTTCATTATTCGCCGGCTGATTTCCGTTATACCGCCACCAGTTTTTCGCTGGGATTCATTATCCGGTGTGGACGGAATATAAATGAATCCGGGCAACCACTACAGGAGCCTTTTCTCGCTAATGAAACATAGACACCAAAATTCGTTGCGAAATGTTCCAATTTTTAGAGTATTTCCTTTTGCAGCATTTAAATACTTTTAGCCCCGTGCCCGACGAATAATTGAAAAGTTCACGGCAGAAACTAAAAGATCAGTTTTAACAAGAACATTGTTAGCGTACTTGATTTAAGCATTGCAATAACATTTTCATCTTGCAACATTTGTTCATAGTACAATTTTACTTAATTTATTGGCAAAGAATTAGTTTCATCATCTGTAAATTTTGTATTTAATTAATTTCGTAAAAGTGTCTTGCAATGATATAATGCTGAAACATTCATTATTGATGAATGAAGCAAGAATATATGATACAATGTACAAAGGAGTAATTCACACTTGTTAATAATTATATTGTTAAGCAATGTTGAACAATAATATTAAGACAGACGTAAGCAAATTATAAAAGTATTTAATTTTATCTATTATAATAGAATCACTATGCATTACATAGTCTATACATTACATATTATTTGACTTAACACTGCCATAAAAATGATTGTAAGAGGTTAACTGTTCTAAAAAAAACACATTATCTAAACGTTATAGCACATCAAAAACTAATGAAGAAGTGTGTAATAACATTAAAAAAAGTTATTGTCTTTTTAATAATGTTGGAATTAATATTAACGCGAACCACTGTATTTAAAGAACGCAAGGCGTTTGCGGAAAATGGTGCGGCGCGGCGGCGTGTTTACAAATGAAATAAGAAATCATCAGGATCGGTAAATTCACGGACAGCGAATCCGAGACAAATCTGATTCGGTTCACTCTCTTATCGACCGCGAAAATTTCGGTTGAGGGAGCATGGTGCGCGCGAGAGGGTTCCCGGGCTTCAACATGCTCAGCCCAGCAGAAAGCCTCTTTGCTCGAAATGTTTTTCGTTCGATTTGCAGCGACGATGTTTAACGTTGCATTTCGGTTGATTTCTCAGTCGTTTGGCTTAAGGCTTCGGAAGCAGGAGAGCCGAACCGAACGGAACCGTAGCTGGTACCAAACCGAACCGAACCGCCTGGTTGCTCCGGGGCGGCAGCAATTTTATTAGGTTCCCTCCAACTGACTGTATATTAAATTTAAAGGATTCCCGTGGGAGTAACCGGCATCTTAACCACTACTACCGCGACTCCCTGCCGCAGACGTCTCTCCTAGTTCGGATTCGTTCCCTTGTAAGTTGCGGTGGTCGCATCCTTAGGAACCCTCGTGGGACGTACACGTGTTGAGTAGCTCTCCTACTCGTACAACTTGTAGCAACTTGTACATACGAACTACGTATCCGAAACACACTGACGTCTCATTCTGGAGTCACGTTAGGTCGTTCGCCTAAGAGAACCGGCTATTAACCTCACCAGATGGTGTAACAGTCCCAAAGGGGCATAAGCGAGTACTGTTGAATCGTATTTGTGTCTAGTTATCTTTAAATTTACGATACGTCCACTAACGAATAAATGACCAGGCAATCTAATTATTACTTTCACCTCGAGGATCAGTAGCTAAATTAGCCGACATCCGTGATTCTGTGATCAACTTTCCGACGCGGCACACAATACTATTTATTCTCGTTTTACAGGATTTTAATCTAACTCACTCTTTTAACCACAGATTGAAGATTTATTTGAGCACAATTCCGATTCTCGAGAAATTGTTAATATTTGAACACTGGTAACTTCGTTTAAAAAAATGGTTCGATAACGGTTCAAGGATGCTACGTTTCATTTCTGTAAATCATGTTAAAATTATGTTCCAATATTCATTGATTAAAACCTTGAGACACGGTCTTTAACCAAAATTAACACCAAGTGACTAACACCACTTTGCATTAAAAGGCTCAATTGTACATTCCAGAATCAGTTGTTCGACCGCGGTAGGTTTAGTATTGATACTCCCAGGCCACGTTCTACGAGTATAACCTGCAGCCATAATCTCGTCGACAAGAATCGATTATTGCTCGCACGAGAGAAAACTGTTTTCGAATTACGAGCATGCTTCCTACTCGTTGAATCGAAAGGAAACGGTTTGTAGTGTCAATAACGTAGGTATCGGCCGTATTCCTTACATACGGATCAATGACCGAAGCCTTCGGGTATTCGAAAGACTCTCAGGAGGTTGCCTTTCTTTCTATCTTCCTCCAATCTTCTTTCTGTCTCTAGAGGTCGAATCAGCAAAGCCCTCACGTCGTAATCTCCGATATCCAATTGATTTTCCAGCTGGTATGCTCCTACATCGTGGCAGTCGTGGCATCCTACTATTCAATTAAAAGTTTCCCTCTCCCCCCACTCGTCGTTCCCGCAGCCCTTTATTCATGTTCTCTCACACTCACGCTCTCTTCTAGTCTCGTCGAGGGGCAACAATCGTGGTGAGAGGTAGTTGCTCTCTCGGTGGATGTCGAGTGTCACAAAAGGGCTGCTCAAGTAACCCTTCTTGCCCATATTTTTTCTTTCTTTTTTTGTTGTTGTTGTTGCTTCTTTAGTTTTGTTTCCCTTTCTCCAACTCTCTTCGTCCCTTTGCACTTTCTTGATAATGGAAACGAGAAGGCCAACTCCTCCGACCAAGTAACCTCCTTCACGATGGTTCTTCATCTTCGCGCCAACTGAAACTCAGGCGACTCGGGTCGTTTTCGCTTCGAGCAATCAGAGTGGAACCAAACGATAATTGCACCGGTCATGGTTTTCAGACACCATGCCCCTCTTTCCAGTTTTCGTATTTTTCCGCATCGAATGATCTCGGATTCTTAATTTCTCTTTCCGCAAGATGACAGAACCCAACGACCGTGGCGCGAGCATCTTGATTCAGTGTTAGATTCCTTCGGGAAAACATGGTAATGTGATTTTTTCGAATTTTCGAAACGTGCATCGGTTGCCAAGACGAGAACGTTCCGAGACATTATCGTTGATATATAAGGTTGAATGTTTGGAGAGCAATTATGACTTTCGGTAGATTGTTTCTGACAGAATAATATTTTAGTAGAACAAAAACTGATTGACCGCATGATAGCTGCTGGACATCTCGTATAGTTTACCGATGCTTAAGGTAATATGATAATTTATAACTGTAATTACGTTGAAACCACTGTCATTGGTTTCGACACTGTTTAACGCGACAAGCCGATACCAAATTTGAGTAATATCAGCATAAACCTAATATCAATATTGATCGACACTAATTTTCATCAAAATACACATCTCCCAACTTGCATGCGTCATTAACGATGTGGGATGACACGGATTTCGTAAATTCCAGCTTTAATGGTAGAATGACAAAAATATATTTAACAGAATCCATACCTTGTATATTTTGAAACAAATTTTCTACGTTAACATAGTGCGCTAGAAAATTCTACGTGACTCAATTACAAAATCAGAATTTATACGAGGTAAACTTGTGTTAATAAATATTAGTCTAAATGCTGCTGATTATTTCTCACTTAAACATAAACCATTAATACATAGTAGGTAGTATTATGAACGTATTACATTTCCTTTCCATACACATGTCGTTTTTTCACTATTAATGAGATTAATATTTAAATAAAGAAACAATCTAATAATAATACTGTACAATCACCTATAAATTGAATACTTTAATTAATTAGAACAAGAACGAATTCAATGGTTCAGAAATACCCTCCTTTGTAACTAAATTTTAATTTAAAAGTTCATTGTCTGAATATAAACTCGTCGATTTATTCAAGCGACTATAAAAATTTGGTCGCTGCATATTAACAGCAATAAATACTTGTGTGTAAGCATTGCGAGTTTCCTACCGCCAAAAACAGTTGGAAGGAACATAAAACAGAAGAGGGCCACGTTATACGATATATTTTCGCAAAGAGGATACCTGCTTCCGCGGAACTCGTGCCAAAGGGAATAATTCTTGATTTTGATACTTTCTCTTCCCGGCTATTATCTCATTTTTCTGGTAAATCGGTGAATTCGAGTCGAATGAATTACTAAAGGGTCATTAACGAGCCAGGGGGAATAAATTCGCAGCGGTTGTCGGTAATACGTAAGAATGTAGTAAAAGTGTGTGGGAGCGAGAGCATGGTCGCGGACAAGCAAATGCGCGCTGGGTGAGGAACAAGGAAACGAAATGATCGCGGTTTACGCTGGTTCTTTTCGGTTACAGCGGCTGACTTGCCGCCGGTAGGAAAGGAGGACTATTAGAATGTATTATGCATGCGAAATGGCGCGGTTTCCTCGAAATCACTGGTGCCACGCCGCTCCCGGATGAAGGAGTTTTGCGGTGACGACGTGGAAGTCTGCCAACCTTAGGTGGGTGGTCTTTTAGCGGCCGGCGCCCTGTTCCAATGGTGGCTAAAATATTGAAGGAATTATATCGCCCGAAATGCCCGTAACCATTTTAATTATCTATGTACCGTTGCGGCTCGTTGGTCGACATAATTTAATCACGCGTTTAACAATACATCCAAGTTCCCCCTTTCGGGACCGAAGCCGCATCGATAAGTCGACGGAACTACGGACTTTTCAAGTCGATGTTTCACTTCGATACGTCCGACGGAAGCGTCTGCCTTAAAGTTTACTCTTCTTCGACATGTTTTTTCCTATTCATTCACTCGGGACGCAAATTCTTTCGTCATTTTGCTATTTTAATTATTATTAATCTTTAAAAAATATCGTTGGTTTGGTTGTGAAAGTCAAATAGTAAATACAATCAAGACTTGTCATCGGCAGGATAAAGGGTTAGTATTTATGATGAAATAAATTATTTATTAATGTAGGAAAATTTGGAATTCACTTTTAACCTCGAGGTTAATTTATTAATTTGTATAAATAATACACAGCAATTTACTTCTGTCTCTCCATTTAGCAAATACAATAATCTTTTTTCTAGTTAGCAAGAGAAATTAACAATCGTAAAAGACGTTAGAAAAGTTATGGAAAAGTGATCCTACAAAATCAAATAAGATACGAATAAAAACTATTGGCGCAAGAATACTTATAAAAACCCGTGGAAGAGACGATTGTCGAAATCAAGAAATCGGTGTGTTAATTGGGTCAAACTGCCCTTAATTAGGTCAAACGATTCGTCCTAAAGGAACCAACGCTCTCCACTTCTAGGAGAAATACTACCCAATCGGGACGTGAAAACCCCCCTTCTCGATCATCGATCCTTTTTACAAGGACATCGTGGTAGAATTGGATGATCAGTTCTTCACGAACACTCAAAAAGTTCTTCGTGAGCAAGCGAACATTCGGAAACTTTCTACGAACACGAACAGTATATAAAGTTAACTGTTCCAAAATGTCAGTGACACTTGTGCTGTACTATATCTTATAAAATTGGAAGAATAATTTCTGTTCCTATTATACGAGAAATACAATCTACCAGTTATCCATTTTTATTTGAAAATTTAACAAATTTAATGCATTCGTGAAAATTAAATAATCTATCTATTTATGTGCAAATTCATTTTACACAATTCTTTTAGAAGAATAATATTTTCGCGATTAAAATAATTCTTAAGAAATTGAAAATATTTCTAGAAAATTAAAAAATGTATGATCTCGTAAATAGTACATGACGAATTAGAGTTTAAAACTTTCTACAAGAAATTCTGAAAAAGTAGCAAGGATGAAAGGCAAAAACGTGTAGATTTAGTAGAGATATCGTTGACATAAATCTCGACGACATTAATTTTGTTCTACGTATCGCGAAGATAGTAAAGACAATTCTACAGAAGACGGTAATACATTGGGTGCATAACTGCTTTTTCTCTTACGTGTCATATCTGTCTCGCGTCCCAATGGAGAAAGTATGGTGCTTCATTTTATACGGCGTGTATAACTTGAAAGTGATCATAAACAGGATTCTCCGGGGAAATGACTTCTGTGCGCCGTTTCTACGAGCAGTTTTTTTACGACTACAACGGGGCGCATGCGTGTGCGAAACAACAACTATCCGTTGTAAGAAAAAGCGTGCTGTAAAAAAGTCGGCAAGATGAAATTACCGTGCGCTATACCGTGGGTCCTCCGTTTGCAAAGAGTTGCCGCATTCTTTCCGCCGTCACCTTGTTTCTGTTCGCGTTACCCAGACGTCATGACGATTTTTCGTCACCGCCGGGTCAACAATCAATTTAGAATTCAGCACGAATCGAGCGGAATTCATTCCTGCCTTTTAAAGCAAAGTCGATTTCAGTCTCCCTTCCCACTGGCAACTACGAACGTGGCGCCCTTCTCTGACAAATACGAACAATTTTGAACGTCGCCAGATCAGCTACACGATAATAGGACAATTTATTTCACGGCTTAACGTACTGTATTAGATAAGGCCATGACTGATTTCCGTTCCTGCGTCTATAAAGTACCTTAATTTAAGGGAAATACGTTATATACCTTTGCGCCGCAATCATTGCCGCGACCAACTTGATCGTCATTTATTGAAATTTATCATTGTAATCTTACACGTTCATTTTTTAAATACTTAAATTTTCGTTAATCCCTTACTGTACGATTTTTTCACTTCGTTGTATTCCATCATTTCTTCAAAGAAAGGATGTTTATTCTATATCGAAATTCATATCTAGTGAATTCTCTTTAAAATTTCCATCATTAGTCTGACTCATTATTCCGTAAGAAGAGATTACATATTCAGAAATATTAGTTTTGACGTATCGTTAAAATGTAATAGTAATTATAGTACTGAATGAAGGAACATTAGACCTCTGTAAAGAGAGTCTTAGCAGCGTAATGGAATCTGGAATACGTAATAATAATCCTGAATGCGACGCCACATGGGAAGGCCAATGAGAAAGAGTTTTGAAAGAGCCTAGTGCTGAAGTTATTTTAAATAAACGTGGAGAGCAGATTTCGTTCTTCCCACTGTGGAGGTTAGACACTTCTCTCTGTCTCACTTTCCCGTTCCTACGAAAAGTTCAGCGCTACGGTACGTTTTGGTACACCTGGGAATTATTGGAAGGAAAGTTGGGCCAGGTAGTTTTGGAAACTGGAGGAAATAGAAGTAATTTTAAAGTACCATGAGGAATTTTTTCGGTACTGGAATTTCTGCAATCGGTGGAACGACATTTCCGAGCGGAAGTATAAATACGTTAGAGTCGCAGGTCACAGTTTAATTCGACCTTTCGAACTATTCATTAAAAAGCACTATTAAATTGCGAATTAAATTGTTCCCAATTCTACACTACAATTCGTCACGTCTTCTAGCCTACTATATCTTTCTGACCGTTCTCATTTTTGTATGAATGTTTGAGGAGAGATTTTACATAAATACTTTACTTCGAATTATATTTACTTTGTATAAATTCATAATGCTGCAAGTATTTGCATGAGCACTTCGCCTGAATCGTGTTCGCGTGCAATTGATAATATCTGATCACTCCGCCGATACATGAATTTTTATTTAATAAATTGGTTTCACTGTCGTAATCAGAGATAACCGTAATGAAATGTCGCCGTTAAGAATGAAATACTAGTAACCTAAAATAAATTCATTAACGCTCGAGCTAAAACAAAGATTACGAAAACCCACATGTGTCAATCAACTGCTGTAATCCACCGCAAAATAATTACAGAATTGTACAGCAACATTTTATTAGTTCAAGGAATTCGCATTTTATTTAACAAATATAAACATCAAAGAAGAATGTTATATTTAATAATAAATTATGTTATTATTCTTATATTTTATAAGAAATTATGATTTTAAGAAAGAACAGAAAAATGTACGTATCGACGTATTACTGCATCGAGTATTTAGTTCTTTCAAAAACTGAAAAACCTCCGTTATAAGCTTCATCGAGCTATAGCAAGTGCTCTGAATGGAAGACGACGAGCAGCTAAATCGACGTGTCTGACGATACAGTCCCTTTGTCATTCCCTTGTCCAATACGTCGTACTTTAATCGCGAACGGTATACGTAACGAAGGGAAATAATTCGTTTCAGCGGCAATTTCGAAAGTTGTCGGCATGATCGTATCTTCGTATCGCAGGCAAAAAGGATTCCGCTTCTCGTGCACGTATGGGGTGTATCGACGGCGATTCGTTTCGCTTTAAGCCCGTTCGCTCGATCCCCTCGGGGCTCAAAATGATCCCCGATAACTGGAAGCAGCCCGATACGTGGCGGATAAGTTCGTAAGGTCGTTCGAGCTGAGCTTTTCAGTCGTGCAGTAAGGTTAAAGATGTAGTGAAAGACACACAGCGGAATGGCTTCGTTATGCGTGCCGTGTCGCGAGCCATTCGCCGGTTTTAAAAAATATTTGTGGAACCGGCGAGTAGCCGAGCTCTCTCGCAAACTTCTCGCGTTTGATACGTTGCTCAGACGGCAGAAATCGAATAGCTCTATTTGCGGTAAACGGGAAGGCATTCGGTCCGGCAATTTCATTTTTCCGAGATCTCAACTAGACGTGCGGAACTTCCAGTAAACGAGTAAGTGAATAAATTGAATCCAATCATTTTTTTTAAGAGACAGGAAATCTATCATTATTATATACCCACAGTCACTGATTGGGATTGGTCTTGAGTAATGAATTGGTTTATGATTCAGAATTATATAAAATATCCATACAATAATCTATTTTTTGTAGTTATTCTGTCTTCCACACTATTTTTAACGACAGTGTTTTAGAATTGTGTCCGAATAGGATTGTATTATTTTTGTTTCAATTAAAAATCTCTTACATTATTCGTTTAAAAGTAATTTTTCTCATAATGTGGTTGCTTAAACCGAAGTTGGTTAGGATTTGTACGATCATTAATTGTGAAACATTAACTCTACACTTTTTATTCGAACGACTTCACTGTTATTTAATTTTGACAGTCAACGTGTTAATGATTAAATATTAATGATAGAGCAACAGCAATTTAGACGACAGGAGTAATATACTGACTTCATATCAGATGGCAAAGGGTTAAGAGGTTCAGACAACTCTTGAAATCAGTGTTAACGTACACTTTCCAAATACAGCAGGGGTTATGGCTAATTATCAATTTCATAACGAAGTGCTCAACGTTGAAGAGAAAAATTCAGGATAAGGTGGTCTGAAGTTTTCCAAAGTGATGAATGGCTGCTCTACCTCGACAACGCTCAGGCTAACAGCGCCCTTTTAATTTAAGAATTTCTTGCCAAGAAAAATTCCTGCTGCGCCACGGTCTGCTTAATTCTCAGATCTAGCGTCCCTAATTTTTCTTATCCTTTGAAATTAAAGTGAAACTAGAAGAAAGAGAATGTACAATATTGATAAAACTGAAGTAAATAATTTTATCTCGTATTTTAAATATTAACTGGAGTAAATAATTTAAAATCAATGATTGAATAAAATCATTAAAAGCTCCTGCCATTTTGGAAAATTGCTTCTCTCACAATTTTTACAGATGCGGAATTGATTTAACCTTAAAGTATCACACTGGACCACTCTCGCAATTCAAAATTTCGTTTGAGTCGAAAGTGAAATGCAATAGAAACGTAAAGTTCGTGTGCACTTCTGAATTTTACATGAGGAAAAGAAGTGCTTTCGAAAGTAGACCTGAATAATGTGATCGCGGTTACATAGGAAAGAGTAAGTTTAAAAAGACAGAAGACTATATGGATTCTCAAAACGGTTTCTACACCATTTTTTAATGATTCTCACTAACATAAAAATATGTAGTACAAAATATTCAATACTTAGTCTACCATAACATCAAAATGACGAGAATCATTCGAAAATAAGCCTCTCCCTTGAACCACGTATAAGCAAACAAATAGCTGAAGCCATTGACTAGAGAAAGTATTTCTACAGTCTTTCTTTTCTGAAAGTACGAGCAGCTGCAACCCCGAGCCGTATTGCGTCGTCGTAAAATAATACCGACTGAAAGTTCAACGGATTTGACTTCTTACGTGTTTAATTGAAAGCCCTCGAAAGTTTTGGTCTCATAATTAAAATCAGCGGAAGACAGAAGGTACCCGTACATCAAAGCTCTGGAAGATCTTGAAGGAGGAGGGACGGTAATATCTAACGTCGGGGGCTCTATATCTGAAGCGCGATGGCCGCACGCTGCGCCAGGAACCACCTTTTAATTATTATCGCCGTAACTTTGGAACCCTCGTAAAATATTTGTTTCAATTTCCAGGCGACGACGTCGTTGCAGCCGCAGTCACTACCACTAATGTACAGTCGGGGCTGACCGAGGCCAGCAAGGCATAACGCGCTAGCGTTACGAGGCTGACGTCGGATAGCAAGCGGGAACGAGCACGGCCGTCAACGACTTTATGAGTTGTTAAGTGAAACTGCACCCACCGCGAAACGAATAAGCAGGTCATCGATAAAAATGAAATGAGCAGATGAAATACCATAGTTTCTTTTGCGGGGGAGCAATCAGCGATTGCACGGGTATCGTTTTGATATACGTGGATATTGAATGTTTCTTCTCTGCGTCAAGCAAATTGCCATCGCTGGGATGTCCATCAATGTCGGTCAATGGAAAGTAAATATCGACAGCACCATTTTTAAGTGTACATTGAGCTCGTGGTTTATATTAGAAATTCCTCAAGCCCGAAGTTAAACGTTATCAGCAAATGTTCGATGCAAAATAGCCCGACTATCAATCGCAGTTTGCGTATCTTGCATCCGCCCAACGAAAAGGAAAATTCTTTTTTAATCAATTTCCATATTTAACGGAACTGTGCACGTCTTATCGGGCTCGCTTGTAGGTTGAACGCACAATTAGCGAGCTACCCTAAAATCGTTATTGATTTTCCGGGTGCCCTACCAACCTGCTTCTCCATCCGGATTCATTTTCGAACCAGATTCGTTCTAGAGATATGTTAAATTATTTCACCGAAGAATGAGAATTGTAATTCATACTCTACAGATTATTATCTATCAAGAACATAATTTATAAACTTAATTCAGCCTACATGTCTATACCATATTAGATGGCTTCAGTATGAAATTACCGCAGAGCAGCGTGAAAAATATTCGCAAACTTCGACCCCATAAAATTCTGCCCTCTTCCGGACCATTTTCCCCGTACAGAGTGATAACAGCAATTTCGTGGCGGCAAGTAGGCTGCTGTTTATTTTAGGTGGTTACCGCGACAACGTGTCAACGTTTTCTACCTTTTATTCGAACAGTGGCGTCCCGTATAATCTGCAAACTAAATGCAAACACATTTTCGCTCGCGGGGTTTAGAGAAGATCATGCAATCTTCAAAGCTTCGATTTTCACCGGATGATAGGAAAATAACAGGATTGGCTTATCGTCCCGACAGCACGTACACATAGCGGGGAGCGATCACTTTATGCAGATTTCGCCCGGCATCACGCGAGCCTCGTGAATTTGGCATTGAGGCTCGCCGAGGAGGAAGGCGAGCAGGCAGACAGCCGCTGGTTTTCGGAGGGAAGAATGGGTAACCGGTAATTGTAGGTTGGCAAAGATTCAATGTAGGTAAATACGCCGATCCGACCAAGAGGAAGCAGAAGGAGAAGGCGACACCGGCAACCATGTAGACACGGGGATCATGTGCCGGCTGGCCCTCGACCTCCAGGACCTGTCTCAGGAATATCCCAGGACCAGGTTGGGATCCGATGCCTTTGCCATCTTCAACTTTAGCACGCCCTATACCATCTCCACCGTGGGCAACTGTTACGCTACCATCGCCAACGCCGGCACTCTTCGCTTTACCTCTTTGGTAAAGGGCCAAGAAACCCCAATCTGGTCGGTAGGTTACTCTCGAGCCCGCACCAGATGGACCTAACACGGCCTCTCCAGTCCAATCCTTGAAGTGGCTGTTTCTTCGTCGCCATCTTGCTGCCACTTGATATTTCCTTCGGGACTAGCACACAGTCTCTTCCACGCCGGCTCATGCTAAGGTCCATCCGCAACGTGGTGTGCCAAGTTTTGTTCTCTGAACGGACCGGTCGGAATATCCTGGGCGCCGTCTCGGAGATAAGAGACCGGTTGGATTAATATACGAGGAAATTGAGGTATTGACATGTGGAAGGCTATCGAACAGACTCCATGATCCGCACCGCTCTGGAACACGGAGTACACGGTTTCGGAGAGAGTCTAGTGCAAATGGATATAGGACTAGTTCGACATTGTCGGTCGCAATCAGCGGGATCCTAGGAAGATAGTAGCCGGACCCCTCCGGTACCCTTAATATTACTTTTATCGACGTTTTCTCGAACGCATGCTCTGCGTCGGGTTTTGGGTCGAGTCGAAACTTCTCGGTTTCTTGGGCGATCCTTCTGTTTTCCGCAAGAGTGGAGCCCAGTATTAAATAAATCAATTGCAAGGATTGGACCAATCTTGGTCGGACACGTGGGTGGCTGAGTTGCAGGGCGACATGGGTGGGGTAGTCAACGCTATCGTATGCAATTTATAAGCCCTTTTCGTATCTCGTAACACCACCACCAGCGACATCACTACCACGATGAACGCCACCACCGTCACCATCACTACCCCGGGGGATGGAAGCAGTTGCGGCCATGCCCGCCACCCCATTTCGCGGTCCAGTGACGCCCAGGAATTCACCAATTGGATTTTCCCTGCTTGCTCGCTACTCCTCGAGCACCCGGGATGTATGTATGTTAGATGGTGTAAAGGCGCCTTACACCGTTACCGTCGTATCGTGGATGGAAAGGCTGCCGAAATCCCATCAGCATCAGCAACTTCGAATTTCGCGCGTCGGGCGATCATCGCCGCGGCGCGCACCGCGGCAGCCGGATAAATTTCACGGGAATTACGGAAATTTCGTTTTACAGATCCGATATCTGTCCGATATGGGCACCGCCCGCTTGCACCCACCCGCACACACATGACCGCTGCGATCTGCTTGTTGAAATTGGAACTGCGATGGTGGAATAACTTGGCCAAATTGTGCAACGCATTGACACCGAGCATCATCTAACCTAAATTATACCTTTAACCCAGTTGGGTGTGGATGGAAAATTTCAGATGTTGTATTCAACCATTTCGTGGGACGATTTGTTAATGATAAGAGCGGGAATACTGCAGCACATTAGCGTGTTAGTAGACAGAGGATTTTTGGCATTTATCACAAGAATGAATAGGTAAGATTGTCACACTTTCTACTTCTTTCAAATTATATACGGTCCAATTTAATTATTCTCCAATTAAACTCAGACAAACAGTTCCATTAAAATAATAATAATTACTGACATGCGTGGTAGCTATTGCCGCATAATCGCATAAATAAATCACCTGGATATTAAAGGATGTTTTAGTGGCGGCAATAAAATGCTGATTATAAATTTTTTATCATCGTGAAAGGACTTAAAGGTTGCCATAAAATCTATACCCGCCCTGAAATCATAAAACGCAGTCGCGTGGCCGAAAGGTTTGTAATTAAACCTAATATTAAATATACGTAGCGATGATCACGTTTTTCGCTGGGATTGGGAAATGGGGGATATACGGGATGGGCGAGGGGGTAGAACCTTTAACGCCTTGACAGCATCGGGAAAAGCGAATCTTGCTTGTTAGCGTATGCAACCGACCGCAGCCCCTCGCTGCACCATTCCCCGCGTCACGCGTTCACGGTTTTATTTTCTTTCTCGTCTTTTTTCAGTCGTGCGCTGCCCGGGACATATGCGAGAGAGCGTTCGCTATCAACTCTCGGGGGTTGAAACAGTTTAGCGGTACATATACTGTACGTCATGGCATTGCTGCGAATGGCAGGCTAATGGAACGTTCGTGGGCACAGGGAAAATAAAGGCAGTCTTATCGATGTTGCGTCGTGGAGGTTAATTGGAAGTTATTGCTTGCCATATATTACGCGCATCAGATGCAAACTGCTTCGCGTTTGCTTTGCGGTGTGTCACCGGTGTCGGCATGCCGTAATGATTGTCAATTATGGTGATGTAATACCACTTGCCGGACCTGGAAACGATCAATTTGAATTTAAATAGCGAACGAGCGCCAGGCTCACGAGGTGGAGAAATATTAATATTTGCGCAGCTCGGTTGTAACAACTTCGATTCGCTTGCAAATTATTAAATAACCAGCAACCCGACCGGTTCGGGGGTATATTGGATGCTTAACATTTCTGCGATGTATTTTTCACTGGCGGCTCCCTGGGCCGTCATAATATCGTAAAACAATATCTTGCCGCGTAAATGAATATGGATTTACATGCGGTTTCGGTTTTACAGGATTCCATTATTCCACGGAATTCCGACGGAACGAATATTTTCATAATTTTTCCCGCGCTTGTACCGCGCGTTCCACGACACGGGGCTTACGGTACGGTAATCTATGTCACGGAAATTTATGAAACAAATTTTTAGCCACCGCGAGAAATGCACCGAAAAAGACCGTAGAACGCTAACCTATGTAACAGTGAGACATACTTCTTGACCTACTACCTGACCCACTGCTACATTACTATTTTGCAACACGTTCATTTCGCGTTCAGTTATCCCAGAAACGATCTTTTCTCTTGGAAATTCCTTGGACAATACGCTGTATCTTCCATCAACGAACATTTAAGTCCCGTATAATGCTATTCAAACGGCCCTCGGTTGATTTTTGCCAGATTCAACCACCGCCCAGTAAATTGCGTTATTAATATCGCGGGAAAGCACGGAGTTAAACAGAGGCAGGAATAACAGTATTTTCGGAGGTGAACCGTTTAAATATTTTTTCGCGAATCAACGAAGTTTACTCTTCCGGATGTCTGTGTACGTGTGGCGAAGTAGTAGGGCAGTAGGTCAGCACAAGGCAGTGGGTCAAGAAATGTAACCGTTAAATTTCCCTTTTGCGCACGTGGGTGGGCTTCTCTCGCGGAACAAAGCGCAATTTGCGACTATACAATCGAGCCTCTTGGAACGTGTACGCGCAGAAAATTTGTTCGACGGTTTGGTCCGTAGAATGGGGCCGTGCGACAATTTCGCAGATATTGTGGAACAGCCTGTAACAGAAACACTGACGGTGAACGAATTATTTGCGCATCAGCGCACTGCTGTAGGGAGCGCTTCCCGCAGGTCCATGAGCAGAAAATTCCGCACGCATCGCAACGCTATGTGTCTCAATAAAATCAAACCAATTTCGTAAATGTTCCCCGTTTTACCGTGGACCGTCCGCAGCCGCCGCACTGTACAATTTCGCCAGACACGATATCCCATCTCGAATCGGAATAAAAAATGAACAAAAATCATGCTGAAAATCATCCGTCCGCCGCAACGCTTCGTAAAATAATAAATAAATGGGTTCGAGGAAACGACAGGTGTCCAAAAATATTCTGCGGTTCGTTACACCGCTGTGTCACGTTCACCGGGCTGCTTCGATTTCGAGTCACACTCAATGATATGTGTACACACGTGCTACCTAGGTTTACAAAGCCAGGCACGAGGTAAACTAAACGAGACTCCATGTCTACACTAGGTTCCTTCGATATGCTACTATGTCTCGGCCCCAGACACTGCGACAGAAAAGTGTTAGCGCTGCCGAATGTATTCTATCGTTGGCAAATGTTACGTTTCCGCATTTGGAAACTGGGGTTTCAGGGAAACCGGTAACGGACTCCTGTAGAATGACATTAATAAAATTATTGATAACGACTGTATGTATTTAAAGTCTGCGGCAGTGAGTATACAATCTTCTTAAATAAGTTTGTGGACATTACTGGCGTGTAAAATGCATACATTTTGAAACAGTTCTTTTTATGTTATATTTTTATGTACGACTGTAATTTTTTGAATAGACATTATTCATTGATAAGACTATTATAGTTGATATAATAGAAAACCCTACAGATGATGTCATACGAACCTTTTCATGTTTTTATAAATGTACAAGTGTCAGAAACATATAAAGAACCAAGTGCTATTTAATTACTACTTTGTTATCCTGTCACGCAGTGAAATCACGAGGCAAAGTGCAGAGGAATAAAAAAGTTCGCAGTCTATACAAACGGTTATATGGTTCGGCATTTTATAATTCAGGTTGTGAATTCCGGTAACATCGAAGCTACGTCCGAAAATGAAAAAAAAGAAAAGTTCCGGCCGTACACGGAAATAAGTTTTTCCTGCTTGGTATTTTGCAGCGCACGGACTTGCGACTTTCATACGGAAAAAAAATATCCACCATGGTGCTTCCGACCATTTGAATTCTGCATCGAATCCAACTCTGAATCGCGGATACCATACGTACCGACCTTGTAACTAGGTTTGTGCAGTTGCATAGTGCCCCTGGTACGTGTGTGCATACAGATTCGATGCATCGCACGTTCCAGAATTACCGATAGTACTCAGCAGCTTGGGCGAATTACAGTCCGACGCAGATATTTGTACTGATTGATACACGGAGATGATAGTCAATGATACCGGACGCACCGGGAAGATCAGTAAAGTTCTATGCATAAAATTTTCATACCGATTAATTCGGTATGTGTTACGGAACTAGCATTACAAATTCAAATGCTTTGAAAATTGCTTTACATTCGTCACAATATATAATATTTACACGTACAAAATGCAAGAGTCTACTTTTACTCTGAAGACGAAATAAATCATATTTCAGACAGTAGCGTGAAAACAATTGAAAAGGTTGCTTGCAAAAACTGAAATAATTCTTCGCGTTTATCAATGAATAATAGAATTGATGCGAAACAAATAATAAATCGAAGCTTAAATGAAATGTTTTCGTCATATCATTATTTCCAACAATAGACTTTGTATACCCCGGGATACCGTATAAATTTCCGACGGAAAAAAACAACAGGACACGCTTAAATCACGAATAATCTTCAGTTGCGTTGACACATAATACACCGAGATTTATGAGCTGTCGCAACAGCGCTGCATTTGTTGCACATTATATGCAGAAGTTCCGAGCCGCCATCGCGGTTCGTACCCAAACAGGGAGCCGAATTGTACCGGATGACCGATTGAACGCTGCGAGTAGGTTGCTTATAGCCATTGTTTGCCGATGCCATAAATTATTAGCGATAAGCCGCTAGAGAAGCCAGAGAATAGGGAACGCCGTGGACAAAGAATGGGGGTAAGAGCTTTAAATAATTCGTTCCCTTTGCAGAGGCCGTGGATCAGCATGGTTGAGTACATTACGCCGGGCACAATCAGCACCTATATTATCCAGTTCGGAGCCAGAGGCTACTTTCTTGGTTGCTTGGCTCCGTGCTAAAGTGTTGCTAGCATCTCGCCAGGCCAGGGCCAAGAAAGGAGGGTGTCGTGTACGAAAACGAACGGTCCGATGAATGAGCAAGGGAAGAAAGGGAGAAACAGCGGGGGCGTGTCGAAGGGAACGTTCGTTCCGCTTTTCAAAATATGAGATCATACATTACGGATATTTACAGCTCTTGGAACATTCTTTCGCCGACCGTTTCGTTCGCTCCCAGTATTTATTGGCCTAAAGATAAGAGATTAGGCACCTCGTAAATTGATGCGGTTTTCACACACGCGAAACAGTAAATAAATATACATGGGGAAAGCATTGCTTGAAATAATTCACGAGTTGCTGCATTTTTGGAAGTTAACATTTTATCAGTTAACAAGTGGAATTTTATTGATTTTTCGAGAATCATCTGTGTTCCTTCGCGTATCGCTTCTTCATATTATTGCTGTGCGCGATGGCCCGACTAGTGACGATATAACTGAAAAAACACATGCGAATCGGCTCCGAACTGGCCGATTATTTTTAATCACCGCGCTCTGACAACTTTAACCCCGACAGATGGGCAACAAGGGGACAGACTCATCGAAGCGACGACCGGACATACACCAAAGATAATACGAAAAGGAATTTTCTTCAGAGTTTCCCACTCCGCAACCTAAAGTCCTTCCGACACACCTGCATCCAATTAACAAACGCTATCTTTCCCCACCTATTCTCCCTTAACCATTCACGAAAAAACCATAGTGACAATCGCAGTACTATTTTGATCGTGGCCAGTGTAACTTCCTCTCATTCGTTGTCACGATTTCGGCAAATGTGTTGCGTAGTGTTTAGTAATTGTGCAGACGTGTGGTATTCCGCGCAGTTATCAAGACATGTTCGCGTAAATGACAGTGTGCTGTGGAAATTTGTAAGTCCTTATACTTTACATTAGTATTTTCTAACGTAGGATTAGTATTCTAATGTGCATGTGAAAATGGCTCAGATAAATTCTCTTACAAATACCCTCCGATTCAGAAGTGTAGACTCACCCCAAGGATAGATAACCATTACCTTTTATGCAACCTGTACACGTACTTCTTAAAGTAATATAACTTTGTGTTTTGGAACTGTTTTTTAAAAACAAAACTTAAAAATTGATATTTAGGTGTCCGTGAAGTGTTTATTAACATCTACACGTTTTTTGAACAAGAAACAGGTCCATTTCGGTATTACTGAATTCTTAAGTCCTGAAGCAAATTGAATCTTCGAAGGCGTTTTAGCCGGTTCTTGGTTATTGAAAATCTTCTTTCTTAAGTACTTGTCGAGATGTTTAAAGGGGGTAGTAATCAGTTGGAAAGAGGCCTGTGGAACAAACTCAGTGAAGTAAGGTCTCATAGCCCAGTTCATTCAATTTCTGTAGAGTCATTTGTGAGAAGGAATATAGCTTTTTTATAATTGACGTATTTTTAGTTTTTAGACAATAAAATTGTTTGCACCCGATCAGTTTGTTATTTGTTAGAAATAATATAAAGTAATCGCTTTATGGAAACGAGGTATACAAATATAACATAAAAGTATGTATAGTATTAAAAATATTGTATTTTTTGACAATGTAATAGTATCGAATATGTTAAACGTTATTTAAGCAAACTTGTAGGTTTCGAAATAATTAAGGACTCTCGCCGAGCATTAGGAGCTAACAAATCTAATTAAAAAAAGGAAAGCCAAATTCGAATCTAGTTCATGTCACTCGAGTAGTCGTTTTGTCGTTAACAACGTTCCCGGGACGATTAAATTCTCGTTAAACAATAACGTGTTCAAGCAGACTTAACCGTGCTTTCACTATGTCGCGGTCCTCGTTATTTTTCCATTTCCCGGGCATTGGAGGCACTTGATGAAAAAGGGGAGCACTCGTGGGAATCGTAAGTTGTAATTACACTGATTTGAATCGGCAAAACCGTTTAACGCGCGGATTTAAAAAGTTGCCCGTTAAATAATGGTTCGGGTTTCTCGCGCGTGCGAGTTGCAAGACGAATGGAACCGAAAAAAATAGACGGAAGGATCGAACGAAATAAAAAAACACACAAAAAATAAAAAGTAACTAATGGAGGCGGACGACGGCCTAGTTTCCGATGGCTGATCGATTTTCATCTGCACGTGACAGTGGAAACGGCGCGCAAAAGTCAGCCGTAATATTGGTGAAACAAAGCTGAGTAATGGAAGGAGCGGGGAAATGAATTCCATGGGCCAGTATCAAGTTCCAAACGAGGAGGGATATTTCGTCCTTCGACAGGATCGAAATGGATTACGACGTTTCGAAGTTCCGTGGGTGATCGATTTGCGCCTATTGCGGAACTAATGGCAGTCAAAAGGGAGAGATTGAAATCCCAGATCTAACCCCGACGATACACTCGCTATGATTCAATTTATTTATCAAATTCCCGAAGACATGGTCGAATTGGGTGGTTGGTACTGAACGGAATCCAGTGGAGTATTATCAGGGATCTCGAAAGACGTTTATGAGCGTGCAAAATACACAACAGAGAAGCCTTTCTTATCATTCGTACTCTATTTATTTAAGGCTCTTATTCAAAGGGATGAGCTCCAAGAGCCAGCAACCCTGGTCTGGTATTTATAGTATTTGGATTATGGAATAATCCTTCGCGGAGACCGTGGCGCAGAACGGAGGGAACGAGGCGAGTGTACGGTGTTTACCAATATCCTTCGCTTCTTTCGTTCTCCGTAGCTCTCTCCGCTTTTCTACCCTCCCTCTTTCTCTTTCTCTCTCTCCCTTCTCCCCGTTTCGTCTCCTTTCCTCTCAATTCCCATTCGACGATCCCGCTCGAGAAACTTCAATCTTTTCTCCCATCTGGATTACTCGTGCATCGAGAGCACTCCACCGGAATTTCGTCTTTTAACGTGAAATTCGTCCAGTTTATTCGCAACCTCAATAATTTTCGCGTAGAATTACTCGAGACATCTGAAACGCCGTTCCGCCGGTATTCCATCAAAGCCTTCTTTAATTTCATCCTCTCCTAATGTCCGTATTGCTGTGGCTTCCGTTAAATCGTTTCACGATATTTTCTGGTAATGAACGTCCTGGAAATGGAACGCAGCAATTCGTGCAAGCCAGAGAGGCCTCCCTTTTCCGTTCATTAACTCCGACGACGGGGTATTAGCGATTTTCTTTCAGCATCTACGGCCGCCGGTTCTACCCGCGAAGTAGGCAGCGACTCCGCTCCGCCCATTATTTATAATTCCTGAGAAGTGCTGTCCTATTTATGGAAATGCCAAAACTATGAAATTTGAAGACAGTAGTTGGATCAGTAGGGAGGAGTAGTATTATTATTGCAAAACGACAAGTCTTCAGTTTTTAATTTTTCTTGTTTACATCTTACTAACACTTTGCAGTCGGAACTATTTTATATTAAAAATTAAACATTTCTTCCGACCTAGAATCATTTCACTGAATATGATTTTTTCATTTTATGGATAAAATAAAATCGTTAAATGTGTAGTAATTGATTGGGTACCAACATAATAATGTAAACAATATTGTGAATAATGGTACAGCAATTTTAGTGGTGACTCTCAGTCAGCCTTCGACTGCTAAGGGTTAATACCGCGCAAGTGTGCTTTTGACATTTTTGGTGTTGAATCCTCAAGGCAAATGACTTATTCTTATTTATATTTTAACAATAGCTTCCAAAGAATTGTTTCTATTATAACCCAAATATTTTTTCAATAGTAACGTTTAATATAAGTATTATCAGTTGCTCCCTTTATCTTTTTATGTTCGAGGTTATAAGGGGTCCTAATTCCGAGTTCGACCATTCTGCAATGACATTCGCCCTCGCATGGCTGTCACAGCTCACATTGTCTTTGCGTCTTCGCCCACTCAGCGCTTCCATCGCACCTTGGTATCTCTTTCAGAGACACCATCACCTGCGCTATCTCCCTTTATCACTATCCCCCTTCCGACATGCGCGCGCACCTCTCAAATATTTCGCTCATCCTCGTCGTTACCTTCTATGATCGGTGTTCCACCCCATCCCAACTAAGCTGCCAAATTGTAGGATTCTAGGAAAAAGAGGGATCCAGAGGAAGACTAAAACACACAAAATCGAGATAGATCGACTGGCTAGCCTTCTAACGAAAGTCACCCTAACCGAAAATCTCGATTTTTCATGATTACACTGCGAATCTTCATGCAGAACAATTTTCTGAAGCAATTGGAAGAAGTAAAAACCGAAATGGAAGTTGGTTCTTTCTGTCTTTAATATTTAATAGACTATGCAATCAGATATTGACATGATGAATTTTTTAATTTTCCAACAATTTTGAATTTCATCTACTTCGTGTTGCTATAAATGCGTAAAGATACATAGTCTAATAATTATTCTGTATGTATAATTACATTTATATTTTTTAGTTCTTTTAATTTTACTACCATTTTACATTTCATAATTTAAAAAAAATTATTTATTTCAGAAGAATATAAATTTAACGGGATTAAGTTAGTCAAGTTAATCACTTCTTTTCTCATTTCTTATATACAGGGTGTCTCAAAATTCCTCCGACACCCGAAAATGGGAGGTTCCTTGGGTCATTTCAAGTAACATTTTCCTTTACAAAAAAAGCGTCCGCAGCTTTGTTTAGGAGTTATTAACGAAAAACACGGACCAATCAGAGCGCGACCTAGACGCGAGATAGTACAGTCGACCCGACGCGCCAACTGTCAATTGGCCGAACGTGCCATCGCATGTCTAGGTCGCGCTCTGATTGGTCCGTGTTTTTCGTTAATAACTCCTAAACAAAGCCGCGGACGCCATTTTTGTAAAGGAAAATGTCGCTTCAAATGACCCAAGGAACCTCCCATTTTCGGGTGTCGGAGGAATTTTGGGACACCCTGTATTTATAATTTTGTAATAGCGTGTGAATCTTATTTTATTTCACATTGTTATTTATTTTAGTCTACGTACATTTTTATTCTTCTATTTGGTTCGATTGACTGCGTTGAAAACTGTTTTTCTGTGCAAGTATTAATAATGCGTGTATTTAAAGTTCCACTTTATTTTGTACTGCTACAAAATTGTAGTTTGGAACCGAAAACGCCTGTACACTTTGACGAATGACTTCAAAGTGATTTTTCGCAAAGGAAAACAGTTTTCGCGTAGTTCGTTACGCTTCACATGTTCACAAAGTTTCTCGCTCATACAAATTTTTGCAACTCCATAAATTCGCAACAAGTCTCTGTCTACTGTTCAGTACGTTCTTTTTTTAAAGTTTACTTACAAAGTCAATATTTAATGAAGTTTTCCACTGAATATTTAAAAAATTCATCAATTTTCAAAGATTGCGTAGTTTTGAGAAATGTTTTCTTTAGACTAGCTTTTCATTCAAGATCATGCTGCAACACTGATATTCATTCCATGATGCACAATAGTTATTGTATTTGAGAAATATTGCTGCTCTAATTTCTTAGTTTCTTCTCGCGTTTTGTTTCAAGTTACTGTGGCGGAAGTTGTTTGGCGGATCCCCGCCGTGTATACGCGAACTTTTGATAGACACTCGTTGCGTGTGTGTGCGAATATTCTGCTAGATAGTCGCTCTCTATCCGAAAATCCGGTACAAAGGGTTTTCCGATACAGAACGGGTATCGCGAAAGAATTTAGCTATAATTCTTTACAAAGTGTTGCAAAATTCCGTAGCAACACCAAATATCTACTGTCGAAATATTCACGGTTCCTACGAGGCGGGTTTTTGGTTTACATTGATTTTTTACGGTTAGTGTGGGTTTCTTTTGTTCTGCTTTATGAACGATGGCGTTCGACTGCTTGCGTATTTCAGGTAGCTGCAATCTCTGTTTCTCCAAACACTACTAAAAAACGAAACTTATGAGTCATTTTTATTTTTACTTTATTCCATTATGTAACCTCGCGTCTCTTTTAATTTACACGTTTCCGGTAACCCTACATAACCTGGCGTATTTAAAACATTAATTATGCGTTGGCCATTATCGGTATTAATATTAAAGATACTCTGAATGAATTTCAAATTAAGCAGACAATTTATCATTGATGAAAAAGTGGAACGGTAAGGTTCCACTGCGTCTGCCTTCCATATTAAAAATTAACCATTTTTATTGACTACATAGACAGTATCATAGTTGTTAATGAACAATTCTGTTGTCTTCAACAAGTTAAGGTATTTATCTCTCCGATTAATATTTCATTTTCCCAGGAGATAACTGTACATGGGAATTTAATTTGTGTATAATTACCATGTTTAGATAGCGGATTTAACAAATTTTTTTAGTTTTTTAATCATCGTGCTGTTAAAATTTAAAATTCCAATAGTTCGAGAATGTGGCCCAGTTTTGTTAACGTAAATACATTTATGTAACAGTATTGGAAAACAATTTGAAATATCTACGTTCTACACAAATCTATATCTACAAGGACCAGAACCCCTGAAGTGCTCTTACATAGATAGATTTCGATTATCATCTGACCCACTTCCCTAATTATACTGACGCAAAGCGGGCTCGCTTTTGTACAAATTAGTTTCACGATGACCATGGAATTCTCAATATTAAATCAGCTTATTCCTCGTTAATTGGGACTTGTCTTTAATCACATGTCTCTTATTATAACATGTCAATTATACTATCATTTTACATTTAGTCGCATGTCTATTATACTATATACAGAAGATTTTGCATCAGTTTAGCCAGTGTGACACAGTCTCTTTATAGAGTGGATGTACCCTACACATACTTATTAATCGCATAAGAAATCTACATTTGTGTCCGATCTATTTCTGGTCGATTCGATATTTTCAATGATACGTTCAACGTTTTTTCTATATTCTCATTTTATATTTTCCATTTTTCGTATTAATATTGTCGCAGAACATGCACCAGCAAAACGACCGTAATAAAACCAATGGAAAATAAATCCTCTGAGCAAATGAAACGTTTGTTCAGCACAGATATAAAGTAACCGAATGTACCGCAGCGTGAAAACTTCGTCGACCACGCGAGACTTGAGTAGACAACAGCAGCAACAAAGGCCGGGGTTCCCCGTAAGATTTGATGCGAGGATGCCACCACAATTGGACGAAGGTAAACAAAACTGAGAAACGACAATAGGTCTTCTTTCACGGTAACCAGACTCCCGGACCATTGTCTGCTTCGTACCTTCCAAATTTGTCAAACGGATGGAAATCTGTTGGGAGTGTCAGCGTATGAAAGCAAATAGAAATCAGTGGCTTAGTTTTGCTTTAACGAGCTAGAATGCTCTCGAGAGAAAATGCTATAGCTATACGTGAACCGTGTACCGAAAATGAGCTGTATACGTCGGAAAAGTTTTAAACCTGTAGGCGAGTTTCTTAACCGGAAGCAACTGAAACTCTAGCTCTACGAAATAATGATGGCGGGTGATAATCCATCAGAATGAAATGCGTGCCCCGTCGTACCCCTGTGCGAAGCTTTAAATAATTTTTTTGGGGGAGCATCAAAGAAGTTGCCATTGTTTCACTTTAGTGTCTTATTATTATTCATAGTATAATAAATAATATTACATTGTTGTATTATTTTTAAATGATTACGACGTGATCAAGGCAGCTTCATTTTCAACGTGTTACAAGTTGCCTCCATTAATTACTCGTCTGAGGTCATTACAATCTCAGCGCTCAAAGGTTATTGTTTTAAATCACGAATAAAGGTCCAACTTACGCAAACAAATATTTTTTTAACAGTGCGAATAATTAGAAATTAAATTACAACAAAATCCGAAGAGGGGTGAGATCCACCATTTCAATATCTCGGGGCGCCGAGGGTTCGCTAGGGTATTTTCGCAACAAACCTGTCTTGTGGCGGCCGGATTTCCCAAGGTGTATTAAACATTAATTACCACTGTAACGGAAGAAACAATCGCAAGCATAATTATAAGAAAACAGGCCTGCGCCACTGCGGGTAGTTCGGGGATCTTTTGGTTACAGGCTTCCGTGCGGAAAGTTCCGCAGCTCTTCCAGCGGCTGAAACTTTTACTCTCTAATTAGAAATTAATAAAGATTAATAGCTTTATCGCCAGACTATTAAATCCCGCGACGGTGAGGGTGTCCCCGGGTGTTAAGCAATCGGACAAGAGAGAGAGAGAGGGAGAGGAAACGGAGGCATCTCGTCGTCGTCGTCGGGTACACTCTCAGCAATCGAAGTTTCCTCGTTGAGACAACGAGTTGGGGACTTCAATTTCACGGGGACGCGAGTCGTATTTTCGAAGCTGCGCGTGACAGATGCTATTTACCTGATAAAAGAAGACGAAGATCGAAGTCACCGGGAAGAATTACAATCGACGCTCCCGATACAACCTTTCAATTTCGCTTTCGGGCAACTTTTTCTTCGTTTCCACCCTAGAAGCTTGTTTCAACGCCCCCGTCCTCGGGTCTCGTCCGGGTGTCTCATTTCGGGACTGTCGTGCAATCTGCATCGCTGTTGAAACGTAGGACGCAGGACGTAGCGGGGCGGGACAAACGAAATAAGCAGCGCGACGAGGGAAAGGAGAAGAAGGAAGAGACAGCGAGAGTGAACGGCACCGGGTTGAAGGAAAAGGGAGAAAAAAGAAATCAATGAGCGGAAACATGAGACGGCGGCGAAGGCTCGGGCGGGCAGAGGGGGAGGGGGAGCGTACCGAGCTGACGGTGCTGTAGTTTCTCTATTTCCTTCATTAACTCTGGTTCAACAGCGGCGTAACTTTTAATTGGAAGTAGTGGGGGCGTCGAGGCTCATTTCCCGGTGGACTTCCCCATACTGGAATTCAAGCTAGTCCCAAGCGTCTTGGGAGAGGTCAGTTCATTCGTTGCAATATTCCCGGACTCTGGCCTCCACGGTCCCGTGACGTAATCTGCTATAACGAGTGTCCAAAGTATCCTCGAACTGGAAACGCCTCTAGTGCTTTTGTCGTTTATAAGCAGGCCTTTGTCGGCCCTGCGCGCTTTCCATTACAATACTGCCTCCGCGCGCGCGCAAGCCTTCACTCTTTCTCTCTTACTCTCACTCTCTGTCTTTCTCCGAGGTAAAGTGTGAAAACCGCGCGGGAAAAGAAAGTGCACGAATAACTATAATGCTTTGTCGCTTAGTGCGTTACTAAGAAAGCTTCCAAACCGATTGTACGACCAATTTAACCAAGTGCCCGCAGCTTTGTCGAGATCAGAAAGCTCACCGGCCAGGAAACTTTGCTTTATTTATTGATGTAATATCGGTCGTATGGTTAGTCGGCTGTAACTTAACAAATTTATTTAGAAAAGTACGTAGCTTATGATTGAGACTGAAAATTGATTTGAATGAATTGAGGAAGCATGCTAATGTAAACTGCGCATTTTCATGCCTCCATTGTCTCCTAGATAATTTGTTTTCGAAAAACTCTAATATTTTTACAGGTAAAACTGCGGGATAGTTCGTACATATTTCAGTAACTTGTACAATTTTTTTCATCGAAAAAGAAAAATTAGTGGCATGTCTACCATTAACAAGTAGTGGAAGATAAAAGTATATGAACTAAAATGTAACAATAACGAAACATTGAGGAAGTAGAGTTCCTAGATTATTGCCAATTTCACATTGCATTTTGTAAATGGATTAAATGAATAAAACTCGCAGTTTAAAACTCTACGCAAATTATTCTCTCTCTCTCTCTCTGTGACATTCACACGGTAAACGAAAAGTATTTATTTGAAGTACAAAGAGACGTTTTGCAAAAACTGCATGTAGAAATTACAGTATAAATAGCACTAAGTCAACAAAAATTTTCAAAGACATTCGCTGCAGAGATTCAGTCGCCCCTCGTGAATTATTCTCATTATATTTTAATCTCTAGCTCGGTGAACATTAAATATGGTTCAGACACAGCAGAGCTTTGCGCAAGTTCTCAGGTGGCAGAAAAAGTATTAATTACACGCTTTAAATTGCCACGAACTTCGAAGTGTACCGCGTATACTCTTTCGCTCTCGTTGGCACTTTTCAAAGAAATATTTCAAAAACATTATTCTAAAGACCGTCGGAGGTTAAGTCTTCGTTTGCTCCAAAATGGATCCAGCGGACAATGCGGCTAATAGACACGGAACTGTCTCTCGAAGGGCATTAAGCGCATTCGTGACGGAAGAAACGACGAGGAAAATGATTTAAATAAAACTTTGCCGCGGCGGCGTCACCTTCTAAAGTGCAAAATAATAGAAGCGACAGCTGCTACTGGAACCGTACATCCTATTCTCTTTTCTCGCGTAGCGGCGCACGTGTCGCGTTTTGTAAGACCTGTGCCGGATGAATAAAACTGATCAAAACCGAGGTAAACAGTTATGCGTGCGGCGAGGAGAGACCGCCAGCTAAGCAAAAAGATAATGGTCTCTCGATAGTGGCGATATCGACAGCTCCGGTAATCTAGTCCAAATTTACGATGATCCTTCACGCCTGCTGCGCCGCGATACTATCGGTTTCTCATTACATCCATCGCTATATTGTTATTTCGGCAGTTCACCAAGGATCGGCCGCTATGATCACGCAAAGATTCCTCGGAAGAATCCAACATAACTACCCGATAATGGCATATTATCTCGTAATGCTATATTCTACTTTCGATTAAAAACCCTATCATCCGAACGTTCCGCGTGCCGTTTCTATGTATTTTTACCTCATATCCCGCGTAGTCTGCCTGAATCGAGATTGGAAATATATTCGCTGGTAATCCCCTTGGAACGATTACGCTCCGCGTGGGATAAATGCTTAATGAAATTTCTCTCGTATTAACGTCTCCAAAACGGTGCGAAATGAAACCTTGTATTTTAAAAATCTAGTCTGCTGTAACTGCACGAGCACTTTTCATTAGCTCTACTAATTGTGATGCGTAGCTCGAAGTACAATAGAAAATAATAGCGATCATGACTAGAGCACAGGTTTTTATACATTTTTAAGCATATTCGTAAGGGAACGTGAAATATGAAGTTCCATTCTATTTTCCTTGAACGTGTACTTTTAGTATGAATGAATATAGTTTAAGATTTAATTAAATAAATCCCAGCCAATATTTTAGATTTACAATGTTGCTTACAGAACGATATATTTTAAGGCTTAAATATTATAACGTCAGGATTTTTCTCATGTGAGAAATAAAATTGAATATTAGAAAAGACATTATTCACACTTGAATAATTGAAACGAAACGTGAATTTATCGTAGCAGTCGGAAAATTACTTTATTTCATTTGAAAGTAAATGTCAAAGCCACACAGACCCCGTCTGTATAAACGAGGTGTATAATAGTATTTCCTTTGTATAAACGTGCTTTAACTTCTTCATGTAATTGTTCCGCCATCCTCGCTATATTACATTTATGACTTCAGCAAACGACCAGGCCTCGTTTCAGCGCTTCCACTGAAAGAATGAGATAGTAATGAGGGAACGAGATAAAACCTGTAAATAAATGAAGCGTTTATAGAATCGTGTTCACGTCTGTCTATAATTACGTTGTCAATTTCAAGCGAAGCAAATATAGGGAGGAACTACTGTACTATGGAATAATGATCCACTTAGTAAGCGTCAATTCATACGAGACCATTCCAAAATCGTTTCCAGTGGGGCAGCAATAAAAATTTGAAGAACCTAGTAGAATCTGAGGAAGGAGTAAATTTACATTCATAAGAATTAGTTGAAGATCTAGAATGACATTTTTCCATACAAAGTTTAATTTCTAAATTCAGACGAGATTCAACTGACTCGCACATTTTAATAAAAAAAAATGACACAAATATGTTGGTAAATGTTCATAAAAAAATAATTGAAGTAGAAAGTTTCGTCATTGGAATGCCTCATCGATACTATGCGATTAGATGTCTTTTCTCAAATGCACTAAATAATTAATCTCCAGTACCGTTGTAACCGTTAAATAATTTATTACGTTCGTTCGTGCGCGGCTCAGGAGCGTTGTTCTTTTCTGCGGTGGGTAAAAAGAAGGATGCGTTTTTGGGTGTACTGCTTCCGCGTCGATGATTCCGCGTTCCGTCACACAAATTTCAGCATACCGCAGCCGTGCGCAGAGCCGCGGCTCCGTTTTTCCTCTGAAGAATAAATATCTACGTTTGAATTTGCCTTGAAGCTACGACTCGGGCATTGCACGAAAACGCCGCACCGCGCCGCTCGCTCGCGCGCCGCTTTACCTGCGTACAGTGATCGCGGGAGGCGTGCGGACCGAGAGGAAAAAGCGGCGCAGGTAAAACACGGGAATTTTCGTGAAGAGCCCGCACGCTGAACCCCTCCTCCACCCTGTGCGGCAAAACACCGCGGTGATCCCCCGTTTTAGTGACATAACGGGGTAGCTGACAGGGGTAAGCGGATGGGTGGGAAGGGCTAGACAAAAAACAGTGCCTGCAGAGATCCGCGAGGCGGCTGTTTAATTCGACCGGGACTTTCCGCAGTGGAAAAAAGCGCAGAGCCAGCCAGCCCAGCCCGCCCCAGCCCATCGTCCCAGACTCTGACTCCTCATGCATTATGAATAATGGAATTTAAATATACGCAACGGAGAGAAGCCTCTAGGCGGCTTCAGTTGTGGGTGGAGAGGCCGGTCAAAATCACGGGTGTCATGTTCGCATTGTTAATTGGCCGCTGTTCCCGTTTTCCAGCGGCCTGGCCTGAACAGTAACCGCAGATGAGGGTGAGCAGCATCGAGAAATACCGACTCTTGTGTCTGTTGTCTGATACACACGCTCGGTAACCGAAGAGGGCTATTGTGTACGTTGAGAAGAAGAGTGGTGATTTATTCATGAGATCGAGACACAAAATAGCACATGCGTGCTTCTTTAATTCCATTCCATGTGCTCTTCGAGAAATTAATCCCTTGTCACAAAATGACGTCTCAGAGACGCCATGGGGTACGTAAACGAACATACAGCCAGTCTCACAATTAACGGCACACACTTTACAGAGAATAACTTCATTATCATTTAACTATAACTTTATTATTTAACGCTTTATCTGTTCCCGATTTAAAGTGTTTACTATCAATTATGAGACTGACTGTAATAACAGATTATTTTATTTGCCATCGATGCCTACTTGGAGAGTCAGACGAAATAGCACACTATGTTCTGTGGAATTAAATTGTGAAGATAGCACACGAGTGCTATAATTTTGTCCAGGACTGTGGATGGAGCGAGAAAAAGACTGTCCAGTTAAGAGGACGGTATTTTCAGTTGGTAAAATAATTAGAGACAGTATAATAGCCGGGAGTGGCCAGCAGGTAGGTGCACCATCGAGGTTCGCAGCTTGGTTTTCGTGGTCCGCCGCGAGATTCTCATATGCTCCCGCCATTCGCAGTCGTGTCGGAAACTATATCCGGTATACCTTATGCAACCTTGCGCCAGTTAACCTGGATATCCGTTCGCAACCTCCCTCGAGATATTAACACGCGTGCGAGCAAATTCAAGGCACAAACATATAGCCGTGTATCGCGTGGAAGTTACTTGCCATCGAGTCCCAGGCAAACCCTCAGGAAGATGGACAAAACAGCCGGATAAGTATCGCCATAATGGAACCGTTCCGCGTATCTATGTATGCATCGTGCATGAGACCGGTACGTAATATTCGAAATGCAGCAGGATCTCTTCTTGAAAGCATTTTAATGAAATTAATAGCCACATGTAATTACAGGTGAGGTGGCTGCGGCCACCGCGTGTTTCTGGATTATGATCGTATGAAACGCAACCCTCCAGTGTTTCGCAACATTTTATAATCATGCGCCGCGCGATACCTGACTATTAGACTATCTACTTGTTGTATCTATTAAGCCTGGAGCGCTCACGTCGAACTTCCACTCGAGAGATCCACTGTAAGGTTTTTGCAATTACGCTGTACTGAATTTTATGCGTGGAAGACTAGACTACACTTCGGATTTTATGCTTTTATGACAGAAATCAGTAGACGTAATTTAAAACGGTGCAGACGTTAGAAGAATTTAGAAATATTATATTATTTTCAGCCTGTGAAACATATTGAAAAAAAACAATTTTCTAGATCACTCGTTTGTTGCTATTTAGGTGAAAATGTTTATTTTGAATAAACATTCGAAGTATAGTGACGACATTAGTAGAAGTATTGGCACATTGTTTTCGGCGCATTAAAATTATTAATAATGACTTGCTTCATGGCTAGAATGATATTATAAATATTTTCAGTTAATGTAATATTGAAAGTTGTGTTCAGCAAAGATTTCTAGAGAGATAAGCCTTGTCATTGAACGAGGCTATGAGAACCGTTCAACGTCGTATTTCAAGATTAGATTCGTCTTCTCCTCTTATCGCCAAAAGCGGTATTCAAAACCTAACAAAACGAAATAGGAATTGAATGGTACCGGATTCTCGTTGAGGTTCATCTTCCCCCTACAAAGGTACACGGCAGAGCATCTTTATGACGGAGCGGGTATGATAAAGGTTGATGACTCCTAAATGCGGAGAAACTACCCGCATATAACCGCCGTAAACTTATTTTTCAATTTCGGCGTCGCCACTATGTGGATCATCCATGGACCATATTTCAGTATCCGTCGGTGCACGGTGTTCAAAGGAGATTGCAACAAATATTACGAACATACAATACACCTAAAAATAGATACTAAGTATACGATTTCAATAAATAACGAATCGATTTCACTACAGAAATTTGTAGCTCGTATTTTTAAAGAGTCTGAGATTAAATAAACTCTATTATAAATGAATTCAGTAAATTCAAAACAGAATGTAGCTCTGTTAGAAAACTCTGTTATTTGCATTTTGAAATTTCTAAAAATCATTGCACCTTTTCAAAACACTACAAAATTGTTAGAATCAATATTTGCTGGAACAGCAACAGTTCAATCGAATACTGGAGAATCTTGACACTATTTAAAGTAAAGCGATTTAAACTACATGCATATTCTTATATATATTTCAAAACGACTTTATGTATCCGATATTAAGAAAACTCTCTCAGCTGTAAAACGGGAATAGGAAAAATTTTTCCAAATAAACCGGCATCAGAGGACGCAGAAGCATCTTCATCGCTTTGGATGTCAAACGATTGACCGTTTCTTTGATTCGCTGATACTTCCCAGCGTTCGTATTTGTATTCCTGTCCCGTAGTAGAAGACGTAATCACGAGACGCTGCATGCACGCAGCCGTTTGAAGGTGGAAATTCCAATAACCTGGAAAAGCCCTGCGGATCCACGAACACGGATAACTCCGTTATGAGAAAATTCGATAAAATCCCGCTAATATAATCACGCTCCATATGGTTGATTAACCCCGGGGTAGCTGGCAGCCCTCTGAGGGTTGTCTTTTACTTGCGGCTGGTGAAAGAAGATAGGAGAGAGGATGTAGGGACCGAACCGAACCGAACTGAACCGAACCGAACCGAGAGAGCTATGTATAAACATAGGCCCTGGGTCTTTCCTAACTACGAAGGATGAAAGAAAGGAAAGGAAATGAAAATCCTAGACAGGGTGGGAAAGAGACGGCGAACAGAAGAGACAAATAAAGGATGGGGAGGAGGAAAGAGAAAAAGGGAAAAAGGAGTACCTGCTCGAAACTCATATCCGAAGGGAGCAGAGAGGTAGGCGTTGGATTATTCGAAGCACGACGACGATCTTCAAGCCGGCCGACTGCCTGTATCGTCGAGCTAGCCTCTATCGATCACCGTGTTGGATTATGCTCCGCCACTTCGATTCGCAATCATTATTTTCTATGATATTAACTTATTTGGCCCCTGGTGGTTCGCGATGTCATTCGATATATTTCTTAATATTAACATTTAAAGTCATTGGTATTTTCACTATATAATAGCTACGTTAAATCCGTAATCACAATTACAATCTGTAATCACAATTTCAATCCGTAATTAATAACTTGCTAATTGGAGAAAACTACTCCCCCCGCCCATAACTTTATTCTCTTTTAAATTGTAAACTGTAAATAATACTTCAGACAGTTGAGGAATATTTATAGTGAGATACATTAGAGATAATTTTCGCGATAAAATAGCCTACTTCTTGATGTTGGTACATTTATTGATGCCACTAGATGATTGACACTTCGACTCTTACGTGAGTCAATCATATCAATCTATTCTCGTATTATTTAATTAAGTTTCTCTGATTTTTACTTAGTTGTTCTAAGCACGGACTAAGCAGTGAACGTGTTAGACGCATGCTCAACAAATAATATACATAGCAGCGCACCTCTGCCAAGTGCTAAGTCACTCTAAGAGACAGCTGTAATTGACCGTGTAACAAGTGCTTAGGCGAGCAACCGTTTCTTTCTGCAGACCAGCTAAAACTTGTAAAAGTTGGTTAATATGCGTGTCTACAAGATCCACGCTCGACATTGGTTATGTGTCCGTGGGTGGTCCAGACTCGCGATTGCGGTTCCACTGGCGTGATGTTAATGGCAGCGGGCATAAAACATACCGACGCCTGCATGTTGAACCGTGCTCGTTTACAGAGCCACTATTTATGTTGATAAGTTCCAAATGGAGTCAGATACACGATCTTGAATGGCGGTGGTTCGCGTTGGTCCAGTGGTTTGGTAGCACTTGCAAAGTATGGGGGATCTTTTTGGTCTTACAGCAGCGGTGGCCGAGGGGAGAGCTTGAGCAGAGGAGCAAGGAGAAAGGGGAGGACGAGTCGAGTCGAGAACAAGATTCAAGCGGAAAGTTTTGTGAGTTAATGGTGCGGAGGTAATGCCGCGGTCGCAACAGCAACAGCCACCCTACCTTCTCCTCCTTTTCGTTGTCTTTCTCTCTTTCTCTTTCTCTCTGCCACGTTCTATGCTTCTTTCACTCTCTTCCCCATTTGTTGCCAGCGATGTCTCTCGCTCCTTCTTCCAATCCCTTTCCCCTTCATTTTTTCTGTATCTCGATACGTCTCCCTTCTCGGCGTTTTCGTCTCACCGACAGGAAAAAAAGGTGAGTGCCACGGTCTCTCCTGTTCGTGGATGCTCTCCTCTCTTCCGGTTTTCTCCTATTACTCTTCCTCTTAGCCTTGTCTCTTGTCGGTTCCTCGGCGCTGCTGCGCTGCCCGATCTTTTTCTTCTGCAGGCCCCGTCGCCGGTGCTACCAACAACTGCATCAATTGCAGGCTCGCGCACTAGTTCTTCGTTTTGCTTCTACCTTAGTCTTTTTCCGAGATTATGCGAGGTATGTACGATTCCAATCATGAACATTTTAATGAATTGTGAGTATCACAATTTTTGTCTGTCCGTCTTAAGTACAGTAATAAGTAAATCGTAAAATGTATAAAAAAAAAGGAATTACATATCTCGAAAACGAATCAAACCGTTTTACTTGATTCGTAAAATTAATTCTTCATTTCTCGATTGCCTTGAAAGGCAAGCGAAAGTGTTCACCAAGAAATTCGCAGAGGAGAGCGTCTCAAAGCTCGGGGACATTTCTGCGTCTAACGGGTCGTGAAAAAGCGCCGCGTCTCAGTGTAATAAGATCATGGGAACAAAAAGCTCTCGAAACCACATACACAGCGAGACGAGTTTAATTTGTGACGCGTGTGTTGGAAAAATGTTCCTCCTAGAGCCGGACCGTGCTAATCAAGAAATTCATGAATAACAACCCGCTCTACATCTGCTCCTCTCATTTGTGCCGTGGCTCCGGCCCCTTATATCTTCCTCTAGAAACTTGGTTTCTATTTAATTACCTAGTCCTTTGGAAGCATGGGCACCTATAACACGAGCGGCGGTCCCGTTATTCTGCTGCAGGCTCCTCCACCTTGCCAGCTATCCGCACGAATATCCACTTCGCATAAAAGGCGAGCCAGGGTTGCAGATCCGGGGCTGTGCCTTTTCAAATTGCGACACCCGTCTGGATTCACATACTAACAGCCGAGACACCGTTTTCAAAAGACGCGCGCGATCTATTCGGTATCAGTTTGCTCGATTGCACTCTAAACTGTAACTGCTACTGCAACCGGATGCATTGCAGGAACGAGAACAAGAACGACGCCGGCTACAACAACAAAGACGGAATCGCAAATGACGACATTTTGCAAACCCTGACCCAGACGAGGGGCGTCTATGCACGAACTGCGACTCGGTGGCAAGCCCCGTTTCTATCGCCCCGAGCTAAACGGCACCGGAGCTCGTGCCATGAACGGAATCTAGGGCCCGATCCGCCTCATTGAATTTCGCTCAATCGCGATTATGATAATGCGTGAACGATCGCCCCTGTCGTGGATGCGGTACGATAGCTGTTGTTCCCATTGAAGACGCCAGGGGATCGCACGATGACAATGTAAGGGATATCGAGCTGGACAAAGGACGACAGTGAAAAGTTGGAGTAAAGGAATTGCTGTTGAGTAATACGGGATGAAAAATGGACTCTATTCAGGATCACCGTTTGCGGGAAATTATATATGTCGGTAAACACTTTGTTCGTCGCACAATACTTTGACGGACGAGTGGATGATCACGCAAAAACGTCGTAATTTTTATCGTCCGGACAGTAGATCTTGATGCCAGACTGCGGACCTTTGTGCGGAATGAAAATTTTCTGTGTCCGCTGGAAGAAACTGGAGCCACTTATTGTAAGAAATCTCTTTCTTTCTTTATTAATTTCCGGATTGTAGTATCTTTTGTGGTAGTAAGTGTACCGACTTTTTAAACAATTCTTTATGCATTTAATATGCATACTGCACAGTTCCTGGGTTGTATGTTCCTTCCATGCAACCACTTTTAATTCGTATTCTAAAACAACTTGTTTGCATGGAACGATCATCATACAAACTCTAGAATATTTGTTCCACGGAAACGCTGTTCAAACGAATAAGGATTACATTGCTTTCCATAAATATCCTACAGGAATAAATCCTTTCTTAAACGATAAATATACAGTGGTGTACAACAGTACTCGCACAACATTTACGAAGAATAATTTGTTTAAAATTGTGCATCAAATAATTGAAATTTTTGTGATATGCTAGAAGAACTGATTTCCTAAATAGTGTGTAAAGAATTATTTGAAAATTACAGCTGGTCAGAATAGCGAAGAAATGATTTTACGCATTATCTGGTAAATTCTTCCGATAGTTTTAAAAAATTCCAGTCATTTCAAATTTACTTCAATCCTTGTTATTGTGCACAAAATCATACTTCGTAATTTCTCGGGGAGCAAATAAATGAGGACGCCACAGGAAATAAAATCTTCCCTCCTGAAATTAGAAGCGGACGACAGGATATACATACATAGATGCAATACTTCCCTAAGCAGAAATCAATAAATAGATTAGATTTCGAGATAGTATATGAACGAGAGAAGCTGTTGCGTCCACCGTGAATTCCTAAATGTATTCCCCAAGCGATCAACGAAGGGAAAAGAAGTCCGACCCAGAAGGAAGATGGAAACGTCTTATCACTCGCGAAGAAGACGCTGATTATTTTCGTCCCGTGTGTTCAGGGTCTGGTTTGCTTCTTCCCTTATGCCTCGAGATAATGGACACTATTACCTTAACGAGGCTCCAGTCTCTTAGTCGGTAATTGCTTCGAGATATCCAAGAGAGCCAGTATATGTACGGTGATGCCCTGTGTTGCACGGAGAACCCAGACGGTGTTATTGCCGCTGAGGCTACTTGCCCATTTCGTGGTGGTTATTGTTATGGGGCTGTGGCATTAAGATGTAGACCGCACTCTCACACGAGACCTATCCCACATAGACCTTATATACTTACGTGGGAGAATTTCATTACGCTGCGCTTCATAACCGGTAGACTTCACGGTAGCGATAAATTGAGATTGTATCCCTTCTTGTTAAATCTGCCCGCGTCTCACCGTGCCCTATCGTTGAGACGACGAGACAACTTAATCCGCGTGATTGAACAACGTCGGCCGCCTATACGCTTCGAGTCGCCTAACTCTGGCAATCGCAAGCATCCCCTAAGCGCGTAACGCTGTCGATTTGAAAATCAATGCATCCCTCGCTAGGATAATCAGGCTCACCAGAACGATCCACTTCAGATTATTATTGTACTTTTACTGAAATTATAGAGCGTCTTTTTGGTGATTGATCTGTTCCTAGTTACAATTTTAACTTGATATATTTTAAAGTTAATGCGTTTCACGCTAGAACAACCTGGCTGATCAAAGTGATTCATTTAGAAAATTGTTTTAGCTTTATTAAAGTCATTGAACTTATATAGTGCCTTTTGTTGTGGTTGAATTAATATGAACAAATATTAACAAATCCCATAAAATCAGAAATCCAAGAGTGAAGAATTCATATTCCCGCCGATTCGAATAAATCAGTTGTTTGTCTTTCCCCGTAACTCTGCATGCCTAATATCGCGAGCCATTTTTCACGGGACCTTTTACGAGGAAACGTTACTACGGTTGACCGCGAAGCATTCATTGATTGAAGAGGACTCGGTCGAGTCGCGAACGATATCCAGAGGCGGAACGTCCGTGTAGCGAAGACGAAGAGACGAAATAAAGGGAAATCGCAGTGCGCGGGGACAATGAAAGCAGGATAGAGAGAGGAGAGAGAGAGAGAGTGAGAGAGAGATCGAATCTGGTATCTGGATTAGGATGATACGTAATCCGTAGGACGACGGGTGGTACGAACGAAGGATCCGCTGGCAGATCCCATCGCAGGAACTCTGCGGGTACTTCGCTCAGCCAAATACGACAAGAGCAGCAGCCTAACCCGGTAGAGCCGCCGAGATGGTTTACGGCTCGTCGCAAGTTGGTGAAATTTAAGAGCGCATTTAAAACTGGTTTGGCGCGATGCCCTGCGCCTCCTGGAGCTGCTACTGCCGGCAAGAGATACCGCCGAGCTCCGACAGGAGTTTATCGCTCCAACATTCTTGGAAAGCTTTGGATGGATTTCCCTCCTCAAGCTACTGCTCCTAGCGTCCTGTCCTATCTCTTCCCAAGCAACTCATGTTCCCTTCCAACGAGGAGGATCAAGAGGAAGTCTTCGTACCGAGTTGTCACAAAGATGGTCGGTCAAGATTCCCGGGAGAGGAACCTTGCGGCGTTACCGAGGCCGACCGGTCTTCCTTCGAAATTCAAAGCTCCCTTGACCATCGCCGAGAAGATTTAGGGAGCTGGGAACGGATCGGGAACGCTTTGAGCTCGGCCAACTAAGCGCCGCGACGCTTCTTTCTGACTCGGACGTCTCCTTTCACGATCCTCTATACATCCATCAGCGATAATATTACACGGAAATATTGAATCGCCTAGTTGCGATACGGACACATCCCACTCTGTTCGAAATGTTTGTAAAATTATCTGTATATATTGTCCGTAGACTTGTCTACAAACAGGAGGCTAAGGTAAACCATTTGCTAAGCTCATCAACAAGCAAAATATTGTTTTTATAATATATAAAAATTACTGACCGAATCGCAGTTGATGCGATTTCAGGAACTTTTTGATCAGAACGTTCCCTTGGAACGTTGAAACTTGTTTCATCTTACAGGAATTAATTCGGGGCGAACGCTATCTCGTAGCCGGTTATTAACATTTTTGTTAGCAACGGTAATCTCGACGGAGCGTAATCGGGACCGGTGTTTTGCGATAGTACAATGCCGTATGTTGATTACCCTCGGTTCTATTAAAAATGGATTTTATGAAAGCAATCTAGTCCGGCGATCGCTGTAGAAAAAAAGACGATAAAGAGTACTGTGGGGGGATGAGCTCAGCACCCTCGGCCGATCCACTTCGAATGATAATCACCTCTAGGAGACTCAATTTCGTGCCCTTCCCCCGCTGCACCCCCACCCGCAAGCCCTGCACCGGTGCCTTGAAGGTTCTACGCCGCAGAAGGGTGTATCCTTCACTCCCTTCATCACCTCGAACGCCACCATCGACTACCTCATCCTCTACCTCGTTGCCACCCCCACAAGCCCCCAGTCCGTAGACTATCCCCGAACGATCTCTTCCCCCCCCCCAGCTATCCACGCTCACCCCTAACTGATTGGAGTACCAATCAATGCGGCATTCAGGCGGCCGAGCTGAAACTTTAGGAAATTAACTATTCACTCCCTGGAAATGGTTATTTGGAAGCCCGGAAAGGCAGTCGCGACTATACTACATCACGGGGACGGGCAGTAGGCGACAACAGATAAGACAGTTTAATTTTCAATTACGCCCCGCAGAGTAGTCGCCAATTGATTGAATGCCACGGCTCTGTCCTGCAATTCCTGGCCTCCTGGCGGCTAAGGGACCCCGCCGATCAGGATTCCTCGACTCCCAGTTTTTGCTTTCCTCGTGTATATCTTCGGGAAGACTAACTTTGGATAATTTCATTGATCCGCGTGTAGGGCAGGATTTAGTTGCGGGACTTCAGACAAGAAAAGTCTAAAATTACTGTAATAATCTTGTAAAATACAGGATAACCAGATAAGAAAAATGTTTGGAATAAAATTAATAATTAATATTAATTAGTTTTCGGTCAGCTATACAATGCAATAGAAATACATTCAAACGAGAAATTTGTTCATGAAGGTCACCTTTATTTATTTTTTAGTACATAATAGCTTATGTCAAGAGTTGGGCGGCCTAGTATACTATGATCTTGACATGACCTTCCATGACAGTTCTTTCACTAGGTTCTTCCATGCAACTATTTCTGAAAGTCGTATGACGGTTATTCGTGTTACTGCTGGAGACCCCGAAAAGGCGACGATTAGAATCCTTGATAATGTTGTTCCTGCACCTGTTGTCGACGACAGGATCAAGGTAAGCTACAAAGTCGGCCAGGATATTTACAGTTACTTCGGTACGACGCACCATCGAGGCAGTGGAGCATGCCGGATTTATGCGATGTTTACATTCGTGTAAGGCTGCTAATACGGCCTTCCGACAACAGTCCCTGTGCCACCGTATCACGACCTCGCGACTGCGTCTCACTGTTTGAAAGTGAAACTTCTGTTTGTACGTTACTGCCCCGGCTAATCCTGTATTTTACGCCAGTTGTCCTACCGCCAAAAGTGCGAGCTAGTAACGGAGATACTGCGAAAGACGCCCGGTGTTTTGTCAAGGATTGCAGGATTTTCGAGCGGAGGACGTATGGAGATCCTGTTAAGCCACCGCCGAGTAGAAAAACCTTGGCGAACTGCTGTTACATCCAGCAAATATATCACGGTTTACTAAGGGTGTCGTTCACGGTCTGTTTGCGGATTCTATATGAGAAGTGGATCCCAGGTTTGTTAAAAATTCTTGATTCTGAGCAACGGTGTAAACATTGTCACACGATATAGATCCTAAGATTATTAACACTGAACTGTAATTTCAGAAGAATTTAAATTACAATGATGCCTTTACTGGAAATGATCATATATATTTCTGTATCCAAGAACATATTATAATCGAAATCAAAGAAATTTAATCAAAGCGATTTACGGTGTATGAGTTTATACGCAACTTGGATTATCATAAATTGATTTATAATATCGTTAGTCAGCTTTGTGTGGTCTATGTTCAAGTTATTATCGATGAACTCTTTCACAATAAGAACAGGACACCGATGAATTGATTAGAATTGATAAGATAAGAAAGAAAGATGAATTGATAAGAAAGAAAGTTCAGTTTCTAAGAAAATAGAGTTTGAAAATGTAGCGGCTGCGTGCGTGCCCCACAGTCACAAGAAGTAGAATTGGTTAGCCATGATCCGGCACGAGTCAGACGATTTCCACTCAACAGCACGGGTAACCACTGAAGTTTCAAGCTTGATTTTCACGGAAATAAAGTGTCAACCGAAAAAATATTATTTGTTTCTCTACAAACATTTTTGCGAATCGAATTAGCTCATATCTACTTCGACCATCGAAGACATTCTATATGATAAGTACCAAATGTCTCTTTCTTCTAAAAAGTGATTAGAGACATGGAAGTGTTAATAATTAATACCACAATGACAATGATGTAACAAGAGATAAAGAATACTTCCCTTTTCTGAAAAATATTTCAAACGTATAACTCAACCGAGGACCGAAGCAGAATTAATTATCGATCCACTAAACAATAAAATGAAACCGTAGCCTTTTGTCACCATGAACAAACTCGTCAGACGAACGGAGCAATAAATTCCTGTCGAACTCAATTAAAATTTATATTTCGAAGATCAATTTGGGTCGCTATAAAATATACCGTCTAGTCAGAACCGTACGTTAAACGTTCGATCTCTGGGCATCCGTAGTCGTTACGAACGACATATATCCTCTGCGAAACTTGTCCGCCTACCGAGAGAGAGAGAGGACGTGTTTACCATTTATCGTTCAGTTTTTCGAAAAAATCTATTTACCGTAATGTTCGCGATCGTTGATGCCTCCGCTGTCGGAAGGGGAAACGGATGGACGAAATCGCACGGAATGGAGCGCGGACGACGTGCCGTTGCTGGCTGTGATTCGGTGTAGTGTGCGAGAGCGCAGGGGTACGGTAACTCATTCGCCGATAAATTTCGGCAGCCGAAGCATCGATCACAATGTTCTATTTTGCTCATTGGTGTTTTTGTCGGCGGCATTCGATTCAATTCGAGGATGCGGTGAGTCGATATATCTCCCGAGGTGTCATGCGCCGCCCGTAATGGATGGCGGCTGTACCCTTACCCTTACCCCGAAAGGAGAGGCCGTGCCAAGAACCTACCCACCCCCGCAATCGCCTCCGTTTCCAATCCTGATCCTTGCTCTGTCTCTTTCCCCTTTATTTTCCCGTGTATATACAGTCGACGATATTCCCATAAGAGCACCACTGCTTTCAATAATTTGATGACACGTGCAATGGACAGTTAGGGAATGATGGCGCACGGTTGGAGGAGAATTTCGAAACTGCAATCATTTCGTTACAAATATACTTTCTCAGTTTAAAGCTTGAAGACTCTAGTTTTGCCTTGAAGACGTATTTCAAACATTTTTCTTCGCAATTGCAACCAAGAGCAATTTTGAAGAAGATAACTAATCCTTCTAACATCTCAAAATAACAATTTTAGCTTTCTCGAAAGATGTTGTAGTCTATAATTGATTTAGGACATTATAGCGTGCGTGCAGTTCAGATAAACAACTGGATGATCTACGTTAATAGTTTTCGAAAATCATAATGGTCTTTTTCGTCCACTGTACAGATTAATCCTCAGCCACCCCGCTCTTCTTCTATATTCCCCGACATCCGCGGGGCTAAACCCCGCTTCCTTCCTTCGATAGCATACAATTCGATACATGATTATGTAGCCCGGGCTAAGTGGTCACGAAACGCCCGTGGATTTTCGCCCCGGGGAATGGATATGCACGGAACTCTGTTATACTCCTGGTATAAAACGCTTCCGCTCCTGATCCCGAGATAATAGAGATATTAACGCGGCAAAATTGTCACATTAAATCCGTGACACAGGGACGCGGGAATTCTATTTGCATCCCGCTCGAATAGGAGAATGATTGCTCCGCCATGCAAATTGTCCTAATGCTCTACGCACGCGAATATTTTGTAAAAAGGTAATTCGTTTCAATTACGCACCGCCGCGCGTTCCGTGCTGCGTTTAATGGCCGAGCCCTTTTTTTTTAAACCACACACGACGTTACATTTTTTTGAATATATCGTATATTACTGCATGGCAATGAAAGATGCACGAGTGAAAAAGAAGTATTCAGAATATTTACTAAAGATAGAGCGAAAACCGTTTCAATAGAATTTTTGGTTACTGCGACCGAAGAAGAGCTTCGCGTCTTTTGTGCGAGAACAAAACCGGGAATTATTGAAAGAGTTCCCAGGCTGGTAGTACGAAAATGTCAAGCCGGCTCGAAGTAGAGGGCAGACATGTGGCATATGTTTAGTAAATGTCGGAGTAACGGCACGACGAGATATACAGCCGCTTCTAAGCTACGCGCGACTGAAATTTACTTGCAAATTTCGAAATATTGATTTTCCGATAAACGTTCAATAAAAAACGTTTCACCCGGTCAGGAAAGTCCCATCTGCTCGGTGAGTTGGACACATGTGACAGGCATATTTTCTCTAAATGAATTATGTATGTATATAGCATATGTATGAGTTAGAAATTTTATTCGGGTCTGAGATTTCGACCGAAGGACTATACTTCTCAGAAATTCGAGGGCAAGTGTTGGACGGTTTAACATTGTCCACTTACAGAACGAGACCTTTTGCTTCGCCACTTCTTGACCAGATCCTTCAGGAATAATGTATCTGCCATTGAACGAACGTAATGTTCTACTTTTCTTTCTTTACCCCCGGCTCGGTAGAATAAATATCGCTTTGACAATCGATAAATGGATGACTCAACGTGGTCACCAACCAGCCGCCTGACGACAGCTTTGTTTAGTCTCATTCACCCTCTTTCAAGACCGCACGCAGGTTAAGACACTGTCATAAATCCTCTGTAAGCTGAATGGCGCGGCGTCTCGCCATCCACCTTCGACATCACTTAAAACGACGATGCTCGCACACGTTCGCCCTGAGTCATCGGACACCATAGTCTCTCAGAAAAAGTTTGTACGTACACCAATATTAATTAACGCTTTTCTGTTCGGTATTCCTAGTGTCAAATATTAATATTCGCCATTCTATGACCTATACAAAATTGTAGGAAGCTTAATGTTATACAATATTTTCTGCAATGGATGTATGTATTTATATATTAATACTTCTAAAAAAGTAGAGAAAAACATGACTTACTAATATGTCATTCTTTCTGTTGAAACAGCTTGTGATTGGAAACAAGAAAAGACTTTACAGAGAATGTAATCGATTTTTTATGTATGATAGACTTTTATATTTCTTGGTTTAGCGACATGGGCGCCAGGTGAACGTTCGCGTTGCGATGATCGAAGAAATCGGAACGGGCGTGAGATAGAAGGGAAGTGTTTAAAAACACACGTGCGATTCACCGAATCGAAATATTATCCACTGAGAGTCTATAACGCAAGAAGATTTCCGAACCGGAAACGAGCAAACACGAAAGTACGCGGAAGAAAACACACGTGCGATTGGTCCGACGAGGATATTCATAACGTGTGAACGCCCACGAGCGTTCGAGCGTGCGTCGAATGCCAAAACGTGCGAAAAGAACGGATGCCAAGAAAACCTAAAAGTGCTCAGGTGATTCCGGAATAGCGGAAATACGCGGGGTTGAACGTAAGTAGCCAAGTTTGCTATTCGTGGTCCGTAACGACCGACCGACTTGCGAAAGAAACGAATCGTGTAACTTTTACGACTTTTAACGAGATCGTAAGTTTATGCTTAAATGGGTATCAATTTCACAGACAAAAGTATTTCAAGCATAATCGCCCATTCCCGACCCGTTTCGAGTGTTTCTTCTGTTTCAGACGCTCACGAGGAGATTTCAGAAAGGGTATTCTTACGATTCATGCTGGTTTAGCACTTTTCGTAACTCTGTTCTTCGCAATGATCGCGAAGTTCAATTGTATTCATGAGTCAATTCTTTCGAATATGTTAGGAAAAATTAATTCGCGAATCTTTTTCCGTCAGTCTGTCGTCAGGAAAGGTGGAGGTAAGTTAACCACGCTATCTTTCCTTTTCATTTTGATGTTAATTTTTATATTCTTCTGGTTATTCGTTAACTGGAATAGTGGAATTTAACCAGATACATCATTTGTTTCATTTTATGGACATGAAATTGATGTAACACCTCATACAATACTTAAATGCTTAGTAATTGATTAGATAATTCAATAATCTTAACAGTATTTTCAATAATAGTATAGCAATGTTTAAAAAATGTCTAAAAACATAACTCGTAGGTATTTTTAAAAAATTGCACAGAACTAGAATATTAGTGGTAAAGTCTATTTTATATTGGACTGACCGTTGTATGTGCTTTCTAGTTTCGACAGAATTGTCATGGAGTGTTGGGCAGCATAGCTGCGGATTTAGGGAACGTCGGGCGAATGACACTTCCCCTTAGCGCACGGCAGCCCTAATACCGAGTTCAAGCCTCTTACCCTCCTCTTCAAGTAAAGATCGATAGTCTGGCATCATTGGGCTCCAACGGCTGATGCGGAGGAGTCGAAGGTGGAGGCGGAGGTAGAAATGGAGCGAGAGGTAGGGAAGAGGTGGATGCAACGGAGAGAAGGTGAATGGCAATGGGGAGGGACAGGAACTTTCACATAGGGAGTATTGCCGGCTCTGGCCAAGGATTAGCATGAATGGCCATCGTCTGCGCTGGCCGAGATAGCAACATGGGCTCTCGCCTATTATTGTTCAGAGAAATTAATCGCATCCATCGCAGATTACTCCGCGATTGCTTTTCCGGTGGTCCGTCGCCGGAAAATACTCCTCCTTCCACCATGAATTGCAAAAGGCAACAATGGCCAGGTGACTTCGTCCGCGCATGAATGTATCAGTGCACATACTATATTGGAGTCGCCCTCTCCCTCTCTCTCTTCCTCTCTGCCGATTGCGATTCGCAAGGAAATATTGAAATGCACTGGCTCGTTGAAAGCAGAATGCTCAATTACCTCGCTCACTATCAAAACCTCTCACAAACGAAAGCGTAGCTCACGCTGGGATTGGATGGGGCTGCGCGCCCCGGCTAAGCGAAATACCACGAGAATTTCTCCGGAGTAATTAAGATCGTTGGGTTTTCTTCGAGTAGAGGTGCGTGTGACCTTGCGTGCGAATGTTTCGTGAATTTAATTTCAATGGATAATTTATAAGCGCACGTTGTATCCTGTTGCAAACGTGTACCATACAGTTAGGAGGTTTTAGATACTTCAAACAGAATAGTAATTTAATCATTAACATTGTACAGTATTATTCATTTATCATAGATTTCGTTATCGTTATCATCCATTGAGTAATTAAAATTATTGCTATTAAAATATGACGATGCTTTTGTGTTTATTCGACGAAGACAACTAATAGTTCAACTAAGAAAAGAAACAGTGTTAAACTTTTCGACTTTTATTTTTGAGAATGTTAATATTTTACTACTTTATTTTACTTTGAGTTGATTGTGTACTGTTCTACTTTAAGTAGTATATTTTACGACTGTGGAAACATACTACACTACTACCGGCACACGTATCTACAACCATCTCGTTCCTCAGGGGAGAGAGAACAATTCATTTCCGAAATGGCTAGTTTCCTCTTGAATTATTTACAATTTGTGATAGTTATTAGAATTTATCTCGTAGCATGTCATTCCAGTGATTGTGCATTGTTTTAATGCAAGTAGTATATTTTAAGACTAAGAGAACACATTGTTAATGGCACATATCTTTTACTATCTTTTCTTTCTTCAAGCAAGAAAGAACAATTCTTTTCCTAAATGGCCAGTTTCCTCTTAAATTGTTATCTGGAAAGAAATTATTGGATTTGCGCCCTTCCTTCTTCTTTTACATGGTCTACTCAATTAGTAAGGAAAGTAATAGGACAGAATCTTCTCTGAAAATTAACTTTCTCTGGAATGATTGTTGTTTAACTTCCATCTGTAATTATGGACAAATTCAAAGTGGATAGGTAGGTACATAAGACTCCTGCCACAGAACAACCAATTTGACGGATGTAAAGTTACTTGTAAAACATAAGTGTAATATATTCATAATATTTTTCATTGCACTTCGTTTACGAAATATTATATTACTATTAGTATGCACTACTTACAAAATTTGTTTTAATTCTTTAATGCACTTTAATATCTTTTGACATTTAAATTTTAACGTGTAACAAACCCCTTATTTTATATCCAGCCAACCAATCGATAAAATAAATAAAACACTAATATAAATTATTTAATTTTGATGTTGGCAATCAAATAAATAATTTTTAAGTTTCAGTATTGAAGGTTCACTATGCAAATCTTTATCTTGAAAATAGTTAAAGGATTTATAACTATTAGATTATGCAATTCAATAAACCGCACACTACTTTTGTAAATTAACTCAACAGAATTTAGTTCATAGCGAGAAAAGCACAAGCAACCCACGTCTTTACGATTTGAATGTAACACGTCAAGTGAGGATCATTTGGGTCAGAAAATTGAACAGTACTAAGAACAAACAACTTAAGGTTTTATAAACAAACTAAAATTGAATCGATCGTTCCTTGAGTGGAATAATAGATTAATTTTGTTTCTCGAAACATATTTCAACAATAGCAAACGGGCAGACGGTTACTCGTTCGAATGATTGCAAAAACCGTGAATTAGCATAAACATCCACAGTGTGCCAATAGCATGCAGAATATTCGTTCGGGAAAAAGCGAATTTGTCACGAAACTGGAGGATATAATTAATGTATCACAGCTGACCGCGCTGAAGCAATAGATCTTTTTCGTGATCTCGTATAATCCGAATTCTAGCGACGTACAACATCCGGGGAATACCACCCAGCGCAGTGTAATCCTCTGTGCCGTAGTTTGTATTTGCAATGATCAAACGTCTACATCCATGGGGGGATACGCATTGCTCCGCTGTTCCGGTGGGGTTTCCGCGGATGTTTGTCCACCATCAAACCGGACTCGACATAATTGCATAATGACAGACATCGCTTTCCCATCCCGGGAGAAGTGTGCCCGGCCGCCTAACATCCAAGATGTTAGGCGCTGGGGAACAGAAGCGACGGTAATTCCCCAGCAAATGCGGTCATTATGGAGATTTTATCAAGGCGCGTTGCCAGCAAGCTTAAGCTTCACCTTAACTCGCCCATTCCAAGCGTTCCCTTTGGCCCCCGGTGCTTTACGCATTGTCGTGTCACCGCCCTACACACATTCCACGCGAGAAAATGATAATGAAAGAGAACCGGAGTGATTTAGACGGCGCGCGGTGTACGTTCACCGACGGGAAATAGATTTACAAATGGCCATCGCGACGCCGTCGTGGGGGGTCTGCAGAGAAACGCGGCGAATTAAGAAGGGCTGCGGCGTCGCCGAGGAATAATGACACATTGACAACACGTTTTTAGCGCGCAGCGACATTAGGATTCATAAATCTAGGAATTGCACAGTCATAAACCGATGGGGACGGCCGATAAACACGAGCGGAAAAGTACGGAAGAAAACTCCACGGGTTGCGCAAGTGGCTACGGATCACGCGCATACGTGTTGGTAATGCGACTTTAATGCGGCCTCCACACTCCGCCGCAATACTATACGACACTGTATGAACAAATCCACGTTTCAAAAAGGAATTTCTTTCTCTTGTGTTCCGTGTTCTATAGGTTACTTAAGAAGACTTTCTTCGATACCACATTCGTGTAATAAAATAATAATTGTCCTTAGTAATTGCGATATACAGGAACTGCATAAACACTTGTTTCTTCTCTAATAATTTTATAAGGCTGCAAACAATACAGAGATGCTATCGACGAATAATGAAAATAAAATATTCGTATTCAAGTTTCACAAAAAATATGTTTTATAGTTTTAACATTGGGTGTTTGTAGCAATAACGCTGCATGAACGGGAGCAATACATTTTTTTCATAACACAGATGTGATAGTGCTTTATAATATTGTCGGAGAGTGTATTACGTGTACAAAATAATTCCTAGCTCCTTTTTTCGTGGACTAGTTAATTACTTATAATTATTGTGCATTCACTCTTCTTCTAAATAATTATTGAACCTCCACCTCGACGGATTTGGATTTGAAATGGAGTTATTATCGATTTTGAGTGCCACGAATTAATGTTATTCAACGACCTCCTGCGCGAGCGTGTCGACTCGATATAGAACAATACAGGTAATTATGACGAACATTAATTTGTTAGGTCGGAATAGAACGAAGAAACGCTTGCAGCCGTTCCTCTCGTTTCCTCCCTAACCGTCTGATACCAAATCACACTCCTCCTCGGCCTCGACAACCGTTGAGGAATGATTGTGGAGTTTCCCCGGGTGGACAGTGACGAATAGAGTATACTGTTGCCAGCTCGGAAAGCATGTTTTACGCTTTGTTTACCGTTTGTCATGTTATGCAAAGAACCGGGCGAATTTTTGCCGACTGCGTACCCGCTGAACCGTTTACCCGGCCGCCGCCGCCAGAACGCCGCTGATGTGTTTGTAACGGGTAATCATTGAATACACCGGCAGAAAATCGTTATTGATGACTGTCGAATAAGAAGCGGAGGAAACGGCCAGTTCTTTCGCTGGGGAAATAGCTACGCTTAACATATATTTGCAGCTTTCATATTTCTTTCTCCTTTTTGTATAGAGAGACCCGGTAAGAAATATCATGCGGCCTCTGATATGTCACGCTCATCAGTTTATTCTTCAGTCTTTGAGCTTTGCTTCATATTGGCATTTGATGTGTAACCTATTTTTATCATAGATTCGTGTTAGTGGTCTAAGCATCACGTATGAATTGTATACAAAGCTTCGGCAATTTGTTTAGAACACCTTCCTATATTATGGTCGAGTCAGATTTGTGATGAATAGATCGTGAATTTTATGCATTTTCGATAGTAATGGGTAGGTGCATTTTAAATATTAGTAGGTGCACATTAAACATATTTAAGTATATAGTCATGTATTAGTTTGAGCGTATTAAAATTATTAAAAGAATCTCTTTCTTTGAATTATTTTAGGTTAGTTAAGAAGACTTCTCTTAAACAGAAAAAGCTCGTCCCAGTCATTTTTTTTCAATTCATTTATAAACAATTTAAGGATAGACGTCTTTAGAATTTCGTAAATGAGTCTTTGAGAGTTAATGTTATACACCGTATGGATAGTCCCACACACATATGGACACATCGATTCCCCTGCATCCGAAGAAGAGCTTTTATAAACCTAGAAGGATACTGGAAGACAGTACTTGAAACCCATAACGCGTTCCGCTGGATCCATTTCTCGCACCCTCTGCAGAACTTCTTGAACTACGCATTTGTGTGGTATACGAAAGTTTGAACGATAGTATATACGGCCGAATAAAGTATCTTTGCGTCAGGTGTGTTTGATAGGTATCGCAAACTTAAGATCAGTACAGACGTTGCATGCAATGCATTTTTCTGTCTACAGTTCTCAATTACCGACTTTGAAGAAAATACCCTAGTACGACAGCGGACTCTATCGAAACGAAACGATTAGAGAACTACATGATGATGGAACAAGAAAAGCGTGTCAGAGGGAGCAAGATTTCATAGCGTTGTCAGTCCCTCCGTGCTACTCAACATTCTTCTATAAATATTTAGAATATAAGTTATGTACGTGTACAATCCAATCAGTTTATGTATGAATCTACTATTAATGAAATAAAGACATAATAAAATAGAATATCTGCGTATATATTTATTGAACCACCAAGTTTTCCCGAACGTCCGACTTTTCGTTGAATTGTACTACTGAATTTCCGAAAATTTTCGAGCGTCTGACTAGTCGTTGACTTGTACTACTGAAAATCCGGATACCTCCTTCGACATCATGTTCTCCTAATACCGAGTTCAGTTTTCGAGGAAATTGAAAAATTTGCGCCAATTTTCGACCGTCTGACTTGTCGTTGAGTTGTACTACTGAATTTCCGAAAATTTTCGAGCGTCTGACTAGTCGTTGACTTGTACTACTGAAAATCCGGATACCTCCTTCGACATCATGTTCTCCTAATACCGAGTTCAATTTTCGAGGAAATTGAAAAATTTGCGCCAATTTTCGACCGTCTGACTTGTCGTTGAGTTGTACTACTGAATTTCCGAAAATTTTCGAGCGTCTGACTAGTCGTTGACTTGTACTACTGAAAATCCGGATACCTCCTTCGACATCATGTTCTCCTAATACCGAGTTCAATTTTCGAGGAAATCGAAAAATTTTCGCCAATTTTCGACCGTCTGACTTGTCGTTGAGTTTTACTACTGAATTTCCGAAAATTTTCGAGCGTCTGACTTGTCGTTGACTTATACTACTGAAAATCCGGATACCTCCTTCGACATCATGTTCTCCTAATACCGAGTTCAATTTTCGAGGTTTTTGAAAAATTTCCTCGAAAATTGAACTCGGTATTAGGAGAACATGATGTCGAAGGAGGTATCCGGATTTTCAGTAGTATAAGTCAACGACAAGTCAGACGCTCGAAAATTTTCGGAAATCGTGAACTAATATTCTCTTAATACAAAACAAAGTTTTGTCGAATTTGAATAATTTTTCTCTATTTAAAATTTTCGAAGACATAAATCTAATTCTACTATCGAATATTAATATACAGGGTGATATAAAAGAAACACATGAATTGTTGTAACTAATATTCTTTATTTTTCATAAAAAAATTACAATAATATTAAATGTGTAGTATCATATTGAGATGAGAAGATCCCTGGCAGGTATGTGATGACGCAGGTACGGATGTATAGCCGATTGGATTATCCTGGAATGGGGACGTCTCGCTCCACACACAGTTTCATCTCTAACTGAAATATTGGCTAGAACGCTCACACTCTATGTAGTAAGTGACGTCAAACGTAAACATTGGAACTATGGGAGCATTAGAGTTGCGGACAGGCGCACCTAGTGGTAGACATCTTCACCATGTGTCGTAGTGGGGATAATCTTCTAATCTCACCATGAAACATATACAGTATGGGAAAACTAGACTTGGACAATATAGAATATTTAAACAAGGGGTGCGTTACCGAAATGATACGGGACTCTCAGAGGCCTAGACACGAAAGGTCATAAGATTCAATGTCTATACTGAACTTAAGTTAGGTATACAGGATACAAGTTGAGTAAGTAGGATGCAGAGAACAGTTGCGAAGCAATGTGATTGTTTTGGAGGTTTCATTGTTTTGCCTGGAATTCGGAAAGTTTTGGATTTGAGAATTCCACGTATTCCTAAGCAATGGAACCATATATGGTAAATCAATACATATATATATACCTCTGAATTATGAAAATATGAACAATCACAACTAGACTTTTAAGCACCTATAATAAAAATTGTCTGCATCAATTTCAAGCTAGAGGAGCCACATAAACATTTATTTCTTTCAAATTCTTAAAATGCATTTTCATGTAGCGAACACGACGAGCTAGTCCTCTCCAGTTGAAATATTAAAATTCAAAGCGTGGAAGAAGAAAACTCGAAGAACAAGTAAAATACCTTCTGTTCGCCTCAATAAAGATTTCGAATTTCTAATAAAAGCTATCTACGAAATGCATGTAACGCCAGTAAAAATGGTCAATTTCCCAGCTGTTCCGATCGCATGTAAAATCGCGACAATCTGCGACGCGTTACTCAGCCGAATAAAAAATAATCCTGGTGGAGACGGGGCCGGAAACTTGTGCTTGCAAAATTAGCGTGTGCAACGACACGGCAGCAGCCATGTAATATGCATATACAATACGCATACATACGTGACAGCTCGTAACGTGATGGCGTAGGACGGGTCGTTAGCCGTACGGTTGTTTCGTTGGCGAGTCATGCCTAATCACCGATGAATACAACAATCGCGGCGTGATGAATGATCGGCAAGCAAGCCGGACCAAGCCTTTATTAACGTTAGGGTCATATAATTAGATTAGAGCACACCCACTGCGCGCGACCATCATTTTCCATGGTGATTTCGCGCCGCGGAGCCAAACCTAACTCCGGATCAAGCCCCAGCGGATTGCATCCTTTGATGTTGGCGTGGGATGACGCAACGATCTTCTGGTGAATGAGAATCATTTTGGAGAGGGGGATGAGGGGGTAGTACCGTCACGCTGCACGAGATTTAATTGACGCTGGCAGGGGTCGCACTTGGAGCCCTGTCACGGCCACGGCACAAAGCAGCGAGGTTGCTTACTGCAAACGAGCGTGAAAAATCACCGGGCCACGTTCGTTCGCTTCCACGTGGAGGAGAAACGAGTGAAGAATGGCCGCAGATTTGTCGCAGAAACTGTGATCAATATTGTCACCGAGCTATCGACCTTCGCCGCTTAAAATTTACCAGACATCACGCTGCTCGAAACCGGCGTGCTGCAAACCTACTGCACATCATTTCACTGTTCATGGATGGCACACCATCCTCGGTTTACTTTCTGTATTGTCGATGTTGTGTGATGTTGCAGGTGTTACTGTAATTTGCGATTGAAACTTTTTGATGTTGTGCCTCATTTCTGTTCGATATAACAGTGAAAAATATCGTACATCAATTTATAAGCAGTCGTTGTAAAGAGGAATATTCAATCTTCAAATCTATAGCAGTTTTATTAACGAGAGAAATTTTTTGACGATCTTGAAAACGTTTAGATTTGCATCATTTTTCAGGACAAGGGACATCATATAAAACTATCTTACGGGAAAATCAAGACTGCTTTGCACTAATTGGGGCTTTAAGCTTCAAAATGAGTTTAGGCACAAATAATCCTTGGTTTTGTTTTTACTCTTAATTTTGTCATGTACTTGTACGATGAAATTTAAGAAAATAAAGTACAGCATGAAAAACGTAACAAAGTGTATATACGCTTACCTCGTTGAGTGCTAGTCACCTTCCATGTATATTACACCAGATTGGGTATATTATATTTAAAAAATAAAAGAACATAGACACTCATACTCACATATTTCATGAAAATGTTCATTAAAAACTCGTTCCAAACCGTACTCATAAATACCCGTTCATGAAGCAGCATTTGCTCGAAGTGAATTCGGCGCGTGAGGTGTTACTCATCGTCCACAAATACAAATTAGTCAGCGTGCACGTACACAGCGAATAGTTGCGTTCGCATAAATCCACAAGGAAATCCATTGCGCGCTGTCGGATCTATGTAACGTAACCGAATGACGCAGAACTCCTCTAATCGATGAAAACTATTTTGGCGCCCGACCGCGAGACAAAATTTAATTCATGCGCGCGTGTCTATTCCTCGAACGTGCGAGGGATCACGTACACAAACGCACACATACGCATCGACTAGAAATCATGCGTGCCGGAGATGGACGACACCGATGCGAAGAAGAGACGGGACTCATGGATCGATAACCAACCGCGCAGCTATTATGCAGATGTAATTTGGCCGGCAAACACACTACCGGGTCCGATTTCCATCCGATTGACAGCGGATGCTATCCTTCTTCCTTGTTCCTGTATCGCCTTTTCTATTGGAATCACTTTTTTATGTCGCGTACTCCATCAATCGATAAACAATTAATCTTTATGGTCTTAAAATCTCATAACGTCCGACCCAGGCTTTTTGTTGTTTTTTTTTGGTGGATATTGCAGTGATGTCTAAATTGATGACTCCCGTGGATATTATTGATTGGTTTGATAAATGTTGTTCACCGAAATTTACTATATAAATGTATCAATTTCCGTCCGCTCTGATTCCTGTAGATTTTCAACTCCGTGCGAAGAACCGTGCATTTTGTTGATCGCTTGTTACAGAAATTATTAATTTTTTGTTACTTATTATTCTGTAATGGCAAATACAAATTAGTTTATGAAATCTGATTTATTTATTGTCTATAACAAGCTGGAATCTATTATTCAATATTATATGCATTCGTTAGAATACTACAATACTGATTTATGAATTGTTATTACTTTTTAAATTCACAATTTTCAAGTTCGATTTACGACAATTAAAATATAATTGCCTCTAATGCGCAGAAGGCGTTGGGCCTCGAATTTCTTGGTAAAACTCCATCAAACCGTTCGTTTTCCTATTTTACATATTAGCGTGAACACCGGTGGTTCCGGAATTTGTAGCAAAGCGGCTTCAATGTAAATTTATTTGGTAGCAAACCGTTATTTTTGCGGGACATTAATTGCTTCATAAAATTAGTTTCAATTTAGTTACAGGATGAGTTAAAGCCAAGATTCATGGGGAGCCTAAAGGTTCATAAAAACTTCTTGAATGATAAATACGGCCTTACGAAGACAGGAGAGCCGGGGCGTGTAATTACTGAAGCATGGGCGTAGGACTTAGGTGATTATGGGTAATTGCGAGCGTTCTGACCATAATTAGAACGCTCTATCGTGCGTGGCATCGATCAAGCCACCTCTGGAGTCAGGTTAGTCCGAACAGCTATCAATAACTATCAATTCGACCCCGACGCAGTGAGGTTGAATCTCTCGGATCGTAACTTGAGCGATTCGTAAACGGGCGAAGTAAAGGGAGACATCCATCATATTCGAGAACCTGTCTAACATTACGTCGTTTGGAGCACTTGCCCTGGGTCAGAACGGATAAAGAAGCGATAAAGAAATGTAGCTCGTGTCAGCATCGTCAGTCCTTCACCTTTCATTGCCTTTCAGAAGATCTTGGAAACTCCATTAACTCGGCAAGCGATCCAGTGCGGTGGAGCGTGAAACTGTTATTCATATAGTATAACATCAATTATGGAGCATTCGATATACTTGGGGTATTACACTCGCCGGTGATATATCAGCGATAAATTTTATCTCCTTCGACAACCGTAATAAATTGTCCATTGTTTTCAGTATGCAGAGGGAACAGCACACAATACCAAACGAAAGAATGGTACACAAGGGTCTCCGATTCCGAATCGCAAAATAACTTACATGAGTTATTTTGTGAAAACGCCCGAATCAAATTTATTTTACACTCCCGGGTATTCCCCAATAACTGTACTTTGAAAAAGTCATAAATCCCGCGACGCTTCCATACTCGTTTTAGAACTATCGCCGATAATTTAATTCTTTAAATATTTATCTTTTAATCTTGAGGATGAACATTCATAAATTCTGATCAGTGCTGTGCTCGTTAATATGATTCGCCGAACTTTATCAATGTTTTATTGTCTGTGGTTCATAAATTCTTCGTTACTGCTTCTATTAATTCGATAAGTTTAATTTTGTCTTGATAATCAACTTTTGTTACTCGTATGTATCCTATAACATTTTAAAATTTCACAGTTAATCTGAATTCCCGATTTGATTGAACATTTCTTTTATATAGGTTAAAATTTATCAAGTGACAAATTCAAGGGAAACATCGAACACTTTCTACATGCTCTTTTATTCAAGTTTAATCGAGGAATTGAACTGGCAGAGAATGCCAGAAACATTTGAAACGAGAAAACCGTCTTTGAGTGGTTCTTTTAGTAATTCTTAACGCTGCTTTAATCCCTCGATGACACTAGAACAAAAAAGGAACATGCCGGAATTGTTCAGTTTCTGCATTTGACAGTGATTTCTACTTGAAACGAGAGAAACTTTCAACGAAATTAAAAAGTTCGTTCGAAGAAATTCCCCACGAAAGAATTTTCGAAATAAAGATTTAACTACCCTCGAATTAGCATCGCTAATTAGTGGTAATGAAAATTGATCGCGATAAATTTCTCACCGAGATTTTCAATCGTCAACGAGCCGCCCGGAATGTACGCAGGTTTTACAGTCCGCATTTAAAATGCACGCGAAGCCTTTAATGTGCATTCCCTGGCCGATAGTATCGGCGGACAATTAGCGGAATACAGTTTCACCGTTCACCGAGTTCCTACGAGTTTGCGTTGCAAGTTTCATGGCAAATTTCATGGTCAGCGAAACATTTTACGGAACTGCTCACTTGTGGATTTTATTGCTGCATTCAGAATCAAAACTAAGTTTACGATCGTAGAATGAGAATCAGTTCCACCAGCTCCTTTCCCTTCGTATTTCCGGCTCCTCCAGGCAGCAGCAGCAGCGTCAGGGAAGCTTGAAATCTAAACACGGTACTTTGTCCGTGGATGCAGTGGCCGTGCACAGGAACAGACGTAAAAGACGCGATAAACGCCGATAAGACACGGGCCGGATCCCCGGACTTCTGATTCAGATACGGTATCTCTTTTCGTGAACAATTATCATCATCGGGGGGCCGCCGTGCCGGCACTGCGCTCGCGTTCGTGGAATTGAACACGAATATAGAAATGCCGCTGTGTGGCCCCGTTGCGCAACGCTGTATTACATTTCCAGCTAATGGAAATGGTCGATGGGAATGAGGTAGAAATTCAGGGAGGATGGAGCATTCCTGATGTTTCGGGACTTCGAAACACGATCGTTCGGCCAGTTATCCCTGATAATCGGTCGAATTTCATTCGCCACCGCCACAAATGTATTAATTCGTAATTCCACTGCAAATCGGTTCGTTCCTAGCAGAACGGTTTTGAATGTACTCAACGTTCGACATAACTCGGTACATCATTTTTATGACGGAACCGAACTTTACACGTTGCGAGCAACGAACACCCTGATAATTTCGGAATATTAGGTAATACATCGTAGTAACAATTTCTGGGTTCAACCTCACGAATTGTGTTCCATTTTCATTTTTATTAACACTTTACTTTCTTCGTAACTATCATAGAGAAGTAGATATTACATTATTGGGTTGCAACGAAAGATCATTTTTGATCTTCGAATTTTAATTTAGAAACACCAGGAACTTTTATTCCAACTGAATATTTCACATTTGATAAAATAGAACCAGAGGGGAAACACGTTATTAATATTTTTCTCAAATATCATTAATTTTCACACCACACTTGTCTATGCACTACACAAACAGTAGTGTTTTTCACATTTAATATACGCAAATAATTCGTTGAACATTCAGTTATATTCACAACAATTATATTCGGGAGATGGAAGATAAACTGGGCGACCACACGATAAACATTTATTAAATGTCGGCTATAAGTACGAAGCGTCATTTTCATTTGATATGTAGTTCGCTTTTATGTGCGTGGCTATATCGGTCATGGTTAATTTTCGTCGCAAAAAACGAGCGTGGACGGTCAATACTTTTGGCATGGCGGGCGTTAAACTTCGGGGAGTGAGTAGACGTTCAATGAACGAGAACGCGATAGCGGTTTACAATTTCGCCCGTCTACATAATTATCAGTCAGGGCAATCTTTATGACCGGATCGTAAAGCTTAAAGCGGCCCCGAAAGCTCGCCTCGAATTAATATGAGGTATCTGCCACGACCGCCGGCCGTAGGAAGTCTCGAAATTATGGCGGAAAAGGAGGAAGGAGTGACGTAGACGAGGCAAAACAGAAAGAGAAGGTGAAAGGGAGAGAGAGTGAGGCAGAGGGATGGGGGTGTGGAGGCGAAGTTGGAGGAAGAGGAGGGTAGATCTTTTACAGTATACATACGCCGTAAGCCGCTACCTCATCCTCTATCTCCACTATACTCTTTGTTCCCGACGCATGATAATTATCGTCGCGGCCGTAACGACATTTAACAACTAACCCGTTGTAACTACATCATTGGCGTGTAATGAACCGCATTTTGCCTCGTGTCGCATGACTCACGCTGCGACAGCGACCCAGTCAAAAGCAATGATATACAGTATATAGGATGATACCTCGTAATTAGCGGCGCAACAGGAAATTTGTTGTTTCTACGTGAACGCGTAAATAGACTTCGGACGTAATTTCTTCTTTGAAAATGTACGTTTCTGAAAACTATGTTTCTCCAAAAAATTAGAACTCTGAATAATAATCGAAAAAATTGTTGATGTTCTGTACACACTTTACCTTTACTTGAAAAGGACATAAAATATGTAATTTATTTTTTCTCGTGGACGTTCGCGATGGAAAACATACGCAGATTCGCAGATGACTGCAATATTAAAAATTTATGCAAGATCATGAGGAGTTGCAGGGGTCGACTTTCAATTCTCCACAACGAGAAGATACTGCGTCGGTAGCCGGTTTCATATCCCGTCCTTATCCACTCTGTAAACCAGAAACCAGCGAACCCACTATATGCTTTCGATGTTCGTGTTCAATCGCGCCTACCATTGAGTTATCTAGACGCGAGGATATTTTCGGCCTCTTTACGATCCCGCGTCGTTCCGAACTTCACTCTTTTTGGATCCGAAAATAAAACACTGCCACGTGTATTAGACGAGCGAAATCGAATTTCGCGATTCCAGACTCCGATTCTATAATTCACTTATTAACTTACGAACAGCAAGGAACACTGCAACTGTAAAATAAACCATAAGACAACGGTTAATAGCGAAAATTTGTTGTTGACTCAAGTCGTGCTTCACTCGTACGAGCCCAAGATCGGACTTGACGCAAGATCGGTGTTTGTCGAAGAATGATAAGTTTGCTTCGAGGGACCGGATTCCGCGCGACATCTGAAAAGAACCGCAGAAAAACCAAACAGACAGGCGGCATTAGCAGAAACTACTACTTGGCAACTGGGGAAACGGTAGAGAGACTGTTCCGGACTTGTCGCGACGGATCCAAGAAGGCGAAAGACGAAGGCGAAAGTGGGGACGCTGGCATCCTTATTAGGTTACAGTTTTCCGAGAGGATGGAGGACTTTGGGCGAAGGGGTGGAGGAGGGTGCTGAGGAGGACGAGCGCAAAATATTCCTCGAGATTAACGCCTTCTCCGGATGCCACGGTAATCCAGTATACGCCAGGGCGAAGTAAGTCGAGGAGCGCCCGGCAAAAATGAAGGAGAAGTGTTTGCGTTGATGCCAAAACTTGCATTAGCACGCTATCCTTGGATTATCTGACTCTGCGTACACCAAGGAAACCGGGCTCTCCTCGCGCATGGTGCCGAAATCCGACCCGGCACGGCGCGAGCAACGGCGGCGAGAGCAATGGAACTCTCTATTTATTTATTTCATTCTGGTATGTGCTGCGGCGTGCTCGAATTCGAACAAATAATAAAAAAAGCAAAAACAGGAGGGACGAAAAAGAAACACCGAACCGAAACGAAACGGAACGAACCGCACCGTTCCGTGTAGTGGAGACGGGTTGCACACCCCGGTTTCGTGTCACGGTTCCTATTCGTTTCTATTAGTATCAACGCCCGGTGAAAACGAATGCAACAAAATCATTCGCTTAAAATGTAATTTCCGGCTTCTCTCGCGTGATCGGAGCCTGATTTAATATTTGCGTGATGTGCCGACCACGCGAATTATTAGCGCCCGCGTCGTAACGCGATTCGGAAGCGACGGATGAAAAAGACGCGATACTCGTATATTAATTCTGAAGGGCTGCAGATCGATGGCGGCCAATCACGCTTATTTAACGCGAATCAAGGCAGCGTCAATTAGCCCTTGTTCTTCCTCGCCATTCGTTCCGACGCCCGACGGTAGTTAGACCATTCAAGGTGAACATTTGAGCCATTTGCAATCGTTGTTTCAGTGTTACAAAAAGGTAATTAGTTGAGTGTAATATTTTAATAATATTTAGGACTGGTAAGTAGACTGCGGATCTTTATGCAAGATGGAATGTTCCGCATCGATTGTCCGAAGTCGAATAAAAATTTTTTCATCCTGTTCGCGATTCGCTCACCATTACGAGGTGTTCATTTTTTTTTTGTTTTTTTTTTTTTTTAAAAAAATGAACACCTCGTAATGGTGAGCGAATCGCGAACAGGATGAAAAAAATTTTTAAATATAAGGCATAAATTTTTATATATAAATGCTTAATCATTTTAATACATTGAAACAACACACCAATATTTTTAGAATTCTTGAATATTTTACTGTTTTATATTTCACTACAGTCATTTATGCAAAAAAGTAGAATTAATTAGTTGAGAATAGTACGTCGATATTCCCAAATGTTTTTAAGGTTTCTACCGTTGCACCTACTACATTTGTATTGTAAATCGAAAAATGAATAAATTGAAAAATGCACTTATAAATGTTCGTAATTAGCGTTCAAATTTAGTAACCACCAAGAATGTTGCACGAAGGATGTCTCACCCCATAATCTCAGCTCGCATTCATTAGACGATCGCCTGACACACCTCCCGGTCGATTCTTGTAGGCCGCTCAAAGAAAAGAACAAGAGAGATCAATAACAAGTATGTATCGTCGTCAGAGAAGACAGCAAAGTAAGAAAACGAAAAGGAAGAAAGGGAAACGTCGGCTGCAGAGAGAAACAAAAAGAAGGAGAAGAAGAAGAAGGGTGGATACTAGTAGGGTGGTCAGGGGTTCTGGCTTTGACGTCGGGGCGTCGCGACGGTGTTTGCGCAGCACTTTCATTAGCCTGCCTGAAATTGCTATAGTTCAAACACGGAACACTGCTGTCAGTTGCTAGTATGCCATGCCGAGGCGATTTCGTTTTGTTAGGGTAGATATCGAGACTAAATACAGAGCGGTTGGATAGAGGAGAGAGGCGAGCCTAGAAAGGCGGGCAGGAGCGAGCGAACGAGCGAACGAAGGAGGAAGAAGAAGAAGAAGGAAAGGGGATGAATGAAGAGAAGGAGAGGCTTCACCTTCGCCGAGTTTCGTATCTGTGCCAGGGTAGTGGATGAAGAATGAGATGCCACAACGAGGGAGCCACACGGGACCATGGCACGAAGAGGAAAGAACGCCGTGGGGTAAGAAAAAGGAGAAAGAAAGACGCTTGGTCCGAATGGACAGTTGGACGGGCGGTGTGCTATTATTGCTTCTACGAAGATTGGTAGCCTGTAAGACGCACGCCCTGGAAATATTACGTTTTGCGGCGGTGTAGGAAAACAAGGGAGAGGATCCAGTGAAAAAAGAAATCGGGGCCGAGCGAGGAAAAATTGTGGGAACGACGTTGACTCCGGGATTCTTCGTAGCGGAGCCCGCGAAACGTAACACTTTTCTAGGACGACCAGCGCCCGGTCCAACCAGAACGAAATATGAAATATCTAAAGTTATATACGGGCAAGATCGATAGCCGGGTTCGAAGATCGATACGTGGCTGTCGCTAAGATAGAACCGCGAACACGAACTTCACAAATGGCCTCAGGTGCGACCAGAAATCATCCGACATTCGTAACCAAACCCGCGACATTGATCTTCCCGCCGCGCCGTGGATACATAGGGGGATATCGAACGTTTCGAGAACAGTTTACACGGGACGAACATGTGTACAGCAAATCCTTCGGGATTATAGGCCGCATGGCTGAGAACGATGTTGAAATATGTTCGTGGGCAGCAGATATCACGAACCTTTGAATTACGACGTATTCGTAATCGAACGTCCGTAGTTAATGGGCAACCTGATATTACACGGCGCGTGTGTCGTAAACAACAAACATACTTTGCGAGTATAAATGCTAACACGTGAATGTAAGTAGTCAAATGCGACGCGAATATATGACAATTACAGGTTATGTTTTAAGGACTCTTTTATGTTGTACGTTAGTCGTTTTTCAGGTATATAAATTTGTTTAATGGACAGAGGATACTTGAAACTATTATTTAAAAGGATCTGTACAATTGTCGAACATTTTTTCATTCCTTTTGAGGTTACATGTAAATGCGGAAAGGATTAAAAATTCTTTTGACAATCTACTACATGTCCCGTTATAAAAGTGTTGGAAGTTATTTTTGTGAAAAACTATTATAAATAGAGATAAAATTTGTCTAGTGTTCCAGGGTATACGGGTGCGTATTATATGACATAGGGGATGCCGCCATCGCACCTCCCACAAAGGCGATGAGGGCTCGTCCCGCATTTTTTCTCTGAGAGATGAGAGACAGTATGTAAATTTTAAAAATGTTGAAACCTGTTTCCAAAACAAATAGAGTCTCTATAAAACATTTTACGTAGACAAAGTACATGAAACGTGTAAACTTTTATTTGACTATATTTCATATAAATCAAAAGTACCACTATAAATTTGTCGCGAAAGAATTCATATATATTTTTAATAGAAGCTATACGAGACGAATCAATTCACAAATTAATGACTCTACATATAGTCCCTTCTTTTCCGAAAATATTAATATTGAAAATTTCTTGAATACATACACGAAAAAATATGACTTTGTTGCTGCACGCCCACGTTACTTGTAATCTCTATAGCAAATACTTTTATTCTCAATTATTTAAGAATTACTTTTATATTTTATCGTAATACTTTGTTTTTTACTTTCAAAGGATTATTCGTGGAACGAAATGCGACGAGTATACAGCACAGATATTCGAGTTAATATGCAGGACTGTAGATTCAAATTATGATTGATCGTATTAGAAAATCCATCTGACAAGCCCCTAACGCGTATGTACGTGAAAATGATTAATCATGGTCTGGAAAGTAATGTTGGACGAATCAGCCAGACGCGATAACTCTTCGGCAAAAAATACAGTTGGCACAGATCCAGTCGTGTTTACTGTTGAAATTTGTCTTTGTGAGCTGGCTAGGAACGCGTACACTCGGCACACGCGGTGTAACACGTACAATGTCGAAACCGTGGATCGCCCTGAATTAAATATGCCTTCGTCACAGGGCCCGCCTTCGCGGCTTTCCGGGTATAAATGCAGCCTGGGTGCCGTGAATACTGTAAATACAGAGTATGACGGTACAAGTCTGTCTATAGATACCGGCCACGGAACATGAAAAACGCATTTTATTTATCGCATCATATAGAGGGACTCTCTCGTCATATTTCATGCACATAGGCATTGAATCGTCGGTGAATGTCGTCGTACCTCGAATATCGAACTATTCGTTATTCTACCTCGTTGGAATTGACGCGTTCGTTAACGTCAGGAAGCAGAAAGTGCTGACGGCATTTGTTATTCTTAACTAGCAACTTTCCACCGGTATATATACGCATACATGACTCCGTCGACGACTGTCTTGATCGAATTGAACAAAACATTCGATTCGAGCCGGGAGAGTGATTGAAACGCCCACGGAAAAAGGAAATCGAAGAAACGGGATTCAACTGTGGTCTACTCGACTCTCTCTCTCTCTCTCTCCGCTCCAATGACAGATCACGATCGTATATTGACGTTGGGAGCGTGGCCTTTTCTGTAATAACCTAATTGTACTTTTCCTCCTTTGTCGCTGTGTAAATATTTTAATCGGAGATCGAACGAGTTGTGAAATCTTTCGACAGGTGTCAACAATGAGTATTGTTAAGAACGCTCGGACACGGATCAGCTTATTTTTGCTCCAGATTCTTCAGAAGAAGTTTAATTAAAATCGACAGCCTCTCCTTGTAAGCGGTGTGAAGCGAACAACTTCAAAAGAAAAAGAGGAGATAGCGACTTTCTTATTTCGAAATAGACTGCGCTCTGTCTTATATCGAAATGAAATTGTACGTGCCGTGCAATTGTACATTTAAAAGTATCGTCATGTTATAAGCATCTTATTAAAATTATCAGGATAAGGAATGTCTTTTATTTAAGTTCTATTATTGATAATTGACATCCTACGTTATCTGCGTGCACTGAAATGTTTCTGCTTTAATTTAGCCTATGTTTTCAGACAAATTGACTACGCGCCGGTAACTGTGTATCGCTGCAAACATTCTCTCGGCCCTTCGCGCTTTTATTTTCGCACGAGCGGAAGTTTAGCGCGGCGCGATTATGAAATACGGTTCGATCACGCGAATGCCGTAAATAACCATTATCTCCGGCGACGTAAAGTGACAAATCGTGCTCGGTTTTGCTCGCTCCTCGTGCGTCGAATTACAACGACACAGCGTGAAACTGTTCTCGCGTTCAACCGAGATCGACCTCGGCCGTGTTTCGCCTCAACTCCCCGGCAAAGTTTTCGCTCCTGTATAATTGCTTGTCTTTCTGGAGAAGCTACCGGAAAGTGGAGTAAGATGTAATCACAAACGAAATGATTTCTTAATTGACTTAATCATGGTGCGCTTCATAATAATTATTTTCCCTCGATTGTGACTTCCGACGAGGATATCCATTCTAACGAACTTCGGGGCTTCTTCGTGTTAACGTTCCAAATTGAAACGCGGACCGCGAAACAATTTGCGAAATATACGCGCGGAAACGAGACGCGAGGAAGACCGAGCGAGAAATAGAACGGTTCGAGAAAACACGAAATTGAAATGTTCATTTTCTTTCTGATGTGTCATTTTGTCTTTCGTAATTTCACTTTTGCTAACTAATAAAAACCTGCATCACCGGCTACAAAAGGATGCACACACTCTTTAAATTTTAAATCCGTATTGGTCACTCGATGAACTTTTCAGTAAATATTAGACACGCTTTCAAAAGTTAATCCCGATGTGATTTTTCACGCGTTTTATTTCGGAGAACGCGTCTCTCCAATATATGAAAAATCTTTACGCTAACGATCGTCGTCGTATTTTCATTTCGTCGTGTCTGCTTTTACGGGTTTAGTTTGCCAGGGAAGCCAGAGAGTCATCCCCTTCGGCGACTTGTTTCGGGTAATTAAATCCAGGCAACCCGACGAGATGTCGGAGCCTGATAAATGAAGTGTTCCAGTAGGATGAGGGAGGCCCTCTTCGTGAGGGTCGACACAGTGGCGAGCGGAGAGGTCGAGCAAGCAAGGGGTCATGTGAATATTGCAGGACTTCGCACTTCTCATCGCTCGTCGTCAGACTTGTCGGCACGTTATCTCGCACAGAGAATTGTTACTTTAAATTATAGAACTCGCGATGGGTCTCCGTAGACCGCGTTAGCTTCATCCGGCAAGAAGAGTCGTTCTCGAATTTCATTCTTTCACAAATTGCAAACTATGAACGTCAATCTTTTGCCAATCATCGATGTAGACTCTACAACCCTTATCTTTTCATGTGAAAACGATTTTGGTTATTTATATTGAATAGGGTAACTGCACCAGTGAATGAACATTTAAGAAATTGTTCAGGAAAATATTTTATTTAAAAAAAACTATGTGAATTAAAGGAATCTCATATATGCCAAATAGCTCCCTATACTTCATTTGTCAAAAATAAATGAACACAAATACAATGAAATTATTATTATTCTTCTTTATTAAACGTTAAATCAAAAATATGAAAAATACCAGTCAATGAACACTACATTCTAGTAATTGAATAATGCTAGTCCAATCAATGAACAAAATTACTAAACAATATTCTCCTATTTATTTAACTCTTTAATCACAATTTTATCGCTAGTATGCCGTCCGGGTTAAAATTTGTTGAAATATACAAAAGCGTTGATTTACTGGTGCCCGTTCATTCACTGGTGCAGTTACCCTACCACGGAACTTCGCCCCCTGTTTACTTCGTTCGGTGGCTAGCGACTTCGCCACTCGGAGTTGTTGCGTGGCGGAACTATTTTATATAATAGAAAAAATAGTTACACTAACAGAAAATTTAATGTGTCGTGTAGAAATATTGTACTTTGAGACTCCGAAAAGAAATATATACTTCAACTATTTTTTACATTTACTCTTGGAAATTTTCTATTTGTGCCAGTTACGGGTTGAACGTTTCAAGTCGATCGTTCAGGTTTAAAGTAATATTGCGCATAAAGGAGAACTCGGTTGGTTTTTTTTCCATTAGCAGCGGACGTAAACTTTTCTCGGCGAGTCAATGTAGGTGTTCCGTGGCAACAGTACGCTAATGGTAAATGTCGTACATGACGCGGTCGTCGTTGTTGTTCCACGGAAAAGCAACGAGCAGCGGGCCACTAATGGCGTTGAACAAAAAGCGCCCCATAAACCTACGACGGAGTGCGAACCGCTGCGAGAAGGGTGTCACCGGTAGTTGATATCGCTTACTTCCGGCACGACTTCGCGCGGCTATTCCTCCTGGCCTAAAAGGTCCACTGCGCGTTTCCTTTTGTGTATACGAATTCCCCAGACCACTATCACTGGCTTCAGCTAAATAAACGTTGAATCATTAATCCACCGGGCGAACTTCCTCGCCGGTACCCGCGAATTTGTACGACAATGGGGCTAAATTTCATGATTCCATAAATCACCGGGCACGTGTGCGTAATGGTAATTACGCTGACCGTGATTTTCAATTGGTTACACGGGACCAAAATTTAAATAACACGGAAGCTCATTCACGGATCGAACCAATAGTTTAACATCGCGCGCGCGCGCACTGAAAAACTTGAAGAAGCTATTTTCGTTGAGCGGTGTTACCGTGAAGATCCTACAGTGGTCAATGGCCGACGTAATTTTGATCGGATCGATTGCACCGGCAAAAATAACTCTTTTGTCATTGCGGTGTGTTGCACTTTATACGCGATTCTCGGTAATCGAACTGTTTTAGAACGTTCTCGCGGTTGAGGCAGTAATGAACGGAATATTTCATTAAGTTGCGACTATAAACTACAGTACTATGTAAATTTTTTAACCTGTTGTTTTGCCTCATTATATGAACGAGCGCTTGTGTGCTTCTTTTTCATTCTACATATTGTCAGACAATTTTTCAATCATCAATAAAGAATAATAAACTGTAACAATAATAAGTGTGTCTTTTAACACACTAGCGTAGGCACACGAGCATAAATATTAAATTACGCCGCATAAGGTTAACCATTCTTGAACTTGGTAAGAAAATTATGCGAACCAGAAGATTACTTAAAAGTTCGAGTTTTTCATTCCGAAGACTGGGCACATTGAATGAATCGGCCAAAATGAAATTTGAGCAGCGGTCGAGCATAAGCGGTCGACCAAAAATGTCTTTGATTTCCGGGGCGACCAGCGAGGGAGAGTTGCCTGTACACGGGAATGGCGCTTCATTGTTGCCCGTGCAAGTACGCAATTAATTTCTGTCTGCGTTCGCCACGGGAGAATGCAAATACGCGGGGAGATTTTGCCGGAGTAATTCGGAAGTGGCGTGGTATACCGCGCGCATTATGCCGCTTTCCTCCTCTCTTCCTCTCGTCCTTGTCCCTCGGCGAGCCTCTGTAACAGTCGGCGTGCTAGCTTCTCCTGGCCTGTTTACACGGACTACGGGGGTTTCGTATGCGTGATCAGCCGTACTTCGACGACACCTACATTTACAGGTGTACCCGTGGAATAGCGAGCTAACCAGTCGTCAGCCAGCGTGCACTCTTTTCAAAAGCTTTGAACGCTTTTATACGCACGAAATCCGCGTCCTTTCTGACGTATTCATCCGGCCACGAAGGATAAACTACGCTGGAAACGATGAATCATCCTGGAGAGACCGGTCCAAGTTGATACGTTTTTTAGGAGTCTCCTCTTGTGCCCTTTGTCCGAGCTAAATGTTTGTTCTTTGTTAGAAATATTAGGTGCGTGCAAGTCTTGGTCTTTAAACGTTCATGCATAATGACTTATCGTGGATATAAATTCTGTTTTCCGCGAAATTCGTTGACACAAATACACGAAATTCTGAGTTTAACGATATTAAACCAATCCCCTCTATAAATATAATATGACTTTCTTAATTCATAACTCGTTTTCATGGACTCGTTTCTTTGAAATATTATAATACAACGGTTAAATGTATTCTTCAGTCTCGGTTAATATCCAGAAATGGTGCAAGAGCTGTGCTTTCAGTGCTCCAGAGAAAATGAAAAATGTTCGAAGGAGTCGGGAATTCTATGATAAGGAAATAATATATGCGTGTAGAAATGGAAGAAGTGTACGTGTGGCGGAATCAGTAAGCTTCAGAATAATAATATGATAAAATATTCATTCGTTTTCACACCAGTCACACAGAATAGAAAGTAGCAAATTATTTGCCTTAGTGGTATAGAAAGTTATTTCCATCTCGAGGAGATAGAATTTTTTACATGTATTACCAAGAATTTCTCATCGACTTCAGACAAGATTACATGTCTGAAAAAGTTTATAAATTGATAATTTCTATAATGTAGCACATGTACTATATGTAGTTTCAATAATTAAATTTTAAATGGAAATCCAGCTACATTAAATTTTTAATACCCATTTAATACTGCAATCTCAAACATACTGCATTTCTATTAGTTACGTACTTTGAACATTTCATAGTTTAGAATACAGTTAATGGAACATTTTCGACAATTCGAAAATCATTATTCCGTTTATATTGTGAACAATTCCCACAGGAACAAGGGAGACAAAGGATCCAAAAACAACGGGGATTCTTCAGAATTTGTATTCTTCCATTTCTACATTGTTGTGCACGACAGGGGGGAGCTATGCCTACCCAATGCACTGTCGACGAACAATTGAGATTTAGAGTGAGTTCCAACGATGCCGGTAACAATTACATCCGCGGGCGTCGGCATGGCAGCGACGCGGATCACTCGATTGCAATTCATGGGGAAACGAATTCGTGGTTACACGCCGTAAGAGATAAGGCACAATTCTTGAAATACACGCGACCCAGTTTCCAGCTACGTTCGTAACGGATAGGTGCCGTTTCAAGAGTCCTTTTACAGTTCATGTTGAAGCCTAACCGCGCTATAACAGCCCCGTAGACGCACATACATTTCACAAGCGCCGCGCAAGCTTTGCTAATGTATTCCAAAATCTCCTTGACATTTCTCTCTCTCTCTCTCTCTCTCTTGTGTTTAGCAATGTCGTCGATGTCGCTCTAGACCCATTAGAGAAAACCTTGTCAAACGCAATAAAAAAAGTACTTTAGGCACATAAGGATTTTTTAAAAATATATACAATTACATGTGCCTTCTCCAGACTTTAATTTACGTTTTACAAAAATAAAATTTTAAATGATTACACAAAAAGTTTGAGGAAATCATTGTAAGGGGGAACCTTGAATCTTCATACCAATGGTGGGTACAAACGTTTCACTGCCTAACAACTTGGAAAGGCTTATAAGTTCTAAATTGAGCGTAAGTTTATCGTTGAAAGATTATTTTTTACGAAATTGTAGCCGTTCAAAAAGTGTCCCGAGAACCAAAAAATCCTTAACCAGGAGGATATTGGCACCGTCCTCCAACTTTTGCCAATAAACGTCATTTCACGGCTCGGTTCACAATATGTTTGAGTTGAATGAAAATCCACGACGAAAGTAACCCCGGCACGAATGCAAATTGGTAAGCGGGCACGATAATCGGCGCGCACCGTGTACGCGTGATGTTTCGATTAACGCTTTCGCCACTGCGAAACGTACAATGCCGTGTATTACCGTTTCTAGTGTAATTACCACTGTATTCTTGTATGAATGTATGCAACACAATGCGCCACTGTTTACGATAGAATTGAACGGGCCCCTGGTAAAATTTATTACGATTTATTAAGTATAAACCGCGCAGTAATTTAACGATAGCGCGGCGCACCGCTCGGCCCGCGCCGTTCTGGTTTCATGCGAACGAATTGTTCGATCGGAATTATTATTTTTCCGCGACGATAAATTACCGCGAGGTTAATCGTGTTGTTTCTGGCCTCTTTCAAATCGTTCGTTGTATCGCGGCGCACAAGCGTTCGATATTCACACGGAAAAAGGTGTACGATTAACTCTTGTGTGGGCAACCGGGTACCACCCGGACTATACAGGCATCCCGTTTCTTTGTTTCCTTTAGCCATTTTTTATTGCCTTAAAAATATCATAAAACCAGGTCCTCATTGTTTACGTTGGCTACTAAAATACAATTCGCGTAATATTTTATGCATTTATTTTATTCGCGCGATATGAAATACGAAACGTACAAGCCACACTAGACGCAAGCTTTTATTATCTGAAAACTGGATAATTGTTATATGTATTTTTACACTTTTTTTATAGCATTTTTAGACGTTTTTCCGTGTTCCTTTGTTCTTTAACGGGCGCTAGTATGATATACAAGGTGTCGCACAATGGACAGAGCTCCATTTTTTGTAAATAAAAGAAAGATGAACAAAGGAATGGAACTTCTTTCTCGAAGTTTAATTTACGAGAAATTAAGTTCGAACAATTCTCAGGTGCACGTGCTATTGACTAGGAATTAGTAAACTCGTCTGATCATGATCGGACAATTCTACTTGTTCAAGTACATCAGTGCCTATTTACGTGATAACGTAAAGTCACAAAAATGTTTTTATCAGAATAGCACGTTACAATAAATATTGTCTGAAGTCTTGTCAATATTATAAAACAATATACATTAGTCGCAATTATTACTCGGTCCCATCTTATTCTTACACAGATTTCCATACGTTTCTTACCGTGCAAAATGGAGTAAGGTTTGCTTTGATAACCAGGTTGTTTATAAATCGTTTTGGATACTCGCACAGAGGTTAATCGCGGAAACGAGGGATAAATGCTCGGCGAGTTACGTAGACAAATATTAACGACGAAAATTGTCGATTAAAAGTGCCCAACGGCTGAAGAGCATTAATCGCACGGGAAACGGAGAAAATAATTTAATTTGAAAGTAAAAACGCGCCCCGCTTTGCAAGTCTGATGGAGGCCCATTGTTTCCGAGCGCCACTAAGGATACCGTTCTCCGTTACTCCCGCGAGTGTGTCCGCTCGTTTCTGCTCGCTCCTCCACGCCCTTCGCTGCCGTCTACCGTAGCCTTCTTTGTATAATCGAAACTCTCGAACAAATTTTCATATTGTTTGCGATTCAATTGGACAGGCAATTTCCGAGTCATCTTTCGAAGTATCTTCCCCGCCGGTGGCTGCTGTGCCGCTCCCAATCGCTTTCAGTATTTTTTCCCCTCTCACCGGCTCACTCTTATCCCCTTTTCTGTTCTCACATAAGTGCGTCCCCCACCTTGCAGCCGTCATGGTATATCTGTTTGGTCAATGAAAACAAGCCGACGAGACCATGACTCTCCCATAATATTTATCTTCTCCGCCGATGTCGGTTCGTTATCTCGAATTCAACTTCCCTGTACGTGCTTTTACAGCTCTCCTAAACCGACATTTTCTGAAACTGCCGCTGTACTTCTCTTGACATTCAACTCGGCGGACTACTTTCTGCCTCGTGAAACGGTTAAAATTCAAGAGAAAAGTCACCCCCGAGACGTAAGGGTCAATAAATTTACCGAATAAAGATAACATTGTTACGTGCAACGTAAGACAGTCATCTGAAGCGTGCAACAATTTATGTAGAGAACTCTTGTAACGCGAAACGTGTGCGAAATGCGTAGAACATAATTAGTTTGCCACCCGAGTTACATTCTGCTCCAACTGTACAATCGCTTCTCACGTTATGTCATTTACATAGTGACATCCATTTACACGTATCTCCGGCCACTGTTTTAGATCAATAGTTCTGTCAGTCGTATTAATCATTTGTAGGCTGCGGATTTTATACTCTTGATGAACGATGTGACAAATAAATTCAGGAAAAGTTATAACTGGTCGGAATAGCGGAAAAAATAGGACACGATTTTTGCATTTTCATCTGGACATTTTTCCGAAATTTTGAAAACACGTTTTGTAGATTTGTATCAAAATTTATAACTAAAACAAATCTGTCTTGAATACGATCCTCTCTACGACCGAGGACGATCCCCATTTTTTAAAAGTATTTGTTTGTCATATAATAATCCTTCTCACAGAAACTCTTTTTCTTCAATTTTAACACAACAAATTTTTCAAAAGTGTCGGAATATAAATCGTTTTATATTGATTTATATTGTTGCATACATACCCAAAGAATCTGTGTGAAAGCGTGGAGACTAGTCGCAAGTAGTATGAGCTTGTACATGTCAGACATGCTACTGTCCTATCCTAAATATAATTTTATTATTGTGCTGTAGTAAAATTTAGAAAGAATGGCTTCAAGACAAATAGAAAAATTCAGTCTTAATAATAATTATTAAACGATGAATAAAAGTCTAGAATCTATAACTGAATCTCAGTAATAAATTTATGAAGCCATAAATATATATTATAAAAAGTGAATTAGAAGCATAACGAATATTGTATTAAATTACAATAAATGTTAAAAATGCTTCCTAATTACAAGAAATGCTTTTGTCACAACTTTTAAAGTAATTTGCCAAAAACAGATTCTTCGAAAAATATATTAAATAGTATAATGTTACATGGAAAACAGTCGCGCTTTGTTTACGCAACTAATTAGATTCAATTTTGTAAGCGGCCAGTACACTTTAATATTTCGGAACACGAGAAACACTTTGTGTTCCGGGACGCGTTTAAAAAGGGATACACGACAAGAATATTTTATATCCTTTTCAGCGTGGTCAGCGAAAAATGTTTTACACTCATGATAAGCTAGCATGCGCGTGTGTCATTTGCAGATCTCGCGAGCATCCGCGCGAAAGAAAGCATTGTAAATGTTGCACAATTTAAATCTTGAAAACAAACCGACCAGTCACATTTATATTTGCTGGCGTTAAAACCGTAGCTCGTAAATATACTGATATGAAATCGCTGTTCCGCGATACAGTACACCGCAATTGGTGCCAAGCCAAAAACGAAAACGAAGAGAGGACAAGCGAAACATTTATAAAAACCACACATTACACCTCTACGCAGTTGTTTTATTAGGATAATTCGTCTTGTGGTGCACGTCGACTGTCTCTTCCTCCACGCTATTCTTCTCTAACATTTCGAGATTTTTATGCCGTATTGTGTTCCACCAAATCACGCCGGAAATAAGGCCAGAATATTATTCGAATATATTCCTTCTTGCTTAAACACGAACTCGTTGCCGGTTACTTGCGTTTTTGTTCATTTAAATTCAGCTTTGCTACCCCTTGTTCGCGTTTCAAACAGAAAACCAATAAATTCGAACGAGAAAAATTGCGTGGTTAATTCGAATATTTTAAAATATTTTGATTCATTATTTGTTGTCACAAATGATTTATGTAGCACAGAGTGTTCATACGCATACAGAAATAGTTGTGCAAAAATGAAAAAAGTAATACTTTAACAGTAAACCTGACGACCATAAAAAAACTGATATGTATAGCATTATAAAAATAGCAAAATTGAATTTATTTATAATTTGTGCGATTTTTACTATAATATATACCGGTTAGTAATAAATATTTAGTGTCAAAAGATGTAGTATTAATTTGTAACCCTTTCGAAATATTGTACCCTTTTCTAGTGTCACAACTTAATATTACATATATTTTAAAGTATTCGTCGTCTCATTTTTGCATTATTATTTCCATGTCTGGTATCTCTGCGTAAGTCGTTAGCGTATGTAATTTTGTGAATGGGTAAAATAATGGTGAAACTCATTCCACGTCGGGATATGGTCTAAAAGTGGATGAAACCCTTCATAAGGCACGAAGTCGTGACAGACCTAACTTTAAAGGAACATTAAGTTGTCTCGTAATGTGCCACTCGAGACTCATTTCTTCTGTGTGCTGCAAACTAACTTTCTGGAAACTAACGGCTACTGGGGTGTAGTCCGTGTCAGTTTAACCATATTCGCAAACAACCTACGCAAAATATGGACAATAAGAAAAGTTTCTTCAAAATAAATAAAAAAAGAGTCCTTGAGCGTTAACGAAAAAAATAAATCATAATTTATTATAAAGTATAAGAAAGAGCAGGTATGTAAATGAGTAGGTAAATCCTGCTACGGATGTGTGTTGGATTCCTAACAGTAGTACGAGGTACAGCAGCCCCTAAATCGAGAAAAGTTTCAGGTGGAAGAAGTTAAGCAGGAGCAGGTTAGAGAGCATTGCAAATAACGAACAGATCAGTAGGAGAAGATCGTGTTGCTCTCATTTTCTGGACCTTTCTATGCCAGTGGCAGCAGGCTGGACACGTCCCTTCCTGACAGAAGGCAGAAGGAGAACCAAATTAGAACCCGACAATCAGGCCAATTATACACTCCGGTGACGCTGACCCAGCTCCTCTTCCTGTCTCTGTGTCCGCCGTCTCTTTGCCTTCTCTTTTCCACCCTCCTTCTCTGGAACCTGTTAGGTTCCGGATTCTGTTACGGCGACCTGTACTGTGGTCCTACTCCAGAAACTCGTCAGACCTTCCGTAATCCCGATAGTACGAGACCCAAACGAATTGCTAGCGGAATTAAGCAGCTCGGAAGAGATATCCGATATGTGAGACTGTACTGCTCTTCTCCCAGCGTGGTCGGCTATCAGGAGAGCACACAGCCGACCTCTTTTTTCATCTTTCCTTACGTGAAACGAAATCTGCAAAGTGGACGAAACGAGATGGAATTTAACGACGCGATATTCCCTAAGTAATGGGACGTGGCGATATTTCCATCCCGATAGAACCGCTGCGCCAACCGGCCGGAAACTTATTAAAATTTTCGATGTTTATGTCTAGACTGGGGATTTTTATGGGCTTAGAACTCACAAGGACTGTAAATTTTTACGCGTTTCGAACTCACAAGGACTGTAAATTTTAATGCGTTTTGAACTCACAAGGGCTGTGGATTTTTATACGGTGAGAACTCACAAGGATTATAGTTATTTATGCGTTAAGAATTCGCATGGTCTGTGGATATTCATGTGGTCAGAACTCGTAAAAATTTGGAATTTTTATGCGCTCAAATTCACAAGGAATATGAATCTTGTGGATTTTTGTACATTTACAACTCACAATCGGTTAACGTGGCACTGAGCTACAAACGTTTCACGATGGTGAAAATTTCAGTTATTTACAATTTTAGACCTCTACACTGTTATAAATTTAAGGATTCTTATAAGCAAATTATCGGAACGTATGTATAGTCACCGACCTACAAAACGTATAATTTAAATGGTCAATACAGGCTCACATTGAAAAATTGTAAAAAGCAACTGTTAGTATTTTCTCTACAATTACGCCACGAAAATCGAAATTCGCGGAAACCCATTAAAAATATATCGTGAAGAAAGAAAAGAAGAAAAATATATCGCGAGTTCTTCAATTATTGCGAACGAAACGGTTTATACATTTCATAGATCGTTGTCGGTAAATAACACGTGCACATAATGGAACGACGGCGACTTAAAAATGACCGGGGGGGAGAAGCGTGGGGAAATAGTAATTAGTAGTTAGGATTATCAGAAATTTATGTTTAAAACGTGCCAGGAATTCAACGAATCAACTTATCTTGATGGGCTTACTTTTTCCGTGGACTCGCGGGCCGCATAAGTCCCTTTTAAACCATACCCCTAAGCGACCCCTGGGTTTAACACGCTCTGTCATTTTACCTGCATGTAGGAGAGAAAAAAAGGCGAACGAGGGGAATAAAAGGAAAAGTGAAGAACCTTGACGGTAACCTCCTCAGAGAGAACATTTCTCCCAAGACCAGAACAAGACGACAAGATCGGCGAGGGTCCATGTCTAGAGAATCTGCGCCGAGCGGCAGATTGCAGCCCGGGCCTTTGGAGGATCATCAAATTAGCGGAAGAGTCTTTGAGGGCACCTCGTAGAGGTGGCCAACTTGGTTGGCTCGTCATAGTTTCTCTGTTGGAATTATGTTCCCCCTCTCTCTGAGCGCGACGTTTCCGCGAATGGAGTTGCAAACTTCTGCCTTCCTTTTAAACCGAAAAGGGACAGAAACGTAGAGGGATCCACCCTCTGTATCTCTTCATCTCTCCTTTCTCTCTCTCCCCCTCTCCTTGCCACTTCCTCTCCTCTCTGCCCCGTACGTTTTTCTTCCTCCGTTCTTCTTTTCTAATGCTGTCTCTTTTACCGGCGCGCACGACGCTAATGCCGGCTGAATGCAACTGAACAAAATTCTCTTCGGGGCTTCAGTGCCCAAAACGACTGAACTGAGCACGCTTTCCGCACCGCCTAGATATAAATGAGGGAACTTTCTGAAGCCGCTGAAAGAAGACATTAGAACCCGAGCAGTTTTGGCGGGTCCAAGCTCTATCTCTTTTCCTGCCCTCTCTCTGTCTCTCTCGCGCCCTTTATGTTTCTGTGCGGGCACATTTATACACTCTTGGAATAATTTTTGGAGTTGGAACGTCCTTTAGCAGTCTCATGTTTAAGTCCCTAGTTCTTAAGCCAGTTTTTTAACGTTGCACCTCAATTCGATATCGCCTGGCGAAACTTCCACCTCGGTTCTTACTTACACAGGCACTTTTGTAAAAACTCGACTTTCTGTACGCAATTGAAGAAGTTCTGTTAAAGCTGACGGATAACAGAGATGTTATTTCGTTGAACTATTTTGTTTGAGTCGTCCGGTTCTTTTACTTCGTTTAAAAATTAACTCTTTCGCAAGTATGAATATGAAAGGCATCTTTATACGAATTAATCGATCATGTAAGATAAAAATGTACTTAATTGTAACCATCAGATGTTAGGTTGACGTTAATTCTATTACTAAATTAAAATGACTGTGCTTTAAATATCTAGAAACGTTTCAATGCGTTCGTGTTCTTAACAATGTGATTCTTACTCCCATCGTAACAATAATTTCATTATAATAGGATTCGCGTAGCAAAATGCTTACGGCTTTAAGACAGAAAGCGCCGCAGACAAAGGGTTAATTGGTGATCAAATTACGGTGGGACTTACGACTCCCAAGAAGCTTTGAAAGATTAATTATTATGATAAGTCTGGATTCTTTAGATTTTCTTTCAGTGGATAATCCGTGTCCACGTTATGAGATTTTCGTAGTTGACTCGACACTCAATGTAAAATATCACCGGAAGGGTAGCTTCACAAGAGGAAAGTAACGTGGCCGACGAAGAATTGCTATTTCTACTGCCTGTAGGCGTGACAAGAAATGATTTATATAATGATAATAGTTGATAATTAAAATTTTGAATAATACTTCGTGTTAGAATTGATTAGTACCTCTTGTTAAAACTGAATAACACTTCACGTTAGATACGAATGATAATAGATGTTAAAATGAATGATATATATTTTATCGAAAAGTTTCAAAGCATAGTAAAAGAAGAATGTTTTAACCATTTTGACAACTCAGCGTGCGATTAACTAGAAAACTTAGAAAACAGCGTTGAAGTGCTCGCTGCCAGCAAACATAGAACGCGAGAAAGGAGGAGAACGGAGTCCGATGTCTTTGGAAATACTTGGCAGTTAGTTGGAAGTTCGTTAGAGGTGAACAGCCAGTCAATTAGTTCGGGCAGTCAAGGACACTGTGGTTTCCGCTTAACCGTCAGAAATCAGTCAGAATATCGGAAACAATATTGGTTCGATTAATCAATATATTCATTATAATTCTAACTTCACATTGCTAGTCCCAGAAGTGATCTAGATTTTATGCCAGTTTCGAGAATCGTGGGCACGTTTGGAGTTTAACTATTTCAAAGAGCAGTTGAATTTCATCAGTCTTGGACGAGTCTCAGCCAAGTTAATGTGTAATTAAATCGTGCGGTACAATAGTTCAACTCTAATCAAGTCAAGTAATCGAATTATATTCAGCGCATATTTGAGTTAGAATTGCATGTTCTAATTTAAGAGCATTTACCAGTAATGTGCAACGACTGAAATGATCACAATATTCCATTCGACTCCACAGAATTTCAAGTAGAACTTTAAATAGTTGAAGATGAACAGTTCAGAAATAATCGAACGCAACATGAAATTATCTGGACCATATGCTGGTCGACGAATGGCGATGTTAAACTGCTCGAAATCATTCGCCAGCCACACATTCTCGATACGGTTATTTTTAACTCAAAGTAGACATATCCGAGCGGCTATGTACAGGTCTGTTAAATCATCAACGTATGAGTATACACGCGTGCGATAGGAAATGCTGAAACGTTCTATCGCGAGCCGATTCCTTTGCGCCTCTCGTGCAATTTATTTAAATGTCCGTACGTCTAGTCTCCACGTAAACTGGGTCAGATGCACAAAGCCTTCTTATTGTCTGAGCGAAATACCAGTAATCAGTTCTGGGATGAGCGTCGAGACAACGTCATAGGCGTTCATAGCCGTTCATACGAACGAATCGACCCATAGTCGATAAAACTGCAAAGCTTCGAGACCTGTATATTTTTTCCCGAATTTATCCTTTCTACCGTGGCGACTAACTGCTTTGTATGGCCGTTATGCAAACGGCCCGTCGACCTATATTCAAATTAAGCACATATGAGAAAACTTTGCCAATCACGTCTCTTTATCAATTCATTAACGCCGGCTGCGAAAAATGCATTTCTTCGCGAACCTGTTTTATTGTCCATGATTGGAATCACCGGGGCGATCGAACCGGTACAAGTGGCCAACGATTCGACGTGAATAAAGAGAAATCATTACCTGCTGGTTATATGTTGTTCACATACAATCGAGAACTTTATGGATCGTATCGAATTTATCGTTATACACGGTGCATTTCATGGTGCACGATCTAGCAGCATAATGTCCAGATTTTAAAAGACCTTGCGGACATTACTGAAACTTCTATTGTGCAGCTGGATCAATGTTCAGGAGATTGTTTCGGCTTTCATACTGTATTTTATTGCTAATTTATTCCTAATTTTAATTAATCATCGAGAGATTTGTTTGAAATACTGTATCAACATATAGTCGAGTACCAAATATTAAAACAAGTATATTAAAATTAATTTATACACATTGTTGTATAATATTTAATAAATTCACACCTTTGATCTACTAAATTGTTTGAATATTTCCTAAAGAAGGTATGCAATTAATAAAACATTTCAGTAAGGTAAGCAATTAATGTAATAAGGTCTAGACAACGAATAACTTTAAATTTCGAGAAATGCGATTACACGCGTTTCCATCTGTACAGCATATCTCGGCGATAATTTTAACTTTCCTGCGAGGATCGCGAGCACAGAGGCTAGTCTCTTCGGGAAGGCAAACCTGATGTTAGCCAGCTTGTCTCGCTCGAGTAAACATTTAGATAATACGCTTGCCGCAAAACGATCGCGAGATGATTTAAGCTAATGCACAATTCGACGAGACCGAACAAGTAGGCTGAAAATGTAACTATGAACGCCGGGGAAAACAGGAATTTCATCAAGAAACCTCGTCGATATTTCTTCTAACACTTCTGCCTTTTAAAGAGCAGTCAGCTGGAAAGATTGATGGCGCCTCGAATGTTTACATCGTTCCCGATTATTTTTAGATACTCCCACTAGTGCTTCCGACCTACCTACGCTTTATTATTTGCAACACTCTGCCGATTCTCAAGTGGTTTTCATGCAACACTTTCGGTGATCTAACAATTCTGTAGTTCTTTACAGTGGCAAAATTTCAATCTACCAGCGTGTTACGGTTCTTTGGTGTAAAAAATTTTCTGTAGCTGGTAGATCGAAAATTTTATACAAATTCCTTTGTCTTCAACACTCAAATAAATTGATTAGTTTTTTACCGACGTGAACTTCGATTCTCTTCGTGCGTCACGGTTCTTTAAGAAACTTTTTAAACTTGTCGATAGAATTTTTATTTGATTTTCTCCGCTTTGTACAGGGTATTCAAAAAATGTACGTGGAAGGAGTGATTCTAGAGATTATTTGAACTAACTTTTTCTAACTGATTATTTGGACTGATTAGATTTGTGAAGGAGTTATCAACGAAAAGCAAGTAGTGTAGTACTGTTATAAATTCGATCGTTTCTGTATTAAGATTAACACCTAAATAACCAGCAAAATAAGTGAAACGTCCATCAAAAAATGTGATGACCGTAAAATAGTCTATTTACGTTCATTCTGCTTTCTATCGAAAAGAAATATCAGAACCAACTAAATTATTTCTTAAGTAGTTCATAAACTTCGGTGAACTAATTTTTCTTTTTCTAACTGATTATTTGAACTGACTAGATTTGTGAAGGAGTTATCAACGAAAAGCAAGTAGTGTTTTTCGTTAATAACTTCTGCACAAAAAGACGAAGAAGATTTTTACAAGGGAAAAAGATACTTCGAATAATCTCAGGTATCACTCCTTGAAGGAAGTGCAACCTTTTTGGACACCCTGTGTAGAACTTTTATACGAATTCTTTAGCTTGGAGAAGAATCTTGATAAGAGTTTCATTGCTCCAGGTAGAATTTCCACACGATTTTCCCCGGTTCGTTTGCGCTTTCATCATGGTTGGTTTCCGCGTTACAAAAGTGAGCTGTTTTATTTTCCCTGGTCGCCATGAAGCCGAGATCTCGACACTTCGTACTGAAAATAAGTTTTAGTTCACGGCTATCTGGGAGGGGCGCGTTCTTGTTTACCCTAGTGCCGGCAAGGAGTTCCAGTGGAAATCCTATTTTTCGCATCTTGATGTTTTCCATAAGTACAGCCGGGCAAATAAAGTTTTCTCAATTTCCACAAGCAGTTCTAGCATGTGGCCACAAGTATGCCACCTACTCCGGGCAAAGTCGATCCTTGAGAGCGATTCGAGAAATCGTAGTCGAACGCCGTCACGATTCCTGGGAGAAACGAGCTTCGCCCGATCAAACTTCTAAAAGTGGGACATTATTTTTACGCCGTAGGAACGCATTCAATTTCCGTTTCCCCTTCTTCCGCTCTTGTCTGTGCTGGAAACTTCACCAACCAGTGCCGCGTCCAATAACAGAAATTGCAACAATATCCTCGACATAAAAACTACGAAAATGGAGACGAGGACGTGCTGTCATAAATTCGATCGTTTCTGTATTAAGATTAACACCTAAATAACCAGCAAAATAAGTGAAACGTCCATCAAAATATGTGATGACCTTAAAATAGTTTATTTACGTTCATTCTGCTTTCTATTGAAAAGAAATATCAGAATCGACTAAATTATTTCTTAAATAGTTCATAAACTTCAGTGAAAATGAACAAAAATAATTAACGTTCTAATTACTGTATTTAAAAAGAATTAGTGATCTGTTAATTAATAATTATTAATCCTGTCAATTCTTTCCGAAACAACATTTTCAGAACAATGATAACCCTCGATACGCAGTCATGATTCGAAAGGGACTCTGCGTAAGGTGTTTGAAACTTTCCGAAGTAACATTGAAAAATTTTTGGAAGCGATTTGAGGTGTACTAACCGAACCAAGGTGTGATCGACTGTGCGCGTGAAACTCCGAGCAAACTGTACATCCTCTCCGTACATCCGTTCCCGATGTCATTGAAGATAAAAGCACTTTGACGTCACCATTATCAAACCGTCCAAGTACGAATCGTTCGAATCGAGTTTCGCTTCCCCCAGGGAATGGTTCATTCGGAGTTAAAGCGCACCAACGGCCGCGACTCGACGGTCAGAGCGTGGAGTCACCGACAGAATCAAAACTCTGCAAATTGCCGTAGCTGATCAGGTCAGTAGGAACTCGGCACCACTGTCGACGCGCAAATTTTCAATTTTCCGGAACAAGCGACAGTCTATATTCCAGCTCGCTCTTTCCAATTACCGGACGAGACAATGGAATTATTAGATCGATGCATGTGAAACATCGCTTTTCATACAGCCCCTCTAGATTGTGCCACGCTATGATACGAGCCTGAAGAATTTTGTGCCATCGCCGTCGAAAAGTAAGTTAACAACTTCGCACATAAATTCACACCTATTACCACTGAACATTTTTAACTCTTATTTGCTTCTCTGTGTAATAAATATTCAATGTTATATTTACTCGTTTATATATTCATGTGGACATTGTAATCATTATTTTGTTAATCGATTGTTACTTTGAAATTTATATGTATAATGAGCAAATACGAAAATTACACGTAAGTGCACTCAATTAACATTATCAGGAACAATTTTAAAGCTATTAAAAAAGATTATTCAACTTCAACTGAATGAAAAAGAAAATGTGAATTAAAATGAAACTATTAACTGTGTTATTATGTATATGTACAGAGGAAGCAAATCAAAAGTTATTATCTTAGAGTACAAAACTCTGATTTATATGTTCATAAGAGGATTATAGTCGTGTTCCATACGGGAAAGCGGATATACTTCATATGCTTCACATTTTATCTTCGTTTATTCTCCTTATTGTATAGAATATGACAGTTATCAAATTCTTTTTCTTAGAATACATGATACTTATAGCACAGATCATAAATGATCTACGTATTTTAGAAACATCATGATATTTGTAGGGCTAATATTTTATATATGATCATTCGCACAAAAAGATAATTAATCTTTTGAAGCATGACAACAAGATGGTTTCTATCATTCAGTGTTGAACATAATTGGGCAATGGATCGATTTAGAAACCGAAACGAACCGCGTCCAATAATACCGAGTAAAAGCGAGTATCCGGATACTGCCGTTTGAGTCGAGTGGCTATCCGAGTACTCGGATACTGGGGGATTCCGATATCTGAAAATCCGGCAGTGATAAGAGCCCTAGCTACGACTCATTAAGAATCATAATGAACAGCTTCAAGTGGAAAAAGAAATATCGTGCTTTTTTAACATACAGAGCTTTGAAACCTTCCACTCTTGTGCCGAAACAGATTCGATATTCACTGTTATCTCGATGTGTTCTATTTACCTGTAGTACCACCCCCTAAAATTATGCTGCACATTCGAACATACCTTCCACATTTGATAAACAATCCCTGTTCTAATTTTGTACTGCTTGTATAAATTCAACTATTGAAGCCGGTTCCTTGTTCTACGAAAATAGAAAAACATATTCGATATTTATTAAAAAAATTTATACAGTACATACAACACGAATACAATCATCATGTACTCTCTTCTATGTCCTAAAAATTATGTCTGAAACATTCTTTAATGTCGCCCGTAAATTTCGGGTGACGGAATTTAGAACGGCCTGTGCGATGTCACGCGAACAACAGTTCCACGTAACGCCAGAAGCAAAGGCTTATTGCACTGCTCCATCTCGCAGCCAAGGTCAGGACGGGAATGACTTGACACAGGAGTCAATTAGCATTGCCTTGTTCCATGATATGCAGAACAGTCGGTATCGTCATCGTTGCGACGAATATGCTGCCGCAATCTCAAAGGGAAAGGCCTTCGCTTTCTAGTCTACGCATCCCGTGCTTCATCCGAGCTTTTATCATGTACCCCGACTCTGTCTCTCTATTTCTCTTCCCATTCCCCGGGCGTGCACACATTCTGTACGGCATCCCGTCATGCTCTCGACCCGGGAAGTTGAGAGCCCTAATTAAATTCAGTCTGGGTACTCTTACCGAGCGCGGTCCATCGTTCATTAAGCGACGGATCAAAGTGATATTCCCGTAAAGTAGTTCCACTTTGTGGCGAGGGTTCACCCTGCCTATACCTATCCCTTACCTTTCCCTTCGCCTCATCCTACTCGATCTCGCGCGGAGGCATGAGCGACAGTCCAGCTTTACCCTGGAGGCGTACGTGAATCTTTTACTCCGCCGTCCTACGAATGATTAATTACTCCATAGGTTACAGCGGTCTTGCCCCTGCGCGCTAGCCAGGCTAAAAAAGTCGAGCCAAAGTGTCCCTCGGACATCTTCCGAGATGAAGAGCGACGTAGAGTATTTTACCAGGTAATTGTATTCAAGATGAAGTAGATGTCGAGTTATGGTAATGGAATTATAAGTGATCCGCATGTGCATCGCGTCGCAGGAAAATGAAGGCAAGCGGACAACCGGCTTAATGAGAGAAGGATGGATAACTGTGAAGTTCACAAACTGTGTCAGAAATGAACATTTCACTTCTGACACCGTTTGCCTATTCGTTCGATGTCCTCTACTGTGGTTCGGGATAGTTTTAGGAACCTGGAGCTGTGTCCATGATCAGATCCATCGCCTCTAGTGTCGGGGCAAGCGGATATTGAGATTAACGAAGAACGGATGGACTGGGATGCTGATACATGTCTTTGGTAACCATTAGATGGCAGATGCTTCCTGTCTCGTCTAATTTTTTATCGTTCCGTTTGAATATTCACAAGCAATTATTTCAAAAACTATAGCTTTTCAAAACTATAACAAATACAACTAACTCTATTGGCGGGAGCACATCTTATGGTGGTTTAGTCGAGTTAAATTTTAAACGAGGCCTTGAATGACCGTGAATATTATTTCTATTGTTCTCTTTTATAAGCACGGAATACGATTCTGATTAATTTGTAATTGTTGAATTTTTGTCACGGATATTAGGCATAATTGTTGATAACGAAAGAATATTATACCTCAAAGATACATAGGTAATGAAGTTATTAAGGAATGTCACGAAATTCAGCGAATTATCTACAACCGAATTACCGACTACTAAAAGTTTCATTGGTTTGAATCCCAATGTGAAATATTTAACTCGCGCTAGAGAAGCTAGAGAACCACGCTTGGGCATTGCAGTCATCGTAAAATAAACGGAGAAAATATTCGAAGCTAACTCCGCGCCATTGAACGCAGTGTAGCGTAGAAATACCACATTCGCTATTGATTATTTGAAAGATTCATATGATTAAATCGTTGAATTGAATGGGGCATTTGACATCAACAAATAGTTACGATTATAGATTCGTAATAGGCATTTAGAATAATAATTCATATATCATGCTGAAACTCGTAAGAGAATTTACCAATGAGGATTTAGAATGATGAATGTGTTCACAACTTATATCCTTTTGCGTAATGTCGTTATTATTAACTATATCAAAACATACTAACTTTTCACAATTATTTCTAAATCCACAAGTGTTTATAATACCAATGCACTTTTTAAAAAACATATTTTTGTAAAACTACTACAGCTCAAACATCGCGGTGACTAATTCGAGGACCATCCGCTATAACGAACAGCGCATTAAACGCAGAATAGTAGAAACACGAAGCTAATAAGATAAACTACACGCGTACGTTGGAATACAAGATGTTCTCGTGTTGCGAATACGCGAAGCAGCATCCCGACATCGAGCAGGCTCCAAGAGAAATATTTACAGTAATAGGTAAACGGAGTGACAGTGCTATATAGCATAAGAAATTGCCAAATATATTAATAGATATGTTGGTACAGCGTGTAGTGTAGTCGGGTAATATATCTGCTCGATAGTTTCACATTAGCACGAGAATACCTTCGCACCCTCCAAGGATTAATGGCCTTCGAATGCGCCATAGAAGGCAACGACTTGCAGCTGTTACACCGTGGCGTTGTGAATAATTAGCGGCCATAGTAATTTCCTGATCATTAATAATGACGTACTAGGTATACATATAATAAAACCGAAAGCTGCGCGTCGCGGACCGACAACGCCGCCGTACCCAACGTGCAACAACAGGCTCCAACAAGCCCGTGTCATTTGTCATTAAAAAATTCGGAAACGATCGTTCCATCATAAATTCATCGTAGAGACCTCGGGTTAGGTCATCGAAACAACCATGTTGCACGAGACGCTGTCAAACGAAAGCATGCAACAACACCTCAAGTTCGCGTCATTGGCCCAATTATAAAATCGGATATCAATTGCACTATCCATGAATACATTACAGAGCCACGAGATCTCGAGTTAGATTACAAAATAAACCCTATTGCAGTACTCTGAGACTTTGTCAAATAATGAACACGAGCATGTTTGCGCGTTTTGTTATCAAAAAATCGAAAAACAAATCGTACAATTACGAATTCATAGGTAGGAGATCTCGAGTTAGATTATAAAATCAACCCTGTCGCGTTATCGTGATACTCTCAAACGAGAAACATGCAACACGCACGAGCAAGTTTGTGCGGTTTGTTGTCGAAACATGAAAAAATCGAAGAACAATCGTACAAGTATGAATTTATAGATAGATATCGAGTTAGATTGTAGAATCAACCACGTTGCGGTACTGCGAAAATGATGATGCGTCATTTTTAATTAAAAAATTGAAGAACAACAGTACCATCATGAATTCATCGTAGAGGTAGGAGATCTCCGGGTAGGTTATAAAATCAACCATGTTGCAGTATCGTGGCGCTCTGTCGAACGAGGAAGAGGAAGCCGCAGCAGCGTTTCGGCGGTGGCAACTTCCGAATCACGGGAAGTTAGCTCGTCCAAAATTCCCGTGGAATTAAGTTCGCGACAATCGAAGTTCCTGAGGATCATTCGCAGGAGTTGCAGGACAAGGCAACTCGGATCGCAGCGCGTTACACTGAATCGCCACTGCGCAGGAGCACTGTGTAACACCGGTTCACTTCAATACCGCACAAACACTTGGCGCGACTCGATTTAAAAAAAGTAAGAAGAGAAAAAGAAAAGAACTCTCCCGTCGTAGACAGTTTTCCGAAACTTTCGAAGAGCTTTTCTGTATCTCACACGTAATTCGCACACACGGTCACGCGAGAAGCGGCGCCGTTGGGCGATAACTTTCGAATCTGTTTAAACGGACGCGTAGGAATCACTCTTAATTTCCGGCGACAGAAACATCGCGGTGCCCGATACACAGAACGAAATAGCCCGGTCGAGGGTGAAGGAAAGAATGAGAGACAAAGGAGAGAGAGCCGGCACGAAAGGCGCGTATAACTGCGATTGGCTTATTTTCAGGAGCGTATCTCGGAAGTCGGCGCGGAAGGTCCACGCGGCACCCACGAGGGTAGAAATGGGCGGCTTTATGCGCAAACGGGAGATAAAACAGGGACGAGGGGTAGACGCATATATATATGTACATGTATATACATATATACGTATGTATATAGAGGGAAAACCAGGACTCGCAAGCCTGCGCTTGCGAACGAAAGCACAAGGGAGAGTAAGCTCGGTCACTGAGGCGTCGTCACTCGGCTTGCTTCCTCGGGAGTGACTCCCTCCTTTGCTTCTAGTCCCCTACCATTTTCATTCCATCCCTCCTTAGCCTCCTCCTCGCTTCTTTTTGTTCTTCCGGCATTTTTCCGTCTTCGTGTCTTGTACTTCGCAACGCGTAACCGCGAGAAACTCTCTTTCTCTCTTCTTCTCGTAATTGTTTAACAGCCGTGATCTCGCCCATGCCCAGTTCAAACAGTAATTATATCGCGCGACGAACAAGTTCGTCCTCGTCTTTCATTTTTTTTCTTCTTTAAACTCTAGCTCTCTTTCGATCGTGTTCCACTTTGTTAGTTCTCGAGAACCCTTGAGAAGAAAAACGGTGGGAGAGAAAATCAGCAGATAAGACGGGAATTAAAATAACGCCCGTGCTGTTCGAAGAGATGGAACGGTTGATGCAGATGACTCTCTCTCTCCCTCTCTCTCTCTCTTGCGAGAGAGCGAGCGAGGAATTACTGGCGAGAAGAAAATGGCCGAAGATAAATGTTATCGAAGTAAAGGGTACAATCAGGCTGGCAGCCAATGAAAGCCGACGTTCCCCGTCTCACGACTGGCGTATTTAATGAATTACGAATAGTGAACGGTCAGGAGGAACGGGAGAAATCGCGGAAATTTCATTGGACTGCGGGGGTGGCACAGGTGCACGCAGAAGTTACAAAAACTTCGTTAGGGAAGAATGCAAACAATGCCCGGGCCAGAGCTGCTCAGCTCTTTCCTGAGCTTGTATTTGCTCGGCGAATGTATTCCTCGAATAGAGTAGCTTTTTTCACGGTTTTTCTAGTATACCCGGCCGGGCTTTACACGCGCGCGAGTATCGCTTCGCTTATGCAAATTCGCGAGAACTCAAAACGCGTCGCCGTTCGACGGACTCCGTTGAACGCACGTCACAGTTCAGCCATTTCTTTGCCGTCGCGTCGGACCTCGGCAAAAGCCCATGGCGCTCCAACGCCAATTACACTCTCATAAATCGGCTCGCCAATTTGTCAGTCGCGCGCAATCCGTCCTTCTGAATTTCACCGTGCCTTATCGTGTCGTCCGAGCGTTCACGCTACTTAAACTCATTTCTAATTTCAACACGGAAGCGAAAGGCCGCTCGAAACTACGCGCACTGCGTTATCTGATTTTTTACTCACTGCAAAAACTTGAAACCCAGATCACTGTGTACGCATTCGAAAGACTATTGTCTGGCGAAAATGTCTATGTCTAAATGTCGATTTTTACTGTCGAAAGTTTTTCATTTTCTTTGTATTTAAAAAAAATTTCTATCATCTTGTTGTATCATAATATCTATATTACTGTTATCTAATTGTATTTGTATAGTTGTAAAAATGTCATTTTTATTTGTCTGACATTGTCTGACTATATAATATAGATGTCAGACAAATAAAAATAACATTTTTACAACTATACAAATACAATTAGATAACAGTAATATAGATATTATATAGATTGTCTCTATTGTTGTATCAATTTTTTGTATTTAGAAGTTTTATCAAGTTGTGCGATCGATTTCTACAGAAGTTTCTCAATTTTAAAAAATTTATGGCGATAATGGAAGAACTTTGAAATCGTTTAAATTTAGATTTGTGTATTCGGTCTAGTTTGATTGTGTATTTTACGAATTTATGGCATGAACGAATGTCTATTTGATATAGAAATTTTCTAACATACATATTAGCAATTGTTTTATTTTATTAACAGATCGATAGAGCACTTGATTGGGCGAACTAGATTTTATTTAATTACAGTTCCTACACATTGAACCATACTGATTCATATTTGCACGGATATCCACAGATTGTGGTAAATATTTAATCAAAGTTCACAAATTAAACCTATGAAATCCGCGGGTTGTATTAAGGATTTAATCCGATTTGAAAAATTGAAACCTTGAAATAAAATTGAATGTAGTGCGCACACTTTCTGATGAAAATTAAATGGTATATCCACTATTGTATATGTGCATTGAGTTATATATATACAGTCTATTTTAAACAAGGTATATCAATTTATTTTGTATGCAAATTCACATTAGTATCAATTTTCACAATTACCTATAGCTCAATTATTGAATACACTTAATATTTCACAATAATCAGTGCATAGCTAATTCTTTTAAACAATGTTCAAAACTTTGGAACACTACGATTAATTTAATGAATTTTCTAGTGGTTTAGAATTTCATCATGAAATATTCTTCAACGCGAATTATGAAACACAGGAACAACTTTAGGAAATTAAGTTAATTGAAAACTTTTGTGCATGTATACAGCTAGCATAATTGTATAATATTAGTTCGGCATTGCTGAAAAGTATTGATCAAACCCATTTCCGACTCGTGCAAGATATTTTCAAGTAATAAAAAATTTTGCAGCCTTAAAATTAATAATTGCTTAAATAAAATCTATATACTAAAATGTGATGTATTTTCTAGCACGGTTTTCTCCTCGCAAAAATGAAAACTTCTTGCGTTTTGAGCCGAGTTTTACACGGGAATTTTCTTGTCGCTAGGCAAATACCAATGAACAGCAATAACATCTGGCGATCTGTTAATGGTGGGGTCGGCTAGACCAACACTGCAGCGATGGCGGAGGCCGAGCTTACGAGTAAAGCAAATAAACAGGAATTAAATCTGGAAGGCTTTATCGTGGGGAGACGTTTCGAGATTTCTGCGTGGAAAAAAGAGATGGGAGTATGTACTATATACATGTACATATAGTATATAAGAAGAGGAACAAATAACTGGAGGCTGTCGTTGAATAAGGGAAGGGAGATAAGCGTAATGCTTTCAATTTCGATAAAGTGTGCCCTTGCACTAAGCCGCCTATCTTTCCTTGAGAAAAGAAAGATTCTTGTCTGTCTGCCTGTCTCGATCTTTAGTTTCACCTAAGTACGCAGAGATTTATCGTGCTACTTGGCGACGCACGCGAATTCCCATTTATTTCAAGACCATTTATGCAATATTGCTGTTCAACTGTGATCTCTGTCATCGGATCATCGAGCAATAATTAAAAAAAATACTTTATATCTTTCCGGAGACCTCGAATATATAATTTTGATAAAGATCATCTAAAGTGACGATCAGACTGTGAATCTGTATGCAAAATGAAAATTGATTTCTTCTTTTGATCATTGTAATAATTCCAAAACAGTAGAACAGCGTTTTTTAATTTTTCTATTATTTACCGACTCATTTGTGTTACAAATACATAAATACTTCAGATATTTAAGTATTTATAGCTAATCGAAATCTATAGACGAAAATAAACTAGTCTGTATTTTAATTTTATTCTATAATCATTGTTTGATTCAACGGAATTAGTAATGTCGTTAATTGAACGATATTTTCAACTATTTTGAAACGTGACTGTTCAAATGTAAATTTGCATAAGTATTAATAGGTTAGCGACGACCTCAGCCTAGACTGTTTCTACGCAGTTTACTTTCACCGAATACACATTCCACGCGGTCAATCTTGTTATACACTTAATCGATTTAAAGAGCCTGAAGTCCAATTAGAAAATCAGATACGGTTCACTTCGTTCGATGACTGATGATTAGAAAGGTTGTACGTCTTACCTTAACATTCGAATTGTGATAAAATAAAGTACAACTTACGATATAATTATACGTTGGAGGCTGGGCAGTCTCAGCAGCGGGAGTCGACGTAGTTCCTTCCAGTCTTGTGGCAGCCATCGGACTCGGAACTCGGGCAGCAAGTCGCAACACTCACGGTAGAAATTAACAATCACTTTTATTTCCGAATTAGAAAATGAACTTGCTTCGTCGAAGGCTCGTCGCCGAATGCCTAAATCCATCTGACCTCTCAGCGGGTAATCAATTCATCGAATCTCTCCCTTAATCCAGGTAGGAGGGTGAGGGTTGTCTCGCGGTGGCCGAGGATCCTTGGGCGTTAGGAAAAAAATGCCACATGTTGGCGAATACATATATAATACAAAACCGAAGAAACATCTGTACGAAATAGTAGAATCAGTAATAAAACTTGGAAGTCAGTAATGAACAAACAATCAAATGTGCAGTAATGATTTTTTATTTTAATCACTTGTACAACTCCAAAAAAAGGTTACGCTACTGCTTAACATTCAACGTCAATAATTAACCCATTTATATTAGAAGCCGGGCGTGTATGCATCCATTTCACCCGGCCATTATCACGGAAGCGATTATATGGTGCATAATCTTTTCATAGATATTATCTTTTAATGCGTACCTGCGCAATTTAAACTAATTAAGGTTTTTATTATTCCAGAGCAAATCGATACAACGACAATAATAATCTGATTTACAAAATCAAATATGTTTTTCGTTGAGCAATATTCCTATCGAATAAATAAATACACGTCTGCGATAAACTTTCGTGAACCTCTCTCTGCATCATGTATATCAATCTTCGACTTCCCGAAATGATTTTTGTTAATTAATAGAATACTCCGAACTATTTATATAACATTCATTAAATCGAATATAAGATAACAGAGATCTTACCGAGAGATCGTGTGCAAAATTAATGTGAAAAGAGGACTGAAATGATTGATAAATTAAAACAATTCGACAATTATCTTCTATTTACAGAACAGCTTCATTCAGCCCCTGGTGACCGTATACGAACGAATCTGCAGTTAATAAGTGAAGAGCACATCTCGGCACGTGTTACTCGAAAATTAAAGTGTCTCTTTATTCGAGCGGCGCGGCGTGGCTAGTCCTTTAAAATATATGTTTCTGCAGTTCCAGCTCTAATTTCCGGCAGAATTTAATCTCGTTCAGGCGGCACAGGAAGGGAACTTCCCAGGACAACGGTAAAAAATTATAAGTCACAGAGGAGAGCGAGAGCCGAGGCGATCCCGGAGCGAACGGCGCGGCTCGGCACAGCGCGGCGCGACGAGACAAACGCGGGCGCGTTTCAGATTAAGTTTCCCCCGAGAAAAATGGTATTCGACGTAATCAAATAGCTCCTCCAATTCGTCAAAGTAGTCTGCCGCCATAAATTTCACATGCCACAGGGTCCGGCGGTTCCCATCGCGATAACGGGCCGGAAGCGGGATACCCAATACTTTCTTTCTGGAGTTTCGCGTGTGAGCGTGAACAAGCGCGTGCGCACGTGCAACGTGCTCGCTTCCGCAGTAAGCACAGGCTAAGTATAGCCGGTTAGCCACGGGCATTGTTATTGCTTGCACAGCGGGGGCGTTCGGCTTACGATCCCTGTTTATGAAGGGTCCGCTGCTTGCACAAGTTATGGTCTCAGGTGCATTCGGATATTACAACTCGCCACGGTCAATCAGTAAATGATCAACGTCCTAACGGTCAGCCAGGTACACACGTGTCATTTACTGCAGTTTTTGCGATTTCGTTCCTGGTTCACGGATTCATAAGAACCACCTTCTTTTTTTCGGTGTGCAGGCAATCGGTTGGACGCGTGACACTAAAAGACTGAGCGTACTCATTTGCATGTGGTACTGGTCATTTATGTCTCGGAAGATATGGCTGGTCGGGTCGTAAATTATTTTGTTTTCTATGGGCATGTTGGAATTATTAGGATCTTTATGTAGGCTAGTTGCGCCAGACCAGGGGAATTGAGGGGAATACGGTTATCCTCCTTTTGTCATTACCGGATTAGTCTCGTGACAGTGTGACGCATGCACGACAGAGACGGACCGCATCACGTGACCGCGCCCTGACCGAAGCATGGAGAAGTAGCGTTGTAGAAAGGAAAGTTCAGAGTGGGACACAAATCTTCAGTTAATCTGGCGACGCTGATGTAGCTGAAATTCTTTACCTGATCTACAATAAATTGGAATAAAATAGGAGATGAATTTACTTACTTGTGCTCCATTGTGAAATCGAGCACGACATTTCCCAATCATCGGATATTAAAAATGAAGTAACGGTGCTTGTTATACTAATCAAAAAGTGCAGTTATTATCGCTAACGCGGTAACGTCCTTACAATAAAAATGTCCGATACCTCGACCGGATTTTCCGCTCCGGTTAAACTAATTTTCGCTCGACCTGCTGGGCGCGCGGCTGGAGTTACGGAAAATCAAGTGGAACGAAATATTTTCTCTCGGCGGGACAGCATGGAAACGTCAAATATCTCGGTACGGAGCACGTCAACGTGGAACACGCGCAGGGTCGGTCAAAGCAATTGAAGCGATTTTTCGTATTTGGCTGGTACGGCCTAACGTGTACTCGGACGTACGCAACGCGAGAGTGCGTCTGTACCCGCGTGGTACGCGTCTACCTCTTCATAAAGTCATAACTCAGCCAAGCCTCCGGCACATCTCTCGGCATAACATTTAAAACGATTTCCGCTGGCAGCAGTGCCAAGACCCGTAGCTGCGTTGTTTCGGGGATAGATTAACGAAACATAACGCCAGTACTCGCTACGGACTTCCAAGGGGCAGCTCGGATAATAGGAAGGGGCGTGTTGGCACTGCTCTGGCAGTTAAGCAGCGTTCAGTGCCGGCGCTTGTACTCTTCAGCCCCCAAGGCTACGATCGATGGAAAATTTTCGGAGAACTATGGTCCATTTGGTTTGAAAACATTCTACGAAGTCGACGATTTATTTCGGAAACACCTGGTCCCGTCCGGGTTTGCCAGAAACAGTTGAAATTACCGTCTCTGCCCGAATATTCGCTGATTAATTCATGTCTACGTAATAGAGAACTACCAGCATCGCTGGACGGGAATACCATTCGATAAATGGGACAAAGAAATATCGGTTGGCTATCCGGGCATTATAACTTTCTAATGTCCTAATAAATTATCGATGATAAGCTGGCCCTATTTTTTATGTACGTTCCCTGTCACTAACCCAGCTGGATATTTTCGCCACTTGTTCGCGGATCCGTACTAACCCCTTATAACATCGCGCAACATCGAAGCCGCACATTCGTTACTTGTATTTTTGAAGTCCTGTTCCATTTTATGACCACAATTTGGGTTTCATTTAATTTAAATATTAAACATTTTCGCAAACGAAGCGAGCTTTCAGCATAATCTGATATTTTCCATAACTCAAAGCCATTCACCGACATACAGATTAAGTGCTCTGTGTATTGTCGAAAAAGTTGGAAACGTTTTTGAGTGCTAATGGAGAGCTTTATCGTAATACAATCGCGACTATACAATCTTATACGATTGGCCGCTCTGGCGGATCTGGTGTTTCGTGAATAGTAGATTTTTTTATTCATTAAAATTTTTAGCAGTTTATTAAGAGACAAACTTCTTTCCCTTTTAAATAGAAACTTCGATTCTTTAACACCGTTTATTAATAAATTACTATTTCAATGTCGAAAAAGCTTATTGACGATAGCATTATGTATTGTTTATTAAACTTAAACTCCTTTAAAAAATCGATGGTGGAAACCAATTTTTATCCGCTTTTTTGCATAAAACCAGAATTGGTGACCAGTTCACATCAGGATTGCGGCTGTTTTCTTGTAAATTTTAACCATTTCTACACGCTGAGCGATTTTATACTATTCTACGATAACTCACTTGTAAAATCTGATGCAAAATATGGCAGTCCCATTTTGATAACCGTGGATTTGAATGGTCCTCGTAATTTCGTAGCCGAGACTGTAATTTGCGTGGTTGTTCTAATATCGCGAGCAGGAAGTGGATTCGTACACGTTACGAGATGGTTTTCCCGTGGCCCCTTTTGTGAAAAAGAAATGAGCACGAAATTCCAGCGTTACCGGAGAACAAGGGTACACGCAGCCACCCCTGGCATTTGTAGAGGCAACAGCAAGACTGATGATACATTGCGGATTCTGCTAGTTGCCCCCTCGTCTCCTATCCCCGGCCGTTCTTTCAACCCTTACCATCGACCCTCTATTCCCTTCCTAACTACCCTTTCGGCGTTAAGAGATTAACTTGTCACGCCGGGCCATTTTAATATTCCGGATCGCGAGGTAAGTCACCAGAATTAGCCGGGAAAGCGCCATACGGCTCCGGCAGCGATAATTATCTCTTAACGTTGCTACTGCTTCGACTCTTTTTACGCGGGACTGCAGCAGAGAAGAATTACGACGGTGAAGTTTTACGAACGTTCGATGGCTATTCGATGAACTGCCGCGCAAAATCGAACCGAACAAATCGCCATTTTACAAGTTATCCGCCCGCTCCGACTTGGAGCGTTTCCAATAGTTTTCGGTTAAATGATATTCGAAGAATTTTTACAGGTAATTCTTGCACGAATCACGCGTAGACCCGCGCTAGGGAACGTTACTAGGCTAATAGAAACGTTGGTAACGAACCAGTTAGACAACTTCATCATAGCGAAATAACCATCGTAAAATAAGTCGTCCAACTCGGATATAAGAAGTCGGAAAGTAGGGAAACTGCGCGCGTTAAATGTGTAAACACTTACCCCTGGTAAAGTCCGCTTCTCATGCAGAGCGTTCTGGGCGCTGATTGCGCTGTCACGACTGTAGTAGGTGAGAAATGCACAGCCTGGAAACGCAAGAAGAGAACAAAATTACTGCGAGCGAAACGAAAACGAGATTTCATTGATAAATTCTTATCTATTAGGCAGAGGTAAAATGTGACATTATTCTTCCTCTGACAAATTCAATTTTTCTTGAAGGTTTACTATTTTTACAGTACTGATATTTTACTCTAAACATTATCTAATGGATAGAAAAGTGACAGAGTTTGATGTACTGGGTGATCAAATTATTATGAACAAATGAAAAAATTATATAGAGATAACTCCTGTCTTTGTGAATATTGTTTTATTACAATAGTGCGGAATATTATAGTATATTTCTGAATACATTACCTATTATGGTAATTATACAATAGTTTTAGAATGACCCTAAATGTGCTTTGTAATAAAAAATGTATTATTAGGTACTTATAATACAGAACCACTATAATTTGTTGACAAACTTCAAATAAGTAGTAGTTTCGAAATGTCCATAATAATTTGATCGCTCTCTGTATTAGGTAGCTCCAAAAGTTCTATTGTATTCTACTTTAATTTATCGTTCATCATTTATATGTTAAATTTATCGTAAATTTCTTGCGACGTAATTCCTTTTCGATGTGTAACAGTTGTAACGAAACTTCTACAGATTCATTCAAGAAAAACGTCGTTGACGTAAATCGGGACTATGAAGATTACATACTTGTGTTTCCAAGCCCTATGCAAAACAAAGTATTTATAGAAGTTTTATCAGAAACTTGATAAAGTACACCCTTGGCGTAAAGTGTCGCGTGTGTCCGCGATTTCGCAGCGTTTACGCGACGCGGGAGTCAATGTGTTACAGTGAGAGTAGATGTTACCGATTGAAACTTTTTCGCTGCATAATTACTAGTGGCCGGGCATTAAGAAAACTTTTGCATTATAATTTCTTCGGCGATTTTTTTTCGTTCTCTTTTCCAACGTCGCGACACAAGCGCTGCACGACAAGCATGGGCGTCGACAAGATCGCTCGGCGGAAATGTCCGTATCTCACGCAGCCACCCGGGTCTCGAGCTATCAAACTGAATTCTTCGAACTTTCAGTTTCTCGTACGGAAATAAACGTGACGTTTCCATGGGAAAGAGACCCGCACACGGCTCTCGGAAAATCATTTCCCGGCCGCGTCGATAATTAAAGTTGGAAACGCTGAATTCAACGGGGACAATGGGACGCGTGAACCCAAGATTTATTGAAATTTAAAGTGCATCGTTAACCGCGACAGTCGTGCAACGAACACGTTCATGAATCATGGTAGCTAGTAACTTTTCACATTTTTCACTGCACTGTCATCTCGACCATATAATATAATAGTATCATGATAAAAAATCACAGGAAGGAAAACATATTTGTTATCCATATGATGAATAATGTTGCCTATACTGCTGCTGAATTCACAAGTTTCAAATATCAATACTTCATACTGGTAAGCATTCAGTATATGTAGATAGGCTTCCATTTAAAAATTGTTCTAATGCAAAATCGTCAATTTATACAAGTCGTTTTAATATTTTGATCATCCACTTAATTCTTAAACAGATCTCGTAATATCAAAAATTATATTCGTACTTACTAAAAGCAGTTCGAAGCCATCGCTACTTTAGTCGAACAATTTCAGAAATTCGCGCAAAATTCGTTCCTATCTTTATTCATGGTATTCAGTTTTGAATCGAGTTTATAATTTGAAACTCGTAAGCTGAAGTTCTTGAACGAGTGGTTGGCAGATGTCGGTAAAATTCACCGTCTGACAGAAGTTTTTATAGTTGTACAGAGTTCGAGAATTCCGGGAAGAAGTTTGTAATAGAACGGTGTATCCATAGCTGTCTTCTTTATCGAGGAAAACCGATGTCGCGCATCCTCACGCGCGGCGTACCGTCTAAAAAGTACCATCACGTGACGTAGCTTGAGAAAGATACCTGTGACACACTCCGGATGACGGATCACCTGAACTTCGCAAGGACGACGACCCTTGTGCTACAAATTGTAGTCAAGACATCAAATTTCGTTTTTAATGTATGAAAAGTTAAACAACTATTCTCTCCAAGGACATTTTGATGCGAAGTTTTATGCGACCTTTCGCACAAATGATGATATTAAAATGCAGTCATGCTGACTTTGTAGTTCGAAGATCCCGCGGATAACAATTCTCGGACATCGATATCGACTTAATGTGACTCACGACATTGGATGTGTTGAACTTTTCAATTATGGAGTAGGGGGAGGGGGAGAGGTTGACGCATCGATTAAACGCTAAAATTCTTCCGTGGACGTAACAAGTTAATCGAATCGTTTATTTGCGGCCCGCCTTGAAAACCGTTCCTGAGCAAAGGAAGTATCGACATCCCCATTGTCGTAAAATTAATTTTCCAAAACGACTCGGCATAGCGGGTTAAAACGATGGTAATTAACCCTAGAATTGGACGGTGCCTGAACCAGGCCATTATCGGCTATCGCACTGTCGAGCAAACCTCCTGGGACCGCCTTCCTATCGGTCTGAGGATTTATTCAAAGGGCCTCTTCGTCGTATCTGATCTTCATTTGACTATCTCAACACACTGAGATGGATGTAAGCAGGCACGCGCACTGCCAGACCCGTGGACAGAAGTCGGTCTTAGATCACGCAGTATTTACGACCCGATACTATCGTGACTACCCGATCGTTTCGATCTGTCTATAACCGGGGCTCCTACGAACGCAAAATCTATTCACGTTCCTTCGGATGTCGGTCGAACGTGTTCCACAGACCTGATTTTACGAATTCGATTAAGCGCGGAAGTGAGCTCTTTCCAATTAAATCTAAACAGTGGATGCAGAATATTTTTATTTTGTATAAAGATTCGCAGTCTAGAAATATCTCAAGAATTGCCCTCCTTGAATAATGTCAATTTTTTCACATATATGCAATATGTGTGTGATAAAATTAAATTTCTTGTTAAGTTGCTTATACCGAACTTGGGATTAGGATTCATATTATTTAAAAAAAGTTTAAGAAGTAATCACTGAGGTGAATAGAAAAAAGATAGAATTAAATAAAAGAGCATTTAACAATTCATTTAATAGGTTCGCATAAAAGGCAGTAATAAAATGAATAGCAAATACTGACGCAAGTACGTAATCTCGTACGAACGTCAGCGTTTCTTGTAAGTAGAGGGAGTCCGCATTGAACAGACACAAAGGTAGATTTATTCGGAACCACAAGTGCTCGGTGAATTTTCTGCAGTGATCTTTTTGTAGAGGCGCTTTGATTCTCGGGAATTGCGATCTACATTTTTTATTTGCTCTTGTAAGGATAGTTACTCCCCTTTCGCTTGTACGATGAGTACACTCTGCTTTTTATCTTACGAGTAGCCGTTAGATGGTAGATAGTCAGATATAATCGAGATTGCAAATGCATTTCATATTCTATTGTGAAACATTAAAACGGATTTAACTGGGTAACCCACAATCTGAATCTACAATAATCGATAAACGTAGCATATCTCATTAAACGAAGTATTTATAATGTAATACCACAGTGGAGAAAATTACTTCTTGGGAAAACATTTTACGTAGAACGTAATTTATAATTTAAATTACCCTGAAATTTTTATACTATCCTCAATTTGCATGTTTGTACTGCTCGTATGTTACACATTCATTTACATATAATCTTCTGTATCTATCTACATTATTATTCTAATTTCTTTGATTCATATGATATACGTATATAACTTCCATATCGAGATGTACGTATAGACACGATCATATATCAAAGATTTTCAATAAGATCGAAACTTGTGTAACTTTCAAAACTTAAGCAATACTTGTTTATAACTTACTTAGCGTAACCAGAGCTTAGCAGTGTGTTTGAAACTCGATTTCAGACTACAAGAAGATACTTCTGCCCTACATACAGTAGTCAAATACTACGAGGTTGTTTTGATATTAAATCTCACATTCCTACAAACAGTTGTAGACAATGGAATCATTAGCCGTGGTTGCATCATACTTACAAGAACTAGGTTTTAGGGTGACTACTTTCATTAATGTATCACGAATTTCGTGTTTTTTCTAGCATAAGTTTTTCAAAGAATTTCATATACAATTTTCAACAGCATTTTTAATTGTATTGCACTTTTAAACGAAACAACGCAGCTAGTGACAATTTTCGCCAATACTTTAAGCGATAAAATATGCAATTAACATTAAACACGAATTAATCGCCGAATCCAGTATTATGCTTACTATCGTGTTACGACTTCTCTGAAAAATTTCAATCCATATTTGAGAAAATTTCAAATTGATCCACACATTTATGAAGCGGAAATGAATCTCGCTAGAAGAAGATGACACCGTCAAAAATAAACGAGGTCGTTGCTACGTTGAGCATGTTCACGTGCTGCATTGCACCGTCATACGAAATTCAAATACGTCGTCGCCGGTGTTCTATATGGATCACTTTACGTAAAGCTCGAAATGCTTTAATCTTGCGAATTCGGGGACGCAATTTCCCGAGTATAGCAGGTGAAGCCACGGCGCCAACAGTTTCTTAGCGAAGAGTTACGCGGTCGGTGCGAGAACGAGGGTAGAATGGAGGCAGAGCTGACACTGGACGCAGGAAACAGGAAACCGGAAACGCCGTAGGAGTAAGAAAGCGCGGAGAAAAGAGAAAGACAAAAATGTGTGCTCGCTACACTCTTGTAATTTTTCATGCAAGCCGTTGCACGCGCCCACGTCACCATTGGTTATTTCGAGCGCCTTGGTGTGCTCCGTTCACAAGCAGGCCGACCAACCTAATGCAAACGGTACAAACTCAGAGGATAGAAAAGGGTGGCAGGACAGCGGTAAGGGAACGAGACTGATTGTGGTGTCAATGGATCTGAAAGTTTCTCGAGGTGTAAGCACTCGTGGTTGGTTAAACACAGAATTCTTGGTTGGAGACTCAAAGGAAGACCTTCGATAATATTTTTACGCATAAAATCGTATTTTTTAAAACATCAATATGCGCATCTCATTGGCAGCCATTTTACCAAAAACAGAAGTGTTCAAAAGAAGATAAAATTGTAAAAATGCTCCAACATTCGATGGTTAAATTGATCAATTTATTTGAAGTGCTCGAATAATTTGAGCACGCAGTGTAATTTAGTTATCTAGGGTTCGGGCGCAACCGAGATTGTCTGGAAATGGTGGTAGATCGAAATGTTTATAAACACGGTTGGCGGTTATCTTAATTGCATTGGGACGGGTTGCATGACACTGTTATTCTTCGTGGGTTGATACCCGCCGGGAATAGAAAATTTCGTGAGTCGTAGGACCTGCGGGCCATCACGGCGAATTGCCTTCCGTGGCGTATCAAGAACAAGGTCGACCTTTCTTTTCCCTCCTTGACGTTGGCCCACCCCTGTCCCTCGGTATCTCCGAGTCGAATTAAATCTACAGATAACAGCGGCGGCGCGGCGGCCATACACGAATTCCGCGCGACAGGGCCAGACAGAAAGCTAAATCCACTCGTGCGAAACCTACTTTACGCCGACTTTTACTTCCCTCGTTAAGGATACCATTTTTCCCGAGATTTAATTCGCCGTGACTCGTTTTAATCGCGATACTGCGCACGTATGCCTTATTCATGACCTCATTTGAATTTGTCCCCCCTCCACCATGGACGCAACGGGGGAAAAAATGGATCGCTCCGTTTTGGATGACACACTTTATACTCGCTTAATTTTCATATCGCCGCGTATTTGTCTATTTGGCACTACTTTTTTGGCTTCCTTCAAATACATTTGGACCAGGGATACCCGGGGGTAGTACTGCCAACTTCCACCCTTGCCAGATCCTGAGAACGTTCCGAAGAATCAGGCTGAAGCGCAAACTGTATTAGAACATCGAACAGATATTAATCACATCTTCTCGCCTGCTGGCGCGGCGATCGTCACATCTGAAATAATTGAGTAAGACTGGGGGACTAATGAACAGATTTATCCCATCTGCTCCTGCTGGATTTTTTAACCCCTTGCACTATAATATCCCGTCGGATTCTCCATGAAGATTTCGAACAGGATTCACTATGTATGCGTGTCATTGATTTCTTTTAGACCGAAATAAAATCCTTTTTTCGCAGAATTTAAAAAGTATTTTAACAATAATTTATTGCGTACAATGTATACAATGTTCTTATTGTTTCAATCAAGCTTCGTCATTCTGAACGTCCATTGTTTACTTTAGGATCGCTAACTTTTAAAAATAAGATTATTAATCGAACAATTTAGACTTTTTTGTCAACATTAATTTCGTCGTTAAATGGTAACAACTGTTTTGGAGCAAATTAATCCGAGGTGAAAGGGCATACTCCAGGGGACTCGCAAGTACAGTTGAATATAATTAGCAGAATACAATCCTAAATAGTAATGTTGTGTACACAGCGTTTTCACTGCGACGGTAGTGTGCAAAATTGGTATATCGGGTTTCCACGTCGCTAACAGGAATTCGTGATGTACGACTGCGATGAAACAATGGCGTCCTACCCCATCTTCTTCTCACCCCGGAGAGAAACGTTCATGGATGTTGCTGTCGCATTTACAATTACGATAAGGTTTAAGATTAGCCTGACAGCGCGCGACGAGTGGCGCAGTCTCGTGCAAATTGCAGATCAAGCGGTTACACTTGCTGCTGGCAGCATGGAACAATTTATTAACTCGAGATAATGGCGCGTCTTGTCACCAAGATTATCTATAGTCAAATTTCGCTGGTAGGTGGCTGTTTGTACAGCTAAGATAATATCGAAATCGATGTCAACTTGGTCCAAAACAAGTACCGAATTATTCACTATAAACGAGCCCAAAGGCGTTATCCTGAATACAATCTGGTATCTCCAATTTCGTAATTCAACAGAGGATTAATAGTTGTGACTTTGATTTTGTATCTCATCTTTTAAAATTGTGAAAAAGAATTCGCCTGATAGCATCGTGTCCAGTTGAAATGAAATATGATTTTTAAATATAGTTGGGCGTTATTTCATTAATCTTTGTGATCACGAATAATCATGTTTCTGCAGTGTCCTTAAAGTGGTGATTCGAATCAAGTGTTTTGGAACTGTGCTGCTCGTCGTAAGTGTGCAACATCTGTGAATTTAGTTAATCGGATTCAGATTTCTAACTACAACCAAATACGGACTGTTCGCCTGGCTCAGCCATTCTTAACGTACTCGACCAATTTGTGGAACTACCATCCTGAGGACAAGTTACATATCTCCCAGCACCATTGATTTGCAATCGGGTGAGCCGATTACAGCGACGCGAAACATGCCTCTGCAAACGAGTTATTGTTTGCAGCGAAGCAGAGGGAACCCAGCTAAATATCGTATATTAACGCGCCTACACGTGGTTCGGCTGTCCACAACAGCGATCCTATGCAAAAATAAAATCCTCGATATCGCTCAGGCTTAAATCCAAAACTCTACCACCAGAATCTTGCAACCTTTTCTGTAGAATGATAAATAAGCACTGTTCCTGTCCATGGGATGATGGAACTGGCTAAAATATGGCCCAACTTTTCATACTTTGTATAAACTATGCAGGAATATAAACAATTATTATCATTGGTCAACATATCTATCAAATATAAATTTGGTTACTCTCGTACCAAATTTCTGATTCTCTTCCTCTATTAATCTTGGATTATTTTTTATTACATTTGCAGCTGCAGAGGCATATAAATTAATTTAATATATCCAACTTTGGTATCGCATCATCCGGCAAGTAATAAAATTTTTCTTTTTATATATTTTTGGAAGATCGAAATACAAAAATATGTTCACAACCATGAACTGTATGCATATTACAATATCAGTTTTTGTATTCCATCTTCTAAAAATTGTAAAAATAAATTCTCATTAATAATGCGATAATCTGATAAATTATAATTAATGTTGCAAATGAGTTTATCAATTTTATACTCTGATCTCCAATTTAATTGACAAACTTGTACTGCAAGAATATTAGGTACACTAGGCTTAAATATAAAACTGAAATGTGCGTATTTAGAGTTATAGGCACCGCCCATGATGACATGCGTAGGGTTGAAACTCGCAGCAGGGAAATTCGGTATGGAGAAAGGCCATCACGAGAGAGTCCGTAGAGGGACCAGTCCCAAGGGGGTTGCGTGTCTAGCAAACCCCTTAATTGCCGCGACGCGTCTTCGGGTTTATGATACGTCTATTGCTAATGAGCACTGAAGCCAAGACGCTAAAACTAGACATGTTTACCAACAATGGAGTAACACATTCTAACGTTCTGGTTCGCGGTTAACAATCGAAATCTTATTAAGGCGTCTTACTAAAATATTTATATAAATATTATACTATAATATTAACTAAATTGGCACAGATAAATAGTAATTTATTCAAAAATTTTTAAACTGTTCAGCGAAAATTGAGGGTATAAACATTTTCTTTGCACGCCATACTGATCCAACATATGTATTCAACGGACTACATATCTTTAATCAAATAAGAAAAATTGATTGTTCAGAAATAGTGCATTCCGTTAATGCGATCCTTTTGGAACATTCCCAAAGTTTTATCTGAAAATTCGTAAAATTGCTGGATTTACATCTCCAAAACTGCAGTCGTATTTTATATAGTGATACCAGACAATTGAAACTTCACACACGTTTTTCTGAAAATGGAGTTTTCGAAGTTGATACCGAAATTATCTGAAAGACTACAGGACAAGTCTGGATAAAATATTGCAGTGACATTCAATCCTCGATAAATCTATAACTCTATTTACAGATAGATGAGGCTGAAAATTGTGATCAAAATATATTGATCTTTCAAAGAAAATTAATTTTGGAAAGTAAAAAAAATGTATGGATCTCTCTCATTGCTCAACCATCCCAATGAACGTAACACCTTGAACAGTGCGCTAGTTTGTCGGCTATTCGGGCAGAAAGGTTTATCCAGAGTGATTCAATTCAATTCAACCAAGTTCAATAAACGGCAGGGACACTGGCTAGACGGCAACCATCACGCCGACCAGGCCGATCCCATCACGGGTGCATAATGAAACAATTCTTTTGCGTTAGGCGGCCATTTTTCGGAGAGATAAAGCGTCGGCGAGGTACCAGTCCATGAAGTTGATTGTCCCGGTTCAGTATTTTTGCCTATAAACTTGCCAATGTGTATTGGGGCAAAACAGGTATACGCGGGCGAATAGATAGACAAAAAGAGAAAGGGGTAGTAGGGAAGAGACGCGGGATACAGACGAAAGTTGATGGCGTCTGACGACCGTCCGACGTCGACGAGGGCGAGGCGAGGTGGTTAAAGGGGGTTCAAGAGTAGAAGAGCGTTTTATTTGCGAGGCAATGCGACGGCTAATACACCAGTCACTGGACAGCGTCCAAGTCATAAAATGGATTTTATGACGCCGATCGATACAACGAGATCTCTCTCTCCCTCTTTTTGACGTCGTTGTCCTACCTCCTGTCCCCCTCACTCCCCCTGATGCCTCCCCCATCGGCCACCACCCCGACCCCCTCCTCCGAAACCCCCCATTTCAATGGACAACCGCCGACGCCTAAGTCTGCCTATACCCCTCGAGAGACCACTTCTAGAGTCCACTTCGTTCTGGCAAACTCTGGGGGCGAACCCCGAGGACGGAATATAATCCGTTTGTGTGTCGCATGTATTCATTAAGGAAAAAGTTTTGGATTCCTTCCTTGGCTTTCCTTCTGCTCCTTCATCCGTCTTCTACAAACCACTTATATTTCTGGCATTCTTGGACGTCTGCGTTCCCTTGCATATAGATTGCGCGCTGCGCGGCTCGTGAACAGGAAGGAAAACCGCGATATACACAAAGCCGTAATAAAACCACCACCTGTACGAAGGCCTCGTTACTTCATTAATTAATTGTGCCGAGTTACTCCGTTGCCCGTGACAATATCAAAATTGCTTTAGTTAATTATTGTTATTGCACGATTAACCAAGCGGGAATTTATCTAATTGATTATATCGAACGCGAAGTGGGTGGGTGTGGAATTAGTTCAGGCGTGAGAGCAACATGGTGAAAATTAATACGAAGAATGTGTTTAATCAAATGGGTGCGACTACCTAATGCAATGCTTGTACTTGGTTCCTCAAACGATGCAGAAATTACTGTCACATGTTTCCAGTTGAATTTTTCAGCATAAAGTATTTAGATATTACAGAATAAAATGTATACATTGATTTTTCAAAGAAACTTAATTGTATCATTAACATGATTCTACGCTCTTTTGACAGCATCATTTTTGCGTGGTCCGCGAACCGCTTCACAGCGTATTTATTTGTTTAATTCAATACCCATCTCTCCAATTATCTTAACAAGATTCGACTGGATTACTGGTTAACGCGAACAGCGTCCGAGGAATAGGGAAGGAAAAGTTTCTGGGCCAACGACTCGAGGAAGGGTGGTTTCCGGCAACCGAAACGGTGTCGAGCAAAAGAGAGAGAGAGAGAGGGGTGGTAGGCAACCCGGGAATTAGAATTTTACGGTCCCCCTAATGAATTGAAACGAAATGAGGCTGCGATAGACCTGTTCGCCGTGCACCTACACATTAGACCCTCCGGGCGTCTTGACGCCGAGTCGAGGCCGCCTCGACGTCGGGCTCGTTCCGCGGAATTCGCGCTTGCAGACAAGGAATTTGCATCTTGGGTGAAAATTGAAATGCTCCGGTACAATGGACAGACAGGAGTGTCCTGCGAAATGACTTTTATAATAGGACGCAGGTAATATAGCCAAGCCGGAACGAGAAACGTCCCCAAGCGATAGTGGCCCAACACGTATACGCTTATGCACGTCCACTGACACACGGACTTTTCTCTCCCTCCCTCCCTCTCTCTCTCTCTCCCGCTGTCTCTCTTCGCTGCACAACGGTATCTCGGAAAGAACAGCGGGACGCGAATACACTAGGTGGGGCGATGGAAACTGTAGCCGCTCTCTTGCTTTTATTGTATTGATTTTCCAAGAGTAGACAGAAATGAAACTTTCCGAAAGCAACGGGTTCGGTTTTCGTCCTGTTAGACAGTAATGCGATCCAGATCGGTCGTTGACCGAGACGAAAGTTCTGTCTTTTCTGTATAATAACCAGCCTTCGGATTTTATGCATTTATCATAGAAATCAGTAGCTGAAATTTGGAACAGAAATAAGATTAAATGAATTTGAAGAGAACATTTTATTTCTGAATTGTGAGAATTTTATTAGAGAAATTCTTGTGGTTCTAGTTTGTTGCAATTAATGTGGACAGATTTCATTTTGCACGAACATTTGCTTGCAGTAGCTAGTTTGTGGATTTTGTGTTTTTATGACGAAACTTAGTAGCTGTTTAAAACAGTAACGAGATTAAAATAATTTACTTTTTCTTTTTAAATTTCCATTTTTTTATGATTCATTATGGTTCAAATCTTATAGTAGATCAGTTATGCTTAAATCTATACTTTCAATTGAGTTAACATTAAAGTATCTCGAAGTGTATTTATACTTAAATAATCCTAATATATCTCAAGTCAGAATATTAAATCCAGAAGGTAATCGAATTATTAAAGTCACAGTATGAAAGATAGATTTCTGAAAAAATCTAAATTGTAAACAGTGGATAATTCCGTTCATATACAGTCGATCTAAAAAATATTTGAACACTAATTAGTTGACTTGATAACTGAACATATTTAGATAACGTTCATTTACAAATTGATTGTTTCAATGGAAGATTGTCGACTTAAGAATAATACTTTGATCACACATAAATCAATAATACAAGTCAATATTGCAAGTCCTAAAAAGAGAGGAGTCTACGTCTCAACACCGAGTCCAGAAGCCTCTGTTCTTCCACAAACAACAATAACATTCTATTTTGCATAACAATTTCAAGATAATTACGAATCAGAGATGCGTATAACATTTCTGCAGAGAGTCTCGCCAGCAGTACGAAGAAACGAGTCGTCCTGTATTCTAGTAATTACCATGCCACCCTGTATAGCCGCATCACAGCATCCAGCGAGCAATGTTTTGCCCCCGACATTGACATTTTCTCCGCGCAGACTTGCATGAACTTCAACGCACACAGAGGCGTAACGGGTTGGTTGTACATTGACGAGAAGCAGAGCGGGTGGTATACTTACAAAACGTATAAACGAGAAACTATGCGTGTAAGCGTGAAACATGTCTGTGGTGGTTTGTTTCAGCCGCACGTCGACAACACCCTCGGTGTTGCGCAGAGGAAATTGAAATATGCAAATAACCACAGCCCCGACGCCACCTATCTACCCAACCCGGCAAAGGTTGATGTTTCATCCTCGGAGTATCGGCATTTATCGTCAATGTTGGATATCGCGCGCGCCTTGTATCCGAGAGATTCACGTTTTTTGAATATCGATGCCTAGGAGGTATCTAGCGTACGTGTTCACTCGTGTACACGCTGATCTATGTATCGCGGTTAAATCACCGTTTACGGGAACGCGATTTTCAAAAGCGGCCATTAAATCCGCACGCTGAACCAACTAAATTTATCGAAGCGGCCGCAACAGATTTTACCGAGCAAAATGTCGGCGCCAATCGTTTGTCTTGCATGCCAAAGAAATTCTACACTTTTTCTTTCCACGAAACGAATTTGCTTCTGGCAAACTAGCAAGCTGGTTGTTGTAGACGATATAGGGTATAGCCGAATAATGGAGTCAAATGTACTCCAAACCAAACTGATCTGCCTCCATACCATTCGACAGGCACCCCAAAGAAAACCCTGTGTAACCAGTTTCAGCTTGCTACCCCTACCACAGGAGAAGCTACAGGGTGAGCAACGTTTAATGAATTATTTCTAAAAATTAGAAGTTTTAGAAATACGAATTTTATATGAATTCAAGAGTGCGCTACTGTCCAAAGCAATGTTATAATGTTCATCAAAATAAAAACTCGAATTGTTTTTAATGTTTCGTTAGTTTTTTGTAGGTATGTTATGTATTGAACATCTCTATTGAAAATCATAATATGTATTTATGTTTCGTTAGCTTTTTGTAGGTATGTTATGTATTGAATATCTCTATTGAAAATCATAATATGTATTCAAAATAATATAAATAATGTCGGAATAAAGAGAATGATTTTTAGAGAAAAGTGAGAGTCTTGCGTCGTTTTCTTTGGAAAATAGAAGGCAGTGCGAACTCGTTCCGAAAAAAGAATATGGGTCAACCGTTGTTTGAGGTGTGTGGTTGAGAAAGCAATGACCTTGAACATTCTCTTGAACGTTACTTATGAGCAATGCTCGCGAAAAAAGGGGCGCTTGATTCGATCCTTGTTTCGAGAGGTGGAGAAACGTACTGTTTCTCGAAACGGTGTCAGAGAGGATTAAGGTTCTCCACAGTGGAGAAGAAGAAGAGGTAGAAGCTTCGTCGTTTCCGCGATCATGAAATCCCGATCCATATGACCGTCGAGTGCGCATAAGTGAAGTGGTCGCATGGTACGGAACGATGAACACACTTCGTGGTATTCTGCTCCATTGACATTTGCGACCCGGCGAAACTCTCGAGAACCTAGCAACAAAGCGTACAGCAATAGCTGCGAGTTAGAAGACGCGGAGTATTATAATATTTCATCGGGAAATTAACTGGAACATGCAAAGGGACTCGAAACTACCATTACCGTTTTCCGCTCGGGAATGAAAGTGTCTTTGACGGACGAGTACTCTGTTCTATAAATCTACTTGTTGTACTATGTACATTTGAAAATGATATTTCTACACAACAAATTTAGTAATCTAGATATTATTATATGGAATGTGAATTGATAAAGACCATGACATTTAACGATTTGAATGCCACATCGATCACATGTGACCAAAACAACTTTTCACCAAACTTGAAAATTAATTTTTACTATAAACTAACCCTCATATTTCTTCAGGGAGAAAATTTATCTATTTGCTGGTTTTTCACATTGTAAAATGATTAAACCCCTTCTGTCTGTGTTGTGAGAGATAGTTTTTAAAAATGTGATATTATTATCACGTGGTTCGAAGTTTGTACGACTTTAATGAGTCTTGATGTGCTAGTCAATGTTTTAACAAACTGAATGTAAAATGGAAGAAACAGTTTTATTGCTTGCATTGTGCTCAACGCGGAATCAACATAAAGCGTCCTCGTCTTTGACGACGTGTTAGAAAACGCCATTTCGAAGTAGGATTCCTATGGAAACCAAGTTCGATCAAAAATTGACAGCCTTTGAGAACCGTCTTCGACCGAAATACGCCGAGAATAGGCTTACCAGTTCATTCAATGAATAATCGAGTAGCTGTATCCTACCCTCGTGTGACAGTAGAAGAAGCATTAATAGTCGAATCTATTGAATGGTAATTCTCTTGAATTGAATTTATATAAAGACTTGAAAATAATTAGTCCCTTAAAAATATTGAAAAAGAAAATATATTTTCATTTAATATCTGTTTCTAACAATTAACCTCAATAATTTTTCTCTATCCCTCTCCCTCTCAATAACTTGCAGTGAAAGAAATATATTTTTACTAAATCTCTAACAATGCCCAGATTACTTACGAGGTTTTATTTACTACACAAAATATTTTAAGAATTTTAAAAAATGTTTAATAAATTCTACTGGACAATCAAACTGATGTGAACACAATTTTAACATCGATGTGCGCAGTTTTGGTGTAGCAATTAGTGTAGTACATAAATGATGCTTTGAATAAGTAAACTAAACACAAATACAGAGAACGTGGTAAAATGAACCAGAAGGAACGGTTTTCTTAATTTTAGAACTCTTAATTTTGGAACAGTGTTAATCACATCGCTCGTAAGGATGTTAATACGGATACTATCCACCAATCTACTTTATGTTCGGCTATCCACTCGTTTCTTCCGCTTTATTTCTAGCCGGTCTCCCTTTAGACAGTCGGGCACTAAAGAAAAATGCGCCATTGAGGGTGATTTTTATTCAAGAGACAGCGCTGAGTGTGCGACGTTAGGTCTGCCTAGGGGGGCTCGGAGCTTTAACTTAAATGTATGTTAAAAGTTTAGTTCAGGATTTTTAATGTCATGGGAAGGAGAAATATAAAAATAGCTGAGCCACGAAGTTATTAAGATTCCCTAAGGTCCCAAGCTGCCGAGGCCTTTTCGTCTCGCGCGCTGCACACTCCTTTCTCTCTCCCTATTCTCTCACCGTCCCCCGGTTCTCCATTCTCCCATCCTTTATTCGCTTTTCTCATGCAGATCTTCCTAACTTTTTCCTCCGCCTCCCCTGGCCCCCTTTCGCGCCGTTCTTCACCGTCTCTCCTCTTACGTCGACCAAATTAAATACCGTTCTCGGGAAATCCTGAAGGAGCCTTCTCGGATATTCAGAGGCGTCCTGGATGCACTGTCGCGTTCAATTTCAACCGCTCTCGTGCCGAGGCATATCTCGAAGGGAGAGGAACAGCCACGATAAAGGGAGAGGAAATGACGATTGGCCAGATCTAGACAGCGTTAAGCGGGAAAGAACTTCGATTACACGGTGCGACTTCTAGCGTGGTTTCCGGCGTCGCGTCGTAGCGTTGACTAGCGTTTCAATGGAAAAACATATCGCGCCCCGCCTAATGCTGAAATCACGTCGCGTTTCCGCGAAACTTTTCAATTAACTTCTCAAATTGCGTTTATTAATTTTAATGGCACTGCCTAACCGTCACACAGCGCCTCGTTCGCATAGCGATGGCATGTATCTTTAAGCCGGATACCTGGGCTATGTACCTTCCAGCCATTGCCAGTACCTACGCGCTCAGTCTATGTGCAGACATAAATATGTACTTAGCTTGGATTAAATTATTTGGAGGAAGATGAAACGGGTCCGACCCGCATAGCTTCATTTCCCCAGACATCTTGGTTGCGCCTACCGTGTGTCGATGGAAATACGCCTTACAGGCACCCGTAACCCGTTCTCCTCTTTCCACCACCGTAGAGATTGGCTGCCAAGTTACCACCCCCATGGGGTACCTACTTAATTTATCTAAATCGGCAAGTTGATATATTCTAACCGGTTAACAGGCGAAAACCTCCGCGAAGTATGGAGCAGCTCGAGTAATTAAGATTAATGGCCACGCGACTTCGACGAAATTCGAGCAGTTCGACCCATTTTCGACCGCGACCAACGCCGACGCTATCGATAGAACGAGAATACTCTGCGGGTGATGTGTCTTGGATCTCGTTGCCTGCATCTAAACGAGGCTCAGGCTACACCCGATCAGCGTTAATTTATTGGAAATCGTAGAATCTAGTAGAAAACAGATTACTGATTAATTTGTACATCTTACTTTTCATTTATACAGTTTCTTCAACATTTACTTATTTATGGTTTCAGACTTAATACTTTTCACATTTATTTTCAAATGTAATTTTTTAAAATATTTATTATAAAGTGTTTTAGTATAATGTGTATCTTTTATTTCATATTTTAATATTTTGTTAAAAAAGAATGATAAGGTAACTGGAAAGTAAGTAAAATTATTAAAACGTTACTAAAAACAAAAATGATCACGATTGAAATAACAAACGCGAGAAAGCAATAAACATAGAAATGAAAGATTAACACAGGAAATAGCATAATAGATTTTACAAAGAACATCTAAAATTTGCGACGGACATATTTCGAGCAGAATTACATAAATCATTTGCAACGATTGTTCGGCGGAATGACCACTTTGCAGACTGAATTTTTGAATAACGTATCGCCATAAATTATGAGGGTTGTAATAATGGCGAACGACGGAATGGACGGTCCGGATCGTAATAAGGTCCGGCTTCATTTATTCATTGTTATAATGAACCGGTTGATGACTTAATATTTCATCATGACACACTGTAGACCGAGCGTGAATTCTGCGGCAGCATTTAATTGTGACGTTTAATAATTCACGGTGGTCAGTATAGCGGTGTGTACGCTCTGTGTATCGTAACGCCCTTGTACGTTCGAAAACCCAAAGCTTCGCTTCCAAAGGGACTATTACAATGGTTCATAGTGCGGTGACCATCCTTGTTTATTTTCGGCCGTTTTGTCGCTTTCTCGCGGACATGGTTCCATGCATTTTCTCTCCTCGTCCACGCTATTTCTCCTCGTTTCACGCAACCCCACCGAGGTCTTTCTGTTCTTAGGTACGGGGTCACATTAATTCATTCTCAACGTTGTCCGCGTGCAGAGTACTGTGCACAGGCTATCCTTTTTGGTTCACGAGGTATCTCGTTTCCAGAAGGATGCGTACGAATTTGGCATACGTTTCTCCGATTTGCATCTGTATGAATAGGCGCGGATTACGGGATTGGAATAAATTTGGCCGGCTAAGTGAGCCCTGCAATTTATACCGGTTCACGAACGACGACTGCGTATGTATATGCAGTCCTTACACATTGTTCTATTCAGCATCGACGAGTCTGCTCCATTTTTGATCAGCCAAGTCGACGAACAAATTCGAAATATCCCGACCCGATTATCCGTAGAAATTTTTTCCTCTACGTGACCTCAATATTACAATTAATATATAAACTAAATATACATTCTTTATTTTATAATTGTGGAAGTCCTAAACGCAATTTTGTGGATGGTTCTTAAATTTAATATTAGAATTCTATTAGATACACTAAATAGTCGAAAATATTTTTTACAGTTGTCGAAGATATTTTTGTGGAAGGATTTTAATTAGAATAAGTTTTCGTACATGCCAAATATCCATATCTTTACAATTTTTGAAAACTTTACATACCAAACACTTTTATTATTCAGCACAACTTGTTTCCTCCATTCTGTCATTGTATTGCATTTAATTTTTAACACGAACATCGATTAACTTCTCTGTATTGCATCGATTAATTTTTAGTCAGGAACGAAATCACTTGGATAATAAATGAAACAGTCCAATCTCTCGATTATCCAATTTCAATAAAATAATTTTATTAATTGATGAAATCTCTTTTATTAAGTGATAATGAAACCGTGTTTCTCATTTTATATTGAAACTATATCAACATATCTATTCCATCATGAAACAGATTTATTGTATGGAATTTCTGATTACAAAATTACCAAAATAATTTTTTGTTTAGACAATTATTCCAGTACCACCTTAAAATCCATTTTAATAATAGCTGCAGCATTTTCGTAATTTTTATTTAATTCGTAATATACTATCTTTATAGAAATAATTAAAGCGTTAAGATCATGCAATGCATATATATATATATTCGACCCCATGCTGCAGTCTATCGACCCATTGTTTTTACTCAAGTCATTCCCATACATTTTACTTTATACCAAATAAGAAGTGGTCCATCCGGTTTTACAGCGGCCTGAATTTTATTTACCAAGTTCTAGTTCTCTTAAAAATAGCGTCCGGAAAATAAAAGTACTGAACGTGTTAACGTCGAGCACACCAGCACACCTACAGATACACACTTGACCTATGGCGACGCCTCATTTTGGCGTGCGGTTATATGTCAATTGTTTATGATGGGTCATAGTCTGGCCTGTTGGCTATACCGCTGGCCTACAATTCACCGCGGATGAACGAAAACTTATTATGGTCCGTCGTTTTATCCGTTCGTTGCTCATAACAAGCATCTTTTACGACACCGCATAGGGGAGTTGCGGGGGTGGTGGAAGCATGACGCGGACGCTATAGACGTTGATTGTCGGAGGACGCTCATTCCAGTCTCTCCCCTCGCCGCCCACCCTCGCCCCATGCCTGCCTGGTCACATTTTCATCCTTTCTACGTCATTTCTTCCGCCGGGTCTCTGTTCCCATGGTGTCTCACTTTCCACGGCACTCGTATCCGAGGGAAAGAATGAAGGTATACTCCCAAGGCGAGAAGGAAAACTGCCGTCGTCGAACGGCCTTGGGCAACGCTACACCACTGAGAGAAAGACGTTGTTAGGGCTATTGCTCTCTGTCCGAATGAAAGATCGGTCATATTTACAAGCGACGCCGGCAAATGGTTGGTGAGATGGCGAACAAGGGAAAAAATGGGAAGAACAAACCTGTCAAATCGGCCCATGGGACGCGGCAACGATTCGCCTTTCGGCCACCCCCGCACATTCCCCCTTTCGCCACCCAACCTCTCACTCTCTCTTTCTTTCTCTCTTGAAACCGTTGCTCGAGTCGAGCCATTTTTATTCTCACACCACCGAGCTGGGGGAGACTGTGTCCTTTCCTTGCAATTCACTCGTGTCTTCCTGTCGATCGTTTCTCGTTCGTCATACTATTTGCAGCTCCGTAGAAAACATTCGACGAAATGGGGACAAAAGTCCCCGGTTACAATACTGCGTATGCAGGGGCGAGATCGTGTTAGCGTATTGCCCGTATTTCGTGGCTTGTTCTGGGGATGGTGTTTTTATTCGACCGAGTCGTAAATTATTTCTACCTTGGTCTATCTGTTTTATTTATAGACGGAAGTAGCAACAATTTTATCTTGAAAAATTAACCCTTAGTAGGCAAGGGTGACTCGGGGCCACCACTAAAAATTGCTGTCCAATTATTCGAAAAATTGTTTACATTATTAAATATATCGGTATCTAACCAATTACTGAATATTTATGTATTGTATGAGGTATTCTATCAATTTCATATCCATAAAATGTAACAAATCATAGAAAATGGAACCATTCCAAGTCGGAAGAAATGTTTAATTTAGTGTTAAAATAGCTTCGACTGCAAAAGGCTAACGATTGTATCAATAACAATTGTATCACTTTATATATTGTTATACATTAGTAAAAGGAATTATTGAATCAATATTTAGTAAGTAGTAACACGTATATAAATTATTTACACACACTTTTGATGAATTCATAAAATATTTGTGTAAAATACCTGCACAGTTTCTATTAAATTTGTTTGCTAGAAAATATTGTTACTCGAAGAGCTCGGTATTATTTCAAATTCTAAAGATTAACTCTAAATGTTTCAATAAAAAGTTATACAAATAAATGTTTAAAGTTGGTCCAAACATTTGCGTAAAAACATGTATTTTTATTTGTATCGTGTTAAAAGGAATCGGTATAATAAAATAAAGCTGCGCGTTCACGCATTTATCGTCGATGCAAGTACTTCCCAGGTTCCCTCGCAAGTTTTTCACTCGAACGTAACGCGAGCGGTATCGCGTCGAGGAAAAAAGGGCGTAGGTAACGAAGCAATTACTTACTGAATGAGCTGTTTAGTGGAGAAAATTTCGTACTTTGACCGCAGTGAAACCGAAGCCTTTAATCCTAACACATTCCCGGCGGTTAAATTCGTCCGTACGTACATTATACGCAAACAGAAATTCCGCGCGAGTATGGTCTGCTCGGAGGATACAGAGTGGCCAGTTCGTTGAAAGAAAAGTTTGGCGAACAGTGGTCCGACAGAACTGCTGTAGAAGTACAAGTAGTTAGAACGTGTTAGAGCAGAGTGTGAAAACTGGAGGAACCGTGCCCCGAGCAAACACTTTTGGGAACACCAGTGTAAACGGAACGCTACGGGCCAATGAAAAGCACACTGTCCTGAAAATTGTAATTCTCCTTACGAATCTAAATGTCCACTCTGTCCACCAAATTATAGTGCCAGTATCCCAGGAATTATTCTGCATGATGAAGCTGCTAAAATATGTGAACATGTTCCGTTAAATTTCTTACAATTTCGGAGAATTACTAGCGTTTAAGAAGCAATTACTTAAATTATGACAAGATACTATTTCAAAACATTATTTTATTATTATCCACGCAATTAGCTACATTTCCACTAATTTTAAATGTATTTTGCAGTTGTGTATTTTTCAATGTAGATAATTCTATTATAAAGTTTTGCACTCTCTTTTACAGTAGTTATAATAAAATTGAGAAATTTAGTATTAAATGAATGTTAAGAACGTTAATCAATCTCAATAGTATGTTCCTAAGATGAATTATTAGTAGACTGCGGATCTTTATGACATTATGGCTTCTCGAAATGTTCAAAAACTGCTGGAGTATTAAAATTAATACAATTTAGAACGATTTTTATTTATTTAGAATCTACAAATGTTATTACCAATGAAAATAGGATTCTATTTGATACCATTTTCTTAAAATTTGTCTACAAAAATTGGAAATTGCATAGACATCCGCGGTATAATTATTGCAAACCAATTTAATTAAAACCAGTAATTGGCGGGCAGAAATTTTATTCGATATTTTTACTTCCTAGAAACACAGAATTTCTCTTCAATTATACCACGGTTTTGAACTCACCTGGCGCATTAATCAGCCCTCTAATTACGCCCGCGGCAACAAAATGTGCGCATCGGTTTCTCGTAGATCAATTGGTGATCAATCCGCACAAAATGTATTGGGCGGTTAGTTTCAGCTCGGCTAACTGCTAGAACCATATGCGTCGTTTTATCCCTTGCGTCCCGCCCCTCTCACTGGACCCTTCTAGTCCCGGCAGACTCAAAACGTGTTCGCATGGATATTTTTATGGTTTCATCAATGTATGGACACATGCAATTGCTCGAGTTTATTGTTTTTGGCGGTCCGTTCCCGACGCCCGCCGAATTTGCATATTTTGTGCCGTGCCGACTGTCCGGCCTATTGTGTTCAACCGACTGCCGAATTGCTCCACATCGAGCATAAGGTTGCACTTTTGCATGACAATGAAAACGCCAATGGTATCTGGCATGTTCGAATTGTTACGCCGTTGAAAGGTGGTGGAGAGATTGCAAAAAGACCTGGATTTTTTCCTCAATGCGTACCACGGGTCACCGTTCCTTTGAGTGTCGTGATAAGTAAACTGCAATTGTTATTTTCATTCTGTTACCATGTTTTTCTTGCAACCTAATTTTCTGCCAATGCAAACATCGATAGACTTTCAAGAAAGTAAAGCAAGTACTTCATTTTTAATTCTGTAAAATAATAGAATGAAAAACTGACATCGTTAAAAACAACTCACGATAAATGGCGGAAATATGTTGTAAATCAAACGTAACAGAATAGAATAGCATTATTTATGAAAGCAGCGTTTAATTGATGTGATTCCACACAAAATTTCCGATTATTATTTACTCGGTCCTCGCGTTACGGAATGATATGTGAACTGCGCCGTCGATTGTAGAAAGCATCGTAAAGCAGATAATAAAGTATCGTTTCAATTTTGCCCGAAAGTTTCCACGGCGCGCGAGTTTGCGTTATTCAACAAAAAAAAAATCAAATCGAACGGGACTACTATTTCACAGGATATCCTGTTTTATTCGACACGGTTCAAATGTAATTCAATCGTCGAGGAATCGCAGAATTTATGAACGGGACGCGCCGCGCAAATATTTTTAATTAAAATAAGTCCAGGTGTTTTATTGACGTCCGTGCAGGGAGTCCGAAAATCGCGTGAATTATCTGTCGCGCTTCGCTTTCGCTGTTACGATGATGCATGAGCGGCCGCATAAAAAATGTGAGCCCGAAGCCCACGTCGGGTGAGGTGATATCGTGAAAAATGAGACTTTCGGGATTGCAGGCGTGTACGAACGAACAAATAGTTCGATGGATCAAGTTTTAATGACCTGAACAGCCCAAGCGCCGACGCCGCCGCTATCGCGTTATTGACAAACCACTATGGGTTTCTACTGGTAAAATGAATCACACTGTTATTTGTGAACGCATAACATTAAACCGCCAATATACGCGCTCGCAATATTGTGCCACGATAACAATAATTTCACCGGGAGAGGAAATACAATCTCGTTTCACGATCCCCCACGCTGAAACGTGAAAGAACGATTCGTGAAAGAAGTAACAATCCCGATCTGTCGTCGACCGGTTGCGTTTCCACGATCTATGCCCGGTGTAATCTGAAATATTATGCTCAACGATATAGTTGAAACAACGAACCGAATGCAGTATTAAATTTTACCGTCCGACAATATATGGCCCTGTGAAATAAAAAAACAACAACCATTCGAAAAGGTAAAATAGATATACATCGTTTTCGTTGCAGTATTCGAAATAGATTACAGTTTATCAGCGTACCGATTAAATAAAGATTTTGTGGTTCTTCAATAATTTTTCATCGCTTATTTCTGAATGATAATATTTTTAATCTACAGGCGTAGATAGTGATTCTAAATACAAAAACTAGTGGGGCATACAGCTCTTAATGGTTTTTTTATTTATTTTGTATGTGACTCTCCACGAGCCACACAAAGAACTTCCCGATTCGTTAGTTGTAAGCGGTAACATTAGCATTAGTTGCATAATAAAAAAAAGGTTTTTTTTTTAAATTAAAAAAAATTTTTTTTTTAATTAAAAAAAAAATTTTTTTAATAAAAATGAAATATATATAATTACGTCTGTTTATTCGGTGGAAAATTTCCGTCCTCTCGTATAAATTGCATTCTTGAATGAACTTCTTTCGAAAAAACCTAAAAAAACTAAAAAATCTGAAAAACTACTTGACCAATATGGACCAAAATCTAATCAGCTCTAAGTTACGACGGGGCACATCGATTGCATCATTCATCATTCTGATCGCATTGTTACTTTTTCAGAAAACGTTAACGAAAAATTTGATAACATAAAAACGGCCATACGCACGCACACACACACACACACACACACACACACACACACACACACACACACACACACACACACACACACACACACATACTAACAATTTGATAAAAATAGTCTAAAATGACTTCAATAACCATGAAACGTGAAGATCTGCTAAAAAATCAATTTTCGATTTTCGGGGTAATTACAGTAACTTCCCTATGAATCGGGAAGTTAACAAGTCGAAAATGTGGATTAACATTTGTTTTTTTACCGTCTCGTTTCCGAGAAAATCGAGTTTAAATATTCGTCGAGCTCGCGAGGTTTAGTACACGTAGGAAGTAGAATTGGTCCGCCATGGGCAGACGCGTGGACGATTTTAGTAGCACGCGTATTCGCTGCAGTTTGAAACTCGATTCTCTCGAAGACGATGCGTCAAACGGAAAAATGTTATTCCTTTTTTTCTAATTATTTCTGCATCTGGAATCATCACCCGACCGTTTGTGATTTTGGAAACTCTCTGTTCATCGAAGATCTGGATGACTTATGTTGCGTCGCTGTGTGATGTTTCGCGACAAATTAATATTGGACCAGTAGTTCGAATGTTATAAAGACGCAAAAGACAATAATCGATTCGCAGTACTATAAATACCTTAAATGCAGCGTTTCGTCCCGGACTTGGTAGTGGACTCGTCAGTAAGGCAATTCTAGCAGGTCCTGCCTTAGATGCGCGCAGATTTGAATAATTCTGATCCGGATTGAGTTGATACAATAAATATGACGGTCGCAGATCTAATGAAAGCTGCGATTCCGTTCGCGAAGGATCTCGACTGATGCGATCCCGTTTTGACGCGTGTCCTGATCGCTGGACAATGAACTGCCGTAAACCGAGTTGAAAAGTAACGTGAATGACTGACAAGTCAACGGCTCGTGCGTTGTACTTGTCGACCCAAGGACTGGAGAGTGTCACGGCGTTCGAGCGTAAAACTCGACTGTGTGAGCTTGACTTCCAGTCCTAACGCGATGCTACTTGGTCTTCTCTGTGAAGAAAGAAGATGCACTGATTGGTTCCTGCAGAAAGTTCATTTCCCAATCAACACATCTTTGACAGTTAGGACCTCCTTCTGGAGTGGGGCGATACCTAAACTCGGGCAACGACGCGTCTCGGTAATTTGACACGGTCGCGGGTGATCCTTCGGAGGGACTAGATTTATGACACTTTGTATTTCAAGTGTAGAGAAAAACTAAACATCAGGCCAGATGCCTCGACTGGTTGTCGGATGACCATAGTTTGTTTAATTCTTGATGCTGATCTTTAGGCACTAACGGACCATAAATATTCACCGAAGGAAAATCCACGTATGTATATTGTTCCTGCGCGACAGAACACCTACCTCCTATCGATGCAGAAGGACCGTATTGTATTATTCGGTACTAGTAAACTCCGATTTATGTTTTCAGTGAAAAAGTAGTAACAATCGCGATTTGTCGTCGACCGTTTGCATTTCCACGATCCATACCCATTGTAATCTGAAATATTATGCTGAACGATGCAGTTGAAATAACTAGCCGAATAGAGCATTAAATTTTACTGGACAATGATACACGACCGCGTGAAATAAAAACCGACACCCATTCGACGGCCCGTGTTATTTACAATCCTGTATCGGATACCTCTGAATAAATAATTGTACACGCTCTACGATAAGATTCAACTAATGCCGCGTAATAAATTGTAGATTTATTAGTATGCAACGCTACACAGCGAATTTAGAGGTTCGCGAACGATAGGCAACCACAGAGAAATGGTTTGATTACTTACTGCAAGAGACAAGAAATTCGACTCGGTCTCCACCAGTTACAAGTGCTCTTTGGTAGAACCTTAATTCGTCGATGTACAAACTTCAAACTAACGAAGAGTTTCTACCTGATTTTAATTAAATCCAGAATTTAGTTGTTCGGCGATTTAATCGTGCCGTGAGTAATATGTTTGAATACCATGAAATTCACGCTCAAATTTTCCACGCGAAGAAATGATATTTCTCAGATTATAAAACATAATTGGGAATTTTGAACAGTAGAAAAATGAAATACATTTATTGGCATTCACATATTACTTGAAACTATTCAAATTGTTAAACAAAGAAACTTCCTTACTGTAAAATTGGCGGGGCATCATTCGAAGCTCGATAAAACGTACAAAAAAAATTGTACATCAAGTTCTAGGGGTTCGAAGTAAAGGAAAAGCTTTAATCTTCAAATCTATTGTAGATCCTATGACGAAAAATTTTTTGCGAAATTATAACAATTCAAATATTGACGAATTTTCAAAAATCGGTAATTCATCGTGCCAACACTTTTTGAAGTCATTGTATTGGCCATATTCGAAAGAAAAACGTAATTAAATTGTGAAATGAATTTCTTGAACGTGGAGGCTCTCAGAATAAAATTCCGTTCATATTCAACGTTCACATCACAAAAAGAAATTTTCTGTCTGGTCGTGTGTCACAGTTTCCGATACAGGCCCTCTACATATAGGAAGCTAGTCGAAATCGTATTATAAGTGACAAATCTCACGATTCAGACGCGAAATTCGGATAGAGACACGTGTCCGTTAATGGTTGGCAGAGTCACCGGCTGGCGATCATTGCCAAGTCAACCTACGGGCCGCCTCTATCTGCTCGTCGCTACGTGCACAGCTTTCGGAAGGCTTGACTTCGAGCACGGCATCTGTCCGCAGGTACATTCACAAAAGCGTGTACACGCCGTGCTGTCTCCGCCACGTGCAACCACATATGTCTATTCGATGCTCTATGCGACTCGTGCGCGAGTAAACGTTTTGAATTTGTTCTTTTACGGCGATCCGATATCTCGACCAAACAAACGGACACGTCCACCGGAAATGGGTTCACTTCATTGCTAAAAGAATTCAATTCGACTTCAAGTGATATTTCAATATACCAAAACGCTCTATTTTCTGCAATCGAACACATGCTCCATGCGACTGGATACAGCTGCTTAGAATGCCGCAGCTTTTGAATTATAATATCGAGACTGCGGATAGAGAGATACCTTGTGCAAAATTTTCATAAGAGATGCGACTTGTTTTCTTTTCCGAAGATTTTTAACACTGATCGCCAAACTAAAACCCTGAGAAAATTTTAAAATATGGTAACTTATAAAATAAATAATAATCCAAACTTGATACTGGACAGTGCTAGAGAAATTCAGAAATTATATTCTTCATTGAATTTCAGAAAGACCGTGAGTTTTAATAACAATCTCGAGCTTTTTACTTTTAAGGTAACTAAGTTTTACATGCTTTTAATTAAATTTTTTAATGAAACCTTTTGTCATGAGCCTGAAAGCTATTTTCTACAGAAGAGCACTTGGATGTTTCGTAGAAGTAGATTAGATGCTAATGAACTTCTGTGCATAGAAATTGCGGCACGAAGATAATATGAAGTAATGAAGATGAAGTCATTACATATACTCGTAACCACTAAGCTCTAGGTTAAATACTTATTAAACATCTGGGTCAGAAAAATTTATTTTGGCTCTTTGAGATATGATAGTTCAGTTTCAAGGGTAGCTGTGTATTTTAACAAGAGCTCTGAAATGTAGGAAATTTTAATTTTGGAAAAAATTCCAGTACATTAAACGACATGAAAAACAAAAACAAGTTTAACAGCATGATAGTCTTGCTAGATGTAATGCCATTATTTAAAGCTGTGCAGTAGAATATATACGAGGTTTTTATACTAATTTTTAACCATACTAATAACTCAACTTTATGGTATCCTAGGAGGATATTAAAGAGACAGCAGGATAGTTATATTTCATCAATATAATTAAAAAATTTCAGATTAATCTAACATTGACATCAAAATGTGTATATCTTATAGATAAAAGTATCCTGATAATTACATGTTTGATGTCATTAAAATACTGTTAAACATGAACCACCCTAACACCACAGGACCATCCTCAATCATTTAAACAATGCCCAACGATACCCTAAAATTTAAAGAAAGGAACCTAAATCATCCATGTTGTTAATGGTCTAGAAGTAGATCCGTCATAAAACCCAACATAAAAAGAGAAATAAAGGGATATATCACCAGATTGATATCGCTAAATTTCCCACTGGTTTACCCGAAACAAGTAACTTCCAACCGCGCTCTTCCAACCCTACACACTCCAGATCCGAATGGTACCACCGGTAAGAGAAGAGCAGCACAATCAAAGCTAGGGAACAGTTTCCCAGGTCTAGCAATCAGAATTCCACGGTACTCGCGAGCATAGCCCGAAGACAAATGTTCACTGATGAATGGCGAAGGGGCATCGGATCGTGATTGAAGTTAATGGTCTTCGGTAACGCCCCGTAAAAAGCCGGTATCTTATCGCTCGCAGCGGAGTCCTTCCCCCGGCGAAAGAAACAAGAAAGAAGTAAGTAGCCAAGCCTAGCCGACTCGGATCGGGCCGGGCTGGGTCGGGCCAGATCAGGGTAGGGATGATCTCCTCGGGGTTTGATTTCTGCGACTCGCGCAGAAATCCTAACCGGTAGGTTCATTGGCACCGTTTCAATTCTGGGCAGCGGATCAAACGTCGACATGCGGTCTGGTGGTTGTAGCGCGCGGCAAAGACGACGAGCTTTGTGCCGTCGACGCCGCCGACACCGTCGCCAGCCTCGTCGTTCGCAGGAGCTATCATCAAGAGTCGCGCGACGTCTAGCTGGCGTCGACAAAGGAGAACCGAGGCCGCCGACGACGACGCGACTTGGCAACTCGTCAAGAAGCTTGTAACCCTAACTGTGCCATTGTGCGAGAGGCGCTTGGCGAAAACTCCTTTCTGGTCAGGCCTGCTGTTTCGAGGCTTCTTTGTTTCCCCCGAAGGGTGAACGCCGTAGGCGCGTGGCACGCTACCACTTGTCGTCAACCTTCACCCTCGGGGCCTGGCTCCTTCCAAACAGCCCACATATCTCGTGACCGACCTGCTAGCACCCTGGTTCATGCCCAAGATCAGGAGCCAACAAAGTCTACGATCTAACGTTAACGACGACGAGGCGACGGGAACGGGACACACTGTTACTCGACGACAGCTTAACGCGCTTAATCGCTTATACGGCTTCGTTGCCGAATGATTACGCGTCGTATACACTACCAATTTCGTGACCCACGGTGTTGATTTTAATGGCATTACCGAAAACCGGGCTTAGCGAGGAATTCCCGGAGACACACACCGGTAGTTCTAAGGCCTCCCAAGGTTTTCCGTGTACACGCCCAACGCGTTTCTGATCCTGAAACGATATTAACGTCAACGCTATCCGCGCGGTTCATTAAGTCTTTCAGAGGAAACCTAACAGCAACTGAGAACCGAGGGTGTCTGCGAGATGGGTGAGCTGATAACAGGGCGGCTCTCATTCCGCGGCGAATTGATCATCATCTTTTGCGAAATCAACCACGATGTAAGACTATACTTTTCAGTGGTTACCTTCTGATGGCGGTACCTGGGTCCATTTGATCCAGTCTATGAAAATTACCATACGATTAAATTGAACAGTTGCAACATTGGGAATCACAAGAAGATCAACATTTCTATGAGAAGCAATGAATAGCCATGAACGTCGTCGATTGTATAGTTGTAATAATAGTCTGCCGTTCGAGGGTTAAACGAAATTGAGATGGTCTACTTGGAACGAAATGGTCCAGGTTACAAAGTGATACGAGGCTCGATTTTGTGTTTCGGCCAGTTTTCGAGGTGAGAAGATGGCGCTGTAGCAGTTCACATTTAGAACAACAAGTCTTTTTGAGCAGATGGTGCGCGCATCGGCACTCCCGTAAACAAGCGAACGCCGTGGTCGCCGACTTACTTTCCTCCATCTCCCTCTCGTTTCGTTTCTCTGTCCTCGCTCTAGACCCGGTGTCGTCTGTCCCGGTTTCTCCATCCGCGTTCTTTGTTCTACCACGTCTAAGGAAAGCCAATAAACCATCGAATTCCTCGGGTATATTGCGGGATTCCGGTGCCGCTTGTAACCAGCAACAAGTCCCCTGCTCTTATATTCCGCGAGTCGTCTTTCCGCCGAACAGACGCTCGTACTTTCGCAAATTACTGGTCGGTGGGTTACGCGTGTAGCTCAGCAACCGCGAAAAGTGGAGCAAAGTAAAGAATCGAATGGAAAAATGAGAGTGAAGGCGACAGGGGGGAATACAGTGTGCGGTACCGACGAGAATCCGCGTTATGCTCTTTGCCACGTTTATAGCGCGGGCGGGACAATCGATCCACAGAAGTTATAAGGAAAGTTTGAAGAAATCGATAAAATTATTTTATTACCGTGCAGCGTAACCCACCGAACTTAAAGTTGCGGAGGCTCCCTCCGGGGTTAGATCGCCTAAGCGATCGGCGAGCCGGGAATCCTGCCGAAGGACTTTTCCTCGGAAATTTATTCCTTTTTATATCCCCGTGATTGACTTGGTCCGAACGAACCGTAGAAACGAACAAGAAAATATTTCCGCCGTTTTACGACTGCGTGAATTTTAAAGGCGGCTTTTAACCGGTATACCCCGAAACCGAAGGAAATCGAATTTCCCGAGCTCGGTCGAACGAGATTGCGAAACATTAAATCATAGTCGTATTAATCTCTGTGAGAGCGACGAGTGTAATCGAGCGGCGAACATTTGTTTCAGGGTCCTTGGGGATCTGAACGTTTCTAATTTTCAAACAATGCTCACTTGTACGCAAGTCTTCCGACGAATGATTTCTTTCAAGAAGAATTTTTGGAGAAATTTCACTCGGTCTGGATTGAAGAGGAAATACTAGACGTTGTCTTGTTTGTAGACATGTATCACGAGTGACGAAATTTTCCGAATGTGAATGATTGAATGGAGGAACGCAGCAGGTTTCAGGCAGAAGGCCGTTATCTTTACGATGTGCGAAAAGTTAATCGACGGGAGAGGTTCTGGAAATAATTGCTAGGTGGGAGCCCATCAAAAACAATAACATATCCCCAGTGAACGAAGTGCGAGGGGTCTTCTGAGTGTGATGAGTAGTCTGCCAGGTTATGGAACTTATATAGTATCTGGCTGTCCGATCTTATTCTTCTTCCCGTTCGTCTACCAGCAATAAGTGGCGAAGCATTATATGGCTGGAGGACCGTTTAACAGTGTCGCCGAGTCGTGTTCTATCACATGGAGATACATTGAATTTTTGCCCATTAGAACCACCTTGAACCTTAGGAAAGCAAATGCCTTTAATGACTGTATCTCGTTAGCACATCGCACGTGCTCTATCTCTTGGTTCATAATGTGCATATGTGTCCGGCCGTGTAGATAACACGGATTTCCGTTTGGAACAATTTCTCCATTTGGGAGCGGGACGTAAAATCATTGTCAATGGCAGACTTTTACGTCAAATTACATTACTGTTGCTTAGGAGAAACTTCAAGCCTTATTGCGACTATTTAAATCAATTTTGGAAATTTATATAGAATTTAGATTATTTTAGGTGAAGAACAAACTGAAGTTTATGCAAAACTGCAGTGAAACTATTTTATGACTTTTTTTAGGATGAAGAAAGGATAAATACTTCCAAGCAATTGTAGTTCTTCTTGTGTAATTCATTTTTTAATTTGTTTTTATAATTGCATTATTCTGCACTAGCAGAATAATGTACTTGCCGTTTAATCAGGATGGGTATAGAGTACATATAGATCTATAAGGACTTAAGGATTCTGCTAACTACACGACTTCGAAGACAGAGACGTGACTGAACAATTACATTAAATGAACACTTTATTGAATGGGTTAGATTTAGGCGACTGAAATCAGAGCTCTCCCCACAGACATCTTTGTCTCACCACCCATCCCTGCTAATTCCTCCTCTCCACAGACTCTAACGCTCGGTAGACCTAGACCTTGGCAAGTCACTCATGCTGTCACAGCCTTGAACTATTTTAACGTCGAAGAAAAGAAGAAAGCTCTATTAAATAAATGGGGGAAAAATAAATGGGGGAATAATACACTTGACACGCTCACCTCGAATCTTTTTTTCCTTAACTTAAACGAATGAACTAAAAAAAAGTATTGGTTCTAAATGCAGAATTCAATGCGCAATATAAAGTACAATAACTTTGATTCGGTATAAAATAATTTCCTATAGAAACTAACTGTCTGAAGTGTAGAAGTAAAGCACTATCTAAAGTGCAGAAGTAAAGCATAGAACACAGAAGTGCAAGCACAACGTGCAGAACAAAATGATGGATAAAATGATGCATATTCTGTTTAATATTCAAGTGACGCAACAAGTATCGCTAGCACTGTGGAAATTGCCATTGCGATTAGAGTAATGACTGAATAATAAACGCATATAGTAATTACGTCAGACTGTATCATTTATTCAGTGGTGTGTGTATCCAGAATAAATCGCCTCATGTATTGAAACACGTAAGTCGCACCTAACAACTTTCCTTGCCGCGGCGAAGGAAACGGGGCCGCATTGAAATTTTCCCATTTCTCTGGTTTACTCTGTACAATCTATTAACCACGGCCTGACAAACTGCTTCATGCGCACTGCACATTAAGATCTTCGACGATCTAACTATGTAGGTTCTCGTAAACGTTTCCTACAGCCTGGAAACGTGCGAATCGTGCCGTGGAAAAAATATCCGGTCCGCCGCCAATCGTTCCATCGTGGCATATTTTTACACGCCCATCTTCCGTGGTAATTTACTGCCCGTAAACCCGATTTTAAAGTGGAGTTCGAAGCTTACGCGGTTTTTAGCACGCGTCGTACAATTCGATCGTTCCACCGTTTCCCGATATTGCGAAATTGTTTAGCGCACTGTCCCGGCCGACACGCCGACCAAGATTTCCAGAACAATTTAATAACAATCGTTTAAGGAACCGTTGCGATCCGTGCATACATACCATATACTTTGCTTTAATTCCATGTGATGTATATACTAAGGATTTGATGAATTCGTTACGAAATTAACACATGTCTACCGGAAATTGTTCAACAATCTTAAAACCAAAGATCAACAGTTGGGATTTCCCTGATAATATTGTTTAAGAACGACAGCATAGCAATTTTTGAAGATTCAATGTAATGTGACAATATATTCTTGAGAACTTCTTTTAAATACTATTAATGTTCTTCAAATGTGAACAAAATCGAACTTGTCGTAATGGGGACTCGTACACATCGCTACACTTCCGTCAAGTATCATGATTTAAACAAATGGCTTCGACACAACATTCCCGAAAGTCTTAGGCAAAAGAACATTAATAAATTCGAATTTTCCGAACCGTCTGTCTGATACAGCCTTTAAGAATCTCCGCTAACACCGCCCGCTCGCAGATTAAATTCTGCCTATCACATGAACGGGTTTTTTTTTGTTAGCGGCGGGATGGCTCTAGGCAATATTTTATCAGGTACCTCGGTTGTTTCAATTTATTTCCCGCGACCCCAGAAAATTGAATGGGACACGAGCATCAACTACGTTCCGGGCTACCCTCGGCGAAGGTTTACGTGCACGTTGAATGATCGTCATTCGTCCGTGAAGGGAAATAACGTTGTCACAGAAAAGGGGATAACGTTATTGATATCGCTAGAAAGCGAGATTGCCGGCGACGACGACAACGACGGCGACGACGTCGACGACAAAGTAAGAAGAAGGAGGAATAGCCAGAGGGGAGCCAAGAGTTACGTGTAGGTAAGTGTTAATCTTGGTGGGTTAACGCAAGTGGCGCCCGCTGCCAAGTCTGCGGATTATCGCGCATCTTGTAATTGCCAACCAATCCCACGGGTGGAACCGGTTGGGAGTAGCTAGATCTGTTTGGCATCAAGCCTGAGTGTGCTACCGCGCACTTCTATGTACCGTCAGCCATTCGGCGAGCTGCCGACGTTATTTCCTCGGTGGCCTCTTCCTCCTCGGCTACCCGTCGACCCCCCAGATTCGGTCATCCCATTCTGCGATCGTCTAAATCCTATTCGACGTCTCGACCTTCGTTCGTTTGTCAACAACGACGGAGACTATTGGTCTCCACGGAAATCACGAATGTCCAGTATCTAATGTACCATTGGACAATAGTGGCCGGACGAGGGGTGGGGGTGGGGGGTGAGTGGGTGGACTACAGCCTTTTTCCTCCTTTGCTTTTTCAATTTATCATCGATATCTATCCTCCGCGGAACTTTCTGGCGAGTGCGCCCCGGCGAGTTCCACCCGATAGTCTTCGCTATCTGGCAGAATGGTAAATGACAAATACAATGAACGTTCCTGCAATGAGTAGCGGGCCACGATGAATCACGGTAATGGCGCTTCGATTCGACACCGGGATACCGAAAGCTATAAGGTGGCTTAGAGCCGCAATGGACGTTGAAACGGAGATCCTTGCTAATATACTCGGTGATGGATTCGTGGTAGAGATTCTAACCGTTGTCTAACGCCCAATCGTAACACGAATTTTCCGAGGAGTTATTATAGCAGGATGAAGCTTGCTCTAGAATGCGATTTAACCGGGGTGCAGTGGATTACTGGTCGATGCACAACTGCACTCGAAACTTTCGCAGTGAGGTCGTCAATTATATTCTGTGGCAATATTCAAAGAAGAACATTCAAAGAATCTAAAGCTATGTCCACAGTGAAGTTGTTGTCTTCTTTTTCTTGTGTTCAATAAAACAAAAAGACATTGCTTAAGAATATCAACAAATTTCATAGAATTAAACAAAACTACCAAAGAGAGAAAAGCATCTGGTTTCCGTGTCATGTTAATGCAGACAGTTTTTATTTTGCCCATGAAAAATGGTTAAAGTATCCATCAAATGAAAGTAATCAATTTTGTAGATTAAAAATGATAGATTATGATAATAATAGATTTTATGAAAGAATTTTATTGTGCTGCAAGGTTTATTTCGGATGTTTAGTTTAGTCAGCAGATATGTGCTGAATACGTCAAGCTTTGGCAGAGCGGTTTTAGTTTTTATGAAAAATCAATTCGGAAAAGTATTGGGGACAATCCATAGCATTATGTTGGACGGTAACGTGTGATTGAAAAAAATGTAGACAGAAAAGCGAGCAGGTGGTTACCGGTGCAGACAAATCGAGTGGAAATAGCAAGAGAACAAAGGGGTGCACGTCCCTGTTACGGCCGAATTCGGGTTGCCTGCTGAACTTAACGAGTTGTTTGTGCAATGAGTGGAACGCGATGGGTCACGTGGTGGGCACACCGGCACGAGTAGGAAATGTCTAAATTAAACGACAAATACGCCGAGACACGGGGATTTACACGGGGTGCAAAACACGCACCCTCCATTTTCTCTGGGCTGGGCGCCTGCCCGTGTGGCCGATCGCCCTATTGTCGTAGTCCTTTGTACGCCGAATTAGAGTGCTGCATTACCATAAGCCCATCATTTATACGGCTGTGTTGCCGTTCCCATATAAATCCTGATAACACCTTAAAATATTAAGGTATTTCGAACGATGACTCGCCTGACCATCATCTGCAAACTACCGTCTCGCTCGGACGACTTTTAATTACTGCCAGAAATTCGGGGAACTTACTCCCGAATTGCTCTGTGCTCCTGAAATTCCTCCGCGTCCGAATAACACGCGTCCGAGACGGTTTTATCGTCGAAATTGTTTTAGTGGACTATGAATTTTCCGAAGGAGAGAGACGTTGGAAACATCACGCTGGGAGATAGCTGATCTTCCAGTTTGACTGATGGAACAGTTTATCTTCTGGAGTCTAGCCTGTTCGCATACTTATTTCAAAATTATCAAAAATTTCTCCCTTAGCTCTCGAGAGGTGACTCGAAGTCACTACCAAAAATTGTTGTACCATTATTCACAATATTATTTACGTTATTAAATATGTTAGTGTGTAATCAGTCAGTACACATTTAAGTATTGTATGAGATATTAATTCATATACAATGGAATTATTCTAGGTCGGAAGAAATGTTTAATTTTCAAATTAAAATAGTTCCGACTGCAAAGGGTTACAAATAATAATTTATTTTTATTCCTGTTACTGGCAGTATAATTGGCAAAATCGAATACAAAAATCTCGGAAAGGTCCCCGCCAATTCAGTAGAAACAAATCGCAACGAACGAGTAGCACTTTCTCAAGCTGTCGCGTGCGATTCGCACACCGAGCAAAACCGAATCGTTGCTTCGACTGCAGAGCACATCGTGTGCATCGGATTCGAAAAAGGCGGCAAGTGAGGTGCAGCGTGGGAAACGGTTGTCCATTTGTATCCGGCATAGTGCGCGCAGCAGCGTCGAAAACGTTCGTGTAGCCAAATCAATTCTAATGCCTTCGAACGTATGCGAATGTTTTACACGTGGCGCTGCAGTATGGCGAACGCTCGCGTATTTCGGACCTTAGAGCTCTTTCACACGGAGATGCGCGAATCGCGAACTACGGTCACGCGTATGAGTTCGTGTATAAATCTTACATTAATGCCAGAATGGTACTAGCTAAAATATTTAATCATTGGATGAAGAATCAGAAACAGTCATTTCTAAAAATGTATTGCATCTAAGAATCTGATCCAGTGTAATCAATTTTGAAATGCTCTTTAGAGTCAGTAGGGTGTACACACATCGTCGTCGTTCAATAATAAAACGGCTCATTTCATTCTTGAGGGTCCGTATCGTACGCAGCTATGCGATACCCGAATCACGATTCGCGTGTCCCCGTGTGAACGCGGTCTTAGGGCGTGTGGTGCGGCTTTATCAGAAAATCAGCGAGCAAGTGAGAAGCACTCGAGTGAAGTGTAGGTTTCTGGCATCGGGCGTACGTCGCTCGAGGATTCGCGAATCCTTTTTTGTTATTTTTTCCGTCTCTTTTAAAGTGAACACTCAGATGGATAGGACGGGTGGAGAGGGAAAGGGGCGATAGGGGGGCGAGAAAAGAATAGCAGGACTTTAGTTGTTGGTAGGCAAGCAGTCTGGGATCGGTATAACGTGGTGGTGCACCAAAGAGGGTTGGTAGTCAGTGGTGTGAGGGGTGTCACGTGTGTTTTATAGTTTCGCCTGGCCGGGGGCGGCGAGGTGTTGACGGACGGGACGTGGTACAACGTCCCAGCGTTGCTTATCTCTCCTTCTCTCGTTTGCTCGTCTCTCCTCTCTCACCCTCTCTCTCTCTCTCAGTCGACCGCTCATTTGCTATCTTTCTTTTACGTCTGTCTGTCTAGCGCTCACTCTCTGTTCGGCTACCTACTGCCAAAGCTATCCTCTAACAAAACCCAAACAGTGTTGCCAAACGTCTGCGACACATAGCTACCCGTGCCCATTTACATTCCGTTCGTTGGGAAATGTTTTACGGATCCAGACTCTATCGGGTGGAGGCCGATCATCCCTCCACGTGTGCTCTCGACGAGGTCGCTTAAATTCCTTCTCTGTCTGTTGCTTCTGATGCTTAATAACGATATCTGTATATACCGGTGTCAAGAACACTTTGGATACATTTTTATGTGCAGAAAAATGATGCAAGACCGAGGGATACAATGGAACCAAGAAGTATTTAAACACTAAATAAATGATTGTCAATAAATTGTCTAGATATCAAATGCGATGGTTTCGTAAAAAATGACCCCACGATAATTATTTTTGACTCGTTTCAAAGCTTGAAGTCTCAGTTTTAACATTCATTGTTCATCGTCTACGAGACAAGTTTTAAAATGAAACTTCTTTCGGCGTAAAATCGATCTGGCGATGAAACGAGAATGCGTAACAGAAGTAGTGGGGATGGTCAGCCGAGCTGGCGTTCTGACTACCCACTCTTTCTGTCGTTCATTTTATGGTGCCTCACAATTTGTACCTAACCAACGCGTGTGGTTAGGTACAAATAATTACATGTAGATCCTATTTGCATTAGTTTAGTCATTGATATGCAGTTTTTGCAATTTTGCAATGTGTATACACACATATTGGTTTGATACATAAACACCATAGTTTGTTCCAAGTTTGTTCTTCTACGCTGAAGTCTAACTTTCATAATGCAGCAAACTGTCTGAATCCTAATTGCATGCATGGTACCATTGTTGGATATACGCTCCTTCCGTTTTAAAGTGGCTCTGAAAACTTAAATTATTATCATACTTGAAACATAAATAATATAGTACATCAACTGCTTTTAGGTTCCACATATTACGAGCTAAAAATTACCTGTGTGATAAATTCTATAATAATTATAAAATTAATTTCGTTCAAGCGAAAACATATTTCCTGTTCCTAAATACTGAAAAACTACTAGAATAGGCATTTTATTCTGTCTATAGTATTTTTTAAATACATCACTTCATGTTATTAAAAGATTATTACATTTTTATTGAAAAGTTGTCGATATCAATGATCTTCTCTAACAGTACTCTTTTAAGTTTCAATGTTCTCCGAATCTATATTTGTTCCAGTCACGAAAAAGATTTTTTGAAAATTTTCACAGACGTTAGAATGTGTAGCATTTTTCTTTAAGTTTCTTGCCTACTACATTCCTTGCTGTGCGATCATGTTTTACGAGATCATCGCAGATTCGGGTGTTTAGTGTTCAAATACTTCCTGGATCCGCTGTAGTTCCATTCGCGAATCAAACAAAACGAAAGACGATACTTGTCGTCGAAAACGTAGTGATCTGAGCTAGTTCCCGGAGAAGTGCAGATGCGGCATGTGTAACGCCTGCCGTGCGGAATCGCGTCTACGAAGTTGCGAACGATGGATTTCGCAACAGCTGAATCGCGGGACTGTGGCAGGCGCCTCTGATGTAGTGCGGCGAAACTTTGCGGACAAACAAATCCGCACCGGAAATCCGACGAACGGCCAATATACACGGGCGACTCGCCGAATAACATTCGCTACGAGTGATGGAGTCGTGACACGGGTTAAAAGGCAAATTGGGTAAACAATTAAGACAAACGGCTGCGCGAAGGTATCGAGACAAACAGCCTCTATCCGCGCCACCGATTTCACCGAGCTACAAATACGTCGCGCCAGTTTGCTTCTCCGTTCTTTTTCCTCCCATCGCGTTCATTTTTTTATTTTTTTTAACTGAAAACTTGTTAACCCGCTCCCACCGGTATTTCAAGGCGCGAGGATGTCAGTGACAAATGTATTGACAGTGGCACACCGACGTGTGCATAGCGTCGGCGACGCTCCTGCAATTTGCCGGGATGTTGTTGTACTACTTTCTAACAGTCCGCGCAAGTAAATGTTCAAACACGGCTCTAAAACAAACATCTATCACTGTTTGAATACTTATGTCACTAAGAATTGCTGCTGGCATAGCGTACACTTGTTTGTCGATCTAGTTTAGTGCTACACCGTGTCGAAACTGATGTTTGAAAGTTTTTTGAACGATTGTTGTTTGACTCTGAATCTTTATTTGCTTGTTTACTAATTTTTAAGTGACAGGTAATATTTATTTTTAATGTCAAGGATGAAAAATATATTGAATAGAACGTCTATGAAAACAGTAATGGTAGAAGGTTATAAAATAGAAGTAGCAAAATCTAGAGCATGATGTTTCTCTACGTTATGATTCCTATACTGCGTTGATAACGTCGGCGGTGACACAGTAATAGTAATGGAGCGTTTGTGCCCCAGTAAATCAGGCCACGAAAATACATTGATGTCAAGTCTATTCTTATACCTTGCCTGCGATATTACTTATGTATCAACAATTGTATCTTCTATTCAAACGAATGCAGAAAGACCTACCAAAGTGGTGAGTTCTTGCGGTGTATTCGAAAGTTGTGTCGTTTGTCATCAGACAGAATTCAGGAATTTCTAAAATAAAAATAACCGCGTATTCAATCTAAAGTAATTACCATTTGATACCACATTGAAAATAGAAGTATTATTTACAAGTATTATTATACCTATATAAGCACAAAGTATCGTAGAGCACAGTTACATTGTAGTTACAGACGAAGTATTAGATGCAAGATCAAGAAAGAATTATTAAACACACTACCATTACGAAACAATGCAATCCACTAAAACATTTCGAATTAGTCATCGCGGAAACATTCTCGATTCGCTGCAACGCGGGAAAGTAGAAATTGAGCCATCCACGGTATTATAAATTGAGCTAGACGGCACGAGGAGCTCGTAAGAGATGTAATTATTTTGTCGCGCTAATTGTAAGTGCACTCTGCCGCGTGGCATATTCCGGTGAATGATAAACGAACTTACAGTTTAATCAGTGAACTTTCGTAGAAAGCTTTCCGGTAATTAGCGATCATTACTTCTATGTAGTTACTCAAAGTTACCGGGGATGGGTTTTTTTTTAATTATTGTACAAGTAGATTACGTCTGATAGCGGCGGCCTCTTCATAAGCAGGATTGGTCTACAGAGCGAAGTGAACCTCGAAGGCTAGAACCCTAGCACCGGGGCCCGAGTTGCGGCGCAGTCTCATATTTTAAGTCTGGTAGAACAATATTAAAAGTACGGCAGCTGCGCTGTTGGCGAGGCGAGAGGGACGAAACTGAAGTGATATCACACAGCTCTCCGGTGGGACAGCTCCATCCTCATAGTCTGCAAAGCTACTCCGGCTCTCTCTCTCTCTTTCTCTCTCTCTCTCTCACACGCACAGTCCCTTCTCTTCTCACTCTCCTCTCCCGGTGACTATGTCTCGCGCACTTTAACTCAGTTCCTTCTTCGAGAACACCGTTATGAAATACAGCTCATGACTCGTGCGAAGTCCGCCGATCATCAACCGTCTCGTTCATCTTTCGGCGCAACTTTATTACGCGATGTACAGTCGAATATCCATTATTTATGAGAGAAACCAGTCTCGGTGTCGAGGGAAGACCGATAGCAGTGTTCGCCTAAGGAACACCTGAACACAAGGCTCTCCTGCTTGATTTTCGGCAGCTCTACCGTAGAACCGTAAAGCTCTTCTAGTTCTAAATACAGTTCGCTTCGGGTAAGTATAAAAGGCTTTACCGTGGATAAATGCGAGAGGCTGCCGCGCAATTTTCTTTTCTTACTTGCTTCGCGTGCAATTCGCCTCCGTCGGGACGCAGTCGTACACCCTTGGAATGAGACATTTTTTGGCTAGACTGAAAGTAGGATACTAAATAGTTAACTCTTTAATTGTGCTTGGTATACCCAGCATGTAACGATATAAAATGCCTCTCAATGTGAAAACTGAAAATTTTAGAAAATGTGAATATTTATATTCTGTACTGCATCAAAAACTAATCCTACATGCAGATGCTCCATTTGTTTCGAACATGGAATTTGAAAGGAGACCAAATATTGACGCCCTACATCAATCACTATATATCGCACCGTTTTCAAAAATGTTATACCCTCAGGACAGAGTACATTTTTTATTTCTCTTTTTATTCTTTGTTTCTCATATACTATGTACAGCCAGTTCTCTTTTTACACGATATGTTTTTACGTCAATAATTTTCAAACAGGTTTTTAACTCATATTTGCTTTCCCGTAATTGCTCAAGTGTGTTTTATTAACTTTGATGTAGTTTTGAATGTATATTTTATTTACCTTTATGCAGATTGTTTCATTGATATACCAGTTTTTAAAGTTGTATTAATAGTTTTTGTTCAACAATTTAATTGTGGCTCACTGTCATTGCAAATACACACGACTGTGATTAAATTGAAGCTATTTACAATCAATGACATTATAATTAATTGCAAATCTATACGGCGTTAATAAATTAAAATAGATGATATACAAGAGATGTTCACATGGAATTAAAATATGGGTATGGTGACACTGTCCATTGTTCATAGTCAACGTTAGTAAAAACCTAACGCTCGCAGATATTAGAGTTGTAACGAAGAACAGACACCTTCAAGCATCGTTCCAAGCAAGGTGTCCTTGAATTTCCCGAGGAAAGTAACGATCGTGTAAGAATAGAAATCGATACCTGGAGAATCTCAACCGAAAGAAGTCCGGAGAACGTTTCAGTCGTCGTTACCCCATTTATCGCTACCCTTGTCTCTTTTAGCAATGTCCACCATAAGAATTTCTCACTATCACCATTTCTCAGTGGACACTTAACTTAATTTCTTTCTTTTCTCGGCGAAAGTATGAATAATAATTTCCATATATCGAAATGTATTTTTTTTTGGTCGATAGAAATCTTTCTTCTATAAGAACACAATGGAGACAAAATGTATTCTACAGTATTGATAAACAATTTGATTTTATACATTCATTTAAAAAATGAGTAAATCAGATTTAAAACTATACATATATCGAAGAAATTAAAGATTAATATTATTTTTCATGTATCACGATTGTTAAGGACGGAAATACATTTTTTCCAGGAAATTTATATTTCGTATGAAGATTCACAGTTAAAAGATATTAGTTAATTAATGTATCCAGGTTTTCATTGAAAAATTGATTCTCTTAATTGCAAGTAAAAGGTTGTTCCAATTGTTCTTTTATACAAGTGGCTGTAACAATTTGATCATCCTTGTAAACAATTTCCTGGGATCTTCAACAAGTGTTCTCGAGAAACCATCGATCGTAAAAAGGTTAATCATCGTAGACCCAGTAGATTTACACGATGCTCAACTAACATCCGTGGTTTATTATTCCATCGAGCCGCATAGTTTCTTACAGTTCTCTCGTTAGTAAACCTTTCAAAGTTACTAAACATTCCCGTGGGGATTATGGACTTCTAAAGCAGAACAGCCAGAAAAGATAGTGTGTAAAAGTGAAAAGTCAAGAAACTTTTCAGTTCGAGCACTTTGACCTCCATTTATCTATTTTGCCAATTTAATGGATAGCAGAATTTACAAATTCTTCCATACGAAATTGAATCAAGACGTATCCGCAAATTTTACAATGAATAGAATGATTGACATAAGGAATAAGTGAGGATTAAATAAGCTTTATCGCCATTTTATAGTAATTACTAAAATTCTTGGATGATTTGAAAAACTAAATTACAGTAACTTCCCTATGAATCGGGAAGTTAATAATTTAATGTATGTTTCGAACATCGTTTAACCGTTATTCTCCGTCGACGAAGTAAAAGGTAACATGAAAAGTTTAGTTAAATAAATATGGCTGCCGTAAAAAGAAAAATGTATATTCATATTCTATGCAAACACTAGAATTTCCTACAAATGCATAAATGTGCATAGCCAACTAATTGCTGAGATTGTCAGCTGCGGAACAAACGAAGTTGGAAGTATTATAATGTTTCGTATAGGAAAAAGCTCGTAACGAAATTTCCCCATTGTACTAACAAAAAAGATCGGCTTCACGTAGCAACGAGAAAATTTCTCTCAACGCAAGGAACGAGTGAAGGGGAAGGTGGAGAGGCTCTCGATCGGCGAAACTACTCGAGGTTCCTTTACCGTGGAAACTTTCGACTCCGTTGGGAGGTGAACGAAGATGCAACGAAGCTCTTCTCCTACACTCATCTTCGTTCGCCCATCTCCACCCCCTGTTCCGCCCCGGCATTGCCCTTCTCTCCTCTCCTTCTGTCTTGAGATGTGATGGAAAGTATTTATCGTGACTCTCCTGCTTGCATCGACTCTTGGTCCTTTTTTCGTCAAGAACACCCTGTATAGGGAGAGGAGGTGAAACCTTATCGGATAGTTCCCAACTGTGGAAAGCCTCGGCCCAGGCTCCGAGAGAGGAGATTTGATAAAGGTCGAACGGAACGAACCAGAGAAAACAACTAGAGTGGATTTGTCTAGATCGCGAAGAAGCGGACTACTCTCCTTAAGGATTAAAGATTTCTTCGATCTTGATATTTTTGTCTCGGCCCGGCTTCGGCGAACAGACACACGCTTCTACACGAAAAACTTCCATCATATTTGTTTACAACTGTTATACAATATTAAACTTAACTATGTTTCTAATAATTTAATCAAACCACACTAAATATTTGTACCCACTATTAAATACTATCAAATATTTAACGCCACTATGAATTTAACTATGTTTTCAATAATATAATTAAACTTCTCTGCATTTTCTTAAACCATTAAATATGTATATCCATTATGAAATCCTATTAAATATTTTTTACCATTAGCAGTAATAACGAGTTTCGTTTATTTTCAAAAATTATTTTAATCCACATTGGACGAAAAACGAAATGTTTGATTAACCGAACTCATAATGTAGACAGATTATTATATTTTTAAATTCAATATAATATAAAGGATCGATTTTGCACTGAACATTTAGTAACCGGTTTATTCGATGTAGCTTAATATGTATAATATTACAGTTCAGACGGGTTGTACTTCAGGTAGAACAAGATGTAAAGTCTCATTAATTTCTCGAAATTAATTGCAGATTTGATGATCGCGATCGCGTTAAAATTTTCACTGTTAGGTAATTAAATTTGGTTCTACAAAATGTTTAACAAAAGTTCAAGCAAACGCGAATGTATCGCTAATCTATGGGACCATTAATCTTGACTAACCTTCTGTACAGGTAATTATCTTTCTAACTGCAATCTCCATCTTTTAGGTTCTTAAACTATTCCGAAATAGGACGTCCATTAATCACATTGTCACCTGACTCGTTACATTCTTTTTCTGCCCTCCATGATAAAAGGGAATGTTACAGTAGCTCGCGATGAGACAAACGTATTTGCGCCAGATTTAAGCTTCCGCAGCACTGAGACTATTTTAACGAGCTGAAGTGATGACATGTACTGCAGTGAAATACTTAGAACCAATATTGTACAGTAACAAAAAGGTATCTTTAGATATTGTTACGAAATAATGGTTTTATTAAATCAAACACGAGTGATCTAATTTTGGGAACGTATGCAGCGAAAAAGATTCTATTAAACATCGTGCACGAGGGCAGAGTAATTTTTAATGTATTTCAACTGGTAGACATAAAAACCATATATATTCCAGGTGTGAACATCGAATTTAAATATTTTTTCTTTTCACATTATTTTAGAGATCTCATGCACAGAACGGTGAACATGCTACAGTATTCTGTTGCCACAACATTTCTTCTGAATTTATTCAATTAAACACGAGTGTTCAAATTTAGAAAGCATAAGCAGCAAAAAACGATTTTTAACTTCCCGATTCATAGGGAAGTTACTGTAATTTCAAACATCCTTCACGTGTAATTTTTAATGTATTTCATCCGGTAAACATAAGAAGCATATTCCAGAGTTAATTCTCAATTTGAACATTTTCTTCCTCGTTATATTTTTGTAGAGATCTTATGCACAGGAGGTTGAACATGCAACAGTACATTATTGTGAACGTGAAACAAACCAAGACCAAGTACTCTAAATTGAAAAAATCTTCAGACGTACCTTCTGGACCAGAATCGACAGAGATTTAATTAGAAACTACATATTCGTGCGCCTCATTTTGAGTTCACCGTATCCCGATGTAGTCATCGCTGGATTCTATGGTTTAGCGTTCCGCCGATGCGCACGGCTATGCCGAACTGAGATCCAACTACTCGAAAAAAAGGAAAAAAAGAAACCGTAAAATCCATGTACGGTATCTGACATGCATGATTCACCAAGAATGCCGGGGCATTCATCGCGGCGAAGCCTTCGATGATGCTCGAACGTACTTAGTAGCCTGAAAAGAGATCGACACAAATCTAAACGGCTCTGCATCGGCTCAGTCACTTTGGTACGTGGTATTGATTCTGTTAAGTAGAAAGCATTCAGCGGGGGCGAGAATGGGATGAGGATGCGAAAGTGCACGCCATTGATGGCGGTAAACGATGCGGTTTCTTTCAGGGGCCCGACTCGTCGAGAAAACCGCTGAATGAGTAACGCGCCACGGTTCGAGGCGTGCATAAGTCGATAAAAACTACATCAATTAGAGAGGCCGTCGGTTAACGCGCAAGCTTTCGCCGTTAAAAGACGAAAGAGAATTAAAAGGGGCAGTGCGTGTTTTGGCCGTAGCCGGCGAGCTTAAGCAGAGAGAGGGAGAGAGAGTCACCCTCTCTCTTCCGACCCCTCGCCGAATGGCTGAATTTCGCGGCCGGTGCTGTATTTATTGTTCAACGGAACTGCAATTTTCGGAGTTCATTTAATCGCACCCGCTTCCATTCGGCAACCGTGCGCTCAAGATTTCAGCAAAAAAGTTTCTTTAAACGGGAGAGATCCTCTGTGCGGTTTGATAATTTACTGCACGGCAACCAAGTCTCGAGACGTTTTAATCTGTCGTAAACATGTCAAAGGAGCTGATAGCAGAGTCTTAAGAAGGAGAGACTTGATAAACAGTGTAGAAAGTAGTTTTACCGTATACATGTCTCCTTGCGGGGATATTTCTTTCTACTTTTTGGTGGGAAACACGATTTTTTCAGAATTTTCTAGATTAACTCTTTAGAAATGTCTCTGGAGAATTTTAAGTTAAAATTCTTATTATATAATTTTGAAGCTGTTGGCTACTACAGGTTCCAAGATGTTCTTCTCGAAACAACATTTTCGCAGCTGATTCACAATATTCGGAAGAATATACTGAGCCAATCATCTTGGAATTTTAACAGTCCATTAGAAGGGTACATAAAATATTTGTAACATTTAATCAGACTATATTTTTCATTGGGACAATCTCTAAGAGAAAACAGAACTATACTGTGCGTACAAGACCGCACGATCAAAGCAAAAACACCCTCGAGTTTACTCGAATAGCATTTCACCTCGGAGCGTGACGAATCAGACTCATTCGCTGCCCAGAAGTTCTATTCCCTTGAATAAGGAGACACTTCATATGTACGATTAAGTTAATTAAGGGGGTAGAGGCCCCACGTGACCATGGTATTTTTCATTGTGACCAACCCCCGCGCGAAAAACCAATTTGGCAACAGTGATGAACATACATCTGTATGAATCTAACGCTTCAATTTCGCTATAATTACAGGTTTTTTTCTTTTAATCAATATCTTCATTGCTATTAACGCATCCGAGTGGCTTCATGCCCTTTACACTTTTGTTGTTATGAAACTACGCTGATAATTCTCCTGACAAAGCGCCATCTCGTCCAAGTAGCTGAACTAAAATTGCTTCTACTCACCCTTCATGAAGGGAATCTGGGAAACAATTGAATGCGATCACGGGAACACACCTCACATCCTCATACGATTTTATATTGAGCTGAGTGAGGGCTCATTTGAAAGAGGAAGGTTAAACGAAGCGCGCGTGGGTCCCTAAATTAGCAGGAAAAATCTTTTTGTGATCGAAAAATACATTAGAATATCCGGAATTTTTCTTCATTTGTTTTCCCTACTTTGGACACTCACATTACTGGATATAAACATAATGCAACTGAAGTTGGACCCACGCGCGCTTCATTTAACCTTCCTCTTCCAAATGAGCCCTCACTCAGCTCAATATATAATCGTATGAGGATGTGAGGTGTGTTCCCGTAAACCCCTGTTTTCACTTGTTTTCTAGTAATATTCTGGTTAGATTCTAGTAATGTCACGTGGGTACTCTACCCCCTTAAATACAATGAAATGAAATAATCTTAATATAAAACTCAAGAATGCGAAATATAATTTTTCCTGAAAAAGTTTTTGTGAATATTTCTGATGCAATAAGAATTTTCGCCCTCAAACGTGTGCTTACAGAAGACTAAATGTTGAAATTCATATCTTGTGCAAATTTTGAGGTTCTACCCCAGTTTTCAGCTCATAAAAATGTTAATGGTACGGGGCCGATTAAGGATGATACTGCAATTGACCTATTTGCAGCGGCTAGAACACTCGAAATAAATTAGCTGGCAATTGAAATCGTTCGAAAATGATCGCGCGCGCTTTGAAAACGCGACGTCGCGCATCGGTACAAACCGCGCTAGTGTAACTGCTGTAAATACGATATCCGTGTATTATTGTAGGCAGCACGACGGCATTAAATGAACACAGTAACGGGTATTACAATTTCTAATGCGAAGCCCATATTAAAGCGGGTTATTAAAGTTAGGTTATGCGAACGGTATCATTATCGAATTTTCAAAACCGTTCTTGCATAATCTACGCGTTGTAGTACAGATATAGATGGATTTTACAACAGTGCCGGGCTAAATGCAAATTGTTTATTAGGCTGACGTGGCAATTCTACGGCCCGGCCCTCTCCATTTCGTGTGCTCGATTCAATGAAACCGGAAACAATCGATGTTGTTGCGTTAGCCCCGGCCCCGAAATATATAGTCCCGTATCACATGATCTTTCCCGGCAATTTTCACTCGCGTCGTAACATAATAACGACGGGGCATAGATCAACGGGAAGCGTTGCTCTTTTTCGTTGCGCTCGCAAAAAATAACTTTACGACGCGCCGAAAAATTTTTTACCTCGGAATAACATTGGCGCGCTCGCGCGCACACTGGTTTTTATGACCAGAAATATGAGTGGAACAAAATGCGCACATATTTCGAACCGTGCACTCTGGTTTTTACATGTACGCGCAGACACAGGCGTAGAGCCGCGCCCGTATTTGTGTATAAATCACTGAGAAAGCGAACAGAGTCAACTTGCCCCTGTACACACAAAAATATGAATTATCATGGAAAGAGTATTCAAATCAACTGGCCAGCCTTAGGACTAATTAGACGACAGATTCAAATGCTAAAACTCATATTATTCGTGTAATTCAACAAGAAATAAATGTCCACTAATTTTAAAGTTAGAAGTCTCATTCATAAATTCATCGTTCATTTTATCCTGCACTTTCGTTCATTCGAACGTCTATAAAAAGTTTCAAAAACTTTCTTCGTGACTAAAACTACTATCAATTAAAAGATTGAAGCTTCCTCTTCACAACCACACCTCAAAAATTGATATACGAGTTTTTTCTAGTCGTTTTGTCAAACTTTGAATGAGAATTGTACCGCCAACTTTACATAAGTTACACCATGGGGGATTTACACGACCAAACTTGTTCCTCATTTTTGTTCCATAAAACAGTGACAAAGAGTCGTACATCAATATTTAAGAAGCGTTGTAAAGGGGAGGCTTCAATCTTCAAATCAATGATAGATCCATTTATGAAAAAAATGGAGAAAGTGTTGGTGACCGGTAGTGCACAATTCTTCCCTAATTAGCTTGGAAAGCGGATGATTCAAATTCAGACGAGACGCGAGCAGGAACGTAGGGTTTGCTCAGAAATCGCGCGGATCCATCCGGCTGGATTTTATTCCGTTGCCGTCAGTGCCAGTAAATCAAGTCACGTGTCATTTACTCGAATACGTAATGTATCGCATAAATATACGAGCCACGCACACAGCTACGCATGGACGGACATGTGGAGGGCGCAGAATTTTTTCCCTATCTCGCTCTAACCTTCTTCCATCCCCTTCGCAATGGCCTCGTCACCCTCTGTCCAGCCGGGAAACCGCGATCCCTCATCTTTCCCTACATTTACTCGATCCGTAACGGGTGAAACGTAAACTCGTTCGTTCGCACCCCCGGACGCCACCCCCGCAACCCGTTCGACCCGTGTGTGCGCGCGTGGAAGTGTAAGAGTAGGTGTACGCGTTTTCCTGTGATGGTGCGCTTTTTTCCTTGTCTCTCGTCGCTCACGCGACATCGACCAAGATAACACAATTTTTCGTGGCTGCCACTGAAAAAAATTTTGGCTCAACTGAATGTTCCTATTCCACGGCAGAAGGCATTAACGATAACGTCATTACTGTTAAATCCTGTGTGGGACACGGCCGAAACTGTTCTGAAATTCCGAGATAACGTTCCATTGATATATCCTATACATATAGACGACGTCCACGGTCTCGTGTGACGGCAAAAAGAAACGTAACGTCAAATCGATTTGACTTTTTCTGCGAAAACACCGAGTTCAAAGCGTTCCCGTTTTTCGCCCACGCTTTTTCAGCCGAATGGTGTTTTTGGGTCTAATTTGCTTTACGCCCGTAACCAATTAACTGGCGTGCACTTTTATTTTTTCACGCAATATTCACACTGCGATATTTCGTGACGATATCACTGTGTTATTTTTGCGGATTTCAATAGTCGTATTACAATGTGAATAAAATTAGATTTTGGACGAAAGTCTGAGGACAATTGATTTAAAGCAACAGTTGAAAATGTTGTATATTGCGTCTACTTTATGTATTTCTGTTTCTTATAGTTGAAATCATTTGTAATATGATTATAATATATAGTATATTAGACAAAATACAGTATGTGATCAAATTATTAAACCACAGTGTGGTTAGTATTATTAGAGTCATACTTTTTATAATTTTCTCAAGAAGGTAGCAGTAAAAATTGTTTCACATATATTTTAAAGTAAAAAAGTAAATGTATGGACGAATTAAAATGTCCATAAGTTTCGTATATCTGGGGAAAAGTTGCATAGAATATTTCAATCGAAAGATAATAGTCTTTTATTGGAACGATAACTTGATAAAAATTGTTTCATTTCTCTTGAAAGGGAAAGTATCAAAATTATATTACACGCATTCTTCCAAACGGTAAATACTGTATTTACGAAAAACACAATTTCCGAATAATCCAAATAATCCCATTGAAAATATAATCTGTTGGAAACTCTTTATTAAATTTTCTAAAAAAGAAGATCGTAAAAATTCGATTGTATATACTTCGCAGGGAAATAGTAAATACTGTATTTACCAGCTGAAACGTCCATAATTCCAGATATCTCGAGAGAATAAGTAGAATCGGGAACGGAGACTGATTTATTGGAAACATTTAATTCAACTCTCGTACTTTAGAAGCACCGGCAACTCGATAGAATTCATCAAGAGGAATATCGTGAAACAGCTGTCACCCAAACCCGTCATATTAAAAGGACGAGGAGACGCCTATTCAGATGGAGTCGGATCCTTTCGTGGTTAGAGGATTTCGAGCAGCAGATCGGGCCGAAGGAAAAATGAGATACGATGGAGCAGCTAAGCGTGAAATAGTCCTCGGTTACTCTATACAAGGTTTCCGTACCGCGAACTTGGAATATTATCTTCCCTCGGATCTAGGCAAACGATTTTACACTTTTCCACGTCAAAAGTATTCTTCGCTGTTCTGCCGTCGAATATTCGAACATTTGTCCCGTCGATTTTCCTTGAATTTTCGATACCGATACCGTCGTGGTTCTCCAATTTCCTTGCAGAATCCGAAATAGTTGATGCTAGAACTACTGGGTTGAATCGTTCTGCTTCAGTCTATTTTGTAATTACCGAAAATGTAAAATTGCTTCAATCCTTCAACGACGGTGTTCAGCTATTTCTTTCTACTATGAATTGTAGACTTATGTGTAATCCACAGTTGCTGCTAAGACGTTCAATGGATGTTAATCAACATCACATTTGTTCTCTAATACTTGTATCATTCATCATTTACTTATAATTCGCCACATTAGTCGTTTGTGTCTTGCAATAAATAAATTTACTTCCCTTAAAGCGAAGTGGATGAAAATAATGCACGAACGCGAAGGAAACTGAGACCGTGTAATTGATTATGAATTAGAACAGCCAATGGATAAAGAACATAAGGATGAGCATAGAAAAAGTGCGGGTTAGATATTGAAGCGCACACGTGCTATCATTTCAGCTGCGAGAGTATAGGAAAAACGCAACCTAGTTACTTTGGCGTTCACGAGGTAGTAATTAGGCAACCGATAGAACACCGGTTTCGTAGGCGAAACGGCGAGCGAACGAAATTATGCAGCAGCGCGAAAGTGGAAATGAAGGAGCGCGGAGAAGGGAAGGGGGTTGTGGAAAAAGTGAAGAAATGAGAAAAGTAAGAATCCGGTAATTGAACTCTGTGCCAAGTGCCGCGGGGATAGATTCGAAAATGAGTGGATCCGGGGAACTGATGCGGCTTCCGAGGATCTTGCGATGGTAGAAGCAGAAACAGAGGGAGAGAGAGCGCGCGGGTCTTGATCTGATGCGGCGTCGATGGCGGTGTGATTTGCTTCTAGTGGTAGAAGAGGCCTCGACTGTTTCGGCTTCGAGCCGAAAAAAGGATGGCCGCCGTGAAAGAAAGAAGGGGTCGAAGGTACGAGGGTTTTCTCGAAGGCGCGAGGAGGCAAGAACAGGGGCAACAACGGAAATAGAGGCGTAGGAGGCTTTGCCGTCCCGCCTCGTCTTGATCAATACAGCTACGGCCTACTACTATAGGTAACGTTTCGCTGCCTGCCTGCCTCCTGCCTTGCTTGTACTTGCTTGCCTCCCCCAAGCCCTCCCTTCTGGCTCACTACTATAGATCTGTCTCTTATTCGAACCAACACGCTCCATCCCATACCGCGGCTGTTCCATCTCGTTCCGTCTTCCGTTACCCTACACAGATCAGGGAGGAGATGTACGCAGCAGCAACCTACCTCACGGGACATCAACGGCCGAAAGAACATCTCTCTTTCCCTTCCGAATGCACCCCAGTTTTCGTGTTAAAGAGGAGAGCATCTGATGCTTTAGCCCAGAAATAAGCGGTCTGCGTGCCCGCCTGCGCCAACGCTTATGAACGATCACGCTCCCGATGCTAAACCTTCGGGGACGACGCCCGGTCCTCGCTTCCTTTCTACATAATCCACGGTGTATAATGTTACTACAGTCCCTGCCCAAAATATTAGGGTCACAATTTCTGACGTGTTTCATGGTTTTAGTGAACTCAAAAGCCCTGAACGGAATTCTGATTACTTGATTACTATCACTACTTAATTTTATTAATCATTCAGGTATTACATTCCCGACACGGTTCCATTGAAAACGTTTGAAGTTTATATCAAAATTAAATTTTTGTATATTTGGCAAAATCATTCCAACATAATAGATACGATAAAACTTGTTCGAATTGTGCCATTTGGTCTCGTTCTAATCAAAAGTACAACTAATATGTCCGTAAAAGTTTTACAATCAAATAAGTAGGACCAACGAAGTTTTGTCATTATATTGCCTCAGCTCTCAAGAGTTACATCTTATACTAGGAATACATTTTTCGCTAATATTATGAATACCTCTTTCACGCATATCGAGTCATTATTGTATTCTCAGCTTCTAGAAAGTAAATAATAATCGAACTGTTTTGAATGATCTGACGTTTCGTCATAAATGTTGGAGTATTTGTCAGGGACAGTAAGTATAGTGCCCAGACGCCGCGCCGTCTCCGGAGAGTAAAACTTCCTGATTACGACGTTTGGCAATCGAAGAACGATAAAACCAGTTGTTCTCCGTAATGAGAACGATTCCTGTTATACGCTATCTGCATCATCGTTCGAGCTCCATATATACACAAGAGCGTAATTGATATCTTGTAATTTCAACGACTGCGATCATGTTTACGATGTCCATTTACATGTTTACATATTTGCGGTAGCAGAGCATGGACGTGCTCGCTCACCGAGGATAACGCAACTATCTGGAATTACGTGTACAAACTATTCCTTATGGACATGCTGATTAAATGTAATATACTCTTTCGCTTACATAAACGTCGATGATTTAATCGTCCGCGTTAATTTGGTTACTGTGACAATTATACGACCGTGTTTGTTGTATGGAAGGTTATCTTGGATCGCAAGCTTTGTATAACCTAGTTGCGTTCTGAAATACGTGGATATTCTCTCTTAATATTAGCCATAGTAATTAGCCCAATATAATCACAAAGTAATCAACGAAATTTATTTTATGAATATATTATATGCAATAATGAAGAATAATTTGTTATTTTGCTTTCTTCCTTCTGAAGACTTTAACAGACAAATTATTCATATTCTTAATTTTTACCAATAAACATCGTTTAATAGTAAAGATTTACATGCTACAGTACATATTCACTAAATAACAAATATTCTCTATTCTCTATGTTTAGAATACAATATTATAAAACTAGACATTTTTTTGATATTCGATACTTAACGTCCAACTTTATGTTTCTACATGATTTTTCACATCATGTTTAAATCATTTTTACATCACTTATTTGCAATCTGGTGCATATCCTGATATCGAAAACTTGGCAAGAAGGGAGCGATCCATAAATAAATTCGTGAGAAACGCGTCGGTATAAAAGGCCAATTAATTCCTTTTGTTTAACTAACGAGGGATGCTCAGCGGCGCAAAATTAACTTAACCGAAGCGCGAACGCAAACACGAGCCGCCTATTTCGTTTGCCTCTGGGTTCCGCGATGTAGCGTTCGGAATACGAGAAGACGCGAGGGCCGTTCATCCGTGTAAGCTAAGTTTCTGGTAACTGCGCCTTCGGCGGGGATGGTATTCGCCGATGGATGGGCTCATAAGAGATTCAAGAGCGGCTCGTCGCGAACGATAGAGTTTTCTCGAAAGTCGGGGGTAGCGGTAGGAATGGCTGAATCGCCGGCGTTGCTCGCGTGCCTCGACTGACAGACGGCCGTAGCCAGTCGCACGCCACAAAAATTAACAGTTAAACAATGGAATCCTGTTATATAGGCGTTAATCAGAAACTGAGGTAGAAATAATTAGGGAAGCAAGTTACCGTGCGCAGCCGGTTCAACTCTCTCTTTCTCTCACTTTCCATCGCGGTCTCCATCGTTCTCAGGATTCCGCAACGAACGCCACCCTCGTTCATCCTTAACCAACCCCTCCATCCTAACCGGTTACAGCAACGGGCAGACATGAAAGGAGCGGTCGTGCTTTCCCAGACACTCTATACCACCCCCGTTCGTACCCCTCTACCAACCCCCTACACCCCTCGCTAACCCCCACCTCCGACAACCCCCTTTCTACCCCCGTCTTCACACTACGTTTCTCGCACGTGAGATTCCCGCCACTGTTACACGGCGGTTGCTGACTCTTTATGGTCTTTTAATTAGAACCACTTTACAGAACGAGGACAGGAAAGGTTAGGAATGTCGCTTGGAAAGTTCTTTAATTTGCCCGATAAATCAGCGGACGGTTTTCTGGCACGACGGGGAAACATTTATCTCACATGCGGCGCGCGTCACGAGCTTTCTAGACCAATCACACTCCCGTCGTATAATTTCGTCGCTCGCGGCGTGCCGCGTCTTTACTCCCGTCTCTACCCTGTTTCTTGCGCCGTTTCAATTGAGACGGAGATTGAACTCGACGGTAAATTACCGCCTTATCACTTAGTCGGCACCCAGGACGCGACCGTTCCATCGTCGCCCGTCGTCAAACCGAGATTCTTTCGACAACTTTGCATTTCTATCGACACACTTCCGCACGCTCTTCAGGATCCTCCATAGCTTCATCCGTCATTTTACACTTTCGTTCGACCAAGTATTTGCCACTTATCTTATAACATGTTGAGAACTGTTCGCTGCTTTATTTATCAATTTTTCAAAACATATTTTTGAAGACAATTCTTGTAGATTGCTCAATTTTCTGACAACATCTTGTTGCTCCAAATAACTAATTTATTTGCTTTTAATTCTTAAATTCACGAGACTGCGTGTTCCAAAAAATAAATCACCGCAGTGCCGCGATCGTTGCACAAGACGAGACCGAAAATGCGTGCAGAAATCGAGGTTCTAACAACTCCTAGGGGGAATCGCTGGGTACGCAACGTGCGAGAATTCCGTGCAATTAGCGAGGTTCTACCTTACATGAGAATTAAAAATGATATTCGTACCCGTCCAGAAGGGAAACGAACGCATCCGATCGTTTAGCGTTCGGAGGATCCGTAATGTATGGGTTCGTGTCCCGAAAGTTAATCTCAATTAACACTCGTAAATCGCGGTTATACGGCCGCAACTTCGCAATGGGAATCCCTTTCGAAAGAGAGCACAAGTTTCCCTCGATAAAGGTTTTGATTAAAGTGCCTCGCGTGTAAGGAAGTTCCATACACCGGGTATCCATATGTTTCGAACTTAATCTAACTCGAGCGAGCCCGAAAGCTCCGGAACTTTTTTCCGCGATATGTGATCACGGCCGTTGTTCTCTTTCAGTGGAGTCTCGCCGGGCCATAAATTTTTCGCGTCTACTCGTAAGCCGTGGCTGACCGCAAAATAATATGCGGCGGGGTCGGCCCTCATGTTTGGCTGATCGGCGGCTGATTACACGTGTTCCACGCCAATGGTAGGAGGGCATGATAAAGCTGGCGGACGGCTGGGGCAGAAGGCCAGACACAGCCTCAATCACCGCAACCTGCTGGTCAGCCTAATCCGCCATGGTGGCCACCCATTCAAAATCAATAGATAATTTTAGCCCTCTACACCAGAACGTGTATGCACGGTGACGCACGTACGTTGTAAAGGGAGGCCCAATAATCCTCAGCCTTCACTCACCAGTCTCTCCTATAAATCCGTAACCCGTGAGTTAGCTCTCCAACTTCAAAAATCTCCAAGTAAAATCGACCAAACCCCCCACCCCCATTCGTATCCCATATATAATGAGTGCTCCAGTAGCAACGCTTCTGGTTTTTTCGCCGCTAGCAATGACGTACCATTCGCTTGCCAGTGTTAGGGATGCAAATGATTTATTGCCGCGGCGGTGAACGAACTTGATAACCACCGCGATAAACCGCGGTTAATCAATTAGGAAAGGAGTGTGATGTATTGTACCCTGGTACCGGGTAAACGAATTCTCTTGTGATAAATTGAGGCGTTCGAGAGGCTAGTTTAGAAGCAGTTGCAATTTTTTAATGATAATCATCGACAGTTGCATTGGGTAGATCATATTTATGAACGTGAAAAGAGTAACCATAATATTTTGACTGGTGACGATATAAATGGCTCTGAAAATTTATCGGTCTGTTTGTGTTGTCATCAAGTGTACACTACTACGATTCAGGTGATGAATCCTTGTCGGAGTATGCGTTATCATTGGCCATACCAGGTGGGCAGGTGCTTTTCCCAGCTTGGAAAATAATTCAGCAGAGATCACATTGCAAACATTTACAGTCACAATAAAGTACAAAAAATAGAGTTAATTATCAAGTATCTACAAGACACAGAAATATCGTAGATCTACATGATCTGTTTCAGGTAAGATTGACTAAAATATTGTAGAAAGATTCAACGCAGTCCGGCTGAGGAGATCCGATTAACGCAACAGAGATCACAGAGCGCAGCTGAAAAGTCGCAGAAGCAAGGAAACGATGAATACCATTACAGGAGGTAAATATCAATTAAGCCGGAGTAGGTTTAGAACAAGGGTAGACCGCTGCGCAAAGATGAGACAGAGACCAAAGGTTATCGGACACCCTGTACACGGCATCATGCGATTCAGAGAGGCAACGGCGTGTGGGTAGAAACCGTACTACGTGTTTTGCTCACATCACCGAGGCATTAAGGCGCGTTTTGCCCTTCCGTACAGGGAACTAAGTTCGTCTGTCCCCCTCAGTCTCCTCTTTGCGTCCTGCCGACGGCGACGTTCGCCCCTACACGGTGGCATGAATATTCAGGACCTGCGCCTCGTTCAATATGAATGCCGTTGATCTTGGCGAGCCGCTTCTCGTTCCGTTTGCGTTAACGCATACCCTTAAAGAGGCGGATGGTCGCGCGGTTTGTTCCCAGATAAATAGCATTCAGAACGAAGGATATTGCCGGGTGTGTCTGTCTCGGTAACCCGATGAAGCTCCTTCTGATTGCGAGAGTAGGGTCTCGTTCCGACGAGAAGAGACCCTACCGCCATACCTTGCCAGATCCTATAGAAACGCGCGAACATGTTTATTTTCGCCCATCAGTATGCGGACTTCCTTAAAGAATCCACGTTGGAATATTCAGCGCGCGACCCCATCCGCGCGTCATTCGACTAAATTCATTCCCCTCTAACGCAGAGAGCATGCGATTCACGTGTACATCATCCGAGCAGTAGCAGCCGCCTTGTATATATAGGGCAGAGCGACTACGTGACGAAGATGAGAAAGAATTGTTATCTATGGTTCCATTGCCAGAGTAATGTGGACGGAGAAGCGAAACGAAGGAGAGAGGAGAAAAAGACAGGGAAATTAATGAGGACTTGACGATAAGAGGCCGCGCGGGAGCATCCATTCACTCTTATCCTTTTATAGTCGCGCGGAAGTCTGCATTCCGTGGCGAGGGAGGGTTCAACGACACCCAGCACGTGCCACAAATTCAATTTGCTGATTCCTGACGGAACGGAGAGCTCCGACTTCCGTCCGGCGTGTCTCCCGGAACGACGATAAAAGCGATTGTGTCTCATTATCGTCGTACACATACCAATTTCATTTATCAGCGTAGCCGCGGAAACCTTTGACGGCATGCTGGTCGTTCGAGGTATCCTTCCTAGGCTCTCTTCGCGAGTTTCTATAGGTTATTCGAATAAATTGAGCGATATTGAACGCGAGACACTCAGGAATGATATGTGCGCCAGTCGTCACGGCGAACCCGTGGTCGAAGGGTTGGGCTGAACGATGGAAGCTTTCATCGACAAGCAGAGAGGACAAGGAGACAGGACATCCGGGCAAGATCCGACGCGAACGGGAAAAAGAGACGGCCGATGCGAAAGAGAGTCGATCCAGGAGGAGGGAAAGAGAACCATCGCGGAATGCAAGAGATGCAGAAAGGAAAAAGGGGTGTGGGGGTGGCAAGCAGTGTGCTTTGAGAGTGGACCCCCGCGCTGAAAGTTCAATCAAGCTAAACAACATTTCTGTCCGGTCGCTCGCCAAAAAGCGGACTACCGCGCACGGCCGACCGACTGCGGCAGGCCAGGGCTGGCTGGCCAGCCAACCTTTCCCGACATCGGTCTGGCCTCAAACCAACTTCAAACGCGTATGAAATCGCGCTATCGTGTTGGCGAGTAGGGCGTGGCCGGATCCGTGGGGCCGTGCAGGATCTGTGGCTTTCCAGGTAGCAATCAGGTTCGAAAAACTGTTGCTACATGGCGCGAAAACCATGGTCTGCGTTCCGGTAAAGATACTACAGTCGGCTCGGAAAGTATTACCGTTACGAGTCAGCTCGTTCCAATTAACTTCACGCCATCCATTCAACACCTTGCCACGTTGCGTCTGATAGATAAAAATAGAAGAATTAGCGTCTTCGTCAATTAAAAAAAACCATGCACGGCTATCGAAAATAGATGGTCAAGTAGGAAAAGTTGAATTTTTAAATATTCCGATAAATAAGTTCCCATAATTGTTCTTCAGTACGTTGTTGATTTTATCTCAGAATTGGAACAAATGCATTGCTGCAACTAATAAGTTAACGATCTCGACTGGTAGAGAAATGGATGTAAGTTTGTTGTATGAGTATATAAACAAACTTGTGGAGTTTTCCGAAAAATGTTCTATGGAGAAATGAAGACAAATTTGAAATGGTTAATAATAATAATAATAAATGGTAATATGTATGAAAATTTAATATTCAATAATGTCTACTAAAATATAGAAAAAAGTTCATGAAGTATTAACGTATACGTTAAGTGATATAGCCTACTGTGTACACATTAAAGATCTTAAGAATACTGTTACGTTCTCTTCGAATTATGAAGACTGTTAACAGGGGAAAAATATATTGATTTAACTTCTGTTACTTATAATTGATTTCAAAAATGTATTTAGAAAGTGCCTTGCATCAAGGCCTGCAGTCCAGTTATAATTAATAGTAGGTCATATTATATTAGATCACATCAAATGCAGAAACAGCAAACATTACGCAATCCTGAAGGCAAGTCTACATACGTCGTCCGGATTTACTGATCTCAATGATTCATGTCAACTTCTCGTTACAGAGACACGAGTGATGCTCGGAGATTACCGATTTTGACAAGCAACCGTCGTGGTGGTAAGACAAGACACGTTGATATACGAGTAGACCATGTCCTAGCCCTATACAGGATTGTACATTGCAAGCCTGAAGGACGATACCCGAACGGACGCCAGATTGATCGGAGTCAAGGCTGGTTATGCTGGTGGTACGAGCAAGGGAGAGGAAGAGAAGGGCTTATGGGTAACTGGGGTCATCGGCCGGATTCAATTCTATACGACGTTCGCTTTATTTCATCTTTTTCTAAAGAATCCATATGGAAATTCCAATTCTTCGTTTCATCAGAAAACAGAAAAAATTCAATTTTACATAGACGTTCGCGATAAACCGTTCAAGTGAAATCCATGCGATTTACAAACAAAAATTTACCGATAAAATTTTCAGCATGTGTATAACTAACATAAATCAACTATTTTAAAGTGTCAGTCTGGCTCAAATAACAGAGAATTGAAAAGTGCCATTTCTATTATTTCTCAAAATTTTGTATGCGCGTCGTTTAGTAACTCGTTGCTTTCAATTGCTAAAAAAAATCAAATCGTTTGGTCCAATTTTGAGAAAATTAAATTGCGGACCACTTCTACGAATGTAGGCGTGCAATAAATATTATTATTTCTGCACGAAATTTGTGAGGTTGCATTCTTTTGCCGCATCATGCGTAGCGAGCGCGATGCTTGGACGAATCGTCATCTGTCGGGAGTTGTCGCGTCTCATCGTTAATTCTACGCGGGAACTGTGTTTCTATCTAGACGCGTAGCGTAGCGTCTATCAGTTATAATTATAATTCATTATATTTACTTATATTTTTCTTTGTTCTACTTAAAATAAAAAACTGTGCCCCGATGGCATTACAAATAAGCAGTTATTAATTATTATTTCTATATAACCTCAAAAAGGGAATATTCCAACAAAATTAGTATACAAGAAAAAGTTCTAACTCACCTAGCCATAAAGTAAATCGTAGTATATGGTTAAATAGATGATCTAATTTCAGTTTTGCACAGAATGGCAGAGTAAACGAAGAAATGGCAGTGAGTGAGTACAGTGCTCTCCGTGAAATCAAGATAGCCGGTTATTATATAAGGAGCAGACGAATGACCATTAGGAATAACGCGTTGCTAATCCGTGTAACGTAACGTAGCGAGCGTGGGCGTCATTCTGAATAATGAAGTCAAAGGCGTATGCGTGCCTGGGAATATCTTTTTACCGCATTAAAACGTTCCGCACGAATGTCGTGTTTTGCCGGGGAACAAATAGGTGGTCTGATACCGTTTATTTGAGAGCGACGTGGTAGGTGGAAAAGTTTGAAAGTGGAATTGAAAGCAAAGCTATGCGGCACGTGAACCACGTTCGCCACTTCCAGGCCGCTTACCGTCGGATTCGTGAGCGGCCGCTTTTTTTAAAATAACAATTCGTTTCCGGTAAATCAGCGGACGGCGTCGTGCAATTTCTTTTGCGGCACGAAAAAACCGCCGCGCCGGTGGTCTCGAGCCGATATAGAGTTATCATACAAAACGGAGTTATTACATATTTCCTCTATTAACATAAACACAATCCTCATGGCGGCGAAAAGAAACGAGTAAAATGAACGAGCACATTTCGTTTTTCTTTTATCCTGGCGAATCTACCTGCCTTTCCTTCTCGTTTTATCTTGAATAAAAGTGGTACCAGAACCCCTCTTTCTCTCTTTCTCTGCTCTCCTCTCCTCTCTGCCTCTTCGCTCCTATCTCTCTCTCTCCTTTTCTGTCGCAAGCGATTCTTCTCTATCCCGGTCCAAAGCTTTATTTTATTTCCTCCATTGTTTCCACTCCTCGTGGGTACAACCCGCACGTAGTCCTCCTCATTTTCCACTCACACGAGCCGGAGCTTACCAACACGCGTCGAAACGCCTAGAACCGACCTATACATTCATCCTGCGCACACACGTACGGCTCACATTCAGATCCCCTTTTCTCAGTTGGTTCCTGGTCCCTAAACGTTGGTATTATTTTGCTCGGCGGCCCCTTTTGTTTCGGTCCAGCCTATTGAACTGTAGGTGAGATAATACGCCTCACAGACCGTTGCGCCCGACATGTTGCTTCAAAACAAACCCGCATTCTCACTTTCCAATAATCCCCCTGCACAGTTTTATCCCCCCGAGCATCTTACGTTCTTCGTCGTGCCAAATTCCACTTTTCCTCGGCCGAGCGCATTAAATTCAATCGACACGTACTTTACGCTTCATATGAAATAATCGGAGAAAGGTTCGGCCGCTTCAACAGTTTACCACCCCCGCGCAGTACTAGGTCGAATAAATCGGGGATCGAGCTCAGAGGAAGGAGATGTTCTATCCGCGAAACTAGTTCAGTGCGGCTGAGCAGTCTGTTATTGGTATTTTAGGAACCACCGTGTTTCAATACCACACTTTTGTTTTCGCCGAAACCCATCAATTCGCTTCTTCCTCCTCGATTAATAAATGAGATAGACTTACACAGACAAGTGATAGGTGTACAAATTAATCTTTTTTTTAATTGAATTGATTCTAATGCAAAACTAAAAATATTCTACATCAATCGCTAGGAACAGGAACCAAGTAAAAATTTCTTCGAATCATTAAAAGTTGCAATTAGCTTTAAACAATACACCGATAGTCTTAAATGCCTCTAATCTCCCCACTCGTTCAAATTACACCTACCCACGTCTGTCACAAATTCGTAAAATCCAATGGTATTTTTTAAATTCATCTCAATGGTATTTTCATAAAATTTGTAATAACGTGCTGAGTTTAGTAACGAGTGAGACCACGACCGTTGTGGCTGAATTGGATATCAAGTCAGATGTGCATCTGTTCAAGATCGACTTATCGCGCGCCAAGGGGGTATCAAACGCAGCTGAACCTGCCTGACCTCATTATATTCATTTGTTCCCGACACTTTGGAACACGAGACCCATCTCGCACGCTTGAAACCGATTGTAAAGCCGCGTAGCTCGAGTATCGAGGAGTCAGTTGGAAGAGCAATTTCCGGGTCGAAGTAGCGCCGGTATTAGCAAACCGCGAGCTTATGTATCTCGGAGTAAACTCTGAACTGCAGGGCATCCAGGATAATATTATGCCGTGCTGACATCTTTGGTGTTAGCCGGAGAGTCCGTAACCTAACACCGGAGCTACGGACTAACCCGTGCCTTCCTTTACTTGACTAACCCTTCTCCTATACAGGCGGAGCCAAGCAACGTCGATAGCGAAAGCCCGAGATCCTGCGGTCACCCTTTACAGGAAAGGCCAAAGGAGTAGTGAGCCGCTTGCTCTCGCTGGAAAGAAAGAGAGGATGGCAAAGGGAGCAAGGGAGAGAGAAAGCCAACGCGAGTAACAGAGAAGGAGGGAGGTAGAGAGAGCCTAACCTTTCCATGGTAGACTAGCGAAGCCGACTGACCGAACACCACGCCTTACCAGCTTCTGCACCCGCGTTACGGGGCTTTCAAATTAAGGCACAATTTCGTTCAAGAAGCCACGATCCGAATTAACGAGACGAGCCGGGATGAACGCACCACCGAGCCCCGTGCATTTTGGTAAACGGTCCGAACGGATACACCATCTCCTTTCCGCAACTGATGAAATGGCAGCAAGCATTACCGATACCTCAGAAATATTGCAGTACGTATGTAGTACTTTGTTGTATAGATCCTATTGGCGCAAAGCTAGCCCTTTTGTGGTTGTTGAAGAGTTATGTGCTCGTAGAGCAAACTGGGACAACGTGAAGCAATGGAGCTTGTCTTTATCGGTGACGCACGCGGACTTCTTCGAATTCAGCTTGATTTGTAATAAGCAGTGTCCGATTTTGGAGCGGATTCCCGTGCCAAACGCATTTCCGAAGGCAATGACGTGTTAACTCGTGATCGAGTGACAGGTCCTGAGGATTTGAAATGATCTGGTCTTTCTTGGATCTTTTTGTCGTATTTTATACGGTTTATACATTTATAATGTCCTTTTACTTAAAGAACAATGTTCAAAAGTAGCAAACTTCAACGCTTACTAAGGGCAAATACTTCTGACATTTAATCCACTACTCTGTCTGATCAATGCTGACCGTTTCTACTTAGACCACTCGGTAATCACTGATCTCGTAACAGTTTTGATTCCGCCAATTGTACTATCTTATAATTATCAATTTATATGTGACTGTTATAGAAAATACCCTTCTCATTGACAATATTTATATTCGTGTAACTAAAAATAATTGTTAATGGCTACCATGCGTGATCAGTTAATTTCGCGTGTATTTTTCATATTATGTGATCAATTTTTTGGCGTTTCTCATACAGATTATAGAAATTATAAATGCGTAAAGCGTTCATAGATGAGTATCGCTGCATAGTTGTTGCAGTTCGAAACAATACCTCAAAATGCCTTGCGAAGTCTATAAAAATGTTCGCAGAGGGACAATGAGAGCATACGCGAGTTATAAATCCTTAAGCAGATAAACGAAACCAGTTCTAGTTTACTAGCTGACATTAAAATAAGAACATTAAAATGGTTATGACCTGGGAAGAAAATCGGTTGGAACGATCGTTAACATAAATCTCTTTTATTTTTGTATTGTTGAATTATCCCGTATTGTTGCGTTCCGGCTTTATGACATACTTTCCGCGTACAATGTGCGGTGTGTAAATTGTCTTCCTCCTTTCCACCTAACTTCTACTTCCTGCTCCTTCGTTCTATTTTTTCAAACATTGTACAGCATTGTATAGTATTACAAAAAAGAAAATGATGTTACCGTTAATTTACTAAATATTTAAGAATGTAAAATACCATAACCTTTATTGCAGAAAATATATATGCAACAAACTGAATTTACGTGCAGTTAAATGCAATTTAAAAAGTTAATTAACAATATAATGGAATGAAAAACTGCTAACTTATTAGTTGCACCACCATCCAAATATGGAAGATAAATTGTTATTTCGGGTATCGTTCCTACAATTTTTTATTCGGTGAGAACACGTTCGCCGATCAGGACGATATTAGAAACTTTGATAAATGCCTGCGGGGGCTCGCGAACGTTATTTCTAAAACATATTACATGACTCCTGCCGTACAACGTATTACTCTTTATATCTTCCATTTCGCGTGACAGGCTCCCCAGAGAAGGATAATTTTTCAGAGGAGCTTTTTTTAAATAACAGCCGAGGTAAAAATTCGACTAGAAAAAATGCGATGGAAACACACGCGGCGTCCCTATAAGGACTCAGCTGCGATACTACATTTATCATATAAAGGGCTCCAGTGAACTGTAAAATACTGAGCACGCATTCAGCCTCTATTCCCGAGAGATTTCCCGGGAATAGTTTGCCCAAGTTCCCTACCTCCTGTATAAATAATAATGCCCGAGGAAAACGAAAATTCAATGACTTCCCCAGTCCTATCGACGATCGTTAATATCGCTGGCACAAAGAGTCGGAATCAGGCCTGTCTGATGGAAAATCATCGCGCGTATTTTTCCGACGATGAAAAATAAAAAATGAGCGAGGGGAGAAAAAGGAAGAAAAAATACGGTATGCATGAGAACGCAGGGTCCGCGTATTTCTAACCCCATTTTGAGACGCTCGTTGAATTTATCGCTGCAACATAAATACCAGCCGTACTTCGCATACCGCGTGTAAGAGGTTCCTATATGTGTGAAGACATATCGGAGCGTGGCCATTTAAAGATGAAAGATCTCTTGCCAACATTACGCGTGTAATATACTGCGCGACGATGTACGTAGCCTGGCCTTAACGTTATTAAATTTTCGACCGACGTCGCCGCGCTGTGTTCCAAATTTTATATTCATCGAATCATCGTCGCGTAGCTCCGTGTACCCGCTCGCTGTCGAGAACATTACGCTTACGTCATATTGCATACTCAGTGGTTGAAAGTGAATCGACGCTGTGGCCGACGGTTTTTTCCAATTTGATTTCAATTAACCTTCGCTTACGATCCATCGGTTTACGGCTCGTACCGATCCGCTGTGAACGCTTTATCGTACCTGTGCTTTTTAAAACGAGTAGCATTTATTAGATTCACAAATTGAACGCAGTTACATCATGTGGAGTTATTTTTTTTTACGAGATTTTATCAACTAATATTCTAAAGATTATTGGTTTCATGTATTTACAACATGTAGAATTTTTACAAATTTTATATATGAACATTTTACAGAATTTTTATTAAACGATATTCATTGGATTGCGAATATAATGCACATGCAACGTGTAGAATTTTTAAAATTTAAGACATCATCATAGTTCATAAGGTTCTTTATTCTTAAAGTCTAATAAATTCTTCAAATTGTTGGATAAAAGTCTGTCATATATTTGGATACATATCTTCAATCCATTTGTTAATGCTCACTGTAATTTTTATATTTATACGTTCGTTTGTTGTATTGATTTTATAAACACATTTAGTGTAAATCTTATGCCTGGAATTATATTTAATATTTACTGATTAGATTGATGACCTAACATCTCATATTAGTATCAACAAACAATATAATACTTAAATCATTATAACAAGAGTATAGCTCGAAGTCTCCTGGTATTACAATAAATCTACATAACATTAACGCATATTGAAAACAGGTTAGCCGGTCGATTAATTGAAAATCGTTTCCAATAGAAACTACTGACCAGCAATATAAATATCGTCATTTGCGATCGTTGCGAGACAACAAGTACTAAAACCTCAAACACACTTCCGCGTCGAGAACTGTATTTTTCATGCTACTCATATTAACTAAACGTAAACGAACACCACCATTATATACTGTGTTTATGTGTTGGGAGCGTGAATGAGACATCGGTATGCAATGCACGACACGCTGTGCATTATAAACGATATTATTTAATCAATATCAAGTGATCAATGAATTGCATTTTTTATGTCTACCTGCGTTCAGATATGCGTGGCAGCTAGGGTGCAGATCTACCGGCATGCGAAACGCTCATGTAGTCAAATCAATTCAAATGCATTGAACTCATTCGGCTGTTTTACACGTTGCAGGCGACACGCAGGGAGGAAAACGTTCGTGTGATTCAGCTCTTATTCGTTTTGAATTGTATCTAGATGGTGATTTATGATCGGAAAGACAGCCAGTCTTCGAGTTAACCATTTCGCTGTTAGCACCGTTTGCATACAGGGTGACTTGCTTACACGCAATCACTTAGACACTTGCCCCAGTATTTCGAATTATTGTTTCGTAGTCACTTTTTCCGACTCCTCAACTTTAAATTACAAATGAAACTGTTTAATATGTTCTATAGAATTTTTTCATGCAATTGTATAAAGCGACCTTTATGCAAGATTCACTATTTACTCTTATAGTATTTTTCAGTGCAAAGGATTACTTTAATTTGTTTCTTTAATGTTATGTTCGATTTATTAAAGTTATTGAAAAAGTACATTTTTAATGCACTTCTACGTATCACAGTTGACTTAGAAACTTGTTGTTTCACATTCGAATGATTACTGCAGCACCAGGATCATTAAAATCCGCGGACAAGGCGACTAAAAATATTTGCGTTGTCTTTTTCCTGCGAGGAGGGGGTGCAGGCAATATTTATGCATTTACTCCGACATTAAGCAGGCGTGACGATATTTTTGAAAGATTTAAACGCGGCATAATGACGGCGCACACGTACGCGGTGCATTCGATAGTGTGCATAAATATTTATCAAACGTCTACAGGGGTACGTGATGTGTAACAGTCAAAAATTCATCGGCTTCTCAGCTCTCGGCGGTGTCATTTACGCGGCAGATGTAAATTTCAAGCGAGGAGATGGAACGTGCATTCCGTGCGCCGCGATTAAACACGATCCTTCGAGTAGAGAAGGGAAAAATGCCGGGAGCACGAAACTTGTAGGGTAGTTGGGAAAGTTAGTGGCTGAAGTCCCCGGAGGGACGCCCGTTGTATAATATTCGAAACAGAAAACGTAGGGGTAACGGTGGGCTATACTGTGCCGGGTGCAGAGGCTAGCCTGAATACGTCAGCATGCTCCAGCGCGCTCAGACTCGCATCAAAAATGTACGAAATGATATAATTTTCGTTTAATTAAAACTGTAATAACAGTTTTGACTGCATTCCGCCGTGGCTGGCATTAAAATATACGAGGTGTTGGCGCCGCCACCACTATGCTGCCAACATAGTCAGAGGTTGGGCGGTTGCGGCCTCGCACTTTCCCAAAAATTTTTCAGCGTGTGCGTCTGCTACCCTCGTGACTACCACCGACCACCCTCAATGTGACGTTAACAACGTTCAAGGGGAAGCCAAAATAAAATTATTTCTCGAAAACTTTCGGCTTTGCCAAAGCAACTATCAAGAGAACTGTGGAATTTAACCCAAGAGTGGTATGACGAAGTATCATACCAGGACCTTCCTGAAATTGTGCACTATTAGGTGTACAATTTTAGACTGAAAACCTCAAATGTCTTTCAAAGGAGTTATTGAGACTTCATATTTGACCTTGATAACTCTGGAAAGAGGGGTTCACTACAAATTTGTTATAGTCATCTTAAAACTCTCCTTCCATCATGTTGCATTAGCTAAAAAGATTTAGTTGATCACTGCTTGTATTTACTATACCCTTTCGTAGTACTAAAATGATGGGCTGCAGCGTAAATACCGACACGACTCTAAGTGTAAGAGTTAAATGATGGGCAACATGCTTTAATAACACTTTGTAAGACATTGTTTGCGAATAATTAACTTCTTGCCATCTCAGCAGCGGCATTCGTCCGCAAAGGATTAATGGTGTGTCTATTCTGAACTAACCCCGCAGTAGCTGAAGGATCTTCACTCTGTATTTGTTGTTGAACATAACTCCACACAAACTGCCAAACTCATCCTCTTAGATGATAGGATAGATGTATCCTGCGCAACTGGGTAATGAATTGAGAGAGCTAGTTAAATTTAAATCCAGTGGCTACTTTCGAGAATTCGTCAGATGTAATTGGATGTACAAAGTGAAAACACATGGTCCAGCAACTCGGTGTCCCTCAGAGACACTATTCATTCGTTTCGAAGCCGGCAGGCAGCATGATTGTTAAAGGATTCTTCAGTGGGTACGGAAAGTAGCGAGACTTGGTAACCAGATGTCGCGGTTTAAACCATCCCAGCAGCTGCTCCAAACATCCGTCTCGGTGCAGAACAACGGGCAAACCCCGGGTAAAAAGTCAGTCGATGGGAAGGTGGAAGAAAAAGAGCCTAGCAGAGAAGGGAAGGGAAGAGAAGAGGAGAGAAAGAGAAACACAGAAGGGCTACGGAGTCCTACCTCGAGACTTCTGCGGCCCTTTGTTCTCGTTGGTGGCGTTGTGTATATATTGTGTACGATATTTTAATTACAGTCGGCGGGTGTGGGATCTCTCTTTCATCGATTAGTACAGCTGCCAGTTCCTTTCTCGTGTTTTCAAAGAAACCTATCTTCCCGGGCATCCTGTTGTTTCGCCGGAGCACCAAAGGCACCGTGGACCGTGCAAAAATATCCGAATGAGAGTATTACTCTCTTGCAAAGTAATATCGAACGTCTATCTTGAATACGAATCATCTACCCAGGGAAATAACGTTCGATTACCGGCGGATTCTTTTTGGTTGAACAGAAAGCGGGAGAGAAAGAGAGAGAGCGACGTGGGCGGCAAGCACGTTCAATGAGATTCAGGGTTACAGACAGAACTTTGAGCAGCTCCCGTGTTCGAAGGCTACGGCTCGTCGGGACGGGGCGGCCGGGAAAGGCGACGAGAATGGAAAATAAACGTAGCTATGATGCCCCGAGTTTGAAACAATTAACATAACAAAGCGAAGGGTGCCGTGGGGCGGTCGGAAAAACAGGATACGCCGCAGCCAAGCGTCGACGAGTGAAGCGGCCGCGTTTCTCCTGAGATTTTGGCACTGTTTCTACCGGTACCGGCTACGCTGCTGGCCTATTCCAACTTGCGGTATTTGAAAACATTTCCCCCCGAACCGGCGCAAACGAATCTGACAGCAACGGCTGAAAGATTGCGCGGCGTGAAACTTTCCTCTATTATCAGCCACTTCTTACGCCGAAACGACACTCGTGATAAATATTGCCGGACATTTGCATATTCATCTCTCTCGAAATTGAGAAAATTTCGGTCAAGGATTTCTGGAGAGCGACCTAGAACGCGTAGAGCAACGGAGATTATTTTGTTTAATTAATGTCGCGTCGGTGTTTTTAGTTGTTAATAGGATTTCATGTATTTGTGACAAAGTTGTTTTTGCTCGGCTTTTCATTCAGGCTATTCGATGGTTTTACTCCTGCACTTTTGTGTGGGATCAACTACATAAACGTAAACGAAATAACGTATAATAATGTAAAAAAACATAGAGGTAATGTAATGTACATACTATTTCGTCGAAACATAAAAATTGCATTACAATACGATATAATATAAAAATCTAGAATAATGTCCAATAATAAATTTTAAAAAAATTTTAAATGTTATGAAATTCAGACGAACAATAATTAATTTAATAATAGAAGTTCACTGAAAAAGATTGCGAGGCAAATGTCACGCCAACGTTGGATCTTAATGGGTTAAGGGAACACATTTCGCAAAATTTCGTAAAAGAAAGTGCATTTAGTCGCAGTGTTGTAAAACCTATTTAACAATCACAGTGTTCCGAGAGAAATTGCAGATCGAAGATCTTTATTCTTTCCGTGACGGCGGCGTGCGACGCAATCTGTTTGTCTCGTTATATATGCATGACGTCGGATCAAGCAAGAGAAAATTTTCCAGTCCGTACGTTTCAAAGTACGACAATTCAAAGCGTCTCCAATGTCTCTTGCCGTTTTCCAGCGTCGTCGACATAGCACGGCTTATTTGATTAAGGTGCATTGCAGGCGCCATGCATATAATCGTATAAATTGCTTTTGATGTGAGAGAGCGTGAGCTCTCGCAGTTCTGTCTGCGTGGTTGAAAGTTTCGCACCCTTCTTTCCCCCTTTTTGCATTTTCCATCGCCTCTGCCTCTCCTTTCTCCTTCTTTCTCCTCCTCCTCCTCCTCTTCGAAACATCTCCGTGATATGCAATTTCGTCACGCGAAAAACAAAATATAATTCCTGCCGGGCGGAGTTTCCCCATTGAACCGGTAAATACAATATGAAAGGATATATACGAGTAAAAGGGAAACGCGACTCTGCGATCTGAATTATATTTCCACGGACTGTCGGGAGAAAGCGAGAGACAGGGAGAGAGAGAGAGAGGTAACTCTCAATATTCGAGTTCACGGCGTACCTGATTTACAAGATATTTTAATTGAGAAGGTTGTTACGTGCGCTCCCATAAAACGCTGCTTAACAGGCGCAATAAAAATAATTACAACTCTTGAAAGTGATAACAGCCTCGGTTATACACCGATTTTCAGAGAAAACGTCGACCCGTTAAATTTACTATTTTGATAACAACGGCTAATCTGCTCGCTTTTTAAATCAAGGTTGCCAAGGAAATAAAGCACCGACCGAAGTGCGACGTAAATTAGTTGCTGCACGTGACTGCGATAAATATTTAACTTCCCTCATTGGTACTAAAATATACCGGGGGTTTGTGTAAAAGTAAAAAGTTGTTAAGCTCGCTAACGATCTATGTGTGCGAGCGCGCCCACGATAAACCGTATGATTTGTGATTTCCTTCCAGAACGAAACGTATCGTTCGAAAAGCAGAAAACTCGCTCGACTCTGGTGAAACGAATCGTGTTAACAAAATAATATTAAAGTCTCTCCGCGTGACATCGTTTTGTTTCACTTTCGTTCGAATAAGCCGCCATTGTCGAGCACGCACAAAGCCCGCCGACACCGTATCAATAGAGTAGGTTTGCAAAAAGTAGGGATCCAGGGAAAATAATAACGCGGGCGACTCTCTCGAACGACACGTCACGTTTGGTTATACACCGATCATATCTACTTGTTGTAATAACGCACCCTGCTAAGTGGAACGAGGCGTTACATTCAGACGTCGCTGTTCCGGTAACACAATTCAGAAGGGAGTTCTCTCGGAGGACTTTCACCGTATTAACCCAATATCAGCCATATGCTTTAGAATCAGGTCAACAACCTTCTTGCTCCAGGCTTCGCCTTGCGTCGATCCAAACACTTTAATTACCCACTTTATTTATTACACGCCCGTGCTCAGGTTACAGACCACCTTCGCTATCAGAAATCTGCTATGGGAACAGTTTTAAAGAATAATTGATAAGTTAAGAATTACGATTCTTCCAATGATATTTACTCCAGTTTTTTCAGAATAATATATTAAAAAATGCCAGAGTTATTCGGTACTTTTGATGCGGTCTTCTATTGATACTTCCACGAATGGTTGATATTGGTGAGAAATAATTGAAACGATATTTTTTGTTCTCAAAGTAGAATTTTTAAGAAATTAAATCATTCGTGAAAATGGCATTTCGAATAAAAAAAAATTGATTACTCAGTAGAACAAAATCAACAAATATTTAAGGTATCAAAAAAATGCAGGACTAGATACAAACTAAAATTTTGATTTCAATTAAATGAACTAGATTAATTTTACCGAATCAGACCAATCCGTTTGTGCTCAAGAACGTGTATACCGAAGAAAATGAAAGAAATTGATCTTAAAAATTTTCAAAACCAGAAAGGCACTAAACGGCGTCTATCGAATCGCTCCACTGTTACGTATTTAACTTTCCTGCCGTTTAATGGACACGTTTCCCAACGAATGGCACTGTAAATAAGAACAATCCTTCCAGTAACTTTCGAATCAGAGGAAGAGAGAACCTGCCTCCCGGAAAAGCAGTTAAATTGCCGTTTCCTTGGCCATTCTTTCGATCGTACCGATTGATAAACATTTCTTCGATATCGTTCACGTCCATTAGTATTTCAACGAAGAATCATGGAGAAAACTAGTGTATCCTGCGATATTGAAAACCGTAGGTATAAAGTGTCAATACGCTCGCCGGCAAGCCATTGTTGGGCACGATTTATGTTTACGGGAATTACTGGAGATCGCCGGGGTGCTATGTACACAGCAATTGCAGTAGTTCTTGTAATGTCCAAGTCATAGAGGTGGAGATACTATGCTGACTATCAATGTGAGCACTGGTATATATGTATACTGGTTTCAATATGGTAACTGTGCCAGCGAAACAATGGGTACATTTTCTAGAGGAATTGTGATAAGACAGGTGTGAGAGGTAATTCTGAGTTACGATTGATCTGTGGATTTGATGCATTTGTAGCAGAAGCGAGATGGTGAAATATAAAAAAGTAAAAGCATAACTATATTTTGAGCCTACTAATACTATGAAGAGAAGAAATTTTGTGTATGTCCTATTTCTAGTAATTGACACGGAAAATTTTTATTTTACATCATTTTAATGAACGAATTAAAAAATATGTTATATCTTCCTTTAAATTACTTTTTCAATTTTTCATAGTTCTCCAAATAATGCTTGATCCTACTACATTTTCCAGCTGTCGTTCATATTGAAGATGCGCTAGATTGTCTCTCAAAATATCCGAAAAACAATTTAATTCATCGTTCGCATATGAGTGAATACAAAAACGAATGAATAATTTTCTCTAAATTCCTATGTGTCACTGAATTTCCAGTTCAACATAAAGAATTAAAAAAGCAGATGTTTAGTTAAAATTATAAGATTGAGTTCTGTTAATTTTCCATGCATTTTATTGCAAAATACCCACGATTCAAGTTTGCTATATGAACCAAGCTGCACCGTCAACAGAACAGGCGTTCTAACAATGTTCAAACATGTACCGCCTAATTTAACCAGTTTTCAAATATCTATATAGAAACAAAATTGATTCAGCATGCCGAGTGAAACTCGTTCCCCTAAGCCCTGAAATAACACGAAGCACCTTTATTACAGAATTATCGTAGAAACTTCGACACGGTATATACACGAGCCATTTAAAACGTTTTTCACGCAAGCCGGCGCCTCGCGATTACGTATGTATGAAATTGTAATAATTTCGAACGAACTCTGAAATTTCCGACCATCAAAGACACGCCTAGTATAACATTTTCGCCCGGTAAAAAAGTAGTGCTCGTACCGGTATCACTGCTGGTACCACACAGTATGCATATTAAAATATGCGCGGGACAAAGAACGGAACTTTAAAAATTCCACGTATAAAAGGTATCAATAGCGGAATTATAAATATGTAGATGATTCCTACCCTGGGTCACGGAGAAGACTCGTAGGCGCCGAGCGAGTTGTTTGCTGAGGACTAGACGACGAATCGCCAAAATCTGTTCACATACCCAGTCTCTGGTATCCTTCCGTTAAACGCATACCCGTCTCGTCTTACACATACACACGCACGTACTCGCACGTACACGTTTTCCGAATCGTGTTAAAGCGTCCAACGGCTCGCGCGTGTGTGTACATGTAACCAGCGTCTGGCTGAAGGCGATATCGTTTACGATAATGCATGTGCCTAGTGCAGATCTCTCGGTCGAACGATCGTCCCCTTCGGCCTGTTTCCCCTATCGTCGACTCGTTACCTTCGACTTAGCACGTTCACACGCGATATGATGCTTCGACAGGCACCACTCCGCCGGAACGACAATCTTCGACGATCGATTTCCAAACGAGAAAAATCGAATGAAAGAAAATCGAACGCGAACGACACGCGGCTTCGAACCCTCTGCGTCTGTCTTCCCTGTACGCTCTCGGTGCCTCAAAAATATAGGAGTATGCAGAACGTGTAGATCATCGAAACGTACAAATTGAGATTGGAAAGTTCTGCTGCCATTTCATAAGGTTACACTCATAGGGACGACACCCAATTCTCGGTTTCCTTCCGTACGACCGAATGTTTGCAAGTTACAACTGTTACTGTTGTGTATGCTGACGATTTAGATTTTTCCCATGTCTCTTCGGAACTATCAAGTTGTTGCATTTGAAAGGTTCGATTTTTAACAGTGACATTAAACGAACACAACCATTTTTCTAAATTAACTTGTTGGTCGAAGTAAACGCCATTGTAATCAACGTATTTTTAATCGTACTACTAAAAATTGAACTCTTTTTCGTAATTCATCAATCTCCAATATGGGGATTCAGGATATCGAGGATCCAAAATGTAGTTATAATTGATTCATTGCGACAGCCATGGATTCATTGGTGCGCATTTGTAATTCCACATGCTTTATTCAAGATCAGCGGGAAAACTGAAGCAAGATGCGTAGAACTTGGAAAAGAATTGCCGAACAGAAGCAATATCCTGTTAATGCAACTGTAAAGCATTCTAGCACGCGCTTGCGAAAGTTTCCAAGCAAGACATGCATCGGTAATTGTACTTTGAGAACTTCAAAACTTCAGACGTGTTTATCTTGGTATTATACTTCCCTTTATCTCGCGCTTATGACGAAAATGTGGGGCTTTCGATCAACTTGGATGAATTACAAAGAAATAGATTCTTTGGAGCAGTGAATCTAAATACCAATATCGAGAGAAATCTTCGATTTTTTAAATTTAAAAAAATAATCAACCTGTTTCCAATATCTTTGGAAACATTTGTTAGTGAATAGAGCACACAGACATACATACATGGAGCGGTACGCAAATGATTCAATGAACCTCACCAAAAGATTCATCATCTAGGAACCAATACACGAAAATAAAGATATTCAACTAATTTTCGTTTTCAGAGAGTCAAGAATATGATTCATTTCTTCAAGTTGAATGTCTCGAAAACGAAGCATCAACTTGCGAAAGAGACAGAGAAGTCTGGCATTTGCGTAGAGACCGTTTTCGTCCGATCCCATAATTTCCGAGGGCAGCGTGTATCTCGCTAGTATTTTCTTATTTCGGGTTATTTTCCGCTTTCGCGCTCGATACTATCCGGCACGTAGGAGAAAATTGCCGGTCCACAGAAAAAAGAAATTGTTGCGAGCTGTTCGGCTCGCTTTGTTCGGTATATCGCAACCAGGTTCGACGAGTCGGAGGGGTTGAGGCGTCGGAGACTCGCCGAGGGAATGAAACCTGATTTAGGACTGCGGTCCAGAAATCTCCCGGGGGACCGTCCGAGCTGACCGCCGTGCATTGGCTTCGCTTTCCAGTGTCCCTCCCGAATGCGATCCTCACCCTGCATCCCTCCAGGCCGATTCCTCCTTGTCCCACGTCCCGACGTCCTCGTGTTCATGGACGCCAACAAGTGCGACTCTTTACCAACATCGCGCTCGAAATGCGCCTGGAATACTAAGGAACCCCCGAGGCGTTATACGAGAATACGTTAAAACAGAACAAAGGAGCCGTGTAAATAAATCCTGGACTATCGGGACAACGGGAAATAGAATATTTTCGCAGTACGTCACCACCGGTGCGGCGATATCGAATCTGTCCGCAAACGCGCGCGCTCGAGGAACATCCGGAAAATTAAATATCGAGGCGCAGCTGGGAGACTCTTGCTACCCAATCGATTTCGAGAAATATTTCTGTAGGACCGTATCCACCGGGGCCACTTTCCGCGCGTATTTTCTTTTCCCCGACCTCGTAACACCGGGGGGAAAAAGCGGAAAAGAAATTTTTATTTCAAGCATGGAAATTTCAGGATACGCCGCACCATCCCATCGCATCGCATCGCGGAACCGACCGCGCGCTAGAGAGAGATCTTTTCGACATCCGACGCGCAGATAAGGAGTATTGTTCGACTGGTATAATATCGGATCCCCCTGTATTCGCATATCGAGCGTATCCTCGCAGAACCCGGAGCGTCCAGAGGGGGATCGTCTAGGGGAAAAGTTTTAGACAAGGGTTAAGGAAAAGAAAGGAATAAAGAGCCGAGGTAGGAAAACGCTCCTGGCACAGCCTGGCGTGTAGGTTACTACGTGCCTGCTCGTCGCGGCATCCCGTGACCGTGGTCTAGCTTAAGGATTCGGGTCAGGCTGTAACCTGCTCGATTGCAAATACAGGGAGGAAATACTCTTGGAAGCGCTGCCAAAACCAAAACTCAAGTGGCACCGGGACCAACCGACCGACCACCACCAAGACGCAAAAATTTAATCGCCTTTCGCCACGATTCATTTCAGTCCTTTTTGCCGACCATCGCCATTCCCCGGCGAACAATCTGCTCCGCCATGCGATTGAAATGCATCCGTTCGACAGGACTTCGCAGTGGAAATACATCCGATGGTTATCCCGGTGATTAGACTGAGAATCTTCTGCATTTCAGCGTTAGAACGTAGAATAATTTTATGATATTGTTATATTTAACCTTTGTGTAGTCTACCGGGTACTCGGCTACCAATTTACTCCATTTATCTCAATAACTTGTTAATATTCCTCTAAAATATTTCAAAATTTCTTTAAATGTCCATTCTTTGCTCGCCAATATATTCATTCATAGTATTAAAATGAAAATGTGTGTAAATATGTTAAGTACAAGAAGCTCTAAGTAATCTATACATTTTGGTTGACAACATAAGAGTTAAACTGCGGATTTTATGAATAAATGCTTCATACGTTAATCGTAAGAAAAAGGAGCCAAATTAAAATTATTTTGCTCTCTTAAATAATTATTACAACTCCAAGGTAAAAATATAAAACCTGCAGTCTAGTTATATTATTACATACTTGTTTAATCCTTATGGCAATAGCTATGTACATATTCTTAATTTATTTCTTTATAGTTTTTGTAATTAATAACCAATAAAATAGAACATTACGGAGACTGACTCACAAATCAAATACACAATAAAATCAAATTTCGTAGAAGAGAATGATTTCAAGATTCCAATCGGTGACACAAATTATCATTGAATACTATGTTGACTTTCTTAAAAATAAGGTCTGTCAGGAAAATTGTATTATATCCTATTTCTAAATATCGGCAGCTTACTCAAGATGACTTGGCCCATTAATACCAGAGAAGATACGTAATTCAAACACGGTTGGAAGGTAAGTGCTCAGAATGTTAAATGTATTTTTAGAGAATCCATTATGGCACGACATCATAATAGCACGAGGAGCATCCGCGACCAGTGTGTCACGTGCTTACGATACTCGTTCGGCGAACTACCTTCCCGACTTTCATAAGATATGTTTGTAGAAAAACGATAGATACACGCGACGTCATGGATAAATAGCACGCCCTTTGTCACCGGATATGAATCCTATTGAGCACACTTGGAATATGCTCGGTAGAGGCAATGGTGGTGCAAGAATGCACCCTCGAAGCGGCGAAAGCTCGCAGCTCTAGTCACTGAAGAATGGCTCGACATACCACCAGAACTTCTTTGCCATCTTTTTGGGAAGCGCGCGTTGTCGTCCTACTGCGAAGGGAGAAGATAGAAAATCCGAACGAATTGACGAATATTAAAATCCCCCTAAAATCCACCGCACAAATTACGTCAATTCTATACATCGCGTTCCTGTATCGATTTATATCCTTGACAACAGCCACGAGATTTTTCAAGATTCTTTTAACCTTTAGCTACCTCCTAGGAAGCCATTGACTCGGCAGAAACGTATTACTAACGATGATTCTCTGAGAATCGAGAAGTTCAAAGAATTGAAAGCGTTAAAAAATGTAAGAGATGCAACTTCCAATACTGTCTTCAAATATTAGAATATAATTCTTTAGACATCATAATTTCTAAACTATTTAAAGGCTACACGGTACACACCTGTGTATCGCGATCAAAATACTGCTGAGAAAAGTACATGTATCGTTTAATCTATATTTTGGCGTAGATGTGTTACTTTATCAGACAACTGCTTATGCACACTTCGTTATATTTTCGAAACGTGGACATCGAGAAACACGTCGAGAGTACATCGGACTGTGCAATGTGTATGTATTGCGAAGACTATATATGCTATGTATGATACGTTTCATATTTACAACCATTTATATAGTTTGTTACTATGCAAGGACTTGACAGCGCGAAATGCAGTGACAGTCCGCCGAACCACGTAAAAGTTTTATTAACCTGACGTATACTCTGCCGGAGTCTATTTTTACCGGGAACATCCAAATTGTCATTCAAGTACGCAATTTGTGGCAATTACACTAAGTGAATAACCGTTTCATTGAGGATATCGGAAAAACTGATGTGTCTACACGAGATGTCAAAAGTAAATTTTTAAAAATTATTAATTAGAGCTGTAAACGGTCATACGCATTGCCAATTACATAGCTATAAAAATGGTCCATTGTCCGGGGGTTAAAAATGTTCGACCGTATCTTCGGAATTTTACGAAAATTGTAAAACATCGTTGATATCTATGTACCCTTCATGTTTACAGCCATATCCATTATAGTCTAGTCTAAAAGGTCAAGTATTTTGAGTCAGGAAAACGATGACAGTTCGTCGAAGCTCTTACAGGTTTTGTTCGAAAATTTCTCATAATACATCACTGAAATCGATGCGCTCTTTATGCTTAAGGCCGTTATACATTAACAACCAGCACCGTCAGTTATTTAACTAGCAATATCAGTCAGAAAATCGTCACGTAACTTCACAGGACTTTACTCCAAGATAGTAGGCTACATATTCAAAGTATTGTGGGCAACATGAGTCAGCATTTAGGTGAAATTTCATCTAGGCAAATCGTGTACCTGGTTGATAAGCGTAGAGGTCCGCGGCGCGCGGCCACACGATCGCCGAGCGCTCCACGCTGCTTGGTTTGCTCCGCGTACTTGCGGATCTCGGAAATCCTACGAAGTATCACTAGCCACGAGACGGTACACGCCTCCCGTTCTACCTCAGCCGGGTTTCTCAGTTCAGGAGTCTTCTTCGTCTTCTCCAACAGTGTCCGGAGCGCAACGACGATGCACCGTCATCCCTTTCCACCTATCCGCGACATGTAACTGACACACGCGCGTCACGACTCCGAAAACAGCAGGACGGAAGAAAGTATCGTCTTTCTCTGCAGTGACTCCGATTGAAATTTCACTCACTGGGAACCACTTCACCGATTACGGCCGACCGTGACACCGGCGTATAACATTGATAAAAATTCAACAGGACGAACCTCGAGGTTCGAGCAGATCGCCTTTAACTCGCTCCGACGTGAGAAACATCCATGAGTATCGCGAAAGCGCCGCCGGTAGACGACGACCACGTGAGCTAGGAACGATCGGATTCGGATCCACGTGCCGTCAATCTCGCCGAGGAGCCGAGTAGCACACTGACAAAGGATGCAAAGTTGTGGAATCTTGTTTCGAAAGAACACCGGTCTCCGTGTAACACTGCGGAACAAACTCGTAAACGACGACGACGAGGGTACGCGCGGCACCGGTGATGGATCTATCTGCCTCCCAAGAGGACGATATCTCGCATCGCAAGTACACGTAGTCAGTACTCGCGACACCGGGGGGATGGCACGTGTATGGATCAAACACGAACAAACAACAACAACAACAATATAACAGCACTAAATCACCCACATGCGGTCCGTTCCAGGATCGTCTTTCCGCTAGCTGCGCATCAAACGCTCCTTATGCCAGGTGTCAGCCCTCTCGAAGACGCTGGTACCACCGGTGAGAGCGTTGACCGCGTGGCTACCGACTGTGCTCCCAGCCAACGTTGTCGTATTCATCAAGGAACGGGTCCGTCACCCTGATCGGTCAAGGTAACGAGTCCCCAGGCTGGTACGGTCACGGCACAGGAAATCCTTGTCTCGTAAACGCGTCAAACAGAACCGGATACCGTTTCCGCGACACACGCACACACAGACACACACACACTCGAGAGAAAGAGAGAGAGAGAAAGAGAGAGAGACAGATAGAATTCACTTGATGGACCCTCGTGTGTTTGCTCGTGACTTCCGGTGCCTTCGACGATCTCTGCCTAGACAGACAACAAGACACTCTCGAACCCGATAGTCGCAAATGTGCAATGGGCCTTCGGGAATCGCGCCGGATAAACAGTGCTGCGTCTGTCCAGCTGAGTACTACGGATCGGGGGAACTCGTTCACTCTGTAACGACTGTGCCTTCTTTGCCAAAACGTGGAGATGGTGTACACTGCGGTCGCTCTCCGCACACTGAGGGTAGCTGACGTCACGAGCCCACCACGCGGAGGTGGTCTCGCGAGCGAGCGTTTCGCGCCGGCGCCCGCGGCGCTGCAATCCCTATAGACACACGACCAGTATACCGCTCTGTGCCGGTATACTGCCGGTCAGCTATATATTCCATCCGCCTACGTTGACGGTTCGACTCGTCTGCCTATGTCCGACGGAGAACAAACCCCACCGTCGACAGAGAAACTAACGCCTAATAAGGTTTTACGTTACGCGACCTTGCCTGCCACTTCAACCCTTCGCCCCCCGGAAACCAAACAAGAAGTTTGCGATTTTTAGAGAACTCATCGAGATACACAATAGCGTGCGCTTTAATCCGCGCGATTTCGAACAACGAAGTACAATTCTCGCTGATCAAGATAGCGCTTTTCTTTCTTCTGCGGTCTACGTCCAATCGACTGTGAGGTCATAAGCAGTGACGTTGGTCGGCACGAGTTATATCTTGATGAACATATTTATTTTATTCAGGTAATTTATCATGTTTCGTATCTGGGCTTGGTCAATTAGGGCTGTGTCTGGTTTTATCGACGAAGAAACTAACGCCTAAGAAGGTGTTACGTTACGAGACCTTGACTGCCCCTTCTGCCCTCAACTTCGAGAGCGAAACATTTGTAAATTTTTAGAGAATTTATCGAAATAGTACTTGTTCGATTTTCAGAATTTCCTTTTTCTTCCTTTGTGTTTTACGACGCAACGAATGCAAGACGTTGAGTCTAGATAGCGTAATTTTATTTATAAAAATTAATAAACCAATCAAATCGCATTGTTTCGAGTGACGCTTCGTTTTCGAGAAAATCGAATTTGTAAATTCTGTGGTTACGCGTCTGGTCACGATCTACCAATTCTACTTCGCACATAACCTCAACCTCTCGTAAAAGTTCAATATTAAATGCTGTGAATGTTTGTAATCTTAATACTAGTGTTGTTATATAGTGATTTTCAACGCCATAAATCAGTTCATAATCAATTTTTTTTTAAATGCATAAATAACAAATTTGGTCAGGCGTGCTCTGTTTGCAATAAATTATAGTTCACTGATAATTTAAAAAATAACCACGCGCGACAGAAGTGAAGCTTCTTGCAGTCTAGGAAGTGGTAAATAATCCTAATGAAACGACAACAAGATCAGGAACAACTTTCGATGCAAATCAAGAATATTTATATCATATTTTATCTATCACAAGCCAATTGTTTCAATGATAGAACCATAGAAAATCATAGAAAAAAAATAATGATTGATAAAAATTTGCGACGCAAAGAAGAAGAACGTATGAAAAATGCTATGGACTACATATGTCTCTTTCTTTCCTATACGCTCTACTTTGCGTCGCAAATTTTGATCGTTCATTATCTTTTTTCTATGATTTTCAATGATTTTATCATCGAAACAATGACATGTGTTAGTTGTTCCTGATCTTGTCGCTTCTTTAGAATTATTTTCCATTTCCAATCTTAATTTACTTCTAAACATTACTAAACTGCAAGAAGTTTCACTTCTGTCGCGTGTGGTTTTCGACGCGTATGTTTTTTTATTTGACAACGAAACATTAAGTTTCGAACAAGGTAAGTTTTACGAGCTTGATGTATGCCATTTATTTATGGCGAGGCCTTTAGTGTGCCCATGTTTCTTTCGGTCGTTACACGTCTGGGAAAGTGTATGTTCTTTTTGTAGAATGGCGTATTAATACAAAATTTGTTGTGAAACTCGGGAAAAGAGAACTGAAGTGGTTGGTATGATAAAATAAGCATACGAAGAGAGTGCTATGGAGCTAGGAATCATTTACGAATGGGTGGAAACGTTTTAAGGAAGAGAAACAATGGGAGTTGAATTTTGTTGATGTAAAATGAACTTCTAAAATAGAATACTAAATGTGGATAGTTGTGTTCAACCTTGCAATTTTGTTTTCATAATGTAAAATAATAATAGTCCAATAATCTATTATTTTGATAGCCATTTAGAGAAAATACGAAAATGGTTTCAATTTGTTAATACATGGAATATGTCGGCAGTCTAGTTTCATTTTTCTATAAAATTCATTATCTTAAAATGATCGTATTATATTATTCTACAATTATTGAAGAATTACAATCTACTGAATCTCGTAGAAGTCGAAGTATAATGTTGACCAATTTCCAGCGGAAACTATTTTCCATCGTATTTGCTGCCATTCAATTTAAACGAGCGATAAGAAAACGTTATCGTAGGTAAATCAACTGACGACGTGCAGAAATGGACGACTCGCGATCGATTACGTTTTTCGTGCGACTGCTATCATTCCTCCTTACTTTTTTATACATCCCTACTAAACCTCGAATACTTGATAGAGATCGGACCAGGATTTTTCCCGTGGTGGTAGCCATGATTCTTAAGGTGATTTCTCACAGACAGAAAACCACGAGCGAGGGACTTCAAAGAGAAAACTCGCAAGTTCCTGCGGATCGTTGCGCTACGAACAGAAACTTTCAACGTAAGTTGGTAGCCTAAGGCCTCTTTCGCACTGTCGTTTTCTCAACGTAAAGAAATCGCTTCAACAACAATGATCTCGGACCGTCCACATTATATTTTGTTGCCTACACCCGCAAAAGGACGAGCCATTCAAGTTTTCCTTTGAAAAACCAGTTTTTACTTCATCATACACATTTTTATGATATCCGAAACGTTTCTATATGTTGCCAAACAATTAATTCTATTTGCATCGTCTTCGTTTTGTATCTATCAAAGAATTATTTTTACTTTATAAAGAGAAAAATTCGATGGAATCGATAATAAATTTCTTTTTAGCAGTTCAGAATGGTCTCAAGTATTGTATATGATACACAATATGGAAATACTGTTGACAAATATTACATTAGAAGAACTCAGTCATTTCAAACAGAAAGAAACCTGTACTTTTCAGCAGATAATTAAATCATTATTAACACCAATTACATAATTACAAGTTACAGTAAAATTCTTACCTAATTCTACAATCAAATTTACTTTGTATGTCTTTATTAAATGTGAATAAGATAACCAATTGTAAGCTAACACTTGCCTAAAAACTACTCGGATCTTTAAGAATGCTGACCTAACGATGCGTTGTCGAGTAATGAAATTGTGGGATAAGTCAAACTACAAGGAAGAGGCTACGAACGTGTAATTGTAACACAAAATAAGCACCGATCTCGGAGTAGAATAACAGAATAACACACTTCTGTGGACACTAAACTTGAACGTCAGAGTAAACATGGTAACTAATGAACAACCATATAAGTTGATTAACTTATAGACGTCCATACATTGCTAAAGCTACCGAGCACAAAAATAACAGTAGCTTTGCAAAAGTGAGACAATTTGATTTATTTATATCTTGTACAGATTCCGTAACAATGTATGCTTGAATAATGGAGTTCCATTACTTCTCGAGGAATCGTCTTTACAATTTCGATAATTGTCAAATAAAAAATTGGTCATTCGACAGTAGTGGGTCTAGTGTTAATCAGTGGGTTAGATTCGAAACAGAAGAAACCAATTAATCGAAATATCCCGGTAGTTAGGGCCGAAGCACTTAGCTAAATCGCGTATCAATTAACGCGGCGATTGATTCGACGGTGGAGGAAAAATTGACTGGAGGAAGAGAAACCGCCAAGCAAAAGACACAATGAACGGGATACAGACAGTATGGTCGGTGAGGGGAAAGAAAAAAGATACACACAGAAAGAAGGAGAGAGTGAGAGAGCGAGGAAGAGAGAGAGAACGGACGCCCGTCAATCTCTTTCTGGTCCCATCTCCCTCGTTCTCCCACCCCTGGTCTTTCTCTTTTGCTCTTGGTCGTTGGTGGTGTTGGGCGGGCTGATGGTAGGAGGTGGATGGAAATCAATAGCCCTGAATAATGAACCCCAAGGCAGCACCCTCACTCCGCTCTCCACGGTCTGGAGCAATCTCTCATGCATCCTCTCATTCCAAACTGAGAGAGAAAGCAATTCTCTCTTCGCCATCCAGGGCCTACCGATCCCTTCTCCTTCTCAACACCCGAAAGGAGGTGTTTGTGTCCTCTCCTAGTCCCCAACTTTGCTACGAGACCCCCTCGAACCCAATTCGGATAACCGACGGAAGAGAAGGAGGAGCAGGAGGACACGGAAAATGATTACCCTCCTCCCCTTTCTTCTTCACCTCCTCTCCTCTTCTCTTTCCCGTGCCTCCCCCCGCACGCGACGGATCGATGGTCGTCGAGCACCTTAGTTCGTGATTCTTCTGGATTCGGATCAATACCTACTTTAGCATTGCAATAAAATGGTCAGACAGCGCGTTATGATAGCCCACTCTCTTATCGAGTACCCGGCCCGGGGAAGCAATTCCGCGACCGCTAAATTTATTTGCGACTTCGCTCGAACGTAAAACCGTGTACATTACGTGGACCCCCGAGAAGAAGACCGGAAATATAATAATAACCGGCCCCGCGCCCGGGGGAATACGACGTCCGCAGGATCGAGGGATAACATTCGATATCAAGATAAGGAGTAGACCCGGAAGACGACGCGTGGGACAAGTGGTGGTTAGCGCGAAATTAACATAATTATCGCAGCCTGCGTGAACGAGTGAAGAGAGACCGAGGAAGCGCGAGACTCTGAGAAATTGAACCTCCGATGTCTTCATCTGTGAGAGCCTCGATACGACGACTAGAATAAATAGACCCGTCAATTTACATAGTCGTTAACGGGCATAGCTGGCAAGCCCTTATCGGCTCTGTGGCTTCTGAACTTCCTGACCTAGCCAACGCGTTCTACGTTATTCCTACACTCCTCCGTCTCTACACCTCAACATCTTCAAGGTCCTTCTCTCTATGTAACCTCGCCTCGGACCCTTATCCAACAGGAGACGCTTATTTAAAGATCGATCACGGGACGAGCTGCAGCAATTTCTTGGATACTTTAACCAATTGAAAGTAACTGGAGAGCTACGAACATTTGGCCTGGATGCAAACTCTTATAATTTACCACCCTCCTCTCCACCCTATATTGCTTCTACAGCTTGTAGCCGGAACGATGCATCTGTAACGACTGGCCTGGATATATAGTTAAACGTATTTACAATTTAAATACAGCCGAGGCTGCCGCTAAGTGTTTTCCCTCCGCGCTCGAACAAAAGATTTATTACTAAATATATTCAATATTCGACTTACAATGCACTCCATTCCCTTCCACCGCACGGAATTGTACCGTAAAATGCATACGAGGTGCACTCGCTGCGGTATTTAAGTTGACGCACTTCTGTTTCCCGACCTGACAATGCTGTTCCGTCCCTTCTATTGTATATTCTGACATTTCTTACAGCGCGCGTGAGCAATGCTTCAGTACAGGGCGTTAACCCTCGCGAACTGGATACCTTTGTTTTTTGTTTAATGTTTATGTTACATCAAAATTCGCAGGTGTCAATTCAGATAGGTGTCAACTGAGATAGAGATCAACTTGGATGGGTGTCAATTCAGACAGGTGTTTATTTAGATAAGGGTCAATTCAGACAGGTGTCAATTCAGACAGGTGTGAATTTAAACAAGTGTCAACTTAAATACTGATATGAGCGTACGAGAGGTGCAGGTTTGTCTACCTGTTTGTATCCTTTACTACAATACTCGATACCCATTCTCGTTCGAGCCACTGTATGTTTTTGCTCGAATATTACAAAGGGAATTGGCGTTCGTTTTAAGCGAGCAAGCCGGCACGGCGCACTGAGTAGAGAATGTTTTCCGTAGCAATCAAACGGATGATCGTGCTGGTTGTCTTCTTTCCACGAAGCCAAGAGCGCCTAAGGCGGATCGACGGAGCAACCCCTCGTGAAGGCGGGCGCTGGTAACGACTATGCAAATTTCATTTGACCCAGCCCAATTCTTCACACACGAAAGATTAAGACATTAGACCACCGAGAGGAGGAGAAGAGCATGCTCTAAACTAGAGAGTGAATATATCGCCAAGGTGGAGAAGGACGAAGAACACACCCAGCAGCGGAGCTTTCGCCATGATGTTCCGAACACTGGCGTACTTCCGCCGTCTGGATTATCTTCATGTCCTCGGCTATGCATCGCCTTCGCATGTAAACCTAAAACGTTGAAGCTCTTAAATTTTACATGGGAACTTCGGCGGAGCTCGTTATTACGATAGCGGCATGGTTTGATAACTGCAACAATCCCTCATGCCTGCCATCCTCGTGAATCTTTAGCTTTGGATAAGAAAACGATTTGGTTAAATAGTCTTGTTTAGTGAGAACTCCTTAGCCCTTTTCACGGTTCAATTTTTGTTATCAAGATTTTCAACTGCATCTACTAAACATGATTATTTTTTTCTTTCTTCTCTGTTCTGTCAATACTTCTTGAGCTAATCTGATAACCATCGAACAGTATTTTTTTGTACGACAATTTTGCTAAGAAAATATTATAATCGTAATTGCATTAGAATTTACACACTGCTCGACACGCATTCTACATTTCCCACAACGTCTGCCTCTAGAAACTATAACATACGATGAAAAAGATGTTCCATATAGATACTCTTAGCCCAGTTCCTTGAATACACTAATTAGACACACGTACACCGTGAAATCCCTCTCGTGCCGTAAAATATATTCACACTGTTCTGATTATGGAGAATGTACAGATACATCCGTAAGGAATTATTCAACAAATTATATTATTTAAAAAATAGCTAAAATATTCTCATTATTTTTATAAACCAAAATCGGCACTTTCACGTAAAGCCAATGTTAAAGTTGCCTTGCTCCGTGTCAAGTTCCTTTACAATCAAGCCAAGCCCGTGATAAAAATGCCGATGGTTACAACTACGCGTACTAAAGGGCATAGGTTTCCCCGAGCGCAGACGTATTCTGTCCTCGGCGTCAACGAGATCTTATTTAAGGAGGAAGTAATTAGTTAGTTTTTCCAATAGAATAGCCGCGGTATGTAAAGCGCGGCCATAGAATCGTCGGTTTTATATTTTCCCTGGAACGAATTCTGTATAAAAGCTTTGGCCCAAAGAATTTCACGGCTCTTGTTCTGCTACGAATGAATCTCAGCGGCGGGGCACGGCCTCGCGGAGAATTTCGCGTCCGCCGGAACAACGGCAGAAAATGCATCACAGGTTATGCTTCCCATTTCGAGGTCCTACCCCCTGCCGCCGCCGCGATGGGAATTCCCATTCTTCGTGTTCGGCGGTCCGGAATTTTCCGGCAGCCGGCTTCGACCTCGGGTTGGAACTTCTTCCCCTTGCCCGTGCGCGCTATCCCTTGCCGAGTGAGAGTAATTTTAGTTTGATACCGGGGCGCAATAGCCATATGGCCGGTCTGTGCTCTCCTTTCGATGTAATAAAGGACCGGGCCGAAGTAAGAAAGAGAAAGTGCATCGTTGCAGGGGAATAAGGTGGTGCAACCCCCGGTGTCCTTTACTTCCTTTATCGGCGGCTCTTCTTGCCCCCGATCGAGACAAAGCCGTAGGTATTACCTTATTTCCCCAGTGCCTTGCTCTCCCTTCTATCGTACAAATCCTTCTTAGGAGGGTGTTTCCGCTCATACACTCCCTGCCTACAATCTGCCAAGGTATTTTTATTTGTTTCTTTCGTGTTCTTGTTATCCTATTTATACCCGGGCAATACGCATTCTCGTTATTTTAATGGACCTTACCGTCAATAAACGTTCCTTCCGTTTCGCGAGATAACCCGGTTCGAAGCCGTTCATGTTCGAAATGCCCGCGTCACAGCCGAAGTGCATGATGTTTTATAAGTGGGGGGAAAACGTGTATTCAATAGTCGTAGTCTCCCTCGACATCTTGTTAACCCTTAACGATATATTTTATGGTTACAGGGACTTCTTTTTCGTTCATTATTTCTTGGATGACCAAGGATTTTTGTATTTATGTCTACGCTTCCAGTGACTGTAATATCGACTACAATTTTTTCATTTGTTGCGGTGTATTGAAAGTATTTTTAAATTTTCTATTTAACGCTGATCCCGAGAAATTTAATTCTATATAGCTAGCACAAATATTTACAATCTACTAATAACAACACTTTGCTAACAAACTTTTCACCGTATTCGAACAAACTGGTCATTATTTATTTTTAATTAGCCGAGGGTGAAAGACTGTGTCTCCTTACAATGGTTTGTATTCACTTCGTGACACAAGTTAAGTGGAAGCAAAGTTGGTATGTTTGTTTATGTTAATTTGACTCGGTGACACCTTGTTCCCCTTTCTTGTGCCCGTTCCCCAGTGCACTTTAAGGAAGAGAGAATGAGAGAGAGAGAGAAAAATAGAGTAAAAGGAAGGTAAATACCTAATACCCTTGTAAATAGCGACGTTCACTTGCAGGTTTGATCTAGCGCGGTTTTACACGAAGAAGTAGATCTAGAATTTCAATAACTTAGCTGCAAATCAAATAATTTCGAATTGTTTCTAAACAAATTTTGATCATAATTTTTAAAACGCTGTTCAAATTTTTCTTCGTTACAACAATCTAAAAATTTGTAGCTAATGTTAATAGTATTTGCCTGTACTTTATGTACACAATAATTAATTAATCCGTAGTTTATTCAAATTTATTTAGGTAGTTAGTTAATCTTTCACGCAGAGTTAATTGAAGACTATTTTTATCACACATACAGTATGTTTTAAAGTGTAGCTTGATTAACAGGGCGAGGTAGAATTGGGTCTCATACTGTAGATTATATTCTTGATGAAATATCATAAAATACGGGTAAAAAGAAAGAAAGATTAAAACTGCTCGACGTCGATAAAATTAATTAAATTCGGAGAGACGATCTACGAACAAAAAATTGCATGCTAGAGAAAATCCAATTAGCTAAAATTGGAAAATCAGCTAAACTATTACAAAAGATCACGTAAATTGACCAGGACAAATTGTCTATAATAAAGAACATATGTTAATAATAGCTACAGAATTAATTTCTCCATTCACGGAAATGATATGTAGGCAACACTTAGTACAGTGCAAACATAAAAAACAACTTACAAATACAATGTACATTGATCTCCACTTAATTATTAACTTAATCACATGACACAATACACATATAACACGTTCTCATGCTGCACATACACAACTACAAGCTTGCTAGAAGGTCTAAAAGTTAACGACATTGCATACACGGTCAAAATAATTTTCTACGACCAGTCCTTGAACTTCTTCGAATTATTCCGTCAAGTAGACAGCCTCGAGATCGAAATAAATAAAAATCATTGACGGTCGAATCGGGGAACGCAGTCGTCGTAGAATATAATTGTGCAGGGAAACGTGGCACAATTGTTAAGAGAATTTCGTATAGGTCGAAAACAATAATTACTCCATTGTCGATTTAAGCGGAAAATTGTTCTGAGTCGAAGCAATTTTCAATGGGCCAGAGGGCGACGCGTTCACGGGATCGATTTGTGGGCTAGGGACAGAAAGAGAGAAGGGCCGATGTAGAGAGGTCAGTGGCAAAAAAGTGGGATAACATACACTCGTGCATGCAGACGAAGAGACGGACAACGGACGAACGAACGAACGAAACGAACGAAACGAACGAACGAACGAACGAAACGAAACGAACAGACGAGCAGCCCTTGTGAACCTCGTGTCGAGAGAGGAGAGAGATTGCGGAACGGCTGGTAGCGGGGTTGGCTGCCATTGTAATGGCGTGTGCCATGGTCCCCATGTGCCAACCACCCCAACAGCTGAGCCCTTTGCTACACTGCTGTTAAATACGCTGAAACGAGCAAACCGCTCGCGAGAGTTAAACTCGTAGTTATCGCTCGCATCGATATACATATACGTGCGAATCGATGGACGCGTCCTCTTTAAATCCACTCTACTGCACAAACGCTTGCAATTGAAAGGAAATGATTTCATTTGGTTCTATTCTGTGGCCACCGCCCCGATATCAAGATTTATATTTTAATACATTTAATTGAACGGCAAAATGATATACGCTTGTCGCTTAAATTATGCCGACAGACGCCACCGCCGCCGCCCCACCGCGCTACACGTTTTCCGCCGTTCGTTGCATTTCGATATCGTTTGATTGTGAATTGTAGCGTCGAACTGTATTCTATACGCTACCGCCTCCCTCCTCTCACCGCCCCATTTCGCCATCCCTTTATGCGAAACGTTCGCCCGACCACCACCTCCTGTGTAGACCACGTTGTTAAGACAGTTAATTATCGTCTTTTCCTCTATTCGAAAAGTTACGGCTCTATGCACTCGTTAATAAGTTACGACGTTGCGCTGACAGCGAGACACAAGCTGGAGACGGTGCGGGGAGTGGGCCGGGTTCGGCAGCGGAAAAGAGAGCGAAGAAGAAGGAACGGAACAAAGGACGCGGGAAGTGTCCTCAAATACCGGCGACGAAAAGTTACCAAAGTATCGTAACTACTCGGTAATTAAGTAAGGATGCCGAAGTGGCAGTCAATGGGGCAGCCAGCGAAATAAAGGGGATGTAAAGCGAGTTTCCGTGAACAGAGGAGGCAGAGAGCCCGGGCCCCCGGTAGTTTTCTATTTACGTTGAATTGTAACTCAATCTGTAGGGTAAAACAAATTGGTCGAGTGTCGGCGAACGGAAGGAGGAGGCAGCATAGCGACCAGGTCCAAGAAGAGAAAAGTGACCGAACGAGGTGAGAGAGAAGGAGAGAGAGAGAGACGGCAAGGTGGGTGGAGACGGGGTTAGGAGAAGAGGGCGGGAGGGGTTGGGGGTCGACTACCATGATCCAAGCGGTCGATGGTAGCCGAAAGACTTGAAGAGGTAGATGTATTAGCATTCACAACAAGCTACTGCCTACCACGAGACCAGGAGGAATGAAAGAGACAGAGGAGGAGGAGGGTACGATGAGAAGATAATAGCAGAGGGCGGAGAAGGATAAACGATACGGGTAGAACAAGGAGCCCGCGGAAAGAGAGAGGAAAAGTTTTGCTCGGAAATGGTAACAAGGGATGGACGACCGGGAGAGCGAGGCTGTAGAAGAAGGGGATGGATGCTGCGCAGCTCGAGGAATCAAAATATAATTACACGAAGACAGGCTGTAACACGGAGACAGAATCGCGGAGAAATAGACGGGTCTCATTAAAATTGGAGAGCTGTTTCGAAACTACAAGACTGCCGTGTCGGTTGCAGCCTCGTCCTCGTTGAGCACTACCTTTCCCTAACTCGAGCTTTTGCCACACTGTCCTACCCCCTCCTTCGCCAACCGTATCCGTAACCGTACTCTTTGCGTGCGTTTCGAACGAAAAACATAACAGCAGACAGATTGTTGGCAGAGTATATTGAAAAAGCGTCGCAGATGCGGAAATAAAAGAAACGCAGCCACACCGCTGTTGGTAACACAGAATGCTCGGTTTAATGAACGCAACCCACGCTGTCCAACCGCGACGTTGTCAAATTATCCTGTAAGTAGCTTAGTTTTTTCCTTTTTTGGGGACGTTTCTGATTCGACGAGCGCTGCGTACCATTATTTCAACCCACCCGTCGCCACAGACGAAACATACACACGGACACGCGTTATTTGACGTGGCGAATGTCAATGCAAACGAATAGATTTCGTTTGTTCGTGACAAAGTGACCCCCAATTGTTTCACCCGAAAACGCGTCGCATCCATACGCTCTTGTTTACTGGAAAGTTTCAAATTACAGGTACCGGGGGCACCGCGATTGCTGAAAATCGCTTTTGCAGCAGCTTCATAGCTGTTTTATACATTAACGATAGCTATTACTTTCGAACGCGAGTGATTGCGAAAACAACTTCACCGAGAACAAACGGGCGGAAACAAAGAAAGAAAAAATAAACGGTCAGAGATTTAACTTTGCGCTTTCGCGGACATTAATTACGAAACAGGTCGAGCTGCTATATTCCGATGTACACGCGAAACGATTATACAATAGAATATTCAGCACACGAAATAGGAAACTTAATAGGCGTGGCCAGGTAGTCATGTGTGTATATGTGTGCGAGCGTGTGTACGCTCCTTTCGCTAAATATACGTATTCATCCTTGTTAGAGACATGGAGGCCAACGAAATATTGGCGATCCTCGGAGTACGCACCAAGCGTGGCGAAGTTGGAAGCGAGAATAATTCGAAAGATTAACGAGCTATTTCCCGGCAAAAACTCGAAAGGCCATTCGTCAACCATACATTTCGCATGCCTACAAAAATAAAAATGTGCTCTCCCCCATGGCGAGCCAGGGTTGTGTGCAGCTTATCGGCCGGATATTTATTGTAAAATGCCCGCGTTCTTCCCGGCCATTCCTGACTACAGTTGGCCGACCGTATCGCGGCCATTTTTTAGACAAATTAAATAAAGTGGACCTGCCGAAGGACACCGTTACGGATGAAAGATTGATGCAAATTATTAATCGACGTTCCCCGACGCAGCGATCGAAAATCATTTCCTTCACAATTTTTTCAATTAAACCACCAGTATCTCTTGTACAGTTGATTTCGCTACGAGGGACTCAAACGTGAGCACAAAGAATCGATAATAAAAATGTTTAAAAACGTACTTTTCTAATGAAAATTTTTAATATAATGGTTAAACGATCTACCTATATTTTAATACAAACTTAGTTAATTTATGGAAATAAAGAGTTTTGAAGTAACCACAAATGAACCGATTTCTACACTCTATCTTCGAAATAAATTCTGAATTAGAAAGGTTAAATTAAAAGCGAGATTCATTAATCACTCCGTACGACACGAAAAGTTTATCCCGAGGCGGGGACGATAACTGCGAGCTATCCTAGACCATGTGAATTCCGGGCATTTCATATAAAGCGATCGTATCGCTTCACAATAACGAAACGATCGTCGAAGCCGATCGGAATTTCGAATAAAATCATTCAGCCCGGGGCTTTTCATCTGATGCACAATTCATGAAGACAATCCGAGTATCTCTCGGAGCGTTGTCTCATTTTTCCAAATGCCTTTATAAAATCCCAGCAGCGAGGCAAGGTACCGCGTCACCGGGAGCTTCTCTCTCTTCTCTCCTCTCTCCCTAGCTTTTGTTCCTTGCGCATCCCTCTTTCGTTTATACGAAGGTATCGCGTAACCGACCCCATCGTAATTCGAGCAGCGGGGATCGAGTTGTGGCATTAGATACCTCTCTCTTGGTATGAGAAGAGGCTGCCGGACGGTGACCAGTGACGTCAGTGTTAAAGTCCCCGTTTCCGGGACAAGTTTCCGCTGCGGAAACGGCACGAAGCGTTCGTGAATGTTGTCCTATTGTATCAGGTTTGCCGGCGTCTGGTGCACCGCGATGTTCGAGCGAGGAAGAGATTGCCCACCCTTGGGTGAGAAGGAGAGGTTACCAAGGGTGGATAGAGAGGCTTACGGCCGGCCAACAAAGGCCGTCGATCGTCGACGTCGGCTCATCCTCTCGGCGATCGACGTGAATGCCCGCGAAATTTATTGTTTCACCGGCTTAGCCCGCTCTTCTACGTCCCTTGCCTCTCCTGCTCGCTCGCTCACTCTCTCCCTCTTTTCCTCCCTCTTTCAACTCCTCCACCTCCACAACCCTCCCACACCACGTCTCTTTCTCGCCCAACGCTTTCTCTGTCCCCACCCCCGTCCCCCGGAGTTCCCGTCATACAGCACGTCGTGAAACAAAAGAATAAATCCTGATTAATCTCTCAGTCGCGTTTCGAAAGTTACCTCGCCGACAATACCATATACAGGGTGTTTCTTAGCGCGTGAGAGCTACTGAAGCGACAGGATCCCTCGGCTGAAAAGCAACGAAAAGAGTTTGTAGAAACGTGCACGCCGGATTAAAATTTATTCGGAATATTCGAATGCATCAACGAATGATCCCGAGAGCGTGCGGATGAAGGATAATTCTCGTTATTAGAGAGTCACCCAGGCGGAATGGTTTCCCAGTGGAAACACTGGGAACGTTGGGAATAGACATCACGCGTTACCGGGAACCTCAAAGTATCCGCTGGTGATCACAGATTCTGTGTCTAATTAATAGGTTATGTTACCTTCTCACCAGTTTTGTTGTTGTACTCGCTTCGTGCCTTTGTACCTAACTTGTCAGTAGTCTTTTACCTCAACTATTGAGAGATAGACTTCATTAACTTGTGGATCTACTTGTGTATATGATTAGTTGTTTAAGAGTACTGCCAATGAATTTCGTTAAATAAGATTTTACAAAATAATATCGGAGTCTATTTTCAGGGGTGGTTAATAAATAAATCTGAACAGTAGACGACTCCCGTATAACGTGATAAAAAATGGTTTAAAAAAGACTGCATACGTGCACCTTCTGTGGCAGTAAGTCTTTTTAAACAATTTATTATACATTTACCGTATATTTACTGTTCCATGAAAAACATACGGAATCATTTTAAACAGTTTTTTTACCTTGTTTTCCGGCGGTTTACCGTGACTGGTCTTAATGTTACTTAGCCAATCGTTTGCTTATCAACAAGGTCCACTATCTAAAAATCGATAGACGAAAACAAGGATGTCCCTAGCCCCAGATTCCCCAGACCACAAAAGACAATTCTCTGGACTCACCCTTGTGCATGCCGGTGTACTTGTCCTTGAGCACGGTGAACTCGTAAATCTTGCCGAACTGTTCGAACATCGGTCGGAGCGCATCCTCCTCGAGGTGTCTGGGTATTTGTCCGACGAAAAGTTTGATGGCGGCGTCTCCGTTGCTGGACGTCGGGGACGACGGGACCGGTATGAGCATGTTTGCCGCACGCAATTCACCCGTCCAAACTGGTCAAAACTCGGCGTCTCAATGTCAACGACCTTGACTACTGGCCACACACGTAGCACATACGCGACCGAGAGAAAGAGAGAAAGAAGATGATCGATCGTCGTGGTCGTGGTCGTGGTCGTGGTTGTCTACAGCGTGTTTTCGGTGGGAGAAGCAAGGGAACCCGTGATTACTTATCGCGGCGCGCATAAACCACGATCGCGAGCAAAGTCAGTGGGCAGTTGACACGTGAGGAGGGGATGGTCAGCGTCACGAACGTACTCGTTAACTGTCGTCACCGGGGGTAACCGAGCGACCAAAACCCGTGTGGGGGGAAGGGAGTTGTACGGCGGGTTATCGAGAGTTTGCGAGAGCGTGAAACGGAGGCGTTATTTGCCGAAAGCGAAGTCCCGGGCTTGGACGATGCAACGGGGATGGAGGAAAGGGGTCGGTAGGGTTTGCAGGAGCAAGGACAGGATCAGGGGAAGGAAGAGGAGGTGAAGCAGCACCAGTAGCAGTAGCACAACAGCGGCAGCAGGGGGTGCAGGAGGAGGAGGTCCGGTTTTAATCAGGAGCTCGATAAAAAATACACGATAGCGTAATCTTCGTTGGAACGGAAAACAGAGTGGCGTGGTAGCAGAACCAAAGGGAAAGAAAGAGCAAGATAGGAAGACTGTAGAGGGTGGGAAGCGGCTAACGCGGCTCGTGCACGGGAAAGCGAATACTTAACGAGAAAGAGGGTGAAATAAGGGTAGCCACTGGAAGAGGGAGTCGACGATGCCGCCTCGCACGCAACGATTAATGGCTTTCGAAACACATTAAGAGAGGCCTTTTAAAAAAATATCTTCGGTCCAACTGAATTAAGTGCGTGCCAGCCGGCGAGAGTTACCACCGTTTCCGCGCGTCCGATCACTTTCGCTCTAACCGTTGTCCACGTGGATTTAATGGCCGTGTTAGAATTGATTAGGATGTATGTACCGTGTGTCCACGTGCGCCTCTATACTTATCAATTACACGATTACGGAGGCCTTTCTTTGCAGAAGCGCGCGCCGCTCGATACGCGAACGAGCTGATCGATTCGCGGCGACCCCGATTGATAAACGTGATAACGTGTCTATGGTCTCGTGCACGAACACCAGTTGCTCGGACAGTCTGCAAGTAATCTGAATAGAGAACCTCGGATAAACCCCGAAAACGTTTTACGCACTCCACAATCGGGAACACGTTCGCCCGCTAATATTTAAACGCGAAACAATATACATAATTGGTCTGCACGCCGACGATCCACAATTTCAGATAAGGCGTATTAAACACAGAATAAAATATGTCTCACAGCAACGCTTAAATACCGATCACGATACCATACGTTCACCAGACAAATACTTTCTCACGGTTTTAAATTAAACACAATCGAACTACTCTGCAGATTAATCCAAACATGCTGCACGAATTTGTATATATCCCAGTGGAAGAGTCCGACGTTTCACTGTTGTATTTTGATCACTTTGAAATGTTTGTCGAATTCTGAACAGCTGCTATGGAAGCTGGGGAATTCTTTGTACCATCGGGTGTTCGGTTGAATGGGGATAGGTGATTGGATACGATTTAGATTAGGTATACAGAAGAAGACAACGTTGAGCAGATTATTTCGTAGAGCAAGTTGAAATATCCTAAACTAAACGATCACAAGTACAGCACGTTCACGATCACGAGAGAACAGAACTACAACACAGCGCACAAAACACTATACAACACTGGTAGTTGAACGACCCTCAGCTTGATCCGCACCACGCGCCCTGACGCCATCGTCCACCGGGAAATTACACGCACCCTTCCCCTCCTACGAGCCACCCCTACGACGTCACCCCATCTCAATATACGAGGGGTACACTTCCCCTATATCGAGTCTTCGCCGTGCACGATTGTGTCTTTGCGCCCTCTTATTAGCTAGGCCAACGCCGTAGTAGTCTCCGCCGCCATTCATTTCCATGGATTGTCCTTAACCTCTGCTGCCCCATTCACCCGTATTCGCGTGGAAATTGGATTCCATGAAACAAAGTTACAATCCACGTTGTCGTGTTCGTGATAGCTGTCTTAAACTTATTCCCGCTCGAATCCTGTAAATAGCTTCTGGCTGTCTAAATTAAACGCGGTTTTCTCACCGCTACGAATTCCGCAAAAATTTACTCCCGATTTATGGTCTATCCTACTGCAAATATCTTTTCATTCTTCGCTTTGCTATTGATTACAAACTCAACACCAGTAGTATTATTCTCAGTCACTACGTTATATTAAGAATTTAAAAATTCTACACAATATTATTGGACCCACAAGCCCACTGAAGAACAGTGAAGAATAATGTCTAGCCGAATAGGTACCCTCATCCGCAATACGACAATAGCCATCCTGAACCATCTATTATACTGAAAGAAAACGGTAGTATAAATTTTTTGTTCACTTTAACGTGTGTTTATGTCAAGAGATTATACGAGGTAGCCTAAACGTAAATTAATGTGAATTTAATGAAAATAAAAGGTTATTCCATTTCAAAATGGTCTAATGAAGTTTGAGCCACGCTATATGTATGTTGGCTCTTCAGTTGTCAACTATTAGATTTACTTGATGGTATAATCATCTGTTTCGGAATTTGGTGTTGTACATGATAATTTAATTTTTTATTCCTCAATATATTGTTTTTTGTATTTTTCTATAGGTTCACATGCATGCACTAAATGCGTATCTCAGCAATCGTTATTATCGTCACGCGTTTCGCAGCAAACGATTGTTTTGCGAGTAGTGCCAAAAAGTATGTCTGCATGGTAGCTAGCCACTCAACGAGGCAGGGTAGCTGAGTCATCGCCCTGTGCGATACTCGATCGCATCACACTGTGTTAATCTCTCGTACACATGCACGCTCACGATTAAACAGCTGTGTGCACGCGCACACGTCATCCGATGGTACCCTCGATTTCTGAGCACGAAAATTTTTCTCACAATCAGGGACGTGTGTAGTCCCGCAGCTGTGGAAGAGTATCTATGCGGAAAAATATGTTTCTGCATGGTGGCATCGCATATCTAAATTCCAAGTCAATGTCGCGAAACACAGAGGTATACATACTCGCTTTTATAAAATGATTCTACTTTGTATTGATGTATTAAGTAAACATTCTACAATTCATTCATATTTTCAATAATATGGCTTCTAATTTAAAAGCTGCCTTATTAATTGTCCAGAAAAAATTTGATAGAAACCCAAAGTACAAAATTTTGTCAATTTCACTATTGCCCTTAACAATCAGCCAGCAAACCATTTTGGTAACTATAAAATTAATATTCCGTGAAACTGTTTACAACTATTTGTCAATTATTAGAAATCTATTTTGCAAGGTACTTTTTGTAGACTCGTCAGTCTTTTTATTGTTCTTAATGAAATAGTTCCGGCAATTTTTCTCTTTGAATACAGAGGTGTTGTTAAGTTGTTGTTGTTCATATTATCCTATCCTACAGTTAGAGCAGTGATAGTAGTTAATTAATAAACACCTTAATATAGTACAAGCAATAAATAACATCAAGAAAAGAGAAACAATTCAAACGTATCGCCTCGCGATACAGCGTAACAAAGACTCCGGGGTGTTAATTGTTTTATTGCTTTGTGAATTGGGATTCCATTGCAGCGCGGGTCGTGCGCACTGGAGCCAAACTTGGTTCTTTATTAATTTTTATAGCAAAGCTGATTCCAGAAATCCCAAACCAATACACACGCGGATAATCAAGGAAGTTTCTCTGTGCATTTTTATTTGCAATTGTGAACCATATTGTTCAAATTGACCATTGAACACGTCTGCTTTAATCGAATTTAACCAATGCAAGTTTTTAATACCTGCCTCACACACATACACACTTCTCGTGCTATTAAATATATTGTTCTCATCTCACAATAGATGTTAATAAAGTTGTTTTTTTGTTGAATTAGTGTTTTTGGTATCTGCATTGGTCTGATTCTTTTTGTCGAAGTCGACTTTTCAGATCGTGAGACACGAAACCCTATACGGTGATTGGTCTACTCCTAGACGTGTTTGCAAATTTAGTTTCAACATATGTGTCGGAGTTCACGCTTATCGACCCACCCTCCGTAGGAAGACGCGGTCTGTGATGTTAATGTAGGTTAAGGATGAAAAGAAACACACCGGTACTGTGCAGTCTGGAAAAGCGCAGCCTGTTAGAAGAGCGGCGCGCAAGTATTACGTTTGCACATTCCTGAAAAACTGACAAACCGCTCTTTGTTTCAAAGCTGTGGAGACCTCGGTCTTCTACAGGGCGCAAAGTGCCATCTTGTTTGGACATGGAGCGCCGGGATACAAGAATTTCGCTGGCTAATATTTTCTAATGTCCTCGTTGTTTAATGTTAAATAGTATCGTCTCTCCTTTTTAATAACAAATCCACAAGAAAGCTGCGAACTTTGGCAAAGTACAAAAATTGTTCGTTAAGGGAAAATTATCCCCGAATCGGCGAAGTTCAAACTACTCGTTGCTTTTCCCACCAATTTTGCGCGTAACCTGCTTTCCTAGCGGCTGTCAAAGTGACTTGCTCTCGGTATTGGTAATTTTTGTAGGTTAAGCTACAACCCGAATAAACTACGATTACACAGAAAGTGGAGCGTAATTCGATACTGCCGAAAAGCTGATATTTGTTCAGCGGTAACCAGCAAAAAATATACAATATATCCTGCTTTCCCGCGGGGCTTAAATATCAAGAAATTTGATTTTGAAAATTTCAATACACGCGCAAATGGACACGATACTGTTTCCGCGTGATTCTATTACTGATTGCTTCCGCATACTCTGCTGGAACCTCTATCAGTCGAATCGCATCATAGGCCGCGATAGTTCTATTCATTCGTGCGAGCATTATGTTCTCGAAATTAAATTTCTACAGAATAGTGTTCCATGAGAAAAATGCAATTTTAGCAGAAATAAATGCGCTTCGCTCGAATGAGTACACGTATTTCTTCAAACATTTCTGTTCCGAAGTAAAAGTATACAGAATTTACAACTTAACAAGAATTAAGATGATCGTCACAGAAATTGGTTTCGATTAAAAGTAGCTGAGAATCGAAGTTTTCTCAACGTATCAAAAGCAAACGCGTCTCACTGCAGCGAATGGCTGCGCTGTGTACCACATATTTTGTTTGTTTTTGCATGAACAAACATCCCCAGTCGCACCGCGAATTCTATTGCAACCTGCGCGCACACACACAGTTAATTGCGCTGAAATTGAAGTAGACTTTCGATGAAGTAATGTAGCAGACATTTTGGAAAGAGTTTACTTACAAGTAGACAGCGAATTTTAACGCGAAATGAAAATTTCCTACCTAGATTGCAACAAAATGCAGAAATTTTGCATAAATTAAAGAAACAATATTTTTAAGTTCTTCTAATTTACTGTTTCATGTTTCATTATGTAAAATGCATCGTTCAAACACGCGCTTGAATATTACAATCCTGAAATGACATTCAATTTGAGACCTTCACAGAAACGTGCTTGCTCATATATGCTGATGCAGCGAATCTTAAAGGTCAGTATCGAGTTCATCTGTTCCAAATGACCCAGTAACCGATCCCCCCTTTGAAGTTTTCATGGTTTACAAGTCCCCATCAGCTATAAACCATCAAAGAGAGAATGAGAGAATCTGTCTATTTATGCAGAAGCATTTTCACGGTGCAGGACAAGCGGCTTGTCATCTGCAGATTTTCTACCAGCGTTTGGTGGAAAAGCTCGACCTTATCTACTCACTGCAGTTACAAATGCACTGTATATGAAAATTTTATTGTCAGCATGCCTCGGGACACACACCATTTTCTCGAGCAGCTGAAACGTCTAGGCCAACAACCTTTTCGAATGTGTTTGTTCCGGCGAAGTGTGCCGAGCGACTCTCCGTTCCAAAATCATGTTCTAACTTAAACACATTATTACTGCAGAACAGAGTCGAGTGGATGTGATCATGTACAACATTTCTTGCTCCACTTTAAAATATTTTAACGCAAATTATCATGTACATGGAGTCGCTTAAGAATGTACCAGTTAGAAGAAGCCTTTTCTTTAACGGAAACTGCCCTAGCCAAGTAAAGTGAAGAATTGTTCAATGTATCGTAGTGTCAAATAACATAAAAAACGGTGTTCAGATGCAACAATATAATTAATGTATAAAAATAAAATACACTCTGTTATAAAGTAAAGCAGTTCTTTATTATAAATTTATTATGAATAAATAACTTAACACGTTATCATTAGACTACGGACTTGATGCATTTCTGACAAAAATGGGTGAATTTAATTTAAAACAGTAAAAACGTAAAGACGATTTAAGAACGTCCACGTATGTTATTTTATATGTCCTAAAATTGTTAAATACAGGAAGAAATTTCCAACGGTTCCTGTGTCTTGTAATCGTCGAGGAAAATTTTTAGCTTGTATAAAGATCCGCAGTCTAGTTATAAAGTAGGGCAGTCCTCCCTTTTTATTTTTCTATTTCTCCGCTTGTCACCATAATGCAGTTCAACATTATTTTCATTTCTCAAGTTGTAATTCGCATTTCGTAGCTGAAGAGAAAAACGAAAAAACACGATGACCGAGAAGTGTTTGGCGAAGGTCGATGTGCGCTAGATGAACCCGGCGTCGACGTGATTTATGGCGAAAGGAAATTGCCCAAAAATGTACAAATTTTTCGTCGGAGCACGAACCTGCAAAACACGATCCGAGAAAAGCAGAATATCGGCTACAGATAACAGAGGAACGGCAACATTAAAAAGAGATACCAAAGAACCGTGGCGGATATCGTTTCTATTTGTAAGTTCCTGTGCGGGCAAGATGCTAGTGTTCGTGCTTCGCGGAAACAATCGCATAGGAATCGGGACTAAGCTAATAGTATCGGAAAACAAAGATACCGAATGTCTAAAATTGTCTTCCATAAGAAACTACTTCCCCAATAGAATCAATCACGTTTCCCTTTTTCCACCGCGGTTTCTCGTATTTGCGAGGCTCTTATCTAGCTTTCAGATAATAAATATTACAGGGATCACTGACGAACACAAAACGCACATGGGACCTTCCGTGTTGGATAATCATTTTCTGGGATCTCGAATAAATACATTTCTGACCGCAGGTAATTGCAAAATTGCATGAGATTACTTCGTTAGAATTTCGTAAGCGTGTAACATTGATCTTCTGCGTTGAATTTTGTAGTTCAAACAATTTTAAATTTAAATTAATTAAAGGAATTTAAGAATGTCTATAGAGATTACTTTCAATTTATTCATATGGTAAACGTTGTTTTATCGTCAAAACGAGGAGAAAAGTAAAATAGAATTGCATGTTAGGGATCACGCCGCGATCAATATTTTATTTTAAATAAATAGCAGAGATACTTCTGTCTGTGTATGTATCGAGGCAGAAAGAAAAAACCCCGCGGCACGATTTATGCCAGCCAACTGCACGATGGTACTCTCTTGTCGCTGTCACTATCGTATACCATATAACGTTCCAGCCCGATCTTCGCGAGCCATCTTGCATCCCGAGGTCCCATCCCTCGCCATTTGCTCAGGAAACACACTCAAAAAATATAACCTGCCGGTATCTCTCGCGCATGCCCTAGAAACCCTACCGGCAATAATTCACGCACGGAGGATGCTCTTACCTCGGCATAGCCGGTTGTATACATGTATCGCAGGTATACATACATATATCGCAAGTATTGGCCAGTTTCTTCCTGCGAGTAGTCAGAGGGTTATGTGCGGGGGCTGTAGCAGGCTCGTGTCCACGTATACAAGAATGTATGCGCAAGTATGATATAACTCAGGGTAAAGTTCCAGGCCACTTGTGCCGCGTAAATTATTAAGCATGTGTTGCCTCTGTCTCTCCAGCGTGGAAGGGATGCAAGGAGAGGAGGGGGAGTTGGCTAGTATCCTTCGAGAGAGGCAGAGAGAGAGAGAGGGGGGGATGAAAGGTCAGAGAATCACGCAAAGTGACCGAGAAAGAAGGAGAAGGTAGCCAGAGGGTTGCAAAGCTCTTTGTCGGTTCTTCCACGGGTATGAAGCACCGTTGTAATGCCGCGTAATGCAATGCAATGCGATCTAAGTGAACTTTGGCTGGATCGGGCGCATGCATATTAGCTTCATCGCCGAGTACAGTCCTGCACAAAATGATGCGCGCATGTGTGCTGCAGGATCCCTCCTACAGGATCAGTCTGGTATGATTTTACAAAAGTTCTCACGATCCGCAGGTCATTTAAACATTTCGACATATCCCGTAGCTATCATGAAATTCTAAAACGTAAGCAATGGTGTAATATATTTTATAATAACTTAACCACATGTAATAAATTCCGAAACACAGTTTCGAGAAAGTGTGGTGTACGGGTGTCGCTACTAAAGGATTCATTTTTCAAAGATGGAATTTTTCGACGCCTTCGTTTTGTCCAGTGCCATCATTTTGTCCAGGAGTGTAGCAACGTTGCGTGTCCTACCACCCACACCCCTTATCCTGACCCCTTGCTCTCCTTCGCACATCCCACCGCACACCCTCCTTCCCTTTCTTAGCTGACGAAGCTATATCCTCCTCGTTCTTCGTACCAGCCACCATCCCAGTTCTCGTCTAAGGCCGACTTTAATACGTGAGGGTGCCATGGGATTTGCCGGATTAGCACCGAGAATTAGCAAGCAGATGTGGCAAGATGCTACGCGCCTCCGACAACCCGAAAATTATTTGTCGCTTCGCCCGCTAACTATCACGCATATGTTCGTCGTTATTAGAAACAGTTTAAACGTTTGCCGCGCACGTTAGAGCCGGAGAACGTTAGCGCTAGGAAAATTGCACAGACCCAGGCGTTGGCCAGGAATTAAAATTGTGTGCTTGTACCTCGTTAACAATAATTGGCTAATAAAATGGAACATCTCTAGTTCCGAGCGGACTTGTTCCTTTCGTTATATGTGTTAAGAAGCACGATAAAATGGGGATTTTTGCTCTCGTCTTGGCGAGACTATGAGTGCATTTATGGAGCATGTTAATTATATGTACAAGCACATACATACGCTGAAGCCGTTTAATAATAATTGAGACTGTGGTATTCGTATAAACCCTCTAATTATAAGGAATATCTAAATGACGTTCAAGAATGTGACGATTTATGTACTAATGGATTTTAGTACATCTGTTATTCCCATGTTGGTCCACATTTGTATCTTACAGAAATTCATTTATTTTAATGATGGAAAGTAATACTGCATTTTTGCAAATTCTGAATTTTTTAGTGCATTCTAAACTTACTTTTAATTTCCACTACGTTTTAAATGTCAGATATTTATATTTTATTGCAAATATAGGTCTGCAGACTTTTTAAATTAATAGTAAGTAATATATACAGTTGTATAAGTTCGAAGCTTAAAGACACTTTTAAATGGTATATAATAAATAATGTAAGATTAACAAGAATTTGTTAGCTGAACCAGAATTTTTCAAAAAGTTCGTAAACTCCTTATTTTCATACGCCTCGGAGGGGTATCTTCTATCTTAGATTTTTATCAGCAAATGCGCTACGCTGGTAATACAAGAAACACGTGCACCGGTATTGGCAGCACAGTACATTCTCCAGAGCTCGCTATAATTTCCTTTTTTCGCTAATGCTTCTGCTTTCTGTTAAAGCTACGGCGAATCGGTCGGACGTTTTAATATGCTGAAGAGATCGTGCAGTAGCATCGTATCGAAAACGCCGGCTGTACGTGAGTGGGTGGAGTTAACGCTAACCAATTACTCGATGTTCTTCTTCCGACATCCTTCCGATATTTACACGCACCCAATTTCTCAAGGGAGGCCCGGAAGTCATTCACATTTTAAATGACTCCGCTGTTCCGTGGGAACAATAGTGCACATACGTATCGACGAAACATTAGTCGTGAAGAGCTTCGGTGCTCGCGCCGAACAGACTTCAGAGACGGCGAGAAAAGTGAATTAGAACATTCGAGGAGTCGTAAATCGGTGATACTGTCCTCCTAACGAAATTACTGACGGTAAATCAACGGCCAGAGAAAAAACAGAGGGCAGACGGAAGAAACGCGTGCTCCTGGTGCCATTTATATTAACGAAAAGGCAAAGCAAAACAATACCGTAAGAGATCCCTTTCTTCTCTTTCTCTCTCTCGCTCCCTGTCTCGCTTCTTCGGGTAATAAGAAGAATTGGCGAGTGTGCCTTCGACTTTTAATCTTATTAGCTCCGCTGCCTTTTGCAGGAAAGTCGCAGACCTGTATAATTAAATTTCTTAAACAAGAGCAAGAAACGATGAACTAATTCTAATAGTGCACCATCCAAAGAATCGTTTTTATTTAAAAATTAACCATCTATAGTTTCTCTTCAATGTATTATTCTTTAAAGTTGTTTACAATTTGGTAAAATCAGAAAATAAATAATTATCGAAAATAATGAAAATGAAATCATTTATACAAGATTACATATATCTTTTTAATTGAGTATAACCCCATTTTTGCGAATAAATAAAATCTGTACATACATGATGCTTCTATTAAATTTACAAATAAAAGGTTACTTGTGAAAAAAATTAAAAAAAACATTTAATTTTTTGTTAACATCTCAATTCTATTCTATATCGAAAATATTATTTCATCGTGACAAAACGGGAGAATAGTTGACACTGTTTGCAGAACATAAACGTCGATCTTTCTGTAGGTAGTCTCAATATCGTCATCGGTCGTTCCAACAGTACGTACACTTGAGCATTTGAAAATTGTTTGAACAAAACCACCACGCATTCGTGTGGTATTCGCGTGCTTTAATAACCATATCGCCGCAATATTGCGGTTGCGTTAACAACAGTCCAGATCGGCAGGGCCAAACAACAAATATTTATGTATGCTTGATGGCGGTGGTCACGCGTGAACGGCTACCAATCAATTAACGTTATTTCGGCCAGAAAAAAATGGCAACCGTACCGTAGACAAACTTGGTCACAACAAACCACGCTAGAATTGAATAACCAAACACGAAACGAAACTAATATATATATATATATATATATATATATATATATATATATATATATATATATATATATATATATATATGTATCTATATATATATGTATATATATAACCAGTAATAAATATATTGTATACATAACTATTAGATAGCTATCATTTAAAAGATATAAAAATATTTAGTGGATGAACAAACATGTGAGTCACTGAACTGAATTTAAAACGTTTCAATTGTAAACCTCAATCTTTAGAGTACAATTTTTTTAATAACAAAGGCTTCACCAGAAATATATGACCGAGGCAGATTTGGTTTGTTTATTGCTTAGAAAGCAAATATAGATGTTTATCAAAATTGAGAATTATTCTATTAATTCTTCAAATGTACAATCTAAATTAAAAATACTGAATTTATATTTCTTTGATGTAGTTCCACTGATTGATTTGATTTCACCACATTCCAGTTTGATTTGTATCGACGTTTCAGTAAAATACATCACAGAAACTATAAATTCGGTTAATTTGCTGTTTTTGTAAATCAATGCACAAAAATATGAAATTGCGTATAGATTCCGAATTTAATCATCGGTAACATGAAATATGAAACAAAATTTAATTGCTGAAAATGAAATATATACCACCCTGTTCATACTGTCCATACCTCTTGTTGCTAAATAATCCTGCTTAACATTACAGATGTATACAAAGGTATTTATGTGCTCGTGCGAATTGCGAATTCAATGGAACACTTCATAATTTCATCATAGATTTAATTACAATGAGCGATAAATAACGAGGCACATCGAACTCCAGACGATAATTGTGAATGAAAACACTCTAATTATCATATGGGTTACTCTAGCATCACGCTTTGATGATATAATACGTGGAGCCACAATCGGAGCATAATGCTAATTAAATGTCTTTGTACTCCATTAATCCCGTATTTTGCAAGATAATCATTTATCCTTTTTGTAAAGAACTAATTATATGCGTTAGATTAAGAGATTTAACAATGTAATATTTTTGCTGGGGATAATTTTAGACGGACGTGCAGATATGTTGTTAGCAAATATTGAACAATCGCGATAGCTCAGCTATTACCACTTATCATATAGTACAGATTTTCGATTTTGCTCCATTCTATCCTATATTCTTTCACACGCGCGCGCGCGCATGCAGTTTGGAAGTATATACGAGGAAACTTGAAACGAGTTTCAGATTCTTTCGGCTGTCCAACGAGTTGTTGGAGCGTTTTCAAATTCCGGCACTCGAAACTCTCACCGCATGGTTTCTAATTTCCGATCGCTCCTTACCCACTCTTACGCTGAACTCCAAAAGAGCATGCTCGTGTATGCCCGAATAGTGTGCAATCAAGGTGGGGAGCAGAATACAAGCAACTTTGGTAAACCTTGTATAAAATGCATCGCATCTGGAAGTTTAATGACACATTGATCGCCAGTGAGTTGAGATTCAGAACCATACAGTGTGTTCATATTTAACAAAATTATAAATTCATATTGACAAAAAAATAAACACAAATCCCACTTGCACAAATATTTCAAAAAAGTGCAATATCAACTCCGTAACGCAATGCAATAAGTTTCGATCGCGTTAGTGATCGACAGTATACATGTCCAGAACGATATTTCTAGACCGAAGTGTCAAATTTCGCTTTCATTCGAACTCGGCGAAAAAAATGGTGCTCAAAATTACATCGATTGATTAAATAGTCCCGGCACATCAGGCCGATCGCCTTTCCAATGTGTAATTGACGTCTAGACGAAAATTTATGAAGATTGTGGAACCTCTTTCCAGCGTTTAATTAGAGCCGTCAATCCGCCGGAAAACTTCGTTACATGACGCAACGAGGCAAATACTCCCCCTTATAAATACACGACATTTCGTCCACGGTGATCGGCTATCGAACGACATTACGAATCCTGAATAGATTCGATCGACTGTGAATTAGGCGTTCTCCGATGCGCCGATGTCTACCGAAATCCAGTCGCTGCTCCATAGATGCATCGGCAATTTTCCTCGCGCATGCCACCGCCTAAAAGACTCGGATATATTCAAAATGGGGTATACCTTACGGTTGGTATGACCACCACAACTGAAAAGAGCTGGATGCACAGGCATGTTCGAGAGTAGTATCGTCGAGGAGCACTCTTGGAAATCGTGTACCGACACCGATGGGCAACCAGCTCTGCCCAGCCACTCTATTGCGCCTAACCAAAACCATCCTATTACCCATCCACCTGTCTGCTTGCCCACGTATTTATGCGATTGGCTGACTTTCACAACTGCCTGCCAAACCTCTTGATGCATATTTATACGTCAGCGTTTTAATTGTATCGAATACGAAGATGACTTTCGTTTTTCCCGAAAATTACAAGACATTCGCTGAAAACTTTCTTACCGGCTCACTGAATTCTGCACATAGGGGTCCTTAAACAAGGTTTAGGAAGAGACAAAGCAATTGGTTGTGCCTGCGACTGTGCCACAGATGCAGACTTAAAGGAAGAATTCAGTGTGCTAGTTAGAAAGTCATATCCGTATTCAGCAGATTGCAACGATTAGAATGACTAACAGTCTACATAAATGGCCAAGCAACGCTGCTCAGCGACTATTGCGTTGAACCGAACCATGCTTTTGCCCATTCGTCTGTCTGCCTAGCCACGTATTTATGTAAGTTACTCCATTTTCCATATTTCCAAAACTCTGAATCATTTATCCGTGCTCACTCGTGCATGCTTAACCATCCCACCGCCTCCGTTGCGATGCTTACGTTCGGTAGCGACCCTCAGGGATACAGAGGGATGCAACAACCGGGTTTCGTTCGTGAGCAACATACTGATTCGTCTTTCCACCGGTGCAAGCCGCGCCGCCGCCCTGAGACTTTGAACAATGACCATGCAGAAAGGTCGGGCTACAGTTGGAATTACCATTAGTCGGCCGTTCTGTTTCGTCACGGACAGTTATATCGGTTCCTCCTCGTTAATTTCATTCGGGGATAATGTTTAGACCTTCCTCTACTAAATGACCAAGGTATACTTAGGCGCTTCGAGCAAAGTTTGCATGAGAATATCGCAACTTGGGGGCCTCCGTGAGTGTCGTTAAGGATAAGGGCTATATTCGCTAGAATAATTATTAGACTTAATGGAAGGATCCATGCTCGCTGAAGTATCGAGTTTGTGATATATGGCATGTCTTGATTAAGATGTCGCACGGAGAATGTTTCTATGAAACGATTAGAGAAATGTGCTGTAACAAATGAAGCCTTATGCTTTGCGATATATCTTACAAACTGTGAAGTCTAAGAAATTATTCGTCCATTTATGGCAACAATTAGGTGAAACATAAAGAAGCTCGTGTTTCTTACAACAATGGTCAATGCAAAAGTGGTATAACTTAATATTTATTTGGATTTGATCATCGTTAAATAAAATAATTGTTTGTTTTACACAGCGTTTACTTAATTCCCTATTGTCCAATGATTATCTGTTTCGACTTTCATCATTTTTACTTTAAACGGCTCAATTCTGTTACCATTACGATGTTCTATACCACCAACGCCTCTCCTACTCTTAACACGTTATAACAGAAGCATACACCAACAAAGTTAATTAATCCACAAAGAATCTCGAAATTAACATGGTCTGCATACTTTGAAGTATTTCATCACGAGCAAGAACAGACACGAACAGTCCAGGCTGAAAGTTAGCGTGACGGCGTTGGAAAATGAAGAACGGGTTGCAACTAAAAAACAGCGAGCAGAAGGAGAGAGAAAAATACAGAGCGGCGATGCTTTCGCCGTGAAATAAATCTCGGTGGCAGAGAGAGAGAGAGAAAGAAAGCGAGGATGAGGGGAAGGGGAAACAGAGAGAGAGAACGAGAGATGAGGGGAAGGGGAAAGAGAGAGAGAGAGAGAAAGAGAGATGATACTTGGGCGTCGCGCTGACATTCGTGTACGAAGGGTTGCACCCCCTGTGTTACCATCTACAATACAGAAGAGGGCCCTATTGTGACCTAGAAGTCAGTATCTCGGAGACCTCTCTCAGTCGGCGTCCGTCAGAGCGTATTATGACCCCCCTCGGCCACCCTCCACCTCCCTCGGCCTCCCTCGGCCCCCGTTTGCACTACTTGGTTCCTGCGCCTCTGTCTCCGCCACGCCTGTCTCAGAACCACCCCCATTCGTCCCGACCTCCGCAAGACACCCATTGTGTTCCCTATTAATTACATTGCTTTACCACCCCAACCTCATGCCAGGAGCTGCAGCGGGTTAGGCTACGGTCTAAATACTGTGGACCGCCGGCGCGAGCGCGGCGCGGTACAGTCTCGTTAGGACGGCTGCGAAAACGTTCATAGATTGTCAGTCCGGGAAATTGGCTAATTCGTCAGAACGAGTTTCCCCCATTAACTGGTTTGCTACGATTTAATTGTTCGCTTACGTGAATTTGTCGGACTCCGAAAACTAGGGGACAGTTTCCTCGGGCTGCCTCAATAGGAATTCATTTATCTGGCCCGGTGTGTTTTCCGGGTGGTGCGGCAATGGAACAGAGACGACCAAGACCTCCTCTCTATTCGGGGCTAACCGTTATCAGCCGGCGGGGTAGCATGAGACGATACGAATAAAATTTTCTACATCCACGGGAGCAGGGAACTTCGCCGGGAGAGTGAAACTAGTCGTGCAACGCGTTAGCCTCTTTCATCCGGCAACAATAACGGAAAGCTCGCTGTTACAGACAACTGTGGAAGAAGGGTAGTACAGGAAGGGTGGCGCAGGAACCAGAGTTCTCCAGGCGGGACGTTAATGCTGATTCTCGCGTGTTTATCCAGCTCTCTAATTTATTCAATGTGTGCATTCACTTCGCATTGCCGCTCTGTACGCTCTCGCGAACGCAGTTAGGATTTAATAGCGCTCGTTTCACTGACAAACTTGTCCGTGTACAACGTCAGTGCGAGGTTGCGTTCGCAACTGGCGAAAACTGGATTAACGCCAGAAGATGCGAAACCCTGGACTATTCTGATAAACCCCCGGGCGCAAAAAGATAGACTCTGGGAGTCTCAGGGATCCGCGGGGACTAAGAACGACTGGAACGAAGTAACTGAAATAAAGTGCACCGGTGCAACAAAACAAAAGAACACACAACGCAAACCGAGATGTAAAAACAAAAAATAAAAAACAGGTCCAACGTGTATTATCATTTCGCAAAGAGAAATAAACAAAGAGAGAGAGAGAGAGAGAGATCCGGTTCCCGCGGGCTTACGTATCGGTGATGAATTTATTCTCCCCCCGCAATCAATTCCATGCACACACGCGTGCGCCCGCGATATTTATTTTCAGCCGCATTTAAAATACGCGCGGTAAAGAAGTCGATATGCAAACTGTCGTAGGTGATTTACGATCCGCAACGCATCGAGCCCGGAGCTTTATGGAAAACACGTGCATGCAAATGGAGCACGGGAAGTCGTGGAGAAAACGAACCTCCAAGTAAAATGGGGAGAAGGGATGAGCGTTCGCTGAGGAGAGAACAGGAGAGGGGAGAGTTCGAGAAAACCGTCTATGTTGTCGAGGCAGCCAGAGCCACATGTTGCTCTCTTTTAAGCGTCATCTTTAATATCAACAAACGGATACGGCTGCCGATCCTAGTGGATGCAACGTGCATCGCGCGTATGCCGCGAATTCGATAGCTCCGCGGGAGCAGTTGATGCTAGCAACTGCGAAACATTGTTACAAGCGTCTGCTTTGAATTCAGATAACGTATCTCGCGCCTTCAATATCTTTCTCATTCACTCTAACCTTCATTCCTCGTCTCGTTCCCGATCTCCCTGACGTATCTACCTTTTGTTCAGTCTACATCCTCCCTCCATCCCCACCCCACCCCTCCGCATAACCTGCTTTTCATAGCAAGCTCTCCTTCTCCATCCATCGTCCCCTTTCGTTCCCGCGTGGCACCGTTCACTCGCACGCCTTCAGGTTGCCTCGCGAACGAAAACAGCGTGTCAGATATGACAACGTTCCCAGCACATAATGATGCTAAGGGTTCTGGACACTGCCGAGGCGACCAGTGAACAGCACCGGCCAGTATCGAGCTAGAAACAACGAAATCCGTGTCTGTCTTTGTCTGGCTGCGTTCGACGCTGCATTATCAAATATTCAATTGCCATGCCGTTCACTCGCTGCAATACCTGCTCGGAACTTAAATGCTTGCGTTAGCATGCAAAATCGATATCGAACATCATTAGCTATCGCGTAGTTTGTGGAGTTAATTGTCTAGCAAATGGAAAATATTATTTGCAGTCGCGATACACGCTTTGCCGAATGTAATAACGTTACGATAATCTAGATTATACATCTGTGTACTGAAAAATGCGAGCTAGACGCAATTTAAAAAAAAAACACATAAAGAGATAGTAATGTTGAAAATGTAGAATAAAGTATGTTTTTGAGAAATTCGAGCTTGAAGGTCAGGCGACTCGCGGGTGCTATTGAATGGGAATCGACTGACGCGTCTGATCACGACTGACCGATTCTACTTACGATTTTCAAAGTCAATTTTCTTGAAAATAAAGCTTCATGTGAAAAAGTTTTATAGTACATTTTTCCAATCAAACTAGTCCCGTACAATTATTTTATTATCATCAATTGTGTTTCTTCTAATTGAACTATACACGATGTTGTTTTAATGACGGCACATATAAGCGTATCTTTCTTCGTGCCTCTTGTAAATTGAAACAATTATTGCCATTAATCTGCAGAGTGCTTCCGAAATTTCAGGAAACATATTCGCAAGGCAACGTTCATACGACTCATTGCAATTAAATCAATGAAAATGTTATTCGATTAAAATCGGTAATTGAATAAAATTCGCAGAACTTCGTTGATAGCTGAGTACGATGGTTCGTTGTCAGTAGTTGACAAATTGGAAATTAAAAATGCTGTTATGAATTCAGTTTTACGTGACCGAATGATATATCTATATTGCACTACGTAGTATCAGACGTTTTCCATTTTGTGATATATCGACGAAAAATTTCAGTCGCATACGAATGCGTGTTGCGTGCAACAAAGTTTTCTACTGTGACAGTAAGCAAAACGTACTCTGCAGCTGTTGTAAAAAACTATGTTTAAACTTGCATGAAGCAAAAGAAATATGTGACTTCAGTGTGAAACATTGTTCAGGCCTGCCACAAAGCTTATTGTAAACGGTGCGGTAATGTTTCTCGTATATTAGTGCTTCTATATGCCAGGGCACGTTCTGTCGCTTGATATTTAAACAACGCCCCTTTGGAGTCACTCCCCTTCTAAATTCCCTGTACAATGGAAATCTATTATTGCAAATTGATTGGGGACCTTTTAACACTAGAACTGTGTACGTCAAACTGACGGGTCCTAAATTTAAAAATTTAAAATAGCTGAGGTTGTAATAATGCATTTAAGGGAGCGAAATTATTTCTTTGGGTATATTTATAATAAAAATCGCTAAAAAAATATGAATAAATACTGTTTTGCTATTTTCATAAATTTATGTAAAATAGTCACTTTTGGTGTTTCATAAACTACCTTTGGAACATATGTCGAACATTTTAACAAGAGACCCCAAACTTTAAGTACTATACAATTACAATAGTGAACTTACTGCTATAATGATACATTACAAAATTTGATAATGACGAATACAAGAAAATATTACAAACAGCTTAGGCACAGGTTTGTAAAATTTTGGAACAAACCCAGTGGAACGATGAACGCTAAGGGTAGAACAATTGTGCCACAACGAAATGCAACCCTGAGCACGGAATATTATCCACCGTTCGATGTGACGAGTGATATCGGTTTTAATGGGAGGAAGGCATTAGCATTAATTTGAGTTACCGTTTATTTATAATGGGTTAATGTTAATTTACGAAGTAGCCAGCATCGAGTGGGCCTGCCACCGACCAACGGTTCCACCCCCTCCCCCTCCCACCCACACCCCCACCCACCCGCGACTAAAAGCATTGTTTCGAGCCGTGGTTTTGTGCTCAATTTGCATTTCCCTGCTAATACATTACGGTTTATAGCTGCGCGGCAGTCGCTTTCGCGGTAAACTGCATAAAATATGAGGACTCGCTTCACGTCCCGCGGCGTTAGGGCGGCGCCCTAACCGCGAACGTGTTGCTTGCGGGAAAAACGCAGATTTTCCCTTTTTACCGTCGCTTCGCGAATGCTAAAGGCAGCTCGTAACACGGATATCACCACCGGGGATGTTGCACCACTCATTTTCTGTTCGGGAAGTGTGCGTCAATTCTCCTTGTTACACTACACAATCGTTGCAACTTTAACGTTGGCTGGTATGATTCATGCTATGTATGTGATTCTTGTTTCGATCGTCATACTTTTACGCGGGCATTTTTTAGAACAGAATTTGATGTAATTATTCTTAGCAAGTTTAAACAAACTATATCTGTATACTATGAAATATTTGATTTTTGTGCGTCGTAAGATATGCGACATTGTAAATGAAATATGATTGGTTCGTTTAAAGTAAAAAGCATAAATGAATTGTCCTTTCATAATATTTTATTCAAATATTTCTGAGGGACATATAAGGGTTAACGAATGAGAGAAAAAGGAGTATTTAGTCGGAAACAATTTTGCACAGCGAATACTTCAACAAATAATAAACAGTGAAAAGTTCTCCGCAAATTACACGTTTTAGGGTCAAGAGCAGCTCGTCAGCGCAGCACTGTAAAATCAGTAGAGTAACCGTAATTTGCAGAATACTCGATTTAACCGAGGTAGCTGTACAGTTAATACGTGGGTATAATAGGAAATCGCATCATTGGACCTATAGATTTTCCAGCACCATTGAACATCGAACAATATTTTAGATTTCTGCATGCTCAGCTTCTCGCAGAGCTGAAAGAAATTATACAGCGTCAACGATGAAATTCAATTCACTTTATGCACGTGTTATATTCCTAATAATTTGAATACGTTGAAAATATAGAAGTCATATTATCCGAAATTTTCTAACACTAGATTCTGTGTGAAGAGAACCCACACTTCAACATTGAAAAGAGCCCTTAGTGATAAAAAATCAATTAAAACCTAATCACACAATTGTCGCTACTAAAATTAAAAAAGGAAATTCTTCTGTCTTCACAAGTTTGTATTTCACCTACTTTTGTTATAAATGCAAAAAATTCGCTGTCTATTTTGAAAGAAGAACTCAGAGAGATTGGTCGAAGACTTAACCTATGCCTGATCTAAACGATTGTGACTTCTTTCTTTGGGGAGCGATGAAAATAATAATTTATGGATCAAAGAATGCAACAATAGGGATGAATCGATACAGCGTGTCTGAGAATTTCCCAAAGGAAAGGACGTTTGTATTACGGGCTAAGAATGTCGATAGAACAGGGTCGGGTTCGGCATTATAAGTCTTTCACTTTATACGTAAATTGTAAATGATAAAATCGATTTCAGGAAGGAAGTGACCCCAATCACATTTATCTCCACTGGGGAGAAGAATGAACGCTTGTCCTACGGGTGACCACTTTGCTCCACGATGCTTGCCACGGACCTCTTGAACTCATCGCACACCAATATTTTCTCTTTCAAGTGGCGACCGGCGAGTGATCTGTTTGCCCGATAACAGATTCGCGTAGAAACATTTGTACCTAACTGCTTTCATTGGGTCTTGAATTCCTTTAAACTTTCGATTCTTTCAATTCGGAGTAGTCGAGAATGGACCGTTGCCAATTGCGATGTTAAGAATTTTATTCGGTCGAACACTTGAAACACGCACCCCAGCTACAGTCTATACAGACTTAGAACTTCGTAGGCGTACCAATTTATCACGTAGATGCAACGCCATCTCGGAACCAATATTCCTGCATATAAATCACGCGTCAGCCATTGCGGAGACAAAGACTTATATCAGATCGATCAGTAGATATATCCCGGATTATTTGACGTTCTCGCAAAAGTTGGAGTGCTTGCAACAAATATACTGTACTTGAATGTGAACCTGCTTTCCCAAACAAGTTCCATTTTTCTGTATCGTTTATTCGCTTCTAATCAGATGACGAATCTTGTCAAATGATGGCTTCTCCTTTTTAATGTGATGGGAGCATATTGAAGAAACATCGGGCAAGAGATTAAACATGTTCTCAGTGATAAACAGCGTGCAAATAACGTCTGCATAAATTCAATTCGCATTTTCGATGATGCATGTTATCGTAGAATTACTGCAGGATCATGGAAAATTTTGACGTTGTACCAAGGATTGTTCGGCCCAATAAGTTCAAAGACAATTGATAAAACGTACAATAGAAAAAAAATTGATCGGAGTAACAACTTTCGCCTACAACCATGTAGAAACGTGTCGCCAGTTGGTCGACGTCGAAACACCTAGACACCGGCGGTCGATGAGGAAGATTTTTGGAGCGGAAAAATATCTTTCAAGAGAAAAGTATTATATCTCGCGGCTCGTCTGCCCTTTCCAAGACCTCTCACCAATTTCAGCTCCATTTTCTCAAGTTGCCGCTTCTCTTTTCGGCCAAGCCGCGCCCGTCAACTAACCCAAGAGCCATTATCGGCCAGTGTCAATATCTTGTTACCGGCATATACCGTCGCGACGGCAGCCGTCTCCTGTTTACTCTCCTGTAGCCGACCCATTCTATTCGTTGCTCCGCAGACCCTCCTTCCTCAGTTTCCGGCCATTATCAACGTCCTCGTAACGAAGACGAGATATCCTAAACGCGTGGAAAATTCACCAACGAATTCTACGTCAACGGCTTTAATAGCAATCCAGTTCTGTCCCGGCAATTCAATTGCTCGGCCATCGAGTTTATCGTGATCATTAACGCGATGAATTACGATCACTCCCGTCCTCCTTATATTTACTTTCGTTCGATTATTATATCAGACTGCGGATCTTTATGCAAAATCAGAATTTTGCATTGATTTTAAGAAACAGGTGCTAAAAGCCAAGCTTTTTTTTACTTTAATCATTAACGTGGGTTGGAAATATTAATATTTTTCAATTCTCTTAACTTTCATATATTTTGAATTATATCAAGAATTTTAAAACTTGTTTTATTACGGTGCTTATCGAATTTTCAGTATTTAACATTTCCAATCTTCTAAGACTACTAAAGGTAGAAGGAAATTCACAAGTACATAGCTTCTGTTCTTTGTAGTTGATAGAGACCATTTTTATTCCCCATAAATATATTGAAAATGCTTCTGCAACGTCGTCGATTTATCATACCACGCACGATAATTAATATTGCCAATCGTGTTTTCATTAGCGTTTGCGTGGTCAGGTTGCGGTTGTTATTTTCGTATCAGTAGTCAGAGAGTAGAATTACTCGGCCATTTATCTCGCCTGTGTAGGGAATCGCGAAGAGTTCCTTTTCTCCTTGGCAAGTACGGAGTCTGGGTCTGGTCTGGAGAGTCGGAAGGAAAAAGCCGAGGGAACTATTGCGTGAGATGCAATGCGTATATGGACGATCGATGGCTGTAGAAATGCCTGCAGGATCTGTCACGCACAAAAATATTACGTCATATATCTGAGGCCAGACGGGTTCCAGGGTTGTTTACGACTTACAGGATCGTTTCCAGAAGACTTTTGCGATATACGTAACCCCCGACGGGCTCAACGGGTGACGGAGAAGTATGAAAGAGCGATCACCAAAGTCCTCGACCGCCAATTTATTTCCTTCGCGAATCTCGGACGGTCGTTTTCACTTTATTACGCGAGTATCGTGCACCGTCGGCAATGTCCGATAGAGACGGCTCCTATAAATTTTTATAGCAGTAATCAGGAGTGGTGTCAGACGACCGGTTGATACCACACACGTGTATAATATGGGGGCGATAAGGCTGCAGATACAGTTCTGAGTCACTTTCGTATCTATCGGTCCGGGGGCTGCTAGTCCTAGTAGTTGTACGATTGATTGGCGAATTTAGAGCAATTTGGTGTACTTTCAATACCGTAAAGATAAGGTACTTTATCGAAAGACCATGCTCGATTTTATTTTCGAAACGTAATCTCCTTTGAACGACCTGTCGTTGCAACGATCCCGACGCAATTAAACGTGTCTAGTGCGATCACTGCTTTCCAGACTCGTTTAAGTCATTTTGATCACGATTTCTGAGTTAGGTTTGCTCTTCTTGCAGTCTGTTATCGTTAGTTTATACAAGTTTAAATCACCATTCTTAGACTGAGATACTTTTATTGATAATTTTATTCCTGCACACGGTGAAAATTCCTAGTTCTCGTACGCTTTTATTCACAGATTTTACGACCCAATTACGTTTTTCAACGATTCTTGGGTAAGTGACATACGATTGATTACAGTCATCTTACCAAAAAATGCTCTTATCTTCTCCATTTCGTAGTCCGAACCGCTAAGAACAATGACCCTGTTTTAAAGGAACTGCGTCGTCAACCTTAATTCGTCGTCGACAGAATCACCAAATAACATTTTACAAAACCAGTTTGAATAACAGAGCAGTTAACTGAAATAATACTTCTGAATTCTCAGTGACCGTGTTCATTGCTTACTGTGTTCTTTAAATTCAAGCTATGACCCAATTTTGTACTCTGCCAAATATATAAATATGCATTTATTCCACATGGAAAATCGTAGAGAAATTTTAAGATCATAGTTGTGACTGTTTCTTTCTCTAGCACTTTTAAGTTATCTTATTGTACCTGTAACATAATCAGTAATATAAGCTACAGCATAAGATGTTTACGTGACCTGTTCCTTTCGTTTTTTAAATAACTAAAAAAAATTTACATCAATTTTCAAGGGGCTATTGTATAGTTTATCCATCCTAATACTTAAGGTAGTTAAATTTAAAAAATTTATTCTCTCTGGCTTATTGAATTTATTAAAAGAGGAGACACGTTTCAATTCAACTACTATTTGTCATGATTGACATGGAAAATTTGTATTTTGCACAAAGATCCGCAGTCTAGGATAACAAGTGAACGCATATTCAGTGGAGAAAAAGTAACGCGAGCAGCACGAAGGTATGAATCCGTCGAACGAGTAGAAGATGTAGATGGTTGAGTCGGTGCTGCGGACCGAAACGATGGGCAATAATTTTTCGGATTTCGAAGAGCTACTTAAAAAGCGCGAGCCGGAGGGTCGAACCTTATTGCAGCAACAAAAATGAAATTTGTAATGGCAAGCGGTCTAGACAACCGGTTATAAAATTCAATTCCTCTGTGCACATCTCAAAGTTAGTACCATGCGCGTCGCAGTAGAGACAGTTAAGAACACTCATATATAACCTGGATCCTCTTTATGCATTTGCAAACTGGTCGTATGCGCGGGTTTTACGCTCCTTTCTCTTCCCTGTATTTTTCAATTGCCCTGCTAACGAAACAGTCCGAGCGATAGCGCCGGTTTCAATAGCGTCGCACAACAATCCGCGCCATGTATACCTATCTGCCCGTGCCCATGGCCTCTGGTCGAACTATACTTGTGTTTGATTAAACCCTTCGACTGCCGACCAACATACACCGCGCGCGGCACAGGAATACATGCACAATGACGTATAAAGCTTTTCGTTCAGTAACTCGGACCTCTATCGCTGCACACCCTCCCCCCAATTGAACCATTTGGTGCCTTGATTCTGTTAAACGTTCAACGCGTCTAATTAGACAATGTTTCCCCTGCCATCAGGCCGGCTTCGAATCGCTGTCGATTCGCATTCGACTAACACGAAAAGCTTCGATCGCATGCGAAACCGACAAATAATTCCTTCGATTGCCATTCGACGCGTTGAATCAGTAAACTGTTATCGACTGTTCTTATTTAGCTTCGTAATACCCACATACAAATATTAAACCTCAAAAAAGACATTGGTACGAACTCTACAGGATATTTAAAAATTTTTAGTTTCTAGAATTTAATCACTGACAAATATGGAAAGATCTTAAGCAAATTATGATAACGTCGAACGTCGTTCCCGAAGCGTTAATTGCAATATCGTGTCGAAGGAAAAATCCTTTTTCATATGATATATTTTCATGTATTCGGTATGCATTTGTATGCGTTAGTAACGCGAATGTACCATGTTTTCCTATGATTCAATTAACTGCATTCTTAACGGTAACTACAGCGTCAATTATCTGAACCTGGATTATCCGAACTGTCGATAATCCGAACCACTGTTGCATCCTCCCTACCCCCACCACTTCTAGTGTAGCTGTACCGATTGATGTAATATCAATCGATATATATTCCAGTACTATATACAATTACCATGTACATTATGTACATACATAAATTGTGCATAGTATCGCATCTAACAAGTAATTCTGGATTTAATTCCTATAATTATAAATTATGAAAGTATGTCTTAGATGCTTCACTATTCGAACGAATTGACAGTTTAACACGTGGACTGTTACGTGTCGGTTATATATGGGAAATACAATTCTTGGTGCATCTTGCAAAAATTAATTTCTCTGAAATTTTTATTATTATACAATGATTCGATCACTTTGCATTTGTGAGATTTTTTGGGGTTGATCGTTCAGCATCGAACGTGCTGAGGGAGCCACGTGAAAAGAATGTGGCAAACAAATATTCACCAGGTGTGTCTTGTCGGGAATTACTATCAATTTCCCTCATTACCGCAATTTTAATCGCATGCTAATCGCATTCAAAGTAATTCCCCGTAGAGTTCTCCGATTCTCCTAATGACGAGGGCGGGAGCAAGTTGCAAGTTAGAAGTTAGAGCATCGTTCACCGAGAGAAGGCTCGCGTAGGCCAGCGAGCTCGGGGGGCGATTAATTAAAATAGCCGTGAACGCGATTTGGCGGCATAGCTGCGGCAAACGCGGGTAGATTTTCCGCGGCGCGGCGCGACCCAAGTTCCCACATACGTTCCTTTCCGTCGCGACGCGACACAACGCAGCTCTCAACCCTTTCCCTCCCCCATCACCTGTGTGTATTCCGCTGGTACCCGGGACGCGTCCCTTTACAGCCTGCTCTGTTCCCGACCCTCTATCATCCATCCCTTCCCCGCCAGCCCTGACGACCCAGACTCTCGAGGCCATTCGGCGTGGTTTACGCGTCCGGCATTCAGATGACCGCATTCGCACGAGCCGAGGAATGTCCAACAATATCCGCATGGCTACGGTCACCGACGACGAGGCTGCAGCGCGGAATTCGCTCGCTCATTTCGTTTTTTCCACTCCTCCGTCATGCGGCGGCGGTGTGGTGCCGGCAACGTGTTATTGCATCTCTACACCCCTCCTCCCCTTTCCTTTCGCGTCGCCGATCGTACGTTTCCCCACTGTATATGAGCCGCATTTCCACGGTACCAGAGCAGAGAGAAGAGGAGCGGGGAGGAAGAGGAGGTGCACACGCTCCCGTTCACCGGCGCGCTTTCATTAATCGGGTACCCTCATTCTTGATCGTATCAATGAACTCAATCAAACTGTTCGGACTCGAAACGGGGAGTCAGAAAACCAGAGTACCCCGGAACACTCGAGCGGCCCGATTGAATCTATTCCATGGCAACCGATCGTGCCCGCGCCTCTATTTATGACGTTATTTCGCGAAAGTGCACCCGGTTGCGGCATAATTACACACTTGCCGTAATATAACCGCGCCGATTCCGAATCGAAACGATCCGGAGGAGGAGCGCAACGGGAATTATGGGCGCAACCAACAAGTAGGTTGCTTGTTCGGTGTGCGGGAATGAGGAATGGTAGTTTGTTGTTCGGGGATTGTTGCGTTCTTGTTCTTTTCGAACTGGGTATACCGAAAGGAACTTCAAGAAGCTTGATCAAATTTTTAGCTTCCCTGAAATGCGACGTGAATTAATTTTTTTTCAATTGTAAAACAAAGACATTAAGATACTGCAAAATTCACAACCGCCTGAATTGATGGTGCACATGCCGTGGATTTAAATTACCAAAATATAGTATCGCTAGTTATTCGTATAGGGCCGTATTGCAACACAGGCGATATCGTTCGCTGTAACCCACCGAAACCCAGATAAAAGACGTAAATAAGAGTAGAGCAAATGCACCGCTCAGAATTCTAATGTCTCGATAGCAGATCAGTGGATCTAGGCAATCTACGATCGCTGTGGGGGTAATGTTGGGACTGGCCAGTTTAATCCTTCTTTCGGATCCGCGGAGTTAAAAGTGCCAGGAAAACGTCACCTCGGATGAGCGCGGAATTCGAAAGATAAGCAGGTAGCATAACTTCCCGGCGGACGGCAGCGTAACTCAGGCGAGCGTGGCGCGCGGCGCGACACAGAGGCGAGCACGAATCGTTATGCGTCCCCCGTCGCTCGTAACGTAACTATCTCGAAACTTGTTTTTCTCCTTTATTTTAATAGGTCCCGCCGCCTCTTCTTCCTTTTATCTCGCATTCGACGCGCTCCCAGGCGGCTAATTCGCCGACCAAGAAACTTCGGGGGTCAGTAATTGATGCAAATGAGCCTGGTAGCCCGCGTCCGACTATCGATTTAAATGCTTTGGAAAATTTAGCAGCCGGCAATTGCGTCTCTTAACCAATCCCCGGCACACGGGCCGTGCGCGCTGGCTCTCCGTTCATAATTCATGAGGCGTTAAAGGACCAGGCAAATCGACAATAGACCCTGGCGCTAAACTCTGTCGACGTGATGCCACGTTTCTTTTTTTTTTTAAATTTTCCAAGCGAGATCCGCGAGCGAGTGTTTTCCGCGAGCCTTAAAATTAATATCGCAGAATACATTGCAATTAAATGTTAGCGTAAATAACGCTCTGACGCACAAATTCAATTAAACGCAATGTAAATGTTCTGCCTACGGGAACCCAATGCAGCCCCGACCCCCGCTGTATATATTACCGAATTGTTGAGCGTTTGACCATGGTACGTGGTTGTTTCGATTTTAGGTACGTTGCAGGTGCGCCTTCATTATTTTCATTATTACGAACACGCGTGCCAACCACAACTTAAAAATTTACTGGCGGTATAATATTCGCTAGAATATTCAGTAGAATATTCAAATTGTAAATCAAGCCCCGTAGCGATATCGAATATTAATTGAGACCGGTTCAATTACCGAAGGAAAATAAATGTTTCTAACTCCGCGTCGGGCTTTGTTTCCGGGGGACAAAAGAAGTGGCTGAACGTTAATTACATAGGATTTTCCGTTCGCGGCATTTGTTTTGTAAAGTTCCTTCATTGTATTTTGTTTCATTCAGCCACGCCGATATGACTGCAACCCGGGAGTATTAATTAAGGGACACGCTACGTACAGAAAGTGATTCGTTATCGGAGTATTCGCAGATGCTGTGGGAGGAGTTTCATCGATAATTCTTTGCTTCCGCGAGTTCTATTGTAATTCTTATCATTTTAGCTAATTGCAAAAAACATCTCTGCTTGTATCTCGTTTTGTCAACCGGCAGAGATCGCCGTGAGATTGTCGGTGTTATTTTTGGTTTCTGTTAGCAACGCGAGCAGATTTTCTTCGATACCTTATTCGGCAATATTGTTTACTATGACACAGTGATCAAAGAGAACGTAAAATTATTTGCATTGATTACGAGTAATAGAAACTAAATAGCTACTTATTTCTCTCTTTAGTGATTTTATTTAATTATCATTATCAAGTTGTAAGAAGTATGTAGAGCTACTTATAAATTCGTTTAGTCGTCCTATTGGTTGAAATTGCACTCACTCATTTTTTCAGTGATTGCGTAAAATCCGCAGTCTAATTATAACTTGCAGAATTTAAGTGTGAAGCAGAAGCGGGTGAAGTATTCTCCTAGGATATTTTATATAACTATGTCTGAGCGTGTGTGTGTATGTACGACAGTTAACATTATTTTTTAGAAGCAACGAAGTTTGAAGCAACGATATAATTTGTTTCGAATTCCGACTTGCAATGCTCCGCCAGTCACCCTCCATTCCCTCCATCCACTCGCGCCAACTTCAATGGCGAACATATCACTTCGCAATTACAACGAGATAAACTTCCCACCCTTGACCCCACGACTCCACCAGCATGCACGGTTTACATTCGACTTCGCGCTTCCATTCCAGTTTATAAAACTTTAGCTCTCGTACGCTGATTCTCAGTAACAGCGGACTCGCACGAGTTTGCACGATATCATTCTTGGGCCTATCTCGAAGTAGCACGGAACATTCGAAACAGCGTGCTCGTTTAGGTAGATCATTAAAAACAGACAGATGTGATGAAGTCAAACAAACCTAAACTTAAGATCGATAAAAATTCGAAACATAGCTGCAAGCGGTAGTGAAATGCTACAGCAGAACGAAAATGAATATATAATAATCGATGGTGTTTGGCCTTAAGGTAATCTCACATCCAACGTTACTCCAGCCAGCAATTCAATTAATATCTTATTAATAAAAATGGAAACTTCGTCATGTGTCATGTGTCTTGTGCAAAATGATTTTTAAAAAATTCATCACCAGATGCACCCCCTGAAACAACGTAACTGTATCGCAAGATTTGTCCCATAAAGTCAAATGTAACGAAGACAATTGGTCCAGTTATTTCTCTTGCATTGGGCGTTTGGAGGCCAGGGACGCGGCTCGGTTTCTTTTGCTGACAAGTAACAAGCCATTTGTAATAGATTTAAGCGTGAGCCCAGTCAATAGATAGCGTTCAGGGTGTATTCTCGCGCGACCAATAATACGGTTAATTCGGTTCAATATCGACGATGCATAGCCGGCCGGCGTGCATCCCTCGCAGTCTATTCGATGCAACGAAGGTCTGGCTGACCGATATATTTGAGGACCGAGGGCAACCTCGAAATACATACATATATGGATGAAAATATATTCTGGCAATCCCTCAGGGGATAATCTGGCTTAGGGCGGCGAGTAGGATACCTGTGTGAGTGGTGGACCCTCAGCTGGTGAAGCAAGGGGTAGAAAAGGTATTACTGGCCGCGACCAGCCACCTCGGTTGTGGTGCCAGCAAGCCGCTGAACTCTGCCTAATGATTATTTGTCGCCGTGGTAAGTGCTGCGCTTAAAATAACATTACCAGACCGCAAGACCGGGCAGACCGCCTATCCTCCTCTGGCTTAATCGGTCTTACTTCAACCGCCTCGTTCTCTCTTAAGTTCTACGAGCAACGGCGGCGAGTCTAATGCCACCGGGTACAGTTTAAAACGATCCGAATCAACTTACGTAAATCGCGCGGCACCGAAAGGATTTCCAAACAGGATTTCGAACTTGCTGGCCTCTGATCGCACGGCATTTTTCCTCCCACGCCTCTTGCTACCTCTGGAACAGAGACATGTCTTGTTTAGCAACGATTCCTTAATTGGTCCAAGTTCCAAAATGGAAGACGATAAATTCGAAAAGTGGATCGATGTGTACCTCTCATCCCTTACATGAGGTGCAGAAAAACATTTCATCGCCTATTACAAAATATTGTGACATTTCAGTTTATATTGCAAAAGTGCATAACAAATATTTTGTATAAAGTCAAGTTCTTAATGAAGGCATGTTACAGCTGGAAATTTCTTTCTTTCATTATTGAATTTAATAAGCTGAAACTAAATTATTTTAAAATCCGCAGTCCAACCATCAGTCCGTAGACTAGGACTGATTTCACATTTCGATTTTGTTAAACGGTTGCACTGTACTAAAATATAGATGTATATGCTCCGACGTGTAAAACGAAGGAAGCGCTTGGATTCGACTCACATTTCGACTGAAATAACAGTTAAAATAAAGGTAAGTCTTATTTACCAACGATTCCTTAATTGGTCGTTGTTTCAGAGATGGGGTGGAAATAGCATAAATTCGAAAAGTGGGCCGAAGTGTATCTCTCGCCTTGCTGACATAACGGCGGTGACCACGCCATAATCCCTTAATATTCCGGGGTTCGATACATTATAGGGTAGCTATTAACTCTGCGTTAACTTGGCGCAAACGGGATACCCGGTTTGCCGGTTGGCTGGATTATACAGAAGAAAAATGACCTTATTGGTTCCAGCTAGAACCAAGCCCGGGGTCTGTTACACCCTGCTATAGCAGCAGCTGCATAGCGCTGGAGTTCGGTTGGGCGAGTTGCAATAATACGATTCTCTCTTTCGCCCCTACTCTCTCACCCTCCTTTCCTCTCTGGCTCCCTCTCTCTCGTCCTACCACCCCATCATCAACGTTTCCTCTTTCTCTGTTAATGCTCCCAGCCGTAAACACCGAATAGAAACAAATAGAATACAGTAAAGGCAACTAACGCGTGGGCGTATATGCGATTACTACTTCCATGGAACTGTGCAATGCGTGCGTGTGTCGTATCGATGCATCGGTTACAATATGATCTCGTTTTCACTACCCGAAAATAGTCGTGTCAAGATACAACGAAAACCGAGGCTACGTAATGGGTATTCCGACTCCAGAATTATTCGCGTGCTAAATAAATGTTTTAACGAGGTGTACTATACTTGATCCAGTGACTAATTGTAAGTATATTTGTTAACGTTCTTCACTGTTCACGTTAAGGGAAATATTTTTTTCCGGATTAACAACCTGCCTTCCACGTTATTATACGATGTAATTTTAAAGTTCTGCAAATATGCGTGTTAAAAAATATATTTTAATAGTATTTATTATCAGAGTAGTTAGAGATGACTACCAGGACGGTATATTATGTTCGTACAACTTTTCTATAACGAATGTTGAAATACTTTAACGAGTCCAGTGTATATTAATTTTATAATGAAGTACACATCCCCATGTTTCGGAAAGTATGTTTTACTACTTTAAACGAATAACATGTTCGTTGTTTATTCACCCTAAAATTAATATTCGACAATATTAATACTCTTTCGATTATTTCAACGAATTTATTTACTAACGGGCATGATAACTAACGAAAGCTGTTAAAGATTTCATTCGTTTAAATACTATCGAATTTCACACAGTTATATCATGGAATATAATGGGAAGGCGGAAAACATGTGCTGAATACGACGGAATTATTAAATCTGGAGTTAGTTATTTAAATGTATAATTTGCATATGCACATGTATACTTATATCCAGTTAACACGTTAAGTGCCGAATATCAACTCCCATTTTATAGATCTATAAAATCGAAGTAAGTGGAATATTAAAACTAAAACTAGGAAGATCAAATTTATCTCAGTAGATGCAGATTAATCATTTTGCATTAAACGAAATCCTAATGAAATTTGGTTCACTGGAATAAATCATAAAAAAATTAATTTCTGAACCTCTTCAGAGATTAATGCTACTTTCAACAGTGTCAATTTTGGAGTATCTTTTTTAACTTTCACTCTCCTTCATCTTTCATTTCCAATTAAAACTAGAGAGGAATAAAAGAGGGTTTCAAACGATTAGTTGCAACGTTTATCGCGCGATTGAATGAATGATATTAATTGTACAGTTAATTACACGCGGCCGGTGTTTTATTTTGCAACGGCGACCGCAACAGTACTCTCTCGCAGCATCCAATAATCCAATCCTACATTACTACGGCACTCCATTGTTGCGTGTCGGAGCCAGCCATTATTGCTTGTTACAAAACATAATTCGTGCACCTACGCCAGTCGCTGTTTCACCTATTAAATAAAATACGAACTACGTCAGTTGCTATTCATTAACGGCTCGACTAATGACACGATTGTCACGCGATTGCTTATTTAGCTGAAATGCATATACTGGTACTTCGCCTATGTAAACCGAAACGTGACCGGCACCGAACAATGCAATTGAAATACCCTAATTAATGTTATATCGGCCTCCCACAAGCTTGTGTTGTAATAAATTTTCCTATAAAACTTCAAAAATATATATATAACATAATACAATATACATTATACAATAATACATTTCTTTCATATTTACAAATTCTTAACAACATCCTTTTATTATGATTGCAAAATATTGGGCTGCGACAAGACGAACATTCCGAATCTTCACGTTAATTGTCATTTTTATAAATTGTATTATAAAAACGTTTTCTAGTCTAGCAATAAGTTTTGGAAGAAGTGGATTTAGAAATATGTAAACATGAATGTGTAATAATTTGAATAGATCAGCCCATGGCTGTTACGAAATCTGTTTTGCAAGACCTAACAAGAACGTACATCTTATTGCCGTTTAGACGTTCGAATAATTGAAAGTATCAGTTAGGTTGTCAGTGGAGCATCGCGATGAGATTTCTTTTTCCAGTGGTTGCGCTCTCCGCGAGGCTGCTTCCATTTAACATTTCACAATCTCATCAGAGTCATTGAATCTCGCACAGGATCCGCGTTCAAGCTCAAACATGCGTGCACGCCGCGCCGGGGGAGAGATCAAGCGGAAATGGTTCTCACAGAGGAGCGGGATGCGCTTATAATCGAGTTCGTCTTTTCGGTAGCCGCCTTCATTGAAAAATTATTGGATTTTACGCCGTATCGCATAGCGATTCGTTGGGGGTAGACCGGGCCGACGCGGCGGCTCCGGCACCGAACTCCTCGACGATTCGCAAATAAAGTCGTGCCCGGTCGACAAATGAAACCGTATAGATTTTCGTTATTGAGAGGTCTGCATCACCCGGCTGCACTGCAAGCCTAGTCGGGCAGCAGAGTTCTCGTTCGGGGTACCATTGCTGAGTGTAGCCTGCCCTCACTCCATGCAATCTGCAATAACAACCCTCGCTCTGTACACTACCCTTCTCTTTCTCATTCTCCGGCCTCTCCCTCTCTTTTGCCCGGCCCTCTCTGCCTACCCCCGGCTCGATTCCCCACCACCTGCTCCGATCCTTCACCTTCCATAAAGGTACTGTTTGCCCGTTCGGCCGGGTGTGTGTATGTGTTAAACGCTATACCAAACCACCCTCCACCTGCCGGCGCGCACCAACTCGCCACCCTCTTTCTATTCTCCTCCAACTATCTGCAACTCTACGCCACTCCCACCCACAAACCGGCAATGCCTATCTCGTCTGTAGCGTGCGTATACTTTCCTAAAACAGCCGCGTGATTTATCGCGGAGCCACGGAGGTTGCGCACACTCGTTTAACCCCCTTTTTTCAGCCGTGACGAATCAAACGAATAATTTAATTACGCCGCTCGGTTGGCTGACCGGCCGCCTTGAATAAACGAGATTGGACCAGCTTCGCAAGCCTACTAAATTCTCATTCGACAGTGACGTCGTCGACCGACTCCAGAAATCATTATCGCGGATCGACAATGGCACCTGTGTGACGATTATGCCCGTGGATTGAAACATTTTCCACCGGGCAGCGGTGCGGGCATAGTTTCAAAAAGCAGACAACGAGCCTCGAACGAACCGCGATACGTAAGTGCGCGTCCCGCCCTAAAACGGATGCCGATCATTTTCTCCACGATTTTCACGAGAGCGGCCATTTCACCGAGAAATTCGCGTTCCATTCTCGTTTCACAATCAGCTCACGGATGGAGGAAAAAAAATTGGCGGGATGGAGGGGCTGGAGGGGGGAGCGTATAGGACCGCCGCCGCCGCGCAGATACAGCTACGAATTGCTGAGCTGGTGGTGTGGCGGGAGACAGTTTGCCTTTCCGGTTCAGGGGATTTCGTTCGGAGTGCTTGGGTCATTTCCAAAGCAAACCAAAACTGGGCGACTGAATGGGCATCGAATCGCGACCGCAGCTCCGAACCACCGCAAACGCGAGCGTAACACAAACTCGACGAGAACGAGTGCTCCCTGCACGTCGTACGGGGGGTCCTTTTAGCAGCTCCGCGGTCAGGGCCATTTGACAGCCCGTACATAATGAATGGTTCACCGTACATTCGAGTAACGAGGAGGCTGCCTGTGCCGCTCTGCCGTTGCCTGCATGCCTGCCCGCCTGCCCGCCTGCCAGCCTGCCAGCCTGCCTGCGTCGCCGCACCGATCGAACAGCCACGGACGTGGGATATTCGAGGCAAACAAACCAGGCGTGCGAAATCCCGCCATTTCACTGGGATATCCGAACAAGCAAAAAGCAAATGATGCGAACAGCTGCTTGAATCTTTAGTCGCGAGCGCTACATGCGATCCTGCAGCCGTTTCTTTTTTTCATACCGACCGAATGAGCCGACGGCAAACTGAACATCGTGCACGCACCCCCTCGTAGAGTTCTCGGTTCGTGGGTACGTCTAATTACAACTCTGTCAATAAGAATCTCACTTCATTCGCGTAGATGCTGTGTCATGCAAACGATTATGCGTGTGCATGTTTTTATACGAAATATATTTAAATAGGAAAAATATCAGAAGTATTTGACAATAACATTTTATTTTATTTTTATAAGCTCTGATTTAGTTTTCGTTTCTTGCAATTCGTACTGAGAATTTTTATTTTGCATAAATCCGAATTATTTATAAAAGCGAGTAGAAGATGATTGTAAAAATAAATCTGGAAAAAAAGAATATTATAGTATTATAATTATTTGTCGAAGACATAGAAATCTATCTATGAAGAGTCTAATCACATGACTAGATAAAATTAAACATCGGATCTCTTACACATACTTATCTGAAATTTAATACAAGAATGTATTTTTTAATATGTTGCAGTTATTGGTCCGAAATGTATTTATACCGAAAGACAATATAAGTTTCAAAATGACCAGTTCGCATGCCAGAATTTAATGCAGAATTCTTCGGTTTGTTTCGCGAGCTCTTTTAATCGGTGGAATACGTATTTATCTGTACTACTGAAACGCTCTCCATAACATTTTTCGTGCCGCGAGTGTAACAGCTTTTATGGCCGGATGCAAACGCTGATAGAGAATTCGTGTCGGCCGATGTAATCTTTCGCGCGATAGCTTCTTTAGTAGTGATCAAAGTTGAATGTCATTCCACAGGTTATAACTAATAATGGTGGTATCTCTCTTCCTTCCACGAATGTAGTCCTGTTATAACGATAACGAGTATGGCATTAATGGTTTGCAGGGTTGTGCAATCGCGCATGTTATTTCCCAGTAGCCGCCACTTTATTGTCGCTATCGGATTAACCGATTTAATTTAATCACCCGTGTGCTGATTGGCCGATAGCAAACGCAGAAAAACAATTTCCCCGGTAACCGCTATCTCCGGGACACTTGTCGCATGGAGATCAGTTGATTGAAAATCGTATTTCAGGGACTTGTTTCGATTCTGTGCTGATTCGTTCTTTTAGGTCTCGTAAATACTCAGAATCGTAAAAAAACGTTCGTTTTTCATCTAACGTGAAATACAGCAATTCCAATGTTATCTGTTTCGGTTCCGTGCAAGAGTACAGTCGGATGCATTTTTATTTTTCCATTTTATTTCCGTTGAACTGTTAAACGTGTTTATTCCTTTCTGACAGTATACAATTCAATTATATGCATTTAGTTTACGTTTAGTATAACTAGACTGGGGATTTTATTTGTTTATGACAATGTAGTGGACGTGTTAAAAATATTTAAGGACGTCAACGTATCAGTTTCAGCTTCAGAGGACAATTATATATATATTCTCGAGAACGTACTGTCAAACAAAATAAATATTATTCTGTCTTTTCTATTTGTTTCTGCACGCAGAATTACCAACCGCTTGTACCGCGATTTCGGGAGCACCCTGTATACAAAAATAGCCTAAGGAGATGGTGCCGTGGTTGACAAATTGTCACAAACATTGCGTGGGCAGTCGTCTCGCAAAGTACGAGTTACCGCTCATCGTGGCTCGCGTGGGGTGGAAAATCCGCTGCGGGGGTAGCCCGCAAAGGGATGCAGCGCAAAGGGAATCGCGCACCTAGCGGACCAGTTAACTGCTCCGTCACGTCTTCAGGTTTATGACACATTAATCGCCATTGAATTTCGGGGCCAAGGTGCTGCAGGCGCGCTCTGTCCTCAAAATGTATACTAATAATGCGGCTGGATCCTGATTCCGGTACTGGGGACCCCTACCCATACCACACAAAAGTACTCGGGAACCCGTCAAATGCAAATTTGAACACGCTCAGTACTTATTTTGATAACATATACTATAGCAGACAAAATCTTTTTCACACCAAATTTTCTGCATTAATTATAAAAGACTCTAATTAATTTAATTAAAAACCGAAACTTTTGCATACATGTATAGGTAATAATTAAGTAAGGCGTCACTAAAAATTACTGTACTATTATTTAAAGTATTGTTAAATTATTAGACGTGTTTGTATGTAACAACTACTAAACATTTAAGTTTTGTATGAGGTATTATATCAATTACATATCTACCAAATTTAAAAAATTACATAGAACGGAAGTATTCTAGGTCAGAAGGAACGTTTGATCTTCGAATTAAAATAGCTCCGAGTGCAAAGGGTTAAGAATTGAACAATTTAAGATTCACGATCCTGTAAATTAGAGCACCTGAATCCAGTTAATTACCGTGCAACATCGCCGCCCCAAAAATAGAAGCTGAATATGATTTACGTGGGCGCGCATGGTGCATTCGAATCTGTATGCACACTCGGTAAAGTGTATCAAACAACAATTTCGAAAAATTCCGATAAGCACAGTTGTTCGGTGAAATTGCCGCGGCACTCTGTTCCGATGCAATTTGCAGCTAACGCGTTATATCACTCTCTAATGTTCGAGCACAGCAGGAACATCGTCCGCAGTTTACGCAACAGAATAGGCGCGCAGCGGCGGAAAACTTTTAATCCGATAATGTAATTGTAATTTCACAGGGACAAATGACAAAGAGTATTACACGCAGCAATCAGCCCTACGCGGCGCACACAATAGAAAGATATGCGGGTCCGATCGGCCACAGGGTGGGGACACCGAGACCGTTTGGTGCATTGTCATGCAAGCAATGCGACGTGTTATGTATTGTTATGTTATTGGCGCATAATTGATGTCACATTAGCGTCGCACTCACGTTCCTGTAATGAACCGACGCATATCGTCGGAAATCCTGCACGTATGCACTTACACGATCCTCGTTCATCACGAGGTGCACGTGTATACGCTCAACTATTTGTTTTACGGGAAACCTTTATACCGAAGTCGCAGGTGTTATGCTCTACACTCCCGGACAGAAGCCAAGTGTTTTGTCCTGCTTTGGATCTGTATGTCGAGCTACTTCCCGAGGATGACACCTGCGTCCAGATTTGCAAAAATTTTTGCGAGGATTATTCTTTGTGGTTATTATGTTCTTCGATTAATTACGGGACTGGAGTAGTTAAAGTTAAAGGTATTATTATTATAGTAAATATTGATAAAAGAGGACCCAGCTCCGATCGCGTTGCATTTGAAATATGTTAAGGTCAACATTCTTAACAACTTTTTAGTTTTCGAGGTATTTGTAAAAAAAACTTTAATGCAAGAATTTTTAAATATTATTTTTCATGTGCTGTAGAGTTTCGTGAATGAGAATTTCTTGAATGGCCTTTTTTAATATCTTTTTCAAGGGTAATGCGAAAGGGAAGTATTAAAAGCAAAGTTTGTCATAAATATTTCTTATAACGATTTATATGTACAGATCATAAAAATACATCAGGTCGTGAATATGAAGAATAAAGTAAAAATTAATTATGAAAATCATATTTTAGTGAAGTCGTTCATTGGAATTACGGATAATATTATTATTCAGATATTGTTACCATTTTCGCGTACACCTGGTTGAACGGAATATGACTATTTTGGAAAACCATTGTTTATAGTAATTATATCTTCGGTTTACATTACCAATTAGTTCGGATTTACTGCGCGGGCATAAGAGGCAAACAACGCCGCACGAATTTTTTAAATTTAATTTTCTCATTGTTTGCGAATACAAATGCATGTAGAATAATTACAAATTCATTTTCTTAATTACATTTTCAGATTATGTAGCTTATTGCGTGGTTAATTTATCATTTCGTTTTATATATCTCTAGCCAATAAAATTTTACCATCAACATTTACCATAAAATTTTTGCATATTATTAGCAATAAGTTATTGTAATTGAAAACTCGTATCTCTAACATTCAAATGATCATTATTATCCAGCATTATAAAAATGATTTACCCAAAGAAGCCACAAATTTAATTATCTTAATGTTAAAGTAAATCCGCTGGAGCGCGACAACGCCTCGCACACGGGCGTAAAAATTCCGAAATATTGTAATAATGCGAAACGTATAATTAATTAACAAAAGGGTCATCCGCAGCTCGTCACAATTACAAGTTTCCCGAATAATTCAGTTTGCCCTGTCCGAGTCTCCCTAAAAACCGGCTGCGCGCCGGTTGAAAAAGCTCGAAATTTTGCGCCCACATATACATATAAACCCCCGGTATAATTACGTTAATAATTAGTACAGCGTGCCAGTTTAATTACGATTATATCAGAGAGTAAAATCAGCGTCCAGGCGTTCATTTGTGATTAATTAATGAACGCGTCGGTCGCGGCGGCGGCGGGATTAATGAACTAATATAATTTATCGAAAATGCATTTCCGGTCGTTCTTCTCCTCGATACGGCACGGAACGCTCGAGAATAGCGGAGAGAGGCCTTTTCGCAAAAAAAAGATGCGAGAATGGTCAGCGTTCGGCGGCCGGTTCTGACGGCGGCAAGCTGCAGCAGTTATTTACAATGGAGCACTCGTTAGCCGCGTCCTCCACCGCCTCCCATTCCACCTACGCTCACCTCTCCGCATCACGCGCAACGCAAATCGGATTTTTCTCGTAAATTGATAAAATGATGGTTCGAATCCTGCTATACTGTCCGGCATCGAACGAAGCACCGTTCCGCCGCGATTACACCGACGGAATACTCGTATCCTCGCTCTCAGGAATCCGCACAGCCGCGTCGCGTCGTTTCGAAACTCGCCGACAAATTCCGCGCGGTCGAGTGCCGTTTGTTACGTGTCCGTCTCTCGGAAACTCTCGCAACGCCCCTTTTCTTATACTTCACTTATATCGTGAGAATTGCTAAATAAATGTAGTGCCGAATGGATTATAAAAACAAAAAAGATTTCTTTAGCATGACGTCTGTGAACTTTTAAAAATTTATAATGCCCTTTTCATATTGAAAATTATAGCAATTCGTTAACCTCTCTCCATATTATGGTATTCACAGCTGCGTTCATCGCAACTCCTTTGTTCATCAATCAAAATTTATGTAAATCGGAACAGCTAATTATTGGATGTTGATAATATTATAATATAATTATTTTATTCAATGCTGATTGTATTCTTGAGATTTTATGTCAAACCAGATAAGATACAAATTCTTTTTTTTAATTTATAGTTTTATGTCGCATCAACTGCTGGGTTATGACATCGTTCAATAAGTTAGAATATACTACATTGTTTGTTCGGTAAGTTTGATTTCCTTGATGAAATTTAGCAGGTTATTTGTTTCGACTTAATAATGCTTGATTACTAATCAAGTTGGAAGTAATTGCGTCAGGAGTGAAGGACGTGGGCAAAGTGAAATTCACCGATCGTTTCCATTCGAGCTCGAACATATGGAAAAAAGAGATAGAAGGAAATCGAAGGAAACAGGAAAATAACGACCAGAAGTAACCGGGAAGGGTCCCCGCACGACGTCCAATTAAGCCACAAAATAGATGCGCACAATTCATTCAATAGCGACTGTTCGACGCTGCAGAAAGGGCCGCTAATGAAGTGAACACGGACGCCCGTATGTCTGCGACTTGGTTTGCCAAAGGTTCTCGCATGTGTGCTCTAAGGGTTGAGAGAAACTTGAACGACACTCGACTGTCCCGACCCTCCCACAATTGAGAGGAAATCGTATAGTCGTAGCAAAGTGTTGCCGCGTTTTTGTTTTTCAATCTCTGCAGCTTGTAGTACGTCTACTGTCGAACCTAGATTATGCGAATTAATCCGAGGAACATGGATGTTCGGACAACAGAACAATTAGTTCCAGTGATGAACTAAATGTGTCGGACAATTTAGTCGGACAATAAAGAAGTCTTTTAACGTAACGTAGATCAGTTTGTCAAACAATAAGATCTTTAGCAAATAATTATGTTAGTGTAGTGTGATATTTCTACTTGAATGTTAACGAAAATGGCCGAAAAATGAAATAACCTTCCACTTAACTGCAGTAATCTGATAATTACACGATTAACATATAATTTTGCATTAGACTTTATGGTCTAATTAAAACGATTTTTGTTTCGACATTTATCGACTTAGCAAGGTAGAACTAGTTAAACAGCGGTTCAGCTGTGGCAGAACTTGAAAAGAAATTGAAATTCGTTCTCAGAAATTGAAATTCAAATTCGAAGTTCCTGAAATACAAAGTGCGCAGCTCGGTTCGGAGTTACAATGTAGAAAATGTAACAGTCATTCGAACTGCATCTGCAGGCAGTTTTCGACTTCGATAAATTTTTATCGGTGTAGAAGTTTAAATTTAAACCGAAAGTACTAACGGTTCTCTCTGTTTGAAGACGATTTCTAAAAGTTTTACGTGCACCCGGGGATCTTGAGCATGCTGAGAATATATTAGACAGTTCTTTAAACGCAGCTGCAACTTTCTACAATAAATATCACTACACGAGGTAGAAATTCTACATGTTTTATTTGTGTGAGCGAAAGAAATTAAAGTCTACCCTCCGACTAAAAGTTTAACTTTATTCAGAATACAATATCAGTGCTTTTACATAATTCTTGCATATAAACATTTATATTGGTTGCTCCATATACTAAATCGTTTAATTATATCAAGTCGCAGCAATATGTCGTAAATGTTTTTTGGTTTTCTATTGTGCACAGAACAATTCCATTACAGTAAATTTCGCCAACACGCCCAAATAAATTTACGTGATTTAAAATACGTTTACCCTTGCATTTCCGGGTAGTTAAATTGAACGTTAAAATACGCCCCGTTACAATTTCCACACACTCGATCTTTTTTATCCTAAACAGTTTTATTGCTATCGCATTAACTCTCGTGCAGCGTTCGCGTTTAATCCAGATCAAATCCCTCCGTTTAATTACACTTTTTATTGCAAAAATGCGTCTTAATATATTACAACCGAATCAGAAATAAATTTTGTCCAATTAATTGTTAAGCGTGATTTTTGAAAAGAAAACATTATAAAGAAGAAACTGGCTGATGGATCGTATTGTTCCATCAATATATACTACACGGATACTACAAATCGTTTTCTGTGGAAGAAAAAAGTCGAAGGAATTTTGAGATCTAATATGATTGTGGAAGAAAGTAATGGTGGTACAGAAACTGTGGGAGGTTAGTGGTGAGTGGGTTAGCAACGAATCAATAATAATTCCAACATAGTGGGGAACGAGTCTCGATGAAGTCGAAGGGTAATAGAAGTCAGCTTAGAAGTCTGTACCAGAGTCGACAAATCAGGTAGTTTAATGCCGGCGAAAATGCAGGTTGGACCATCGGGAGGGAGTTAGGGGTTTACAGGTCTCGGGGGCGAGTTTATCGCCGAGTTAAGTAATACGAATGTGTCTGTTCCTGCGACTGCTGGTGGGTGCCTAACCCACAGTTATCTATAGAGAAACGTTTTACCATAGCTACAATCCTCACATCCATTCATTTGAATAAATATTCATTTCCCGGCTACACTTTTCACCGCTTCTTGGCGTATAATTCTAGCGCTTTGCAACGCTTAAGTAAAGATCTGGTAACGACTGAAATTTGCACAGACATTCCCTACGGTTAGGCATTACATCCCGCCTCTCTTGTTTGCTCTATAGGGGATGGGGAGGGGGCAGGCATCGTCATTTTTAAACATTCGTTCTCCTCATTGTTCCACTCGGGAGTTTTCAACGGAGACCGATTCCAATTCCATAGGTCCCCGGTCTCCCAGCCGTCTTTACAACTGCTCTAAAATACGCGCAGTTAACGATTCCGTAAGGGTCTTAAGGGAAACTTTCTGTTCTCGACGCGGCGTTGTTAAACTCTTTACGACGCTCATTCGTCGCTACAATGGCGCTGTTGGCCACTATATAGGCCGTTCGAATGAACGAACCAGTCTCAAGGTCCCGGGGAAGATCATTTATCTACAGCTGTCGACCGTTACTCAAGAGAATTTCGTGAAGTTTGCGAAGATACGTGATTATGCTAATGACACCCTCGGATTCGGCTGCGCCGCCGATCGGACCTAAATAAAGTGTGAAACGATCGCTCCTCTTCCGACACTATCATCCTGCTCACAGAGAAATCGATATTTGAATATTGAGAAGAATTTACGTCACCAGAAACTGAAAACTTTCGACATCCGCCGCTCCTCCATATATTAAACAGGCATACTGGTATTCAACTTCGAAACAGTAAATTCTTTGAATCTTCTTTAATTAAATCTTTAATTCAAATCAAAATCATTGTTTCACAGACATGCTGTATAAAAATATATACAACTCGTGTGTACTCTTGATTATTTCTTCTTACAAAAAATAATATAAACGCATCAAATGCCTAAGAAACGTTTATAGTTCTTCCGAAAGAATTGATAAAAACTGGCATTCAAACCAGAATATTCCCTTAAATTGATTTGAATGGAAAGCAGCTATTATTTACTGATTGAAAAACATACAAATTTCTTTGATCTGAAAGTAGATCAGTATAGTGATTTTGTATTGTGTTACGAGTATTAACGACATTTTATCAGACACTGAAAATTTACGTGTTCACACGATAACGTTCTCGGTAGTGTTCTCTGTTCGTTACTTTATAAAACATTCCCGCGGTAGCGAAATTCACATTTTATTCAAGTTGCCCGCGGCTACGTTCTAGTGAAAAATAAATCTTTTCGCATTTTCATTTCCCGCATTTCAAAAATTGACTATCAAGAATTGAATGAAAAAAAGGGGAAAGGTAACCTGGCATTTAAGCGGTTTTTTACATTAATTGTTCTATTTACATTCGGTACGGTGCAGCTGAAAATCGAAGAATACGTATTGGTGGAGCGTTGGGTTCGTTATACGTGTACTAGATAGAACGTTTTATCCAGAAATCGGACTGTGGATATTGCACAAGGTAAAAACGAATTCGAAAACATTAAAACTGGCGCCACCCGCGAAACAATGGCTGGATATGATGCAATGATTGCTGGAATGCATTTAAGGATAATAGCTGGAACGAATCGAGCCAGCCCTAACTCTGGTGCCTGGGATTTGAAACAAATTTGGTGCTGCAAATGCACGAGAGAAAGTTCGTCGGCGAGTATAGGCGCCAGGGTAAAGGTAAAGTACATGGTAGGAGAGACGGAGAGATTACCAGAGATCATTAATAACGCCGAGCACCATTATATCCGCTAACTTTTATCTGCCTGGACGAGCACTAATGAATATAATGACGCACTCTTTCCCTATCACGATCAGCTCATTTGTTCGGGTAACCCAGATGCACTTGCACTGTCGATACTTTAGCAACACTGCATCCTTCACGCTGTGACCTTTATCCGAAGCCCACAATCGAGCTTCTATGCGACCTAGTCACGCGTTTCAACCGATGAATAATTTTGTCAAATAAATTTTTTCTTTTTCTTTGAACTAGATTTTTGCAAACGAGTTGCAATTTCTTAAGTACACCTATCTTTGTGAAGTTTTTGATTGTTTACAAATAATTAGTATTAATTTGTTTATGCACTTCCTTCATGTTACCGGTAATTGATTAGTCGCCAATGTGGTGATATACAAGATTAAATTCTGTTTGGCAATAGCTCTTTTATTTGTAAATTAAAAAATTCAACGTTGTTACTAGTGAAAAATCAGAAACAAAAGAAATAATCATTTTCCTAATGTTCGACACTGGTTCTACATTCAGGAGGAATATTTCATTTGCTTCCTACAATTAAAAATATTTCAATTAAATTATAATACAATGCAAAGCTTTATCTATCATTATATCCCTATGCAAGACTATCTTGAAATTCTGAAAGTATTATGCAAATCAATGCAGCTTAGAGTCTTCTAGATTATTCTAGAACATAACAATGGAAATAACTCCATAAATAATTTCCTTCGCATTGCCTTTTTAAATAAAAGACAGTAATTTAAATTTAATTTGAGACAGTCTCAAATACTAATCCACTGAAGAATACATGGAAATCTTTTTAAATTAGCAAGTTTTAAATTAAATTACGAAATTACGTGAATTTTATTTACATTGAAGGAATATGTATAAGATTTATAGAGAGATTTTGGATGAAATACATTTTTCATTACGGAATCTGGAAACGTGTCGCTGTGCATGTAATAGATCTATGTATTATGTAATCCATCGCAATATGCGGATCAATGGCCATCACTTGAGCGCCAGGATCATTCAGAGCAAGCCATTCCGTTTATTTGATGCTCGTCATTACCACTATATAATAAAACCGATAATCGAACAGAGCGTGCACCGATAGGTTCTTCTAATTGCTACGGATATTAAAGGATATCGATCGCGTAGCGAAATGATTGCCATGTCTGTACGTTCCAATTAGTGAAATTGATGAAAAATCTGGATTAAACGCACGTGAATGCAAGAATCCGCGAATTCCAATTTACGCGGTGTGACACGAAACTTTAACGTCATTAAAATTGTTCCCAACTCTAACCGTATTCTCGCCTGCGTTTAGTTCGTTATCGTATTACATCGATACCTTCCTCGTTGTTGCCAGCTATTTCCTTGTTACTTTCTGTTGGTATTACTTTTCACATAAAAGGACCCAATCGAATTAATAAATCACTGAAAGAACTTCTCGTTCAAATGTGTGCCTTTAGAACGCGTATAATGGAAATTAAACATATATATTTTCAAATTGCGATGAATAGACTGCAGAATTTATTTATGATAAAAATGACTAGGAAAAATACTAAACAATAAAGAAATTAGCAGAATTTAAGAATACTGTTCTATTCTCCTCGATTTATTAAACAAATTTTTATTGTGCTTCAAAATCCATAGTTTAATCATAACTGTTGTAGTAGATTGATTCTTCAACATTTTTTTATATTTATACATGTATAATGATAAAGAATATTCAGGTGGTATTTTATACGCATTTCTACGTACCATTAATTTTTTTTCTAATTGTTCCTTGAAGTCATTAAACGCACAAAATAGTGTTTCCATAAGCGTCGTGCAAAGCTTACGAATTGCGCACTGCTGATCCAGATTGTTACACCAACCGTGCCAAATAACATAACCACTCGCTGCGTGACCATTAAAAAGTTACGGCAGCGTAAATGAAGACGTATTTCCGCCAAGAAGGAAGCCAGCGTGCAGAGGAGGCGCGATGCGCGAATAATATGATTAAAGTCCATACAATCATGGTATAAAACATAAAAGCTAATCGTTCGTAACCGATTTATGATTCATCTCTAATCCTTTACCAAATTGGATGGGTTTATGTCGTAACTTCTTATTCAACCAAACGACATTAAAGAAACCAAAATAAAAATAGATATTTGATAAAATATTATTAACAACATTTATGTGCGACTCAACTTCTATTCTGAAAATTTCCATGAGTCTGGCTCGATGTTATTGTTAAGAGATAACGCATTATTGCATTCTATTAAGTGCAACGTATATCTTCATATCATTATCCTCATCTCATAATATATTTAAAAACTATCTCAGAAGAGTTATACAGTGCTCAAATGTCATTCTGCGTGTTATGATTTTGAAGAACGACATGTGTAAAGTTAATTTGATTTTCCCGCGTGAAATACATTGGCGAGTGTCGTAATTTGTTCGAGAAGCAATTTCCAAAGTGTACCATTGAAGCAGACCAAGAAATGAGAGTATGCAGCTCCTGAAATGAATTTGGGATCAAACGTGAAAATTTATAACTCCATACAGGATAAGCAGTAATGTAGCCGAGCAAATTAAGACCTATAGGTAGTCCAAGTGATAGGACTAAGAACTTTCTATGAAGTGGAACGGGATAATGAATGAATAGAGGTTAAGGATGGATCAATGGGGACAAAGGGATACCACGATTGCTCGAGGAAGAAGGGACAGGGGACTAATTAAAATCCCACAACGACGCCTTCGGGTCAGCAATTCGGTTCTCGCAGCGCATGAAACTTTCTAGGCTACACCCTGGTTTATGTATAGATATCTCTCAGTGTCATATATGCTAAGGGATCAAAACTTCGACTGTGCAAACCCCGTGAAATGACTACAATTTGGAGTTGCCGATATTGATAGCTTAATCGTAATTCAAACAATCCAACTATTACATATATTCGCAAATAACATACTAGTCAGTAGGGAAGCTACATCCCAATGAAACATTCCCACGAATTGTTCGATTTCTGATCTCTCGTGTCAATAGACGCAACTTTGATATGAAAGATTCACAAGCTAAAAATATATTCTCGATTTGTGAAAATAATGGGAACATTTTTCCTTTCAAAACATCTTTGACGCTTACTAAAAAATGGTACAAAATATTTGCATTTACTTTTCAAATTAAAAATGCTTATAAATGTCGGTATTTGAAGTATTTATTACAATAAAAGTGGACAAGGTACGAAGTGAATTTATATCTTTGACTATTCCCATACCGAAATGAAATGGTGAATCTCTGACGTTAATTATAACCAGTAAAAATCAGAACATATTTCCAAGCTGGATCGTATATATCATTTTTAGTTCAACGAAAAACCCATAACAATGAAAAAATATAATTATAACAAATCGACATTTTTCTCCCTGTCTACAAAAATTATAAAATATACCAGGTCATTCTATAAATTATATGAATTCCCTTGATATTTTTGAAATGTGAAATACAAAAATGTAATCAGGATTAGTGTTCTATATATTTTACTTTTTTCAGAACCTATGGAATATATACATTTAAAAAACTAACATTTGTAAGTATAGTTCTGTCATCCTTCAAGAAATAAAAAAAAATTCACCTCGTAGATTCAACTTGGTTTACCCAATGAATGGCAGTAAGAATCGATTTGGAAGATTATTAGAAAGATTGTATCAACGTGACACTAAAAAATGTGAATACATTTTGATAATGTTTTAGAAAAATGTCTTCGTCGCGTTTCTCCTTCGAAGCGGCTCAAGGTCCACACGAACTATTTCTCGGTTCAATAAATGCAAAGGCGATAATCGAGTGTTGAGGATTCTAGCGGAGCATGCTGTATATTCGCGATACTTTCGCGCAAATAATTCAATAACCATCGAAATAAGCTTATTTGCGCGAGCATATCGGAATTCAATTGTAACGGGAAAAAAGAAGCGCTTTATCCAATTACCGCCCGTCAGAGATGGTCCGTGATAGAACACGGTTAAGAATTATCACCGGAACGAGGAGGAGAGATGAATGTTCGGTAAAGAGACAGAGAGAGAGAGAGAGAGAGAGAGAGAGAGAGAGAGAGAGAGAAGGCGGGTCGATGAAATGCGGGAGGAAACAGCTGATAGGTCGCGAGAAAGCGCGGCCAGGTCTGGTCGAAAAATTCATTTCACCACGAGACAACGACCAATCAGCAAGTTAACCACGGTGGCACGGCTACGGGAATAGTGGAAGCCATTCGTCTTGTCGTCGCCACGGGCATTATCATATTTCCCAGGCAGTGGAAGGGTCGTGGCAGTCACCGCGAACCCCGTGCTCTCCGGATCGGTGGTGTGCCTCCCCCCTGGTGGTGTTGCCTCCTTTACACACGAGTAGTGTCGTCTAAGTGGATAAATCTCCTCTGAACCAATATCGTAAAGTTTCATTTGCATCGAAGGTAGATCGGCGGAATTTGATTTCGTGGCTTCGTAAACAACTCTTAGGTCCCTGCAACTCCTTAGATAGTTCGCCGCCCGGTAAACTCGTTACGAGTTACCGGAGTGGATTTCGGGTGAAGATTATAGACATACATGAGCACACAGACACACGCACAACAAGCTACGCGCGCACACATGCACGCATACATCGATACAATAGCGTTTATTGACTTATCAGTGGGACCGTGAATCGGATTATCGTCGATGTTTACTATTGGCGGATCGATAACGGTTATTCGATAGCTGAAATTACATGGAAAATTGGGAACACACTGGCCGCGTATGAATAAATTAGCTCCCGGTGTTCTTTGAGGACGCAAGATGGAAGTGTAACAAGGCAAACGGTAACCGGCGAAGCATAAAAGAGAATTTCGTGTGTCCCTTTCCTTGAGACTGTCCCACACCAGCAAGCTTCTCTAACCATGTGCCTGCCCCACCCAAGATGGAAACCAACTTAGCAATGGGATTCGGCCGGAGGAGAATATAGATTGGGTTTAAAATGGAATACTGTTGCAAGTTGTCCTACACTTGGGAGCCAGATAAGCGTAAAAGAAGGAGGAGACAAAAGAACGGGCGATGAGAGAAACTCTCATCGGCGGTCTCACAATTCTGCTCACGAAGGGACCTTAGGAAAACGAAACTGAATCCCTCTATTTACGCTCGCAACTTTTATCACCAGCGGATAGTCGTCTCTGCTACCCCTCGGGGCTTTTCTCGCAAGGCTACCCGGGTAATAATCATAATTCGCTGGCTATTGTTTCACAGATAATTAAGTTCTTGCCCCGTGTACGAAGCGTGCCGGGTGGCCAGTGTTCCTACATGCCGTGCTTGCGTCTTTGCCAATTCGAGGAAAAACCATTCGCCGTCCTTATTCGGATAGAACGGAACTTGCGCTGCAAGTAGGAAGGCATTAGGAACTCCTTGCAAACACGACCCCCAGTTTCGGAAATTATAGCGCTGCGGCAAAATTTAATTGCGTATCAATGCCGTGTTACCTTTATTACTAATTCGGCAAGCGCTTTTGACAAGTTGCGCACCTTCAAACGGTTGAAAAATAAAAGATGTACAACAATTCTTCTTATACGTGTACGGGGTGGTCGGTAAGTGGCGGTACAGCCAGGAAGAAAATGTGTAGGAGAATAAACTTCAAGAAGGACCAATTATAAGTTAAAATTGCTTTATTCAAAATAGCAACTCGTGTTCGACGGCGAGATTCAGACTGATTGTCTGGATGTTTCAGCCCTCTTTTATACTAACTGTTTATCACCGAAATCGACCAATCACGAAGTGCGTCTTTGGCGGCTGCCGCACCACGGTGACTGCGTGCGCTGCCGCGTTGTCCGCTTGTGTACACAGACACACGCACGTGCGTATCCCTACAAATATAGAAAATGTAGAATATAATTTTTTAATATCAGGCCAGAGTGTTCTAAACACAGCTATAAATATAAATAAACAATGTATAGCTCCATTATTTATCTATAAGTTGAACGTTTCAATTTTCACAGTCTTAGATCTCGCGAAAACGAATGTAAAATTCGCCTAGAAAATAACGACCAAATCACTATTTGCTTACTGTGCTATCCTCATTAGCACCCTAATAATCTATAAATATTGACAGCAGCGTAACACCATGCTTCCCACGATAATTCGGTATAAATTGGTGCTTACGAGGCATTAAGGTTAACGAGAAATAAATCACATCTTGCCACTGGCAATCTCCATAATCCGCAAGCTAGCGAGGAACATTGGTCCCTGTATTAGAAAGAACGAAGCCGCTCGACCTTCTGATTCAATTCTTCCGAGAGCCAAGACCCTCGCAACGAAAACCGTAGTCGTCAATTCCCAGTTATTTGTGTACAAAGAATCGACACAGACGAACGTGAACCATTGTTATCTCTCCGGTGTGCATAATTATCCAAGAATTCCGCTCTGCGATGCTGATTTGCGCTATGATAATACACGACTTGCGCGGCGAATGCCATTGGAGTAACACAATATTAATGATAAAATAGCAATACTGAATAAACAATTTATCCCGGCTTGCAGCTGCAACAACAGCGCAGAGAGCTCGTAGAGAGAAGGGAAAATCGCAGGGAGAGAGAGAGAGGCCACCGATTTGCCGACTCGCGGCCTTCCGTCACCCTCTCATCCATACTTTGGTTAAATTATGCTACATATCTGCATACAAAACGGCCCAGGAAAATAAACACCGGCCAGGCCACGACATACAGCTGTCGTTTCCTTTTTTTCTTTAACCTTTGGCCACTGTTTCCACGTCTCGATTGCACAGGAAACCTGCTATTTCGCGTAGAGCGGTGGTCGACTCTCTCGCATTATATCGCCAAGCCACCAATCTTGTAAATTGCTCTCTGCTGAGAGTTGAAATCGTAAGTTTTTCTGTAATCAAGTGATCCATCGCGACCGCCTAACCAGATCGCAGGAACGTTTGAAACAGTTCCAGCGGCGGAGGAATGATTCGTTGGCCCCGCGCCTCGCGTGGCGAGAAGCGTTGTGCTGAAGATCACATATTCTTGAAAGAAATTGACGACGATTTGCGAAAGTAGAGTCTTCGAGCTTTGATTTGAACCCAAATTTATTATCGGATCATTATGCAAGATAAAAATATTCTCATCCATTTTGAGGAAAGAATAGTCAGAAAGGTATTCCACCCTCAGCAGTCGTAATCTATAATTCCTCTAATAATTGTACTATTTAAAATTGCGAATAATAACCAGACACGATGTAAATGCTCCAGACAGAAAAATGTTAACAACTCGCCAAAATTTGAGCGCATTTTATTCAGGAAAAACTACCGGAAGCTCGTGTTGGTACATTCCTAACACAAATATGTAAAGTGTCCTATTATGTTGGTTGGCGCTGATTGCGTTTGCACGAAAGAATCCGCGCAAAGTGTACGGGCGGGCGCGCGCGCACGACCCTCGTATTTCCGGGCCGGAGAACGGTGCATGTAAGAAATGCGGTCTTTTGATTTATCAGCCACAAATCACGCGACCCAAGGAAAGCGGTTGATTTTTATTGGCCGCAGTTACTTCTAATACATCATTCGGCGGCCGGCAGCCTCGCGGTTCGAGTGGCTTCCCCGGGCCATTGCTTCCTGCGCACCCACTGTATTCAATCCCGGATTCCCGAGGCTCGCGATAATTTTGCCCTTTCATGGAAATTGATATGTGAACGTATGTAATTCCCCCAAGTGGGCTCGCGCGACCAGGCAGATGGGGGAGGAGAGGGGAGAGAGGTAGAGCCTCGTTCTTGCCGTTCGGATCGATTTTAAAAGTCGATGGGGAGAATTATTGGAGGAATGATTAATTGACGGTTATAACTACATTAACCGGGGACCCCTCCGATATCGCTGGAAATTGCATTAATTATTCCAAGTGCTCGTTCGCCGCCGCGGCTATACTACCCCGTTACTGATGACGATGGATTATTCGCGTCGTGTATAATTGCCGCGTCGAAGATATTATTAAACGATTTTAGAAGCTAAAACGCATCTTCCCGTTCCAACGGCCGATATATGGGAATTACGGTATCGGTGTAACTATCGTTCTAATTGGATGCATACCGCAGTTAGCGGATCGTATATGCATTAGCGCGATACATAGCATCGCGTGATAGATTAATATCCTTTCATTACGCGTTCGAATTAATTAGAAGAAGCGCCACGTTTGTAGCGCGAGCGAGCTACGCGTTCGCGCAAATATTGTTCTTATCGTTTGTTTTACTCCTGCACTGTTCGAACACGGATGGAAGAGAACTAATAAATCCGGCGTGCTCTTTTTAAATATAGAAACGCCAGGGAAAATTGTGCACGGTTCCGAGCGTGTGTATTACTGTGAAACTTTAATCGAACGGGAAAGAATTTGATCAAACAACGTTCAAATTCTTTTGACTCGATTAAAAATAGTTATACTCGAACGTTGCTCGTTTTGGCAAAGAGGATTTCATTTGTATCATTATGTAGAATTATTAATAACTGATAGAATTTGATGCATTATATATCGCTGTAATGTACATTGGCTATCATTAGCGAAGTATGTTCGATAACTTTAGGTATTCTATATTTATTATTCAGCACGTATTATGCTTCATCTGATAAAGTCATTCCAATACTGTCACTAACAGAAAAGTAGACCGGCGGTTAACGTTATAATGCACATTTGTCTCTTAATGTAGGTTTAATAGTAGCATATACATTATTTAGCGAGATTAATAGATGCAATGCGTTTTTAGTCGTAAACTGGTCAAGTGCGTGTAAAATCCGATACATACTGTATCAACTTTAAGAACGATTACTTCATTTCATAATCAATGACGTTTTACGTAACAAAAAATGATAATTTCTATGCTTTCTGCTTATAATTAAATACTAAGCGATTCTCTTAATGAAATATTATTAATATACAACTTTGTGCATTTGGCGTACACGCGAAACAAAGAGATACTATATTACCCTGCCATTTGGAAATTATAATGTCATACACAAAGTACAGAGTATTCAGATATGCAGTATATAATAATTACGAACCCCAATGAATAATTACAAAATGATGACGCAAAAAGGATTTCTTCCTTTGTGAATTTCATTAATAATAATATGAAAATTATGAAATTGTAATAACGACGATGCCAAAGTTTGAGAACTGAAATTACGTATTACGCGCATGCGTTGTTACAGTGTGCAATCAAATATCGTGATAATTCCTTGCACTGCGATAAAACCAGAATGACGAACTTTTACATACATCATGATTCCATACAGTTACGATCCAAAAAACTTCAAATTCAACATTTTTCACACATATATTATTGAATATTGAGTATGTCTGACCATTGCTAACTCTTTCCCCTTAAAGACAATGTTCTCAACAACTAACCTAACGACTACAATATTATTGAACGTCGCAGTAAATTTTGCTTATTGACTGGAGACTTAATTACAACGCCAAACAAGGTACTTGTAATGTTCCGTAACCAAAATTTTGGAGGGAATCACTGAAACATTGCAGATTCCACGGTGGTCGCGATTAATTTCCCAGACTCTCTAAAAAGCGGCGTCGCCTTAAATAAAACATGAGTCGTAGAATTAATCCGTGGCGCTTTGAAGTAGACTCAATTTAAAATCAGACTGCGTAGAAGAAGCTCATAAATACGTGACGAACACGTACATATTCCAGCACGATCGAACACTAGAGTTCCTGTAGACGACTGTAGGTTTTCAGGTCTCGTGTACACCCTATAGGCCACGTATACAGCAGCGGAGCACGGTGGCCCATGTAACGACAGCCTAGGGAACTTTCAATCGACCTTACCCCCTTCAAGTTTACCAACTAGCTTTCCTTTTTTCCTTCGCATTTTTCGCGAGGCTTATCACTCGTCGTAATGCTGGTCACCGGCACGCCAGAGCGTAACTGTCGCGTGAACGACAAACTTTCGCCCGGAAAATAGATATTAATAACGCCTTTTGCCACGTATTATTCAAGATTAATGGGATACGCCACCAGCTGGATGTAGATATCGTGCCGTTACTCCAACCGCGTCGCAAAACTTTCCCATACCGGCGCTATACAACGTATAATAAAGCTGTCTGACATGGCAATCAACGATATCGCGGAGATGACGCGAAGTAGTTCAACGGTATAGCGTGGGGCCTGGGTGTTTCGTTGCCCTCCTCTGTCACAATACGTTTTTATAGATCGATTTCATTTCCTAAAAAGTATTTTTATCGGCACTACAGCCAGCGCGGCGACCTCGTGAGTTATTTGTAAAATCGTATAGAACCGTAGACCAGGCTAATGGATTTCTATCGTCAAGTCCGCTCTACGGTCATCAAAAGCATTTTATTGTATTTACGTGACGGGAAGATATAAAAGCTTCTGATGAAAATCCTCCTGATGAACATCCACGATCACGAGATTGTGTCTGTGATTAATAATACCTAAACAATTCGCAATAAAAACACTTTAATCACTTGTTCGTGTGAAATGTTTTCTTCTTTCTTAAAGCTAAAGTGTTTCCCATCGAGAAAATTATTGCGAATACACCATTCAATTGAAAGGATTGCGTAATTTTATTAAATTAATTTTATTGATATTCTAACTGCGATGTTAAATTTATAAGTAATAAAAACTCATGATAAAATTTAATTCCGGAACTTCGAAAAACAACCAAGACATTTTCATTGATAAATTAGACCCAGCTAAGGTGTTCTCGTTACAAAAATGTTATCCGGTGTCAACACTAGGTTCTTCAAATATTTAGTATCTGTCTACCCTGAACGTATTGCCTACTCGCCAGCGTCGGACCCATAAAAAGTTTGGATACGTTCGAACACCTGACTAGAAATTCGAAGGGGTTCGAACAACGTTGAAGAGGAGAAATGTTTGCGAGCTCTTGCTGAAGTTCGAGCTCTTGAGGTATTTCTTGAATGCTTGGTCGCTTATGAGACTCGAACGCTTGCGGGCCTGGGAGGTTTGCCGACTATTCGCGTTCTTCCTTCCCGCAGACTCTGGGACTAAAGTATCCAAGATCCGCAAGAGAATGTAAACAGGCTCAACGTGTTTGGCGTAAACAACGATTACAGCTCATTCCAATAAAAGCGTCGAGAATAAGACAATTATACAGATAAAAATCGATTCACGAATAACTTCATTCGAATTACTATAGTCTTTTCTATTGAAGTTTGAACTATCCAGAATCAGAAATTCTTCAGCTCCTGCAGGAATTCAAGATTTACCTATTGTACATGCTTCAATTTCTGTAACAATTCAAGCTTTACCTATTGTAAATGCTTGAATTTCTGTAACAATTCAAGCTTTACCTATTGTAAATGCTTGAATTTCTGTAACAATTCAAGCTTTACCTAAGTTCACAATCATTTCCCAGTTCGAAGAACGTTCGAATTCAAGCTTTATGTGCTGGTACATATTCAAAGTAGCTCGTGCACCATTTGTACAAAACGCATTCACTTGTACCACGGATATTCAACCTCAGTCTTTGAGATATAGCAACGACTAAGCAACAGTCATGCAAATATTATAAATACTGGTTGATTCTAGTAATGAAATACAAAGTTCCCTCGGCCCAACAGACGCTCGTGCGTCACGCGGCGCTGTCTGCGAAAGTTCACTGTGTTAGCAGTGTGAAATTGCGTCCGCCGTGAGGCATAGCTAGTACGAAACAATCATGCGCAACCTATTTCGTATGTTAGACTACGAGTCAATGTTTCCCCATTGTAGCGCGCACTTCCGTTCGCAAATACTACAACAGAATCCGGCGAACTCGATAATTCTCAAGGTAACATGGACAATCAAATCCTAGGGACACGATCGCTAACACGTGTGAGTATATTAGTGTCGCGTCCCTCTATCCAGAATACATGTGGTGTATATCTGCATACCTACCTCACCAATTACCATTCCGAATCTATACAGGAGCACCAACCATTTCGCGCAGGGCCGAATCATTCAGGGGCATAACTGCGGATGACCTCATTAAATTATACAATATGGCCGTCTTGATATGCAAATACCGACAAATTAATACCAAATCACGTGATAGGCCGCATTTCGCATATAGCAAAATGGGACGACCTGGAAACGAAACGCTGTTTCTTGCCATCCAAAACGTCAAACGAACGCGTCAAATATTTCCTACACTATTTGCGTCATCATCGTAAAATTTATTGCATTATCAATATCATCGAACCGTGTATGCATGTTTGCCTACCATTCCTAGATGTTTTCAGAATTTTTGGATAACCTGGAGAAGTGCATATTCATTGAGGGCCAAACGTGAACCAAAGGTAGACTATCTTCCTAAAATATAGCTGCAACGCTGAGAAAATTTACGATGGAGGAGTCACTGTTAGGTGTCTCTGTATATTTAAGATATACACAGTTTTACAGTGAACTTGATTGATTAACCTGTGATTTTGTGAGCTTGTTACTCATTATTAGGTAGCTCCATATCCAGAAAACGACAATAGTTTTTTGCAAAACACTGCCACTAAACACATTCTCTTCAAATATCTAGTTTCCAAGATTTCTGAATCCTCCGAATAAGTTTTCAGTGGTCATGTTTTCTACATGTATTGTATAGGAGTGGTATTGCTCCGTTTCTTTCCATAAGGATTTATTGTTTCTACCCTTCCTTATTTTTTGAGATGCATTAATTTCATTAGACAATTAATCAAGATAAAATTCTTTTTTACAATTTGAATAACTCAGTAATTTAATGAATTAATAATTATATCAATTATTTATGTTTAGTAGCTCAGAGAGTCACCACTAAACATTCCTCTACCATTTTTCAACATATTGCTTAGATTGATATAATACTTCATACAATACTTAATTGTTTAGTAATTGATTAGTTTACCAACATATGTAATAATATAATTTCGTATCCACAAAATAAAGAAAATAATATAAAATGGAATTGTTCTAGGTCGAAAGAAATGTTTAATTTTCGAGTTAAAATAGCTCCGGATAAAAAGGGTTAAGACACACTGAAATAAATTTAGCAGCAGTGGTTATTGGTTGATTTTATTTAACAACGCAGACACTAGAAGAGTTATAAATATTCAGCAAGTATTCTGATTTTAATCTCTGAAACAATACCGGTATATGCCTTTGAGATACCTATTGAAATATGTCGTATAATCACTGGTCCTTTGTAACCGACGTTATATAGACTGTCCAGAAAAGTTCCGTTCCATTTTATGGTGGTGGTATGGGTTATCGGAAATCGACGCATCGATCTTGAAGGGTGGAGAAACTGGACGGGAAAATTGTGAGTCAACGGTTGGGGTTATTCCCAACGTGTCAGCGTTTTAACGTCGTTAATGACGTCATTTACCTGTCACGGACAAAAGTTACGCGACATAAGAATAACGAAATGACCAAAGCCAACGACAAAGACGATTGATTAACTGGAATCTTCCTCGTTGGGGAGAGAGAGATAATATTTGTATTTACAATATAATGGAGAATGATTGAAAATGTCCACAGTTCCTACGTAATTGCATATATGCTGCAACGTGACTATAAATTGAAATTGGAAGTCATGTGAAACGAAATACGAACGATGTAAACGTATTCTGCTTAAAAGCATTTAAAATTTGATTTCGCATTTCCGCAGATATTGTTTGTCGAACGCAAATGTATAGAATGCCAATTCATTTGCAAATAATTAACTTCAAAATTAAAAATCTAATTACAATGAGCGGACGGCCGTGCTCGGAAATATACGGTGTACAGTCATGTTATTTGTCCCGTTCGCTTTCATAGTCCCTTGTGTTGAATGTTATTCTCGCAACAATGCACATGTCTTGAATTACTATACTGAAATCATTTGGAAAATTATTTCACACAGAAGTTTGTTAAGAAACGATCTTGCTTTGTGCATATTAATTATTGCGTGGCATGTAGTTTATGAAATGCAAGACAATATGTATATTATCCAACAAAAATGGATAAGAGTTTAATATTATCGTACACGTATTGAAATTTTTCTGTATTTTGAGATACACAATTTATAAAAATGGGGACATTTTTCAAGGCAAAACTTTTACGATCCGTTTTGCTCCCTAATAGTTCACCTCAGCGCTTCTCACAAATCTTATTCTACTTCTGAAAGTGCTGCAGATTAATAGCGTTATGCTTTCGACGTGTCTTCATAAAAATTCTGGTTTCTCTATTCTACTGATTTTTGTGCATTCCCGCGGCAAAAATAATTTCTCAATGCTGAAGACATTAGAAGAACTTCGGATAGAGTTATCAAAAGTAGAAATACATTTTGATTCAATTTCTATGTCTTACATAGTTGTCGTTAGGAAAATGTCACTTAAGATCCACAGTCTAATAATGAATCTAGTAGGTAGGAGGGAAAACTAAACGGAATCATCGTATCTCGGATCTGTTCGGAAAAACAAGTTGGAGCAGAGGGAAGTGCAACAGCGTCACAAATTCATGGTTCGGCCATTAGCATAGCTAAGAGAAACTTTCATTTCTTTCGGGGAACAAGAGTTCAAGTTCTAATCTGAATGGGCCATTCTATTCCGAGCGGAGGTTCGAGTCCATAGAAGGGACGACTTCGGAAGAAGGGAAAACTAGCGAATCGCAGAAGGTCAAATTATCTTTCGGCGACTGCCGTTTAAATCGTACCGGGCCTCTCCTATACCCCGGCAGTTCATGTCGTAGTCGGCGAGAGAGTAGAAGGTACAGGCTTGAGTTTCCCCGCACACAGAGTTCGTAGGACCATAGCCGGCTATAGCTTGCCTCTGCAGTTCGCCGGCTATTTCCCATTTGGCAGGCGAGCCAGACCCAGCACTTTTGGTGCCAACCGATAATTGGACGAATCGCAGTCATTCGCATCGCGCGAACTACTCTCATCTCTCTCCCCCATCTCTTACTTTTGCACCGCGCTTCCTACCGTTTATTCTTTCACGTTTTCCCTTTCTCTCCGCGAGTCCCCTGTGCTCCGTCCCTTTTCTTCTACACCTTTCTCAACGTTTCAGCTCAACACAATTCCTCCTCGCGTTTTCTGTTCACCGTGTCCTTCCGATTCCTTTCTCTCTGCCTCTCGGAACGTTTACCCGCGCGTTGATCATCCTATTCTTTGTTCGCATCCTTCAAAGGGACCATTCCTCCGAAGTTTCAAACACAAAAGTACCTGCAGTAGAATGTCCTGCCCGGTACGAGTTCAGGCTGAAAGATGTAAAAGAGATTGGACACGGTCCTTGAATGTATGCGCAAATCTACAGGGGTTGGATGGAATAAGGACACCAAGCAGACTCAGAAAATTTCTTGATTAGTGTACAACACCTTGGGTGCTTAATACGTTTTGAATTTTCTTGGGAACAGAATGCTTTTCGCTCTCTTTTAAAAAAGAAAAATTTCTGACATTCTGACTAATAATCATCGTGAATCAAAGAATGGTCTGGAAAAGGATTGCGAATATATAATAAATGCTATAAATATTAGCCTCTAAAATAAACAAACAGGTTCTGACAGTGTTTAAGTCACACCGTTGGTTACGTTAAATTATATTGATTAAGTTAATAACTTGGAAACTTCATTAGTTTAATCAGTGTAAAGGCGAATTCCCGTTTTGGCAAAATTGAGAAATATTGGCATTGGAATCGTACCTCTAGAACGGGTATAGACAGGCCAGTGATCTATACTATAATAATACTGCAACTACACGTGTGTACACACAGTTTGTCGACATGTTCATCTATTGAAACCCAAGCTTTAAGAGGCTTAAACCAGCTCGTGGTAAAACCGAGGATTTGTGTCGGGAGCAATCATAAGATTATAACACGCGAACGCGCTCAAGCTTGTTTATTCAAAAGATAAGAAAAACTATTATGTACGGCTTCGGGGGAAGATTACCTTGGCGATATAATGTGATGAGTAATTCCTTGTTCCTACACAAGACCAACGAAGCACTGCTATGAAGTAATAACTTTTTCATTAAACTTGCACATACTACGCTGTGTGAAAATTTTGTAAATATTCATTATGCGTTTCTGAACTATTATCTTACACAATGTAATTGAAATTAACCAAATGGAGTGTATAATTGTTATATTGAAATCCTTACAATTCAATTCACTTTTGACGAAAATGCATTACAGCAGAGTATAAACGAACTAGAGTTTTAAATTAAAAATGAATGAATGTAGATAAAAAAGAAGTTGCAAAAATACCTACAATAAAATTTTGCGCTGCAAATGTCATATTCAAAACAATTGAGTTTGCATTTCGGCCAGGTGCACATGCTATTGAATAGGGGTTGAACAGCGTATCTGTTCATTATTCACCGTCTCTGTTTATTGCAAGCCCGAACACAAGTACATCGAATAAATCTTAATTATCAATTAATTCAAAAATAGAACTTCATACGAAAAAATGCTACTTCAATTTTTTGATACACCTTTTCATCAGAAAAATCATTGAATGATAATCAAAATGCTCTAAATCTATTTCATGAAAGTTTTACAATTTACATATATAATTGACACAAATGTCCGCAAAGTGTTTAACAATTTTAATGTAGAATCACATCAAAAATATATGAGTTAGACCACATTCATAATTATGGGTACACATCTTCCCCAAAACAATGGCCTGGTTGAACGCACCAAATAAATGTTACAGTAGTTTTAGCCAAAACAAGCATCTACTTGAATGAAGCATCCAAAGAATAGACGTTTGGTTAGTCGAGAAGGTTTGTGTGCGTAAGGGCAGCGAGTTACAAAGCTTCCTCATAACCGAATATTGTTTGAAGAGGGAATCGAAGAATAGGGCTGGCTCATTTCTCGAAAACCGGTCTTTAGTAGGCTCGAGCACGCTCCCGTTAAAACCGTGGATTTGCATTAGGGGCAATCACAAATTCACAGGGCATTAAGCTCATGTTCAGAAGCGATAGAGCATAGGTGCGGAGGATGCAAAGAGCGCGAAAGGGTGACGGGGCAACGGAAGATAGCGACGGGGGTACGGGAAGTATGCACTATCTGCAGGATCCATGCTATTTGCGCAAAGTGGCCTAACCTCATCCCCTCCCCCCTTTTCCCATCTTCAACCACCCCCTGCTAACTCTCCCACTTCCTCTCGATTCGACATAACCGCCCACGTTTAGTCGGTCTGGAGGGTAATACATTGTTTGCTCTTCGTTCGCTAAACTAAACCGCATTCGGAATTAATTGCACGTTAGAAGGCCACGGGATAATTAAAGCCTCCCCGATTACCTTCGCTTGCCATGCTACGATCCCGATGCATTCCTGTCCGACGTCCTCGCCAAGATCAGGAATTGTAATAAAGCAATGCCATTAAACTATAATGAAGGCACGCTGATCAAAGAGATGTAAAACTATGTTTGCCTCTGGGAAACTATTGATCCTGTGTAACGGAGGAGGGAATTGTGTCTTGTCAAATGTTGTTTGCTCGGGCATGTATTGTCTACTCAGGGATTAATTAAGGAAGCACCGTTTCGTTCCAGCTTTGTAGGTGGCACAGGTTTAGCAACTATTAGACTTCGGACAAGTATTGGATGATTGGCACGATAGCAGAAGTTTGTGCTCGATTTTCAGAGACGTCGAGACCTCTAAAGAAATACCACGCACAGCTTTCGCGATTATGAAATCCACCAACTTCCAAAAAGATAGGAGACAATTGTAGTAAACGATGATGACTGGTAAACGATGTAAACGACGATCGCAAGAAGCGAAAGCAACTTAAGAATTTCATTCTATTGCTACCAATTTCGTCAAATTAATGAATACTTTTGTTTCAATGATTCATACGAATGAACCAGTTCACCTAACCAAGCTAATAAAATCTGAATTGTATATTTGCAATAAATCCAAGTTAAAATTGATACTCGCCAACAATGGATGCATTGCTTTTAAAACGAGATAGCATAGTGTACGAATTCATACTGAATTTATTTCGCCTACGATCAATTGAATTATAACAAATAGTTGCAGCGTGTATTACGAATCGTGGTTTATTTTCCATCGATATGACAGTTTTATGCATAAATATTTTTGTGACAGTTTTGGAACTTACAACAATTCAAGAATCCCAATTTACACGCGGGCGGGTCGTAAATCTTCTTGCCCGAGCGTGACGCAGTTGTGGATCCATATGTTTTAATTCGCGACGTTTTTTGTTTTTTTTTATGCGAAAAATCTGAATCGGAAAAATTGTTTTTTTTAGGTATATTGGATTGCATGTGTTTTTGCGTTTGCTACAGGACACTATAATATTTTTCTATTCGATTCGTTAGCAATGCTACTTTAGTACTCGTATCCTCAATCAATATTGAAGAGCGTAGTTGAAATGAACGGGAATTACATTAATTACAAGAGGTTTTATAAAAATAATGTAAACGTGTAACTAAGAAATATGACGGAAGGGATGAAAATTGTTTAATATGAAATATAAATAGTATTAGGCATTTGATACAATGGTTGAAAACTTCTTTAATATTAATGAAAAAAATATCTAGCTATGTTATAAGTACACGAAAAATTGTATTCAAAAATATTTTTTTTATACATTGTACGAATTCCATTCAAACAAATTTTTGTATTTCCGTCCTAATCAGAATTTCATTCAGCTGTTCATATTTTCAACAAAATCCTTTAAAAAATGTCCATTCTTTGAACCCTGTTTTAAATAACAATAGAGAGATAACAATTTATCTAGCTGAACTCTGTGATGAACGCAGGATATTCGTGTAACGATACTAGCACGAATAGTTTAAATAATAGTTTAAATAAGAGCTGATTGTAGTAATTCTTTGTCGTATATAATGGAACAAAAACTAATTGCCTCTATGAAAAATATACACGCCTCGTATAAGCTATCACAGATAGAACACAGGCTGTGGTCTATGAAAAAATAAACGAAAGGGTGGGTAAACGCCAACAAACCCCAATCGACTTCCCCGATAATCTATAGCTTTTTTCCTCAGCGTGGAAAACCGCCCAACCGAGGGAACGGCAAGAAGCCATTGTTTCTTCGCGTACGGCCAGTTTGATTGTGCTAATGAAAAATGGGGAAGAAGTAAAACCGAGCCAATGGCTCTACATCGAACAGCACCGGGGGACGTTGACTTTCCAGCAGACTAGCAGGGTGAGTTGGGAATTGAATGTGATCCAAAAGTGCTTATAAATGAATAACATCCATAAAGGATAAGATACCGTGAAATTATATACCTATTATCCTATATCTACGAAGAAGCAATTTTTTTGTACCACGTTATTGATAGCCACATTTCTTTCCGGTTGTGAGAATTATTGACCTCGTAAATATTCAGGACGTCAATGGTTTTTGCCCTTACAGTCGACGTAACTAACCCAGTAGTAAAAAGAGCCCATGGATGTAATAAAATATAAATGTTATTTATATCAAGAAGGGCCGGATTGACATTTAAAACTATGTAAATTTCTTGGTGAAATTATATGCTGCACGCTTTTTATTGTTTCTATATACAGGGTGTCCCAAAATAAGTGTAACTCCCGGAAATGGGAGGTTCCTTGGGTCATTTGAAGCGACATTTTCCTTTACAAAAATGGCGTCCGCGGCTTTGTTTAGGAGTTATTAACAAAAAACACGGACCAATCAGAGCGCGGCTACAACGGATTGATTCTGCTTCGGCCAATAGCGACACCACGTTAAGCGGGACCTGCCGCCGAGTTGGACTCCGTTCGCTATAGCCGGGCTCTGATTGGTCCGTGTTTTTCGATAATAACTCGTAAACGATGCCGCGGACACCATTTTTGTAAAGGAAAATGTCGCTTCAAATGACCCAAGGAACCTCCCATTTCCGGGAGTTACACTTATTTTGGGACACCCTGTATAGTTAGCATTTATGTTAGAATATTAGCATTATACACATTAACATTAAGAATTAAGGTGGTTTAAAATCAAATTAATATACTATCACACATATTTTATAAAAATTAGCTACAGTTTAAAATATAAATAAAAGAGATGTCTATGCAAAATTTTTAAGATAAGTATATATGTAAAAATTTTTACGGTTTGAATCAACTAAAAATAGGTCTTCTACAAGCGCATTCTATAAATGCAACTTTCATCGTTTAAATTACGCGCTATGTACAGCTAGCGCCGAGCCGTGCTTATCACTCATAGTACGAACGAAGTGTAATATGTATACCCATCTCGTACTAACATGCTTCAATACAAGAATTATTATCGGTAAAATCAAGTGTCATTTCATAGACTTGTGGTTATCACAGATTGAAAAACCATACCACCGACGAGATACTATTATAAACTGCCAACCCCTGTGCTATTCAGCAAAAAGCAAGTAAGCATAGGTGGGCGCTGGGATAACGTGGAAGTTACAGTGATCTGAAATACCAAATCGCTACGAGTTGCACTACCGACGAGATACTCTTCGATGGTTACACGCTATCTACCTAAATCACCGACGAGAGGTAGATTTTAAAGCATTGTCAGTTTTAAGCACCCGTCAAAGGTACGGACACCTCGTAGAGGCACGTTATCAAGGAAAGAAATATTAGATCGAGTTGAAAAATCGAAAAGCGCAATCCGCAAAATCCGTTTTTCTTTGCCATTGTAAAAACGGTAACTAAGCAAATATAAACGGTAACTAGCAACTGGGTTTCCAAACCCATAGGATTAACTTTGGATTAGACGGTACTTACACATAATTTCCTTCCTTAATTCTTGAATTTTCGTAGATTTTAGATGCTGCTCACTCACTGCGCCTGACGTTCCATCGGTTTGAAACATGTTTGAAATGCTGGTTCGCCTGCAATGCTGGCAATCTCGCAAGTGTTGGCAGCACTGTCCGTTAAAAAGAGCAGTACTTCACTCGGTACCTGACGTATACAGAAAGTTCTTTCCATCGTGTGATCGATTTATATTAAACATGTAATTGCAGATAAGGTAAGACATACATTAGAAAATGCACTATACTATTTTCTAATGAATGACCGTTGTAATTATCCAAAATTCTTTTGCAGAAAGAAGAGGGTCAATCTATTTTAAGCGCATCCGGTGAAGACAAATTACCCCCAGGGGTGGGGTCTGCTGTCATTTAAAGCCAAAGAAATGAAAAAGTTATGTTGATCACGTAAGAGATATCACAGAATAATATAATAATGGCGCGACCTATTGTACCTAGTCAACAAAAGTTGGCTGAGAAGCTAACTATTTTAAATGACAGAGGTATTGGGATGTTAACCCGTATTTATAATATAAAGAAGGCATGTGGCGATGCGAAATCAAAGCCTGGATTTCTCTCTGATAAAACTCTAGAGTCTTCTATAAAGACAATTGTCAGGAAGTTTCCTAATATTGATATTAAGGCGCTTCAAACAATTACAAATCTTCGCAACGAGATCATTAAATCTCTGTCTCTGTATTACTATACTTTTGTTGATCTATTGGATTTCAAAGACAATGTTTGCGAACTTTTAACTACAATGGATGCTTGCGGAGTTCACATGGACATCACAATCAACTTTGATTTAACCAAAGGTTATTTGGATTTGGTCGTTACATACGTGAGTTTGATGATACTTCTATCGCAAGTAGAAGATCGTAAAGCAGTTCTAGGTTTATTTAATGCTGCTCATGAAATGGTACATAGCCAATCTGATTCAAGCTTTCCTCGTCTGGGTCAAATGATTATGGATTATGATGCACCGCTAAAAAAGCTGTCGGAAGAGTTCGTTCCACATTCTAAATTATTGAAAAATGCCCTGACTTCTTTGTGGCCTATTTATCCAGGAAGAAACTTATCTGCAGATACCTGGAGAGCAGATAAAAAGTTGAGTCTGGTCGATAGTCCTGGAAAAATACTTAAAGCTGTAGCAACCGATACCATGTCTTGTGAAACTTTGAGCTTAGACAGAATAGAGCGATGGGTTATTTTAGGTTTCACGCTTTGTCACACATTTCTAAGCCAAGAACAGCCTAGTAAACTCTGGACCACAGCTTTAGAGTCTGGTTGGGTTTTAGCCTTGTTCAGAGATGAAGTAATTTATATTCATCAATATATACAAGTATTTTTTGAAAGTATAAAAGGATACAGCAAGAGAGTATCCGAAGTGAAAGAATGTTACAATCAGGCTGTACAAAAGGCTGGTTACAGACACAGAGAAAGAAGAAAATTCTTAAGAACAGCTCTGAAAGACCTAGGTTTAATTTTAACCGACCAACCAGGTCTTTTGGGACCAAAGGCCTTGTTGGTTTTAATGGGACTTTCTCATGCGAGAGACGAAGTTCTATGGCTTTTAAGACACGGCGTTAACCCACCGACACAAGGTAAAAGTAAAGGAAGAGGCGGAGAAGATTTAGTAGATCGCCAGTTGCCAGAATTACTATTCCACTGCGAAGAATTAAGAGCATTGGTAAAGAAATATTCTCAGGTACTGCAGAGGTACTATGTGCAGTTCCTGTCAGGATTCGATGCTCCTGCTTTAGATCAAATGATTCAAAATCTTCCAGTTTGCCCCGAAGATGAGGGAGCAATTCTTAGTGACATGTGTTCGAAAATAGCTAGTCTTACAGTAAAACAAGTTGAAGATAATGAACTTTTCGACTTTCGCGCATTTCGATTAGATTGGTTTAGATTACAAGCTTACATGTCCATTGCAAAATGTAATATGAATCTTGCCGATAATAGAGAATTAGCATCCTTTATGGATACAGTACTATTCCATACTAAAATGGTAGATAATTTGGATGAAATGCTGGTAGAGACATCTGATTTGTCTATCTTCTGTTTCTACAGTAAAGTATTCGAGGATCAATTTCACATGTGCTTAGAATTCCCTGCTCAAAACAGATATATTGTTGCATTTCCTTTAATATGCAGTCACTTCCAAAGCTGTACACATGAACTCTGTCCAGAAGAACGTCATCATATCCGAGAAAGAAGTCTTTCCGTTGTCAATATGTTCTTGGATGAAATGGCTAAAGAGGCAAAGAATATTATCACAACCATTTGCGATGAGCAATGTAACATGAGCGACAAGCTGTTGCCGAAACACTGCGCTTTATTGATCTCGCAAGTGGTGAATCGAAAAAAGAAAGACAAAAATAAGAAGAACATGTACGAGATCCATAAACCGGGCATAGAGAGTTACAGGAAAACGAGAGAAGAGCTCACTACTATGGATAAACTTCATATGGCATTAACGGAGCTGTGTTACGCTATTAATTACTGTCCTACTATCAATGTATGGGAGTACACGTTCGCACCCAGAGAATATCTGCATCAGCATTTAGAATCACGATTCGCCAGAGCACTTGTTGGCATGGTCATGTACAATCCAGATACTAGTGAGATCGCTAAACCATCGGAACTCTTCGTTAGCGTTAGATCTTACATGAACGTTCTTCAGACTGTTGAGAATTACGTGCACATAGATATCACGCGCGTCTTCAACAATGCTCTTCTACAGCAAACGCAAGAATTAGATAGTCACGGTGATAAGACTATTGCTTCCCTATACACACAATGGTACTCCGATGTTCTGCTGAGAAGAGTTAGCGCTGGGAACATTTGTTATTCGGGCAATCAGAGAGCATTCGTCAGTTTATCGGTAGAAGGTGCGATACCCTTCAATGCCGAAGAGTTCTCCGATATCAATGAATTGAGAGCATTGGCTGAGCTGATCGGACCGTATGGCATGAAGATGTTGAGCGAGAACTTAATGTGGCACATAGCGAGTCAGGTCCAGCAGCTGAAGAAACTAGTCGCTGGCAATAAAGACGTTCTGATCGCTTTGAGAACGAATTTTGATAAACCGGAAGTGATGAAGGAACAGTTCAAGAGGTTGCAGCAAGTAGATAATGTACTACAACGAGTTACGATTATAGGTGTAATTCTAAGCTTCAGACAGTTAGCGCAATCCGCATTGGTCGATGTCCTGGAGGAGCGTATTCCGTTTCTTTTGAGCTCTATTTTAGATTTCAGACATCACTTACCTTCCGGCGATCCGATGCGCGTTGTCTCGGAGATGACGTCAGCGGCAGGTTTGAATTGTAAAGTCGACCCGACGTTGACAGCCGCTCTTAGAAGCCAGAAGTCCGAAGTAGACGAAGATGAACACTTGCTCGTATGTTTGCTAATGGTGTTTGTGGCAGTTTCGATCCCGAAATTAGCTCGAAATGAGAACTCCTTTTATCGCGCATCACTCGAAGGGCATTCTAATAATATACATTGCATGGCGAATGCTATAAACAATATTTTTGGTGCGTTGTTCACTATCTGCGGTCAAAATGATATCGAGGATAGAATGAAGGAATTCCTTGCTCTAGCTTCATCTAGTTTGCTTAGGCTGGGCCAGGAAGCGGATAAAGAGGCGATTAAAAATCGAGAATCGGTGTATCTTCTGCTGGACCAAATTGTCCAAGAATCGCCGTTCTTAACGATGGATTTATTAGAAAGCTGTTTCCCATATGCATTAATACGAAACGCGTATCACGACGTGTACAAGCTTGAACATTCGCAACCATAAACACACATCAATACAGAATTGTGTACTTTTAGCTTGCCACTCATGGCTACTTTTTTACGTCCAGTTTTATTGAATATTATTTAAAAACGAAGCATTTTTGTATAGATCAGTACCTCCTATTTCATATTTGATACCTGGCTTTGGATATCCTACGACATAAGTACTACGTTTTTTTTCAGTATTCCGTTGTATATCGTACTGGTACATAAGGGATGTTTTATATTATAGGCGAAGTGTAAAATGCTGTCTGTCTCAGAATCGAAACACGCATGTATCGTAAAATAGATATCACTCTATCTGCTACATTTTTTCTAATGTACAATTGTAACTTTTACAATAGTTTATAAAATAAATAAAATTATCTACATACTGTGTCTTCATTCCGCTTCGTCCTCAAACTTGCTTTTAGTTTACATATACATTTTTTCAATTATATTTCTAGTTACGAAATTAGCTAAATTTTTTTGGTCGAAATTATTGTTAGGTATCCTCTTAATAAATGACTTTGTTGTCTAACAAATGTAATTAATTGAATAAGGGATAAAGTGCATAACACAGTCGATTAAATGTAAAATGTATGTTTTATTTACTTCTTTACAATGTTTTTGTTTTTTCTCTTTAATCACATTAACATAACACAAGAGATTTACAATCATATTCCTTTTTATTTATAATATTCTTAAAACACTCGCCGCGTTCTAAACATTTGAGAAAAAGAGAGAGTGGTGGTCTGAAGCTACGTTCAGGCGATTGGTCAGTATCATGCTCAATAAGATTTATATGTAAAAAAGAGAAAATTCAACTAAAACGCACAGCTAGACAGTGTATGGTATTACAAAAAAAGAGACAAAATAGTACAGAATATAAAAAACACTACGGCACATCGAATGTAAAAATAATTCGGTCGTTCTGGTAATATTGAAGCGAACACTTTATAAAAGAATGTTACATTGTATTCGGCGATTAAAACAAAAACGAGACAACATATTTGGCAAAGAGAAACGCATATCGGAAACGGATATGAAGATGGGAACTAATCACGAAAATGATGTTTAAACAATCTCAGATGCACGATGTTGATAGGTCACCACATTTTTGGATCGATAGAAAAAATATAATCTTCGATTTCTTTTTTGTTTCTTTCTCACTAACATTATGTACAAGTGATAAAGTAGTGTGTACCGCGTCACAATGACGCGAGTCTGGATTAAGATAGGTACACAGAGAAGATGCTGATCGTTCGAACGTTTCAACGTTGTGTATCCCCATTAGTCGAAATGCTCGTTCGCCGGGATAGTGAACGTTTTTATCACAAAAACTGTGTAGGTGAAACGCACGATTGCGGAATAATAATACAGAACACGATCTTAATCCAGACGGCGCGGAAACGAATAAGCTTAAGCATACGCAGTAGACTTCTTCAGGATGATTTTGGTGGCCAGGAGGGAGGGGAGGAAGGTGAGGGAGATGGGGATCAAATGATGAAGGAAAACGTACTTTTCTTTTTTAATCGTTATGATTCTCATACGGATAAGCGACGTTCTTCGTCAACTAGATACTACAACTTGGTCCCATTCCACGCTCGTCTTAGGCTTTTTTCTTGCGTCTAAACGTTTTCGCTAACTTCTTTTCTTGTCGCGAGAACCGCGAGCTCTACTCCCCCGTTTGATCGTATATTCAGTCGTTTGAAATGTATCTATGGCAGTGAAATGGAAGCAAGGATAATTCATCACGAACAATATTTGAAACGTCGACCAGGCTCTTGTCCCAAGTACGACCTCTACGTTATCCTACGTTTCGATTGCTGTTCGAATGGCAGTGTCTCGGACGCAAAATGGTCGTTTAATAACATTGTTTGCTTTCTCCGGCATTTTTTAAAAAATACCTACGATGCACCATCGTGTTGACATACTATCGGCCATCTCGCCTCTTTCCCCGTGGAAATTTATGATCATACGTTCTACACAAGTCGCCGCATTTTCATTCAATAACAGGAATAACAGATCCGAGTCACCGTCGTTTTTTTTTTCACCATAATACAGGCGTTCGTAAATTATCGCGTCACATTGCGAATAATAATAAATCTAAAATACGAAATCCTTTGGCTTATGAGCGAGGACGACTTTTCTCCTCGCCGCACACGCTATCACGAATGGCAGTAAATCACGTTCGTGCCCCAGGATAAGGGGGAGAGGGAGCACGAATCGTTATTATCGAATCGATATCGAGAGAAACCATGGAAAAAGAAATACCAAAAACGAAACCAAAGCAACGATCGGACGAGCGATTGCGAATGGGACCAAACGGAATCCCCGTTGCATCTATATGCAAGAAACTTCGAAACTTCTTATATAATCTACATCGAACGATCCGTTCCCGGTCCACGCATGGATCGTCGTTAAAACTCGTCACCTTAAAAAGTTAAGTGCTCGATTACACGCACGTTACAGGCATTCGTTTGTCATCCTTGTTAACTTCCGTCCCGGTTACAAAATACAGAATAATATTTCGCTATAATACAGATCTGATATAAAAACAAGTATTTTTTTTGTATTCGCTTTACCATTCCTTATGGTTATATATTTACCGTTTTTTTTCACCAACGATCGCGCATGTACGCGTGCATACGTCTTTGTACACGTGCACGCGCACACACACGCACGCTATCGGTTTCATATGTACACAAGTTAACACTCTCTCTTTTATTCGTCCACGCCCGTCTTCTGTGCATGCCCTTCCCTTATCACACCGTATTCCGCTTTTTTCTCTTTCTCATTCTCTCGTTCGCTCTTTCTTTCTCTCCCTCACATATGATCTCACACGATCCGCTTTTTTTTATAATCACATTGCGACTATTGTACATTTCCACACGACCCGCAAACTCGTATTTTTTCTGCGATTTTTTGGCAGACACATCCTTTCTATTTTGTTTTTTCATCCCTGGAAACGCTCCTTCTGTCTCGCATGCCCATAGGTTTTCGAAATCGTTAACGTTTCTTTGCGAATAGTGAACCCTAGTTGCCGTGATGTTGAACGGTATACGTAATGAAGCCGAAACGCTTCGTGAAACATGGAAAGACAATAGACTGATAGTAAACGCAGTTTTCTTCGGGGGTTGGGAAACAGGGGGTGGGGGAATTGGCAAGCTTAGTAGATATTATCAAAAGTATGGGAGAAGGGCGGAACGCTAAGTCGCGAGCGAAATCATCGTTGAATAGCTTAGGTTTCGCGACGATAACGAGCGTTTTCGGGTTACGTCTACAAATGGTACGTGGACAAAATCTGCTCAAGAAGGCTCGACAAGGGACGAGTTCGGAAAAAACGGGGAATTCAGTCGATCGTGTAAACATTTTGGCGTTTTCGAAATAGGGAAGTGAGTGTACACGTAATGTATAATTACTGCGTAAGATCCGGCGCGATTCGAACGGTCGAAGATGCGCGAATTTTCGTCCGATCGCATACGAGTATGCAGTTGTGCATGATTATGCTCCTTGAGCCCACGTATATTTAAAACATGTTTATATTTCATGAGGAGGCCTCGTCTTTGGTCCGCCATGCGCGTAATTTGAAAGCGCGTTTACGGTACAGCCCCCGATAATTGCAAGTTAAAAACCGTCTTTAAATATAACTTATAACATTTGCGATAGCGGAGATAAATTATCATCTGCAATAGATAACTAATCAATAATAGTAATATAGTATTAATAATAATAATTAATAATAATAGTAATAGGCATAATGATAGTAATATCCATATCGTTCGATATTATTAATTTGATAGATTAGTTAATGAAATATCGCTATAAAAAGAACTGTTCGTTTTCATGTTGTTGCTTTTTTCGTTCCTATTCACCATTCATTAGTCCCTCATAGGTATGCTCGTTTCAATTGGCTAATAAAAATTAGTATAAGAATATTACATATCGTTAATCATTATACTACAATGGTAGAGATCAAGTGAATGACCTGCAATAGTTTGGTAATGGTGGGCGCGCTTCTTCGCTCCGGAAAACGGCAGCGTTGGTTGGAATACTTCTCGATCACAACTTAGGGGGTACAATTCGTCTTAAGGGCTACATTAAATATCTTAACGAATTACAAGTCTGTTACATTGGAATAAAAATGTCCTAATGATTAAAATGTAAATGCTGATAAGAAAGAAAATACGTTATAAAACGTGTCCGTTTGATTCTAAAATGTCATCGCAACGAAACAACGTGTATAGTAAAAAAGAAAGTCGTATATGAAAGTCGGAAGAAGCAAGGGGGGGACACATTCAGCGGGAGCTTCTCCAAAATTACGTTTATCATCCTAACACTTAATCCAAATATATATTGTCGTCTCCTGTCTCCCATTGAACTCCCTCTCTCGTCTTCTCGGCAAACAATCCTTATCACGCCGATCACGCTAAAAAGAAGAACCTCGCGCTTTCGGGAGCGAAACGTGCGCGTACTCGACTTCGTCCAGAAATCGACACTCGCATCAACGCCACTATGCAATCTTGGCCATAAAAATGTTCTTACATCGAACGGCAAAAATACGCTACCGTAATCTATCTTGTATTTGCTGTGCGAATCCAGCGTTGTTCGTCCGAATAGAACTTTGATCGATATACGTTGCACATCCAAAGAATTAGTCGCGCGAACAGAGAAAAGTCTTTTTTCGAGTGTATTTGTTTGTTTGTGTGTGTCAGTGTGTGTACCTTCGTGTCCACTTGCTTTCGATGATCACGAGACGCGAAATACGTAATGGCAACACGCGGAGGAATATGCGAGAAACATTCAAAAGACAAATTACACAAAACGTTCGTATGATAATATAGATTACTAAGGATCCGTAGTGTTTACGATCTATTACGTCCAACGCTGTCCATCGTTCCATCCGTCCATTCCCAGAACACGTCGATGTCCCTAATTCGCTCGATCGAAGCCGAGTCGATGTTATGTATGTATATCACCATTGATTTTCGAGCATGCATCACCGATTTACAATTCCGAACCACGGAGCCCTCTCACGATCGGAGCCGAATATACTCGTGAAACGAAATTTTAAAAAACCGTAGATCGGCGATCCCTCGTTACTTTCGAACGCACTCGATCACGCTATATTCTCTTTCACTCTTCCCTCATTCTCGGCTTAGCAAGACGTCGTGTGTGTCAGGTGGATCGGCTCGTTTCACAGTTTGGCATTGTGTGTATGTATTAAAGAACAAGTTTTACGGCGCGACGTCGAGATTATCCCTCGCCCAAGGTGGGTCCCTAGGGCCGTCACACCTTGTTGTGATGCCTCATCTCGTAGGCTGCGGCCCTACCCCCTCCACCGGAGCCCGAGTAGGCCCCGGCGTACAGTTCTGGGTGATTGGAACGGCCGTAGTTGGGTGCTGCACTGCTACTGGCTGGCGCACTAGCTGTGGGAACCGAGCGATAGCCTGCTTAAAGTTTAGAAAAGTATGCAACTATGAAACGAAATGCCGAAGCGAACGAAACAATGGAAGTTTATCTTTTTTTTGTGGTGGGATTTCCTTATCATCACCAGCCATACACCCAATGAGAGGAACAGCGATAGTTATGATAATGAGACACTACCCTTGGCAAAATGTGTTCGCTTGAAATTGGTAATGTCATTGAAGATTATTTGCATGCTGCCAGGTAATACGTACGCAATGAAAATAGTTTCTGTATTCGATAAATGAATAATTTTGATAACAGGTGCTTTACTTTGTTTGATTAAATACTTTTCGTCCAGGGTAGTATGCTAGTCATGCGTTTAAGGATTTTAAATATTGCCGCATAGAGCTGGGCGAATCTTTTTTATTAATTTGAAAAATCATTGATAAATTAAACTAATACTTTAATCTTTTAATATAATTTAAATACTCTTCTAGAATTCGATAATATTACTTTTATTATGAGATTGAAAATGTAACGTTTTCAAATCTCCATTCTACTTGCAAGTTAAATGAGATTTTTCAAAATAGATGAAATCAAATAAATATCCATTCATTTACGACGAAATAATATTTGTGACAATTAGTCCTACTATTTCTAGTTTATTTTAATCAAAGATCGAATTCAATCATAATCGTATCAATACATTTAATTATTAGCATTCAAAGACAATGCATTCTTTCCTTTCCCACCGAGAATTGAATTAGATGCATATATGCAGAAGCAGAATGTATGACCACGAAAAATAAAATAGAAGTACCAACGGCGACAAAAGAGTCAGGAGCAAATACAAGGACTTGCGAAGAAGGGTGAATTCAAATGTCAAGTGGGAAAATACTCTTGAATTTGCCATAGACATTCGCAAGACTAGTTTCTATTTATAAACTCTATGATGTTCCTGAATTTGCTCCTGTTAAAGCTATAGAATATAGGCCCCAGCTCACCTCTGTAGGTCATAGAACGATAGTATCAGGTAGTGATGCGCGTCAATCAATGCGAGGGTGATGCAAACAGGAAAAAACATTGATGTAGTTGCGGATCACACAGGGACAAATATCAGGTCGTTCCATAAATAACGTTTTCCAGTGCAACACAACTCCAAAACAGAAAATACGCGTAATGAATCATGTTATTACCAAGGCTAGTAATCATTTTCACTGACAGTTACGTGACGGTACAGAGCAGTCACATACCCTAACAATACCACAATTCATTGCGCTACCTGGCACGTATGACGTACGATAATCAATAATACACCGTCACTCGTTTGAAACATGTTTTTTGCAAAACAATTTGCCCCTTTAGTTACAATGTCGAGTAAATCTCCGTTGTTTTAAAACGATATTTCAAATATTCTCGATTCAACAAGGTAAGAAGATAAGCAAGAAAAATGTGCAAATTCTAATCTTTAATGTTATATGAACTCATCAAATCGGTTATTTACAAACATGCTGCATATTCAAGTTACCATCCACTTTTAGAGTATATTTATAGATGTGAGATCAAAGAGTATATCATTCGATAAGACTAATTTTAAATGAAAGTAGAAAGATAGACAAAACTAGTTGACACATCGAACACAGACTGCTTAATCGATAAACGATTCTGCCAATATATAGATAAACATTAGTATCCGCTAGTACGACAAGAAGCCGCATTACTCATGAAATGACCTGACACGTGACAGCAAGCTACTTAGCTTGAGTTTAATCCGTGTGTTACGAGCTAATATGCAAACATCCAAGTATGCATTTTAACGAGCAATAATTATTAAGATCAAACTCGAGCAACGATAGCTGCGATAAAAAGCAACAGAGATATTTCGCGCAAGCCTACCTTTTGGATAATACTGTGCACCTCTGCCCTCTCCATAACCGTGAGAGGGTCCTCGAGTTCCACTATGGGCCCCTTGACTTTGCCTGGGAGGTATACTTCTCGGGCCAGCACCTCCTCCGCCGTGTGGATGTCGCTATGGAAAGACGAATACGTCAATTTCGCGAACGTTTAAAATTAATTATACGAATCCGCAAAGTCAAATTACCATTCTTCTCAGAGTGTTCATCGGCCTTCTCAAAGTATCGCTGATGCGTCTCGCTGGCGGCTTCTTCGGATTACTGGAAGGAGTGTGAACGGCACAGCATTTGATGAACAAGCCCATGAAAATGATGAATGCTATGCCCATCAACAATACCGCCCACCAGAATTCCTGCAAAATTCAATACTCGTTTTTAATCTGACAGAAATACTACAACAATGACGGAAAGAAATTAGTTTTGCAGAATGCAAGAATCGAAAGAACATTGAAATAGTACTTACGGTAACCCATTGCGCTACAGTGAGCAAAGTCTCTTTATTAAATAAAAGATTTTTCAATCTAGCTAACGGCCCTTCTGCGTCGACTGCCCTGCACTTCAGAAACACGTCGCAGTAGCCCTACAAGAAAAAATAAACGCATTTGTTTAATTAAGATGTGGGTTTGTAGAATATTGAACATGATTATTAATGATTCAATGATTACCTGGAAGTTGTCACAGGGCGACCCAGGTCGAAGACTAATTCCGCCGTCGGGTAAACCAACGACATGCGCGAATTCGCTGGTGCTGCGGCAAGTGGATGGATCGGTTCCATTTTGGCAAGCTAATTCGCACAGTTTACGTTTGTCGATGTTCGGGATCACGTTGCTTGTCAAAAAGCATTCGGTTAGGTTCCACTCCAGGCAAATTGATCCCGTGCACTCGCCATTGATGCACAACTGTCAATAAATCAACATTGAATGTCGGTGTTGAACTTGAATTTTGCAATAGCTAATCCGTCTTTTAAAGTTTTAATAGGCTATAAGTAAAGTCCTATATTTATATTAAATAAGTTATTCTAAAACTCTATGAGCTTTTTATTTACATTGTAAAATTTAGATAATTAGTCATTTAATTACGTTTCAGAGTGTGAGAGAGAAAGAGAGAGAGATTTCGAAGTTCTCGACAGTCTAAATTAGGGACGCAGTCGTTAAATATTATCGAATCGGATTTTCTATTTCGATAACGATATTATTGGACTGATTGTAAATGATTAGTTACATATTTAACCTTTAAATTGCTAACTTAAATTTTCTGTACGTATTCGTGTTTCTCGTGTTCGACATAAATCGAAGATCTGGGAAACTAGCCTCACCTGTGTTCCTTCGTTACATCTAGTTTTATTGGCTCTCGGTAACGGCACAGGACACTCGGAGGACCTCCCATTGCAAGTAGAATTGTAACTGCAATCCGATTCCGCCTTACACTGAACATTTCTGGATAGTGGCATGAATTGGCATGATTCGCTTGAACAACAAGGTCCCTGACTAGGACTGCAAAAAGATTATAAAACAAATGTTATTCCTACATTTTTTACTTTAAATATTTCAGTTATAATCACCATCGCGAAACTTTTCTCCGGACAAAATATATTACATTATTTCAGCATAAAATTAACTTTCAATCTGTTTTATATTAAATTTTAAATGTGAAAATAATTTCAAGCACTAGAAGACTTTTCGTGCACGTTAGCTCAAACGGTTCACATTCAATAATCGTTTTTGGGTATAAATTAGTCATTTTTTCGTTTTTTTTTTGTTCATGACGATATGACATAAAACATGGTACTATATAATTACGACAGGCAAAGATATTCGAGGTTCCTTACGGTCTCATATTTGAATTTGTGAACGTCGCGATATTGAAAATTTCGGTCTCACTTGATAACACGTTATTACACTGAAATTCATACCTGCATTGCGTCCCAACCTTCCGATTGCAACCTTTGGCAGTTTCGTTCTTTATTTTATCCAGTTCGGACACCTGCCGTGGATAACAACACTTATCCACGCACTCATCATCATCGTAGCCGCAGTCGCATTCTTCCCCGGCCTCAACAATTTTGTTGCCGCAGAAGGCGCCAGCAGAGGCTGCATAAAACACAAACCCAAAATGACATTCCTCTCTTAACAGTCGCCTCGGTTTACGATGTAAATCTTCCTGCTAGACTGATCCATTTTAATATTTTTGTCAAAATTAAACATTCAAGCTCGTCTAACTTTCTTGGTCGTGAAGATGTAAAAAGAAACCTTGACAAATGAAATGTAATTGAACACTACAAGGTCTGCAAATAAAATTAACTTTGAAACCTCTTCGCAACTTAATGCAATAAAATAATACAGTGTAATCTATGTAATAGAACACTCGTTACAATTGCTTTTAAAAATGGCGTCTTCCTCTATAATGGCAAACCAGTTTTCCAAGATATACATACCGGTAAAACAATTTCTTTTTTTGTTGTCTTCGATGGCGTCTAGAACGTTGCTAATATTCCCAATGCTACATTTCGAGAATTTACTGTTGTTCGGTCGATCGCCGCTTGTCGCTGACGCGAACATAATGTAATTCCCGTGCAGGCCACCGGGTCTACACTCTGGCGGAAAGTCGTGCTACAAATGCGGTTACAAAAGGATTAAATCGAATGAAAATGATCGGTTTGGTAACTGTGACTCTTCTAAAGCAGGGCTTGAAATGGCTCCGACGATAATCGTTTCAAACCGTTCTCTATAGACATTCTGATTAAAACAGTTACGGAGGACCCTGAATCCAAATAACTGTTACGAAGAATAGAAATAATTCAACTGTTATCTGGATCTATTATCGTCTCTATTCTGGTTTCATGTCGGCTCCAAATTTAAATTATTTGCTCTAACTTCTCCAGAAAAGAAATCCAACTCGTATGGTTCAATATTATTACGAATCAGTTCTTACGAAGATCAGTGAATCTTGCTAACATTTGGAAACCGTTTTCTAAGAACATCACGTTCTAGGACTTTCGCAATCTCTGCACCGTGTTATGTAAAAAAGTGTTCCGAGAAAGTCGCGAAGAATGAAAAAAAATGGTTGATCGTGTAACAGTTTTGCAAGCCCTGTTTCAAAATAAAAAGGAAGGCGTCCGTACAGGTGATCCAAAATTGTGTCCAATCTCGTGAGCCAGCGTCAGCTGCGAGACTTTGGGCGGGACTCTGCTGTTGTAGTTCACGAAGGTAATGATCCCGGTGTTCAGGGACCTTTTCGTGGACTGATACATCCCGCCCACGGTTTCCGTGTACGTTTTGTATTTCTCACAAATGCCTCCGGACGCGCCGGAAGCGGAGGCGACCCATGCGAGGCCGAGAGTGCCGCCGGTGAAATCTCTGCGAACGATATATAAGGTCGCGCGAATGAATATTCGCCGGTCTTCATATATATTTCAAGATACCGCGTGTATGTCTGGCGTCGTACCTGTACGTGAACACATAAGCGAGGCAGAAGTCCTCGTGGTTGCCGAGCGAGTGCAAATTTAAAAAGTTACTGACGTCGATGTTCTCCATGCAGAAAGGGTTCGGCTCGCCGTACGTCTGCTGGGGCGTGCACGCAGTATCGTCGTCGATCTATCGGACAGAACGATCAGGTGTAACGAACAGCGATCCTGGTTATCGCTAGAATTATGGCCTGTTCCTTGACGAAAGAGATCCGACGTACAACGAGGCTCACCATTGGTGACCACTTCGCTTCTCCCCGGACATTCAAACGTCATCGGTGAAAAGAGGAGCTTTATGCAAATCAAAGTGACCGTGCAGTCATTTCGCGAAGAGAGATTTTTATGTCTCGTTAACGTGGTTACTGCCATTGCGGTTATAAGTGGCGCGATTCTTCCACCGGTTTTAAACATTCATTTTCATCGTAAAAAATAGTCGTGAATCGATATGTGTATGAGAAAACATTGGCACAGAAATGTCGCTTATTTCGTGTACATGCTCGTTGATCTCGGGTCGCTAGTATTGATAGTTGAAAGGGATAGTGGGTAAACTTTCACCAACATATTTTTGTAACATTTTTCTGATTAAAATGACACCCAACATGACACAATTTGCTTTTCCAAAAGACTCAAAAAATAGCTCTGACGTAAATCAGTTTTAATCCGTTTTTAATTACGTTGTACCAAAAGGAAGTTTAATAATTACAATTAATATTTTACATAGATGATATTGTGCATACTATTACTCAAGAAAGTAGAAATTTATAGCAATTTTATTGTTCGTCAACAATGATATACAACATATTTTAAAAACGAATAGAAAGTAGGTACACATCAAAGCATTGATATAATACCAAAAAACCATAGCAAATTTCCCCGGAGACTGAAAATTTCTTAAGTGCTACGCTATTGACAACTTCCCTCTGTGACACTGTACGTCAGATCTCCGTTCGCGAAACTAATGATGGATCGCAACTGACTTACCTTTATCCGCTGCACCTCGAACTTAATATTTCTATGCTTGATTCTGCCGTCGAACCTGGTGTCCCTGTAAATGTAATTTACGGCGGTGACGTGGTGAGCGATGAGGGACAGTATCTCTTCTTTGGTTTTCTCGGCGTCGTGGTGTAGCTGCGAAAAGTTGAAACGTGGGAATTCAATATTCGCGAATTTCACGTGTCCCGGAACGGTTTGTATGGGGGGAAACGAGATTTTTATAACGGCCTCGGGAAAGAATGTCCGGCGGGGCGAGGGAAGGGGACCAAAAAGAATGCAGAGATGGAAATATTCTTCTAACGCAAGGACACAGGGAATGCAGGGACGTCTAGTTTGGAGGAAAATACGAAATGAAATTACGCCGGCCCCTATTACCGGGGTAAAGCTGTGTGAATGTGACTACAACGGCAGAATGGCTGGTATTCAGAGCATTCGGTGGATTGCGCAAGGAATTATTACGTTTTCGAGTTAAATTTTATAGCGAAAAAGAAATGGGTCAGTTGTTATCGTTTCTGAAAGGCAAGCACATGGCCCGTATTCTCTTTCTTTCTCGGGTTTGAAAAGGGGGCCGGCGAGAGCGTTTGCCTCTGTCAAATGCATTCGCGGCTGGCTTTATTTGGTTTTACCTGTTCGGATATATGCCGCCATATAAGAGGATCAGTCTGAATAAAAAGGGAACAAGTGTTCTTGTTGTCCTCCTTTGGTCTGGCTGCTCTTCGCACCCTCCGATGACTAGGTTCGTTAGCTTCCCGGGAGTATTTGTGACCAGGTGATTCCTGTTTGGCGTTCCATGAATCCGACGGTGGCTTCGGATCCTTCAGGTCCGCGGTCGGCCCTGCTGAAGGAACGTCCGGCTCGCCAGAATTTTGAATTCTCTCCATCCACTCCACCACGTCTTCCGTGACTCCGCAGCCACCGTGCTCCCCTACGGCCAACGTGAAACGATATCGCTATAAAATTATGCGAGACAATAAAATGCCAGACGCTCGTTACGCTTTTATTGTGCCCCTCTGGAAATGTCCTTCTAAATCTCCTAACGTGGAACCAGGGCGGACGCAAGCGGTAATCAAAATCCTACGTTGACAGAGTTTAGTGTCTAATCTATTCAAATATTCAACTCCCGGTTCTGTTTATGTAATGGTTATATTCGTAATCTTCGTAGGAAACCGTGCGGTTCGTGTACTAGTTACGTTCACACTCTTCTTAGAAAGCTGTGCTAAATTATGTGCCAACTGGATGGGGAATCTGTAATTTTATAATTCATCATTCATGATGATTTGCCTAATTCATTGGAATATTTAACGTCAGTGTTCTCTGCGTGTAATAACATTGATATACTCTTCTTAGGGAACTATACTAAATTGTGCGCGAAATTGATGAGAAGTTCCTGAAATTTCTTGGAATCTTTCAGATCCATAATTTAACTATATACGTATATTACGAATAAGGAGAAAATCAGAGGATATCTTTGTTATGCTGATTCTCGCTATTACGTTACGGTTTCTACTGTCTCATACTTGATAGTATATCAAGCATGACCACGAGCATCGAAGCGTCATGTATCAAGGTTCTAGTTATTACTTGGTTGTAAACGCATTACGTCATAATGATTTTCAACTTTGCCTTGTAATACATTTACAATGTTAGAGCATTCAGTCCTAGTTTTTCTTTCTCATAACCTTAACGAACCATTGTAAAAAGTTGTCTTCTAAATCTTAATTACTGGAATATAGTATTTACAGAAATGTACTTTATTATGTAATAGTTCTCATCTCAGTCATATATACAAAAATATAAATAATGTTAAGTTTACCTGTTCCATAAAATAAGTTCGTAAATATATTTTCTACTACTTGATCAAAAGGCTGTTTTACAACCAATTTAAAGAAGTTACTGGTGCAAATCGATGCCTGTAACGAACCTTTCTTTAATCATCGTGTTCAAAGAAATCAATTTCGAATACAATGCAGGAAATGAACGCAATCAACCCTTCTCTTTGCCAAAGAATTTATTGGTACATACACTATTGCTCAAAAATATTGTATCGTTCGATCATTAACAATTTTGGAATTAACGCAATTAATGACTAAGTTTTTATGTAATTCAATTAACTAGTGGTAACAGTTCCAAAACAGTAGACTGCATAGACTTTCATTTTTTTATCTTTAAATTCTACATCCTGTTGTGTGTATGGCCAAATATTTTTCCGTGACTCATTAGGCTCACTAGGCTGTGTAAAAAATTGAATCGCAAATAATTTCTGTTATAGCTATCTAATAACGATTGAATGCTAATCAACCAGCGCGAATTATAAATACATTGTTATTTCTGTACGTTCTTTTGCGGACGGGGATATATTAATTTAGGAAGTTAGACTTAACGTTGCCAGCATAGCATGTCGTCGTTCACTCTTAAACGGTTCAACTAAATGATAATTTATTAATTCATGAAATCCAGTAATGGTTCAGAGTATCTATTATCTGCTTTCCCAAAGAAGATAGCTGAAGTTATAGCTGTCTACCGCACTCCCATCACTTCAGACTTGCAGCGTAATAGTGAAGTGAACAGCTATTATGACTTCAACTTCTGTAGAAAAACAGACCATAACTAGACGAAGTTAAATGCGATATACTCGTGAGCAGTTCACAGGTCAAATCGATTAACCACCTCTCGAGTGTTCTTACATTTTACTATATATACTTGATCAATTCTTAATTTTCTTATTTATACAGTAACTCCCAGTAATATTCAAACGCTCTAAAAAACGATAACTGTTTTAACATTGAACTACACGATTTGTATTTTTGGGAAGCTAGAGCAAATAGTTAGCAACAGGATGTGGAAAAAATTTTTTCAAACATTGCAATTGATCGGAATTGTAGAAAAAATACTAAAAGTTGCATTTCACAACTTTTTTATGTGGGCCTTTATTGAAAATTTAAAAAATACATTTTGTAGATGTTTGTTAACTATGCACTGTGAAAGTTTCATCGAAATTGGTTGATGCGGAAAAAAACGACAGGTATTGAAAGATGTAAGAATCCTTAGATTTACTGCAGTTATAGCGTCTTATTATTACGACGATCGACTTCTACGAAATTTTCAGAATACGTTTAATTAACCCAGATCTACAAAAAGTATTTTCTAAATTTTCAATATAGGGCCACATAAAAAAGTTGTGAAATGCAACTTTTAGTACTTTATCTGTAACTTCGATCAGTTGCATTTTTTGAAAAAATTTCTTTTCACATCCTGTAGTAAACTAATTGCTCCAGCTTTCCAGAAAAGTAAATCGTATAATACAATATTAAAACAGTTATCGTGTTTTTAAGTGTCCGAAGTGGGAGTCACTGTATGCATTTACTGTTTCACCAGTTCTCTCTACTGTTCTCGTAGAGTTAATCGGCTCAGCGAACGAGTGGCTCACATCTCGGATCGATACGTCCCCGGAAAAACGAAAACGAGAATTACTTGTAAGTTACAAGGTAGTTATAAGTTATAACTCAACACATAACAGATTCGATAAATGCCCGGCACAACACGAGGACATTGGAACGTCGGTAGTTTCATGTCTGCGCTTCGCAGGTAGGTGCACGGAGTCCTAGCGGAAATACCGATGCGCAGTTTAATTATTCGTGTAATTTCGAAATGCAGGGAGTTGAGTCTGTGCAGAGCGGATGCCCGGACATAATGCGTCACGTAATGACAAACTTAACTGCTTCCCCTTGGGTGTCGTATCGCCCGTAACGACGATGCTATTATTTTGAGGACATGGCCGGCCACGTACGTACGGGTGTGATATCGCACTTCCTTTTTCACTGTGACACCGGCGAACGCAACCAACGTGAAGCCACTGTATCACTTTTTACGAGGCGAGATTTCAGGACGGTCATTTAATGTTTTCTTCGTTTCTTCGACGAGTCTCTTCCGTAACCGATCATTTCTCGGCGCACAATGGCCAAGCGTGACGGATCTTTTTGTGCCCCCCTCTTTCTCAATATCTAAACAATTAAACAGCATAGAAGAAGGAATGCGATTACGCAGTCTTTGTGACAAAACTTATTGGAAAGATTTGTTAATCTTTGGAAAAATGTGGAGAAAGTATGTCACCAAGAAATCAGTCTTTCTCTCTCATTGTTTGCTTCTCAGAACAATTAACTATGTTCGAAATGGTATTCCCATATATCCATAAATAACGAAGATAATTATATGATCCACTTTGTGTGATAAAATGAACGTTATAAACGCTTATTGTACTCGTGAAAACACTTTGAACGCAACAAAAAATAAATTTCAAAGGCGGGAAAAGTGTTCAGCTGTTTCCGCTGCAATTCTTTCCTAATTGCATCGAGTGATATCAAAGTGATACGACTTTCTCTTGTTACGCAAATTGCATTCTACCACTGTGTTATTAAAAGTTACATAGAACGTTGATATATTTCTATATGATATTACCAATTTGGATTCAGTAATTAAGGGAAAGCTTGTATGGATTCTTCGAATAGATGAAAGCAGTCATTTTTATTGTTACGTGGTTGGTGCACAGATGAAAGTAGAATCCTTTTTTAAATTAATTAGTGAAGTGCATCATAATTCCGTGCAACTTTTTTAACTTCCCGATTCATAGGGAAGTTATTGTAATTTATTAATATATATTGCTTGATTATTATAAGTAATCGATGCTTTCGATGATTTTCTACCGAATTTATGTGTATATTGAGAATTAGACGTAAAGTAATAAAAAATGAAAAAAGTACAGGTAAAAGGTAATTCATTTCTATACCAAAATTACACTTCCAACATAAATACAACATTCAAGAGCGTAGGTACAAGATTAAATAACAATTTATGTAGTAATGATTTAGTTATAACTGACAGAACGTGATTAACGCATCGAAATTACATCCACAGAACATTTCATTAATGAGAACACAATGTCTCATTAAAATTTCATACAAAAATACACGCACCAGTCAAATTTTACACAACGCAAGAAATGAAGAAGTAATGATGGACCATGTACGAAACATTATCGATCGCATGTAGGCGTTATGTTGTATTGTGTACCCTTAATGTACACCTAACACCGATCGATACTCATCGAATACTTCCATGAATGTACGGTATAATAACAATTCTTCGAGAAAGACAGTATAAAACCATGTTGTAACTGAACGAAACAAACAATCGTTATAAGCTAAAGCAATGAAAAGTAACGCGCTTTCTTCTAAGTAGGATTTCCTTCTTGAGAAACTTCTAAAGCAATCACAGTTTTCTTGGACTTGTTGTCACAGACAAACTTCGAAATATCGTTTGTTGAATTGTTGCAAGAAAATAGATGTAATTAAGGGTTGGTGCAATGCAAGAATTACAAATGCTTCATCCATATATTCAGAAAATGGTTTTTTTTCTTAACGAAGTGGAAACAATATAAATCATCAGATGATATTATGAATTAACCATTAGTATACTTCGGTAATAAAATATTCCACGTTATAAATAGAATGATCTTTAAGTAAATAAATATTCAATTGAAAATGCTATTTACAGTAATGGTACAGTACTTAATTGTCATGAAAATGAAAGTAATAATGTACACATCGATATTTAAAAAATTGGTACAACGTGATAACTAGTTTCTGGATCTTCATGAATTTATGAAGTGTGCAAATTTACGAAGCATTTGAATTGCATAAAAAATAATGATATTTTCAGTTTAGTTTCCTAATCAGTGAAGGAGATTTTTCAGGTAACAGCCGATAAAAATCAGAAGAAAAGATCCGTAGTCCGATAATAATAAAATTTTAATATTCATCCGAATTTCTACCAGAGTAATATAAGGTAAAACAGCCATGAGAATTTTTGAACGATAGGATGTATCGATAACCGATTGCGATTACGGTCGGTTAAATTACGTTCGCACTTTTTGGAATCAGAATAAATCACAAGTAAGAACAAACCAACACCGATGATCCCCGATATCCGAGATAATTGTGGTGGTTGCTGCTGGTTTTATTGGCGGGTTAACTGTGAGCCCGGAGCTTTAATAACCGGCCGCATTGGCGTGAAGATATTCGAGGGATTTATTGGTACTATCTACGCAGCAGGGTTAATATGGATTACCGTTATAAAGACTGATGAAAGGCAAAAGGTTGTTCGCAGACTCAAAAATACGAACGCGCTTAACGACTGTCGTCGATCAAAATAAAATGTCCCGTGTCGCTGCTATTGGTGACAGTCATATCGCTGTGCTCCATGCGAAGTGAACATTTTGTCAAAAGCTTTGATAGCTTACGGCTTACACTATTAAAGAAGTTGTTCAACGAGCAACACACTCGTATTGGCATATTACACCGACAATTCAATCAATAGACCTTTTCCTCTTGTACGACGTGAAGTAAACTCGTTATCGACTACCATTGTTGTTATTAAATCCAATAGAAGCATTTTATGACCAACGATATAATTGGTATTGACTAATTAGAATCGTAAGGGTGGAGAGACTATCGAGTTAAATAAGAAATATTACATTCAGAATTATCAATTCACACCACAATGGAATTTTAGTCATAGTCAAGCTGCGGATTTCTATGCAAATATCCATTTTTATTATTGAAAAAGCAGCATAAGAGAACATTGTTTTCATCGGCTGGGAAATTCTTTATAATAAGACTAAAATAAAAATCCTGATTAGTATTAAATCCACAATGTAATAACTTCAATTAGACGCACTTCACAATAATTAGACTGCGGATTTGAATGATTTACGACAAAAATCAATAGGAGAAATAAAAGATTATGTATTATGTGCGACCTATTATACCTACTGAGAAGCAATATAAATTTACCGGCAAGAAGAACATGCTAGAATCTAAGAAAAGATAAACTGCGGACGTTGCAACAACAATGAAAATAAAATAACGATTTCAATCAAACGTTCATGATGCAACCTAAGGATTTCCTAATAGAGGACATCAGTGTTTGCGGCGAGGGTATCATAATCTGCCGATAAGTCGCAAGTTGTCCTATCTTTCCAGGACAGGCCGCGCATACATGCATACACATGGCCATTAAACGAAGATCAGAAGCCCCAGCAGCGTTATCCTAGATACCCTAATACTTCTGGCATGTACAGGAAAGATAGATAAGCGGGGAAACTGATTAAAGAAACATTACCATCACCGGTGGGACACGATGCTGGCATTCGAAGATGCACCCGAGGATGCATCCGAGGATGCATCGGCGATGCAAGCAAGACCGAAAGTGGCTGGTGTGTCCGTCGGGTTCTATTATTCGAGCCTTATACGTACACTCCTAGGCAAAACTTTAATCTCTCGAGGACTACGCGTGCACCTAAAATTTTCGAACGAAACACACAATGTCGTAATTGTTATCGTGTGTATCTTCCTATGTGGTTTCCAAGAAATTGAAGACAGCACACGTGCGCGATCGTTTTGTCCTGGAGGGTAGGGATTCGCAGGTCGAAATTGTATTCCCGCAGAGCGTTAATGCTGCAGGCTCATAACTGCACGCGTATATCCAGTGCGCAAACAGGCAAGATGGCGGCAGTCCGTCCGCAGAGCGCAATATGGACGACAACCGCGATAAATATTATACGCGATCCGGCCACTGTTTATTTAAGCGGTGGTTATTTGCACAAATGCTATAAACAGGGTTTTGGGGGGTCGTAGGACGAGAGCTAAATCCGCATGCGTACCTATGAAAACGCCGCCATCCATACCTAATTCGGATTCGGTGAACTCCTTCCGTTCTGTTATTCCCTGCTTCCACCCTGTAAGCACTATACATGCACACTCGAATGGACTACTTTCTTCCGTAATGATATCGCGAACAGCGCACGGAATTCACGCTATCAAACGGTTCCCCGGAGCCCGCACCTTTATCCCGAAAATGTAATCTCCCTACAGGGTGGCGGAACTCGTTCCAACCGGCAATTGACTATTTGCCGGTTGCGCAGACATTCGCCCTCACGTTCGAGTTCCCGACGGTGGACAATATCAAACTTGACTGAACTCTTTCAGTCCCCGACGCGACGCTGAGGTTGCAAACGTAACGCGCGGAAAAATGCGTGTCCGCGTGGCGCACGGTCAAAATTGAGTTTATAGGAAGTTCCCCGATGGAATTCATGAAATTTGCAATCAGTGCCCTTTTTCGAGGGTGAAATTACCAGTGACGCATATTATTATGTTATTATTTTGTTGTCCTCTCTGTTTTGTATTTCGCGGGTCGTACATTCTCATTAAGATAATAACTTCTGTAATTTGGTGAGCACCGCGCAACACAATTTGTTTAATAAATTGCATAATGGACATACTGGATGGATTACTGGCGACCCACACGGCTTATAAAACAAATCACATGAAACTGGCTTCGTACAGATTGTGTCAAGGTAGATTATCTAGGTCGCCGCAGAGCCTCCTCAAATTAATGCTGATATTTATTTGATTGGTACCGATTGAAGATTTATGTTTAAAGGTTCGGACAAATTGATGCGTAAAATTATATACGTTCGTACATAAAAGTTACTCCAGAAAAGTGCGGATTTGCATAAAGATCTGCAGTCCATCACCACCCAGACAGTTAAGCATGAAGTTTCGCTAGTTTTACTTGGTTCTGAAATTTTATGGCCGAAAAACGTTCCGTAATATTTCATGTTAACTTTGCCGCGGTAGATTCTGTATGCTTTTTATCAAGTCCGTTAGTTTAATTCGTAAGAAGTCGATTAACGCCCCCCTAGGGAGCGCCCAGTTATTCAAGGAAAAAATCTTCACTCGTAATTTACAAGTCAATTCTTCTTCTCCTGAAATTACTACGTATTATCTTCGGCAAAAGTTGCGGAGAAATTGGCTTGAACATACGAACAACAGGACTTAAAATTTTGAAAGTGTTTAGCTAAACCTCTATCACTGTAACTATTCATATATATTTGATGAAGAATACATTTTTAAATATTTAGTTTAACATTTTTAAGCGTTCTGTGCCACTATATGAATCTTCAACAGAATTATAACACGAATAAATAAATAAATAAATAAACACGACGCACATGTAACCGTAACCTAAAAATTGAAATTGTCAGACTTTTGAAGCATCACCTAATAATGATTACAAGTGTTTCAGGCCCCTCTATAGACTTGTAGCCCCGAGTTCGAAGTTTCACATTATAACTAGCACTACGTATGTCTATAGGAAACATGACAACAGGAAATAGTTCCATGAATATTTGAAAATCTGTACATGCTCCCTACTTGCGTAGCTAATATATGCTACGAAATGCAATTTTAGCAACTGCCGCGGATAAACGCACTCAACTTTGCGTTGAGAAAATTAAAATATTCTAGATACATCAATAATCGATAAATCCGCCTAACAAAACCAATATAAATTCTGTACGTTCATGGATCCGTGTAACAATCGGAACAAATTCTTCCGCAATCGATAGTTCTGTAACTTCGATTCGTCATTATTATTTAATCCGTTTGAAAGATGGCAGAAGCTAGGTCGCACACATACAAGAGGGACGTACCAGCACTGCGACTTCAAAGACGAATCACTGGAAAACCGGAGGGACGCGTACACGCAATGTCCTCGGTATGTATATCCTTCCTCGAGGTAAATGGACTGGAAGGCGCAATGTTCCGCGTCTACTTGGAACTCTATTCGCGTCGTTAGGCACTCTTTTAAATCGTGAAAGTCCTGAAGCTCGACCTAGACATTCTACCTGTTTGAGTTCGGCTTCTACACCCGTCCGCTGTTTTAACTGTGCAGGAACGGTTCTACAGATTTTTCCTGCTCGAGGGAAATTTAACTGCCTGCGAGTTTCGGACCAGACAGATTTTTCACCGTAACTTACGACACGTCTTTAACTACCGTTTTGCGCCCGTCGGTTTTACCGTTAAAATTTGCTGCCCTGTGCAGTTGCACTAGTTGTATTAGCTGTCTCAAACATCCCTCTCAATTTTGAGTCAATTTTTCCACGATTTATGTAGGCTATTGTGTAGGCGATGTAGGTTGATGCGGGAAAAAATGACAGGCATTGAAAGATGTAATAATCCTTAGATTTATTGCATATATAGCTTGAAAATCGTGAAAATCTGCAATTTTTACCACCCTTAAACGTTCCTAGATCATTACAACGTCGACCGATTTTAACGAAATTTTCAGAATATGTTTAATTGACACACGTCTACAATACGTATTTTTTAATTTTTCAATATGGGCCCATATAAAAAAATTGTAAAATGCAACTTTTAGTATTTTTTCTACAATTCCGATCAATTTTTTTCACATCCTGTAGCAAATTAATTGCTCTAGCTTCTCAAGAAACTGCAAATCGTATAGTACAATATTAAAAAAGTTATCGTCTTTTTAAGAGTGTCCAAATATTAGTGGGAGTCGCTGTATATGGATTTAGAAAATTTTCGAAACGTACGAGCCCACGTTCACTAGCCCGTATCGGTAACAAGTGACTCTGTTTGCACCCTTTGCATTACATTCTCTAAAACTGCCAGTTACTTGTGCATACCGGCGTGCGTCGTTAAGGTAATTCGGTGAAAAACCATATACGGTCGGATGCGCTTTTAAGGATGCATTGCAATGTAATCTAACCTGTCATTCGACGGTTCGGAACGGCAAAGGAATGGCCATCCAAGTGTGTAAATGCGGAGAGTCGCGTGACGCCGCTGGGAGAGGACCGTGTTGACGGAAACTATCCGACCAATCCATAGAAACTCTGGTGTGCATAATGGTTCAACAGTTACCCAAACGAGATCTCCTCCACCGATAAACTTGACATCTTTCTTTTGCTGACTAGCAGACGCGAAAGACTGCGTTGCCGAAAGATTTTCCGTCATTAGGCGAAGTTTTACGAGTGTGAAATCGCAAATGTTCGGTTCGTCTGTCGGCGAACAAATACTGGGACATCGATTCCGCATGCATGAGCACTCACTTTTACTTCTTCAAATGAAATGCTCTAACAATTTAAATGTAAACGAAATTAAATTTAAAATATAATTCTGCGTTTTCGATGTGAAATGTACAATGTTGCTGCAACAAAATGGCTGCGAACAAAGCTTGGTAGCTGGACAGGTATTTAAGGGCATTGTCTACTGAAAGCCAATTAGTAGGATTTTTAATGAGTACCTCTACGTAGACAAATGAATAATTTCAGACAAATGAATTTACATAAAATAGATAAATTTAGACAATAACAGAACAAGTAAAATATTATTCAAATTCTTCAATTTACTGTTAAAGTGCGCATTCCAGCGAATACAGAGATTTAATTGATACCAAGATTGAAATATCTTTTATATTGATGATTCTCGAACGTAAACGGATTAATACATTTTTATGAAGAGATTTAAACAAAGTAAATGACCGAGTTCGTGTTTCAACGTTTCCAACTAGCAACAATTCGGCAAGAGAACCGGTAAAAGCATTTTCTTCCATTCAGCAAGCATTTCGAAATATTTTCAATAACAAATTAAACTGGGACACTCTGTATCTAAAGTGAATCCAACAGCAATCTCAAGATTCGATTCGCTAAAAACGAGCTCGACCGAAAGGAATAAAACATATAATATAAGAAGGCGTCTTTGAAAAATACTGTTCGAATAACTTCCCCTCCAGCGTTGGCTGGGTCGAAGAACATTTGTTGCACTTTTAATGCACAATATTGAACCGTCTCTTCGTTTCTGTTTAATTGAAGTCTGTGACTGACGTTGGTTTACTTCCCTAACATGTGAGTGTACTTAGAAATGCATTATCGAACTTTTGTTTAACAGCACCAACAAAATAATTGAATTCAAAAATTGAATTCCTCTTACTAAAATCATCTGAAAGTCCCTAGAAATTGTATCGTTTAGTGCAATACTATGAATTGATCTATGATAACTTTTATATGATTTTTATAGCATCGCACTAGCATAGTGTGCACGTAGCAGTGCACTTCAGTGATAAATACAATTGACATAAACTGTGAACTATCTATTCAGGAACTGTTAATTTCGTTTGCCGCATCGACTGTGCATGTGCTACTCTAGGGAGCTGTTTATCCAATTTCCCAATGTGTTACCAACATACAGTTGTAATTTGCAAACCTCATGCACTGATTGGCTAATATGTTGCAGTACGATTGATTTACACGCTCTAACCGATGTATTTATTATAAATAAGCAAATATCGATAATTATTTACAAAAGCGAATTCTATCTCGTTAATCTTCCCCTGTATCACCACGAAAAAAAAGAACTTAACCAAAATTTATTTAAAACGACGCAATTCACTGTAGTGTACCTAACAATGTTTTTCAAAAATACCTCGGAAAGTAAGGCTGCGGTGACACGTACATATAGGTAAAAGTTGTTCAGTTGTGTGCGAGATATAGTGTGCGGTTGTTCAACAAACCTTTTCGAAGATGGGCGTACGGATCGTGAACGTCATTTTCATGATAGATCACAGAATGTAGTGTGTCATTTATCTCGTATGGTGGAAAGTAATAGTGCGCCTTTTCCACGTACCACGCGCCACTGCGGGGTGAAATTATTTTTCCGTGGAAAACACCGTCGCTGATGCTTCCGAACACGTGACTGCCAGGTTCACCTGAAAAAAGAAGAGAGAATCGTATTCAGTAATGATTGATGAACGTGGAATGAAAAATACGACAGACTAGACATGCATAAACAGATTGCGACTTTGAGTCCAGTCACCGTGTCAATATCCTTGGAAAAGCTGTGGACTTTTCTGTGACTAAGAACTATTGGTACAAGCTTTTTTCTAAATATATCAAATCGTTCATGCTTTTTTAAAGATCTTTCCTTTGCATTAATTTGCAAACCCATCTTAAGTATCACACGAAAGCAGTGACACAATCAGAGGAATCATTTCTATGAATCTTTATAACGCATATTTTTAACATGTCCACTGCTTTAAAGCGAACGCGACCATTTCTGTCATAAATGCATAAAATCCGTTTTTATGACCACGCCCATAAACAGATTGTGCTGGAATCGAAAAACCGAGCTTTTTTTAGTAAAACTATTTTTTGGAATTTTCTTCAACTTCTTTCAAAATATTGTTCAGCTGGAGGATTGTAAATCTTGGACAAGAATGGTAGATGGGATGTGGTAAGCGCGAGGTATGATAAAAGACCAGTGTTTCATTTTATCCTGGGAATGAAGAAATTAACTACGCCGCGCGTGCGTCTAGCGGAATAATCCCACAGAAAATGCACCCCGAACTGTTGTCTTCGCATGCATAGATAAAAATGTGATTTCTCGGAACTCGTGAAAAATCTACTTCCGTCGGTTCATTCTCACTCGATGATTGTAGCAAGATGATACTGTACATTTCTGTAGATGTTTCTTAAATTTCTGTTATTTAAATTGTTCTATTGGACGACAACTTCGCTTCAGACTGGGGACTTGGCTATCCCTAAATGTATACTGTAGCTCGAGGCATTCGTGCTAGGACGAACAGCTGCTATAACGAACGAGGTTCAGAACCAATTACGTTCGTTCTAGCATACTCCACTGCATCACTCGATTGTATATACATACAGCATTTACTACGAAACATTTCCTGGTGTACACCATGTCCCAATTATCCGAGAACGGTTTGACAATTCGTAAGGAATTGAATAAATATTTAAGAAGATTGTTCGCGAAAGCTCGAACGACGTCGAACGAGTGTACATATTTTCTGAAGTTTAATGAAGAGACATTTGAAACCAATTTTCTTTAAATTGGATGTCATACATTTCTTTCACCCTGCCGCAAGAATATCGAGTTGGAAACTCTTTTTTAAATTAGATGCCATGCATTTTTGCCTAGAACGCAATGTTTTGTTCAACGCGTATTTAAACTAGAAATTTAGAAATGTTAAGCGACTATACTGTTCGACCATGTTTTACTTTTTTCACTATACACCTGTTTAAAATTTTTGAACCGAGATGTCGTTAGGGGTCTTGCGAAGTATTTCTTTCGCCCCGCAGCAAGAATATCGAGTTGGAAAGTTAAATGTCTGTTCCGCTACAGCCGCGGTGTTAAGCAGCCGCCTAGGGGTTGTCACAGATAAGGGAGCGTCAGACTTAGGGTGCTGGTGACCAGCCCCAAGTTCCAAATTTTCGTCACCGCCGAAGATAAGGGCTGCTGTTAGAAATGAGGTGCAGACAGAGACCAATGTATCATCATACGTAGCGTGTGTCTGCCATCCGGTTCTCGCGAACTTTCGGAGTAACATCAGGGGGCCCTTGCAAGCCTCTAAAGACACTTCGTGCGCGAACATCAAACTTCTAACGTCTCCCTCACCTTTGCCAGCCTGACTAAACAAGTGTATCACACATTATTCTAATAAAGCTGTTTAGAAGGACACGAGTGTTCTTCAACGCATAATGACAGTCAAGGAGGGTTCAGCTAGACGGAAAGCCCTGTCACGTGGTTGCCTAACCGCTTGGGGCTTCGCTAATTTGCGACCTTCTATTCAATACCTCGCTGCAAATATTTGAGTAGTTTAATGGAAAAATGGTGCAAAACAAGACAGAAAATGAGGAATTAAGTAAGTCCATGAAATACAATAATGTCACATTTTTCTAGTACAAACAACCATTTGTACTGCTTAAAATACATCTCGTACATTTTATTACAAATAGAAAATGTTCGAGATAATGGACATAAAAATGCAAAACACTTCGTTTGCGTTTCCACAAAAAATATGCACACAACTACAATGCCTGGTTGTAAATAAAATTGTAGAAAGTACTGCAAAGAGTTTATGGAGAATGTTTCCATATCGTATTCAACTTTTTCAAACGAGTCGACCACGTCGCATTCGTATTTTGTATAAACGAACACATAACCACACAAAAATTTCAACAACAGTCAACAAAACAACTTTGTACACCGAGTTCTCAGTTTCATATCTCTGCGGTAATGTACATACAGTAATGAGACCTATGCTGACGAATGTCGTTATATTAGTGACACGAAGTTCGTGTATTTAAGTTTTACGGTTCAAACAAATAATTTGAATGTCTTTATAAATGTTAATTAATTCTAGTATGTAGATAATAAACAATTTGTACTATCCTTGTATAAATGGTGGGCTACTGGACTTGAATATTTTCAAATTGTCATATTTTGATGACGAAAAGAACCAGGAATAATATAGATCGTAATTAAAGAATGAAACCTAAGAAACAACACAATTCACAATACTTCGACGAACTCTGTCCTGTTACATTGGCTCTTTATACTTGATTATTAAAAGAAAAAAACATCATTATATACTCGAAATGTTAACTCAGTTATCCCCGACATAATTTTGCGAGTATACAGAGTAACGAAATTACAATTGATATCCAAAACAATAACACGGCTGATGTGTTTTCTGTAACAACGAAGCTATTTCCGTGATCTGATTTTATTGACAGAATTGGCGGTCGCAATTTCGAATTGATGCGTTTTAATTAATTAAAGGGGGGTAACGCGCACGGCTCGTTGAAGCCCCACGATATTTAAAGCAAAGCTCGATTAAACAATCGAAATAAGAGATCGGTCTTTTCTCATCGCTCTCCCCGAGAAACACGCAAACGCATGGGAGAACCGGGTCGACCGAGCACAAAAGTGAAAGATAAACCGTTCCAACACCCCAGAGCGGCCGAATCCATAATTTAAAACGTCCCTTTGCGCGCGCGAACCAAGCTAAATTATTACGATGGAAATAAAGGTCTCACCCGGTATCTAGCGTGACACGCACTTTTGCGTGCCACACCTGGATATCGCGGGGAAACGTGGGAGTACATGTAACGCGCCGAGTATATACCGTGCAACGGTACTGCCTCGTTCAGGTCAAAGTTTAGAATGTAACAGCGCGCACTTAAGACGCAAACGGATCGTGATTTATGCTGGAAGAACCCCGCTGCTGTTTAAACTATTTCCCTATGTTGCTCGAACCAGACAGCATGTTCCCTTCTGTAACAGTGCCTTCGATATTGCACGTTGACCTTACACCGGCTATAGCACGCTCGAATGATCCTCGCAGCTGGACGTGTTATGGATACATCATGCATTTATGGTGTGTATCATGCCGGCGATCAAACTTTGTGACGGGAAACGTAAATGAAGAAGAATATTTACTGATTCCATCCTCGCGCTTTACAGATTTTGCTATATTTATTTATTTCACCGCGGGGTTTCTATGCGAAACTTACACTACTGCTCAAAAGTGTGTGGACACTTGTTCAATTCTCTTCCTGGAAGAAAGTGAATCTTCAAGGGATTTAATCAAATTTCATGCGATCTGCTGTACACAGTATTGGAGAATTTATCTGAGCAATTTATTAGTAAACCCCGAATTATGCATTTATAAAAAGAATTGATATTTACTGCATAAGTTCTCTAGGGATTGGACCAAAAATATGTGTTATACTTTGCTGAACGATATAAATTTTTTTTAACACTAAGACACTGGTACTTCAAGACTGTTTACTTTTAGAAAAGATCTAGTTCCATATAACCAATTGTACTTGTTCTAAAACGAAATTCTTAAAAATCACTTTTTCACTGAAGTTACACAGGTTTCCCTCAAAATATGTTTCTAAACATTTTCAGTGGTACGTATACCTTAACTATTTACTATTTCAAATCCCATTTTACCCATCTCTGTGAACAATAAATATCGTCTAATAACAATCAAATAGTACACAAATTTCAAAATGTCTACTATGTTATACAGGTCTTGTGTGTTCCGGTTATGAATGTGTCACTGGATGGATACTTTTGGTTACATGTGTGGAATCATCCGTATGGCACGAGAGAGGAATACTTTGCACATGAGTCATGGTGTATAGCCCGCAAAATCTGGTTTTATATTACAATAGAAACCGTAAAAGTTACAGGTAATTTATACGTGAATTGTTCCGATCTAATTGCAGATATTACAGGAATATTATAATAACGTGTAATAATATTTTGCATTTTCACTGTTATTTTTTTGAATTTCACCTGCGAAAAAGTATACGAGGAATACGTCATGACAAATGGAGATAATGAGCATCGATTATTTACCGAAACATTTGCTTATGGCAGTCATGAAGTTATTTAAAACAGAATATTATATCGTATTTTATAGTCAAATGTTTAATTAATGAAGCGTTCATCGAGATAAAACGCTTCGATTGATTTCAAAAATTTAATATGTGTTCTATCCACGATCGATAATTAAATATGCATACTAGAAATTTCAAGATCAGCACGACAATACGAACGGGAAGTAGAATTATTCATCATTCAGCAATATAAAATAAATTAACAAAGATCAACGTTTAATAAATTCGTAACCCAAGCTTCCACATAATAAATAAATTCTCGGTTCGTGTATTTTCTTCTTGCAGAATCAGAGTACGAAATATTTTCATTTCACTAACGTGTTATTAATTTCCTTCGGGCTTGTTATTGAATTGTGCTTTCCATATTTACACATGCCACGCATATATAAGAAAGTTCGCCAACCATCGGTATTACACGAATGTAAAATCTGTATCGTAAATTTGTTCCGTTTCCTCATTTAAAAAGCAGTAAAAAGCTTTAAAGCGAATTTCCTGGATACGCGGCCGCGGAGTACAGAAGCTCGGGTTAACTTTCTAAAATAATTTGATTTCGAGAACAAGATTTTTCCTGTAATTAGCTGGGAATCCGCCATAATTTTTCGAGTATTCGTTGAAACACGACTCACCGACTAAGTGGCCCTGGTAGATGTGCGATGTTTCGAGGTCCTCCGATTGCCCGGAGGGGCCCTCGATAATTAGGTTATTGCTAAAGGTAGTCAGGTCCCGCTTCAGTCGAATATGGAAGTCCCTTCCGTGCGAGCGAAACTTCAGAGTCACAGAATTGTCGCGGGTAACTGACCTCTTGGCCCTCAAGTGACAGTCTACTGTAGGATAGGACAGTGGCTCATAGTGGTGGATATATTCATTCAGTCTTCGTGCTGTAACATAGAAGAAACATATCGTTTTAGAACAACTCCTTCAAAAATTATGAACGGATGACAAATTATATAACAGTGTAAAATATTATAATACATTTCTAAATATATTACGCTTTATAGTAATGATTAAGATTAATATATACAATCGACCTTAGAACTGTACTTTAATAATGCAATGATTCGATTAAATGACATTTAATATCCATCCCTATCGAAATGGGAAATTGAAAACCAAGTGAGATAGTGAAATCTCATATAAATCCATAAATAGTTATAGTATTAATACATATTAAATAATTATCAACATCAATTTGAATACACAATAGTTTACTTAAAGGTTAACAAATGATTACAATTTTTTTCTCCTTCGGCAGAAAATTGCAGAAAACAGCTGCAACGTTTAAATTACATGAATTGGAACAGTGATAAAGGTGTAGCTTTCGTATCCAATGTAAACATTTATCGGCAGAAATATTAATTGATCATTAATTCATAGCACGTTTGAAACAGTACTTTATTTTTAATTGCCTTTTAATGGTTTACTCGAATCACTCAGTGGAGTTGCACTCCTCTTTATTGCAGCAGTTTCTCACACTGAAATAAAATCATCTCCGTGTGCTATTGAAAACAACATGTTCTGCAATCAAATCAAGTATTTTCGCAGAAAGATGAAACGAAATTCGACAGATTAATTAATGTATCGAATAAGTCCATATGGAAATCGAATTTTGTTAAATTTCTCAATGTATTAATAGACAATAGCTACGTTAATGTAGGAACATCTAATTTAACACGATGTTGGCAGCGATTTAGTGTGAAGAGTGGTTCTAGAATCAATCATCTCCGGTAAAAGCTGGGTTTGAAGGATTACTGACTCCGCGGCAAGGCATTTTAATTTTGAGCATTTTTTAGCTGAAATAGATTATCTGAACTCATCAGCAGAGCTCACCTAGATATTCACTCGACAATGGACAATGGGATTGAGGAATATCTGTCTGCAGTTAATATGATGCGAGAGGTAGAATCGGATCCCGTACGTGCTAGTTTCTACTAGTGCATCATGGAACAATATGACCATTAACCCTCATCGTTACGAGGTGTTTGCAAACTCGGCACGATTTATTAAAATCCTGAGTATTTTATAAATATTTTCCGCGAAAAATCGAGAAGTGTCCCTTCATTTTCAGGTTTCAGCTAATGGGGTTTTAGCACGCAATGAAACAGTAATCCAACCCAAAGATTCTCTTAAAAATTGTGTAGTAAAATAAAAAACAGACCAATACTCGGCCCCCCGAGATTACCCGAATTGCGTTTCACCTCGCAGCGTGACGGATCAGACTCATTCACTGGCCAGCAATTATGTACGCGGTGCGCCTAAAGAAGTTTTCACATTAATAAATAATTTTATCATACCTATGATGTGTAAATTCGGATTTATCTGGTAGCTCTTCTTGTCTGACAATCCGCACTAATACAACGTCGATCATCGATGCACGGTTGCTGTATTCTTTTGTGTTACAATAGATTCAAAAATCGCAGCTACTTCGCAGAGAGTGAGAGTAGGAGAGAATTTATGGTCTTAAACGGTCTGGAAATCGTCGCCGAAATCTCAAGCGAGCCCATTGTTTTCGAGCGCTGTTATTTTCTAAAAGACGCAAATCCCGGCCCGCTAAATGCGGGAAGATGTATTTCAAAGTCCCTAGTCCTGGCATTGTTTTACGCTTCAATAGATACTTTACAGTAATACGCAACCATTAGCTCTACAGAATTTGAAACAATTGCCTAAAATTAATTTACCGAACAATGGTCGGATTCGGACCGCGTACCGCGATGGTCGAACTTAAAATTTATAATACCAGGCGCATTCAAGACTGTACAGTCTTCCTTCTTCATTGTACATTTTTTTTGTCATTTGCCAAATTATCACCTTCCTTATGAAACAGTCTATCCATAAACTAGAATGTTCTCTATAATAGAAGCTATTAAATTGCTGAACTTTACGAACTTCAACAGAATAATGTAAATGACAGCTTGCAATTAATAATCTGGAACTCACTCCATTGTAGAATATGTTGTCACTGTTTGCCATAGAAAATCTGAAACTCTACGGGGCAAATGTTTATAAACAGCGTTATTTATTATATAATAAAGAGTGTAATTACTAATTTACAAAGTATAGAATTTCGCAGAATTTTGTTAACGTCCAATTGAAACTTTCTCGGTTACGCTCAAAATGTTGCGTCGGTATTACTAAAATTGCTAGTAATTTAACGCAGTGCCTCGGCGGATGCTTCGCAGCTCAACAAAAGGCATTAATTTTCTGCTGGCGTATTCTCGAGGGTTTCGCATTAATTATAACAATAACGGCGAAAGTAAATTTCTGAAGTGTTTCAAACACAAACCGATCAAAACAAATTAATCCTCGTATGCTTAGCTATCCCGGGAAACAAAAATTTTATAGCTCAGAATAATATTCTAAAACCGACTTCTGTGCGCGCCGGTGTTTCGACGCGATCGAACGTTTCCACCATGCAAAAAGAGCCCTTTAGACTCGAATTTCACGATGGAATCCCAACGATCGGTTTTTCGCGCCGTTCCCGTTTCATATATCCGCGGAACGGTGGCGAGCACCGCATACGTACACACTCGTTCGCGAACGGGAAAAGTGAAACCGAATTCGCCGGGAAACTTTTCCTGCAATTATTTCACATTTGTCGGGAGATGTTCAGTTAGGTTAACGAGACAAAGTGTCCCGAGGCTGCCATGCCGCTCTGGCAACTGTTTCCTCGGCTCTCGCTATTGCTCGTAATTTTCGTGGACGCAACATGCATTTCTATTAGGCAGCTTTTCTTCGTGAGTCCAGTGTCGCGAGCAAGAAGTTGGAACGATGGTATGGTTGCGCGAACGGATACAGTGGACGGAATTACTATGGGATCACTGCTGTTTTCGATGAAAAAAAGTCAAGTAATTTAATAATGCTAGTAGTTAGTAACACCACTGGTTTTCCTTTGGATTTAACTTACCGAGCATCGAAAGCGATTAAAATGTTTTAGCTCTACAAACATGACAATGCGTGCTTGGATAAAGAATTCATCGAATCAATTTCCATGTAAGCAACTTCATAATTCCGATAATTGTAAAATGAAAAATACAAGACCGGTGGTAGGTTTAGTGTTAATGTTAAATAATTCGGCAAATTTTATATTCACCTGTTTATCAAAAACATGTCTTTTTGAGTAATAATTTAAAGTCTCCCCTGCTCCATGAAAATTTAAATAGCTGCAGTATACTGACTGTACAAAGGTAGCATAATCATTTGTCTTTTAATTGAAGGCTAGTATGAAAAGGGGAATGAAATATAAACTGTTTCAATATTAAAAAATTAATTTAAAATTTAAGTAAAAATGCTTAATTTTTTTTAAGGGACGATAAGACCCTATAGAATTTTATAATTTTTGTAAGATTAATAATTATATAATATTATATATATATATATATATATATATATATATATTTGATTATTATAAAGGTTATTTTATTGGGGTGATATTTAAATTTATTAAACTTTAAATTTTATAATCATAGATTAATGTAAATATAAATGAAGTTTTATTAAAAAGTTAAAGATAAATTACCTTAGGGATAACAGCATAATATCTTTAGGAAGATCATATTTATAACGGCCACTTCATAAATACCTCTTACATTTTAATCTGAAACCTTGGCATTAGATTGCGAGGCAAGGAGTTAATGTTTCATCGTAAATGTTCTTATAGAAACCACGCACTCGCAGTTTCGATTTATGCATCCGCGGGGATGCACGGGAAATTATCAGTCCCTAGTTCGAAAATATTAAATCGCTAACGCTCGACGGCGCCGTTTACAATGCGGCGGCAATATCGCTGTTACAATGGAAGCGCGCAATAGGTTTATTACGATTACAGCTATTTGTTCGCTAGCGAAAGGCACGTCGCGTTCCATACGCTTCTATTAAACAACATATACCTCCGCCATAATGGTTGATATGTTCAGATTAGTTTTCTCAACGATGAATGGGTGCTCTCTTCGGTATAGTCCAAAGTTGGATCATATATAATTACCCGCCGCCGGTGTGTAAATGGAGATACTTGTACGCTGCCACGGTATACGCGGCGGTTGTCTTTATTGCGAGACACGGATATCACGAATCACAGTTTGCTGAAGCGGATGGCTACCAAATCATCCGGAACGGTTTACTGCGGGTTAATTAAAGACAAGAGCTATAGGGAAAGGACTATCAACTGGAATTCTTTGAAAAACTGCACCTAAACCGACTGCGGGGTCAACGATAAAATTTTATTGACCTTTCTCTGCGGCCACGGAAAGAGATTTTCATCGAGCTTAATTCCCCCTGGATGTTTTTGACAATTTTAGTGGCTTGGATTCATTCGGATTCTAATTTATGAGCCTTTCTAACTTACAATTTATGCCTCATACGCTCCTCGGAACTAGTTGCAAAAGGTATTCTCTCGTACTTTGTACCAGTCGTCGCGTGGCGAGTTCCGCCTCTGTCAATACTGAAGGTAATAAAATAAACTTTGTACATTAATATTTTCATTTCGTACTTCACGCATATCAGCAACTCGCAATTATCTAAAATTGGATTAACTAAAACGTTAGTACAATTTGGTAAAATTTATATTTTACTCTGGCTCCAGTAAAGCATTTATTAAGAGAATCAAATTTTTATTCGCAGTCTAGTAATCTCCTTGATTTGAATGTTAATTTACGTGAAACGAATATCTGGTGCAAAAAATTCCGGACGCCTGTGTAATATAAAGTATTCTATTTAATATAGCTGCAATTTAAATTGACTCTGTTGAAACGATTCGTCGGTGTAATTGCTTCTGATCCGTGGTTGGTTCAAAAACCGTTTAACGCTATTTATCATTGATAATACGGGGAAATGTTTTCGCAACTGAACTCGTGATAACAAATCGGAAGTTGATGTCAGAACTCTCACTGCCAGTGCCGGACACATGCACGACAGAAAGGAAGCACGTCATGTGACCGGACAGCGGCGGAAGGGGAATAGTGTAATAGTAGAAAGGGAAGGTAGAGTGGGGACACTGTCTTAATATGTTGACTTAATGTGCTATTCTTCCGATGCTGTTGATTTTGCTTATCAATTAATAAAGTATACTCTGTGTGTCTCTACCCGTGTAATTACATCGCGCAAACCACGATCTATGAAACTTACACATCCGATTAACCGCGGAAAAGATGTACCACGTTTGATTGTACCGAGTATTTCAAATAGCATAAATATGTATAATAGATCGTTGATACGTATTCTAATTTACATTACGGTAATGGAATATGAAAAACCACACACAGATCGGGCAATGTCTGATATAAAAAGTTGTAAACGGATAGGAAGTATTATAATATATCTTTCGTCAAGATGAATGTTACACGACAGCGCTCAGAGTTGCAACCGGCGAGACCCGTACCGAATTACATTATAACATCTGCGTACATGATGTGCAACGCCTGTCCGGATGTTGGAGATATGTGCCCAGATTGCGAAGGCTGATATCACGAGATATTACAGTGCGATATCAAACGTTCCTGACCGGCTAGGTCGCGTCACAAATTGAGGAGGTTTCGTTCTCCCCGGGAACGTCCGCGTTTTTTTTCCTTTCGATATTCCCAAGGAAAAGTCGAGTGAAATTGATGGCGGTGAGACGGAATGTTACCGGGAATATAACCGACCGCATTCAAATTGCATTCCTTGCACACAGCCAATACGTCGAACCCATGTTTCTTACGCGAATGCAAACGTCGCGACGCTTTTCCACCGTGATTTCCTATGCGGCGGTATTTATTTCTTTTCGAATTACGTATTATCATTAGTAGACCGTAGATTTGTATGCAAAATAAAAATTATATCAATCGTAAGGTGTTGCAGCTACATGGATGTTCATAAAATGTTTGAACTTTATCGAGACCAAGTGCATCGTTATAGAAAGATAACAATGGAGAGTTAATCTCGGTTTTCAAGATTACATTTCAATGAAATTTTTATGCAGATTTTAATGCACCGATGAATTTATGAATTTTCGTGGTAGGTATTAAAATAATATAAGAGATGAATTTAATGGGATGATTCGAGAAATATGTATAACGGTCTCATAAAGAAATTATAAAGGCTTATGGCGCTGAACAATACTTGATATTAGTGATATTAGTATTGCGTAATCATTAACTTTTAGACAAATCTTGTTCTCGCGAAGTATTCATGGTCACGCGTAGGTGAATTTCTAGCACCGAAGGACTCGATCTAGTTCTGGAACTTAGAGCGTTGTTCCAGTTCTTTGCACAAGGAGTACAAAGATGGGGCGTTAATCAGTTCAGAACTGCAAATCGAAGCGAAAGTGGAATAGATTATTTCTTAAATGTATATAATCAAAGATGTAGATTACGTATTATGGTTAATTTATTTTATTCTTGACTTCAGCTTTTGTTAACATTGTGGGCGTTGAAAACTTGTTTCATAAACGGTCGTGGTCCATTAGATTTGATTATACGATAATATTGGTACTTAAATAAAGATTAAGTTAAACGGTTTCCCACTATACATAGAAACGTCACATCGGTATTAAGTATTTGTTTAAAATAAGTTGTATGTTAAAATCTGGAAGAATTAGCTATAATTCCTTTTAAAACAAACAAAATGAAGAGAACTTCATATTTAAATATTTCATTTATTAAATAGAATAGTCACATTAAAATTAACAATACATTCACAGAATTATAGTAAACTTAAATATTGCAATAAATGCGGTGAAGTAAAGTAACGAACGAAAACGTTCAAATTTCTGTGGCAGGAAAAGCAGACTGCTTTATACGATACAAAAATATTGAATAAACGTGTGCAATTCAAACGGCATTTTGGAAAACCAAAAATTCGAACGAAATTCATAATATCGATCACATTCTTGCCCGTTTCTGTACTTTTCAGATAAAAAATAGCTATGGATAGATCGAGTTAAAATCATATTTCAGAGTTAAGAATAAGCACGCGTATTTTTAAGAAGAATACCAGTGATCTCTATTTTTGCACATTTTCCAACATTGAGCGATCTAAAATAATGTTTTCTCTCGAGCGTATTCTTCGTTAAAACAGAAGGTAGCGTCGAACTCCGTAATTCCCATTTCCAGTGCGCCAACCATTAATTCTTATAGTCACAGATTACTACATATAGTCTGTAGATTAACCGTTTACCCTTCGTGTTAAATTTTCGCGTGGAACGCGACGAAGCGATTCGCACACCTGCGCCGTTTCTATCGTGGCGTGAAATCGAAGACTGAAGACACTGTTTTCTAGCCTGACAGTGTAGATTCTAGATTCGTACGATGTAGATTGTACTCTTTAGGAGATCTACCGAAAGGGGTGGATATCGGATAAATCCTGGAAAGCTGAACAGTCAGCACTGACTATCAGGCTTCAATGTTACTTCCAGTATTATCTCCTCTTTCTCTGCATCTCCCGTCTGTTTAGCAAATAGTATTACAAACAACGGAACTATTTCCCTACTAAATTCAACAAGACTAATAAAACGATATTTTTCCAATTTCTAAAACTGGTGATTAAAAGGCAATGTAAAGGAATAATTGAAAAATGTTATTGAATCCGTCACAGAATTACAGATTTGGGTTGAATGGAATTGTTATTCCCAAACTTCAGTAATTGTTTGTCAGAAACCGTGTTGTGTTTCAATAAAACCAGTTAGTTTTTTCAAACTTTATGTCTGTCGAGGAAATATCGATTTTACAATACATTCGAATTTTTAAAACATCACTATATTAAACGACCTAAAATTTGTTAAAAATCGAAGCATATTAATAGATAATATTGATAGATTCAAAACAATTTTAATTAAATTTATATAGTTGTATTCTCTTGTATTGTATTTTTTTTATTGGATTACAATAGACGTGGCTTAATTACTACATAGGATACATATATAAAAATCGTAAGGTAAATTGTAGATAAAATCTCACTGTAAATCCCCGATCAAAGAAAGCATTAATGACGTATCACAGTGCTGTCCAAGCTCCACACAAGGCAACTAATACCTTGAGTGGTACAAACTAATTCACCTAAAATCTTTAATTCCTGAGAATCTCTGACTTTGCAGGAGTTTTTGTTCTTCGCTAAACAGTTCAGAAAAGTAAAAAGAACAGGCTGCATTTTCGTGTCCAGAACCGATACGTCGCGTTTTAACGAAAGATGATTCTGGTCACCGAATACGTGGAACATCGAAGTCCGATTGATGCACCCCAGCATATTGCACACCACGCGAGTATAGTTCCCACTGTCTTCGGTGTTCAAGGCCTCGAACCTGAGAATCCACTTGTGGATCACAATAAAACCCCTGGATCTTATCGATATATCGTTGTTCTTGTACCACGTGATGTTGGGTACAGGGTGGCCATTACTTGGACACCTTAGACGGAGCCTGTTGCTAGCTGAATTCACGACCATGTTAGGCATCTCTTGATTCCCCTTGGACATTGTTGTTCTTGCTTGCAATTTTATATGTACGACTCTAACAAGTCTGAAGAAAATGATGGAGGATGTCAGTACTGGGGGAAAAGTTGAACTAGAGAATGCGTCTAGTACCTTTAGGTTAGAATATTGTCCTAGGAGCTTACGTTTAGACAGTGGTGAGCTTAAAGAGTCGACAGTAGATGTCGAGTCTGAAAAGCTTAAAGAGTCGACAGTTGTTAAAACGTGCTGAAACTTCTTTAAAAAAATGTTTTAATGATTTTTTAAAATATGTAAGAAATTCAACTCTACATGGTTTGAAGAATGAAATGAAATTGTACGTCTATGAAACGAAGTTTACTGGGCCCTTCATTAGTAAGCAACTCGGACCTAAACTGTTTGAAAGTAGAACTTGAAACTCAATTCGGTGCCATAAATTTTGAAGTATGTCCTTAAAAGCGGATTTAACTTTTAATCCTAATGACAGAAAATATATCAGGTGACACGGGAAGGATGGCTGCGGTCAGGAGGAAAAAGACAAGAAAGTAATATTCTGAAAGCAGGAGGAAACACGGAAGCGTGGGATTGAGAAACATAAGATACCTCTTCCGTTTAATTTTTCAACGAACGTTGTGTCTTCCCTTGGCTCAGCTTGAAAATGTGATGCCGATAAATATGCGAACTATTATAAGCAAGAAATTAGGAACAATAGTGTTTGATTCAGAAAATAAAAAGAGATATTTCTTTCTAATCGTAATAAAAGTACCGGCTGTAAAAAATGTTAGATCAAGATTTATCGAAGACTTTGATTTACCCGATAAGAGTGAGTCTTCTGAAGATTCTTTTGAAGTTCGAAGTTTCTTAGGCAACTACATTCTCAGATATCGTATCAGCAAAAATGTGTTTAAAGTTCCTATCTGTAACTTTTACAGATCGTTATTCTTATGAACAGCGAGAAATTCTTTTGCAAACATGTTTTCGGGGACGCGCATTTCAAACACAAACAAGCAAAGTGTCGGTTTTCTAAAGTTCTAGACGAGAATACCCCCTTGACCATTTTCAAAAACGCATTTAAAGTTGTGCCGATTTATAGATGTCATAATAATTTGGAATAAATCCTTTGGCAGACATGTTTTTGAAGACATATTTACTCCGAGTGCAAAACAAGAGAAACGTAGATTTTCCCGAAGTTAGAAAATTGTACAGTTTCTGGGGTTGTTCTTTTGAACGGTGCACTTGATGAAACAGTATGCGGAAAATTCGTTTCATCAAATTTACGGGTCAGCGCGCGTGCCTCGATGGCAGAGGTTGTTCATAAAATAGTATAAAATAGTGGTGGGTATCGGTTGCGAAATGGGATTCACGCTCAAGGTAACGAAAGAATTGAGGTAAGTGGGTCAGAGTGCGCGGCGGTGTGCTCTCGGTGTACACCGTAGGCGTAAATGGGGCAGCACGGCGTCACCTTTAAATTAGCGCAACCGTGTAATCCGAACAGGGAGATTTCCCTTTCCCATGATTGGGGAATAGCGTGCAGTTTATTGAAGCTATACCATTGAGTCTAATAGCGCCGCAACAAGGATACTGACCCGGGTCCTATCAAATTTTCAGGGTATTTGAATTACAATCCGGAAGGCCTCGGGTCGATAGAGATCGTGTTTCCATGCCCGTGACCGCTCTTTGCCGAATCTCTGCCCGTAAACGAAGGAAAAGCTTCGCCATACTGTTCGCCTCTTCTTGTCTCTTAGCTGGTCGAATCAGTTTGATTTGGTGTTCCAGACAGCTCCGGGAGGATTTCATTTCTAGATACGCTACCTCCCTCTTTCTCGACGAACAACTTTTCCCCGGGAAAAGTTCCGGGCGACTCGAGACATTTTCAAGTAAAATTGCTCCCTTGTCCTCGATGGACGGGGAACGTTTTTAACAAAGAGTAATTCTCTTGAACGTATCTTCTCCGGCGAAATTATGAACCCCTTTCATACAACGAACGCAATTATTTTCAACGATCAGCCCTTTTTCTCTCCCGAACGCAATGGAGAGACGCGCGAACAACTAAAGTAGAGATCGTTAGAAGTTGACGGCGACAATATTCCTAATAATTACGTAACTGAAAACGTGTTTATCGATTGCGGAAATTATCGGCGATTGAACTGTGAGAAGGAGCTAGGAGGATGATGTTTTATTAATCCTGTGTGAAGATTAATAGGAATTGGCATGGATCGGGAATTATGTTGTTAATACGAGGAAGTGAAACGATAACGGTATGAATATGTAGAACAGAATCGTATGAAAATTCTACTTGCATTCTACATACGCCCTCTCTCTCTCTCTAATCTTAAATTGACGACCTTCTTATAAGCTAATTGCAATCTTCATCACGACATGGTACCAGCTGATGTTAGGCTAGTTTTGCTGCAACCTTGTCGATGACGCGGAATAAGAACAGCAGCGAGGGTGTGCCAAACAATCAAATAAAGCAACTCGCTAAGTAATTAATTGTTGGAAGAATGTCGTTTAAGTTACAGCTTCAATTGTATCATGAATTTCAGGTGAGGCTCTAATAACTGGTAAATATTAGTGATAAGTATAAGTTTATGAGAAAAATAGTACGACGACTACAAATGGTAATTAATTATTTCACAATTTCTATAATATATCTCCTCATTCTTATTTGAGATCTCTCTTATGTCCATTCAATTAGTACGATTATTTTAACGTGCTAATTAATACAGAGGAGAAATGTTTCATCGTATCGTTTCAATTATGGTACTAGTTCAGAAGCGTTCAATCAACTGATTGTGACATTTCGACAAAGTATAGCAACCTTTGTATGGTTCATGTAAAATGATTTTCTTTATTTCTTTCATACGGAAGTTCGCCGGAGAGCTCTTTGTGTGTCCAATATTGTTTTTTATTTTTATAGAACGGAGGATACAAATACAGTTACATATATGATTCTAGGGAGAATTTTTTCGGAGTAACCATATTTATTGGAAATAGTTTTTTTACATTTTCTGTAACGAATTGACCGGAAGAACGAGGGTTGGTTTGGGCGTATGTCATAGAATTCTAATATTGACAGCGTGCTTTTAAGATAATTGATGAATGTAGACTGCGCGCGCGTTTGTAGCGAGATATAAAAATTAGATAAACGTTTATTTCTTTTTGAAACGATTGTGACCAGATAAAAATAATGCAGCAGCATTCCGGATTACTTCAAACGTGTTTTCCTAATTAAAATCGTCTAATAAGATTATTGTATTAAACGTAAGAAATTTAAACACGCTTGAATAAAACTGGTAGTTCAAAGTAAATATTTCCAGGATAGAAAAGCTTGAAGGATAGTCATACAAGAAATTATTAACATGTAGATTGTAGACTGAAGCTTAGAAATTGCATGAATATTTAACGCAATGTTTCACCAGCCAATCATACCGCGTTTTAAATTGTTTAAAATAAGATGAAAATTCGATTATAATTTTTGAGCGAACGTATGAATTTTCTAAAGGTAGGAGAACCGATCGACTGAATTCTGAGCCAGGGTTCCAACCCGCGTAGTTTGCCCGTCGGGGGACTGCTTTAACCAATTTAGGTACTCAGACTGTCTACAATCCATCTTCTCGGAATTCGCTGAACCCTTAATGTGACTACCGACTATAGAATTAGTCGTCTTTCTATTCTCGGTGGACCAAATATAGAGACTTTCGCAGAGGCTACTCGAGTGGTCCGGGAAGCGATAATTTAAGTAGACACATGCAATCAAAACGTGCTTTCCACTTCTGAAAACTTGTCTGCCACTCGCAGAGAACCTAGTTGGTTCAACTAAGACCAGCTTCGTAGTTTCATCTACCTATATTGCTTGTTAATTATGTCAAAGTCCATTTATCAGAGTATCCTGAAATGTTGATACTCGACGATCAAGATACTTAATTGTCTGTCAGATCGCTTTCCATATACACTCCGCGACAAAAAGATAGCACATCATACAAAGAAATCGTTTTTTAGCTTTTCGAGTAGTGTATTACATTGTTTGTGACTTGTATACTGGGTAATAAGAATAAAAAATTATTTCAATATGTTTCTATGCATTTATTAAGAGAAGAAACTATTTTATTGAAAAACATGTAATATTAAACGGAAATCGGTGCGTAATACGAGAACTGTATATTTGCGAAAATTTACAGATTTGGGTAGTGTGCTATCATTTTGTCCCGGAGTGTGCGATTCTGTGCAAAAATTCATACCAATTACCACTAATAATTCGTAATAATTTTTACGTTTCACACTCCGGACATTTTATTTGATGTGGAAACTTTTTATTACAAATGTACCTCTTTTTCATTTTGTTCATATGAAATTGACTGTATTCATTCGTATACGGTGGAATGTTTATCAATTTATTAAACGCAAAGATTAACGAACAGGTGATCACATTGTAATATTTAACAATATTAAACGTACACATTGCAGACGAGTCTCATTTTTGCATCTGTAGTTCCAGGTTTAATAATCGCACAGCAGAATAATTATTTTCCCGTTCAAAATGTTGGGTGATTCAAGTGATCCTAATAGACCGTGGATACCAGCGACTGCTATCCGGCGCATAATGTCCGCGAAAGCACGTTTCTTCTATTTCAACCGCGGCGCAGTCGGAGGCTGAATATTCTCCTCCATTCGCCATTATCGAATTTAGCAAAAATTTGAATAAAATTCATTGAATACTGGTTATATGCACTTTCCATAGTACTCGGTCAAATTGCGTCTGGCATCGATCTATTGACACGGGCTTCTGCTCCATTCTGTCCAGAGAGGAACCGGTTTCCAGTAGCTGGTTCTATCCGCAGGAAACATCACGGCTAGGCTGTGTGAGGGGCGTAACTCGTCACGGACCGATGCATCCCCGTTGTATGGTTTATGAACACACACGATGGACACATGGTACGTTCGCGATCAATCTCACCTGCACGCATGCGCATTATATGTATAAAAATAAAAAAAAACCGAAAGAAGGAGCGAGAAAAATTACGGGGGGGAAACGAAGAGTCACTGCCACACCAGTCACTGAACATAGGGAAAACGAAATGGAGACAATACCGAACATTCCGAACGCTGCGCACCAATTTCGCTTTTGCGTTTGCTATCATAAGGTAAACATTTTATGTAGACTCCCCAAAGCTCCGACAGCAAATAAAAAAAAGGCTGGAGAACCGACTGGACGCTGTTAAAATACGGCCAAAATTGGCATCCCGCTGTTAAGCGTGGAATGTTTGTTTTCGAAAATTATTGAGAAATGGAATTATTTCGTATACTGTAAAATAAATAGAATATATCAGTTCTTTAACATTTTGTCTACCTTGATTTAATAATCTTCTGCAAATCAAAGAATTACGCAAGCACGACTAACTTAGTGTTGTACTTCCAATTAGAATGTTATACATGATAGAAAGGAGTACAAAATAGAAATTTTCTATTCTATCACTGTATGTATAACTAAATTTATAATTCAGAAGGGATCTACACATCATCCGTTGATTCCATCGAACCGAATCCTTTCAACTTTTTGTATAATACATACGTACTGGCAGAATATGCAAATTGTTCAAGTGCTAAGGAACCAAACTATCCCGATATCATGCGTTGCAAGAGAAGCATGTTATCGGAAATATGCTGATATCTTTCCCAATGATCTGAATTTAAAGAATGTACTTCTCATTACAATTTGCCAGCTGCGTATGTACAACGTTGCTCTGGCTTTAGAAGGGTGAGTTTTTGGATTGGTCAGGGGTAGGGACTCGAACAGTATTCTTTCTAGCGTGTCGAAACGTTTTCATGCCAAACGTGATGCGGATTCGTTGAACGATATGGAAATAATTACCCTAACACACAAACCAACAGTCAGTCTCATAATTCACATTTTAAATCAAGCTAACTTTTTTATGAATGGACCAGACATCGTATTTTCTACCAAGCCAGATGGAGTACTTTACTAGATAATATGTAATGAAAATTTTGTAAAGTAGAATCAGGTAAAGTAACATTTTTTTAATTTAAGAGTGTCGATACAAGTTTGCATCCTGAAGAGCAACAGTCTTATTAGCTACCTATCCAACAGTTCTGACGTCGTCTTTCCCGAGGACGACATTCGAAAGCTCTCGAAAGCGTAATTAATATGTGCTCGAGAGAAAGTTAGCCCTGTGTCAATGGCTACGGCTATTTCAATATGAATCCTTGCACAGTCCCGGTCCCATTAGTTCCTGTTAGCCAACATCCAGCGAAGTTCCGTCTCCTAAGAACGGCGTTATAGTTGCCACTTACTTTCAAGCTCGGGCTTCTTCCTGCTACAGGAACTTAACGTCTTTGTTTACCGAAGTTCGCCCAAGGGAACCGAGGATTTACCACTGTGACTCGAGGGGGTGAAAATAGGGTTGACTTCGTACACGTTCGATCAGTCCCACGAGGAGAGACTCGGAGCGCCCTCCTTGGTTGCAGTCCTGCTACTTCGTCCTGCTCCTTGATTAACGCGATGATTCTTACCGATACAGAGGATTTCGGGCTGAACAAGATGGAAGATGCACTGACTCCTGTTTACGCAACTGACGTCGTCGTCGTCGCGAACTTGGCTTGGGTATTACCCAATAAGATCTGGGATAAACGCCAGGAACTTCCGAGCAATCTGCACCACGTACAAATTGCTTCGAAATGTAAATCACTCGTCCCTTCGCGCATTATGAAATATCCACCGTTTCGACGAGCAGAACACCCTTTCTTTGAGCACTGACAAAATAGTTGGTGCATCCAGGGATGCAGCACAAGTATGCGCGCATAATTTGCGATGGATTTAGTAGACATGGTAAAAAAACGTACACGTTCTCCTTATCTGACCTTGTTTCTGAGCTACAGTCGGTTTTTGTCTTTAATCCTTCTGGCAAACGAAGTTCCGAAGACTTTGGTTTACGACACGCTCGAGATAACGTTGATGCACTTCAGCAACGTGCTAAAGAGAGTTGCCAGCGGATACGAACGCTTGGCAAATTTTGGATGGCTCCAAAAGTCTGTAATGAGACGTTCACGGGTTCGTGCTCGAGTCGGAAGAGGTCGTATTGAAAAAGAACAGCTGGTGCAAAATGCTATCTTCAAAGATTCACAAGAACTGAAAGAAATATCATATTTGGAATATTTTACGGGTAACAATCGGCAAACCAACCTTTTTTCCAGAGTTCTGAAGAAATTATGAAGGATTCATTAATTAGACTAAACACTTTCAATTTTACTGTAAATATTTTACTCTTACATTCACGTAATGCTTGATTAATGTGAAGAGGTTCCAGTCGTGCTACGGTATTCAGTAAACAATGATCTGAACAATATCGATTTCAATAGATGTATGTACGCAATACAGGTCATTAAAATCATTACGCAAGATTAGTTCGCGATCACAGAATGTAGCTGATGTAATTGATACAAAGGTGATTGTGCATGAACAAAAAAATAAAACATACAATTAAGCTCCCGTTTTGAGGCTAATGATCCAGTGATAAAGAATTCGGATTTATCGAACAATCTGCTGCGTTGGAAAGAGCATAAATTGCCAATCCTTTTTAGGGGTTGTTGCTTTACGAGGGGTGATAATTCAGATGTTATTAATACCAATCTGCTTAGACGTTGTTTGCTAATTAGGACGTTGTTTACTCGAACCTAGCCACGCCTGCAAATTGTTGGGTCATAGCTTATACATGTCCAAACATGCAGTTTGCGTAATGATCTTCGAAGACGGTGACTTGACGACTCAAATTGCAACTTGATTTATCAGAGTTACTGATTCTCGAGTTTACTGACTGCCGTCGTTAAAGGGTGTCTAAATGATACCGGAGATAGTGAATCACTAGTGCCGAACAGTCGGTTTACTGCAAACAAGACGAGTCAGCTAGGAGATGATAATAACGACGGAGGAGGAATCAATTGACCCAATTCCACGTGCCGGTCCTGCCTGCTGGGCTGCCACCATTATCTAATTTAACTATTTAGGCGACCACTCACACACACTCCCTTCGTGTAGGTTGCTGAGAATAATGCCCTCGCGCAGGAAACCTGAGAAACGATATTTAATTTCTGCCACTCTTCCTTCGTTACACGGCATACGAGATGTAACCCTGTAAACTTGCATCGTCCCTATTGAAATAGATTTTCGTTGTCGATCCAGATGATTTTCTAATTTTACCGCATGTGATACATGTGTTACACTTCGGATCTCCGTGAAAAATCAAAATTTTATACACCTGTCGCGAGAAACATTTTTCTTTCTTTCTTCGATGAACTTCGTAAAATAAAAAGTAGAGAAAATTGATGGAATAATGTACGTTCATTTTTAAAAGACTTTTGAGTGTATATCAATGTTGTTCGAAATATGTTTTTTTAACTAGGCGAAAGATTACATGTAAAAACATACCCTTGGCCTTATAAGATTATATAAATTTTGGCTCGGTACCATGTCGATCATTTCAACTATTTGCTTTTAGGTAAAATATTTTGTGATAACATAAATTCATATTATACAAGATGAACAGCGTAAACTTTAGGTAGCTAAGATAATCAAAAATTTTGTATGTGCTGTACGATAGACTTGAAAAAGGGTTCTAAGGTAGTTACTTTCAGAAATTAGTTTTACGATGTTCCCTGAACTTTGTTGAACAATCGATAAAAACTGGGCGCAGCAAAACATATATGTTCATCTACATATAAAAGAACTGAAAGTAACCTTCGAAACTTCGATCAGCAAAAATTAATAAAAACTCCAATATAATCATCCTGAAAGACTCTTTGAAGGATATTGTGCGATACAAAGTTTCGATCGATCCACTAATAAAAGAATGATTTAAGATAATTAGGCACGTTAAGCGAAGCACTCTGTGTATGAAGTAATTAGACTGCGGATCTTTATGCATTTATGGCTTGTGGAAATTTGTGAAGCACAAACTAAAATTTATATTTTCATTTTTACTTTAAAGTGTTACTATACTAGACTTTATGCAAGATAAAAATTGCCCAAGTCAATTGTACAAAGCAGAAATTAAAGGATATTGTATTTTCATTTTTAATCATTTTAATGTATCGAAAATAATGCAATAGTACCCTTCGATTTTCGTGATATCTTTACAGTTTTGTATTAAACCTATTCTTAATTTTTTTACTTCGTTCTATTTCTCATAAAACGTCATATCCAAATGGGTATTTTACACAAAGATCTATCGTTTATAGATGACAATATTTTCAATAATTTTGGGAACTGTAACGTTTGCCAATTTGTGAAATAAGCTCTCAACAGTTTCAATCACGAATATTCTTCTCGGTTTTCTGTTTGATTGCAATGGCCGTGCATCGAGAAGCTCGATACCTTGAGGGGAATAACAGAACTAAAACTCAATACTGACGAAAGCACGTAGTTAGGCACGAGGCGGAGAATGCACCGGGAGGCTTTAATTAAATTAGTTTAGAAGTACCGGATTAACATTCGTTGGCTAATTAATGTTGCGGTCAGCTAACTCTGGGAGATTGCCTTTTTGCCTAATGAATCGTTTGCTGAGATGAACGCTGAAACAAGAGGGATTAAACGTATGAGGCGCTGATGTCTTGCGATAGTTTTCCATTCATCGCTGCTTCTGACGATCTCTAATTAACATATCAACAAACAATGTAGGGCCCTTATGTCTAATCAATATAGACTCTGCTGTATACATCTTTCTCTGTGTTGTAAATACATGACTGTCATAGTTGTTCGTAGAGGTATCTTTACAATCTGCTGCAAACTGTAGGAGTACAGTGACTCCCACTAATATTTGGACGCTCTTAAAAAGACTATGACTTTTTTAATAGCGTACTATACGATTTAAACTGTTTGGAGAAGAACAATTAGTTTACTACAGGATGTGAAAACAATTTTTTCAAAAATTGCAATCGATCGGAATTGTAGAAAACTATTTGCTCTAGCTTCCCACAAAAATTCAAATCGTATAGTTCAATGTTAAAACAGTTATCGGTTTGTTTTCAGAGCGTCCGAATATTAATGGGAGTCACTATATACGTATAGCATAAATTATGGATAGAAGCTCACACGTTATTATGGTATAGTATGGTACTATTTTTAGATACTATAATCGTATTTATATGTATGAAATAATTACGGCATATATTACCTTATATTTCGTTAGTCTGTATCATATATAGAATTGTAAAAAATTGACTAATTGAAAAATGTTCCAGAGGATAGTGATCGGTTTCAGGGGTCAACTTTGTTTTTTTTAACGGAATCGTCTATTTTTTAATGTACACTAGTCGATGCTATTCGCACACTCGTACATTACTCGATGCTACACTAACGGCAAAAAATCATTAATTTAGAAGTTTTTTATTTTAGCAAAGAGTACAGGAGTAAGTACTTACTGACAAGGTCTTGGCATTCATTTCACAGATTCGTTTAACCCTGTCTTACCTTGTTCCACTGATTCATTATTGTTGCTCTTCATTGCCACCAATAAGACTAAAGTGAGATGTGCCTGCATACTAACCGCTACAACTGCCTCAGATGCGAGGCTAGTGATGCAACCATAAATATCGACTAAACGTAATAAAAAAATGAGAGATGATTATATCTAAAATCGAGACTAAACAGGCATCATTAATGATTGCATGACTCGTTAAAACAACTGTGCTGGAACTGGATAAAAACAACTATCCTCTACTCACCTACAACCATATAATTGTTACATAATGAATACTTACTTCCTACATAGAAAATAAAAATATTTTTCCAGGTCATGGTTTATTCACATTATTTATGGCTCCCACAATTCAATCAACGGAAAAGTATAGCTTTTCTATTTAATTGGCTAAACGAATATTTCTCGTTAAACGGCGTAGATCATTTACTAACGTGTAAGGCAAGTAGAAATTTGTCCTCCTTCCTTCTACGGTATCAGTTTCCACGGCTTCCGTGATACATAATAAGGATAATGTAGTACGCGAGGGTCCTTCAATGATTTACAGACATCCGCAATTACTTGCCGACCTTGCAATCAAAGTGACACGAATTGCGTGCACGATTTATTGTCGCAGAATCCAGCATGAGAATAGTTGCACTCACGGTAGCCCCGAAATGCTACGTAAGGCGTTTCTGTCACTATAATCGGTAGAAACGGAATTACAGCGAACGTCTTGGAACGGTTGGTTCGAAATCCCAATTGGCTCGCCAATCTACTATACATATATCAATGCATCTGCCTCTTATACGGAGTAATACCACGTAAAAGTCATTATAAGACTGCGGATTATATGCGTTTATAACAACAATGGACGAGTAAATCATAATTTCAAACTGTAGAAACATTGAAACTATTTAAGAATAAGGAAGTACATTTTTTGGATACCCTGTACAAGTGTACAAAACCGGCAGCCTGCTGAATTTCGTATTGCACGTATGAACGCGTCGAGCGCCCCTCTAAAATTGTTATCCTTTCAAATAAAATAATATCGCGTAACAGATGGATTCATTTCTGTATTGATCACGTTTCAATGAAATACGAGTTTCCGGCCGGGGTTTCTTCGGCTGAATTCCTGTTGAAATTCGCGGAAATTCGACGCAATGTGCATCGCGTCGCAAGGAGAAATGCAACAACGTAAAACGCATGTAAGATTTATCGTCCTTCGCTGTCCGTTACTACAAATGACCCCCAACGCCCGTAGCCCCGCCACGGTTGACATAAATCACCAGAAGGAGTTGACGTAATTTTAATATCGGCCACAAATGTCACCGTCGCCATTAATACATTCCACGGGCGTACGTGGCCTCGTCTCTGTTTAAACGGCGGAGAAATATCATCCGTGTTTGAATTTCTGTCGTATCGTTCCGAACGGGATGTGCGCGAGCCACCAGCGGAAAAAGGAATTTTAAATTAAAAACAGAAGAGAAAGGAAAACAGGACATTCTCGTGCAAAAGGATTCGTATGCGGCCGGGTTTATGATACGAACGTGACTTCTTCGCTTCTTTCAAAATTAACAGATTTTTATGCGCGAAAAGCACTGCGTGTGCATTGGCTCCCTTCATATCTTATCAGATTCAGCAAATACCGTAACGGACGTCATTTGAATCTTTTGTTCCCCTTTGAAGGAACGTTATCACACTCTGTTAATAATATGTAGTTCTATATGCGCAGACTGTTTACGCAAAATCAATATTAATGTTCTATACAATGTTGACTTCTTGCAAAAACGGTAAACGGAAGTAATTTCAGTGCTAATAGCATTTGTTTACAAGAAATATAGAATAACAGGTGATCAATTCTATCAAACTTTGAATAATTTTTTGGACATTTTTACAATGCATAAAAATCTATTTATTGTAATTAGACTCCGGATTTTATGAATTGCTAACACAAATATGTAAGAGATATGTATTTAGCACCTGTGTCTTGCAATTGATGCACAAGCTTTTTATTTTGCATAAAAATTGAGTCACGATGCTGTCATATTTAACAAAATGAGCTATGTATAGGTATCATAAATATTTTTACTTCTTCTGAATCAGTTACAAGTAATAATAACCACACCACTAGTCCCTAATGGTTAATTAAGAATACTGTGAAATGTGACGAAGCAAATATCACGTTCTTAGGTATACTCGGTTCTTGGAACAAGTTGAACGAGAATGTTTGCTTTTGATTGGTTGCAAAATCCTAGAATGATATCGCAAAATACAGATAGAGAGCTTGCATCTATTGATAACGTCTCTGTAAGATACAGATGTTTCATCTATGAGTGATAAGCAGCCTCGATAACACGTGTGCCATAAGTTACTAACTATTAAATGTAAGACAAGTACAAATTCACTGCGGATTTTGTTTAATAACCGCAATAAAATAATTTAAATTGTTGTCGAAATGATGCAGGAAACAGGTTGACAATAGATAGTCTCAGCAGAAATAAACTAATTTCGAACAAAGATTAAGTGTACTTGTTGAACGTCATTACACTTTTTATTTCAACCACTTTGCAAGAACATTATGCCTAATAGAAACAGACATTCTTCAGAATTTACAAATGCGTAAATACATTAAAGAAAGTAACGCAATCTGGTAAAACTGGTTAAAATAGAACATTAAAATGTACTAAATAACGTCGTACTCTATCATTTTCATCGATAATTAATTACAGATATCGCACAACCCGTTTCCCCGGTGGAGCTAATTTTGTTATTGCCGTAAATTCATCGGGCGGAATCGCTATCTGCGCAAAAGAAAACAGTAATACGACAAGTTGCATATTAATAACGCCGTGCAGTAATCAAGATGCAAGATTTCCGGCACAGCAGACATAAAAGGAAGAGCGACAGCTTGAATTTGCATCAACACCGTAGTGCCTTGTGGACGTGGCGTAACGTCGTTTAAAAGTGTGACGCGTTCGTTGCAACCAATTCTAGTATTTAAGCCCTTAGTCCTACAGCTGGGTGCATGGGCATTATCTAAAGACGATTCGATCCCTTTTGCTCTAATCACGTTGCAGCGTAGGGTGCCCGTGTGTTGAAGACCTAAGAGAATTTCTAAGAGTTAATGAGATTTACAGTACCTCGCGCGTAATCTGGTGAGGACGCGTCTGAAGACAAATTTACCCAGCGTGCTAGGTAGTAAATGTCCTTAAAGGCAAAATATCGCGCAGTTTAAATATTTCGCTGGTTGAGTCAGGCATTTCTGCCGAATCTCCACAACAATCAGTCGGATGGAATTAATTCCCAGATGTGGAAAAAACAAACTCTTCGATCGAATTTTTATTATATTCATCGAGTTAGCGTAGCAAATTGCGAGGATGGAAACGAAATGTGGAAATATGTTTATCATATATGAAATTTTTAATTTCTGATCGTTACTATTTGAAAATTAATGTCACATCTCGCGAAACTCTTCGTTAGACCTTCGATAAATATGAAACATCTTTCCAATGAAACAATAACTCACAATAACTAAAAAACAAGATTGTAATCATTAATGTTGGACGAAAATGTTAAAGATAAAAGAACAACTTCACTTTATATTTTACGTTTATAGTTATAATACCGAACGATATATTAAAAATTAATAACGATAAAAACTTAATAAAAATTATACTACAGAAATAATTATGTTCGCCTGCGAGTTAAGTGCTCGCAACACACATAGCTTGAGAAATGTCGTGCCGACAGAACTGTAAAAATCGGATGAGTCGAATGGCGCACTATTTATCATTTTCCAAAGTATAGCACGGTTCGAATTTTTCAGGCAAACCGTTCTCCGCTTGACGACTGATGGAATCCTGATTCCATCTGCGCGAGAACGATTAAATCTGTCGAGTAGTATAGCAGGCAATAGTCGGACAAACGTCATCGCATTTATCACGAAGCGCGCCAGTCACCGGTCCCCGAATGAATACGCGAATGTGTATCGATTGCGTTCGCGCCAACCATTGGCCAACAAACGGTATTTATTATTATACTCGGTTGGTATGCTGGTGATAATCCCACGAACATTATTCTTCTTCTCAGCGCCTTTATTCCTCTGAAATATGACGTAAACTCGTTTATCACTATCTCCGGAACTGATGTATGAATACACTGAAAAAGACAATCGCTTGACACGCCACTCGCTGGGAACAGACCAATGACTAACAGTTGCTGTTTTTTCCCTATGCTATCTAACAGACCCGTATGCGTGTCTACGTTTATTTTAACTTTCTGATCGCAGGAAACAGCATTTGCACCGTGTCCTCGAACCATCGTTTGTTTGGAAGCATAGTGGGTGAACGAATAGTTAGAGCTGTTTGCGTACATTAACAATGTTACGCTGAAACAGTCAATTTTTAAACGAAAACTTTTATCATTAAAAAATATTTAGCATCACTGCTGGTACTGTTTTTTAATCGTTTAATGAAATTCTGATGTAAAAATACAGACAACTTGGCCTTAAATAAGGATAATCAAAAAATAATAAGCTATTTGGAATGTTTAAAGATATAATAAAGAAGGAGCAAATGGAAATGTTTCAGCGAAATACAAAGAGGTTTCGACCATTCTTAGAATAATTGTAAAAGTTATAATAAGCTTTAGTGCAATTTACCAGAATTAATTCGTTTCTCTCGTTGTTAGAGTATTTTATCACGACTGCAGTGGCTGATCAAGATAATTTTAATGATTCGTTGTTGAATTTTTCAGCGAAGTAGTATAAAAGTAAAATACTGCAAGAGAAGAGCATAATTATCTTAGATTTGGTGGAATATCTTTAAAACTCCGAAGAATAAATGAACGTAGCATGTATTTCTTCTTTCGTTGCTCCGTTCTGGCATAATGAATTGCAATTGTACGAAAGAAAAGTTTCTTCGTCTGTAACTACTGACTGGTGTCGAACTTTTGTACGATGTCCATTTACTACAGCGAGAAGAAACCATAAAAATAGCAACAGATTGGTGGCAACGTTGCAGGACTCCTCGTTGAAAGAACTCGTAGAAAGTTGCATGTTGCAGGAAAAGAAAAGATGTTTATAATTACGATTTACGAATAACGAAATTAAATAGAAATAATTACTGTCCGTATACATGCTTCACGTATTCGCTGTATCAATGTTTTAGAAAAACATTTCCATCTCTGTGCGAATTAATATTTACAACCTTTGGCAGACGGTCTAAGTGACAAATTACGTATACGTACCTGCAACTGAAACATAGCAATTAACAAGGCTTTCAACGCAGACCGCAAAAAGTCCATTAACTTTCGTAATTGGTTTACAGTTTCTACGTAATCTCATCTATGTGAAAAAATACACCACAGGCAGCACAACTGGCAACAGACTACAAATATTTTTCGAATAAAAATATTAGGGACTTATTAAATAATGTACACTAGTAATTAAGAATATTGCAGCACTGTAATGTACTATTGCGATTACTAGTATAACTCGTGTATACGGTCTTACATGTTTATTTTACGGTGAGGTATAAAACTGAACGATTATCGTGGGGTGTAGAATTCGTGCTCGAGTTCGAAGAACAATCCCAACAATTTCGCACTGTAGGCATTGCCAAACAATGTAATTCGAAACTTCGAATTCTGCTTCGAAATGAAATGCATTCTCACTTCAGACGTATTCACATTGTTCTGGTTATGACGGTTTTCATTAATCATTACAATGAAAACTATTGTCAATTTTTATTTGTAAAATCATAATTTGTTTCTGTCTCCAGAGTTACACCTCGACTAATTTACATTTAAAGTTTTTGGTGATGTACAAAATTTCTCTTTACATAAACAAATTGACTAAATATTGAATAATCTATGTCATAAGAAAATTGTTGACTTTTATTAAAACTCTAAAAAATAAGTAACAGAGTTGTACGTTCCGAACAATGAAAGCTACACCTATAAATAGTGCTTTCATTACTCCGCATGCACATATTAGGGCAATTTATTACGATATAGTTGTTCCCGTTGGAAAAATGAAAATTAACAGTCCTAAGATGACGGCTTTATGACCATCTTTATTACGTTTACTATATCTCGCGGCGTAAACGCTTATCGAAACTTGGAACATTCTATAATTCGTTATTAATTAAGTTGCAGTTTGACAAGAGAAACCGTCTGCGGCGATGAAAACATAATTATGTCATTAAGGCATTGAACATCGGATTCGTGTGCCTCGAACTTGTAACATGGTTCGAGTACAATACCCGATCCTTCACGATTCTATTAAACACAATTTGCCAAAACGTTATACCAGTGTTTCGACATCATTATGCTCCGTAATACTACATGGCCCAGAAATTGTTGCAAAAATCATTGTTTTTAAAACACCTTCGATTTATCGGATACATGCTCCTCTTACAAATTTAACCGTTATTTTTTCAAGTTTTTTAATGTTCTTTCGTATCATTCCAATCATCTCTAAAATCTATATTGACAGTTTGGATAAAATTTGATTGAATTTCACAATTTTATTAACCCGTTGAAACGATTCATAAACGAACGATTTGATTGTACTTTTTATTTTTGACGGTGTATTCTATTCAGGACACATTGGAAGTCGCATCACAGATGTATACGATATCATAAAATGAATTTCATACTTTCAACTTCAATAGTTTTGCCAGTCGTTATACAAATCCTAGATGCAGCGAAAATATCAGTGTGTCAAGCACAAACTGTTTCTTCCAGCGTTGATATCTAGCTCGTTTTCCCGAATCACCCAGAAATGTTTCCTTAATTGCACTGCTAAACGCGCTGACCATTCCGTCAATTAAATTAATTACAGGCCGACGTCCATGAAAGTTTCTCGATTGCGAGAAAATTCACAGAGCGTTTTACTCCCCCGCCTCCCCTTACCCCCATCCCTTCGCCATGCCATGGAGTTCTTCCTTTTCTAGTCATACCATCGACTTCCTTCCTGCACTTTAGGGTTCCTGCGCCTTATGAATGCAGCTTTCGCGTACCCTCGTAGAAAAAGTACTTAAAACTTTTACAGTTCAGCATCCCCTTTCTGAGGCAGTAATTGAAACGCCTAGCGGAATAACCGGTCATGTTAAAAAATTAATTTCGTTTTTCTTTTCTTTTTTGGGTCAACCGGTAAATGTTTGTAATGTCTGGAAACCACGGGGCCCGTCTCGGTTACGTCGTTTTCAACTCGCTTTCAGACATGTAATTTGTAAAAAGGTATGTAGTTAACATTGATATGAGGATGAGAAACAGTATCAGGAACATCCTTTCAGAATAGAATACGTCTTGTGCGTCAGTTGAGACCTGGAGTAACGCGTCAAGTCGGAATACAGGAGTACATATTGCGTATAGTAGGTCCCTGTATTCCATATCTCCGGGATCGGATTGAACGGGTTATAAGTTCTTATTAAGGTGAATTTTTTTAGTAGGTGGTTGCTGTAGTGACTTCTAGATCATCTCGAGTCCCACACTCTCTGAAATAGTTAGAGGTAAGTGCGTAACAATATTTTTCTCGTCTTCACAAAAGAAGAAACATCCTTCACTTCTTTAAATTCATGGATCTACATATGTTTTATGTATATAATGATTGAATATATAATATGAATTGTTAGGCATAACTTTATGATATTTTCTTCGTTTAAATTCAACTTAGTATGTATCTTGTTTCGATGATGAGCTCCTATTTTGAATTTTAGATATTTCCGACGAAATGCTGCATTCATCTCTGATATTGACGGCTTAATTAATCTGGTTCTATAAATAGGTTACACCGGAACACAGTCTTTTCTAACAATGTTAAAAGCTTTCACTACCGACGAATTGGTAAAAAGCAATTAGTCGTGCCGATTGAAATTGAATTCTCAGGATCGGAGATTCATTTCCATTTTTGTTTCCTCGGATCGATAACGCGCAAGTTGGATTATCGGATTTATGATATAAAGCATAAAAATGGTAATACTTCGCGAGAGATGTGACGGGCACCATTTTGGTACTGTGAAACATTAATGAATTGAAATTTGTAGCTATTACTATCACGAATTTAGCTAATCGCACGTATGATTTCTGGTATTAGAGTAACTTTGCATTACGATTCAATACCTTTTATATAATAATACACTAATGATATACGTATAATAACAAAGAATATGTATAAAATACTTTCGTTCGAACTCTTTCTATAACATTGTATGAACACTGTTTTATTACATTCTTCGTGTACGAAATATTTTTGCCACGTGTCTAGAAATTTGTTTCTTGAATTTTATGTTCGTATAGACTCCGGATGTTTTCAGTGAGATCCAAGTTGGGCGAGTCGCCTGGTACAAACATAAATCAATACTAATAAATGGTAAGATGTCATACTATAGTTAAATCAATTGCTACGTATACCTGGTCGTTTATCTCTGTACGTATCATAAACTTGTGCAATACTACGGACAATTTAACATGTACGCAAGTCAATTTTAGATACAATTTTGCGGAAGAGGAGTTCAGCAACATGTACAACGTTGGGAGACAATTATAGGGTTGGTTGACTGAATAACTAATACATAGACTGCGGATTTTATGCATTTATGACCAAAGTGGGTGGGCGTGATTTAGAACAGTAAAAACATTAAGATAATTTAAGAACATCAATATGTTATTTTCAATCTATTAAATATAGAAAGGAATTTTTATATGGTTTTCGTTCATGAAGATCCGCAGTCTACTAGTAAAACTTTTTTTTTTAATTTTAAATCTAATACAAGATTTATTACAACGTTAGGTAATGATATACAAACAGAATATTATATACATATCGAGAGGTATTTTCAATATAAACATATAGGTGAACAAATTAACATTATTTTTTACTAGTAAAACTTACTTCAAAGTTTGACTTGTGCTTTACTTTTAAATCGAGCACGAACTTTCACGACTTCACCATTTGACTCCTCTCGATCTCGCGATCCCAAAAATATTAAGAAAAGAATTGAACCGCGACGTTCGCGGAATTAAAAAAAGGCGCGTTCACCGGGTTCTATCGCAGCGCGCATTTACGTCATAGTTGAATTTCGATGTGAATCGATCAATTCGCGAATCGTGCCGAGGGATAGCGAACGGTATCCATAAATAAGCATACGACACCGGGTCTTTCTTGCGTGCGCATGATACAAGATGCGGGCTTTTACGACAGCTACGTTGAAATACGATGAAGAGGAAGACAAAGAGGTGGAGGATCGTAGGAAGCGGAGGCGGTAACATTTCACCCAGCGATGCGAGACCGGGAGCAACGCGAAAGAACGGTAAGCAACAAATTTTCTCCGTCTTTCTTCGTTTTTCCGCTCTACTTCGTCATCGATAAATATCGCGCACAATGACGCTTTCCTTTTTCGCCCGGGAACAGTAAACAGAGAGACCGAATATCGAACTGTGCAATGAACGTTCCGAGTAACTTAAAGAAAATACGAGCGAATAAAAAGGAATCCCTTATATCGGCTAACAGCAAAATTTTCATTCTGCTTTTCCTCTCCGACGACCGGCCGCAACCACTCGCGCAACCCCAGAACCAGTTTTACGAATTTAGGTTCCCAAAAACTGCACATGTATGGTTTCCCTTCGACTCGTTCGTGCTGAAACGCTTTACTGCCGTATCTCTTTCCGTTCGGTGGGAGTAGTACAGCGGTACCGCGTGCAATGCCTACTTCTGGTGCAATTTCATCCAATTTTATCCGTCGATTTGACTGAATTAGGGCATCGGCCTCCTCAACGCAACCATCTCAGGAGTCGTCGCTTCTTCCTTTGCGTTGCTCATCGGCAACTTCCTCAGGCCCGGTTTCAAACGATTTCCACCACTTAATCACGGAATTACGACTCCGGCAAACTTGGCCATGCGCAAACAATTTTTACTGAAATGAATTGACATCGACTTGTAATTTATTTTGCCAGTCAGGCACGAATACATCTCGCTAGACACGAGCATTTATTCGACGTTGATAATTGAAACTATTACAGAGAAGAAGTAAACGAGAGGAAGGGAATGTAATATTTTTATGACTAGACTGCGAATCTCTGTGTAAAGTAAACAATGTTCGAATTGATTGCAGGACAAAGGAGTAAAATAAAAATTGCATTCTTCTTTTAATTATTCCATTAAGCTGAAGCTAATACATCGATGTCCTTAAATACTTTTAACATGTCCACTGATTTAAATCGTACGTGCTCAGTGTTCTCATAAATTCATAAAATCCGCAGATAGTTATGACCAACACTCATAGTTAGTGAAACGTTGAATGTGTCGTGACGCATCTTGAATCAGTGTAAAAAATAAAATGATTATCTGATACCGCAGAGAGGAGATATCTTGGAATTAAAATTGAAAACGTGCAATCATGCCACCGCGTATTTGCCCGTAGAACTGTATATTTCCCAAGTGGATGTTCAGAATTCGCGCGTTCCAAAATATGACTTCAAGTACAATACGTCTCAGTTTATTTAATCCAAGCTTCCGTTTATGAATATGGTAGATTCGGTATACGTTCTCAAAATATATCTGTTTAACCTTTGCAAGGTAATGTGGAGTCTCAGAGACCCCAGCTTCAGATTCATGAAAAGATTTTTTCTATAATATGAATAAACTTAAATCTGTTTGTTTACTTTTTATCGTGCGTTATTCTTTATCAAAAATTGATTAAAGACGTGGCTAGTTTTGAAATTCATTTGTCGGGGTCTAAGAGACCCCACCTTACTATTTATGTGTTATTAGACTTTACCATGCGAGGGTCAAAACTGTTGAGATGAAAAAGATTAATTTTATGGACACTGTGACTGTGCCACAAAATGGCTTCCATTAGTCTCTGCGTGGAAGATTGTAAGAAGTATTTTAGATATCGCTTATCTACCTTTTGCATAGTATACTCTCGATTGATTACCAGCTACGGAAGCCCTGTACATGTTATGTTGTAAATCGAAGTGAACTCATCGACAGTCAAAAGAAGTTCTATTGAACGGAGTTTTAGAGGACGCGAAGGTGGACAGTATCCTTGAAAACGCAGCGAAGCAGTCGAACTTCTTGGAATTCTTGGCATGAAGTTAAGCAAAAGGACGGATCGACAAGATACCGAGACGAGTTGATAGAGAAATGTAACACCATTTAAGATACTTCTTTACTAGCAGGACTACACCGAGCAATTCGAGAAGTCGAGGAAGCCGTAATCGACGTTGGTAGAAACTATGTACGTACAGGAAGTCTAAACATAATGCTTCACTTAACTAAGTCCTATTAATTATTGGTCAGATAAAAGAGATGTGCTCATTAGAAATATGAAGTAGGATAAATATTTAATTAAATCGTTCAATTGCGTGATATTAGCTTTTTTATCGTATAATTAAATCGTTAACACGAATATGGAGAGATCATTTTATTTACCATAAAAATGTTGCTCGGTTTATGAATTAGTAGAGCGTACCAACTTTATGAGAGTTCTTATTTAAATTACTTTTCAAATGGTTTTATGCAATTCTCTTTATCTATTATTGTCCCGTAAACACCAATAATTTAATTGCTTTTCGTTGAAAGCATGAACTATAATATAAATTACGCGTTTCCGAATTAATTGATGAAAGAAATTAATTTCGAACCTTCCACTTATTAACTCGTCCACTTCAACTACTTTTTACGCGAATCTAGCAAATTCTTCGATACGGTTGATTTTTTCGTGAACTAATTATGCGAGAAGCAATATAATTAGGTAAATTAATAAGATTCTTCGTTACAATTCTTTGCTACCTTGAGTCGGTTAAATCATAATTTGTTCCGGGAAGCGAGGAAGATACAAAGTGCAGTATTGCCTACGTGAAAGACATTAAGAAGGAATTTACTGTTAGTTCGAGCTCTTTAAGCTCTCCAAAGTCAAGTTTCGCGAAGCGCTTTGCAGAAAAGCTGACGCTGCATCCCATTTTCCACGTTCTAGGGGAGCCGACTTTATTTTTGGCGAAACTACACAAAGTCTGTAAATAACAAACAAAAACAAAGTCCTGCGAACAGTAGTATTAATTTCATTACTCTGCAACTTCAACAAGAAGTTTCAAACACGGGATGTTGAGAAAAGAGCTATCAATTCGTCGAAATAATACGGAGAAGGTAACAAATCGTACAATAAAAAAAACAACGATATTTGAGAAACATTGTTTATCGTTAAACGTTCAATGAGAAAGTCAATAAAATGTTCTCTTATTAAAATTACTTACACAAGGAATGTTAAGTTTTTATTCGATTTCAATACACGATCTTTTATTTCATTGTAAAATACAGCATAATTCTTTTTCATTCGCTGCTTTATTTATGAATCTTTTCCAACATAACCTTATAGACGTATTAATCTTTCGTGAGCTTCTAAGGTAACAACTATTCATTTATTTTCGATAATTGAATAACAATTTGGTAGTTTTGGCCCAAATAGAGTATCTAAATATGCAACAGATAGCGTGTATCGGTGTTCGTGCAAATTTTATGAATATTAATTTTAGATTCCGTGATGAGCAATTGATCGAGGCAAATCAAATCGAGGCATTGTATATATAGCGACATCAGAGTACACGGATTCATATGCCCCGGCCTTGATACTTTTTCGTCCATCCGCATCCTCGCGACACATTCATTTGCACGTAACGCTAATTTAATTTGATTTCACGAGTCAGGTATAAAAGCTGCTGGCCGCAGAAGTGACAATTACCCTCGTACTATCTACCGCTACCATATACGTGTCCCGAAACCTGAGGAAGAATCGAACACGCGTGTAATTCACGTGGCGGTATTACACGTCGCTCCATTTCGCCCGTATCGTTCCAATGACAAATTGAAAAAAGTCGGGAGCTCGACCGTCCTATATCACCTTTAATTATCACCAGCTGATAGCCGTGCGTGCAAGGAGGGACAATGGGGGAGTAATGACGAAACAATGAACGATCACCTTTTTCTAATTAAAGTCTAGTGTCGATGTTCACTTTCAGACAGGGCCGCGATTATTACGTTCTCGTCTCCGATAGAACCCAATACGTCGAAGAACGCGAGAAAAGATAGACGAATGTATTTACTGTAAGAATATACTCGGTCTCAGCTTACGTCGGATCAATTTACTAACTCCACCCTTGTGTCAAGAAGATACTCCGACACTCATTTTGCAAATTTGTCTTGAACATACTTTTTATGCTCTTGGGTAATTGCAAATTGATCGATATTAAGCGAACTATGCGGCTTGTACAGACCCACTCAAATTTATAATTACTATTTTACATGTAACTGTCAATATAATTATTCGTGGTTCTAATTCAAATGTTACAATCTCACTATATCGATGAATATTAAATATTATAGAATTGAATTATTATTTTTTGAAGTGCATTTTGATAGTCCACGAAACGATTAAACGCATGCAAATTGTATACAGCGTGCGGCCGAATAACATGTACACGCGGGTGATTCTACATGTGAATATAAATATTGAAGAAAGAAATGAATACCATTTTTTCGTTCGACGTCTCGTTACCGAGAAAATCGAGTTTCGAGAACAAAGCGAGCAGCTTTCATAAAATAATGCTGTTCACGAATGTGCTTCGATATAATTAAAACAAACGATGTCCGGCGACATCGGTTTTTACTGTTGAACAACTTTTATTTCGTAGACCAGACTCGTATTTACATATTTTTCAGAGTCGATGTTGAACAATATCAAAGTCACAGTGTGCAGCGTGAATTGCGTGTGCGAATATGAAAATAAATGTACAGACATTTCGACGAGATTTCCTGTATATTTTCAAAAATTCTTCGCACACATTTCGGCACATCAGTGACTTCAATTCTTGACAGTCGTACGTCCCTTACTCTTACTAAATTTGTTGATGAACGTGATCTAGCGCATGCTCGGTGAACTTCTGAATTCGGATGACAGTGAAGTGAGTTTCCGGGAGCGTAAAAGTCGGGGAAATTTCGTTAGACTATACATACAGGGTGGGGCAATAACTATTAGCACCTCAGATATCTTCGAAACTGTAAGTCTCGCAGAAATATTTGCTGAAATAAAATTGCACAGTACGGAGGGGTCCATCCGGTGGCGATAATAGTTTTTTTTTAGGTACTTCGGATTTTTGAAGGTCACTTCCATTTTTTCAAATGGATCGGTATGTTTTCTGTATCATGACACATTGATTAATTAAAACGACATAAAATACAAATCTAGTAAAATTATAACATAAAATAACTAAACAACGAAAATAAATGGTTTCAATGGGACCTTCGTTTACATCTCATGCACCCTAAATTTTTGTTTTCGCTGACATAGACCCCTTGCAGTTCGGAATCCACCCCTTTGGGAATCATTGCTCTACCGTTTACAATACGTATGTTTCATTTACTATCAAAATCGTAAGTACTATCGCCTTTCTCTGCTTTCTATGACCTTGAATGACCTTATGTAATAGGTCGTTGAACTCGTTTTAAGATCCTCTATCATGATACGGACGCAAAAAAATACCGATCCATTAAAAAAAATGGAGGTGACCTTCAAAAGTCCGAACCTGCAGAAAAACTATTATCGCCATCGAATGGCCCTCTTCGTACTGTGCAATTTTATTTGAGCAAATATTTCTGAGACTTATAGTTTCGAAGATATCTGAGGTGCTAATAGTTATTGCCCTACTCTGTGTGTATATGTGTGTGTCTGTGTATATACAGGGTGTTCGACTACAGGTGGGAGAAAATTTAAGGGTTGGTTCTTAACGATGATATAAGACGAAAATGAAGAATAAAAAAATTGCGATTTCGGCTTCGTTATTTAGCTATTAACAACGCGACAGTCACTTATCGAGTGACAGATGCATGCATAACTTGGTTCTCATTTGGGGCCCCAGCGAGGTGAAAATGTTTAACAAATTGTTGGACAACATTGAACTCTTTGACGTACACGACGTACACTTTTGTTAGACGCGTTGTTGATTTTTAATTGTTAATAGCTAAATAACGAAGCCGAAATCGCAATTTTTTATTGTTCATTATCGTTTTATATCATCGTTAAGAACGACCCCTTAAATTTTGTCCCACCTGTAGTTAAACACCCTGTATATACGTGTCTCAAAATTCCTTCAACATACGGAAATGGAAGGTTGCTGAGATCATTCGAAGCGATATTTCATTTTGTAAAAAAGTTGTCCGCGGCTTTGTTAAGGAGTTATTAACGAAAAACACGGACCAATCAGAGCGCGGCTACAGCGAACGGAGCCCAATTCGGCGACAGGTCCCGCTTAGCGTGGTATCGCGGATGGTCGAGCCAGAATCAATCCGCTGTAGCCGCGCTCTGATTGGTTCGCGTTTTTCGTTAATAACTCATAAAGTGAAAACAGCACTTCAAATGGTCTCAGGAACCTCCCATTTCCGGATATTGAAGGACTTTCGAGACACCCTGTATATCAGTCGGAAATTCAAACGAGTCGATTACTGACGAAACGTCACCCGCGCGTGTGTTGTCTGTGCGTGTAGACGTGTGCATGTGTGCGCGGAAATTCACGCGACAGCGCATGGCAGGAGCGAGGGTTGCGGGGGTGGACAACTATTTTGCTCACCGGTGTACAATGCGCACGGGGGTGTAAGAGGAATGGACGTAGAGATGCGGACGAGCGGAAGAAAGAGGAGAAAATAAACGAAGGACACGAATGTTGTCAGACTGATAAGGAAGATCGATGCGGCACGCGTAGGTGAAGCGAGCTTCGCTTTTTTTGGGATGGAGAGAACGTCCGTTATAAAGGAATGCGAGAGGGAGAGAGAAAGAAAAAGGAGGGACGGGAATTGGAGTAGAACAAGACATGGATATAAAGACGGGCAGCATCCGGTCGCATTCGCCTCCGGGGGTGAGTTTTAATTTCGACTCCGGGCCGGCGATCGACTCTGCTTTACCAACCAGCTTGATAAACGATGATGCATTGAAGCGCAGAAATTCCGAACTTCGTGAACTCGCATTAACAATGCCTTAATGGAATGAAGAAGCTCCGACCGACCGGACCTGCAGGAAAGTCTGCGTTCACATACCTACTTCCGCGCACTACTTAGCCCCGGATATTTGATCTTTATCTATGTACATTTAAAAAATTAAAAAACGGGGGGATTACGAAAGTTTATGCGATTTCACGTTATTACTAAAAGCATATTGATGAAAATTCTTCAGTGTTTCGTACCGATAACTTCTATGTCGCAAATAATACACAAATTTTAGTACGACTTGCTGTGACTTCGTACTCTTTCGTTTTTATGTGACCATAATTCATGAGTAGATGGCAGATCTTTATGGAAAATAAACATTTTCTACTTGAATTGCAACAAACTTTTGACTGTCTTAAATCACGCCTACTCATTGTTGTCATGAAAACAGCAAATCATGTCTATTCATGGTAGCCTTTGAACAAACCGGAATTTATGAAAATTTAATATATGGTATTAATAATTCTTATACGTTACGAATAATATAAGTAATTAATTTTGTTATGGGTTTGTCTCTATATTCTACAGAGCTGTTATGAGCTGTAAAGGTAGAGAAATCCCTAATGTAATCATGATTCAGAAGGATCGTTGAACAAGAAATAACGTGCAGAAATTGTATGTATTTATTCGTGATATTTCAAATGTGTTTCAATAGATTTTGCCACTATAGAAGTTAAAATTGAAGCACCGGTCCAAGCAGTTAGTAAATGTTAAAATATTTCGCCTCTTTCATTAAAGTTATAACTGTTTCAATATCGACACGAGTGTACCCTTTATGTATTATACATTTTTGCAATTTAAACTTTCCATAATATCACATTTTCATAATATGAATGAAATCGGTATTACAATTCACTGAAACTTTGGATTTATTCTGTTTTGCAATTTGAAATATATCATCAATGCGTAAAATGCACGGTCCGATAATAATTCTTTTATATCCTGTTACAGAACCGTAAAATTTATCGTGATTTTCCACAAACAATATATTTGAGCTATTCAAATTATAAATACAAAAGTCCAATCGACGTAATGTAATTATCTTATTTCTACGTAAATTGGGCGGCATTTTTTGAATTTATGGTTTTTTTATGTATGAAATAAACTTGTTTAGCATTATCACCAGCATATCGGATCATTTATGAAATCATTTAACATTCTTTCTGAGCATATTACTTTAGGTGGTTCGCGAGATAATCTAAATCTTTTTATCCCCGGTATTAACGTGTTCAGATACATTATTAAGATATCGGAATTTCTTATCAGAGATTTAAGACTCTCCTGCTTCACTACTGCACAGTTCCACTGACAGAGCTTCCGTATTTAAGCCGTGTTCTTCGGAAGAAATATCTTCTACGTCTCGCAAGCATTAGAGCCGACTTCGCAAAAAGTCGAACGACACGCTGGTAATGTTCCGTTCTGTGTTTAACAACCGAAACTGACCAACTAAACTTTTAATTATTTAGACAGCAGACATTATTTGACGGCTCATTAACCTTTCTGCTGTTGAACTGAATTTTGCTTAAAGGCAAATGTCACGCGAATATACTTGCACACTCATAGCATTTGTAACATATCTTCCTTTTGACATGTCACTCACAATCAGTAAGAAGAAAAAGATCAATATTGCTCGAGGTAGTGAAAAAGCTTCAGTGGACTTCTGGTATTATTTTACTGGAAAAATTGTATTCATCATAATCGTCATTGTTTTAAATATCTACCATTTTCACCGTTCCAACTGCGCCTGATTTTCATTTAAAAATTAAAGACACATGATTTTGAAACATTCAAAAGAGTGACACCATTGCCATTTAATAATCTCTAAAAGTAAAGTTTACTTTCACTCTTCATTTGAAACGAAATGGCCGAATCAACTCCGCAAATTTTCGCTCCGATTAAAAACTAGCCACGTTATTTTATTAATACGTTATGTGACTCAGCAGCATAAAAAATGCATTTCATAAAATATTTAAACAAAAATTGGAAGGTTAAGAACGCTGAATATTCTTTCACTTCTTGCAATTTTCGCAAAAATTTAATTTATTTTTATTTATTTCCGAGCTACAGAAGACTATTCTACTGCAAATACGAATTTACATGATTCCACTTTCTTAAAATTCACCTACTACAAAAATTGGAAATTGCATAAACATCCGCAGTGTAATAATAGTCTCAAAGGAAATTATTACAGTACTTTACTAATGGTGAGTTGTTAGTTCACGATAAAAATTGTAATTAACGCTAAACTACTGCGTTAAAAAATCCTTAGCATGGAGTCAGAAATTACGAAATAATCGCCAGTGGATAACACGTTAGCAGCGGTTGCCTCCCTCACTGATTCCCCCAAAGTGCATCACCAACCACAAGCCACCACCGTCAATAGACTACAAAGGTGAAACATCCGAAGTCTTTGAACAGCCTCCACTTCTAGCAGCGTATTTCCATAATATCTACCGCATCCGAGGACATTAAAAATACTTCTTTATACGACCCCCTAATTTGACTTTCATCCCGCTGGCGAACAACGGGAAACTTTCCGTAGGGGGTAGCTTCTGTCCGAAAACAACGCCCCCTGCCAAAGTTCGCATACGAGGAGGGGGTGTTCGTGTGTGTTTTTGTGTGTGTGTGTGTGGTATCCAGGAGGCGAGCGTCGTAAAGAATTTTATTACAGCTTGCAGATTGTTAGCGCGTTTATGGCCGCCCTTACCAGCCGTTCGCAACGCTTCGATCCGTGCCGGTATTAAAATATATAAAGGCAGTGTTCGGGGCGGGAATCGGGTTTCGGTGTTTACGCGAGTGCACCAACCCTCTTTTGGCCGGTTGTCGAAACGCCGAGCATTTTGTCGCGCGCCGAATGACGTTCGGGCTTCAGAGCCATAAATTGTAAGCGAGGCGGGAGGCAGCCCCGAGTTTCTTACTCGCCATTCCTGAATATCACTTTAACAGAATCAGATTTGCGCTGCAATCTCATCCCCCTGGCGCCGCGCGTCATAAGAGACGCGACCGGAGGTGAAAGGGGTGCGCCGGCCGAGGGGCTGAGAGTGGAGAAGCTTCGCAAAGACGGCGACGACGCAGCTATATACAGGGTGTCCGCGCTTAAGTGATACACTCAATTATCTCGTAAAGTATCGAACACCCGGAAAAAATGTTTGCCGGCCAGTTACACCGCTCACGGTACAGTACTTGCTCTCCTATACGCGGAAAAGCTTCATTCTGATTGAAGTCTCTGGAAGCAATCATCTGGACACCATACTGACTCCAACGATTGTTTCAGTAGCTAGTAAACCAAGCTAGACTAATGATCTGGTAACACCAAATCCACTGAGCACTATGGCTTACTGATCAGATGCTATACTAAATTTTGTAAAATAGAAATTCAGAATTCCAACAGGAAATGTTGAATATTCTTCCTTCTTGGATCTTGTATGTAGCGAATATTTGAAGGCATTTTCAATCTCAGCAGATTTACACTTATTTAGATATGACGAACACGTGTACGTTAATTGTACAAAATACTACTGGTAAGTGTGGAATAAAAACTGTAATAATTTTTTTAAAGAACTTTTGTCAGCACATTTAGGACATTTTTCACGGTAAACGTTTTTTCATCCTTCATACTTTGGAGATAATTGACTGTATCGCCGAATGGTGGACACCCAGTATATCCGGGAGGAAAGAAACAGCGCGAAGAACCGAGCGGTAGGGAGCGCGATGATAATTTAAGTATCCCGGTAATGCATTCGCGTTAAACGTAAAATATGACACACGCGAGTACGCTCGAAACGCGAACGGGGGTAAGGAAGAGGGATGGAGAAACTAAAAGGCTGCGAACGAAAGACGAAAAGAGGGATGGACTGAGCGGCGCGGCGGAAAGAGATCGGGACGAATGGGGCAGTTGAGTGGAAGCAAAACACGATTGTTAGCTCGAAAATAACAATGTTTGGACGCACGGTTACGTAGCAGCCGGGGTCCACTTGCCGAAATCCAACTTTATTCGAAGCTTACACTTTGTTAATATTACGAGTGCTAACAACTAGCGCGGGAGTAGGTAAGAGTGATGCTGCACGAACGAACGTTTACTTGTTTCTGTCCGATGCTGTTACGTTTTCCGCTAACGAGGAAGGTTTGGTAACCCGGAAATTCAGAAAATTATGAAGCATCGCGCGCAAGTAGAGTAACCCATCAGTAACACGAATTTACTTTTTCCTCCAGAGTATGGTTTCAGGCGATGAAATCGCCCTGTGCAAACAACGCAAAATTTCTCGCGAAATATCTCAAGGACGATGAGAGATGCTCAAACAAATGTTTTGTTTTACAGAAATTTTGATTAAACTCGCATCTTCCCTTTCTTTGGCGTTGGATATTTAGCTTCATAAGTTTCTTCCTATAAGAAGCTGTTTCCAAACCAAGAATATTTTGTACTGATCAGGTAGTTTGAATCCCAATCATGTAGATTCATTTGTAACATTTTTATACTATAAAAATCTTGTGTTTTCCGCTGTGTGATCAGAAAATCTGAAAGTTGTACCTGGCAATCAGAAGTCTGTATCTTGAGAAATTGATGTTTTTCAACATTCTTGGAGCAAAAGCAGCTGGATTATCATGTTCTAGTGGCATCGTTCTATATTTGTTCTTCAATTAATTTTAAGTAGTCGGTACGTCTCATATGACCGTCAGTGAACTTGATCATGACTCAGAACACTCGCAGCTGTCTCGGGTCCACGCAGCTTCATGAGAAGACAACTGTCATTGCAACTGCAAACGTTTTCTAAACGGGAGTTTGGAGTATGTAATTCTGTCAATAAATTATATTGATAAAAGAAACGAAGTACCAAAACATTACAGACGTGTACAGAATTCATTACTCAAGAATAAAGATTGAAAAATGCTGGATCTTCAATACTGGAATTAATATCATACTGTTGAGACCGAAAAATGTGCCAGTGACAATCGTCAGTTTCCACGAAAGAAATATTTTAAACAAGAGATGATATAAAAAATATTTACAGCTGTTTTCGCAGAAACTGACGATTGTAATTAAGGTTCTTCTTCCATCTAACTGTATAATCATAAATGTGTTTTTGAGTATCGGATAAATTATTCGAGCACACACTGTTCTAGAAATCGTGTAGAGTTTAAAGAGTTCTTTTTCCAAGGTACCTGAAATCGTGTCGCGTTTAGTGCACGGTAATGCCGGTGTTAAGATTGTATCGCTCACTAAATTTGTCTAATTGCGTTGCGTACGAAAGCTAACACTGATCCTCCGGAAACGTTTCCAGTTACGACTCAAAGACTTCTGCCTGATACATTTTAACCGTCCGCTGACAAAACTGATAGCGTGAATTACCTTTGTTTCGCGTATACGTTCCAGGGAGCATCGGTTCGGTTGAATATTCATTCCACTGATTTAACCGGCGAGCTTTACACTTTTATACAATTTGATCCGGCTGAACGAAGAAACCGACGGTTACAGTTCGAAGCAGGTTTTAAGTAATACGATTATTGGCAATGAATATAAATGAGAAACCTGCACTAATTTAGTTTGTATAATTCATGTTAAATTATCTATTGAAATATTCATTCGACAGGTGCCGTTTCCTTATTGTAACTATGGCTATCGTTCGTTTCATGATACATCAACAATGTCCTTTTCATCTGTGAAACATTCTTTCTCTGTGTGTAACTATCGTTTAAAATAATATTTATTTAAATATTTTAATAATACTTGAACTACGTGATTTTTGAATTGCTATGGAATTCTTGAAAAATTAAGCAACACAATATCGTTGTTATTCATGTTCGGCCACGGTAAGCTATAACGAAAAGCTATCAGTATTGTGCACAGCGGTATTCACATAACAGTCGGTGAGGCTGGTTCAGGCCTTTTGTCACACTCATTGTATAGCGTGCAATACCAAAGAACATTGAAACGGTCGTTTGATCGGTTGCTATGCGGTATGTAACAATATGTCCCGTGTTGTACCATTCTGATAAAACATTAAAAATTTTATAGCGAGAAAAATTTACTGGGTATTATATGCATGTATTCCTTGCAATTTCTATTTTTAATTGTATGCAATAAAATCCGGTTCATTTTTAATGAAACATAATTTTCAATCTGTCTTCTTATCGTTGCACAAATATATTTCTTAAAATTGCTCATTACAACGTTTTTCCAAAACGATTGAGTTCTATGAACATGTTTATGAAACGAAGTTAAACAATCGCCAGTGTAACAACACAAAGGCGATCAAATGCAGTGTATTTAACATGAACTGACAGAAATGCTTTCGCAGTCACTCAACACTATGAATTATACTGTACGTCCAACACTATGACTTCGCACTGTACGTTCCATTTGAATAACAATGAAATATTAAGCCATAGAAATCCAATTCCATTATCTTTATCGCTAATAATCAATTTCATCTCGCAATAGATTGATTTTATTATATATTTATTTGCACGTGTTTTACATGCGCTGACTTTTAATCACGGTATTACTCTTCCCACAAGGAACGCTAATGACAATTGTTTTAATCCTCGGAATTTACTAATTAGAATCTAGACAAATTGAAATAATTAAATATACATATCCATCACGAAGATACGTATTCGAAAACAGTCGATTTAAAGGATTAATTGCATAGCAGGTATTATAGTAATGAATAATTTTATGAGACATTTATCAAACAGTCTAAGAAGTTATCGGCGCTGCTGAAACGAATAGCAGTCGTATTTCGGATCATAAAAGTGAAGTTAGCCAACTGTTTCGCGTACCATTTCCGCTAGAAAATGGCGTTAGGTTTCGAGGTGGCTGATATTCGCAGCACCGCTATTGATACTACACATATACAAACCGAGTGAGCTCACCCGGTTTGTATGCCGGTGAGGGTGGGACGATGTCGACCATAAATTCTCTAAATGATTCAAACTAATCAATCGATCCATATTGGTCGGGTAATTTTCTTCGGCAAATATACGACCAGTTTGTGTGACTAAAACGCAGGAATGTGCGTCATAGACGATCGAAATTTTAAATTACTACCGGGTTAAATATGTACTCTAAACGGTTCCGTTATGTTATAATTTAGTCGACGAGAAAATATAATTACATGCCTGAACCCGGTTTAAATTGACAGGTTTCGATCGCTAAAATCTAAAATTCCTCCTACTTTTGGCCAGAATAACGAACCCGTGGCTCGCTAACTATTGATTCCAGACAAGCACTGTGACGTCACAGACAGGTTATTCGCTTGTATTTTAAAGCTTAATAAATTGCCGTTGGATACACGCTTACGAATCCATGCATTGTTACTTATATATAGTAATGTAGTTGCTAATCTGACAAAGGTTGTTAATAAGTAGGTGAAAGTTGTTGCTATGCAGAAAGCGACCTCCATTGATTTTTGTGCAAAGGATATACTGTTGCAAATAATTAGAAAGAATATACTGGCGCTATCTTTATGGTGGTGTAACAGTTTCAAAATTGAATTTGTTATCTTAAATATCTTCCTTCCATTTATTAACGAAGCGGAGAATTACAATCGACCAATTATGAAATCGTCGCATATACTCAATTAGGAGTAATTAATTAACACGTTCATTGTGTAAGGGTTTCTTATCAGAGAGACTAATTGGTAGTAATGGCTACTATTTATAACCACAAGGGAGAAATTATAAGACCACAGGAGATAGTTTTCACTGTCTTTGTTAATCCTTCTTATCGTGTCGTCGATCGGCGACAGTAACATTAGAAGCTATTTTAAACGCCGCTTACGTGCGACACAGAGACACTAAATACACTAACCCCTTGGCCTATAAAATCTCATCAGTCTTATAAAGATTCCGACCTTGATTCACTAAATATGGATATTACTGAATTCTTTTAAACCGAAATAAAATTAAAAGAAAAATTTAATTTGATCGGTCAGATAGCAACATTCAAAATGACAGGTTCTAATATTCTTAATTTGCGATTATTACGATTGTAAAGATGCTTTCCTGAGGAATAATTTATCAAATTTATTTTTTTTATATATATTATTGGAAAAATGACAAAAAATTTGGATACACATATTCTTGTTACGTTTCTAAAATAAAGCGAAACAGTTATTTCTAGAGTTCCGTGAACCTAGTGTTGACAATGTGAACAATGTTTTAAATAATGGTACAGCAATATTTAGTGGTGATTAGTCTGAGTTGCTCCTCGAGTGTTAAACATTGGACATACGACATGCAACAGCCTGATGAGTTTAGTTTACACGATAAGTCGGTTCCGCACAGTTCCCAGTTACATCGCGCATAAAAGTACAATATTTCGCAAAATACAGACACTTCGAATCGCAGATTTACGCATTACGAGCATGTTCAGCGTACCCGCGATGTACCATATATTGCAACTTGAAAAAGTTGAAAGTTTGCGAGCAAGTTTATCGGAGGAAGCTCCGTGGGGAAGTCGTTTATTTGTTTGCATATGCCTGCTTGCGGATTTTCAGGGAGGAGACTTGGCCCCGACGAGCATTTCGCACGGAAGAGAGCTGCATCGAGGGAAACGGAGGAGGTCGGGGAGGGTGGAGGGGGTTTACGATGTAACGGAGGGAATGAAAAGCGTACGGAAATCCCATGATGCGACATATAACACCGGGGTAAACTCGCGGACGTGTCAGAGTCGTGGCGTTAAAGCACGTTCACCATGAAACGATTCTCGGTGCGTGCATATAACGCCTAGCCTCATTTATGCAGCTGCATTTCTCTCATACGCGGCATTCGATAAAAACTCGCACTCCAGAATTCGTATACACGGAACACGGGCCTGTGTAAAAATACTCGATAAACAATTCCCCCTTGGCGGGAGAACAAGGAGCAACATTTAATTCAGTCGAATTCTATGCTGGGCCTTGTAGCGGAGTGTTCGTTGAAGTTCATAGTTTTCCAGAATTGTAATTGTCATTTAATTTCATACGGACGCGGATTAATTAAAAGTTCAGACACCTTTGTGGACTTTGGAGAGAGCAGAGTTCAAGGAATACCCAGAATCTTTTGTTATTCGTTATTACTGCTAAAGTAACACGTTTTCTACAGAACTTTGTGCAATTAAAGTTGATAATCTTAGAAAAACTGTAAGGTTTAACGAGGTGGAATCGAATCTCAGTCTTTTCATTATTCACCTGAGCACTTACAGTCATCTGTGAAATATATGTACATTTGAGGATCTCTAAAATAAAAAATTTTCGTTTTGCACAAAAATCCGCAATTTATTAATCCCGATAGAGATGGCGGTGCATTCCGTAATTACGGTGATTATTCAGTGCATCATTTTAACTATATCATTTGGTCCTATATATTAACCGAAATGTTTTGACAAATAATTAACGACGGAGTAATATTTCCTGGGTTTAATTCAAGCTATTATTTTTAGAGGTAATTCAATTGATTTACTAGCTTCGTTAAACCCATTAGACTGTCCCAAAAGTTCATTTCTTATTCGACTGATTTTAAAATGAACAGTTATTTTATTAGACCAGTAAAGTGAAGCTTTAAACGAACGGAAACTTCAGAAATAATTAAATGCCGAAACGAATAATCCTTTTAATCGTGCCTATTTATGTTCGCGTTGCCTAACAAAATCAATATATATATAATTCTCATGACAAATATTTAATACTTTCCGAATAAGTTTAGAGGTGTTTATGTAAGCATGAAAGCCGTTCTTCGGCAATGCAAGAGTTTGCGAAGCATATAAAGTAGAAGTAATGATGCAAAAGAAACCAAGTCATAACAGCAAAGGAAACTGCCGCACAAATCGTTTTACTTGGAGAAACATTACGAAGACAAGACCCCCAGTGATGCGTCCATAATGCACCAGCAACGTAAAAGAGAAGAATCCACCGCCGAGGTACAGGCATATTGTAAAACAAACGATGCGATTAAAAGTGTCCCAACCGATCGTGTAGAACGTAACCGCTTGATACATTGAACGTCGTGACCGGTGCATGAAGCGAATAAGCGCATAAATTTTAATAGAGAAAATGTGCGAACGCTGCACACTAATCTCTCCTCGTTGCTTCCATGCATGAAAGTATGTATCGTACCTACAACTCGTTCGATCCTTTCTTTTCTTGTTTAAATACAAATGCGTAATCCGTACTACAAAAAAATTACTTCCGACTATAAATACCGAACTTACACGTTCCCCGATCCAATAAAATCCCGCGTATTGTTTGAACGGTTTTTGTACGACACCGAGGACGCGATTTGACTTCAACCGGGAGAAAAATATTATCAATATTAACTTTAATTATTCCGAATGGGATTGTTCACGGCTCGTAATATTTTAGTTTTATTTGTTTCAACACAACGCCACCGAAATTAATTGAAACATTTTTTACGATATTTATGTATCGGTGAACTACGATTATACCATTTTATAGGGTATTGATTATTGAAATAGTATAGTTTTTTACAGTATACATTTCTATTAATCCTTGTACTCTTCGTTAACTCTCATTTTGGTTTCTTTATGGATTTTTTCTGATGATTTTATATATTTGTCTAAAACAAGAGATTGTGGATAAAGATACAATTGATGAAATTCATTGATTAAACACGTTCCCTTTGTATTTTCTGAGAACCAATATTTTATATTAATAGCGTAAAGAATTTAATTTCAGTATTGTTATTTGTTTGTCGTTACCATAGTTATTCAGAATGCGGATTGCTATAATTTGCAGTTCGTGTCCAACGAAAAATGCTCATTCCTAAAAATGTTTTATCTCTCCTCCGCGCTAATATTTTATAGTAGTATTGTAAAGCGAAAAGGTGAAAGAGTAGAAATGAATTTTATTTCACCATTGTGTACCATGAAACTGCCAAGTATCAGAAGAACAAGAGGTCGCCGAGCATCCAAACAATTTAATTCCATTTCACGATTTCACAGCCATTACCAACTATTTGGAGAACGCGGGTTGATGCAAATGCGTGACACAGAGCCTGAATGCATTTAAGTCGGATATGCGTAGAGAGTAGTGGGCGGACACCGAATTCAACTAGGCCGCCAGTTGAATTGTACAAACGGTATCGATGATATTTCTGTAAGCGCGCGATACACACAGTACCTGCAAGAATCGTACAGCATGTTCGACCATATGTACTTTACAACCGTCCGCCATTGTAATAGCAGAGACAGAGTCGGTTGCACTATTAAACTGGCCGTGCACGCGCACAATCTACGTAATAACCTCTCTTTAGGCGATCGATAACTCAGAAGAGCGGCCGTTAGGCGTTGTTCCGTTAACGTTGATCGGATGCGCGGTCGGTTAAAGGATTCTCAATACTCGCGGTCCAATTTCCAACCCCCAGAAATCCTTTGTGAACCGTATCACAGAAAGGGTCCCGACTCGAATTCGAACGTCACAGGGATCTCAACAACTGACCCTGTTTCGAGTCGGATCGTTTTCATTAGGAATTAATCTGCGCCAATGGATATTCACAATACTGAAAATGGCTCTCGTGTAGGGAGCAAGGGCGAAGTGGTTCCCAAAGAAAAGCGACTTTCGACCGTATTGGCGTTCCCATCGATAGAAGCAGTGCAATATATTTGGCCAGTTTCTTTAACACTGGGGGAATTGCGAATATATTTTATTCACGATTATTGTAAAAATGCGTTCACGAGGATTCTTGTTATTTTTACTTTTTTTATTTTCTTGTTATTTGTAAATCCAGTGTTAGTCGAAATTTGCAGCAGAGAATGAGTATGGATCTGCCAAATTTAATACTTATTTGATGTATTTATTAATGCTTCAAACCTGATATAGCCAAGTTCAATAGGTACAAGTACCATCTAGCTTCTTCTCTGGCTCGCATTGGCTTTATTCACGATCCTAAGTGTAGTTGCATGGAGGAGGACGAATCACTGAACCAAATTTTGTGGCAATGCAACTTGTATAATGAGGAAAGGCTCAAATTAATTAATAAACTCCGATTAATTAACTTCCAGCTTCCAATGGATGTCTCCATATTAATAGCTAAACCTAATATCAAGGCCTGTCGTTATATACTTTCATTTTTAAGAGTTGCGGACTTAAAGTATAAGTGTCTGTTATATTATTTATGTTTCTTCTGTGTTCTGTTCTGTTTTGTGATTTTTGTATTTTGTATTGTATGTATTGTTTTCTATATACATACTGTATTCTATGTATTGCATTACAATTAAGTTGAAATAAATCTCATATGAGATTTTATAATAAAAAGAAATAGGTACAGGAAATAGAAACACATGATTTTAGACGTTTGATCTTGCTTTATACATGTAGAAAGTGGGCGTGTGATAATTTACAGATGTAAGATACTAGCGACGCTTTTGCCTTTGCTATTATTTATCTTCGACACACGTGTGCCCAACTTTGGCATTGTAATTAACATATTTATCCTATTATGGATTTGAGATACGTACAATCGCAGAAAATAGGTTCAGTGTCGTCACCGTCTTCCTTTCAAGCGTCGTTGTTCCTTCCATGATGAAGGACAGTTCTCCTTTGTTTCTTTTCGTTTTGCTTCAGGTATAATTATTTGTTCGATCCCGCGTACAGAGATCTGCGGATATCTTCCTCGGTCTCGTAATAAATCATGCCCCTATCCCATTTTTTGTCGTCCTTCGAAACGTAGAAGAATGCTAATTCTCGAGTGACCATAAACAAGGCACTCGAGGGTTTTAGCTGATGGCAATGGGAAAGTGGCTAGACAGTCGATCTGGGAAATCCTCGTTCCGCGTACCATCCTCGAGGTACTTAAGGATCCCAGATTCGGATACAGTGGGCCTTATTGTCCTCGCAAGCGTCGACCAGGCACGGGATCGTAAATCTTGTGCCACACGTGCGCGCGCCCCTTGGCCTGCGTCAACGGACTCAGGTCAAGGGGTAATAAATTCGTCACGGGCCTCTTCGGGCCAAAAAATTACTCGGGCTGTCCCGGGGTCCTGTTAATCGTCACGATTTCCCTGGTTTAACTTGAGGGTGGAGACTTCCTCCTCCACCGGCGAGGGCTGTACCGAAGGATCCTTCTCCCTCAAGTTAAACAGCGAATAAGGAAGACTTTTCCCCCATAACAGACCCAAGTTCGGATTTTTCGCGTCACCGCCGAGGTGACCAACAAGCGGACCTCGGGACAGAAAAGCAGATTCGAAAAAGACTTCCTCACGAGAAGATCTCAAACAGATACGTCACGCGCCGATAGCCAGATTACTTAATTTGTCACTTGGACAACTACACATTGTCACCGCGTCTAATAGTTATACCGCGCCAGTCCGTTGGTTCTTGAATTAGTTATATAAGGTTAATTCTGCATATAACCAGACATTGTACAAAGGAAATAAAGTATTGTACATAACAAAACATATGGTCCTTCGAGCCGGATCCAGGGACTCTATCAAGTGCGGTTATAACAAATTATTCGAAAGACTTAACGTTACGTGATCCTGATTGTGACAAGTGACATCGTGACAAGTGGCATCAACTCGCTTCTACGGGGAAGCTTCACCAGTTACACCTTGGGACCAGGCGTCTTGGCAGCATACGGACCAGAGACGAACCCATCAACCAAAGGCTTGGTGTTAGCAATCAATCCCGGAAATCTCGACACAAACAACGAGGAAGCCGATCATCCAGCCTGCTGAGAATCCAGCCGTCTTCTGCAACCATTCGGCCGTTGACGACTCTGCGATACGAAGTTCAGCCAAAGGTAGGCTCGTTTTTGAATCGCACGCCAATTACATCCTCTAGTCATTCCTTTTCTCTTCCCGGTCTCGATTTCGATTTGAATTATGGCATCGGCAAACTCGGACAAAGATCACGGCGACAAACAATTAATACGCTCGATTATTCAGAAGGGTAATTACTTCAAGGCTCAGATAACATCCTTAGCTAATTACTTGAAAACATTTCAAAATGTCACTCGGGAACAGATAAAATTAAACGAAAAAATCGATCGTTTACGGAAATTATTCGATAAATTTAACCAGTGTCAGGACGAACTTGCTCTTTTGACGGACGATTCCGATAAATTAGAAGAGCAACGCGAACAGATGACCGATCAGTACGACGACGTTCTTGCGGCAGCTTTAGAAATACAAGCAGCATTCAAAATTTCTCCGGTTATACATTCACATAACGATAGTTCACCCGAAATTCAAACATGTTCGAAGGCTGCACCAATGACTGTAAAACTACCCAAAATAGATTTACCGAAATTCGATGGCCGAATGGAAAAATGGGTCACCTTCAAAGACGCATTTTTGACGATGATTCATGCGCATCCAGGGCTGAGCAATGTTCAGAAATTAAATTACCTGAGGCTCTCACTATCGGGAAGAGCGGAGACCGCGATCGGCGCCTTTACGATTTCGGATGAAAATTACGAAATAGCGTGGAATCATCTCGTCGAAATTTACGACAATAAACGAGCCCTAGTTTTGCGACACGCGGCTTTATTGAGAGAAACTCCAAGTATGCCAAACGATTCGTCAGAGGCAATCCGTGACTTGGTCAATTATATGCAATTACATATTCGGTCTTTGCAAGCTTTAGGACGTTCTTGGGAGGATATCGCCAATGACCTCCTCACTAGCATATTAGTGTCACGCATGGGAAAGGACACGCGTAAAACGTGGGAGCATACCCTTTCAGACACGGAAATGCCAAAAATAATGGACATTTTCAAATTTTTACATATTGCGTCACATCAATCGAGAGATGACGAAACGGTGTCACAATGTCAGAAAGGTAATGCTTCCAACAGAATCGTAACAAGGCTTCAGACGACTAATCGCGTTTATCAGCATCAAGGTCCTCGATCTAGATATTCTCCGCCCTCTTCGCCAAGGTTCACACGACGACAGACTTTCGCGACCGTGACTAAACAACCGTCTTGTGCAATCTGTCAAAACGGAACTCACAAAACCTTTCAGTGTAAAGTCTTTGACAAAATGAACGTAGAGAAGCGTATCGAAGCCATCAAAAAGGCGAAGCACTGCCTGAACTGTTTGGCTCCGGGACACACGGCTGAACAGTGTAATGCAGGCAGTTGTAGAGTGTGTAATTTGCCACACAACACCAGATTGCACAGAGACTCGAAACCGCATTACGAAAAGGCGGAAAAACGAGCGGAAAGTCCGAAACCCGGGAGCAGTTCTTGACTTGCTGAACACTTCGATGTTTCACACAAGTTCCATCAATTCACTTCACTAATAACAGACGGTTCCACACACGATCTTATGACGACAGCAATTGTGCACGCCTTCGATTCTAACAATCGACCACTCGAGTGTCGTGCGCTACTCGATACGTGTTCAAATGCAAACTTTGTCACAGAAGCATTCGCCAAAAAATTAAATTTGAACACTCAGGAACAACGTGTAAACATCGAGGTGTTAAACGAGCTAAACACGGTTACGAACAAAACACTGCAAGTAAAAATAAAGTCACGCATTAATGGGTTCGGCCGCAACCTCAATTTTTTCATTATTCCACGCATATCTAATCAGTTACCCGATCGTCAAATCAACAAGTCCAAATTACACATTCCGACAAATATACAGCTTGCTGATCCTCATTTTCACAGACCATCACATGTGGATATGTTGATCGGTACCGGGACCACTCTGGCGTGTCTTAGCATAGGTCAGATCGAGATTGGTTACAAACACCAGTCCGATTTGATCCTGCAGAAGACACAATTCGGTTGGATCATCGGGGGGAGTGCTCCGGTGTTATCCACTCGCGACTCGCATAAAACTTTGTTTACGAACGTGGAATTCGATATGAAAAAATTTTGGGAGATTGAAGAGGGACCGCATCATTCGTATTTTTCACCTTCGGAAAAAGAATGCGAATCCCATTTTAAACGAACGGTCAGACGATTAGAGTCTGGTCGATATGTACTAGCGCTTCCGTTCAATGAGAAGAAGCAGCTAATAGGCGAATCCCGTACGCGCGCTCTGAATCGTTTTATATCGTTGGAACGAAAACTTTCTCGCGACCCGGAACTCAAGACCGAATATACAAGAATCATGAACGAGTATATAGAATTAGGTCATATGAGTCAGGCAAACAATATAGACAATACACTCGGTTATTATTTGCCTCATCACGCCGTCATCAAACCCTCCAGCTCGACCACAAAATGTCGAGTTGTATTCGATGGTTCGGCTAAATCAAATACCGGGATTTCATTAAATGACTCGTTATACACAGGACCGACGATACAAGACGATATTTTTACTTTGTTGAATCGGTTTCGAATGCACACCTACGTAATAACAGGCGACATTGAAAAAATGTACCGCCAATTTCTCATCCGTCCGGAAGATCGTCAATATCAGAGGATTCTTTGGAGAAATACCAACAATGAAATAACAACATTCGAACTAAATACTGTAACATTCGGTTTATCTTCTGCGCCTTATCTAGCCATTCGATGCCTACAACAATTAGCGGCAGACGAACTCGCACACCTTCCAAAAGCGTCCGAGGTTATTTCCAAGGACGTATACGTTGACGATCTTCTAACCGGTACCGATAACTACTACGACGCGTTAAAACTTCGAGATGAAGTTATTAATTTATTGAAACGAGGAGGTTTAAGGATTCGCCAATGGGTATCCAACGACCCAAATCTCTTATCCGGACTTTCCGAAGAAGATATACATCCGAAACTCTTCGGCGATTCAACGGTAAAAACTTTAGGTATTGGTTGGGATCCTAAAGACGATTCGATAAATTACCACGTTCACGTTACTCCGCGAAACACATACACGAAACGGACAATTCTTTCGACAATCGCGAAGATTTTCGACCCTTTAGGTCTACTCGGTCCAGTCACCGTGACTGCCAAACTATTAATGCAACAGCTATGGCAATTAAAGGTCGATTGGGATGAATCATTACCTATGAATATCCAGACTGAATGGTCCAACTATCAAGACCAACTCAGCCTACTGGAAAATTTAAAATTCGAGCGTCACGTATCTCAAGCATCGGTCCAACGATTAGAGCTTCATGGTTTTTGCGATGCTAGCGAGCGCGCGTACGGAGCTTGTATATATATTCGGTCCCTTGACGCATCGGGGAATATAAAGGTACGACTTCTTTGTGCAAGGTCACGCGTTGCACCCTTAAAAACTATTAGTTTAGCTCGTCTGGAGCTTTGTGGAGCAGTTTTACTCGCGTCATTATATGTTTCGATCACGAGGAGTCTGAACCACCAAATACACGACACGATTTTGTGGACCGACTCTACCATTGTCCTCCATTGGTTGCATAAGCAACCAAACCTATTAAAGACCTTTGTAGCCAATCGGGTTACAGAGGTTCAAACAAAAACAAACGTGCAAGCATGGCGACACATTCGGTCATCCGATAATCCTGCGGATTTACTATCACGCGGCACAACTCCCAAGAATTTAACGAACAGCAGAATCTGGCGCAACGGTCCAGATTGGCTCGCAAACGACGAATCGGTATGGCCAGCATCCAGCTTCGAGCCTCCTTCAGAAACGCCTGAAATGCGTAACATACAATGTTTTACAGTCATTAATGCGCAGCCATTCGATTTGTTACTTAGATACTCTTGCATAAACCGTCTACGTAGAATTATTTCATATTGTTTACGATTTCATCCGAAAAATCGCAAGACCGGTCCCATTTCTATACAGGAACTGGAACTCGCCAACGACAAAATAATTATTTTAACGCAATCATCTGCTTTTTCCGAAGAGATTGCAGCTCTTAAATCGAAATCCGGTCTGAACGTTAAAAGCAAATTACTAGCATTAAACCCGTTCATAGACGAAAAGGGTATGCTTCGCGTAGGCGGTCGATTACAATATTCCAATCTTGAATTCGATAAAAAACATCCGATACTTCTGCCAAAAGGCAACCATATTACAGATCTAATAATTCGCGATACACATATTCGAAATTGTCATTCTGGTCTAACTTCCACATTATACAACATCCGACAAACATACTGGCCAATCGATGGCAAAAACTCTACCAGAAAGATAATCCGAAGCTGTGTAAAATGCTTTAGATTCAGTCCACCAACGACAAACTACCTGATGGGTAATTTGCCTACAACCCGAATTGCTGAATCTAGGCCGTTTTCAAACATCGGAACAGATTATTGCGGACCGTTTTATATCAAAGAACGTCGTTATCGAAATCGGACGCGCGTCAAGGTTTACGTTGCCGTATTTATCTGTTTTTCGTCTAAGGCGGTTCATTTAGAAGTGGTGGGTGACCTGACCACGGAGGCTTTTTTAGCCGCCTTGAAAAGATTCATAGCGCGAAGGGGTATCTGCAAGAACATATATTCAGATAATGGCACGAATTTCGTCGGTGCCGACAATGAATTGAACGAACTTCACAGAGTTCTCCGAGAGGATGAGAAGGTTAATCGATTTATCACTGATAAAAGGATATCGTGGCATTTTATGCCGGCCTTGTCTCCTCACTTCGGGGGACTCTGGGAAGCAGCTGTGAAGTCGTTTAAATATCATTTCAAACGTGTTGTCGGGGATGAACTTTTCACGTACGAGCAATTTGTCACATTCGTAACCGAAATCGAGGGTATCCTAAATTCCCGACCATTGACTCCTCTTTCATCCGATCCAAATGATCCTGTACCATTAACTCCTGGCCACTTCCTTATTGGCACCGCGATAACGAGTTTACCCGAAGCCGACTTTACCGCGAGTCCGAGCAATCGGCTGTCAAATTGGCAGCACATCCAAAAGGTGAAGCAGGACTTTTGGACCAGGTGGTCAAAGGAATACATCCACCAGTTACATGTTCGAGCCAAGTGGACAAAAGGAGCCCACGAGATCAAGGAGGGCACGGTTGTCATTATGAAGGACGATCACCTGCCTCCACTCCAGTGGAACCTTGGACGAATCTTGGAGATCCACCCCGGCAGCGACAACATCATCCGAGCAGTTACGGTTAAAACCAGTAATGGGGTATATAAAAGAAATGTAAAACAACTCGCACCCCTTCCGATTGCGCACGAAACCCCCAAATGTTAAAACTATTTGAATTCGGTTCCTCTTTATACAAATCGACTCTTTAACATTAAGATTGATCCTTACTCCTGTTTTATTTCTTTGAATTACCACTCGTTCGGACATAAGTATGCAAATCGTAGTTTCAACCACGTAGTTTATATCACTGTTAGAATATATATAGGATGTAGGATATATGCGTTTCTATGATTCATTTTTTTCTTTTTACTCCGGTTATATTTATATTCTTATAACGTTTATTCTTAAAATTGCGTTCTATTGCATTTCTCGCGTTAATTCAATATATTATTTTGTATTTTTTATTTTTATTATTCGCGCTTTCATTATAGTTCATTAGTGTAACTCGTCAATCGACACCGCCAGTCCTCCTATTGAACTAAGCGTATAGTTCAACGGGGGGAGCATGTTCGATCCCGCGTACAGAGATCTGCGGATATCTTCCTCGGTCTCGTAATAAATCATGCCCCTATCCCATTTTTTGTCGTCCTTCGAAACGTAGAAGAATGCTAATTCTCGAGTGACCATAAACAAGGCACTCGAGGGTTTTAGCTGATGGCAATGGGAAAGTGGCTAGACAGTCGATCTGGGAAATCCTCGTTCCGCGTACCATCCTCGAGGTACTTAAGGATCCCAGATTCGGATACAGTGGGCCTTATTGTCCTCGCAAGCGTCGACCAGGCACGGGATCGTAAATCTTGTGCCACACGTGCGCGCGCCCCTTGGCCTGCGTCAACGGACTCAGGTCAAGGGGTAATAAATTCGTCACGGGCCTCTTCGGGCCAAAAAATTACTCGGGCTGTCCCGGGGTCCTGTTAATCGTCACGATTTCCCTGGTTTAACTTGAGGGTGGAGACTTCCTCCTCCACCGGCGAGGGCTGTACCGAAGGATCCTTCTCCCTCAAGTTAAACAGCGAATAAGGAAGACTTTTCCCCCATAACAGACCCAAGTTCGGATTTTTCGCGTCACCGCCGAGGTGACCAACAAGCGGACCTCGGGACAGAAAAGCAGATTCGAAAAAGACTTCCTCACGAGAAGATCTCAAACAGATACGTCACGCGCCGATAGCCAGATTACTTAATTTGTCACTTGGACAACTACACATTGTCACCGCGTCTAATAGTTATACCGCGCCAGTCCGTTGGTTCTTGAATTAGTTATATAAGGTTAATTCTGCATATAACCAGACATTGTACAAAGGAAATAAAGTATTGTACATAACAAAACATTATTTCTTGCTTGGAAAGACACGTTCTTTCAGTTATCAAGTTGTCACTATGCAGCAATTATGTCCCTTGAATACCAAGGCCAACGAATGATAAAAATACCAGCACTCCACGATATTGACTAAATTGAAATTCTTCTGTTAAAGTTGAATAAATGAACACAACATTTCAACGTGTTGCAAATAATTAATGAATCTCAGAATACGAAATCAAAGTTAAAGCAAACGCAGCGAGGAAATAATTAAAATAATGTTTTTCGTGTCTGAAATATCCGTTTCACGAAAGAAGTATTATAATTCCCAGACTATGGACGACAAAAAGCGTACGAAATTTTTTTTGTACATTTTCGACTTATTTTTACTCGCAGTTTCGCTACTCGTCCAGACCGACTTTGTACGATCTAGATTCCACATGGGAAAACGTTTTGCAAAGTGTCATAGAAAAGTTGCGAAATATCACATGGCCCATGTCTGTCTAGCGCCTGTGACGCGTGAAAAACTTTGCGCTTTTAAATACGTTGTCTACAGCGGTGATGAACGAGAACGTCACGCTCATAATAAATCATATAAAACTGGCGACGGATATAGGATAGCAATTATTTCATATACTACGTGTGTCCCATATATTTTTTAAAAGTCCGGGCAACACTTTGCAGGATTGTTTACAACGAATTCGCATGTATCTTCGAAAAATATGGGCATTTCACAGTTACAGCTCTTTCAACGATTTTTTTCCTTTAAGACATATTTTTTCCTCGACTTTTATGGTATGTAGGGCGTATGTCGTAAAAAGTTTCTGAACTGTATATTAGGAGAGCTTAATAGTGGTTCGAAGGATCACAACTTGGAAATTAACGTTTCGTGAAAATTCTGACTGGCAGTCGAAGTTTTCCACGTTCCCACGGGAAATGTGCGAAAAGTGTAATGGTAGAAATGAGTTAATATCCCTCCAAAACCAGGAATTGGAAATTTGTCGGTTATCAGTGAAATGTCAAACATTTCGAACGTTATCAGGCTTCCAGTTGCATTCAGTTCAGAAACAGTTAATTAGCTGTAGAAGTAATTAAGGTTTCAATTGTGCAGATACCTTATCAGTTACGTACTTAGTAACGTGAAGGCAATTAGACTCGTGTTTGGCATTAGGAATTTGCCGAAACGTAATTCTAGATATTATTGGCCTTATATGGATCGTTTCTGGCTATTTATTGCACGCTGAAATTGTTCAGACTATTAAAAACCACCTAATTTCATAGTGTTTTTGACTGCCCAACTTTTTCCATTTCAGACTTCGTAATTGCACGCTAGTAATTAAGAGAAAAATAATTAATCCAAAACATTACAAAAATTATAGTATACTAATAAGAAATTTTTTTTACTACAATCATAATTAAACTGGAGATTCAATAATGTCGATATATTAGTTTCAATTTGCTAAAATTATTTAAAAAAATAAATTTCTAGTCTCCCCATTTCCCCTGAAATTAGCGCAGAAGATCCCCAGATCAATTATAACAATTGTTCCGCGAATGTCTACCGATTATCTGTATTAAATTTCATTTGTGCCTGATTGCTCAGGTTTAATTATTTTACTTTGAGAACCGGTAAAACGCTAGATTCCTTTGCAACAGCTTTTCTATCCGCGCAGAATACCGACGTAATCGAAGGTAGACGAGGAAGTTAATGGCGCCGACCAGTTAGGATGGCTCGTAAAAGAATTTATCGTAGCTTCAAATGTACGTCACGTGCGGAGTCAAGTTCGATTTCCACACGGGGAAAAAGATTGGGAGAGCAGCGTGAACGGAAAACAAAAATCGCGGCAGCGAGAGGAAAACAATCGAATTGCTCGGAATAATTAACAGCGCCCGAAAAAAGCGAAATCGAACATTTATGTCGAGCATTGTGTCAATTGGCGAAATGAATGTCGACAAATACTGAAATTTGTATACATCCACTCGATCCACAGTTTATCAATTTTGCAAGGTACAGGGTGACCTGATTAATAAGGATTCATAAAAGGGCTTAGAAAGAGATTATTGGTCACGAAGAGAATTAATCTCCTGATAAGAATTATTAATTAGGGTCGTAAGAGATACTGCACTATTGTATATTATTATATTATAATGACGTAATTTCACTTGTGTGTCAATTATTTAACTATCTCCCAGAAATCCAAACAAGATAATATTGATACAGTACTTACTCGAGTTTGCAAGTGGAATGACGCGGTCACCAAGTGTTTCTAATCAATCCGCGAATCATTTCAGTAACAGTAAAAAGCACAACACGAATTAATGAAAAGACTCCGTTATAAAACTGTTCATTCGGAGCATGTTCCACGTTTGAGGCTGTTGCAAGGAATTTATGAGTCGATCGTGGCATGCAATCTCAAGCGATCTCAAACACTTCGTATACTCGTGCTTAATTCCCATGATATTATCACTCGCGCATCATTGGATAAACATAAGAACACGTACGAAATTATGTCTAAATTGTATTAATTTACAAAGTTTAATCATTTCATTGTAGCTCATTGCAGATCCTATTTATTAATGAATCCGAAATTACGATTGCTCCGTTATGTGTAAGTGATTTATGCGTTGTTGTGACACGGAATTGATAGAAATTATTATGACAATCGATCACACTAATCAGCGTTTATATCTGTTCTATGAATTTGTAAATTGCAGCGATATTTGTACGATTACAGAATCGGTATCTATAAAATTGGTTTCATAATAGCTGCTATCGTGACGTATCGTTAGGTTCATGGCACGCCAATAACCATCGAGTTTGAGCATCAAGACGATCGAAGTGCACGTGATCGTCAAACAGGTGTAGCAATCAATCAAATTCTAGAGCTTTAATTCCAATGTTGATTTGATGACAGCTGAAAACACAGGCTGTCCATCTTACCTGGAAAACAGCGCGTTCTAAGCGGCCGCATCATAAATCTGGTTGTCCTAGGACCTTCAAATAATACGTCTTTGTACTGTGACAGTTATGTAATTGCACGTAGGAAGGATTCGGCCTGCAACATCGGTCATTCCATCATGCTTTCCATTTACCTATAACTGGGAGCTGTCAAAATCAATTCACGCACAAAACGAATAGGCAATGTTGGTTTTTTGGTGCACGTTGAAATAGAAGAATTATGGGTTTACAAACTTTCGAACGCATGAAAAAATGAGAAAAACAACCATTTTTTTATGTACAATATTCCGTTTCCTTTTCAACTCAATATGTATGTCGTGTTTTGTATTCGAGTTGAATTTTTTAATTTTAATGAAGGTATACAACCAGCTTCAATTATGTGAATACATTACTTCTATTATAAGTTCATAATTATGATTTTTGATTGTACAAAGAAATTTGTTACTTCTTTTATGGTATTCTCTGCATTCCTTATCGAAGTGAGAAACGCACAGAAGATTGGTTTTGAATCTCGTCGAAAAGCTACGATAAAGGTATGCAGGATAACAATGATGAAGAACAGATAAAATGTAGCATTTGGTAGCGTGGCTCGTGTGGAAATTTTTAAAATGGATTCGGCTCTTACGTACAACAGATTTACAAGTAATTTTGACAGTGCCTAAAATACTGATATCAAGTAGCAAGATAATAAGTGATAAAAATAATTAGAAATGTTGAATAAGTTCTTTTCAAGCATATCATCCTGAAAAGTAAAATAAAAATAAATAACAAGGCAATAAATCCAGATCAATAATTTACTTTTCATCTTAACTTTTTGAATCTCTGTATACATATACACATCAGCTGATCCAAACTACTGCTCTTCGTAGTGGTTGTAACCCACCGTTTATTTACAAAATATTATATCTCAGCTCTGCGAAGATGGAACCTTTCTTCCTCAGCAACACAGTTCACCTGACCTACCTAATTTCTACAGTTCTTAATTACACCGCCGAGGGTGAACTTTACATTTTCGTTCTGCTTAGTTTTAACTTTGTTAGAAGATTGGTCGGCAAAACGCGCCAAGTTTCGAGCGATAGGACAAGAAAATAGAAATTTTCCAAGAGTTGGATATTCTGCAAAATAGCAAAGAGTAAGTAGTTCGCAGGCGTAGTCCTCGGAGGCGCGGCTTCACAAGAAAACCTGATTGCCTGGAAATACATCTGTATTACAGGTCTAGGGCGCAGGGGTTGTAAATCTTTTGTCCTGCTACCCACGGGTCTACGGAATGTCTTCACAGACCTCCCACCCTTTAATTCAACCAAGCAAAGCCACGCGTATATTTTCTTTTCGATCTACCCGTTAGAAAAATCATGGTAAAAGTCGAACATACGTGCTCGTGCAAAGGTCAGTCTATATTCGGCGAGAATAGAATCCCCTACACAACTTTATACTACTGAATAAACTCATTTATATCGATCGTATTATTGTTAAGAAAACAATTGTTGAATAACAAATAAAAATTAACTAAGCAATTTTGCTTTATACTAAGTTTTCAAGCAATTAAATTATTTAAATTCCTACATTAATAATGAGGAAGAAATGCTATTTACTGCGGAAAAATGTCTACAGCAAGTGGTTGGTAAATTCGACGTTCAGTGCGAGGCAACATCAGCAAGGTTCAGGCTTATAGCTCATGATCCTTCGGCGTCTAATCAGGGTGGTAAGTGCGTTGCTCTAGCTGGGAATATTTCGCTTTTCGTGTTGATAGTCGAGGACCGTCACCACGAAAATTTGTCTCACCAGTACATTTTGGAAAGTTAGGGTACACAAGTTCAAGAGAGCAAGAGAGGGAAAAGGGGAGAGAGATGGTGTCCTCACGCCGCCAGCTAAGTCGGAAATGATGCTCGGAGGTTGAGGAGGTGTCGGGGGTGTGTTAAGACGCGGTCGTTGCACGATGATGCAGCGTCGCCCTGATAAATGAGAGATGTTATCGGGAGAGGGTGCAGCAGGAGGACCGAAGCAACTGCTTCTTAGACGAGGCGAGAGTGGCTGTAACGATTGTGTCTTAACTTGCTGTACGTTACCGGGCTAGACACGAACCGTTATGCAAACGACGCAACAATCTTGCACACGGGTCCAGATTACGCAACAATTTCAATCCATGTAAATACTCGTGAACGCGCGATTATTCCGCGGCACGGTTACACTGCATCACGTTAACAACACCGCACGCTCTCGCAGTTCAAGGTCTAGGAAAATTCTCACATCAGCTTGAAACTACACGCTTTTCGAAATCGAAGCTACTGAATCACAATGTTATTTTATCCTTCCGATGCATGGGCTGGGTCTGTGGGATCCGTGCGGAGAATTGCTATTCTTTTAGTCCTGCTTAACTTTCATGGAATTTCATAATACTTCAAACGAATTCTTTTTCTCGCTTGCGATGAATCTAAACGTGTGCTACATTTTCAGCTGTGTCGAAAGTTCATCTTGATTTTATGGGCACGGTGTGAATTACAAAATGGTTCTTTAATCGTGTAAATTATGTGATTAAATAAGCGATGAAAATATTAATTAACAAGATAAGAGAAGAAGCTATTGAGCAATCTAATACTAATATATTAGAAGGTGCATTACAATAATTAAAATAGCTGGAAAATAAAATTTTTACAAGCTCAGTCACGAAAGTTTACAAAATTCCAATTTTTGCAAAATTTAATTTCGGGAGTGAAAGAGAAGAAGAACGAAAGTAGAATTTTACTCAACCCTTTAATGCTCCCTTGTGTCTCAATAATTTCGAGATAAAATTCATAATTTTCTTACCACCGAGTGGAATTTCTATGCTGCTATGTACGCTTCCCCGATAATCCTCCCGCTTCTTTTCAAGTTTAATCAATCGTGAAGTTTTGAAGACGAAAACTTTGTACTCTAAGAACAATTTATCTTGGAAGAATAATCAAAGCGCCTAAGAAATTGGTATTTCATAGCAGGGAAAATAAACTGAAATACTTAACAAATTTGAGCTTCGCTGTTTTATATTCCAAAGAGAATGAGATTTAATTATGACATGGCACAAAGGCGACAGCATACTCATCGTAGGTTGACACTGGATATTTATTGAAGCAAAAATGAAATGAAAACGTTTTTCATTCGATGTTTTACATTTCAACGCATTTACATAGAGCTGTTATAAACATTGTGGAGCCTGATGGTGCTGTGACGTTCCAGTCGGGTGATGGAACTAGGTTAGCAGTGAACTTTCGCGCGATGATGCTAATTCACGTCAACTGGCATTCAGCCCTAGAAAAACTACGTAATCTGCGTATATGGCCATTTGTTCCCTTCAAAAAAATCTCTTTTAAAAAGTGCTATTGTAAAAACGAGGCTATGTAAAGCGAAGACAATCTTTGTCAAATAATCTCTTTTAGTATTGTGTATAAGTTCGTCCCTTTTCATAAGTCATTCAAAATTAATGGTGTATTTAACTATGCAAAACCTGAAGACTATACATAATTATCTACGTAACGAGAGATCAGCACTTTGATACATGATCTTATTCTAAGGAAAATATTCTCATCATTTTAAAAAAACCAAGTCTGCAAAGGACGAATCCCCTGTCTTAATCTTTTCACGTCTCCATTAATTAGAAGTGCTTATAGATATAAGAAATGTATATCTATTCAATCCATATAATTAGTTTACCGTTTAAACATTGAGTATAAAGGAATGGTTGGATTCAGAACAGTATTCGGATTTAGTAGATTCTAGGAATCACGAGACCGTAAATCTTCATCTTAAACAGCGAGCTTCCATTTCCTTCGGTGGCAAAGATGATTTAGAACAGTCCAAAACCACCAAACACGATTCACCCGGAATCATTCGCACATAAAGTCAAACTGGCAAGGATATTCGGTATGCGCCGACTAAATAGTTAACAGCCTGGCGAATCACGGCAATCTATTTTATTCGGCCTGCCGCTTTCGAAATACAAGTTCGAATGGCCGAGGGCGAGTCCCGGTTAGACATTTTCCGGCGTATAATTGCTAAAGCGAGCACCGGGTGCAGAATGGTCCGGGAACGAACGCATAAATCTTTCATTGACTCTGCCGGGTTCGTTCGTGCCGTTCACGTTAAGTATCAAACCTTTAAGAGAAATATGATCCTTGCTCTTTCCCTCTCTTTCTCTCTCTCACCCCCTCTCTCTCGCGTGCGCGGGGGTAGTTCACGGGGATCGAAAGTTCAATAGAACGGAGGTGGACGATAGCTGAACTGGCTCCGAATGCGCCGCTTTCAGCAAAACAAATATAGCGTCCCAGCTGCTGGCCCGAATTAAAATGTCCCTCCCTCCCGCGAAGCTCTTGCGTTTAAATCGCGTTTCAACCGTGAAAGGCAACCGGGGAGGGAGTTCTTGAATATTGTATACTGCGGAATATGATTTCCCTACTTTTCTTGCCGCGTCTCCAAATATGCCCTCGTTCCGACAAAGATGGCCGAAAGGGGCTGAGAGGCTAGGAACTGGATCAGGAACGTTTTCGTGAAAACAACCACCGGTCAGTCGAAACCGAGTAAAGGTTGATTCATAGTACGAATTTCATACACATCAGTCCGATAACTGCGCTGTTTTTCGGTTTCGTACATTTTCGAATCCTATTCCGCGCGACTGCGCTTTCTACTCCACTACGCGTTCCCACTCCGACTCATCCCCACTCCACTGACCCACTTCGCACCGAAGGAGCTCAGTGTGGTGTTCCGTTCATTCAGTTCCATTTCAGACAATTCGGACTCCATCAAGAGACGTCGTCTCTCGGAGTCATCCCCTCATTCTATCTCGCGTATTTTCATATCTAGCGTGACTATATCTCACTATTTCATATCAGTATTACTATATCTTGCGTTCCATTTAAAAAAGACTAAAAAGTAGAGAATAAAAAAATATGTAAAAGCTTTTTAAAAACCACGCATGTATTAACATGCACTAAACACGAGGAAATAATTTTTTTAGACATTAGTGACTATAAATAAAAGCGTGGAGCGCTAAACTATATCGACATAATCTTCGCGGGCGCTCCACGCTTTTATGTATAGTCACTACTGTCTAAAAAAATTATTTTCTCCTTTCCAGTGCATTTTAATATAAGCGTGGTTTTTTATTAATAATTTCTGTTAACTCTTTGAACAGGCGTACAGCAAACTCGCAGAAGCTGCCCAGTTATCGGCGCAGCGGACTGTCTATTTCCATCTCCTTGTGTCTCTGCAAGTTCGTAATTACATCCTCTCGGAGCTCCCTTCTGACTTGGACGATAAGAGACATTTGAACGCGCACATTGATGTCCTGGGATATGCACACCCATCTCCGTTTACGTGTGCACCCAGACATTTACGTCTGCACCGTGACCAACGCTCAATCCGCAAGGTATTTTGCAAATCCACCGTATCGACTTCAAGCTGTCAAACATTGCGATGCGGTTTACCCCAGTTAACGATAATTGTCATACGTCTGCCAACGGAGACGGTACGGTTCTCCCGATATTTCAAAGCTGATTGCTAACTTTTAGACAGAGACTCTGATAATAATATGCGAGTCACAACGGTAATTGATGCCTTCAATTTAGGGGGAGATTAAGGAAATTGTGCTACCGATTTATTTTGATCTTTGACGAGAGATGCATGCGCCCTAGTTATCGACAATACAGTGAACGCCCCTTTTCGTCCGGGTTCGTGGGCACGATCACTGTTCACTGCCTACCCACTCTACTGCCTGCCAACGCCGCGCAGCATTTCATTCTGTCCTTCTCTACATTCGGCTCTCGATTGAAGTCTTGCTCGGCGCGGTATACGCAGTCATAAATCAAAGATAGTGTCAGGGTACGATCACTGTTTAATCAAAAGACGACTGTTGGACAATAAAAGGCGTTTACTGTACTGTCTTAGCTGTCATGTGGTTGACATGGGAAATAAATTTATGTTTACGACTAAGGATTTAGGTATTTGTTTTTCAGAAAAATTAAAGAATTTGTTGTTTAAAACCCGATTCTCTAAAATTTTCGAGAAAGAGAGATGTCACTGTATTGTTTTCAAGCATTTTTTATTTAAAAATATAATCAATATCCAAAAGATGATTCGTTTCTTGCCATACAAATTTTTAAATGTCGCTAATAAATGGAACGTTGTTTCTGTGTTACTGCAATTCTTTTGTTCTTTTTTTTGTTAATATGTTTTTAAAGTTAGGGAAGATTGTTTTCGCTCTGAAAGCCAAGGCTGAAAGTCACAATAAGCATTCATGAATGGCTGGTAATGCTACAGCAAAGTTTATCGTCAATATCAACTCAACATAATTGGGTGACTGACAGTCGAAGTCCTACGAAAGTCTTCGTCTTCTGCTAATTCTCCGTAACTCCACTTGCAAACCTCAATTTCGCTCGATAAACACAACACAGAACACCATAGTCATCTGAATGCAGTACAATATCCTCTTAGCTGTTTTGTATTGTATGCACACAAGTACTTGTGCGTATTATTATATTTGAGGAAATAATTTCAGGCATTTTATCATATCAGACTCACTGGAATGCTTTGGTAAAACAATATACACGTATGTTAATAATTAAATTACAAATTATTCTGTACATATTTTGAATATAGATAAGCATTGCTATTCGTTATAACTAGGCACTGCGGATTTCATAACATTTCATTTTATGATTTACAATTTATGATTTAAGATCCGCAGTCTAATTACTCGACTGTGGATTTTATGCATTTTTGACACGATGCATACAAAGTTGGTTGAATACAAAATTGTAAAGACATTAGAAAAATTGAATGATGCTGTTATATTATGCTCGACTTACTAAAATTATTCCAAAGGGAAATCATTTTTATTTAACCATCGTTTCTGACAATTGATATCGACAATTTTTATTTTGCGTAAAGATCCGCAGTCTCCTAATTACATTTGATCTCTTCGTGTTACTGTTTGTCGTGTTCTTCGAGCTCCGAGACACCCGACAGACTTTTAGATATCTGCCAAATATTCATTGAACAATAGATGATAGCATTCGAGGATATCGGCGCGCAGTTAATACGCTACGCGAGGTAAAATCGGGTTTCGTACGTGCGACTGACTCGCAGAACAATGTAATCGTAAACCCTTACCAATGCGAAACGCTCGCAAACGCAACGCCGCGCCGGTAAGTTTAAAATCGCGTTTCACGTGTCACAAAAGTACAGCTTCCGCTGTCACCACGCCGAAAATCACGACTTCGCACGTCGTAAAAACTGGAAGCTGCGACGGCAATCTTTGAAAATTGACCATCTTTCTTAATTGAGTTTTCGCGGGCGCTTCGCCCTCATTTTCTCCGCCGTCTTCAAAAAGAGGCGCCATCCACTTTCGCGGCTCATCCGATTACATTTCAAAAATCAACGGAACCGCCATGAAAATTTCTTGGCTAAATTGCAGCCTGGAAATTCATTTGGAGAAGTCCATTCGGTAATGTGCGATCACAATCAAATTTAAGTGAATATTTTTCAGTCGAAAGACAATCCTTCTTTTACGTTTACACCTTCTTTAATATATTTGTAAAATATTAGAGTGGCGTGATGGTTTGGACATGTTCCTGAAACAATCGTGTCGTTCTGAAAGGTGAACAAACTCTTGCATTTCCTGCAATATCAGCAAACCAACAACGATATGGCTATCGTTTGTGCAGATAAAAGCTACGTTGTGCGTATCTACGGTTTTCAGAGAGGGATGGATGGAGCAAGATGTAATCACACGATAACGTGCGGTCTCAAAAATCATTGATATCTTGGTCGCGAATGTAATCAGATATTGTTAACAATCTTTCCTTTATATATCAATTTATATAAAAATTATTTATATATCTATAACAAACAATACGATATGTATAGTCTAAAAGCTTTGCTTTCAACCATATTTCTTTAAATTCCTATTTTATCTTGTTGTGGAACATATAATACTTTGTGTGCATTTTATTCTAATAGTCTGTCTTCAAATTGGTTGCAATATACATGTAGAATTCATTTATGAATGGCACTATCGAATTTGCGGTGAACCAACGCCGATATAGCTATCTTTTCTGCAGATAAAGGAAACGTTGTAGGGGTCTACATATGGGGAAGTAACGATACCTTGGAGCAAGATAGTAAGAGGTTCGCATGAAGACTGGAAAATGCATTTAAATTCAGGTGAACCTTCTCGATTCAAAGAATTTAATAGTCCATTGATATGCATATTTGTAGAACCGTATAATATAGTCGCTAAAAGTTTGGCTTTCCACTATATTCCCACTTTGTGATTAAATTAATGCTATTCAATCTGTCATTTCTCGATGGTTTGAATATGTTCCTAAAGCAATCTTGTTCTGAAAGATGTACGAATGTAGTAAACCAACAACGATATGGCAATTTTTTGGAAGATGAGAACAACGTTGTGTGGATCTATGTGGATGGTACAGCAGGGCGAGGTAGCTGCAGCCACGTTCCATTTGCCGACGAAGCACGCCTCCCTTGCGAACGGACAATGAGTTTTGTTGAAACTTTTTTCCGACGGTTTTTGTTGCGCTCGCCCTGTCCGACTGCCTCTTCCTTGTTCACGAGCTTCTTTCGGTTGAAGTTCCATCCGCCCCTCCCTGTCGAGTTTCCGATTTATTGGCTTATCAAGTTGACCCGGCGGAACTTACTTGTTCAACACCTACAAGCACGTGCTAGGCGCTACAAATATCGCCTGTCGATTCCTTAAGCCGTCTTTGCGTAAGATGCAGAAGACGAGGAGGAGGGCTGCTCGTGAATAGGAACTCCATTCCTGGAGGTACATATTGCTCCCGCGTAAGCTGATTGGCAGACGATGTGGGTCCTTGACGATTCACCGGCAATCGGCTTACGCTTCCGAAGAAATCCCCCCCCCCGTGTTCGACCAGATCAGAATATCGATAGTTCATCGACTGTCTCGCGTATCTTAACACTGTATCTACCGAGATTATTACGGTGAATAATTGACGTTGGTAGATTATTTATACGTGAAGTAACTTCACCTCCCGCGGAATCCTGTTTATAAAATCGAAATCCTTGCTGTTTTAATTCGGAAACTAATTTTCCACAGTTAATTTTATGCCCAAATTTGCACCAATGGGAGCAGAATCTCATCACCAAGCTCTAGATTTTATTTCATTGTACGCGACATTTTAATGTCCTTTGTTTGAAATGCATAAAGATCCGCTGTCTGATCATAAGTTTCCTTTTATAAAACTAAGTTTAATAAATTCACGACTTCGGTCAAACGTGGAATACGTAGACTTTAAGCATCGAAGATGCAGTAAACTTTTATAGATCTAATTTCCTGATCAATTTCAACCGTTCTTAAACACATTTAACGTCTTAGAAACAATCCTGTTATAACGGGGAGAATTAATAATTAATTCGAAAAGTTATTAATTTTCATACCGTGGGAACGCTCCGCTTAGACAACAATTTACACCTATATGTACATACACTGCGTGTCACGCATATCGGTCAGGAGTTCCGGACGTGTTCGAATGATCGCGTTTAACAGTTTCGTGTATTCCCATGCGAATGTAAATAACTGAGCATACGTACGGTCGTGTATGCTAACAGGGACCTCTGTGCAGTCACGTTTGCAGTTTACTATCGAGTTTTAGAACAAGGTTAGAAGCGTTTGAGAAACAGTAATAACGCGATATCGGGAATTTCTCACGACATTTCATAACAACGTCACAGACTTAACGTGTAAGTGACTCATTGAACACCGTGATGGTTGATTTTCTATTGATTGAAAAAGTTCCGTGCGTCCGGAGGATACACAAATTAATTTTCCGGAATTCGTGCACTTCTCGCGCATATCGACGATATTTTTCCAAACATCCTACTTGAAAAATGAAACCTCACATTTAAAAACTACCCCGCACATGAAAACTTCTCATATACTTTTTTATATTTTTACGGTAACTTGAGCAAACCATTTTGCTGTGTCCTCTTTACCAGTTTTTCAAACTTTATAGCTGCCACAAAAAATCAAATAACTGTAATACATCGATGTTGGAATGTATCGCATAAAATCAAATTTTTCTTCAAATCTCTTCTTTCACTGTCGCGTGAATTTTTTATCAGATGTATTAGTACCGACTAGACAGCGGACTGTTCGGCAAAACTAATACCGAGGTGGAAGAGCTACAAAGAATTTCTTCTTTTAGTAATATGAGTTATGTTAAAAGTAGTAGGGTAACATTTAAGAAATTGTTCAGGAAAATATTTTATTTAAAAAAAAACTATGTGAATTAAAGGAATCTCATATATGCCAAATAGCTCCCTATACTTCATTTGTCAAAAATAAATGAACACAAATACAATGAAATTATTATTATTCTTCTTTATTAAACGTTAAATCAAAAATATGAAAAATACCAGTCAATGAACACTACATTCTAGTAATTGAATAATTCTAGTCCAATCAATGAACAAAATTACTAAACAATATTCTCCTAATTATTTAACTCTTTAATCACAATTTTATCGCTAGTATGCCGTCCGGGTTAAAATTTGTTGAAATATACAAAAGCGTTCATTTACTGGTGCCCGTTCATTCACTGGTGCAGTTACCCTATAGCAGTATTTTCAAATTCTTCAAATGTTGTCACTGTTTTGTATTTCATGTACCCTTTTTTGCATCGATCTCCCACGTGAAATAAAAATGTTTATCAAATACTATAAAATAAGACGAATTATTTCACAGAAAATGCCGTTTCCTGTTTAATACAAGAAAACTCACAAACCCGAGAAGCATTGCCCGGAAGCGTTTTGAACGAAACAAATTGAAATCCGTAATTACGGTAACTGCAATGCGTAATTAAAATGTTCAAACTGAATTTACACCGACGGGGTGTCAGCAAAGCGATTCTAAACGTAGTTTCTTGTCTGCGATTGAATGGACACGCGAGCATTAATTTGCAAGATGATTTTTAATAAACAGCGGTATGGAAGAAAATTGGCGTAGCCTTTTAGTTGTCACGGTTCCGCCGCGCCGGACGTGGCGTCGCGATGTTCCGGTTAACGAAATTCCGCGGAAAGGAATGGCTCTTTGAACGGGTGCCTTTTCTTTATTACTTCGACGTCGGGGGCTGGTTTGTCGACCAGAGAAAGGAAGTTTCACAGCGTGTGTTACAGGATCGGGGGCTTTTATTCGCGGACGATAAAGTTCCGAGGGATGTGTCCCGAAATTAATTACGGAGGACACCGTTGCATCGTCGCAACCGTTGTGCTAACAAACGCGTAAAAACAAGCCCGTACGGGAAAACCCGTCAAGACGCGCCGTTTCCGCTTCGCAAATAAATTCTGAATAAGCCAGATCCGAGATTAAACGCGACACATTGTATCGAATTCTCCGCTCTTCCATTTTATTTCCTCATCCTCGCGACGCGAATAGGCCGAGGAGATTCATAAGTCGTTTACCGGGGCCGGCAATTGTAAGACTTGGGTCTCGTAATGGCCACGGAACAGCTTGGAACACTATTTACGGGAAACCATTTGCTGCAAACGATGATTTGACCCCAGTGTCAATTGACACATTTTCTCTCGAACACGCTGAAGCCAATTCTCCGAACATCGGGCAGATTTTTAACCTTTTTGACTCGGAGAAATTTCTCGGACCATGTATGCAGAAAGTTTAATTCTTTTTTACATTTTTTCTGTTTACATATAAAGGTTGTTGGTGTGTATATGTACATATGTAGATTGTTGCATCTGAAATGTCCGATTATAGACAGTTATATTTAGTGTTATAAAGTTTGCTATTAGTTATAGTAGTCTCTATACATTTATTATTAAGGTCTCATCTTCGATTTCAATTCGGGTATATAACTGTACTAATATTCCACGAATTTGTAAATACTGTGATTTTCTACCTACTACACATATTGAAAAGGTTTCAATTTTGTATGAAAATACGAATTAGAATTAGAATTGTGATTTTCCCATGACATTTAAAAGTTTCCGCACGTTCGGGTAAACCGCGATTCAAGACATTCGCGCAAAAACCTCGTTCATTTCCTTGAAATCCAAGGAAAATATCATTTGCTCATGGAGATGAGAATACTGTATGAAATGGCACGACTTAAACGAATCTGCGCTATACTACTCTGCAAACGGCAGGCGGAATATCACTGGTACATCTGGCTTGTTAGTTATTATTCACTTTGGTTCTCATCTTTAGTCAGTTTTCGCTAAATTAATCATAGCACGTGTATAATACATTTTCGAAACAATCATGCAAGCCCGAGCAAGCTGTGGTATTACCTTTATTAAAGTTTTCCAAGAGCTACATTATACGGGGAGTGCTGTTATAGTAAGTTTTGATTAAAAACTAAATCACCGAAATAAATATCACAGTGTGCGCTTATCCAACTGAATATTGAAATTCGCCCGCTCGCGAAACAATTATTTATAAGATCCGGAAGTATATGTTGTATTACATTAATACGAATTAAAATTATCTCTCAGATTTCATTAAATCCAATTATTACGAACGAGAATATAATACCTGTACATTAAATGCTCATTATTCTCTTCATTAAGTGGAAAATAATGTGTACCATCGGAAAGTTATTATAATAAATAAATCGTCCTGCGATAATTAAGTTTATTCCAGGTATTTTCAAATATAACTTACGATTGACAACCTCGCGTAAACAAGATCATCGAATTTTTTATTTCTTCTTGTCAGATAACGGAAGAAAAATGTTCGCGGAGGTACGCTAAAATCGTGAGCTCATAATCCGGGGGATCCCGTGTTCTCCTGCCTCTGTTCTACAATTCTAGAATTTTTGTTTTCTTTGTCTTGCCAATATGACGAGCCCGTACTCGGCAGACATCAAAGTTTTAATTAGAAGTGGAGGTTTACCGTAGTCACAATTGCGCCATCTCGACTCGGATTTTATTTTTTTTCATCCGAAACTTTTTTTCGCTTCGACGAGGCCGTTGCTGCTGCCGCGAATCGCGATTCAATTTAACTTGCAATAAGAAGTTCGAAAATTCACGAGCAGCAAAAATACATTGATCATTTGGAGAGCCGTCGCGCACGAACGGAACCTCCCTAGGGACTTCTCCAATTATTATATTTTGCTCTTTTTTCAACCGGTGAATCAAATCTTTTTGTATCGATCCTCCTGCGGTGAGGTTCGATCGCATTACTTTAAATACCGCTTGGAAAGATTTCTTCTAGAATAAAGATTAATTCGAAATGTTTCCATGTCAAAGGCGCTTCCTCGGGCGGACCTCTCTTAATTGGAACATGCTTCCATGGTCTATAAGTAATTAGGGATTTCCAGGATCATGGTAGCCCCTTAATTAAGCTGTAACAATCAAGGATCGATCCGCGCGCACTGCTTTTCCCTTAATGTTCTTCTCCGATAACCACACATTTACCAGGTTCCTTTTCCCTTTCTTCCGTTCCTTTCCTCCGTCATCAGCGGTTCTAGCTGTTGTTCTTCATCCCCTTCAACTTTCGCTCATTCCTTCTTTGTTCTTTCACTCATCGTTAACACCCGGTTTCGTTCCATTACGGCTTCCAGACGTTCAACGACGTCACGGTTGGCGGTAATGGGTCTTGTTCTTTGGTCACATTAAGACCGAGGTGTAAAAGGTTCACGACCTTTCCCCTGAACTTCCTAAACCCACCGACGGATCTGTCAGGCAATTTTATTGATATGCAAAATTTATTGTGACATCCCGAATCCTTTCCGAAACCGATCCCTGAAGAACACGGTCCCTTGATGCAGAAGACGTGCTACCCTCGAGAGAAACTGAATACCGCGGCGCAAAAATCTTTCTAGTCCAGATTTTGAAAAATGTGTGATTTTTATTTCGGACAATCAGCAATGTGCAATGAAAATATGTAAAACTTTGACAAGTAACGTTTTACTGAAAGAGTATATTTATCGTGACATGTTGTAAATACTTTCCAGAACTCCCTTGATGAGGGAGAAACGCTACAACTTATCTTCTTCAATATGCAATAAGCATACGTAAACCCTCCACAGGTATAAATTAATTAGAAAATAGACTTGCCCGGCTTGTGGACCCAGGTCCTCAATTATTAGATCGAAATTTAGTAGACATTATTTAGATAACTTTTATTTTGAGTATGAGTCTTTCTATCATCATATTGTAGGCTCGTTAATTACATATAAGATGAACTAAATGGATAGGGTTAGGATAATTAGAAAGTGGAGGAGTCTTGCAGGGAATTTGAATAAAAAGACAAAAATACTGTTTACTCCAAGAAAAAATGAAAAGATCTGTATAAAAATATGGATCGAGATATGATTGGCCCCGTGGAAATTTCGGAGAGTGCAAAAGCATGTTGTACATACTTGACGAAGTTGCCAGCGAAAGTTTCGACTCGCTTTATGACTCAAAGGAAGTCGATATTTACTTGATAAACACACTACTTTGGGCGACTCCAAATTAGTACGTTAATTAGTAAAGTTAAGAATCTACCGTTTCAGTGATTCTTTCTGCAAATATTAGCCTAGGGGAATACAAGTGAACTTTTCATCAGCAGTTACGTACATTCTTCAAATTCTTAACACATTTATAATATACAGAATTTATAAAAAGCTGGGATGTTTCATTTTACGCTTCCTTCCACTGTCAGCATCGAATAAAAATTAGGAAAGACGAAGATTTATTGAAGATGTCGATCATGCGATAGGGGTAAGTCCGTCAAAGATTCTCTGAAAATTCTATCGGTCAAGTGGATCTTAAATCGTGTTAGCCATATCAGAAAATAAGGTTTCGAGAAAGACGCGTTTAAAAGTTTCCTATCAGTTATATGGTGATGCTTCAAAAATTCGTTACATCATTAATTACAAGAATTGAAATGAGTCATTTTACAGGTATATTTTAGAGAAATGCGACTTAAGAATCGATATTTCCAAAGTTCTGGAATAAAATATCTGTTTGATGTACAAAGAGCCAGTAATGGGAACACTTTTTTAATATTCCTCTCTTTTGAGAAGTCAAAATTTTCCCTCAAAGGGATTTGTAGCAACGAATCCATGTACGCGATGCGGGACCGGTCCCTATACCTATTTCAGCGATAGAAATTCTATTTCCGTTCTAGCCTGCATCTTATACGGTCAATAGAGATCTTTCCCTCGTTTTGAGATACGAGCAGCACAGGAAATCGGCGAGGGAGACCGCTTTAAGCTAAAAACGATCGGAAAGATAAGTGGCCATTCCGAACGAGATATGTTCGATTCCATTATGAATACCATCGAATATCCGAGATGTTCTATGAATTTTTCCGCGAGCAACAAATAAAGAATGTATTACTCCTTTCTCACGAAATACGAGAATTGGAGTGACTGTACACTGCTGATATACATTGATATTACCAAACTATTCGTGCAAACTTTCGTAAATTACTTTATAAAGATCGGTATAAAAAAAATTGCATAATGTTTCATACTTTTGTAGTGCATATTCAATTTATTAAGATTTATTTTTAATCGAATTTTCGTCTGTATGTAATAACTTATTTATGACGAAAATAATTCTATACTGTGTTGAACTTTTGTTGTACAAAGCGTACATAATCTCTTTTCAAGAAAATTGAATTTCATTATTTGCCGAAGCTGATTGTATTTGAGATATTCATTATAAAAATCAATGCTGGTGTAAATAAAATTTAAAATTACATATGAACACAATCGATTTTGTTTGTCACGAAACATCGCTCCTTGAGGGCTACCGTTAAAGTATTTTCTTTTATATACAAATCCTATTTCGGGTTCAAACAAACGTTAGCGATCGATCGCTAGACCTCTTCTACTAGAGGGTTGTTTTTTAATATGGAAGGAGGCGAAGTTAATATAATAATTAAATCAATGATGGTTATAGCTCACTTAATTTTGGCCACTTGAAAATATAGAAAATCTGGTTCCACTGCTTCGCCTCTTAATTACTTACAATTAGCTTAATTAAATTTCAAGCTCTCGAACTCACCTGCAAAAGAAAATAACATAATCAGATCACACATGAAATGTCACGGCTTCGATTATTTAATAAACGTATTTTTTAAATTTTCAATATAGGCCCACATAAAAAAATTGTAAAATACAACTTTTAGTATTTTTTCTACAATTCCGATGAATTGCAATTTTTGAAAAAAAATTTCGCATACTACAGCAAACTAATTGCTCTGGTGTCCCACAAAAGTTCAAATCGTATAGTAAAATATTAAAAAAGTTATCGTCTTTTTAAGATTATCCGAATATTAATAGGAGTCACTGTACATAAATCATATGCACCTATATGTACATAGGTATACAACAGATAGTAATATTTTTCGAATATTTTTTCGGATTTAATGTTCCATATAAGTTTCGTCGATATTGAAGAGAACTAACAGGCACGTGTTCCTCGTTAGTACATACATGTTGAAATATCGTCCTGGAACAATGGAGCACGGGCCAAGGCACAAGTCCTCCTTTTTGAAGGTTCGATTGGCATTTGCCAAGGTTACTGGTCCCGCTGGACAACAAAAAATTCACGTCGATGCCAATTGCATTTCAGGGGACAAAACTACCCTGATACACTCTTCTACATGACAAAGAAGAGGGAACGACGAAATCCCTCGGGAGAAGGTGATCGCATTAGTCTTAACACCCTTAACCATCAACTGCTGAGATAGGCTTTCGGAGATCTCATTTAAATAATGACTGAATCAGGGATTGAAAGAGGCATAAAAATGTTTAATACATTCTTCTTAACAATCTTTCATACTCAAGAACCGTCAAATTCCAGAAAATTAGAGAATACATTCAAACATAATTGAGTGGGTGTCTGGAAGAAGGGCCTATGTCAGGTTTTTAAAATTTTATTCAAACGCAATAAAGAATAAATTATAAGCAGAAATAAGCCTCAAAATCTTTTCCAGTTTTCACTCTTTTTCGAAAGGAAGAAGGGCCTGTGTCGTTCTCAGCTGGTTTTTATAATTGCAATTTACATTGCGATCCTATACAATCTCAAAAACCTGACATGGACACTTCTTCCAGACACCCGATCAATTATCCATGACACATCTGTATAATGGCGAAACACAGTGTTCACTAATGTTCACAGAATACGACGCAAATAAGAATCCATTTTGTAGCAACCTGTGTCCACAAATGAATACACATGGAGCACGCAAGGGCAATTAAGTTTCAGATGAAAATTTCAGTAAGACGCATCGCAGTTTATCATAACCGTAATAGGTACTTCGAAGGAGACTTAACCATACCGCGAGGGAAACTACGACGTGAAAAATGGATAACATGGTAAACGAAACGTTGGTTTTGATTTTACCGAGCGAAATAAAATTAAACGGGGTCGTATAAAAAAAGAGATAGGAAGAGAACCATCGTGAAAAAATACATGGAAATTCATGACTCGAAATGAGATATATTCTTGATCGAACGAATTCTCGTATTCAGAGGAGTCCGGCGTCGAAGAGCCCAGGAAACAAATCATATTAAATCCGTATGTAGATGTTTTTCACGCCCCGAGGGATGCAGCGATACACAGGGAAATATTGCATTTGCGCGTCGAATGCACCAGCTAAAAGAAATTCTGCAGTGCAGCTCGCGCGAGCGAGCGCGGGGGCAAAGGTTCGGTGTAATTACGAACCGATGGTAGATACTGAGATTCGGCCGCGATACGATAACGAGTTCAAAAGACTCGAACCATTTCAGGAATTCGGCAGGTCTCGAGTTCAATTTATCTGGCATTCAGGTCGTCCTGTGCCCCACAACAATGCGTTTGCCACACTGTATTTCGATCGGAGTTGAAGGACGGACTACGAAATACTCGTGAATTCCGATTTAAAAATTGCTGCGATAGGTAGTCGCATATTTTCCTTTTTTCAGGTGCGCGCCGTTTCTGTATGCGATCCGAACGCTATGTATGGTTGGAATAATGATTGGAAGGATGGAGAAGTATTGGAAGCATAGCAAAATTTCAGAGTCAAATATAGCCTGCGTTTTATGATAGCCGAGCTTGCAAAATGAAATTGTTGAATTCTTGCAATTTATATACGAATCATTGTTAATATTACTGTAGGTATCGATCGGGTCTAATATGTCCATTGATATAAATTTTGAGAGCAATGATGATTTAAAGAACTAAGCTTTGAAATAAATTTGGTCTTGAATTTTTCCATTGCAGGAATTTTCGGAAAACTAGAATTGTAAATACTCAATTGATCTGATTTTTATGTAATTAAATGTACGAATAAATTTGAAAAACTATAATTATTTTGGTAGTTGAGTGACTTTAAACTGTAAGTTAATATCGCATTATTCAGTGAAACGTGAGTATACCACAGTAAAACTTTACTAAAAATTGAAAATCGCTTAAAGTGTTCATGCAAATTGATATTATCTTAAATTGTTTTCGTTATAACGAACATAGGTAAATTGTTAAAGGTAAATATCTTGACATAATTGGCAATTTACATTTCTATAGCAATCGTCGAGAAGCCCGTGCACAGTATATTAGGTACCACTGTACAATCTACTGATCAATATTATCATTTGATTAGCATCGGTATTATATTACCATTACAATTATAATGTTCTAATTGCTCCTTGCACACCACAGAGACAATGTGTGACATCGAACGTGATGTTTAGTTTAGAATAACTCTGCGTGTGCTGCGTGTGTGTAATGATCGAGTCTGTTTGATATCGAATATCACCCATAAAGTCCTCTTTAGATCAATAGCAATGAATACTCGTCAGTCGTACATATCATAAAATCATTACCAATGTGATCGATGCTTAACAATTTTAACTTTGGTGTATAGTTACAACCAGTATTATACGGATGAATAAAGCTTCCGAATGTTCAATTACAATTTGATTTTTTTCAGAACGTATTCTATCCTAAATTGATCTCGCAAACAGTAAATTCTCGATAGGTGAATTGGATATGAATCAAAACCACGATGCCTTCCGTCATCATCTTTGATTCACGAGCGATCGATCATGCTTTCGTATGTTTATTCATGACCGTTCAACTGAAAATATTAACGAGACAGCACGTAAACCGACGCACGGAATCCGCAGCAATATTTAAGTAATTGGTTGTGAATAATTTATCTTATTTCGCGTTGCGGAAGATTTATGCTCTTCGAGTTGACTTTGCAAATTGTGGGATCTCAATCAGCACCGGGAATTAAATTTTCACAATACGGAAAGTCTGTTGAATACTTCTAATATCTTTTAATATTAGAAAGCGTTTAAGTACAATAACTATATTTCAAATCATTCAATCATCATTTGTGAAAATGAGTAAATGTATAGAGAGTGATAAAAATTATTTTAAAGAGTACCATCCATATACAGTGGCCAATAAGCAACGAGTGAATTAGCGAAGAAGGGTGGCCAATTAATTCGTGCACCTAATAAACTCTCCACAATTTAATTCGAATATCAAGTGATTCAGATAATTTCTCATTTAAATAAATTCCAATTCACTTTCTGCTCAGAATGTTGTAATTATTTTCGATTTCTAGAATACAGAATGTTATAAAACATCAAACTGTTTTTTTTTTAAACAAATTAATTTTTTATATAAATATTTCACAAACTAATAATGCACTTTTCCCAAGACAAATAATAGACAGGCGGGAAGTAATGAGAAATGTAAAAATATATTTCGTCTTTCCTCTCCGCATCCCTCGATACTTCATCTTCGCAAATCGTTATAGAGTACAGAAAGTAAAACACCCTCGTTGCGGGGACGAACGGAGAAACGTGCAGATATCGTAAAAAGAAGAATTCTAAGGCCATGGCTGACGTAAAACCCAGCTTTTACCCCAGTTAAGGTTGGCTGTAAGCCAACCAGGACTACGAACGCAGCAACAAAGCGTGATCTTATTCGTGGGGCAGCAGGGGATAGATTGTACGTACATATATTCTTAATTATATTCTCGTGATTTCGGGGCGATCGTAATGCCACGAAATATTATCAAAGGCATATCGATAATAATTCACGAATGTGATTCTTGCAAACGTAGACATATTTAAATTCATTTTCCATTGTCTGCATTGTTAAGAACGAACTTAAATGCACAAAATTAGAAATGAACGATCTTCAAACACTTCAAGTTTAAAAATCGAGGCTGTTCTTCCGTTTGCCTTCTGCCTCAGAATTCGATGAAATTTTGAAAATATGTTCTTTTTTTACTAAACTGACGATTGCCAGAAGGATTTTTCACGACTCCAAAAAATTTTTTATCATTTTAATGTCGCTCTCTACCTTATCGACTTTCTACTTCAATCGTCATTTTAGTAAAAAAAGATCCTATTTTCAAAATTTCATTGAATTCTGAGGCGGAGGGTAAACGGAAGTTTCGCCAAAATCGATTTTTAGAGAAACAACAAATGAATATACAGAATTTATCGAAGATTAAAGAGCAGACTTTAATATCTCAGAATAAAACCTATGGAATGACCTGACAAATTAATGGACTCGTAAAATATTTATGTAAGTACCTTTGAACAGAATTTGAATGTCTAAATTTTGAATAAAAATGTAGAGTACGAGCTTGAGAAATGCTTTTCACTCATCACAGTATTTGCTCCTGAAAATAAATAATTTCTTCGTGTGAATTTGTGTTGTACATTGAAATAGAAGATACATAAGATGCTGAAATTAGGTAAAACAGTAAAGTAGTGTGTAAGTATAGGGAGCAGCAGCGCCGAGATCAATTGAATTCGCTGCATCCCTTAATGTGACCAGTTCCCGACCCTAGTTTAACCTTTATGCTGCGACATTCGACTATAGTCTACTGCGGGGTTCAACTTTAGTCCACGTTCCGTCAGAATTTACATTAGAGGCTCGATTAACCGGGTCGAGATTATCCGTGGTCTCGATAAATCGGGGTCTCTATTATCCAGAGTCTCTTGTTTACTAACAACAAACGATCGTGCCTCACGATTCTCTTCTGTTTCCATAAAATCTCTCCTTCGCTAGTTCACCGCTTTCTGTCGCTCGTCGCCATTGTATGTTCTAGTAATCGTAAGTAAACCTTCAAAGGTGGAACTCGATTTGATTACGATTATAGTCTGAAAGGCATTCTCCGAGAATGCAGAATTGTTATCGCACGCAAAATACATTTTTGGTTATTTGAGTTATTTCCCCTCGAACCTCGTTTATCCGATGGGCTTCGATTTATCCGGCCTGTCTGTCTCCCGATTTAAGCCGATTTATCGAGGTCCTACTGTATTTCCTTTTTTTTTGTCACGTTCATTTATCACGCGGAGTCTTAGTTGAGCCCCGAAATTCTCTTCTCTCCGAAATTGCAATTTTTCAGGAGTAGATCGAGGTAATAAAAATCTATTGTGGAGCTTTATACGTTTGTAGCAGAGATCATTAATAATAGTTTATATAGTGACAGATCAGACTATTAGAACTTACACAACTTTATATAATTACGTTCACACAGTTTTTTAAATGAAACTCTAGCTACAACGAATATTCTTTTAAAACGTTTTAAATATTCTCGATTTGCTATAGGTAACAATGTCTGTCCCACTGAAGATGAATATAGAAAAGAACACAAGTGCAAAGACGTGCGAATTCTGAAGAATTTCATTTTCGTTTATGTACAAAGTTGAATGGACGTTTATTACATTATTATTCTACACTATGATTTCCCTCGGTACAAGCAATCTCTCCCGCAGCTTTTCTATACACTCTACACATAGAATTGCTAATCCACGAATAATGTGTCGATACAAACAATATTCTGGCAAAATTTCCTGATTAGCTTGGTCTTCCGTAGACTTTCAGGAAATATGAAATATTCGCATTGATCTTTCGCGAGATATTGGTAGAAACCGCTGTGGGAAATCAAGGAAATTTTTACGAAATTAACAAACTACCGTGGTCACGCATAGCAATTATTTCAGAGCAAACTGTGTTCGCGGTGAACCGAAAATTGAAATGATCGATACACGGTTGCTCCGTTAAACGTTACTACATCAAATTGGTGTAGCCATCATGTATGTTGTAAACCAATTATTAAAAATTGTACTAAATACAAATGTTTTCTGTAGGAATTGAAACAAAAATATTTCTTAAATTGTATAGGTCAAAATCGGACTCAGAAGGAAAATTGTAGAATGTATTTGAGATATTCATTATGAAAATCAATCTCCGTTAAACGTTATTACATCAAATTGGTGTAGCCATCATGTATATTGTAAACCAATTATTAAAAATTGCACTAAATACGAATGTTTACTGTAGGAATTGAAACAAAAATATTTCTTAAATTGTATAGGTCAAAATCGTCCTCAGAAGGAAAACTGTAGAATGTATTTGAGATATTCATTATAAAAATCAATCTCCGTTAAACGTTATTACATCAAATTGGTGTAGCCATCATGTATGTTGTAAACCAATTATTAAAAATTGCACTAAATACAAATGTTTACTGTAGGAATTGAAACAAAAATATTTCTTAAATTGTATAGGTCAAAATCGTCCTCAGAAGGAAAATTGTAGAATGTATTTAGAATGTATTTGAGACATTCATTATAAAAATCAATCTCCGTTAAACGTTATTACATCAAATTGGTGTAGCCATCATGTATGTTGTAAACCAATTATTAAAAATTGCACTAAATACAAATGTTTACTGTAGGAATTGAAACAAAAATATTTCTTAAATTGTATAGGTCAAAATCGTCTTCAAAAGGAAAATTGTAGAATGTATTTGAGATATTCATTATAAAAATCAATCTCCGTAAAACGTTATTACATCCAATTGGTGTAGCCATCATGTATGTTGTAAACCAATTATTAAAAATTGCACTAAATACAAATATTTACTGTAGGAATTGAAACAAAAATATTTCTGAAATTCTATAGGTCAAAATCGTCTTCAAAAGGAAAATTGTAGAATGTATTTGAGATATTCATTATAAAAATCAATCTCCGTAAAACGTTATTACATCCAATTGGTGTAGCCATCATGTATGTTGTAAACCAATTATTAAAAATTGCACTAAATACAATGTTTACTGTAGGAATTGAAACAAAAATATTTCTTAAATTGTATAGGTCAAAATCGTCTTCAAAAGGAAAATTGTAAAATGTATTTAGATAATCAAAAGTGTAATAACTTGGCAGAACTTGGCAGTCTGCAGATCATGTACTCGAGCAAAATATTTGCAGCTCTTAAATCGCCGAGACAGCAGACGCGTTAGCCGTAAATGACCAAACATTGACGAACAATAGTCGGCACGTGTGCCCTGGTCGAAACGACTAGTCCGCGTTCGGACGTGCATGATTTTTTCCCGGTACAAAGAGACGATCTTTTTTTTATCGATTAACCGACTAACACCGATGGAGAATCGGCGGGGAGAGGTCCGGGTATAATGCGACCGGTTCGAAAGCCGTAATTATACATCGCCTGGTCTTTCGGTTTATCCAGCAGCAACGTGGATTAAACTAACGAGCAATTTTGAAAACAGGTGATTGAATTTTCCTGTCGAAAGCAGAAACATCCCGGGGAGGTATTAGGATGAAGCGCAAATGCAATCATGATCGGGGAGGGATGCTTATGCGAGTCAGTCAGTCGCATATTAACTCAGGAAATTAAACGGGGTTGCCAGCCGGAATGGCGGGGCGGTGTTGTTACTCCCAATTCTTCGACTCTGTGTGTATATGTATTTCGGCGTGAAGCTGGAAGGCGAAAACGATGATTAAGCGGGACGATGTAATGGCACTTTGTGTAAGCGCAATCCTAACCGGGTCGACTACGACGCAATGATGAGTTTCCCGTCGTCGCGATGCGTATTTACTGTATACAAGAATTCGTCGCAGGCAGACGAAACACCCGTGAAACTTCTATTGACAATATTGAATCGAATGCTCGAGAAGAAGCGCGCCGCTCTGGGAACGTCTATGACAAACTCTGACTAAATTTTACTAAAAGGAGAACCCCCGCTCTGTCCCTCACGGATTTAGTTCAGACTTTACAGAGTTATAGATCTTGTTCCCCTGATTACGAAAATACCCCATTATAGGCGCAGACGGTCATTAGTTTTCGAGATATTTGCAATTAAAGTTTCATAATCGTAAAAGCAAAGGTTAGTTCAGATTTTTACGAAGCAGTGGCGTAGCGTAACAGCAGCGAGCAGAATTGTTACACCCCAGACCCGTGTTCTAATCCCTTCGTGGTAAATTATTTTGTATTGTTTTTTTCATGGAAAATCATTTTTAATGTTGAATGAATTTTAAATAAAATATCTTTATTCCCTAAAGGACTAATTGAAAATGACACTTATTATTTTATAGAAGAAACACTAGATCTATTACTACATATACAAAAGATAATAATTATAAAACAATAATAATATTAAAGTAATAATACATAACAAACAACAAATATAAATACAAATGCAAAATAGAATAATTGAGTATTATTATGGGGTATATATATAATGGGGTATTTTCGTAATCAGGGGAACGAGATCTATAACGATGATATACTATCCTACACCGAAATTCTTAAATGGAATTGATTAAGCATAATTAAACAGGTCGTGGTTCGAATAAATACATCAATTACATGTGAATAACCTAATTCCGGATCCATACAGAGAGATTAATTCCAATACGTACTGATACATCAAATAAATTGAATCGCGTTAGAATTTGTGCCAAGCTCGGATATAGTTAAAAGAGTAATCGTTAAACTGCGGATTTTTATGCAAATTAAAGTACATCGAAGCAGACTTTCATATACGTAGACATTTATTTCTTTCCTAAATAATTTTAGTAAATGATAAGTAATACGAATTTCTAAAATCTTCTGACATTTATAAATATTTCAATAATCAGACATTTGTAAATATACCAATAATCTCAATACGGATATTGTTTCATCGTCTCTATCACATAGGATTCACAATGCAGGAATTTCGAGACGAAATTAATATGCAATTACGAGAAGAAACGAGGAGTAAGAGTAAAATGGCATTCAATTAACGTTCGCGTTCCTGTAATATAAAACATCGCGAGAAATAAATAATTAACACTTAGGTAAACGAATTCGAAATGTATACGAAGTAGTATGTATACCTCAAAGCAGGATTTTTATGGGTGCTGAACATGTTAATGAACGCGATTCACTCTGCCAACAAATATAACGGTTCGTATTGCAAAGTGTCGGTCGTGTTTCGCATGCGTTTAGTTGGAATCTTCTTCATGGCATCCTCTCCTTTGTTACAGGACCTTTATTGCAGCCGGTTGCTCCATTGATTGAACCTGGTGCACATGGTAACTGTACGTCCGGTCGGCGTGAGGATGAATCGAATGACTATAAAGTCGTGTACCGTCGAATTCTCGGTCACAGTCCCTTGGAGACCGGATGTTTTGTGTTCAGAGAGAAAGTCTTTTTTTATATAAATTGCAAGGGAAGTGCTGTGAACCTCAAAAAAGAATGGACGCACTCAGCCTTTACCAATTAGGGAAAAAATGATATTATTGCAATTAAACTGCTGATTCTCGTATAGCAATTGTATATGTACAAGTGCCATGTCCTAGGGAAAGTAGCACACAGTTTGCTGGTGAATGTTGCAATCATTTCACTTATATGTTATGGTAACCGCTTCGCTACCACGGACGAGTTATCCCGTCGAGATAACACGAGATAACACGTCCCGTGATAGCGAACCGATTGAAATAAGCGTCTCTTGTTGATTATATCTGCGGTTCTCTATACAAAATTAAAATTCTCCACCAATTGCAAGATATAGAAATCAAATACAAATTTTCTATTGTATTCAATAATTATAGAAAGCTCAAAATTACAGGTTGATTTCCTTGGACTATTCTAAATTTTCGGATTTTTTCTCCTACTCATTTTTTACAGTTGTATCATTGAAACTTGAAGTATTCTGCTTGAAGAATCGTCGAGCGATCCGAAGAATTTTCTGAATGACACTTCGACCGAGGCACTTGCGTAATGTTTCCCAAAACCAAAGGCAAACATCAAAAATCATTTCGAGCCATTCACAGAAAAATGTACCTCGCAGTGAACTATGTAGATATTTACCAGAGGAGTAAACAGAATGTGGCTGCGCGGTTACTTTCCACGAATAAATGCGAATTTACGGGTGATGCGGGAGCGCGCGTTGCATTGATCTTGTCAATTTCATTCGCCGTTCCGTCTGGCAAACGGAACCCCATCGGTTTCGCATTTGTTTTCCATCGCAAAACAAGCGTAATGGGAAACGGGAAGGCCTTAAAATGCGCTCGGCCTACAGGCGAAAACGAATGCAGGTCGACATGGCGGCTGCGCGGCTGTCTCTTCTCGGCGGGATTCCGCGCACACAGGGGAAATTGGGACGTTGCAGCTCGAACAAGGGTAAACAGATCCCGTTTTCCACGGGACACCATAAAGATCACTATAGGGTCCGTGTCTTCGGTCGTTGGGTGAAAGTATCGCTAGGCCAGGGTCCTATTTCGCATCATGACACAGATTCACCGTAGGACTCCTTGGAAACAACCCCTGTGGAGCTTCCACGTTCGTTTTCGGAGCTAAATCTTCCTTTCTCTGACGACAACGTAATGCGATAGAGCCGTAATTGAAAGATGGGAAACGTTGCGGGAAACACCCTAATAACATCAACAGGGAACATCCGTTCCTCCTCCCAGTTTTTCAATTGTTCAGCTGACCAATTAGAATTGTACTTTGGAGCCCACTATATCGGAGCAACAGTGCAAGGCGCACATCAGTGTTCGATTGTTTCCATCAGGACTCGGCACCTCTTTCAGTCGCTGGGTGAAAGTATCGCGAGCTAGGGCTGGGCCAGGGTCCGCTTTCCCGTCGTGGCACAGATTCGCCGTCGGGCTCCTTAAAAACAACCCCCTTTCACCCGTTCTACCGGTAACACCGTTTCCGACCCTTGGTCTGGCGCAGACACAGGACCCGGCTGGCGCTCTGCCAACTCGACGCCTCGAGGACCTAGGTGAAGCTAGGTGACCCGGCCGTGTAATATCGAATAAGATCAAGGCGAGCTGAAATCCCATTCCAGCACTCTTGCTTTCCCCCGATCGAATATATTACGGGGTGGTGGTGTGTCACGGCCGTAAGAGAAAAATCGTTTAACAGACCAACACCGATGGAATGTGAACGTGAACGAGAAAGAGAGGGAGAGATGGCGAGCTTGGAGATAGCAGGAGTGCACGGAAGAGGGTTCTGGAAGCAGCTAAAGCATTCTCGCTGCTTTGAAGACTCCCAGGGGTGGCGTGAGACGAAGCTCGAGAACATCGTGGCCAACGAAGACAGAGGAGCACCCAGGAATGCTACGGGAGACGCCTCGTGCCGCGATAGAGGAGGAAAGGGTGCGAAGAATGAGGTACCATCGAGAGCTAGGAACGAGGTGGCGAATTCCCCTTCAATCTGCACAGCAGGAAACAGCAAAGCGGAAATTTCCGCGCAGGTTAGAGGCGCCGAATTCGTTGTATATATAGAGCGCGTCTATCGGCTCTCTTAAACCCTTTGGCACAAAGCAACCTCCGGGCGTATTTCGCGAACCGGCATCTATGAAGAAAACAATGAGTCCGACTGATCGACAGGGAAGAGATATATTGGAACCGTTCCGGTAAAAACGATCCAGCCAATCGCTGACACGAACCAATCTAACGACATTGTTCGCAGGAAATTTAGCGAAATGGCTCCAGATCTAGCGAGAACTAAGAATGACGTTCCATGACGTCGCTTGTTACGTGATGCACAGGAGGAATTGGAAGGGCGTTGATAGATTGACGAGCATCTCTTTATATTAATTTCTTTTAAAATTAAATTTCTAAAAGTATGACACCAGAGTTCTTAATCTAAATCCAAATCTTGTATCTACTAAATTGAACGTTCAGTAATTAATTATAAGAAAATACTTAAATAAAATTTTAATCGTACCTTTTATCACTCGACAATAATATACTTCAGAACGAACAAGAAATAATATTTCTGTTCGGAAAGAATAAATCACAGGTCCACGAAATGTCGCAATTTTAAGTAATTACAGTCGCCATGGAAAGTGCGCCACTTCTCCAAAAGTGTTCTGCAAAATTAACGCAAAGGAACGATTGTAGTTTTCGAACAATATTCGATGGCGGCTTGGTAATAATTTAATGAAGCGAATAAAAATACGAAATGCGATTGAAGAGCGACTTCGCTTATGTACATATTTCTCGGAGTTGCTGCGCCGCGTTCTGAACTTTTTAGGAGAGGTCGCAAAAAATTATATAACCGATCTCTAATGAAACGTTCTCGGTGCACACTGTTAAGCACTTGATTTCGCAGCCTAAATCTCTATGATGCGGTGTTGAAAACGGTGATTTCTTTCCGGCAAATCGCCCCACCCCGGGCCAAAGTTACGACATTTAACTGTACGAAGCCCGCTCTTATACCGAGGTCTCTCTGGTCCAATTATGAAGCGTACTAATGACTTTCATAAAATGGACATTTGCTTCAATTATTTCGCTTTTCTGAAAATGGACTGGTTTTCGGATACAGCCGACCGCGACATTCGAACTATTAACGACGGGATCGTTGTCTTGAACCCATGCCAAATGTAAACCGCCGAAAGTTGGTTGTTTCAGGCGGAGTTTAGACTCATTAAAACGACATTAAATGAATGGAAAACTTGGCAACATATTCGCAGTGCCAATTTCATTTAACCATGCGATGGAGCATTTTATGAAACGCCATATGATATTTAAAATGTGCATTTTAATATGCTCGCTGAACAGTAATACTTATAATCAGTTGCGATTTGCATATCGCGATAGAGGAGTTTTAGTATCGCGGAGCATACAACGCTGTTACAGTTATTCGGGATTATAAACGACGCGTTCCGATGATTTCGTTTATTTGAATGTTAGTCAAAAGAACGATGCTCCGCCGCACACGAATGAAACTCGCGAGCTGGGCTTTTGGATGGTTCACTTTATTCCCGAAATTGATACAGTTGACGTCATTCGATGTACTAAGCCATAAGCTAACCATGATCCACTCTCATCTACTTAAGGTGTTACGACGCTTTAAACTAAACGGAGATAATAATTTTCGATAGACCTACAATACATTTAATAATCGTAAACCGAAGTCTGAATGCAGACGGCTCATTGAAAGTGGCCCTAAAAGCGGAGTGTCCTAAAAGCGTGAGTTATGTCCACGATTAATGCCTAACACTTTCTGACTATAAATCGATCCTAACTTATAGAACGATGGAGGAGCAGAGCCAATGGTTCGAAAAGTCATTCGTCCGATTAAGCGTATTAGAATTGGCCCGAGTTTCTGATAGATTTCAACACATCGCGTATTCATAGCGTTGTTGTTGAAAACGGAAATGAATTGCATTTTATCAGAACAATATTTTCCTATTTCGCATTCATCCATGCAGATTGATTTTCGCGATTTACATAAAACAACAGTGACATAAATTGGTTCGCGTGAATTGGCACAGATCGCTGAAACATTTGACCTTCCCACTGTTCATTGCACTTTTATTAATACCATCTTTGCATTTTCAATCGGTTTTTAAATGGATTAGCAGCGATTTCAACCGATCAAATGCGAAATAGAACTGTATTTCTATTTTTATAGAACTGCGTTCTATTTTTGATCATCGGTCCTAGACATTGCAAAAATATCGCATGATCAGATCTCTTCAGGAGCCCAGAGTTTACTACGAATATTCGAACAAGTTTCGATAACCACGTACAGGAAAGTCTCAGCGATAGGTTTAGATAACCCATATCAACTTCGAAATTCCCAAGAGTAAATTTCCTTGCAGCCAGAAGAGTTGAGTCTTCGATCTTTAGAGCAACGTTTGCAGGAGCTGGCAGATGCGCGCTAGAGATACACGAGTTTATCCGAGACAACCAAAACGATGTTGACGGAAACGGTATGGTATTTTTAAGACTGAAATCTTAAATAATGGAGGTTTAATTCCGCAGTCTAGTTATTACAATAATTAGATTCGCAGCTTGCAGAATTAAAAGGGTCGAACCCTTAAAAAGAGGATATTAGGAGTAGTAATAATCGTGTTACAGAGAAACAGAATTCGACGGGGGGTTCCGTGAAACAATAAGCATCGAGTAGAATTTACGGCGCCAAATGTTCGCGACGCAAATCGTTAAACATTACTTGTTCCTCGTTCGAATCAGTCACTCAAAATCAATTTGGCGGGGCGACAGTCTGAGTAAACGCGTCCCCGCGACAGGTCAGTCTTGATCCACACAACCCCAAGAGGATTTAATTGAAAATCTACCCGGGCTACTCCTGACAACACTCGGAGGGAGCAGTCTTGTTACTGACGTGATTAATATCTGCAGAGACAGAGAGTTCGTCACTTCAGGCGTGTTCGCGCTGATGAATCCAACCGATGTTTGTAATTTAGCTAGTTGATCCTGGCGCTCCGCGTGGAAGGACAGCTACTCACGATTTGTTACCGAACAGAGGGTTGCTGGCTGTGGTTATGCCACGCATACATATTCATGTTACCTCTAAGGCACGTGCGACATACTATGCTTGTTTGGGATTAATACGAACGTATAAGATCGTAAGCCACGTTAAGCCATCAAGGACTTATCCCTTCTCAAGATGACCGTGTTCGACAAGCTTCGATTTTGATTTTTTTAACGATTCCTAATCTGAGAATTTAACCACTTACGCCAAGACACAAATGACTTTCTCAGAATATGAACTTGTTAATGAAATCTAATCTGTTAACTTAAAGTGTACAACGAACATTAAATATTCCCATAGTTTCGTTTGTACATTTTTGAGGAGCGTATAATAGTTAAGTTAAAATTCTTCGTTAAAATCCATAATATTGTAGAAGTTACTTTACATTCACCGTATCTAACCTTTATATTAATTTATCTTTCACGTTTGTTATTCCAAGTGTGCTCACAAAGATCGCAAAAACTGTCTTAGATCCCATTTCTATGGGTTGAAGCAGCATCCTCTAATTTTTCTGTTCACGTGATCTCAAAGCAGCTGTGCAGAGATAATATAAACATTCTTTAAAGGTGGAGAGAAGTGTGATAAAAAGGAAATGGAAAATGAATGCGTTTCCTCTACGCGTACAACGTCTCGCTATAATAACCCGTTCTTTTGAAAGCAGGAAAAGTGGTCTATTTTCTGAAGCGCGTGTATAATGTGTGTACGATCCAAACGTTTCACGCGTTTTGCATATTTCGTGAAACATGAAAAACCGCTGTATGTGCGGTTCTCTCGTCAGTCTTGGCGCATGTACACGTGTGAACCGTTTCGTCCGTGGAATATACGGCGGTCGCGGCGTTTATAGCAACCCTCGGAAAACGGATTAACGACCTGCTATAAACCCAGGTCCACCGCAGCCATGTGGCTACCCTAAATTCGTAATTTGGAAAAACTCAATATTCGAGCCTGGAGCCTGCGCTGTCGGTTCCCTCGCGGCAATTAAGCGACGTTCACCGGCGAATAAAGTGAATAAAGGATCAAAAACTGCCGCCTTCAAAAACCAGCCCCCGAATAACTTCATTTAGACGGAGCTCTATCGAGCAGCTACTTTCCCGACACCCTTCGAGACCGCCACCTTTATCAAGATCTCGTCCCGTTCCTCGGTCTCTAATAAACCCATGTCGTCATTCTATCCACGGCGGATCAGAGGTCACCAGGGAATTTCGGACGGGGGATCGAAGACCGTTCGAATAGGAGAAAGAAGATGAATCCATGGGAAGGAGGATGGAGGAACTCAACCAGGAATATAGGGGTAGTTTCCAGCGGAGCGCACAAAAAGGCGACGTCCTAGCCGTGTACCGCAAGAATACCGTTCTATCGGGCCTCTGGCTTCATAAAAACGTAATAAATCCTCCTCCCGCTATCGTTGTTCGCCATCCTCCACACCAGACGTGTACCCACCGTCTGCGCCATTCGTTGTTTATGTCTGTGTCTGGCTGTTTAGAAATTTTCGTCCCTGCTGCCACTGCTGTTGCCTCTTACTTTCATTCTCCCCTTCTTTATGCTTCGCCGTTGAATTCATTCAACCGTTTACTGTCCTTCTGTCGAAAGCTACTTCAAATCGAAAATCAAGATATTTGGATGTAACGAAAATTCGGAGATGAAGTCAAGATATTTATTCAATAACAGATTTTCCATTCTGTTCCATTACTTTTTATCATTTCTCAGGTAACTTATTGCGTTATCGAATGAACCAATGAATATCTTAACTTTATTTTTGAATTTTTATTGAAAAACGTAACACGAACTTTCGTTCGAATCCAAGTATTTCGTTTTTAATAAAATACCGTTCGAACTAAAAGACATTCCACCGAAGGCTTTTTTTAAGATTCTAGAAGTCATAGCTTTCAATTTCCTGTAAAATCATACGAGAGACAAGAATTCCTGAAGTAAATTGAACAAATAATATCGTCACTCTATTTTTATCTCGTGCACTTCCCAGACTACGCTTTGTTTTCTTTAAGGCGACCGTCGCGTAGCGTCGGCGAGATATCAGAGCTACCACCTAACGAGCCATAGATAACTGGCACGCGATTCGCGATAAGCAAAGGTGCATCGTGTTTTAGCGATAATAAAATGAATACAGGAAACAGCCACGCGTACACACCGAGTAAAAAATGTCTGATAACTTTCTATCGTGCATCATGCGATGCAGAAACAGCTCTGGCGAATCCTCCGCGCAGTCAATCTTAATTAGCACGTTTCAGTTTGTCTTGTTCTTCGCGTTAACGAGTAGCTTCTCTTAATCTGTTAGCAAAAGCATTTTGTCCTTTTTCACTGAATACATATACAAAAATTTTGACTACCGTGTCCGTACGGTTTCTCCAATATTTTTAATAAAATGAGCCACATAAAAATTGTCTTTACGTTTCGTAAATGCAATTTTTAAAAACTATAAACGTTTACTGATGATCCTCTGTTTTTCACTAAAATCAGTTGCCAGAAGGAAAGTAAACGATATGAAAAATAATAATCAAAAATTAAAATAGAAATAATGTCCACGGGTAGTTGAATTGGACAATTTGATAATTAAATGTCGTTTGAATAAGTCCGATTATACTTCAGATAATTTTTTAATTAATTTCTCTGCGGCATTTTTTGAATCTTTTATGGTAAAAATATGTTTGAGGAATTGAAAACAAGAAATTGATGGATGTATGCTGTCCGAGGGTAGCGTAGAATGAAATATTGAATTTGTAGGGACGTCGACCGCGACCAAAACGTTTCATGATCGAAATGGAGTCCGTTCAAAGGCTGCCTTGTGCACAGCGTCGTAGCTTCATACGTCAAATTTGGTGCCGCAGCATTAGTTGACTTGACATACAATCCATGGATTAGGCGGTGCGTACGTCATCGATCATCATATTACTATTCTCATGAGAGGTCGGAACTCTACGATTTGCGTCCGCTGGAACACCAATGTACCCTTCAATACGTCCAGCCGCTAACGGGCGCTTGGGACTTGATTATATTCACGTTCGTATTAATGCCTTTGCTGCCTGACAAACTGTACAATATTGGCAGTAGTTACGTCAAGGTACTCATTATCCTGGACGATATGATGTTGAACGGCTTTCGCCTCGCTAAATGTAATTACTAAACTGCGAATGCTTGTGTACTCACAGCGTTGCCCGCTGCACGAAACCCGATAAAATATGCAGAAAGAATCCCCCACATACTGAACATATCAGCTGTTTAAAAATATATAACATTTTACTTGTAATTGAGATAATTCGTTAAGATCATTTATTTTCCAAATTATACTGGATCTACATTAACACTCAACTAAGAGAAAATCATTCGTAACTCGATTCCATTACGCATCAACGAATGGCATTAACCTTAACGAAACGAAAATGAAAAATTGACGAATGGAAAATTTTCAAATTTTCTAGGAATTCTATCTGTGATATGTTTCTAATTTTTCAAGTATTGTGTACTTATCTTCCACGAATCAATAAAATTTCACTAATACTTACGCAAATAAATTTTTTCTTTTATTTGGCTCAATAAAATGTATGGGGTCGAATTACCCCTGTGTGCAAATTAACATTAGAATAGCAGTACACAGAGAGAAGGTTAATTTCACGTTAGTGTAACAAGGAGTACGATAACGGGGAGATTAAAATTCCAGAATTACGCGGAAACGAATGGTGGTATTCATCATATGTGTAAAACAGTAATTAAAACAAAAATGTTTCTAAACCACGATTTACCCACTCCTCAACTTCAAACGTTTCCCTTGTTTCTCAAGAAACTGTAGTCTCGCTTTCATTCAGTGGGTTAAGCATGTCCGCTGCACGTGTTTACCCACCCACCTTTTTTAACCCACCTCCGTCTCCCTCCTAAGAATTCTCGTCTGGTACCACCCAGAAACACGTTCAGCACTACATCCTTCTAGAGCAACACATAGGGGTGTACATAGGAAGTTCGCGTCGTACACGACACGTCTATTCCCTGGAACAGTGTCGTTGGCGACCGTGGAACGTAGGTGTACGTAAGTGGCGAGGTAAATACGGTTTTTAAAACTGCTGTCGGCGAAATCCCACTGGCCGATTGTAAAATGCTTTCCCGAACACATGTTACTCCTTTTTAAAGCGGCGAATCGGAGATTGTACACTTGAGAGATTCCCTCGGACAAGCCCCTTATTCTTTTTGTACTTCTATCCAGTTCAGGAATGAGCAGCTTTTAAAATCGCCAAGTACAATACTAATAAAAGAAAAGATAATCGTTCGTTTTTGCTAACGGATATTCCAGCTCCTTGCAATTTAATAGTTCTTCCGAAGAAAGGATTCCTAAAAGTTGCTGAAAAGATAGCGATCAAAACTAGTTGTCTGAACTGTACTAAACTAGACTAGTTGCATGAACTATACTAGGGTTAGCAGGTATCCGTCGCAAGATGGAACAGTGGATTTCGCTGTCTCCTGCCAAACTGCGGTCGAAGCAACTCCCAGACTGCTTAAAGTGCTACCATACTTTCCCGAGTAGAGTAGTCTTACAACTTTTTTGGTCCCAGGCTGCACGAAGACGACTTAACTCGTGCGGAGCTGCTATCACCGGAGCCAAACTGAGCCCGTCTAACAGTAAGCTAAAGGTGTTACGTCGGTCGGAATCGTCTTGTCAAGTCAGGAAAATTCGGCGCTGTTTCTTTTACGATTCACTGGGCGTATTGATTTTCCTATTTAAGTCCGCAGCAACGCTGTGTGCCCTAGGTTCAGGTTCGTTGGAACCCGTCTCTCAACGATTAAGAAACAAAATGGACTAATTTCACGAGCTACGACTCGCATAAAGCTAATCCACCCGCAGGTGGAGCAATAAAGCACTCCCATTGGCACCCCAACCGGAAGAAGAGACACACCGCATCCTTCAGCCGTATATGTTGCTTCCGCTATAAGGGATTCCCTTGCCACGACTGTGCTTGATGTCAGCTATTAAATGAATCTCGCGTGCTTCCGGTCAGAAAGCGAATGTTGGGGCAACGCCATTATTCTTTTCAAGAACTGGCTCGTTAATATAGTTCTGATAGGCATTTCATAAGTTTATTGACACTTTCTACTATACCTCATTGATGGCAGTCTTTTAAGAAAAGTAGTTATTAGCTTTTCGCGGTTTACATACTAATCGTAGCCACCACAATTGATCTGATAATATTAAATTAGAAAAGGCAATTTATATAATTTATGTATAATTTAAAGAACAGAAAATACAAGCATTTATTACAGCAACCCACTTATATCTTGTAGATCGTAAAAATATTTTGGTTTACTTATGATATTGAAATAGACATTGATTTTCAAGTATAACACGTATCAAGCTGATGAATATCTAAAAAAAAGTGAAACTATTTTTACCCACTGAGCAATTAAAACTGCTAAAAACTAGTTGGAAACTATGGGAGTTAGATAATCAGTAAAATTCCGAAACTTCATTTAAGACCTAATAATATAGGAATTCGATAATACAAGAGGTTCGAAATGAAATGCTTTAATTATTCTCAAATCGATAGCATTCTGGTAACTCAGTTAAGGACTTTTTGATTCATGACATCGGGCAGTAGATATAGAAAGTTCATCGGAACTTTTCTTATAGGCACTTATACTAACAACTTTCAACCGAGTGAACGTAATTACTTTAATTACTTGGTTGGTCTGGTCGGAGGTGGAAATCAAAGAAAAGTATATAACATTTTCATAATATTACCTTTCCAGTTAGTTGCGCTTTCGTTAAAATTAAACTTGGTTTCATCGAAATAAAATATTTGTTGATCAATGTACAGAAAACAGAACACCTCGCCGCGGCGGTAACATCATTTCAAAGTTGTTCAAAATTATGACTTTGACAACATATTCCAAGGTCATCGAAATCGGTGGCGTCCCCTTTTCTGTATAATTTGTTTAAATCAGAATGTACATGAACACAGAAATACTTAATTCGTATAATATCTTCTAATAATGAAATTATTTCACTGGGAGATCTAGATAAAAATGTGAAATCGTGATGCTGCGGATGACATTAAATAAATGCATCTCATTACGTTGCTCTATGCAGAAGATTCGTTGCTATAATGCGCACAGTATTCTTCTCACATAATTACGTTTCGTTAATTTACCTTGTAATCACATCGCCATTCCTATCACCTAATGGAAGCAGTATAGCATGATCAGATAAATAAATGTCCTTCCAAACCTGCCTCTTACTATATTCGTTAGCATTAAAAATACAAAATGAGTCTGGATAATTTATTTATGATCTCTTATTACACAATTACTGAAACAGCATAAGCTTTTTGCGAAATTATTCCAAACTATCCAAATTACTCAACGCACTTGCAAAATTCAGTTTTAATCATTGCATCATTTTAAGGGAATTTTACTGACTAATTCGGATAATCCAGATCCTACGGTATTGTGAATCAAACAAGCGAATACGTTCCGAATAGTGTCATGTTTGGATTCGTTTGAACCAGAAAAATGTCACAAATATGTCGGTAAAAGATTCATTAAAAAATAATGAAAAATAAGAAAGCATTAAATTTAGTCTCAGTCTCGACGTCTTGTTTACTCGCTACATTTTCTATATTCGACGCTAGCGTTTGAAGGAAAACCTACTATCTGTACCACAGGATACCAGCGACATTTCGGTCCCGAAGTTCGCACACGTATCGGGACATTAGCGTATATATGAAACGCGTAAGTACCACAATTTTTTCTTCCATTTTATCTCATAGTAGCGCAGCACGTGCGGGCCAGTAGTCAGCAGAGCAATAGTGCACGATCACATTTATCACCGGTCGAATGAACAATCTCGTGAAGGAGGAACGCGCGTGAATAACTGGTATCTCCGCCGTGCGAACCGTGTAATGGTCCACAGTGAAAAGCGCAAGCCAGAAAAGGCAGATGTAAATACGTGTACACACTGAAATCTGGTTATGGCCGCGCAATTTATTCACATGGAGCTACGAACAATGATTAAATGAAGGAAGTATAGTATTAACATGGCGGATAATTTGATCGGTGAAGGAGCTACACATACTTTTACTTGTTAGAATCATAATTAATGAAGGGAACAGGAACTTTTCTGGCAAACTGAACAAAATGTAATGAGGTTCCCAATTTAGTCAATAGGACAAGGTTCCCGGAAACCAGGTCGAGTCACATTACGTTTTTGACTGTAGCTATAAGTAGACTAACCGGATATTCGAAAAGTTTTTTAACCTGACTTTCCGTAATAAAATTAGTATCGATTCTGTTGCACTCTAATTTTAAATCAGTTGTCAGGAGGTAAGTATCCCAATTGGATAAAGCTTTTGAAAATCTGCTGTAAAATAGAGCCTTCAAATTATTATTAATATCATATTTTTAATTTTCTTTTTATTAATGTCGTATTCAATGTAAATTGAATTTCTAGTGTGTGGTAAGCACTTGGATAAAGCTTTTGAAAATCTGCTGTAAAATAGAGCCTTCAAATTATTATTAATATCATATGTTTAATTTTCTTTTTATTAATGTCGTATTCAATGTAAATTGAATTTCTAGTGTGTGGTAAGCACTTGGATAAAGCTTTTGAAAATCTGCTGTAAAATAGAACCTTCAAATTATTATTAATGTCACCTTTTTAATTTTCTTTTTATTAATGTCATATTCAATATAAATTGAATTTCTAGTTGTGGTAAGTAGCAGTGTAACATAAGTTGTATTTACTCCAATTATTATTTATCGATCAGAATGTTCTATGAAATTTTTCTGTGCTGAGATAGTGTAAAGAAATTGAAGAAAGACAAGTCAGTTTTATATCTTACACAAGTTACAGGATAAATCGAATGTCTTATGAAACATCTTGATCTTACGAGATCTCGGCGATCTACTATAAGTTGTCAGAGTGACACGTTTGGGAATTACAACCAACCCAAGTCAGGATCAGCCAACCGAACTTTTACAGTATTTTTAAACCCAAGAAATGCAAGGTTGTCAAAAATTATACGACTGTACCTTCAGATTATGACATTTCATTTTGAAACTTGGAACCCGAGCGCTTTACAAATTTGTTTGTTTAAAAAAATTGTTTAATTTAGAACTAAAGCGAAACAATCAATTTTGTCGTTACATTCGCCCTTCTTTCGTTCAATTTAATACATCCGTATGCATCACGAGTATACTATAAAAGCAGCAATTTAATCATGAATATAAATTTATTCATCACTACAGCCGTAATACTGATATCCCATTATAAAACATACAATTATTTGCAAGACGAAAGCAACCCTACTTTGCAATTCATAATTTCGTTCGCATGATTAATATATCGAATGTCTGCCGAGAATTTATACAATACAATATTATAATTTATAAGATACAATGGAAACCTTCCGTTTCATCGAGGTATGAATAATTTCTGCTTATTTTCGGAGCGTAATAAAGCGAGACTTCGAAATCGACTTGAAGAGACGGAATGGAGGAAAGTATTACCTCCGGAGCATGAAATTGTAGTCTCTTTATCAATAGAAATCAAACATTAATAGCAAAATGCAGTGGTACACACGGCCATGCATAGCATGTGAACGGTTGTGATTTTTTCAGAATCGATAACATAAACCTATTTTATTTAATTAGTAAATTCTATCCAACATTAAAATATTTTGAAAAATTACCGGTCTCTGGTTATTTGTTTTACAATTATTGAAATTATTATGATGCTTATTTTTGCGTCCAAGCATACATAATAAAAATCACAGAAAGTCTATAGTAATTCCAACCATTCTCAGAGCTCGGTAGATTTAGCGTTAAAGGGGAGTTAAGTTCAATAAATCTACCTCTAGTGTTAACAACTTCGCGACTAGTGTTAGGTGATCACCATTAAGAAAGCGTCCACGTACGGTTGAGCGACAGTGTAACTAGCACCGTAATTTCAAGCGAAAAGGTCGCAGCCGGCAAAAAGTTGGTAACAATTCGGAGTTTAATTGCTTGCGAATTCAGGGGAAACGACGAACTCCGTACGAGGGTTTTCCAGTCGAAGTGCTTGTAATATTTAGCCGAGCCTTCTCGTTAACTGTTTATCTCTCGTGCGGTGGAAAACTGTCTCCAAATTTACTCGCGGCAACCTTTTCTCGCGCGGTAAAACGTAAAATCAATTGGACCTAAAAGGACTGTATAAATGTCGCAGTTGGGCGTGCAATTACGTAGAAACGCATGCGTGGAAAGGGGTTATTAACATTCATTCCACCGCCTGGGTTCTCTGTTTTCCACGGGGGCGAAGAACGACAGGGGCTCGCCGGACGGCCGTTCGTGCATTAAGTCTAATGTTCTGTCACAAGATAACCGGTTACGCGATTACTCATTCATCCCTCCTTTATTTTCTACTTTTCCACTGTGTCTCGGGCTTAGAAAGATTTTATTTCGATAGCAGACCTTAATACGGCCGCTATCTGCAAATACCCTTTATGCGGGTCCCACAGATTGTATCTTCTTTACAGGGTGCACCGCAACTGATTGCTAAACCGGAAAAGGGGGGACTTTTACAGAAGAATGTAAGTCGTAAATGGATAATAAAAATCCTTTTTAGTTCTCGTAATTATTCAGATTTCTTTTTTGAAACAATGAAACATCTGTTTAATATGCATACTGTTGAAATAGGATTCGGTCAATATCCCCTGAGCGTGTCTTACTCTTTCTACATTTTGTACATTTTATTGCTCACATATTTTTTACAACCCCTTAAAATTTAAATGCTTTTCTCTACCCTTAACCGTCACGTGGTCCTAAAAAATAGTTGCACGAAAGGATAATATCTCACCCATTTTTGCTGTACACTTCGAATCAACGAGATCTGTGTTGTATGTCAATACGTTCTGGATGTATTACAGAAACGAGGATCGAATTTTATATAAGACAGCGAGCAGACTTCACGTCGGGCGACAGTTTCCTGAAAATGTGTCACATAGAAAGACAAGATTTCAACTAGAGCCAACGAGGCATGGAATATCGATTTAAAAGTTTACGATATAAATAAGCCATCTAGAGTAGCAGAACTACGAGGTTTCCGATGGACAATGAACCTCATTTCGTCGTCGAGGTAATACATTTTTCGCTGTGAAATACGGAACAGTATTAAGTAATCGATTCCCCCCTGCACTTTACAGAGTTTGTCGCAACTGGTGCCGAGAGCATTATGAGCCGCGCCGTCGTTTCTGCTATCGATCATAAATTTGTGTAATTGTTAATGAAGTTTCGTCTGGTTCGTTGGCCAGATAGCTCGTACAAACTATACTACGTAATATAAAGTTCGTTTCGTGTAAAAACACTATGAAAACAAAATGAGGTCAATGAACCGAACGGTTCAAGAACATCTCACTATTTTAACATCAACGCATAACTCTGTTTAGACTCCGGATTTTATGCGATTACGGTTCTTAAAAATTTAGAAGTATTAACACTGAACCTACCACTGCCGGTCAAATAATCGGTTCTATATTTTTCATCGCACAATTATTGAAATGATAAAGTTACTTGCATAAAGTTTAAATAAATATATGTAAATATAAAGAAATGTAAATTTCTTTGTCTAAGCAATACTGTGATAAAAATTATTGGAAATCTAAATAAATAGAGTTTTGTAATCTTGCAAGCTAAAACATTTTCATCGCTTTTAGTGCTCGGTAGGTTTAGTTTAGTTTATTGAAATGATGAAGTTACTTGCATAAAATTTAAATAAATATATGTAAATATAAAGAAATGTAAATTTCTTTGTCTAAGCAATACTGTGACAAAAATTATGGGAAGTCTAAACAAATAGAGTTTTGTAATCTTGCAAGCTAAAACATTTTCATCGCTTTTAGTGCTCGGTAGGTTTAGTTTAGTTTATTGAAATGATGAAGTTACTTGCATAAAATTTAAATAAATATATGTAAATATAAAGAAATGTAATTTCTTTATCTAAGCAATACTGCGATAAAAATTATGGGAAATCTAAATAAATAGAGTTTTGTAATCTTGCAAGCTAAAACATTTTCATCGCTTTTAGTGCTCGGTAGGTTTAGTTTAGTTTATTGAAATGATGAAGTTACTTACATAAAATTTAAATAAATATATGTAAATATAAAGAAATGTAAATTTCTTTGTCTAAGCAATACTGTGACAAAAATTATGGGAAATCTAAACAAATAGAGTTTTGTAATCTTGCAAGCTAAAACATTTTCATCGCTTTTAGTGCTCGGTAGGTTTAGTGTTAATATATTCTTTCCACTGTAGCCAAGTTATTGGTGAGAAATATTGTATATTTAGCTCCTGAGTCTTGTAATCGCAGCACAAACTTTGTATTTTGCATAAAAATCCGGAGTCGAATAATGATACAGCACCAAGGCTGTCGGATTAATTGCAATGTATAGATTTCATGAGGATCGGCTCATCTACACATTTCCGGACATCACGCCGAGTCATAAATCTTCCGTTAAAAGGAATTTGTTCGTGTTTAACTCAACTTTACTTTTAAATACCTCATTTGAGTAAAGGCAATGCGAGGAATTAAACTCCCATGGTTCTTCATTACGTTGATTTATCTTAAAGCTGTGTTCCAATTTACATTTTACCGGAGTATGTGTTTTACGTAGATAATTAGTTTGTTGCTGACGCGAATTCTCATTATTCTGAGAATATTAATATTAATCTCGAGAATAATTTTCCCTATTGCGATCAATGAAAATGTTCGTACTCACAGAACGTGTAGAGGTGCATCTTGAACGATGCAGTTTTAGGTTGTGACACTTACCTGAAACAATAATCAATCAAGTTAAATAACATTTCATGAAATAACAACACTAATCTTAAATGTTAACTGCATAATTGATTATAGACTACTCAAGCATACGTATAAATTTGTGATTACGATCGCATAGTGTAATTCTTGATTAATTCCTTACTTCAACAAATTGCTTCCGATTCGAAATCTTTATGCAAAATGAAACTGTTCTGCAGCAATCGAAATAAAAATTGTCTGCATTAATCTCAAGCTAAAGGAGCTACGTAGTAAACAATATATTATTAAATTCTTTTATTGTTTCGCATTAAATCAGTTTTGTAATAACTGCATAAAATCCGCAGTTCAATTACAAAGTAGGTCGGAACCAAATAAAAACTTCTGTCTTCCTTTGATAATTTTAATTTTATTATACATTGATAAATCGTTCGTATCTTTTTGCCATTTCATGTTCCGGTAACATTGCAGTTTATAATAGCTTCACAATAAAATCAGCGATCTAATGATAACTTTCTCTAGCTGATGTGATAAATCTGGCGAATCTAAACGGAAACGTGAACTCTTCAAAAGGAATATTGTCCGAAATTTCGCGAGTACAAAAGATGAAAACAAAAGTGCTCGCGGTCTCTCCCGTGCAGAGGAGCGAGCTTCAAATGAACGTGAAATAAAACGCATTCATTGGGATGTATAATTATCATGATAATGAGCGCCATTATATAGCTTTGCGAAACGCAAGCTAAGCAGGCATGCGTAGACACTCTTTCATTCGAGTGCACCGGTATTCGCAACAGAGATTTCAACGGAGTTGATGTTTATTCATTAAAGCAATACCATCGCCCGGTTTGTCGTGGTGGGTGTGTACAACAAGCGAAAGGCCATCGTCGTTGAAATGTTAATTCGACGCATCGTCATGCGCGCGGATGTTGACTGCAGTGACAAAAGCCGGTGAGGAAGAAGGAAATAGGACCGTAGTCCAGATGCAATTTTAATCGCCACCGGTGGAACTTACATCGAGTGACCCCGACAAGCGACTCAATTGTGAAAATATGCCGAGAAAACAGTGCTCATCAAAGTCCGAGTTGGCGATGCATTTTTGAAAACTGTGTCAGAAATGTTGGGAAAATAATTTCTCTAATTACTTAGCAGAGGAAACGTGTCCGAGAGACTACCATGACGAAACTAGGGATCTTGAAATAATAATTGATTAACCCTGATTTCACAAACTGAATCTGTATCTTTGTGTCAAATATTGATAGACTTATTCATTTTTGTCATAAATGCTCAAAATTGGAATAGGTCGACTGTATTTTTTTAAAATTTCGTGAAAAAATTATTTTTAGACAACTCAAGTGTTGCATACTGTAACTCATTAATTTGTTACTCCGTTCGTTCTCAATCTACTACTCCTGACAAAAATTATTCAAATCGAGTGTCCATCGTTGTAATTATTCACATTTTCAATGTAGGAAATATTTCTAGTAATGAAACACAGACAAACGCGATGATGAAACTAGTAATAAAGAAAATATTAATATAAAAACGTTTGGTTGCGTTAACTTCGATTTAAGGAAAAGTTCGATCGCCCGCATGGATTAGAAATTTTTCTGGAAATATCTATCGCCATCTTCGTCGATAGATATGTTGAAAGAATGTTGAAAAAATATTGCAGCAAAAATTGAAATGTGTTGTAGCTTTTGAAAATAGCCTACCAGCACTGGACACCTGGCGAATCGGAAACATGTTTTATTCTACGCTTATTCAATTACTTCATTTAAAATAGAGATCGGACTAAACGAAACGAGAACATAAAATCTCTGGGCTTCCTTTATACGAATGCAGACGCGTTAGAATGCCTAACGGATAAAACTGCGTTATTTTCGCCGAATGACCTGCCTTATGGTGGTGGTATGCACGTACAAATTTCAGTTTCAGTTTGATCTCCACTTTAAGTTTCTATTTGGAAAGCCTTTATGACATACATGCAACGAGGTCCTCTTAAGCTGCTTTTATCCTTTCATCTTGCTTCTCTCTACGTTCCACCGCAAACTCCATTCGAGTATAACCGACGACACGATGGTCTTCAGCCGGCGGTTGGAATTGGAAACGAAGATTATGCTAATTAAACATCATTAATTATCTGGATGGAAGATGTGCAAAGAAAAGCCAGGACAGACGCTCGTGAAATTGGAAAACCGAGCGAAGGGGTATAACGAATTATTCGTGTGTATCATTAACTGAATATTTAGAATAATTGTCAGGCTGAATACAAACGGCTGATATGTCTCAACGATCTTGATTTTGCTGGCTGGAATTTGACTCTGTACAAATTTTTACAATCAAATGGGTCTGCGATAGTGGTATACATTTATACCGTAGGTATTTTACACGCTATTCATAGAAATAAAATGTCGCGAAGTTTTACGTATCACGCAAGAACGTGCCAGGCCAGTCGTCGTTTAATCCGCGAAAAATTATTCGAGTGAAACTTATTTGAAAGTTTCCAGGGTGTTCTCAAACGGAAACGAATTTCTGACGCGGGAAGTCTGTGATGAGGGCGAACGCTTTCTTCTTCGTGAAGCCTGACGTAAAATGTAAGGCATGAACTTTCTTGGCTAGTAAAAGAAGTAAGAAGAGTATGAACATGAAGTAAGTTTGCTTTATGTATTACATAATGCCATGAGATTCATATGATTGCATCTAATTATGGAGATCAGGCGCTGCATAATGGGTCGATTCTACAAATAGGTGGAATTAATTAAAAAATGTCTATGTTGTGGAATACGTTGAAACTAGGTCTTTTCGTGAGATAATAAGTGATTGAGATAGTGCTGTGTGTAATTAATAATGCATAACCAAGGGAGACATGAATTTCATCCAGCTTTTTGCGATTCTGAAATTTTCAATTGAAATTAATGGTAGTTATCAGCACGGTGAAGCAAAATTGAGAGAAACAGAAAATTTAATTTTTCCCAAACTTCACAAGAAAATCCTTCCTAAGTATAATGTACGCCATGTTACATTGACATCTATAGGAGCGACAAAGTAACCACGAGTTTTTCACAGCGCAAATTTAAAGGTTCGAGAAAATTAAGTTTAGCTGCAGCAACGGCTCACGAAATTAAAAGATAGAGCCTGGCTTGGTAATTCCACAAAAAACACCTGCGGTCTAGGGAAAATAAAAATTTGACGATACGAAATCTTGATTAAGGTAATTCCCTCCAAAAACAGGTGCCGGTACATCGATTTAAAAACAACAGAATCACGTTTTACAGTATTAATTAATTTCTATTAGTATCAGCGTGTGTAGATGTAGAGAATGTAATTACGGATACGTGTAATTACATTGGTTCTGATTAGTTGAATCGGTTCCATGGATTTGTAAAAAAAAATTTGTCATTTCTATGTAAAATTCTTCCTATTATTTCATGCAATACACGGTGCTGTTCATAATTATTACAACCACTTTGAATCTTCTACGTTGGGCTTCCGTTGTATTTTCGGCGTGGTAGACTCGGTCATAAAAAAATGTATCCTTACGCGATATTTCTCCGTGTAGAACACAGTCGTTCGCAAAATATCGCGGCTTTACTGTAGTGTTAACTGTTCTGGTAAAGAGTCGAGTGTATATTTTCACATATCACCGCAGGATTTCCAACGCAAAGTGTAAAATGGGGTAGGTCGCCGAATAAAACGAGACGTCCAGACGAATTATCGAGCTCGCAACATAGCTGAACTGAAAATATCCGCCAGTCCGTATCACGAAGCGGAGGAACACCTTGGTGAAGTGCAAGCTCGAGAAGGGGGTGACGGTCACGTATTGTGTTGTAAATGGGCGGCAACTTTGTCTGCAACCGAGACTCGATTTGAATGTACCATTCAGGAACTTCGACTGTCAAGCTCAAAATGTTATACATACTGGAGAGAATTATTGGCGGCCAGACTACATTCCAGCGAACCTGACGCGTGTAAGCAACCAAGTACACATGCAGCCACGATGTCTCTACACGTGACAATATGGATTCATATGTAAATAAGCGCCACGCTGCAAGAAATATCCACTTACATCGAGGCGGAAACCAGTCGATTGTGTAATAATCACCTTGCGAAAGTTTATGGAAATTGGCGGAGACCTAACCCCTGTTATTATTAGTACGCTAATTTACAGAAACGGGAAATCCGCTTACACTTCATGAATCCGAGGAGAATAGAGTTTTTCTTTCAATGAAAATTGCAAATTACTTCTCACGTAATTTACAATTTAATGTGGATTTAAATTGTCGCCTGTTCATTGGCATCGTTCACTTGGTCGTTCTTTTAATACTAGGTTTAAAATTTTTAGTCACTTTTTAAATAATATATTCCCAAAGAACACAATTTTCATAATCGTGAATTGAAAATATTACAACCGTAAATCTAGTGCGAGCATTAATGTAGCTGGTGTATTGTTCTGGAATGCAAAAATGATTAAACGTAGTTGTGTTTCGTGCTATAGAAGCATAAAATTGAAAACCTCACAATCTTATGTCACTCACTAAATTGTTTATTATTTACTGTTTGCACACTCATACGTAAATTGGAAATATTTTATATGTACATTTCGTACAATCTGCTTCTACGTGGTATATGTACATAGAATCACGCAACCATCTTCAGCATTTATGGACATATGGAAAAAGCAACATAGTAACCTGTTTTTCATGTACCCATAAACATCCAAGATATTTATGCGATTCTGTCCACTTGGTACACACCCATAAAGCTGAAAGTGCTATAAATGTTTCTGAAATAAGCTATAGAAATTCTGTTTTTAAAAAGTTGTCTTAGACAGTTGGTTTAATGAAAACAAGCTGCTCATGCAGGTTATCATTTGAAAATACTAAAAAGCTTCAACAATATACGTTTCAATGGTATTTGCTTGACACTAACATGAATCTATCGCAACAGGTACACGTACAACTAGAAGCAGGCGCAAAAACCCTCTCTATTTCAACAACATTTTCAACAATGAGTACACTCCGAACCGAAAGTTTAATCTGACGGTACAAATCGATGAACCCACTTGCCCAACCAATTCAAATTGATTGCTCAATATTAATTTAGCGGGTACTAGTCGGAATTCACCGCGAGAGCATCGCGCCTGTGCCTTACAACCTCAAGAGGATTAAGTTGGATTCTCACTATCCGTTGCTGCAGTCGGTCACTGACCTCCAGCAAGACATTCTTCAATGGAAATGATATACGAACAATGCAGACATCGCTGCACGAAGACCGTTCGAGTACAGGGTAATTCCAGGTGTAATAACGTCGTGTCGATCTTGATGAAAAAGCTAGTGCTTCAGAACTACCGACCTACCCTGTATATGACTGAAAATTCACGAGAATCTTCATTTATCGCGATTCGTAAGAACGTTATTCGAAAAATAAATATCCAATATATTCAACTCATTTACACCTTTAAGAAAGAAATCCGGGGTTGAAGTGGAGATCTACCTCGATAAATTAGAATCGATCGGCGAGAGGGAGAAAGCAAATCCACCGTGATTTTTTTATATCCAATTGGCTCGATTCGCGAAAGCAAATCGCACGATTCCTGCGCTCAGAGTCAATTTGCTCTGTGTACGTAAATATGTAATCGGCCTCGCCAATACTGCCGTATACGTCCGTGTGCACGTGCATCCTTTTCCTGTACGTAGACACATGCGCATTCCCAAATACGCCCGACGACTGACCAATTGCGTCGTCTGTTTCAGCGAATCTCGTAGACAGAGACCGAACGCCGTGTAACATCGAACAACACATGTAAAGCGTCGGAAATGGAGAAAGAGAGAGAGAGAGAGAGACGAATCAGAGGAAAGCAACAAGAATCGCTCACGATGGATTTTTTGCTTCCGCGAAACTAAGTTCGGAGAGGGAAAAACCGATTTATCGATAGCGACGCTTCGACATCGCCTGATGTAATAATTGAAAAGTTTAGATTCGATTGTCCCGCGAAAACGCAATAACGGAATTTTTAGTCGTAGCCGCTGCGTCCGCGCGAGTACCATTTTCCACGCGAACAATAAGTTTGTCGATGAACGAGGTCTTTTTATCGATACTTCGTGGCGTTTTAAATTTATCAATTTAAACGCATTTCGCGCGGTTCTATGAATCCAAACTCGAGCGTGGGACGTTTAATCAAACTGCTTCTTGTTCCGATCACTATGGAAATCATGTCGACGTGAGATTGAATAAAAGTGTGTTACCATATATTTCGAATGCATTATGGATTCAAATTACTGAGCGTCCGCAAAGCAAAGGCGAATTGTGTATTCCGCGGGTTCTCGGTACGTTACTATACGTGCGCCAATATTCGGAAATTCTTCGGCGACAAATCGCAATTATTGGATCCTACGCTCGTTCACAATGCAATATTGTGAATGATTTTTCGGTCGAGTTCAATCGTCGATGTAATAAAATAACACGCGCTGGTCGATTGCGGTCACGACGCTCCGCAAAAATCTCGGAATTCTCGCTACGACTGTAACGTGAATCATACCACGTTATAGAGGAGCGAAATGTCGAACGCTTTTCTTTAACGCTCGCTTTTTCCGCATTTTCCCAGAACTTCGTCGTTCTACAATTTTGAGATCATTTATTTTCACGTATTTTTGAAATATTGTATTGTAAATCCGATGTAGCGATTCGAGTGGAAACGGAGAAAAACAAGTTTCTCTCGAATTTAGTTCTCTTTTTACGGTGCCGCTGAAAACGCGTGCTACCTGTGACTAATTAACGTCATACTTTACATGCGAGTTTTTAATAAAATTCCCTGTCTGTCGCGCGCGCGAAGCAGCTTCCTTTTAATCCGATTCCCCTTTTCTTAATTATGAAGAAAGAAAATGGATTTTTTCTCCGAGACGCTTCAAAAAAGTTCGGGTAGGGTTTCATAAAAAATTCCCTTTTCATTTATGATACGCGAACGAGGTCACTGTATGCAACCATCGAAACTAAAATATTTATTTAAAAATATAGTTGTCGGTAACATTGTATCTCAATAATTTTAAAAAATGATCCTCTTGATTTGTGGCTTGAGATTATTAACAGCAAAGTGAACAATTGCAGAAAATAAAATAAAATGAAACTGCATCAGATTCTGAGTTAGCATTTTTAGCATAATTCATAAATACAGTAGTTGGTACTGTGTATACGAGGATGTATGTTGTTAGGTTTGGATAAAGGAGTTATTAAGAATTAAATGATTCTCTTATGAGATTCCTGTGAATATTGTATTATAAAGATTATGATCCTCGTTAAAACGGAACGAAGATCCTATACACATTTTTCTTCCATATCACTATGTCTCGATTAAGATCAAAGAGATAGGATGCAGTAAACAGACGTTATTGATCGAACAAATTCGATAAAGTCGCTTTTGATGGTAGGTACAGCTTACCCACGAAAACTGTTGAATATTCACTAACCATGGCAGGCATGTCAGAAGACACTGATAAACACGTACAGTGACAAATCGAGTCGGAATCGATTACCTTTGACGAACGACTTCTAAAAGGCTCGTTGAGTAAATCGAGAAAATTGAACTCGGCATGGAACAAATTTATAAAGGCATTTATTTGACACCAGATTTATCAAACGAGTCGTTATGACCCATTTAATGTTTTTCATTCCACTGTTCTCTAAAAACACAAGGCTGCTTCTGCAAGGAATTGTGAATTCAATTCGCATATCTGAGCGCATTAAAATACAAGGCGAATGACAATGGATGCACAATCATTCTGAAAATTAAAAACATTCAGTATTGGTGCTAAACATTTTCCAGGGAATTAATATTTAAAACTGCATCCATTGTATTCGATTTTTTGAAGGAAGAAGACTTTAAACATGATTTTTCTGACTCTGAGTTGTCCTTAAAATTAAAAAGAGATGATTTTTGGTGTTAAACATTTTTTATGTATTTCACAAGAATTTAAATATAGCGTTTCTGACTCTAGCATATTTCATTCGAGTCTGACGATTTAACGCACCAATTTTACATGAAATTATTGTTTTCCGGCCTGTTAAGCGATTCCTTTAACGTCGTTCAACATGTGGAAAAATATCGTAGGCAGATACGTCGCAACAAATGCGGAGCGTATTATTGGTGGTTCATAAATCCACATAAAAGTAACTCGAAACAAATGAAATTTGTCATGGCGTGGCAGAGACTACACGAGAAATAATTGAAGATATCCCGGCAGTGTTTTATAGGAAAACTGAAATAAATTCTACTGTAGACCGCACTCGGAATAATTAAATTGCTTATAAGAATAAATGTAATAAGGTTACCGGAATAAGCTGGCATTAAATTATGCGGCATATTAAAAACACACGATTAAGAATTACAAGGTACACCTGAATAAGGAGCACGTCCAAATCAGAGAAAATATAATTAAAAACAATTTTAGCTGTAACGCATAATTTTCTAATAAACTCGTTATTCATTTTGTCCTACCTTCTGGAAACACGCAACACGTGCTTTGACGTATCTTAATTAAATCGCTCATATTCAAGCACTTATTTATTTCATAATGAATCAACGCTGAACCATTAAGTGACCGAGTTTATACATTTAATTTTGCAATGATTTAAATCATAGAAACACTTCTATCGAAAATGATTAAATAAATTTCATTATTTAAGAAGACATTGAGATAAAAATCGAGAAAACTAAACAAACATCGGGTTTTTCTGACTCACAAAAACGTGCAGGTGTGACTTTATTATTAATTAACAATATGCAAAAAAGAATGATAATAACAAAATATTTTAAAAAATCTATTTACACGTATGTAATTTCGTCTTCGTGCATTTCCACCGCTTGTAACCCACATAGCATTTTACGGACGTTAAACTTCAAGAAGGTGCGGAGCAGAACGTAAATTTGTCAGTGGTTAGATAAGATACATTTCGAAAATGTATCGAAATAAACAAAAAGTGTTAGAGCATACAATGTTCTCCATTGTAAGAACAAGGAGGCTACGTAAATATAGTGGCTACATATCAAGTCAGTGACCGTAAAAACGCGATAACGGGGAAATGAGCGTGTAGAACAGACTATGGACAAAAGAAAGCGGAAACAATTACGGTCACTGAGTTTAGGTCAGAGTGATGAATAATAATCTTAATTTCTTCACTCTCTTATAATCCTTTGTTGCTACGTAAATAGAGAAGTTCGAGATGAATACTATCGAACGTTTCCAGGTACGAAATTTATCGATGCATTACAAAATTCATACACGTATGAAAGACGTGTAGATTCGTGAATAAATCCACCAATAACTAAAGGTACCAATTTATGAATGCTATTATGCAATTCCCTGCAGTGCGCGCTTATGACGCAGCAGGAAATTAATTTCGACGAAACAAATTACATATTTCAGTCGAAAAGATCTTTCCTTATTGTACTATTGATCAGTTCTATTGTAGCCTTTAAAAAAAGATAGTAAAAGCTTAGCTATTCTGAGGAATTTTCGTTATTGAATAGGACTCTAATGAAGTACAATAATTTCAGTGTTGTACGTATACACGTGCATAGTTATCAAATAATTAATTAATTTCCAATTTCTATATTCCGGAATAGTTACATTCTCTATTACTAAATTGCATATTCTCATGCAAAGTAAAATGTTCTGAACGTTATTGATGATAAAATTAATACATGTATTGGCATTGAATCGTGAACAGTTAAATTCGATCAAATTAGTAGACACTTTATTGTGTTTTTGACACTCGGAATTACCATGAATGCATGAGAATCTAGAGTCTAATTGTTAAGTGTACTCGTTTGCAATCCCATTTTTGATGATCGATTTCGAAAAGTGTATTCTTGCAGAATTTTTGTATTATTCGCTGATTAGTGTCGTTTAATTTAAAGAAAGCACCGTGCTTACGGAAAGCACAAAGGAACGGTGGGAGGGGGGAGTGAAAAACTCGAATGGCGGAATAGCAGGGAGGAAAAAAGGAAAGAGTGGTTACGGATACTATAACCAGAGATTGCCGACTTGCGATACGCAGTTACATCCCTTATTCTAACTCCCGTTATCCAGGAGGAGAGAACGAGACGGAAACTTTGCAAATTGCCTTGCGCCGTTTCAAACCATATCCCTCTTCCTTCGGAAATCGCCCTCTGACTCCCAGGCTCATTCGCAGCGTTTCTTCTTTCTTCCGGTGGATCCCCTTTTCCATCCCCCCATGCCGAATGGATCTTCGTGGATCGTCTCCTACGTTTTCAGCAAAATTACCTATGCAGCTGGCGCAATAGAATCCTCTGCGACGAATGTCCGTCTATCTTATCCGATCGCGTTAATCAGATCCTTCGGCCAGATACGCGGGCTCCGACCAGGATGAAATACACCGAAGTAATCAGCCACGACGTTCAATGGATAATACTTCCAAAGTTCAGCAGGAGCTAAGGTTGCACCCGGCGAGATTTCGCGCACGGATTCGCCTCCCCAGCGATTCAACCGTTCAGGGGTATCGTTCACTGCTCTCGTTTAGGAGTCGCATTCATCCCGTAACTGCATCGTTCGACACGCGCCATCTGTGAGATGGGACATGTTTATGTGTTGGAAGATTTTCGTACCGAGGCAAGTGACCATAAACGTGCGCGCGTCTCTCGCTGCAACCTATATTCATTTGGTCGAGTGAGAACTGATGTGCTGCAGTATCGTTTCGAATTCTCTGCGAATAATTATGCCTTTTGAAAGAACAATTAATAAACGATACTATCGAAGTATTTGTCAGTTGATTCTGATATTTACGTCGCTTCTACCATCTTTGTATCTAAAATATCTATTTCTGAATTTTTTGAAGTTGTCCTCTGCGGAAGGGTTGTCACTGTGATTAAGCGCACTGATTTTACACTAGAGTGGTATCGAAAGTATTGTATAGTGGCAACTAAATATGCACATTGGTCAAGAAATAAAGAACCTTGATTTACTTGAAAACGTTTTTGCCGTCAACATATAATTCAAGTGACTGGAAAATAATTAAAAATCTTCCCGTGATCCAAATGTTATGATAATCTTATAAAAAGTTTAAAAGTATCCAAAAAATTGTTGTTCGTGATAATTTTTCCTTCTAGAAGATATATATGTAGATTTCTAAAAATTTTCCAAAAAAATTGATGCACGTGGATGAATCTGGTAACGCATCTAGTAACTGCGAGCGTTAATCAAGATAGCTGTGTTTCAATTCATTAATCGAAGATTCGAGCGAGACATCTTGGACTTGCTCGAGCAGGTCGTGCGCCGATACAATCACGAATAATATAAACTAGATCGCCGGGACTTTTGTTCTATTTTCTTGTGCACGACGATGCACAGTGCGACAATTCTCGCCGAGGTGTCTGGATCCGTACGATTGTATGCATTCAGGCTGGGCCGCGTTTGCTAGCAGTACGCGATGTAACCTACAGTTTCGTATCTCATATACCATCCCGTGGGGCAAAGCCTTTGGACAAAGTTCTTCGGTGTTGGAGTTCCCTTTTTGCCGGCACTCTTGGCCGTGCTTTTGTATAAGATAGAATCGACCCTTGCAGACCGAGCCATGAGAAAGACGTACGCTTCAGTACGCTTTATACACGCTGTAACGTTGCAAAAATTCCTTTTGAAATCCGTTACGGCCGCTCCGTGTACGTATAGCTACACACGAGCGCGCGTGGCCGTGTGCACGCGAAACTTCCCTCCTATTTTTGACTATATTTACTTCATACATAATTATGCGATGGTCTACATGTGAATGTACATACAGACCGATTGAAAAATCGTGTCACGAGGCGCGTCTACTTATTTCGTTTTCAGACTCACTTTTTAAAGTTTCCCTGCATTCGGAATCATCTAACATGCATCAGGCTCCGTTGTTGTCCCGTAAATCATTAACCCTTTCAAACTGTTGCCTGAAATTTTATGCGCTGCGTGTCTCGCAACCTGAATCTCTTCGTGTATACGATACTTGGTACGCCGAGTTTGTGTAATCGTACACACATTAATTAGAATTCTAAGGAATCCGACATTTTGTATTGGTCCGTGCTTCGAAGTCATCGTGTTAAACACGAATAAAATAAAACAGTTCACTTGAGATTTTAATCTCTTCATCTATTTTTAAAAAATTATTTAATACAGCAAAGAAGCGAAGACTTGGGGTTTGAAAGGAACAATAATTTTATACTGTTTATACGAACATTTCTCCTAAAAATAAAATTAATTTTTAACATATTTGACGCATAAAATCCGTGATTTTAATTTTTCACGAGTTTCGATGGGTTTTCAACAGAAGAGACAATAACTCGCTGAACGAAATTGGATTCCCGCGACGAAATCTGTTTAAAAGGATTCGGGCGTGTTTTATAATACAACAAACCGCGGATTGTGGTAATATTTCGTCTACGCTGTTATGTCAGCCGCCGGACCAAGGAGGACCATCTGTGCACACAAAATAATGGTGTAGCACGAGCAACTTAATACGGACCAAAGAAACTCAAGAAGAGGAGAGAGGCGAAGCGAAAAAATAACAAGGAGCTACCGCCAACATCGCAGCTTTATTTTCTGTTCCAAAAATTTTCTGTAATTACATAGTCCGAAACTCGATAGGCGATCAGCCAATGTTTCTCCAGAAGCTTCTCGGTTCAAGCTGAAATGCATCGAAGATTAACCCGGGGAACAATATCTTTAGCGCGTAAAGTGCATAGACGGAAAACACGCCCCGGGAGGAGTTTGAAAATTGTTGAACAACAAAGCGAATCCGTCGACGTGCGGCCTGTACACGAAAAATCTAATTTCCGAAATGCAAACAGCTGCACCTATTTGCCTTGCAGCTTTAGTCTCGCGTTGCGACCACTTTCCCGTCGTGTAATCGCTTCTGTTATTTTACTATCCCATGAATTCGAACAAACAAGCCTGTTAATTCGCGTGCTTCGAGTTATGAGAATTCGTTGTTCAGCGGAAGGATATTCTTTGCAGACAGAAGCACGTCTGATTATCAAAAAATTGTTCACATTCTGTGATAATTTCGTAGGAACAAATAGTACAACCATAACTCTGGACTGACTTTAAAGCCTGGGCCTCTACTTTCGCAGTGTTTATTTTCTTCTAAGATAATTTTACACGGTGTAGCAGGTGGGAAACCCAAGATGCATTTCTCCTCTAAAAAGCTGCAATTTCAAACGTTTCCAAAACTTTCAAAAATTCTTCTCGTAAATGAGACTGTGCTAAATATCAAGATTGAAACTTCCTCTTTAGAATGACTCCTTAAAAATAGAAGTACGACGTTTTCACAGTTATACCTGCATTATTTATTACCATTATTAAATCCTCGTTAAATGTCTCGAATAAATGCATTCAAAAATGTTCTAGCTCTGCAGCATAACAATGATGTAGTCAGATCTTAATGTAGATATGATTTGTAGGGCAAAGGTGTACAATTCAGCTCGAGGATAAATATCATCCTGCCGCGGAAATTCGAATAACTTGAATGGAAGTTCCAATTCTTCCCTTCGAGCTGTTGTAGAGCTTCCTGTGGGGTAAACACGTAAAACGATCGATAGAATCCTTTGGGGTAGCTACCTAAATGCCGTATCCTCTCGCTTGCACACCCATCCATAGACACAGATACGGATACGGACGCGTACAAGTGTAAAATACACCAATGTCGTCGGGAGAAGTACACGTAGGATCAGAACCTCCCAAACCCTTAAGACGCGATAGGAAACTAGAAAAGTAAGGAGGACACGGTGTTCGTGGTGGTTAAAGTACGGCTGACCAGTCGGCAAATCTCGAGATAGCGAGTTTCGAATCCTGCTCGTCCGATTCCCCTTTTTCCAAGGATCTTACAATTTCGGGCCCGTCTGGAATGGAGGTGCACCGAGACCGCAGGGCGATGGAGGACCGAGACACGGAGGAAAAAGCACTGCGTGTGTCGCGAATATCAGAGAAATCCTGGAAACGACTCTGCAGAAAGGCCACAGAGGAGATGGTTCTACCAAAAAAGCGGCGAAATTGTGAGAGAGATACTGTGGCGAAATTACGAAACTGATTTTTCGAGACCTGTGAAATTTGAACTCGCCTAGCAGCCAACATCAAGATAAATGGCACGAAGAAAATGCATTTCTCATTTCAACGTGTATTTTGGAATTATTGTTTGATGGACTGTTACCATCAGACTACTGTGATCCTTATTCTATTCTTGTATCGTTATTGAACTGCGGATCTTTATGCAGAATAAAAATTGTTTGTATCTGTTGCAACATACAGACGCCGTTTAGAATAATTACTAACTATTATAAGTGACTTGGTAATGAAGCTTGCACCTTACACTATAATTTAGATTGTTTCAAAATGAATGAATTAATGGCACCAATTTCACGATAATCGTTTTGAAGCAAATAGCATAGCTCGCTGGCAATAGCTTAGCTGACCAGCCACTGGTGCTACTGATTTGCGGCTGTCAACGTGTTAAACGAGTATTTCCAATGCACTTTCTTCCGAACTCAAAGCTGTCCGATAAATCCTACGTTAGCATTGAACGCTATTACGCTGAGTGCGCAAAGATATAGGGTTGCGAGAGACGCGCTGAATGCGCGAAGATATAGATTTGCGAGAGAAGCGCTGAGCGTGCAAAGAAGTAAACGATGTGACGGGTCAGTCACGGGAGGATGTGGTTGTAGGGTGGTCGAATGTAGGATTAGCGTCCCCCAAATCCTCAAGGAGCATTAAGGGACAAGGGAAAGTGAAGATCACAGCTGATAGATCAAAGCTCCCCACTCGAACTCGAAATATCCCTAATACTGGAGTAACTGCTAAAGTAATACTGGACCCGAAAGACTAATGGATGTAACTGTTTTTGCTTAACAGGCGTACAAATTAATTCGTGCCTTTTTCCATGGAGGTACATCGCGGACAAACAAAATATATTTGAATATCAGTCGTAACTTAAAGTCCAGTCCAAATGACTCTTCTTAAACTGTGCTAAATGCACGCTGCGTGCACCACTTGAAAACGAAACGAACTTTTGTGACAATAGTCATGCAGATTTTCTGGAAGTTTTTATCTTGTACCGCTAAAGAAATATTACGATATTAAACCAGCTGCAGGAATTTCGCATAAACACTCGAGAAATAAGCGCGTTATAAGGGAGCAGGCTCTCCCAAAGGGACAGCATATAACCTAAGAAACATTATGAAGGAAAAGAATTTCGAGATCGCTGCTTCTGAATTTCACTCGGTGGGTGGCTCTCTTTCCCGGTATCCTACTGTACATATATTTAAAATACTTTCTACACTGTAATGCAAATGCTTCCTTGCACGTGGAAACCTCCAGCGATTTCAGGAAATCACACTGGAAATCTTCTTATAGAACCCAGTTCAGGGTTCTCGTTGCTTCCTCTTTAATTGTTTCTTTAATCATTTCTTTTTTCTTCTTCTTAGAACTTTTTCACCGATTTGGAAATGATTACTGGCCTCGCAGCACCCTCCCCTATTGTTTTACCCTATCAACTTCAGTTCCCATTTTAGGATTCATAACCCAGGCGTACTAAAAAGGTTGCCATAAGCGCTTGACTTAACTCAGGCTGGTGAAACTTGGTCTGTTTATAAATGAGACTACAAGCAATATTCCTACCCTGAATAGATCGCAGCAGCATTGTCGAGATGGCAGTAGGAAAATCGTTCTACGAACTTTCCGAGTGGAGTAGTACACTACGGTAGAATTCTATTAAATCTACAAGATCTGGCAAATAGACGAAGTCTAACACGAAACGAGACAAAAGGGTGAGTTGAACACGCATAACAAGATACAGGGTCCGACAGCATCGTCAACACTTGTAAATGGTGTAGATGTCGCAGTTGCGACGATGGACAGATAGAATCATGGACGCTGTCTCCGGGGACAACAACGATCCTGCCAGAGAGGGGATCGATACGTGGCAGATAGGTCTTAACAACGGAAAGCCTGCGGCTAGCTCGCTAGACATTGATCGTGGTCTGGAATTATCTACGTCTCATTAATTATATAGTATTAAAGAAACAGACGAGTTGGAATTCGCCGGAAACGAGGTTAAATGTGGATTACTAAAAGATTTTTCTCGTTACCTGCGTTTTTATCGACAAAGGTCAAGGTATTTATATTCTTCCTGTCTTTACGTATTAATGATGCATACAAGTCGATGAATATGTATACGTGTCTTTCAAAGTTTGCGTCGATCAATTGTCTATTAATAGGTCAACAGGTTCGACGATGGACAAGCTTGCTGAATCTTTGCAAAACCGAAGATGTACAATTTTATTGGAAATTTAAATGACTTCCACTCGAGCTCTGTCACTTAAGTTAGATCATACAAGATTGTGCTGGCGGATACTAGGTTAAAAATGCAAGTTCAGACACGAGATAAATTATATTATATAGTGCAAATAATAGAAAATATATCTGCAAAACTAAAGATCAAAACAGTCATCTGATTTCTTTATAAAAATTTTGAAACAGTGGTTCCTAAATGACGTTCTAGATTCTAGATCAATTATACGACCCTCTTCAAGAAACTCTCACAAATTCAAGTATTTTGGCTTGAAAAAATTATATGCAGTACTGCAAATAATAGAAGATATGTCTGCAAAACGTCAGTTCAAAATAGTCGTCTGATTTCTTTATAAAAATTTTGAAACAGTGGTTCCTAAATGACGTTCTAGATTCTAGATCAATTATACGACCCTCTTCAAGGAACTCCCACAAATTCAAGTATTTTGGCTTGAAAGAATTATATGCAGTACTGCAAATGATAGAAGATATGTCTGCAAAACGTCAGTTCAAAATAGTCGTCTGATTTCTTTATAAAAATTTTGAAACAGTGGTTCCTAAATGACGTTCTAGATTCTAGATCAATTATACGACCCTCTTCAAGGAACTCCCACAAATTCAAGTATTTTGGCTTGAAAAAATTATATGCAGTACTGCAAATAATAGAAGATATATCTGCAAAACCTCAGTTCAAAATAGTCGTCTGATGTCAGTTTTTACAAAAACTTCCAGTCTTCAAAATGACGTTCTAGATTCTAGATCAATTATACGACCCTCTTCAAGGAACTCCCACAAGTTCAAGTATTTTGGCTTGAAAAAATTATATGCAGTACTGCAAATAATAGAAGATGTGTCTGCAAAACGTCAGTTCAAAATAGTCGTCTGATATCTTTACAAAAACTTCCAGTCTTCAAATTGACGTTCTAGGCCAGAAGAGCCCTTAAGCGACGTTGCTTGCGGAACGGTCTAATGCATGTTATTATTGGCCGATATTCGTGATGACGATTGATTAGATTTGTCTCGTATCCACGGCAATCGTATGTCTACAGAAGCAATCCGGACGACTACTATCCACCAAATTGAGTTTCCGAACGGAGCTTGAGGGGTTGCTACAGGATGCGAAGGAAGCGGCAGCGTGCACACCGAGATTGGATACCAACGAAATCGTCTCGTGGGAAACCCGCTGCCCCACCTAAGCTCGGCTGCATACTTTCGTCTAATGCTGCGATCCGATTGCCAACTTTGCTCCAGGGACATCGGAAGGCGATACATTTCGAAAGAACGTCTCTAAACGGTCTGGACTCATGTTGGATTAAATTTGCATCGATCGAACCTCGACGATACCCGGTGCAATAATCCTGATCTTCTTCCGCCATTTGTTTAAGTGCGGCGTATTAAATTTTCTACGCCAGAAGCACGAACATTTCACTCTAATATTACAACTCCTTTGAACCGGTAAAACCGCTCAAAATTAATTACATTTAAGTACGTACAAAAACTTGTGCACTAGTTTTACTCATTTATGTAACATAAAAATACACTGCATTAATTATATTTAAGGAATGCATCTCTTTTCATGAATTCATAAAATTCAGAATTATATTAAATCAATTCTATGTAATTGTAATGTAATGTAAATGTAACGTTTCAACTCGCTTCAAGCCCACAATAACAACATTTAACATTAAACAAATGATCAAATATTCATCTCCGCCAGCGTGGTAGACTATCGTCGCATGAATTAGTAATTACCAACGATAATTATATAGCCGGAGGGTGCTGGTGTCTGGACACGGAATATTCCTTAACAACGATAATCCAGCGAGCTGGCAGTTCTCGTACAAAAAACGCAAACACCGTCGCTAATAACGTGTTAAATGAATAATTGCTAGAGGTCTCTCGTATCATTTTGTCGTGCATAGTCCGCGAGAGAGAAATACGTCCACTGTATTACTCGTGGGCGCAGGCTTCGAGGAAAATTCTTTTTCCGGCGATATTCGTCTGCATTCCGCTCGAGCCCGGGACTCTAAGTCCTCCAAGTCCTAATTAGAACGTAGAAGTTTCGCAGGGTGGGCCGTGCAAACCAATATAGAGAGGGTACACCGAAATGTTTAATCTCAAAAATAACGAAGAAGTCACGTTCGCATTATAATCCGTGGCCTACCTCCGTCGACGTCTTTAATAACACCGTGGACGAAGCAGATTGTCAGGACGACGACGAGAGAAACGAGGCACGGGAGACAATGAAAAATCACGAAAAAATTCAGAAGAATAAGGAGAAATAAGAACAGAATGACAAAAAAAAATTGCTGAAAACTACAGGAGCTGGAGATGCTAGACGGTGCCGCCGCCGTCGTCGTCGTCGGGTCTGGCAAAGAGGACGCGGATGAATGAGATTCTCCTTGTTTCATCGCCGTTATCGAATATTCACGGTCCCCTGCAATATTGATGGACTCCCCTGTTTACCGCCCTATTTTAGTTTACTCATGGTGCGTTCAAGTGTTGATCCTATGGGACCGTCCAGCACTTTCCTCGTTCCTGGCGCCAGGTTCAACGGCCTGGATAATTTCTTTCGTGTTTCTCCTTGACCGATGTTAGGTCCTTCTCGTGTTTCCATTGATCTCCTTCAGTAGCGTTGGGCGGGGTTGGGGTACGTTTTGTTCGTGCGAAGAAAGGGCATGACCCCTTTCGACCGGGGAATTGAAAAAATGACGACAAAAAGGGAGATAGCACCTTTGTTCGCGCCGGACCTTCGAACAAAAAGGCACCGACCGAGGAACACACTGATCCTTCTAAGCCTCCTACTAGGACTTGCAATTATAACACCTTTGCCAGGCATCGGAAAACTTTTAGAACTTTTTGCACGCCGGTCTCATAATTCCACTTCGTCCCGTTTGATCCTCTGTCTACACATGTTAGTCCTAAGACTAAGCTTCGGAGGATTAGATCCTGCTCAGCTCGCTTAACTTCGTCGCACCTTTGTTCGTGAAACAAGCTTTGGGAACGAGTAGGTTAAGGATAGTTTTATATATTAACTGTTAAATATTTACAGCGTTCATTCAGATTGCGAAATATCGTACTAGGACCTCTCTAAAATTCTGTATAAAGTTTGTTGAGTACCTTGGAGTATATAATTTAAGACTGAGTCTTTAAGAATATTTTCATTCGAGTATTCCATTTCGTTCCAATTGCGCAAATTATTCAAACAAAATTTAATAAAAATTTCCCACGAGTCCAAAATACCATTGTTTTAAGAAGTAAATTTTCAGTGGTTATACATAATGTAAGTGTATGTTTTGTTTGTACATGGTTGGTATTTTCAGTACAAATGCTTCGCAAAATAGATATTACCTTTTCAGATGGATATTCAGTAAAGCTGAATGAGTGAGCGCGCGTTTTTCGGACGTGCTGAATCTTCGAAAAGTCTACAGTAAATGCAGAGTTGAATCATGCTTCCTTTGGGAAGAAACAAAATTGTATTGCTCGTCTGCAAACCGTGTATCGTTACGTTGAAAGAGAACAGTAATTATCCTTTTTATTCCCGTTGCTGCTCGCGTTTCGCGTTGCTTTAAATGAAAGAGAACGAAACCAAACTGTTGGATGTTCCTAACGTTTAAAATGAAGTTTCGAATTTAATTTTAATGCGAAATCTAGTTTGGTTTCCGTGCAGTGTAAAACATGTAGTTTCGCTGGTAACTAGATATAACATATCGTTAACATATTGTTGTACGAATAAAACAATGAGCGCGATGAAAATGAACGTTCTAATGTTGTCGCAGTAATATAATAATGTAACTTGTGTTATAAATTTTACATTTGGTTTAATATCGTTTCTTGTACGTTTAAACTGAACGAATTAAGTTTATTTAACCACTAGAACTGTACAAGCAACAAAGGAAAATATGTTACACTAACCGTTTTTAAAAGTTTTGATAAAAATTAGTGTCATCAAAGGAGGAACGGTTATTGACTGGACACAAATAAATCTGACAAAAGTGTAACGGAAGGAGGTGTTGTGCAATAATCGAAAACAAGAATGCGCGGATGCGAAAAAAAAGTGGAGCCGAAAGGTGTGCAGGATAGAATGAAAAATTGAATTAGCGTATGATTGAGGCGGTAATTGAAGAGCTGGATGAAATAGGGGCATTCGGAAAACGAATTTATTGATTCAATTTCGTCGTGGCCCTTGTCCGTCCTTCCATTTTAACTGCCGACAGATGGCACGTTGATGCTGTCAAGTTTTCGAGTTTAGTTCCACCACAGTTTAGCATAATTGATTAGCGGCCGCAACAGATATTAGCGGGAGAAACCGTTTCATTAATCGGTAACGATTAAATTGGCCTGTTTATAGTCGTCATTAAAGCGATTGTTGCATTACATGGTCGTTGGCTTTATCGAACTGATAAACACGATAAGACTTACCTATGAATTCATTAATTTAGCGGTGCAACTGACAAGGCCGCAGCTTTCTTATCGAACCTTTTTACATCAATCTTGTGATTTAGTAGTGTAAACCGAAACCTGTCGTTCTAGTACATCACGGAAAAAGTGAATCATAAAATACTCATACAAATCACCCGAAAACAAAACAAACAGGAACTGTTCAGATTTTTCAGAGTCTGTTTTGTTAGTATGGACAATGTCTTCGAAACGTTATTAAAAACATAAATATAATTACTTAATAAAAGTCACTATATAAATACGACATTATAATTACCACATCATGCAGAACAGTCGTTGAACGATACCGTACAGACAATCATCTAAATTGCTCCCAACCCGATTTCAACGATGGACCATTTTAAATCTGATTTCCTTGGATCCGAAACATTTCATATTTCAAGAAATCACTTGATTTATTTTCGGTACACACACGATCCTAAAACTCTGGAGTACGAGGATAGAAACAGATGATGGAACAGGCCGATTGGAAAAATAGTATATCGGAACATAAAACTCGTCGCTTTCGTGCTCGGTCACTCCGTATAGGGACACGAAAAGTCGACTTGTTCCGAACGATACGTCAAATTTATTTTAGCAGCAATCTAATGATGCAGTTTCCAAGATATTGTTGCATTGTCAGTGCAAATGTAGAACATAAGGTTATGGTTCTAACTGGTACTGCGCCTGTTTCCCTAAAACTAGATAACCATAAGGACATGGTTATCAAGATTGAACCGCTGTCTCTTCGAAAATTTGAAAATTCTAGTTCAAATGGAGATCTGAAAGATTGAAATACATTTTGGGATGATTGTTTAATTTGTGATAATTTAAAACTGAATCACTGAATTTTTAGACACCATTAGTAGATCACAGAGACACAAAATTCAATAGATTTCAGACACCGGTAAAACTGAGAATTCGCAGGCGCATCTGTAATTCAGTAACTTTACTCGTAAAGACGGAGTTATTGCCGCTGTATTTTTATCTGTGACAGAGACTGGTTAGTGAGATATTTTAAGATTTTATTGATGGATTGCACAATTGATGGCGATTGAAGCTAAAAGTTTTCCGAGAATTCATGCATTTTCCAGGAATCTTGCGTTCTGATTTTAGCAAATACTGGAAAAATAGTAATGTCCTTCGATGAGCTTATAATGGATGACGATTCGATATAGAAATTGATATATTCGAATAATTCGATATAGAAGTTGTGATTATAGGGAATATTTGGTGAGGACTGGCCAAGTAACTTAATGCAGAAGTAAACAAGAAGTAATTGATTAGTTTAACGTGAACAAGTAGAACCAATTTTTTACGCTTCACATTCACCAGGTGTTCGGGTATGAAACTCGACCGAGATTATGAGTTAAAAGGAGGAAAAAGAGACGTTAATGCGTAATACAGTTACATTAACAAGTGAGAAAAATGTCAGGACACTAACCGTAAACACGAGGCAGTAAGAAACGGTTCTCCTTTAACAGTTGCGACGAGAAAGTGCCGCTAGCGGAAAAGTCGATTAACAGAAATGAACGCTTTGTCTGTTAGATGTGCTTGAATTTTCCATCGAGACATACCTCTCCTCCGCCTTGGGAACTTCTTACTCGCCAATTCCTCTCATCAATTTTCGTGTAATCCAATTCTTGTTCGGGGGTTGTTCATCGGATGGCGCACACCTTTTGTACAGTCAATAATTCCCGGCGTTTCGGTAGGCCTCCGCCTACTAAATTTATTCCGTTTTTGTTCTGTTTTCTTACTTTTCGGGTCGTTCGTTCAATTTTTATTCCTCTGATATCGACTCGCTTATCAAAGTCTTTTTCGTTATTTTTGCGTGGGCCCGGTACGGCCGCGCTCGTTTTTTCGTAAATCATGAAAAACGTGCGCCAACGGTAACGCAATTTCACGGGCGATAGGGAAATCGAGTTACCACCGTTCTGCGTTTTATGTACACGCGGGTGGAACCGGAGGCGTCGACGAGCGCTAAAAGAATAACATAGTCACTTTGCAAAAGCTAGATTTGCGAGAAGAAAAATACTACCGCCGAATATTACACAGGTACACACCCGTGAAACTGGCGCCTGAAATAAACTACTCCCCGAAAATGGTTAGTCGCCAAAAACATTTATTTACATCACGCCATAATCGCAATAAACATTAATCCTTTGCAAGCACAACGAATCGCCAAGTTTCGTACAAACTCATAACTCTACTTTAAGAGTTTATTATTTTTGTTGCGATAAAGAACATTTCGCTAAAATACGCATGTTAAATTATAGACTATAATAAGTGTCGCAGAATTTTTCAGTTTTTCAACCTAAAATAATAAAAACCCGCTATGTTAAGCGCATTCGTGAAGATAAACTACGACATTTTTTATTCCGCACAAAAATCTGCACTCGTTAATGATAGTGCCAAGCGATTATTATGAACAGCGATTAAGTAAATCATCGAATTGGAAATTTCGCGAATTTTATAGAATCCTGTCAATGTAAATTATCGGTGTTCCGGTCGATTTTTGCAGAAATAGGAGAACACCATTAGCACGCACGTCATTGCACCATCGCCGAGACGGTAAAATATCGGATTTCGGAAAAATTATTACATCACTCACAATGATTTTCCGCAAAGCGAACGGAAATTTGCTCACCCGGCACACGGAGGCTGCATTATTGATTTTCTGTAGGCGCGTGCGGTTTTCTACACCCACCAGTACCGACTCGCTTTCAAACAGCACGCAATCATAAACTTTTTCGACAGTTTTCCGTACACACAACACTACCGACACTGCCTTAAGCTGAAATGAAGCGTTTTTTCCGAAAAAACGATCGCCTCGCCGTGTAACGACCTCATCGATATTCCCGTGGTAGGCGGGAACGCTTACGGATTTACAACGATTAAGCCCTGCCATTGCCAAACAATCAATTGCCAAAATCCCGGGGAGGACCGGGGCATAAATTGAACCGATAAATGGAACATGCAAAATGGAGACAGTCGAGAAATAAAATATTAGAAATTCAGTTCTAGACGCCATTTACTCGTGAGGTAATTAATCAATAACTGAACTAGGAATATTAATCAAATAAAATAATAACGGTAATGTACACTAAAGATTATTATTATTTATTTGCACAACTGCACATGTTCGTTCCTAGACAAATTTCATAATTTAATCATATGTCAACATCATTTTAATATTAATATTTAAAGCCGTGCTCTGGAAAGTGTAAATACTTAAACATTGAACAATAAGGAATATTGTTTGTCAGAATTTTATGATTGAACAGTTTTATCAAATTATGAACAAACGCATATTTAAAAAATAATTACTAGTTGCAGAAAGATCTATTTTCTCCGTTCCAAGTATCCTAAATCAACACGGAATACTATATTTCGAAGAAAAAACGAAAATGAAAAAGACAAGCTCGAGAGAACGAGAACAGCAAAAATTTCATTACAATTAGAAAATTTAATTAAATCGCGCTGTCTCTGGTGCAAAACTTCTATCTCTATCACATAATCTGCAGTATTTCCCAGAAATTATAATTTCGTTTTTATAAATTAAAAAGTTCTACGTATCAATTGATTTTGGACTTCTGTCGCCGCATAAGTGAACCGCGATCTAGAATTTCCACGATGAAAAAATTGTCGAGCAGAATTCAGCTTGCACGACGTAATCTATAACTTAACCAAACACTATTACAACTTTCCAATTTCCTTGCTAAGTTGCAAATAGAAAAAACGACTGCAAGAAAAAAAATTGAATAGTGTATGTAAGCAGTTCAAACTTCCCACGACCTCACTTTTATGCAAACGCTTCATGTTTAAAGTTGGCCAGTTTCTGCGTCCTGAAACGTTGGGCCAGCTTGTCTGTAGCGTTTCGGTAGCTCTCGATTGCAACTTCAAGCATACTTTATTTGCAAGTTCTGCGGAAGATGGCGAAAGTTAGATTGATTAAATTTGATCGGCTCCGCGATAATTTGTCGTATGAAACAAAGAAAAACTCTACTAAACGATGTTTAAAACAATATAGAGTGCTGTTAATTCATTGGAAAACCCTGTCAAATAATTGCAAACCTTACTGGTTTATCCAAACAGGTTAATCTCAAATACATTAAGCTGCACCTGTTTTCTGAAACATTTCATTGCATTAACAATCTTAAATATCTAATAATATATTAACAAAACTTTGGATTATGATTTTTAAGAAATAAATGATGTCACCTAACAGAGAAATATAAAAAAATGACCGCAAGCTTCAGGATCCTATTTTTGGCAACTCAAACATTGAACTTAATTTTTATTGTTATTTTATAAGCACATTATTGTTTCTTTATCGATGATACTCGTCAGGCAGAGAGCGGGACTGTATTTTTCCTACTTGAAAGTGGTCTACCCTGGTAATTAATGGACTCTGGTTAGACAGCTCAATAATGTTTTCTATCCGTGTCACGGAAGTTAGGGGTACCCTAATCCGGTCATTAGGGCCTGCAAAGAATCAGTCCAAGTCCAGCTTCGACCGTAGAGAGTTCTAGCATGTGGCACCCTGCAGAGTTTAACGAAGACTCCTCATTTGTCCCATTGAGAGAACACATGCTCTGTTTTTTTTTCGCTGTTAGGATTGATTGCACTTGTTTCCCGCTAAATAATCTCCCACAGAAGCATCAGACAAATAAATCATCTTCTGTGTCAAGCCGCGTAAAAGGTCAGCTCTACTAAATATTGACACTATTATTTCTGGAAAATTCCGACAGGAGATATTTTCACCTGACAACTAATTAACTTTGGAAATGAGGTCTCTGAAATCCGCTATTCCACACGTTCAACGTCCCAGCTAACACAGTGAATAGTGATTGACGTATCATAAACCTTAAGACGAGTCACAATAAATATATAACAAGTTCGCTAACTTCCAGCGTCCCGGCTTCCACGGTGAATAATGATTGACGTATCATAAACTCTCCAAGACGAGTCGTAGTAAATATGTATAACAGGATCGCTAAGCACGCGAATCCCATGAGCCTGGCTCTCCACCGAGTTTTCCGTATACGGGCTTCAGTTGCCACACAATAAAAGCTGAAATCCTGCAAATGATAGTCCCTGAAGTGTTCGTCGGGAAATCGTTGGCGTCAGACATGTCACCTTTAAATTCTTTCAATCATTTAGAAAAATAAGAGTCTCGCGATTAACGTGGAGGCTTGAACAGTTGCCCTACAACCTGCTATGAGCATGATAATTCTATCTTTCCATTTATGCTCTGATATTTATCAGTCGACACATAAGATGTTTCATGAAACTTTCGAGTTTCATAACATTATTAATCATTTGCAGTCGCAGCTATTTTAACTGGAAAATTAAACACTTCTTTCGACTTGGAATAGAGTCACCACTCGAGTGCTAAGGATCAAGACCGGAAATAAATTTTTATTTCGCGTCTGGTTCATGCGATTGAAAAATTTGTGTTGTGCATTAAGAGCCGCAATCAGCATGCTGCAGTATGAGATAACCACGTGCAATTTACAAGTATGAAGCCAACTGGTATTTGAAGGAGATGGAAGATTGAGTTTCTAGTTTATTCAATCATAATTAAATTGAATGTTCTGTGTCATATTTGACGGTGTAATTTTCCGGATGCACTTATTTAGATGAAAGCTGAAAACTAGCTTCTATGTTTAGACACAATATTTTCAAAAACGAGTGTATTTTCTGCTTTTATCTCTCGCGGTAGCCGCATGGACAGCAAACGACCGTGGGCTGCTAGGATAATCCGGAAGTTTATGAGACTTGAAACTCGGCGATACGAATCGCAATTTTTGTTTCGCCATAGAGTATGCTTAATGATTCTTGCAAATACATATAACGTTTGGTACTATCAATTACCGGGTTATGCGAATAGTAACATGCAAAAATATCGCGGTACAGCTCTGTTTTTCGCAGAGTAAAAACTGTTTGCGCGGATAGAATAATATTTAATTTCATCGTATTCGGATACTCTAACGAGCAGGCATGATAACGTAATTCGTGAACATTTTACACGCAAATGTGACGAGTTCTGGGAGAATAATGAATTGGAAACAGAAATTATATAAAAATGTTGCGTTTCGTTGCAAGGGAATTTTATCAAACATTCTGGGAAATCATTTGGAAAAAATAATTCCCCTTCCCAAAAAAATTCGTATGAAATTTTGCTGCAATTGAAACCAGAGACATTCTAAAATAATGAGCTCTTAAGCTCTCAAAAATTAATAAAACTAATTTTCTAAATACTCTGCTCAAGATTGAATGGTTTTGTCTCGATATTATCTCGTTCCGATTAATTATTAAACGAAGACGTATTTCTCCCATTAATAATTTTAATGAGACAAGAACAATGCAACAGCGTTCTCACAGTCTTCTAATATTTTTACAGTTTTATATTGCCTCTGTATATGTATAATCAGATTAGCATTCAATTCAGCTCTCGATAACAATAGTTGTATTGAAATACAAGGACGTGATGCGTGAGAAGAAATCAATTTAGACACAATTACTGTTGTATGTATATAGGAACGAGCAATGAAGTATTAAATAAGTTACATCCTCTTCAATGTATTATCATTATTATAAATATTATTATAATATTTTTTTAAATGCAGTAGTAAATTGCTTTACATGGTAGAGCAGAAAGGACCGGCGTGGTGTTGAAAAAGGATTAATTCACGGCGAAAATGAGTTTTCGGAGGGTCGCCGTGTCGATCGCGTTCGACCATAGCCTTCGAAATCCTGGCAATGTTAAAATTGCCAACGAAAGATTCTTTACGACGTATAATGCCAGTAATACCGGCGCCCAAACGCCCATCATTCGTTCTCTAAATTAACGAGTCGGCCATTTTCAGAACGGTATTTGTCTCGCTTGTCGGTGGTCCCGGGGGACTACATCTATCTCTCATGCGAAACTTCCCACATTAATTTCGGCTCTTTTAAAGTCTCCCCGACTTTTGTCAGCTTTCGCGCAGAGAGTCGGGGTCCCTCTCCTTTGTCAGGGACATTAACGAAAACGCAAGTTATAACGGACTACGTAATAAGAGCGGTTAGATTTCATTTCCGACGAATGACTGAAGCAGAGAGAAAGGAAAGAAAGAGGGCTTGGTCGAGGAGAGGAGGAGAGAGGATGGCGGCCAATTTATCGCAGCACTGAGTCGTGAAGAGGAACAGGATGAGAAAGAAAGTGAATAATAGGAGCAAGAAACCGGGGGATACGGTTTGAAAGAGTACAGGAGGAAAAGAGAAACGCCGCCGAAGGAACAGATAAACGAAGGAGAAGGATACGTAAGAGTTGTACAGGTTGAGAGGTTTACTTGCGGCTCAAGCTGAATTTCGCCGATATTATTTCGCTCGACCGATACGTCGCAGACGAGAGATGGGTAGCAGCGCTCGTTTCGCCTATGCAACTCGGACCGGAAATTTACAATACCCTGGCAACTGTGTCCACGACGATACCAACACTTTCAACCTGCTACACGAAATTGATATCGCTGCCAGTGTGTACGTATGTGTGCGGCAGTCGCCGTATGGATGCGGAAAATTAACTTGCCCTGATCAGCTTCCTCGACAACTTGTTTCCTCGACTTTCACGTCCGCTGGAAGGCTGTGAATCCCTTTAGCGGAAACGGAGGACGTTCAGAAAGTAATGTTCTCACAGCTACGAACGCGTTATGAACAAGTACACCAGTTCTTCGTTTCTAGTTTTGTGTTATCTTCGTTTCAGTTTACGATTTTTAAGAAATTACGACACCCAAAAATGGTTGCAAGCTTCATGCACCGATCTTCATGGTAACTGGAGAATTGATTGATTGATCAGATTCAGATGCATTTATTTCTTTCCAATGGACTTATATTTCTTTTTTTCTATTCGTTCTTTTCATAACTGAATAAAATCTGTAATATTCTGATTAGATAAAAGTGTATTCAAATAAAGTTTGGATGCCCCCACCCTAAAAACGTAATTACTTTTGTTGTTGCCAATCTCTGTAAATGGTAATGCAAAATCAAATTAATTCAAAATACAAGGTTTCACGTGAGCTATCTGGTCGACTTCAAGGAGGACCATGAATATTTATTGTCGATCATGGTGCTCCAGTTAACACCTTATTTCTCGACCTAATTGGACTATGCATATCCAGTGTCAAAGAGATTTCTGCACCTCAATCAGCCCCTGTATATTAACTTTCCCTCATCCTTCCTGCTCATCAAATCTAAGAAAAATAACTGGAAAATATTGTCAAACGTTACATAGTTAGTCTCCACTTGCATAATGATCAATCGCAACTACCATTTCCCCTCCAACCATTTCAAAAAACAATTTTAAATCGTCCTTCTACAGAGCAGATTGCTTTTATAAGAGAACGGACGCGCAACACGAACAAACTTTAAAATGGGAAAAACACTCAAACCGAAAGGCCACTCCGTAAGCAATTATACTCCGCGCAAGTACCAGTTTGTTATACTTAATAAATTGAAGATAAACTAAGCAGTTGCCACATCGTCGAACTCCACACGCAACTATTTACCAGGAGTTAACAATCACACTGTATAGTCGACGAAAGCGATACCGTAAGTGCGATGTTCATGGTTCTCTAGTAGCAATCGAGCCTAATCTCTAGTCACTGCCACCGGTTTAAGTTTAAGATCGCGATCGTTTCGATGACCTTCACGTTCGCCGAGCAGACCGTGCGAGTGCTTAAGAAGACCCTACGCTACTGCTCTCTATTATAGGATCACGCCGCATAGTCGATGAAAGCGATACTGTAAGTTTCCCCATGATGTTCATAATGCTGAAGAGAGGTTGGTCATCCTGGGGGGGTTCGGAGCATGTAATTATTCACAGCTGGATGGGTTACTCGGCCGAACCGTTCGATGAAGAGAGTGAATGGGATCGCCCTGATCGAACGACGGTGCTGAGGAGACTCGTCCAATGGCTCCTAAGACTTTAACGTGACGCCGATATGTGTGAATGTCAACCATTGCGAAAAGTTGCGTCATATTTATGACAGATGAAATGTCCCAGGCATGACAACTTCATCCGATTAGTTATTAAAAAAATCGATGATAGAGCAGGGTCATTTTTATTGGATTTGGGAAGAATATATTAAAAAATGACGCTTAGGGTTTCAAGGTAAAGAGTCAGGTTTCAAGGTAAAAGTTCAGGTGTCAGGTTCCACGGTAGGCAGAATATGGTCGACCAGAACAGTTTCTAATCTCCCTGATGGCGAGTTCTATTGTGGGTTCGACACAATCTAATTTCCAGGCTTATTTGTCTAACATACCGACATTTGCCAAGTAATTATGCAAAATGGTCTGAAGTATAAGTCAAATTAACCGAATAAGAACATAATTGTCCTCATACTCATTATGAGAATGTCGCTAAAAAACGCCTTTTACGGTCTTCAGGTTTACAGCGACAATTTATGGTTTTGTAGTTATAAATTACGGTAACTAGAAAACGTTTTGTTTCATTTACGTCACGGAACGTGTAACTAATAAACGCGATTGACTTCCTGCGGCATACGACAGTAACATCGCCACGTAATAAGAATGGATTGAAGAATGATTCCGCTCGACTGATTAATTGCGTTTATTGTTTTTCACCTGTCTGTTCACACTCACATGCACCGTTTTTTCTACGTGTGCTCAGTTCATTTACGATTGCGCCGTGTCTCGCTCCGTAGACTATGCTTAAAGCGATCGTAACATCTCCCCAGGGACTGGTTCTCGAGGAAGAGGCCAGAAGCAAGGGATTTCTCGGTTACACTTAAGGATTTAAGTCCGGAACAAAGGAAATCTTCTAGGGTAGCAGAATGCCGCCGGCATGGATTTCGATTACGAGACAGATAGAACTTACATTAGCCAGATAGTTCACGGAGCCGGCGCAGAACTTTTCAGCATTATCCTCTGTCCATTAAATCCGAGGATTGACTGACTTAATATTAAAGCAAGGAAAAATTCAATCGGATTAAGGAGCGCGATCATTAACGAACTCGAACGAATTGATCACGTCAATAACTGGACTGGATCTATCTAATCGACAAGTACCCTGCAATAAATTTCATTTAATTAGTGAAAATACGCAACTACTACTACTACCACTACATATAATCAATATAATATAAAATATATTTAATCGTATATCTGTGTATGCGAAATAAAAATTGACCAGGTCGACTGTAAAAAACAAAGGTGAAATCATTCATCGTTTCACGAAAATAACATGTTAAAAGTGCTACCATGGGATAATTTTTATATGGGATTACAAAATGTGTAAGAAGATATTCATTGAGAATTAAAATGACTGTTATGCAAGAAGAAACTTCGTGTTCAGGAATATTCGTTGATCCATTTTTGATTGAAACCAGCTAAGTATTACTTTATACGATGATGTAATGAAATATCGTACTCCTACAAGGACGGCAAAGCGTCTACGATTAAACCGCCTATTAAGGTTAACGGTAATTTATAAACAAAGACCTATACGCAATGTTATTGCTAGTAAAATGAGTTCAACCAAATCCTACTAATGGGACATCGTCGTCGAATCAGTAAGGAAACGACGTTGCGAGCAGTCGCCTCGAAGTAGAAAGAAATACCAAGTGCTCTCGGATAATTACGATACGACTCGCTCAATGACGGCCATTAAAATTTATTACCGAATGAGTCAGAGCCATTTATTCGCACATAGAACGAGCTGTTAAACGGCTTTCCGTTCCCTTCATCAGACGATGTCGTTCTTGATTTTGTTTCAACACGACGATAAAAACTTCGGCACAGCAATAGCTATACATCCTCTATCGTTCGCTAGAATCATTCTTTTGCAAAACAATTGCTTCAAGTTTCTTAGTAATTGCAATTACAATGTAGACAATTTTTATTTCGCACAAAGATCCATAATCTACATACAACCATTATAGTGGAAGTCAGTCGTTGAATAAGAAATTAATATAAAATGACAATATGGATTACATTTCTTGACTAGAAGCCTCCACTAGAATCTTGAACCAAGTTTTGCGAAAATTGCTTTCGAGTTTCAGCGAAAATTTTCGAGCATAACCGAACTTAAGAATTACAGCCTCGTTTAATATCGGTCGACGAGTTGATCGAATTTATTCGAAGTGATTTTTAACACTAGAACCACTGGAGTCAAAATGACTTGCATCTGAATTTTTCTTTTACAATTGTTTGAATTATAAAACGGATGTCATGAGAAAGTGAATTATAGCCTCGTTTAATATCGTTCGACGATTTGATCGAATTTATTCGAAGTGATCTTTAACACTAGAACCACTGGAGTCAAAATGACTTGTATCTGAATTTTTCTTTTACAATTGTTTGAATTATAAAACGGATGTCATGAGAAAGTGAATGAACGTCTTTATTCAGTGCGCGACCATTTTAATAATGGATTTAATAACGGAACGTAAAATACTGTAAGCATTAATGATAAAAATAAATGGAAAGAAACCGAAGAGTGAAATTTCGTTCCTGACATAAACGATCTAGGATGCCCACGGAGGGTTATAATAAAAGTCGTAGAAAGTATGAATAAATTCAGTTTGTTATCACGATGAATGTATATCAGATTATTGTTCGGTAGTTACGGTATTAATAAGTTATACTGAGACCAGCGTCCGACTCATCGGCCGAATATTCATGAAAATGCGATACCGCGTGACCGCAGGATCACCGGAAAATATTAATCCGGAAAACGACAACATTTTCCCACGGATATAATAGCACGACGGTGGATATCGCGGCGCGTTATAATCAGGGATGGAAATACCGGTTCGCGGATCCGCGTTGCATTCGATACAGGGGATAGGTGTAATCTATGAACGAGTAGAATGACGAAGCAGCCGTGATAGCACTCTCGTCTTACGATGCAGCTCCACGCAACTCGCATTCGAATGCACGGGATGCAAGTATGCATGCAATTAGATCGACGTCTAGGGAGAGAGTAATCGCAGGAGGCGTCGATGTGCATGCACCGTTGTACGCGTACTCGTGCACGATGCACCGGCCATGCAACCATGAAGGACAGAAGCATTTCTCATTCCCGTTATCGGTTTCTCATTCGCTCTATATTTTACTCCGTGCCGTGTGCGCTAAATAATCCCTATGACATTATAAATAAATCGCGGCGAGAGCATTGCGCAACGACACCGCCAAGGAACGTCAAAGAAAGAGGTTGCCTTGCGAAATTCGACGCTTCGCTTGTCCTGTACGGTTTCCTCGACTCCATTTTCAAACCTTACGTTTGAGGATCCGTAACGTTCATTTTGAACATTTCCTGAAAGTAATTTCAAACAAACAAACTAAACATTACGCCATCTGTTGATATCTACCGTCACGTCGTACTTCCAGTAAATCTCAGAATTCAGTTTTTATCAGACACACGGTCACGGGAAATATATCTACGGCAAACGTGACGCGTGCAATTAAATGAAAAAGCAATTTCCTCGGAAACAATGCATTAAAGACAACTCCGGAAGTCGGAAAGTTTTCTCGTGGTGTTCGAATCAACTGACGTCTCGCAATAGTAAAAATCAAATGAAAATCCCTAAGCGCCTAGGTGAGTTGCCATTTTTATTTTTCTTCTTCTATTTTCGCGAAACTTATACTCCGCTTGAACCGGCGATAAATCAGCCGTCGATTAACGAGCCGCGGGCAAGTTCGCGTGTCCTGAACTCGAGCCGATCCGAAGTAAGAATCTGGCTCGTTTCCAGGACTTTTCCAATCGCCTTCTCCCTCGGGATCATCTCGAACTTCTCAGCTGGGCGATCGGCCATCGGCGTGATAACGAATGCTTTACGAACCGGAAGCGCGACTTCAGGACTTTGTGCCGGACTCGTTGTTATCTCCTATCTTCTGCGACTTTTTGCGGATAATTCCGGAGGCTCCGGTGGCTTCCTCCTTTTCTTGTCACGGGATACAAACGTCACCCCTTATTTTTTTGGCGCGGAATTAAGGGGAGACCGAGAAGATTTGCTTGGAACCCTCGGATAGAGGGTTGCAAGAGGGTGTGTGGGAAACGCGAAATCTTAAAAAGACCTTACGACCTAGCGCGGTGAACTATCGCGCACGTTTGCATATCCTTAGGTAAACCCTCTTGCTCCTTGAGCCAAGCCGAATAGTGGGGCTGTGCCAGGAATGCACGAGCAGAAAGTTTCGGGGGCGACCACCTATATCCCGGAACAGAGAATACCTTAGAGATAAGATCCCCTTGATTCGGGAATTCTGAATTCTCGGGGATCCCTCCATACCCTATCCCGAAATTCCTAGTAAAGTTCATCTCGCTGTATAAACACCTTGGACAAAGATGATCTCTTCTTCGCTCGGCTGACAGCGGCCGACGACGTAACAACTTGACGGTTGGCGAACGAAAGTCGCGGTAATTCGAACCGTCGCAATCGGACATAGTAAATAAACACACACCGGAAAGACCCGAGGTTTGTCGCGAAACCGTTGCGGCATAGTCTTTCTTGGAAACAATCAGGAACGAGGAAAAAATGACTCTGATATTGAAACGCCTGACGTGCTTCGAACGTTTTCGTTTCAGAGAGCTCCATAAAAATATTATGAAACAGGAAAAACTGAGTGCGACGAAAGAGGGTTTGACAGAAACGTTGGCTAGAAATGTGAAGACTCGGATAGGAGATTCCTTTGTTCTTTAATAATAATTTTAGCCTTAAGCTATTAGCGGCCACTGATTGTTATACATTTATGAAGAAATCTTGGCTGAATGAAATACGAAAAGGTTAAAAATGAGAAAAATTAAAGAATTTTGCAAGGTTTTGTTTAATGCGATAATATCGTTAAGGGATGAAATCAATTTTTATTTTACTCCTGCTTCCCACAATCAATGCAGAACAGTTTTACTCTGCATAAAGATCCGCAGTCTAGTTATAATTGATGCTTTAACTATAATACCATAATTTAATTCGAGGTGAACATTCTTTATTCTTTATTTTATGTTTCATACTTTGTATATCATGAATGTATCGACCATTCGCGTGGTTTAACGTTTTCTAAAGGCGCAATAAATGTGAAATAGCTGATGTGAGAAGCGGCTGTTATTCATTGTAATAGCAAGATATTACTCTTATAAAAACACGATATGCAATTCTATGTCTTCAGTGATCTAAATTCCAAGAACCTGTTTGCACAAAGTATCTCAGGAATGAAATCGAGGCAACCTTTTTGCGTAGTAACCGTCATGAGCTTATGTGCGGCGGCGGTAAAAGTGCAGGTACGCTTGCAATCAGCGACTCCCATAGGCTGCTTGAATTCCTGCGAAATAAAAATGTAGAAATACAAGTGGGACGTTCGGTCGTCCCACAACTAACATATTAGCTCCTACAAAAATTCAATAACGCGTTGTTGCAAGTTATTCAGCATTTGACACCGCAATTAGTTGGTGCTCGGTCTATTTAAAACGTTACAATAATTTCTTGTTGATTTAGACTTTTTGATATTCTTCCAAGCTGTCTTTAAATTTTAGAAAGCATTGAAAATAATCGGCAATTCGTTTTTTAATCATTTTCACAAGCCGAGAATAATACACGTATCGATGTTCTTAAAGTTTTTTAATTTGTCCACGTGAATTGTACACCTACCTATTTTTGACATAATGACGTGCATCAAGTCGTTATATTCTTACAACATCCATTTGCTTCCGATTCGATCGTTCCAGTGGTATTTAAAATGAATTTTCGATTCATATAACATTATTTTCGAATTAATTTTATAAAAGATATTGCCAACAGGTTCTTATTGGACAAATCAAGTAATTATACTTTTACAACATCCATTTGCTTCCGATTTTAACAATTCGGTGGTATTCAAAATTAATTTTCGATTCGTATAACATTTTTTTCTAATTAATTGTGAAAAGATATTGCCAACAGGTTCTTGTTGGGCAGACTGTATATTAGATTTGGCAAAAATTTGAAAATGCTCAGATTGTCGTAAGTTGTAACAGCGTTTGATGCTGTAAATAGTTGGTCTAGTTATTCGTTAACCGTAGGAAATCCGAGTTAATTGCCCCTCTGACAAGAATCACTGCCGGACGCTGCACGTTCTGAATCATGAAGCTGTAACATGCGGTCCAAAAGAAACAAGTACAACGAGGTAAAAGTGATGCAATAAATGGATAACAACTGTTACGTCATGTTTCCGTCGTGGATCCCCGTCGACTGTTGAGAGAATAGTGTTCACGGCCGTGTCTATCGGATCTAGAGACCGCAGTAAAGCATTGACCTTACAAACGGCCACGTTTTGCGGAATGTTTTCATTTGATGTTTCCAAACTTTTGCTCTAATTGTGAAGCCATCCGTGACCGAAAATCCGCATGCAAACTAGCATATAGTTAATCCCTTGAACATTTGAACAGCACCTCGCAGTTTCCACTTTTGTGTCCCACATTTCAACAGCGCACATCGGATCGCGTCGTAAAGTTTCTTTGCTTCGTTTGAGAAAGTTCGGCAAGTTTCCCTTTGGAGAATCAAGGATTATTGAACGATGGATTGCGCAATTTATCCCATCGTTTCTCACCCTTTGATCCACTCATTTGTTTTAAATATTCGTTCTCGCAGCGTTACATCATGATTAAATCTCTGGAGAGAAATGAAAGATCGGCTTTATGTCACAGAAATGTTCGATCTTCATCCACGTTATAAATAAAATATTATAAGTAGCTCAAATAGAAACTTGGAAATTGTAGTCATTGTAATGCGTTTATGCGACTCGTTATCCGAACGTAAGACGTGTTACAAGATCCATTAAAAATATTTGAAACAATGTAACCAGCATTCAAAATTGATATTGCGTGTAGAATTACCGCAGTTCAATTCTGCGTTAATTACATTAGAAATCAGGAACTGAAAGGCTTTAGCGCCTGGCTAAACTCAGTATTCAACTTGTGCAGTAAACTTGATGTATGAGCGACCACAGTATGGTTACCGTCTACAAACTTTCCGAAATGAATCAAGTCATACCATAAAAAAATGTGATTAAGTGTTTCTTGAGTTATACCCAATTTTTTCGTTAAAATTACATTTGCTGTCCGTTCTCGGATGAACGCGATGAGAATGAATGAAAGAACTTTTTCCTTGGCCCTTGTTTGTTAAAACGGATACGAAACATTTTTATGTTGTATAAATATCTGCAGTCTACTGATAAAAAAACTGATCAATGTTCACCGACAAGATTCGTCGATTTCGAAATTTCTTTTACCTTTATTCAGATCAATACCGTATCCATCAAATCTTCGAACTCTTCCGCTGCATTCGACACGATCGGCCCAGTTCAATAGACATAATGCTCCAAAATCAATGCGGAAAGCAACGTGTGGTTGACAAGATCCCACGAGAGAGCGCGAAAGTACTCTCCAAATACGTCGCACCTCGAAAACTAATAAACGACCTCCTGAATTTTTCGAATCAACATATATTATATTGTTCAGCTCTGAAGTGTACATTTTCCAGAATCCAGCGCCGTTTGCAGAATGAAATATGTATATGAAGACAGCTGCAACGTGCCGTGCCTGAAGATTTCCCGAAGACTTCCGTCTCCGCCTTGGGGCGATCGACGCTCGTCGTAGAATTGAAAACTTCGTAACAGAAAAATCGGTCCTTTGTCCTGAAGATATGGCGCGCAGGGGCCACCGGAACGATTCACTTATGAGAGTTAACTACACCTTTGTATTCCAACCGCGCGATCCGCAATCATTTTTTACCACACACCAGCGAATTTTCTGTAAAACAATTCTCTATAATGGAAAACAGATTACGATAGCAGTAACTTATTCCGCGCGAATGTTGAACGAAATTCATTTGCGAACAAATTACTTCCAAACCTATCTATTGTGAAGTTGAAGAACGTTAATTTGCTAGCATGAGATCGATTTCATTACTAATTCCAATTATCCAATTGTTCTCGGTTGTGAAAGTGGTTTCGGACGAAGTTACATTATTTTAAGAGAAGAATATCTCCAGTAAACATTTACATTTACAAACCAGTACATTTTAAATATTGTTCAAACTGTACAAGGTATATTAACCTCTGCTTAATTAATGCACTCTCTATCTGCCATTAAAGTATGCACAATGTAACGAGATAGATGCATCACATAGGTGTAGTTAAGAATAATTACAATTATACCGTAATGCCGCAAACCAGTATGCGAATTTCGTACTTATTCATTGGTAATTTAATATAATCCAACAGCAAATAAAATTATTTTATTTGACAAAGTTGCTTGCTTAAATTCGTACTGGAAATTAGATGACCAGCGTGTGAATAATATATTTAAAAATTTAGTAATATTGAATATTACAGGAGAAATTGTAAAAGAGAGATTGTTCAAGAGTATAAAACTTTATTTGATCAAATATTGTTTTCATAAATACATTTCGAACGTACTGAATATTGTTCATACAAATTGTTAGCAATTAACGGGGAGAGGAACAAATATAATTATAGGAATGATCGAAGCTCTTCGCTGCATTTTTTCCACTCTGCCTTGGCTTCGGATAGATAACACAGCGTCGCGTTCTCGAGCATGTAACTATCACCTACATCGGCCAGTGGTCCCTAATTGGCACTTCCGGTGGCGGTAATTTTACGATTTACACTCCGGAGAGAAGAGGAGCACTCTTATTCAACTAAACACAAAAATGTCTTGCCAGCCGTTGGTAAAGATCGAAAGTGTCACAATACATTGCAGACGATAAAAAAACCATCAATTTCTAGAACCTGTCGCGATAAGATAAGTGAATCTGGAATCACAGTCAATGCAGTATACGCAGAAATCTGCGTCGCGATTAACACGATGATTCGTAGAAATTATCTACAATCGATTTAAGAAGACGATATTCGCTTCCCTTGTACACATGAACATATATATGTACGTAGTTCTTTCAAATATTCATGCATCCAAATTGCACTGTTCGCAATTTCCGCGAAATTTAACAGGGCTTAACGGGATATTCGTGGTACCAATCCGGAATTGATATATGGCTCGAACAATTCGCAAAATAATATTAACCAAAAACGATGTTAATGCATAAAATGAACGTTATCTTTTTTATTTATACGCTCGTAATTTACGAAATACGTTCAAATATGCAATGAACTAAACGTATTATCAACGATAAGAAATGCAATATGTAAATACACCGGACTAACCGGAAACAAAGAAGAATTGTTCAGCACGAAATAACGTGTATTTGCAATTGGAAAAAGCTATTGATTTAACCCGGAATAAGATAACAAAATCGCAAACACGATCCCGCTTATAATTATTCGAACTGTAGAAATGATACGTTTCAGCCAGCTTCTGCAGGCTGAGTATAAATATTCCGCGCGGTACTCTGAGCACGAACGACTCTCTATTAAAATAATTAACACTCTTTTTATTCGTCGTTGATTAAGTCTCTATTTATTTGGGATCTTTTCACGCTGTAAATCTCAATTGCTGGGCTGTGCTTTCGATCAAAATATTATTATAATACCAAATCGATATTCATAGATGGGTTGAATAAAGTTGCATTAAATTGTGTTCATACTGTATACAATATTTTTATTCTTCGAATGTAATATGTATGTAAATAATACTTTTTTATGGTTTTTGCGTTATTTTTTTCTGAAGTGTAGTGTAACCGAAAAAATTACTAAATCATTTATAGTTTCTGTTTTACAATATTATAGAGACTGTAAAGATGTGAATTGTGAACAAGTGTATACATTATAAAAGTAATAGTACAATGACTCGATAATTGCGGTCTTGTTATTTTTAAAAGCAATATACACAAAATCGTCATGATGAGTGGTCGGTAGTTAAAAATCTGTTGCATGTATGAAAAATTATACTGGTGAGATAAACCTTGCTATACGAACCCGGTGGCTTAAAAAATTAAATAAACAAATAAACTGAGAGATAAACCACCCCTTTCGTTGCTAAAATATTGGATATTTCTTTAACGCTTAAGCAAATACATTAATTTTAGCTCATATTTGCAGAGTCGCGTGGAAAAATGAAACTCACAAGCTAGAATGTCAGGAAAGTTGCACATTTATTCTCCGGTATTTACAATCGGCTTATGAAATAATTTAACAACGGAACGATCTCAGATCCCATTAAAAATTAACTCTTCGTACACGATTTTTTGTGATGTACATATATGTGTGTATATATGTATATGAATATTAGGAGTGGACGGACATTGGGATCTCCGAACAATGAAATTTCCAGAAACCCGCCCGGAAAGTATATATGTATATATTGTTATTATGTATAGTATATAAATGACAAAATATTCTTCAAAAAAACTAGATTTTGTATCAAAGTTTGCAATAATATGAAAACTGGTCAATAAAGAATTTCCCAATATACATAATCAAATTATCTGCAACCTCAGGAATTGTCAATCCTAAGCTTATGAAAATATTACACGAAAATATTTCAAAACACTTGCATATAACACGACTAGTTTCGCTAAATAACGAATTTAATTTCATAGAACAAGTAATCCCTTTTGTAGAATTTCGTCTCGGAACAAAGGTTTTAGCTGGTTCATAGCTTTCCTCCGAAAGATCAGCTGTGAATTAGTCACAGGTGACTAATGGAACCGCATAGCAACGCGGGAAATTCCGTGCGAAACCTCGTTCTCGTACCGAACGCTATTCCGTCGCTCCAAATAATTACAAAAAATATTTGTACACGTTCGTCAATTGTGTTTCCATATTTCATGTGAAATTTCACAACATATTTGAAAAAAAACACTCGAAAAATCTAGAACTAAAACTAAACGCGTACCGTAAAAATTCGCAAAACAATTAATCGAAGTGCTGTGACCCGATCATCCGAATGAATTCAATCGAAAATCGAATAAAAAATTTATCTTTATTTCGTCTGGAGAACATTTCTGAGCATATAATCGGTTTACTTCCATTTGTATTTGGGCCAATTAATGTTAGAACGGAGCAACAATTAATCAGATAATGAGGAATAGGACACGATGGCATCGAATGATGTTACACTAGTGTCACGCTAAAAGAGTATTATTTACAATTATTTTATTTTACCCTTATGTACTCTCCCGCTTAAAAGTTTGGAACATGGTAGGACTTTAAATGGAATCGTCTTTCTTGTGCAAAGAAATATTTTGCTCATTACCAAGCATTAGACAATTGTCTATTTCTATGAGAATATCATAGAGAAATGCCGTAACCATAAAACATTTTTCAATACAGCTAACAGTAAAGATGGATATTTAAATATGATTACAGAAGATAACATTTTTGTATTAATATTTTCTTTATATATGGCGAGCTCTTCTCCTGCATACATGTTACTTGTACAGTTAATGGAATTATTTTCCACATCGAAAATATGAATAATTAGAATGATAGATATTCAATTCGTTTCAAATTCCTGTTAGGAATAGTAACTTCTAATTCCAGTTGTAAAATATAGTAATATAGTTTTAAATTATATGTTTGTTCATCCATATTCGTTAAAAAAATTATCATCATCATTAGGCTGCGGATCTTTATGCATTTATAGGAAAATTGAGTTGATGAAATTAAAAATTGAAGATGCCAATGCATAACTTCTCTTCTATAGAAATCATTAAGGGAAGAAATAACATTCAATCCAGTTTCTATTTGTTGCAATGGTTGTAAACAATTTTTATTTCGCATGAAGATCCGCAGTCTAATCATCATTATTTAGATTTTCTACTATCAACAAATATACATATTTACTATTATCTTTCAACAAAACATCAGATAATAATGCAGTACGACAAGAGTGCATGAGAAGCTGGGAGGCAGGTCTAAGAATCGTTATTTATTTAATTACACCAAAAGGCAACAAGTTAAAAATACTTCGAACACGATCTGACTCTTAACTGGTCACTTACTGGTACATTCACCCTCTGCTAACCAGTTTTTCATCGCATTATACGGGCGTCTACTGTAAGTGTAATCCCCAACGAAGCATCAGTGTACGAGCGAAAAAATCTGTTCCCAGAAGGCGAAGTGTGCTGGAAACTTTTGAGCGGGAGAGTGTCCGCGAGAACGTGACGATGAACGGTTTTTCCCTGTTGCCGGGAGAAATTCCACGATTTTCGATCAGTGGTGCGTCCGTCTGTACACGCACTAGACGCGCGAAACGCACGGGTCGTGAGAGGATGATTCATGGGACGCATCGAGACGGTCTCCACACGCACAGGAACGTGCTCGTTTGGTACACGGTCGAGACTGACGCGCGTGTGTGCGCGCGTATGCATATGACATCCAACTAAAAGCACATTTCACGGGCCAGATGTTCGGCGAGACACACGCACGGGGTAGAAGAGCGTGGTGTATTGTGACTGAAGCGATCGGGTCAATGGAGGAAACGGAATCGTGTATCCGGTGTGCACGGGACCGGGTAGAGCACAATATTCGCATAGAAAGACAAAAATAAAAAAAAGAAAGTGAGAGAAAATTCGCGCACACTTACCGCTCTCGATATAAGGAACCAGCAACAGCATCAGCAGAAAGGGAACGTATCCGCAGTTATCACTGATCATCGTAACCATATTCTCTCGGGCACACAGTTTTAAAAGCCACTGGTTCTGGTTATTAGCACCACTTCGCGAGTACGTGCGAACAACAATAAACAAAACAACAACGCGACGTCGACGCGAGGAAGTAGGGGTAATAGTCGCAACAGGGGAACGAGATGAAACACCGACGGAGGATACGACGCTGCTCTTCTTGCTTGTAAACGCGCGAGGGGGATAAAGATAGAGAGAGAGATAAATCGAGAGAGTGAGAGTGAGAAAAGGGAGAAAGAGACAGCCTCGCGATACACGCAACGGGTCAAAGACGAGCCGACGTTACGGACGTATATTTCACTACATAGCCGTCTGCGTACCAATTGGACAGCATAGCACACACTCGATTCTGTTTTCACTGATTTTACTTTGTATACCCGTTCCGTTGTTCGCGCGCGCGACTTTTCGGAGCAGCCGAATCATATGCGTGTGGGCGCAGGGCGACACGAAAATATGACGGACGTGAAAACACACGGTTGTTGCACTCGGCCACCACGGCACGCCTCGGGTTGAAAGACGAAAACTTACGCCATCGTTTTCCTCAACGGAATATTATCACTTTCACGCGAACGGTCCTTACCACCGACGATCCGCCCCTCGTAACCTTTTTTCTGTCGGAGCTCCTGTCTCGCACGGCAACTTCTCTCCCTCGGTCCTTTTCTGATCGAGAGACTCCTCTTTCCCGGTGTTTTATACTCGATCAACGACGCTACTCGATCTCACCACCGTGTCTAACGAACGCCGCACCAGCTGACCACTACTTTTCTCACACTCTTTTACCTGCCAATCTCTGATTTAGCAGACGCATCGCAGCAGCAACAAAACACACGCACGACGTCGGCCAGTCGCCACCATCGCCACTGGCAGTCCTGCCACTGCTGGAGCCCCGACTTCCCTGCCATGTTCGAGAGACGTTAGCCCCGAGCTTCAATCTACTCCGACAGGTGGCGATACTTCACGCTTCGCCATGGAGCACTTTCACCAGAGAAGGAACTCGATGGGGTCTAGAGCATTCACCGTGAATCACGCTTGCGAAGAAGGGATTTGGTTGGTTTCAGAGAGGTGGTACTCGGTGCGCATGGGTACGTAAATACCTTAGACCATATATACCTATAGACCCGGCGCAGATAATTCTGCCTTGTTCCGAGATTAAACCGGCTAGCAGACGACGCTTGTGGGAAAAGTGCTATAGTATGTTGAGAAATCGCAGTACCGCGAAGGTAAAGTGGCAGAGGGGAAAGGGGAATCGTCGTCACATGTCATTCTGTATAAATATTCATGGAAACTGTAACTCTGTAATATACATACATGTATTTTATTTTATTACTCGTTCATTTTTACTTTACTCTTATTATTTGAAATATGCTTAACTCATTTTGTCGATTATAATTTGGAAGAGGTTAAATTGTAATATAGGAGTTGATAATATGAAATCTGTATTTATTTCCTCACAACTTACTTTATTTAAAAAAAGAACAGTAAAAACAATATACATGTATATGTCGAATACAATACATATATATGCTATATATATCCATTTTTTCAAATTTTTATCAAATGATGGACTTGTAAAATATACTTCTGTACTGTGCACTCGCTTCGTCTCATACACTATCCACCATTTTGAATTATCTCGAATCGAGGCTTGTGGGCACCAGATAATTTTGGATCTCGTCACATAGCATCGTATGCACATACTATACCTATGCCGGGTCTATAGGTATATATGGTCTAAGGTAAATACAGAGAGGAACAGAGAGTGCTCACGCCCAGGTTTTGATCGCGCCCGTTATAGTGCTGCCCCCACACAAAATCTTAGCCTGGATCAGCTCCTAGACCGGCGGTAAAGCGAACGCTTAGCCTGGATCAGCTCCTAGACGGGTAGTAGAGCGGATTTCCCCCTCCCATGTCAGAGAGGATCAGATCTTACATCATTTTTAACAAAGAGAAAATAATAGTTTTAAAAATAATCTCTCTCTGTCTCTACTTCTAGATTTAATATGCAACTTGAAAAAAAGTACCTGACAGTTAGTACAGTAATTTCTCAATCGTAGTCCCAACACCCGTGTTATGAACGGACTACGATCAAGTAGGGTGGCTATTTTTTTATTTATGACTGCGTTTACCCTACCGCGCTGAGACTTCAAACGACAAGCCGAACGTAGAGAAGGACAGAATGAAATAGGATCGCGTGGCCGAAGCGTGTCCCCGGCGGGATTTTAATCGAGCTTGGGCCATTCGATAGAGTACCCAAAAAGACCCTTCTCTGACAAGTTTCAACCCCATATATCATCTGTAAGGGTAGTTATTGAGAAAAATCGATAATCCAGTTTTTGGCCCAATTTCCCTATTTATTGACAGTTAAATATTCTGAAAAAATCTGACACATTTCGGATACTAAGCCACATATTAGATATAATTTTTAGATTTTTCCGTTGCAAACTCTAGTTGTAAAAAATGAAAAACCCGAAAAAATCGGAAAAATGCAGATTTCATATAAAAATCTTAAGTTGACTATCACAGATTCAATATTATGCTCAATTTTTTTATTAAAATTCCTGAGAGTGGTGCGTCATAGTAAAAAAAAAAAATAAAAACCACTTTTATCGACGCTTTCGCTAAGTTGTACTTATCTTTTCCAAATCTTAAAAATATATTATGTAATATTAAACGTTCTTACGCTCAGAGAAACTTCACCGAATTATAAATATACTCGAAAACTGTGCAGTTGATAAAAAAATGTCATACGACATAAATTTTTGGAAATTTCATTTTCTACAAAAAAGGTTTCTTGATACTTCGCCATATTTCGCATAGTTTCCGAGATATTTGCAAATTTATAAAAATCAGGAAATCTACTTTACCGGCTAAACCAGGCCGATTCGACACCATGTTATATATACATTTTTTTCTTGAAATAATGATGATAACACTGATTTTACACATCAATTATTCTGAAGAGTGTAGTGAGGGCAACAAATGAGACACGAAGGGGACCGGTAGAAATGTTTCGGTTTTTCCCGGTATAAATATTTCGGTTTTTCCCGGTATAAATATTTCGGTTCTTCCCTGTTACCGAGTAGAGTTCGAAAACAAGGTCTGTCCTTTACGGATCAACAACAATGTTCAGTCTTACAGTGGTCCCTCTCGTGCTCTGTTTTTGTCTGATGACCCCCCTCCATTCGACATTCATAATGCCCTACCTAAACTCTTGAGAAAAGTTTCGCGTAAAGTCAGTGTCGTTCGAACTGCGGTAGAGGGAACATCTGTACAGATGTATCAATTCAAAGCTCGCGGTTGTTATCCATCACCCGCTGTGATGCGCGTTGACTTGACCGTCAGAGATGCCAAATGGATGAACCTGGATGAACGTTCCCCTCCGGCTGGGCCCCCCACTCTTACTTCTACTAGTTCTTCTGTGCACGCCCCACATACGAACGTACCTCTGCTCTGCCCAAGTGAGTCACGTTTAGAGATACGTTCGTATGTGGTGCGTGCGCAGTAGAACTAATAGAAGTAAGAGTGGGGGGCTCAGCCGGAGGGGAACGTTCCTCCAGGTTCATCTATTTGGCATCTCTGTTGACCATACGTCCTTCAGCTTTGGGCACTACTGTATACACGAAGTGAACTGCGCAGTTCGTCTCCGAATTGCCCAGTGACACACACTGCGGAGGAGAAACAACATCTATGGTTGAATAAGTGAGTTCTAATTATATCTATTTCTTCTTTTAAGTTTTCCTCGCTGAGATATTAAACCCGTAGAAAAATCAGTTATGAGTTATAGCTCGAGGCACCTTTCTTTGTGCGACTTGTGTATTAGTATTTATATGACAAAGTGATTTTTCTAGAAATATTTCCAATCGAAAACTATGGTACAATATTTTTAGATTTTTCTAATCCATATATATAAATTTCTATTTCATTTATTCAATTTGGTCGTAAAAGAGTAAAAACATAATGAATAAAATGTTCAGTATTTTAATATTTCATTGTTTCAATATTTTAAGTTATATATTTCAATATTTCAATATTTACAATATTACAATATTACAATAATTCAGTATTTCAGTAATTCACTAATTCAGTAATTCAGTAATTCAGTAACTCAGCTAATCAGTAATACAGTAATTCAGATATTCTGATATTCTGATATTCAGATAGTCTGTAGTTCAGTAATTCAGTAATTCAGTGATTCTGTAATTCTGTAATTCAATAATTCTGTAATTCAGTAATTCAGTAATTCAGAAATTCAGTAATTCAGTAATTCAGTACTTGGTGCATCCGTAATTCTGTAACTCAGCTAATCAGTAATACAGTAATTCAGATATTCTGATATTCTGATAGTCTGATAGACTGTAGTTCAGTAATTCAGTAATCCACTAACTCAGCAATTCAGCAATTGAGTAATTCTCTGATACTGTAATTCAGTAATTCAGTAATTCAGTAATTCTGTAATTCACTAATTCAATATTTCGATATTCAATATTATTAGATTCTTTTAATGGCGTTACAAATTTCAATTTCATTTAACAATTTGGTCGTAAAGGAATAAAAATATTATAATGAATAAAATATTGCAGTAATTCAATATGTTTTGACTCTTCTAAAATTCCTCTACAAATTTTTGTTTTAGTTATTAATTTTTTTTTATTAATTTTTTTTTGTTCTTGGAGATAGAAAACTCCAAGAACCAGGGATCTTGGATGAAACTAATTGTAAGTATCCCTTTTTCTAATTTTATCTCTTTTATATATTTTAGCGAACCAAGGACCTGTTTTTCACATTCACTGGGTCGCCCATATATACCGCTACGGCACCTGTTCTTTCCCATTAGTTATACATTTGTCCATAATTGTAATTCATCTGTACAAATTATTCAATAAATTATTTCGCCGCGCTGCTAGGAGAGGAGGATCCTTTCCGCAATCTTTAGTCAAGTTAAATCTTTTCCCTTTGTATCGTTGTACTTCGGATGCCTCAAATCCTACAGCATTTTAAATTCTCAATCTTCGGTACCCCTTCGGAAGACAACCCATTCCTTAATCTTCGGTACCCCTTCGGAAAGCAGCCCTTTCCTCTATTTGCGGTTCCCCTTCGGAAAGCAGCCCTTTCCTCTATTTGCGGTTCCCCTTCGGAAGGCAACCCGTTCCTCAATCTTCGGTACCCCTTCGGAAGGAAACCCATTCCTTAATCTTCGGTACCCCTTCGGAAGGCAACCCGTTCCTCAATCTTCGGTACCCCTTCGGAAAGCAGCCCTTTCCTCTATTTTCGGTTCCCCTTCGGAAGGAAACCCGTTCCTCAATTTTCGGTACCCCTTCGGAAAGCAGCCCTTTCCTCTATTTTCGGTTCCCCTTCGGGTTCCCCTTCGGAAGGCAACCCGTTCCTAAATTTTCGGTACCCCTTGGGAAGGCAACCCGTTCCTCAATCTTCGGTACCCCTTGGGAAGGCAACCCGTTCCTCAATCTTCGGTACCCCTTCGGAAAGCAGCCCTTTCCTCTATTTTCGGTTCCCCTTCGGAAGGAAACCCGTTCCTCAATTTTCGGTACCCCTTCGGAAAGCAGCCCTTTCCTCTATTTTCGGTTCCCCTTCGGAAGGCAACCCGTTCCTAAATTTTCGGTACCCCTTGGGAAGGCAACCCGTTCCTCAATCTTCGGTACCCCTTGGGAAGGCAACCCGTTCCTCAATCTTCGGTACCCCTTCGGAAAGCAGCCCTTTCCTCTATTTTCGGTTCCCCTTCGGAAAGCAACCCGTTCCTCAATCTTCGGTACCCCTTCGGAAGGCAACCCGTTCCTCAATCTTCGGTACCCCTTCGGAAGGCAACCCGCCCGACAATTTTCTAATACCCCTTCGAAAGGCAACCCGCTCGACAATTTTCCGTACCACTTCGGAAGGCAACCCGCTCGAAAATTTTCTAATACCCCTTCGGAAGGCAACCCGCTCGACAATTTTCTAATATCCCTTCGGAAGGCAACCCGCTCGACAATTTTCTAATACCCCTTCGGTAGGCAACCCGCTCTGCGTTTTAGCGTGACAGAACTATTTTATATAATAGAAAGATATTCTAACGCATTTACGTACATAAATAAAAGAAATTATCTGCACTTCTACAGTAGTGCTGGAACTTTTAGCGATGTGTGGCAATTCAGATCACTGTAATTTCCACATTATCCCTGCGCCCATTTCGCCCACTTACTTTCTATTACAGCCTTTTACACCGGCGAGATACCGTCGGTACCTTCTGTTTCCTACTTGAGCCACAATATATGCTAGAGGGCGTAAGAAACCGCCGATCCACTGAATTATTCGAGTGACACGGTCACCGACGAGATACTGTTAAAGACTGCCAGCCCCTGTGCTATTCCGCGGTCCGATAAATGGGCGCAATGGGCGAGGTGGTAACGGTGGAAATTACAGTGACCTGAAAGACCACATCACTAAAAGTTACTCCACCGACGAGAATAGTATCAAAATAGTGCCAAAACATCGTCTAAAATATGGCGGAGAATGCAATATTTAATAATAATATCTTCAGTGGTCTTCTGCACTAACGAAATGTCGTCAGAGGCTTTTTGTTTTTCTGGCTGGAGCCAGAATAAATCCCAGAGGGCGTAACAAAATACCGACATTTTGGCGGGACACGTAGTCCCGTAAGGCTGGCAGTATCTCGTCGGTGACACGGTCTTGTGCCATTGATTTTCAGCAATGTCGGTATTTCAGATCATGTAACACAGAAACCTATAACAAAATTACTGATCATAAAATTAGTAGTTACCGTTCTAAATAGAGTAGACAATACTTCTGTCCATTTTAATACACTTCCATAAATTTAATAAACTTCCACATGCATTCCAAAATTCAACATTACAAATTTAACCTGCAATTTGTAACAGACTTAACCTCTAGTAACTTTTGCAAACTGAGAAAATACGTCAGATGCAAAGGTATACTAGACTGTAAATAACGTAACACTTCGTTAGCATGATCAAAAATGCGAAGCCTGCTTTCCTCCGAAGAAACTCTGGGAACGAACAACTTTGCGGGTATAAATCGATTACCCGGGACCATGGCGCAAAGAAACTACTCAAAAGAGCATTACTCAAAACGCACACGAACCCTTTCACAAGAAAAACGTCCTGATCATTCAAGTAAATGAACTAAACCAGAACAAACGTAGTTCGTCAGTTTCGGCAAAGCATTAATTTTATTTTACGACAGCACAGCAAGAACAGAAAGCGCATGCAAGCTCTGCTTCGAGTCCTCGAAATGAACAAAAATCTCGTAACCCGGTGGAAAGATGTTTTGATTGGATGACTCGATGTTGCAGAGCACCGCAACGTCAAAGAGCTTCAAAGAGGACGAAAGATCTTTGGAAGCGTTTGAAGGAAAGGGTAAAAAGATGTAGAAGGAAAAAGAAGAAGACTGGCGTTGCTGGTGAAACAGCAACTACTTCGACTGCAGGGACTCCAGAATCGAGTAAGACCGTACGTGCAAAAGATCTACAGTCAAAACATCAGACGAAAGATGAGGAACGTTTGAATGAGGCTATAGTTGGAAAAAGTGGAAAACTTACAAAATCGCGAAAAGGGAGAACAAAAGATGGTGAAGATTTCGCAAACATTACAGCCGGGGCTACTTCAGCAAAAGACATTAGCGCACTGATGAAAGAGGAAGGTTTCCCTGATTTTACGAAAAGTTGTTGTTACATGTGTGCCAACGCAATGGCACTTGTAGGTGCGATGGCTGCAACTGATAAATTGCATGTATCGATTCAAGTTTCTGATTCTTTTAAAGAGACATTTGATAAAAGTTCCGACCCGATGTCGTATGTAAGAACGGTGCAATCTTCTGTTAAAGTGAAGATGCGTAACGTTGGGACTCATTATTCGAATGGAGGAAGATCTAAGAGACCTAGATTAAAGCTAAAGAATCTCAAGGAACGAGTTTCGCGTAAAATGCCGAAAATGCCGAATATGAAAGTGGTGAAGAAGCTGGTAGCTCGAAAGAATGAAGCTCGGAGAGCTTCGAAGCCACCGAAAACGCGAAATGTTGCTTGCGGAGCAAACACAGCGACGAAACACACGAACACTCCGCAATGTATGGCGAATCGTGGAGCGAAATGCGTAAGGGAAAAGAATTAATATTTCTATACTAGTCAGAGTATTGTAATTATCCAGAGAACTGTGAAGTATTCGAATACGGTTTCTGTATTGTAAATATAAGGTATACTGAAACGAGATATGCGTAAATTTAATTTAATGTTCGGTGACATTTTCTGAGCACTGACGTGGCTTATTATAATTATTTTCGAAACGAGGACGTACAATATTCCTAATTATTTCTACATAACAGAAATATCTCTTATTAATTAACATTATAAAGTTCTTTTATACTCGAAGAGAATTATTATTACTTGATTCCATCGTTATATATTACAAGCAATTTCGATAGTAATACAGCGGACTTTCGAAATTAATAATATACAATTAAACAAACAATAAGTATACAATTGACAGTCGTAAATAAATTCCATTGTTATAGCAGAAACATTGCATCGTTGTAATAAAACGTTTCTGAAGTATATAATTGTCGCTTTAAATTAAATTCTGATGTATGAAACGATCAACAAATGTATTTACGAAAACACTAGAAATTAATTTACGCTTATCATCGCCGCTATTTATATACATACCTATAACTTCCATATTGTTAAATATGAAATATCTTAATTATGGAGTATGTTAAATATCTCGTACATTCCTGGTAACTTAATATTCACATTTCACGTAGCTATCTGTCCAACTGAGGTGATTAAATAAAGATCTCTTTACTATATTTCGATTAAAAAATTATTTTCCATGGTATAGTCACAGTTCGAATACACTTTAACGTCGCGTGGTTTCACTGTCGGCTAAGTAGTCTAAATCGATATTAGTTCAGGCAGTATCTGGTGACGATACCACAGGCCGTGACGATATCGTTGCTACGTTCACATTAGCGTCATCTGATGTTGGGTTCCCAAACACGAGGGGTGAACTGTAATATGGCAATAGGGGATACTGCGTCGGTGGGAAATACGGGGGTGGAAACAGCCCTTGTCTCTGAGCGATTTTCAATCGGGACGTGAGTTGCTTCTTCCACTTAGTTCGTCGATTTTGGAACCATGTCTTAATCTGCACTTCCGTCAAATTCAGAGATTTCGACAGCTCCATTCTTTTGCTTACGCTCAGATATTTGTCGATCTGGAATCAAATATTTTTGTTCATTTCTGAATAAATATTTCACTGTTTGTGATTCACTAGTTTCTAATTGATTATCATTTTTACGCTCGATTCTATGTCACACTAGAACCGTCCTAAAAGTACTGTAATATTAACAGAACTACCTTCAGATGCATAATTCAAAACTGCAAAATTTAAATGTATAAAAGAAGGTAAGGAAACTTCATATTTGTAATTTGTCTGGTTATCACTTTATGGCACATTCAAATATACAAACTAGTGAAAATTGTATATTTTAACCAAAATCATAAACATTTTATCGTGAAAATGTGAATATCTATAAAAATCCACCGGCAAGCTCCAAGTAATAATTAGATCTACTTGTATACCTTAAACTCAGCTTCCAGCCTCTCCAATTGTTTAGCACTGTAAGCTTGTCGAGGTTTTCGATCAATGCCCGGCTTTCTGGACCGCCTCCCGCTCGGTTTTGGTGCTGTAAACAAAATGGACACGTTGAATTCGATTCTCCATAGTGCACACATTATATGTGAAATGAGAAAAAAATTTGAAGACAAACGGACAAAATTCAGCGAAGTTAAACATTGCTCGAATAGCACCTCCGCGAGAATGACATTTCACAGGCGAAGACCTTCCCGAAGATTTACGGCCGCGATAATAAAAATTTAACATTATAATCATGCGTCTTAATTGTTCGGCTAACTTCGTCAGCTTGTACTCAATTACCACTTTCTCCGGTCCGGTCTACTCATTGGACCGCGTCTAGAGTTACCGAGCGTGTCTAAAACATGTGGGATTGTTTGAGGAACGTGTGACATCTTACAGTCAATATAAGGCAGAATGTGGTAAAGAGTTGGACAAACAGTTTATACCCAGGAACGTTTGGCTGCGATTATCATTATGGTGCAAAGAAGGTCTACACATTTCCGTTCAAGGGGTTATATGAGGTATTATACCGTTGTTAGTCGCATTTAGATTACACGACACTGCGGCGCGCCTTGTATAAAAAAATTCAACAAAATCTCGCACTCCGAGATCGCTGGACATTTCATTGCATTCTTCAATGGTAGTAATTGGAGTGCAAATCTGTATGCAAAATAAAATGTTGCACGTCGATTTCAAGACATGGAAATTAAATGGAAACTTATTTCTTCCCTCAATAGTGTGGTTGTAATCAAATATTATTCCCATATTCTGGTTTGATTTTACTTAGCCAATTTTGTTATAAATGGAATAATAAAATGCAATAATAAATTGTAATTTTTCGTTTTTCTTAAATTATTAAATAAAGGTGAAAGATAATGGTAAAATTTATTGAAAATTGAAACGGAACATTTTCATTCGAACTGTATTGTTATATCGATCAAATCATGAAGATTATAATTTTGAAATTACAATAAAAGTTTTGTTTAAATCTTGTGAACAAGTGTTGGTCATTTGTTCAGTGGGCTTCTCATAATTGTTTCACGCTCTCCATAATTCTAATTGTGGCTGGAAATTCTAATGGTGGCTGATTTCACATGAACATGGGAACTTTTACCTTTGTTTAATATGCGGTTAGCTACCTAGCCCTTGCACTCTTGTCCAGCAAATAAATCTCGCGTGTTTGCATAAGTCCTTTCGCGTTTCCGGAAACCTTTGGAACAGCTTCCAGATTGTGACGTTACCGTCACGGTTCTGTATAAAATCGCACTATTTTTCCATTGTATTACTACAATGAATACTACGTCTACTGTGTTATAATACTGTTATCGCTTCTGATACAAAGAATGATTAAAAATGTATTAGAAGGTGCACTAATTTTTCGAATTTAAAAGGTTCCACTTCGATCCTAACACGGTACCGAAGTATTTCTAATAATGTAAAACGGTAACTTTGAACTTTACTTCGTAACTTTCAGTGAAATAAGTTCACTCTATTTAAATTTTTAAAGTCCATCAAAAGTGTTTGGAATTTTATAGGATAAATAAATTTATTACGAACGTAGATCGGAAATTCAGTTCCATGAATTAGTCGTGTACTCGATCATATTTTTCAGAGGATGAGAGACTACTGGTCAAAAAGGGAACTTTTTGATGAAGAAGAAAAACCGGCTGAACTAAGATTTACGAGTATGCGGACACATTTAGCACATTTCTGGAAGATGGTTAGAGTAACGTCGCTGATAAATGGGTTGCTAACAGCATGGCGGATAGTAGCGAAAGAAGAGAAGCAACAATGGCGGATTGAAATCTCCGACAGAAATTATTCACGGTTGTCGCTTTCGAAAACGATTAAAATATACCTCAATACACAATAAATATCGTGAAGTTCATTCAAACTTATAAATCATGAAAGATTTTACACAAACATGCGTGTAACACAATATTCTTTCAAGTTAACATCTTCTCTTACGATCTCGACAAAATTATCATCTTACGTTTCACTCAAAATATTAACATTCGTGTTAACAAATACCGTGAGTACATGTTTTAATCGTTTAGTTTAATGTTACGTGCTGATTTTCATTTAAATCTGAGTTATTCTATTTCTTCTTGAGTACAATATTTGAAGACACTAACACAAAAAAGGCTAATAAAAAGGAATTGATATTGTGAATAGTTTTACAATGAATCCTAAATTTTAGTTACAATATTGCGTTAAATACGCTACGTCTTTTATTTTGCATTTTGATTCACGCAATGCAACAAATTAGAATGGCACCTGCTCTATTTGATTGAAAGAGTTAAAATAATAGCACCCAGAATCGGAAATGCATTGCATTGCTCGAGGAACGTTTAACCGCCGAGCAACTAAACATTTTATATAGCAGCTAACATATCGAAATTAAGGGGATACAACACCCCAGCTGTTAATGCGACGTTCGCGTGTCGAAAAGCTGTTACCGCAGACGCCTCGAGTAATGTCCAATATTCCCCACAGCCGAGAAAGAATACGACGATTTTGCTTTTCTCGGCATTGTTCGCGAAAATGGGATTACAACGATAAGTTATTGCGAACAGATAATTAAAGTCTTTTGTCGTGGCAAAGCGAGAACATACGCCTACGCTGTGTTATTTCAAAGCGGGTGCGGAAAGTTTTCTATCGTTTCCAAAAATGCGAAGACACGGGCTACATTCAACAACAAAAACGATACAGGCTGTTACAAAATATCGTGTTTAAGTTTATAAAATCTCGTTTCTTAAATTGCATGCATTGTAACTTAAAAATTTCTATTAGAAAGACATAATATAATCGTCCTGGTTATTTGTTATTTTCATGAAAACGGTATCAAGTGTATCATTTACAATGAACTGAATTGTTGGTATAGTGCATTTGGAAAATGTTTAGAAGATATTTTATTACCTTCAGAAGGATCATAGGTAGAACAAAATATTTCTGGAGGATTTGTGTAATCATTTTACCGATTTAAAATATTGCTTGCTCTTCCAACAAAAGGCTCTCGTAGTTATATGATCGAATTAACAAAATACATACCTTGCAAACCAAATAATTGACCAGGTTTCGTTTGGGCGAACCAACTGTTGTACAAAAGGGACGCGGATGCGAAAGATGTTGCTGAATATCCAGATGGGTCTGAAAATGTAACTTCTGAGTATGATAAACCCGTTGGTGCGTATAGTCCCATATCTGTAAAATAACAAATTCTATTAAAAACACGAAAAACTCTATAATACATGACTTTATATGATAAATATTAGCTGAAGTCTTCAACACGAACAGATTATATTTTTGTAATAAAATATTGAAGACGACATAGTTACATTCACAATTTCTAACTTCACTTATAATTCTAAAAATGTAAAGAAAACTGATTATAAAATGATAACAGACACTGAATAGAATTTTTAATATTTCATCTAACGTTTCAAAAGAACTTCGGTCACAAGATTTGATTGATAATATTTTGCATTGAAAGAATATTATACCCGAATGAGTGGCGGGTATCGCTGTCGGTTTAATAAACTGCCTGTCTCCGAGTTTCTCGTCCCTGTCGTCCTGCTCCTCGTCCTTATCCTCGGAATGATTGAAACTGGACGACACTTCTGCATCCCTTTCTTCGTGTCTGCCAAGAATACTGTCAATTGTGAACGCACTGGACACGGCAATCGGAGAAGTATTTTTCCGTTCGACTTGATTCCTACGCGTCTCCTTGTAGCTTTCATTGCTGCAGTCGGATACGTATTCCATCATGTCTTGACGATTGCTGAAAGCCTTTAGAACCCTTTCTTGATCTTCCCTGATCTCGTTTTTATCAATGTTTTGCACAGCTACTCGTCGGAGATCGTAGATCTCATCGTTCACTTTATTATAACTTCGATAAGGCTCCATTGCCGACAATGTTATTGCACATCCTTGGCCAAACTTTTAAACTTCCCTGGATTGAATTCGCAATTGTTGTCCGATAGCAGCGTCGCACTCTTTTCTTTCTCTTGATTTATCCATCTTTGTCACTATCTTTGGGAACCGAGGATAATAGTGTACTCACACATCAAAGAAATTTTTATTCGTACGACCACTGTGACAGGACACGTTCTTTCAATTTACCTCGCACCAATCTCTGGTGGCATTTCGACTAATCTCCCTCTCAACCTTCCGAAAGCAAGTACCTCGAAATGTATGACAGGTGGCACGTGTCCGTGGTCCAGAAGGACCTCCCAGCTTCCCCACCATCAGTTCGTGAGGGAAGGTCATCCTATGAAGCTGGAAGAGCATCTCGCTGCAAGGACCCCCACTCATATCTGTTTCTTGATCGGAGTAGGGGTCAAAAGCTTATTCACACTGCTTTAACGTTACTTTACTATCATACGCACAATAAATCGATAACATCCTCGCAACCCCGTTTAAAATTCTCAGGTGCTGCTCGTGTTGCATCCAAATGCGATCCAGATACCTTTTAACGAATGTTAAAATCTTTAAACACGACAGCAAAATTCTCGTGTATTATTTGAAAATGTAATACGAACGAGGTAAACAATCGAGCAACAACTTGGATACAAATGATTAACAATTCTGTTTCCTACAGAATTTTTTCCTGTCTTTAATATTTTCTTTATATTAGCATGGCTGAAAGTGTTCTTATTTTTCTCTCGAGTTTAACGATTATTTTAACGAATAAATGAATGTATCGATTTAAGATCAAATGTATTACAAAATATTTAATGAATTTGATTTATTTCTGACTCATTGAAAGAAAAAGAGTAATAAATGTGTACGTAACTCCTGTATTTTGAAACAATTTGACAAATAAGATGACAACAGAAGTTGTTGATGCAGATGGACAAACCAAAGTTTACACAGTGTAAAGTTTGCTTTTCAGCTGGATAAGTATATACGATATATTTTGATAATTCTGGTGATATAGAAATGCTAAAATTTGTTCATAAGCACGTTTTGTCAGCATTATGTGTATCGGAAATGCATTGCAGATGGGTGGTGTTATTCTCGATGGCATTATTGTAATGTGGTTCGACTTCATCGAATTATGGGTGTCATTTCTACGTGCATTATGGATATTTCCGAGAGAGAGTGTGGTAGCCTTAGTATCATGATGTGCGCAGTAGCGAACTTCATCCACCGAAAAAGAGTTCATCAGGGATCAGTAAGGAGACCTCTGATTGGTGCCTAAAGGCGCATGCTCTTCGAAAACGTCCGCCTTCTTCGACCCCTCTATTTCAGGGCTTTATGTCAGCAAACTAATGGTTCCTTCTCTATCCCATATACACTCTCGCAATGGATAAACGCTTCTGCCATACGAAGAACGCTGTGAAAAAGTACCGCAAAATACTTCTTCACGCGTTTACTAAACTCCGTCCAGTGGTTCTCATAATCGCCGCAGAAGATTTTCGAAAATCTCAGAATAAGTGTCCAGATTTTGCCAAGATTTACCACGAAAATGTGAAGATACGCAGACTAATACTAAACTCCATCCTTCGATCATTTCTCATCAGACAATTCTCTAAAAAAGTTGCATTTCGTTGAAGCACATTTTTCTTACAGTTACTGGATTTTATGCATTTCTGATGAACAGACAGCGGATTTTTATGCAAGATAAAAATGGTCTGCTTTCATTGTAAGAGATTGAAACTGGTCAGACATTCATTTCTTTTTCTCCAATCAGATTAATGAGTTGGAAATAAAACAGTACGATTTTTAAATTCCTTAAATATCTCCGCAGTTTCGTATTTCATCTAGTCATTTTTGTCATAAATACATACAATCTTTAATGTTAATATGAATTTAAGAATATTATTACATGGTTGTCGTATTATAAAAATTTTTACAATTGACTTAGAAAATTTGTATTTTGCAGTTGAGTAATCCGCAGATCAAATAAAAATTGCTTGCATCAATTACAAAAAAGGGAGTTATGAAAAAATTGTTTTCTTCTCTTAATCATTTTAATAAGTAAATAATACACCAGTAATTTTAAATTCGTGTCTCTTCTATTTTGTATTCCGCCTATTCATATTGCCATAAATGCCTCAAATCCGCAGTATAACGTAAGGAAGTTATTTATATTACTACATGAAGTTGAACATGAAATTGTGGTTTTATTTTTTATGTTATATTCTATTCTTAATACAAATGATGCCGTTACAGCTTCCGTATATACACGCTGGGAAACAGTTTGAGATAACCGTGCAAATACGTGGGATTTACACAAAGCTTCATCTCAGCGATACATTTTATCAGACCGTATCGAGCTATTTCTGTTTACGAGCTTCAAATGTCGAGCATTTCCGTCGGTAGTGGTACCATTAGTTTTCAGACAGCCTGAGCCAATCTCAATGTTCGTCCTTATACACCAAAAATCCATTCAGCTTCGTGCTAAAAGGATCATTGGCAATTATGAGAGTTTCCTAACTAGGAAACCATCTTCCTGGAGTAATTAATTATTTTTCCAATTATTTTCCACTTATCTTATTCCAACTAGCGAGTTTTCACATACTTTATAAAACATCATTCAGGAAACACTTTTAATCCCAATCTATATAATAAAAATGAAATGCTGTTCGTTGGTCACGACATCACTTGAAAACGGCTGGACTGATTTGGCTAATTTCTCTTTTTAAATGTTTGTAATAGTCCAAATGAGGTTTTTAGGGAAAGAAAAATTGGAAAGGTTGTCCGGAAAAATGGAAAATTTGGGATATAATGAAAGTGCTTTTTCTATGGAATTTCTATATAAACTCAAGACCATAACTCACGATTCGAACGATGGATATGCATAATTCTTGTTTTGTTTTGTTAAGTTAACAAATATTAACAAAGGAAAGTCGGAAAATTCGGACAAACTGCAGAAATCATAATGTTCGAAGCGGTACAAGTAGCAGGAAGTAACGATCGCAAACTTTATTGAAATTTAGACAGGACAACGTCTGTCGGGTCAGCTAGTACGAAATAAAAGCAGACAACTTTTATTACACATCCAAAGGATCGATGGAAGAATAACTATATTCATACGAATGACACTGCACTTTAAATATCTCGCTTAAAAAGCGTCTTAAGAAATTTAACCATGCAAGTGTCGAAAACAAATATTGAGTCTCGGGTACGTGTAACGAAATGCCGTGCATCACCTTTTCGTTAGGTGTGAAAGAAGGAAGTAACGACATGGTCGTCGCGCACGGAATCTCACGGATAAGTATCCACGCTCCTTCCAGGAAACCATTGTAAACCCTTAAAACATCTTTCACCATATTCGGAAAGAAAGACAGTCGTTTATCCTGGAAGATGGCCACGAGTAGTAATTCACAAATATGCATAAAACATCAAGTTCGAAAGTAAAATAATTTACGAGTATGTGAAACGTGAAAATATTCAAGCAGAAATGTTTGTAATAAATTCATATCGTGCGAGAGTAGTTTAAACAAAAACCCATTGGACGCACCTTTTATTACAACAGCGGTTGGTAAAATTCCCGAATGAGCGATTCTCTTCATGATGTGGATTTTACTCCTGCGTTTGATGCACGCTGCGCCTCATAATTGAAATGATCAATCAAACACCTGTGTAAAGAAGGGCCTACTAGCGTGTGCACAAATTGCTGTAGAACGCTTTCATAGAAAGGAAATTTATCGATGCTCCGGCCTTGCTGAAAACAACATCTGCGGGACGCTTTTATCTCGCTAAAACTAGCTTCATTGCTATTAATCGTTGATAAAAATGCATGTACAATTCAAATTCGCACGGGGAATCTTATTCCGTAATATGTCGTGCTTTTCTGAACAACCATCGACGTTTGATGTAATCGCAATTGTATTTGGATTACGTTTTCAATTTTATATGAATTTTATCTTTCAATAAAACTGCTTTATATGTTTCCAAAGATTGAAGATAATTGTCTCGTTATTATATCTACTTGTGCATTGAAGAAAAAGATGGTTATTAATTAATATGCTATTGGAAAGATCTATTTAGAGGGAAAATGGAAGATTAAAGAGATCGCGAGAATTCTGAAAACTGAGCGATTAATTTTCAGTAAGCTCCATGTATAACTGGCCGCTATTGGTATGGGCGCAGATATAGCCACTCTCGTGAGATATTAGACAGGTGAGCGAGTTCCCAGGGGAACAAAGCCCCCATTACCTCATCTCGCCAAACCCAGCCCCATCCATCCCGACAAACCCTCCGTCCCTAAAACATTCATAAGAGCAGTGTAAGTGGTTTTTAATAAAGGTATTTAATCATAGGTGTCGGATTACGTGTAAATCGCTTGGTAGTGTCATCAACTGGTACGGGATTAGTCACGCCTTCAAATGTGTACGCTGGGTTTGTTTGTATGTGGGCGATTTGTTTCAACAGTTCAACAAACATCTTTCTCGGTGGCGATCACTGAAAGAAACTTTTAATCGACGAGACAGCTGAAATATAACTATTATTATTCGTACAAATAAGTTTAATACATTAACCGAATTTTTGTTACTTTATTTAATTTTAGCTAATGATTAAATCGTTTTTAAAAATAGTAATTATCGTGCGTTTTGTCCCGTATATAATATTATTTAACTTTATTGTTTCTTATCGTATAGATTCGCAGAACAGGTATGGATTTTTTATTCATTTACAAAATAATCCACATCGTTTCCTGTACAGTTACCGATACACCCAGTCAAATATTTAGAAATAAAACGAATTTACAAATGATTATCAATCTTATTTAACAAATTTGTTATTCATTTACAAAATAATTATCATCGTTTCCTGTAGAGTCATCGATGAGCCCAGTCAAATGTTTAGATGTGAAACAAATTAAAAAATAATTGTCGAAGCCACGAACTAATACGTACACCTAATAACAGCTTGTTAATGTTTCGGAACACTAATATTGCACGGGTAAAGCTTTCGCAGCGCTGTTTAAGTGCATGTACAGTTAAAGCAATTATTTCTAGCAGTTGTTACAAGACCGTGTCTCCGTTTTGTTACCTCAGTCTCCGTACCACCGTTCGTTATGACAAGACTTCGTTCCTGTGAAGTAACACGTCCATGTCATCAGAAATGACTGTTCTAGAACAAGTTCGATACATCGTGCTCGTCGGTTCGATTTTATCCATGGTCTGTGTAATACTCGGTCAGCAGTGCTTCGACGACGGCAATGAATTTTGCATCGACGAAAACGATATTTTATCGGTGGATCTTCTGCCTGGATCGTTCTTGTTTCCGGATCAGCAAACCGCGAGAAACACGTCAACTGTGCCCGAGAACAAAGTGGTGGACGGATCTATCAACGAGGCGTTAAACAACATGGAATTTCACAGGTAATCGATCGTTTTCGTTCGGATCAAAACTTTGTCACTCGTGGCTTCTTTGACTAGGAAAAAAATGAACGAGTACTTGTGCCACGGTTACATGGCTATGGAAATCGTGAAGCTGATGAGCACACCCAGAGTTAAAAGACGACTCGGCGCCGCAGAAAATAATGAATTGCGTGACTTGGTGGATGACGATAATGTTACTATTCACGACAAACTGTTGGCCGACGAGGGAAGCTTGAAATACAAAAATTGGCTGCAACGGTAAATATTCAAGTTCCCCTGGGAGAATAGGCGACGTAATACCAATTACTTTATGCGTATCAAGAGGATGACTGGACGATAAAATGCACCGTTGCGTTTACATTGTTGAAAATGCAGAGTGGGAATATTCCATTCGACGCGCCAAATCAGTCGCTAATTTTTAAATATTTATTTGTAAGAAGTGTCCAACAGGAAACAATTTATTTCCTCTTTCTCGTTTCGCTGGTACCATTTTTGTCAAATATGGAGGCAATGGGTACACAAATAATTCGTGCAGTGGTGTTTATTTGCAATGCAATTTTCATATTTAGACATTTATTCGAAGTTAAAAAATATCATCTTTTAACGGTGCTTATTGTGTTCTGTTACCATTTTTAGCAAATATTTAAGCTCTAAGTATGTCCATAATTTGTTCAATGCTGTTTACAAATTTTGCCGTTTGCTTTCTATAATACAATAAAATGTTCATCGGATTTGTTTATTTAGTAGGACGACATTGGACGACGTGTATCGACACTACATTCCTCGCAAGAAAATGGGTAAAATCCACGGATCCAGGGATGATAATATCGAAGACTTCGATGGTGAAGTCACAGGTTACGCGATGCAAGCGCCATTGCCATCTGGCAAAGTAGGTTTCTACGAGGGACCCGATGGAGACGATGGTAAAAACAGCATCGCGACGTTTATATATAAAATAATTTATAATTTCTCGGAGAATAATCATTTATTCGTCTACTAGATCACATGATTTCATCCTCCTCTGGACACAATTTTTATTCTTACGGTCATTCTTACGGCCACGGAGGTGGTGACCCGTACAACCATCACAGCGAAGTTTATCCAGCCGTACATGAAGAGCACTATTATCCACCGACGCACTACCATGAACACGAAGAAGAGTACCATAAACCGTATTATTATAAATCGAAAGGGGGCGATCTTTCCATAAGAGATTTCTTTGAAATTGCGCTTACTGCTCTGGCGTTCTTGGCGTTTGGACTGTTCATTATACAATTGTTGATGAACATGACGGTGCTTAGAATTTTGATTTATTCAGTTTATAAAGAGATAGAGTGTTAGTTGAATTTATAATTTTTTTAGAATACTATGAACATGACTATGCCCACGGTAGTGACCACTAATAGACGCTCAAAGAGAAATATTGGCGGCTTGCCTTTCTTTTATAACAGTAACGAAGACTTGAATGAGTTGTCTTACAATGTTCTGAGATCTATCGAGGGCGCTCTTGTTGCTGATCTGGATTCTGGTAATTGCCTTCGTCGAATTCTATGCGAGGGCAATAGACGGTCTACGCAACTGGACGATGCGCGGAAAATTTGGGTTCCCGTTTGGAGGTAAATTAATGCAGAACGGTAGTCATAATATTTTTCTATATTGAAAAGTAAATTACAAATTTTATCTACTTTTAGATGCACATTTGTGGCATTTTTTCGATTAAAATAGTACCAAACACGATATACAGTTCAGATTTTCCATACGGAAGTGCAGGTTTTCTATGTAGAAAATACATGAAAAGATCGCGAAATATCGGCGTATTTGGCAATAGAAATTCACTAGTCTCAATCTGGCGCGATAGTGGCCTGGATCGAGAAATTTCGTGACATTTCATTATAACTTTTGAACCGTAAAAGATATAGGGATGAAATTTCCACTAAAATTCATTACAAAATTACCCCTATCTACTGATAATTATCAAATAGATATCGATTTCTTGTAATAATTTGCCTCATGTGTGTGAATTCGACTTTTTGATGTTCGCTATACATATATATGTATATGATTTACTTGAATATAAGCTTTCCCACGTAGAAACGTTACGTAAGTTTGTTAGAAATACGAATCAAATCAACGTATTTAATAAATAAAATATTTTTTTCAGTTTAGGAATGAGTTGGGTATCCGGCAGAGTAATAAAAGGATCTCCGTGGACGACAATGCTGGATTCTTTAAAAGCTTCTATCCTGGGTCTTGGCAGAGCCGATTGTACTTCCTTATATCCTGACTGCAATATCAAAAAGGAAAGAAGTAGAAGGCTCCGAAGGCGTCGAAAATAATTTGCCCAAGGTTGATCACTATTTTTGCATAATTTCTTGCTTTATTTTGTAATTTATAACAATTTTATAACACACTTTATATTTTTGATACATTGCTTTCTAAAGATGGCGAATGTTTGAGTTTATTTAGATTCTGTGCAATTGTTTTGTACATGCTTGGATAAAGAAATTTATTTATTAATTTCCTGTGTAAAAACATTTTTTCAATAATTATCAAAAAATATCCGAGACTGGTCATTTGATGTATGTTTACTGTCAATTTAAAAAATATAGTAATGTTAACATAGTGTCATTTAAATTATTAAATCTATTAAGATGATATGAATAGATTTAATTATCTATTAAGATGATATGAATAGATTTAATAATAGATTGAAACGAAGAAACAATTTGCCCATTGTAATATATAATATTTTATTATAGAACAGCGTTTAGTTTAAAACAGTTGACTTATTTGATGCATCATCAGTTGAACTTGGATTAGGTTGGTCTGTTCTTTGGGGTAAATTCCATGGAAGTGGTAAAAGTGACGCATACGTCGAACCCGATGGACAAACATGAAACACAGTCCTCTCGTCTCTTTCTTGCACTTCCCGTACGTTTGATAATATGGGCATGCCTTTATCATTCGTTAGAGTGCGAAATGTTGCAATCTTTATAAATAAAAATGTTTTATATTGTCTTTAAATAATTCTTCTATGAATGCACCGTACTGATTAACAATAATGTCCACGCATACAAGTTCATTTCTCTTGTTCAGTGACTAATATAGAAACTTATAGTTTCTTTTCTTGATTAATTACAAATTTTTTTATGAATGATTAGTATGAACTTACTTGCTCGATAGAAACCCCGATTGGTTCTCTACTTATTATCCAAAGCATCTTGTATGGATTGTTTCGTATTACTATAGACCCCCAGTACAAAAAATAATCGTCACTGAATGGCGTCACTAAAGTACTCAATTTCTCTGGCGTCATGCGGACGGAGGAATTTGCTGTTCGAATTTCAGATGCATGTCTTAGAATGTCGCGTATAAACTTGTTTGGTTCATTCTGCAACTAAATGCATTCCAGTCGTATAGTTTGAATCTTTATTGCTTATCTTATCGATATCCTAATTTACCTTAAAGAAATATACTACAATAATGACTCCGTCAAGTTTCCTCAGTGCTACATCAAACTTCTCGTACTCGTCCTTGAAGAACACTACATGAAGTTCCATTGGCATTCTTTAAAGAAAACCGAACAAAATCATTTTAAAAAATTCGCTTATTATAACATTGGTGTTCAAGCAACCCATAAACTCTATTGTATAATTCTCTATGTACTCTAAACAGTTGTGTAATTTTATTTAAAAAAGTGTGATCAAATATTTACACAATAGAATCATTCATTTTGATCATTTTTTAATGTACCAATCCGATTTTAATTAAAACAGAATCGAGTTGAAGTTTTCATAGAGCGAAGAATCTTTTTGCAAATATTTACCACGAACAATATATTATTGTTATTTTATTCTACACTATTTCTTTGGATAGAACTCATATTTTTCGAGTTGTACCACGTGTAGAAGGCAATTTAAAGAAAGACTAATAAGACTAATAAAATGTTAAAACACATTTCAAACCTTGCACCATCTATTCTGTGTTCGCTACCATTCATCGCGTCCTTCCCCCAATGGAAATGAATTTGCGAAAGAAGATAATTTCCTAGAAGTGGGCCACCGGTGATATAAGCTCGTCCTATTTGCCAGGTTGTGCTAAGAAATACTATTACAGAATAATTATCTGTAACATCAAATTTCATATAAAAAACCACAAAGAACTACCTGTGAAACCCGTGTTGGTAATTTTCAGTTTCCTAGGTGTTACGTCGATATTAACCCACTTTAAGGGATTCAGTTCGATAACCTTCATAAAAGTAATATTCAAATTAATCGGAGATTCGAAGTGGCCATCAACAGAGCCTAGTTCTTGAATCAACTTAGCAGTTTCTATATTTGGATCGAGTGTCTCTAAAGAAAATTATGTTAAAATTAATCAATCATTAAAATGCACCACGAAGAGTTACAATCTCTTCTAAATGTTGTCTGCTATTTATTAATAATATAATAATATATATTCATTCAGCATCACAGTCAAGAATTGAATTTGGGTTACAATATCCCAATTATATTAGTAAACTATCTTACCTGTATTTAAACTTTGTACGTACCTGTCGTTTCTTCCATTTTGAAGTTAATTTAACATTGTATCGTACGGGAGTTCGATTCTTTTACAACCAACTGCAACTTCAGTACATATTTCCATTGCTCTGTGCACGATTTAGTTTCTAATATTCGGTATAATATATTCACCGTAAAGTAACAACTGTGCACATAGTTGCTTCCATAAGGAGCAACCTCAACTCTCATGGATTACGCTAGGAAAATCGGCAAAACGAAAGAGCCTAAGAAATGGACGAGGCAACCTGCAAGTCTTCTGACCCTATCCGATAAAGCCTTCGCACCTAATCAAACCTTCACCGAAGACCGTCCACTGGTCAACTGGAAAAGGTGGTTAGCAAACCGTAGGAAACATCACAAACACATCGCATCGTCCACCGGTTGTCATCCGACCGATCAAGCTCTGAACGCCTGCGAAACCGTTCGACCATTGATCGAGATGCGAGAATTGATAGATTATGCGAGCGTTCTGGAGCCAGTTCTTTCCACGAACGTTCGCGCTGTGCCAAAATTTTGGCGATCTCCACAAGCATTATCCGATCATGGTGATCCATGCTTGCCTACTGTCACAGTCACACAGACCAGAAAAGAATTAAACGAGCCAGAATTGACGTACGTTGACCTGCCAAAACTGATTAAACAGGAGAAGGGCATCGTTTGCTCGAAGTCGAAGATACCATTATGGAGGAGGAGTCAGTATTTAGCGAAAAGAAAATGTCAGCTATCGGAAGAGATCGACTTCCTCCTCCCAAAGGAACCAGAAACGGATCATTTAGCAATTGAAGGTCACGGCTTTGGAAAGCCGAAAGTAAGACACAGAAGAGTTCCAGTGATAACATTGTCCGATGCTTTGCTAGAGAAAGATGAAGAAGAGAACACGTGTCGTTCAGAGGAGTTCGAGGATCAGGCGATCGTTCTAAGGATCGAGGATCGAGAGATAGTTTGGGAGAAATGCGCCTTCGAGGTGGGACCAACCGATCCGATCGTCTGGAACGTGTTGTTTTCTTCGGAAATCAACAAGAGAGCGGAGAAAGAAATCAGATTAGAGAACAAAGGGAATCGTGTGATTCTTTATCAGTGGAGAAACGCGGTCTCTTTGCCAGCAACGCTGCCTTTGAAGAGGCGAGTGAGTGCGTTCTTTTTTAACAAGACGAAGGGAGTGATTCTACCGGGGCAGATTGTTAAGTTAAAGTTTTGGTATCTACCGCGAATAGGCGGCGTTTCTTTTGAACTTTGGAGATTCAAGACTGATCCAGAATTGTGCCCGGCGCCATTGATATTCCGTTTATCCGGATGTGCTGACACTGTAAGTAACGATCAATTAAATGTCAGTCGGCGCAATCATGTCGACAAGTATTTAGATTGTTGCATTCGAGATTCAACGATACAAGAGATAATCACGGAAATATTTGAGAACATGGACTTTGTTACACTACCCGAGCCGTTCTACGGCACTCTGTTCTTGGAATCGGAGGTCTTCTTGGCAAAGAATCCGATGTGCTTTTATCACCCGGCTCTCATAACCGAATTCCACAAGCTTCATTACAGCGCGACTAATCAGAACGAGCAGCAATGGAATTTATGCATAGAACACCTTCGGGAAACTTTACTGAGGATCAGGCATCCGGAATCTAGACAGACTATGCTCTTGGAGTTCAGTCAGCTGTACAAAGAAAGCCTGAAACCTACCCTGAGCGTCTCCGATAAATATACGAAGCACGAAACAGTGTACAATCTACTTTGCTCCTTTTTCAATTGCTTCGAAAGGGAAAGCGAACACGCGAGAGGTGCTTGTCTTGCGAAGGAGCCTAAAGAAGTTAGTGCCAAGGTGTCGGATCTGGTTAAGATTAAATTGTCAACGTCACAAGTGACTATTAAAAGTAGCACCTCACAGAATAAACGGAGAAGGAGATCCAGCTCTCGTATACAAAATAATCAGGTTCAAGGAACTGTCCAAGTTACTTACCTTGAATCTGACGAGAGGGTTTATAAAGAAGTATTTTTCATTCGAGTTTATGAACTGTTAGGAACGATGGTGGAAAAAGTTGCTGCGTCGATCGATTCGTTTAATAATTTAAACGAACGTGACAAGTGATACAAAAATGTCGAGTGCAGTAACGTTTAAATATAAATAAAGGCTGTATACACATAGTGTACAAGAGCTTTCTTATTGGTAGTGTCTTTGAAAGTAAATAAATATTGTAGCACCATAGGAAAGACGTGGTAATTTGTATTATATTTGTTCACGATGCGTACAAAATGGTTGAAACCCAGTCTAACTAGCTAATATTGAGTCATGTTATTTCATGACACAGCTAAAAATATTTTTCTACATTTTAAGGGTTGTATTTCTCGTCTATTTGATAGTATACACTGTCCATCCTTGTTTCGTAATTTCCGAAACTCCGCGATCTGTAAATTCATAAACATTGGTGTAATGGAAATTTATTGTTACATCGTAGCGTACTCACTTCGTTAGGCTGTATCGGAATAACTACAGGAAACACAATCCACGTAGCACATTCGCAATACTCGCCGATATTATACGATCCAGCGTAAACGTAGTATCTACTGCTGAACATTGAACTCCGCAAAAAGGCCAAGGAATCTACAACAGGTGCATGCACTATGTTTTATGGTCGTTTCAGAGAAAATGGCAATGTTTAAAATAGTGACAAATATGCGTAGTGTAATGCAAATTAATTTTGAATCATTTTAAGAAGTCGGAAATAGCGTTAAAATATTCTCAAAGTCTTCTAATGTCTTCACAGTTTTCCATTTTACTTATTGTCATAAATGCATGAGATCCGCAATTTCATAATGAATAGCTTAAATACTTATGTAATGCTAATTTTTGTTACAATTCGTATTTTTATAGGCATAGGTGTACAATTTATTATTTTAGCACTTACTGGGTGGTATTTTAACGCTCGAATCAGATTCAACAACACATTTCAATTTCTCCGTTATCCTTTCCGTCTGCGGGTTAACACAACCACAACAATACGGCTGTACCTTTAACAATATTCCACGTTTGTATTTCAATAAATGTTATCAATATATTACATAAAATACTATGAAAATGTTGTACTAAAAACAAGTTCGCCAACACGCAAAAGCCGTCTTTGTGCCTGAAACATTCTTCCTGTGTCACGTATTTGCGATTCCAGTGTACTGCGTGGGATTCCATCGAATACCTAAATAATACAACGTTCGCGAGAACTGCAAATGTATTACAAACGCAATGATTTTTTACCAAGTATCGTTGACCGTGTGTTCAGCTCCCCAGCAATTACTTTCGCCCCAATGGAAGTGAACGTCGTTTAATTCGTACACGTCATCTGCCAATGGACCCCCGCAAACCGTGGATGGAATTCGGTCTCCAGTTAACACTATTTTTGCTGAATATTGTAAAACGTTTTAAACGATCCCTGATTATACGTATTTAGCTCTGTTACATTTTCATTTTACTCTTATTCAATAGTTTTCGTACTGTGGCTTTCGCAACTTCATTACAAATTTTTCAATTTTGATCATTGTCAACGTTACAAGATACTTGATACATTGTCAGATGAAAAAATAGTGCATGAAAACCACAATAGTGCATGATCCTAATCGTGTCAATGAGAATGGATAAATAATTGATTTTTCCTAGCATTTACTTAATATGTACTTTTTATTTACAGTAATAATCCAGTTATGCGAAACGAGAAAAAATGAATATTACCAACGTTCCCGGTATTATAGAGATGTGCTTCACCATCCTGCATCCAGTGGCCATTTAAAACAAGGGGAGGATACCGACGTGGTCGAATCAGTCTATCGTCCAAATTGATTGGAGATTGTCCGGTGGTTGGTAATCCTTAAAAAGAATGTTGCAAAACGCGTACGTTCTATAACCTAATCCATCACTATGAAATTGTTTTACCTATTAAACCAGTGTATCCTGACATTTTTACATCATTAAATTTTTACTTAATTTCAACATTCTTGCAGTATTAAATGCAGACTTGTGAATTTATTTATTTTGGGGGGTAAAACATGATGAGAAACTGCCGGGTATGTGAAATGTTAGTGGGTCATGTTGCAATGTGACATTCGAGAAGTAGAAATAGTTGAGCGTGATTCTTTACGTCTATAAAAAAAACTTTTAAAGTATTCTATTGGTGTTGAAAATTTTTCGTAAATATTTTATATTGAAATTCATGTACATTTTGATTGTTGTAATTTTATCACACAACAGCGGTTTCGGTGGCATACAAAATTCTTCTTCTGCGAAGACGTTGCTGCGGCCTTCCATTTTGTAATATATTCCTCAATTTATCGTCGTAGAGGCTTCTAAATTCGTCTATCTACAAAAATGATAAACTCAAATTATGTTATAAAATCATTAATGAACAATTGTTGAATATTATATTATTGAATATCCTATGAAAATATACTTGACGATGTGATATTTTCGTCACTGCCTTCGAAATTATCCAAATGGCACATTCGCTGTACGGGGGTGTTGTTAAAGAACCACGATAAACGTAATAACCATCTGCCTTGCATGCTTCCAACATCCAACGTAGACAGGTTGCTAGAAGGTAATTTACATTACTAATAATTAATTATAAAATGTAATTAATAAGTTTGCAGTAGGTGAAATACTACAACTATATGGACAATGATCGTTATGAATAAGTTCTAGGATTACAAAGCAAATCATTCAATAAGAAATTTCATGACGCATTTTTTCCAAATTGCATTACCTGCTGGAATATCAGTTTTGGCTCCCGCTCTCTTAATCTTGATCAAATTATCCGTAATAGGGGAAATAGAAGGGTTATCGGGAATTCCTGGGCAACCGACGACCTATTGAAACGTACACATTATCCAGAGATCGATTCTATTATCTATAACCTGATTTCCCACTTGTATGAGGTATGAGAGAATAGCGATTCCATCTGGTCGATCGAAGCACCTTTCTATGGTTCCGTAACGAGTATTCCAGTGCATTATCTGTGCTTCCATGGAATACCTGCATCGAATGATTCATGTGAAACGTTCAAAGCTATTTACGTTCCGCAATATTGCATAAAAAACCATCTTCTAACCAAATACCATCTACAGAATGTTCTGCGCCGAATGAATTCTCCGGGCCCCAACGAAATTGTACATTTGCGAATTGGAATTCTTCGTCGGCCAGAGGACCACCTCTCAAGAGTGGCAATCTTTCATTTACGAATTCGATGCAGACTGAAAATTATTTGATCCAACGTATTCATTCGTTCATAATTTTTCACTCGGTTGAGTGCTTTAAAAGTTTTCACAATAGAAAGCAATAATACGAAAGTAACGATTTTTACGAAGATTTTAAACTATACTGTTCAAAATAACTATTGTAGAATGCAAATTTCGGAAACTATTTTTGTATTTCTTTAATTAAAGGATCCTGAAAGAAATGTTTCGAAGTATTTTGCTCGATTTAATTACTGTAAGTGCTGGTAACAATGTAAAATATTCACAGAGAACCTGTTTTGCCTGTGTTCGTCATTGTAGCAGAACCTTCATCTGGCCAATAATTAGTTAAGTATAAAGGTGGGAACTTTTTCGACCACGTAGCTGTCTTGCACAAATCAATTGGCGACTGTTGCCATTTAGGTAAGCCCGACGATGATGTAGAAACGTTCCGAGCTGACTTCACGGATTTTACAACTGATAGAAATGTATAAACGAGTACAACAAAATTTCAGGTGCAACTAACAACAAAATAGTTCAGATAATCTGTGTTCTAACCTGATTTTTTACTTTTCGCGCGATTTAATGATTTCCCTGAGGTTTTCTTTTTCACTGACGGCATTGGTGCCGCCATCTTACTAATTAATTTTTTTAAATTTATTTAAAATAGTTTTATCTACATTGTCGGAGTGGATAGCAAACGTGCTCAGTTGTTGGTTACATATTTCTAACTTTGCCATGAAGTGTATTGCACATTATCAATGCAATAATCGAAAAAGCACGACCTCCAACTTTTACAAAATTCGCATAATTTTAGGTGGAATTTCTTAGTCGACTAGAATGTACTATATTTGTTGGTAAAAGAGATGTTTATAATCTTTAACCATGCAGAGTCTCAAGTGAGACAAAATTGTCTAGGTCGAATCGAGGTGATCGAGATCTAGCAAAGTTAGGTAGGCTGCGCTTCATTGCACTTCATTATGCACTCGATGAGCGCATTCAGTCAGTCTTGCCAGGGAATCCAAGTTTTTAGTTTACAACTAAAACTAAAATGTTAATTCTCTAACAATATTATAAAACGAACTACAAACACCTACAATTTCTATCAAATTTATTCGAGAATTTCCAACTACCTTTATACATCGAGACGTTTTCTAGAGGACCGATTTTGCACATCGATGCAATCGAAAGGTTCTTATATAAAACAGTTTTATCCACGCTTCACAATATCACTGGAGCAGCAACTAGCTAATTTACATAATAAACTACTCGGCCATTTAAGGGCTGCACATCTCGATAATTCTCTTTAATGCAGGCGCCACGCTTGTTGCATATCGTTCGGAACAACTTCGCTTGATTCTCCGAAATCCTAACTACTTCCGGAAAAATGATCCACGTGACGTTTTCACAGTATGGGAACGTTGTTGTCGATCCCAAATAATTATAGTAACCAGGCGTTTTACAAGCTTGTCGCATCCAACTTAAAGCAGCTGCAACGAAGAGAATAAAACTGGTTTTTAAAACTAGTTAACAAATTTTAATTATTAAGCTACAGAAAGAACATTTTATTTGGTTTTTAGTTTTTGCAATTGATGCAGAAAATTTCTATTTTCCATGCAAATCCCCAGTCTAATTATGAATTATGTTATAATGTACTGTATATTTTATGAACGTGAAATATATTAATTTCGAACGTACTCGCTGGTAATTTCGTGAATGCTTCGGCTTGGGTAATATTATACAGATTGTCAGTAATTTTTGAGAATAATGGATGCTCGTCCCAAATTGGTATTTGACAAGCCTGCAGAAAATATACGCAAATGGCGAGACCGTCCTTTTTGTGCCGACAATTGTCGAGAGTCTCGTATTTCGTGTTGAAGTGTATTGCTTGAGCCTCCATGGTGAACCATGTTCCGTTCAGAGTATGCTCGGCACCCTTGCAATTCGATGATCCCCATCGAAATACTAGTTCTGCGAATTCGTACACGTCGTCCCCCAGTGGACCACCGCGAATTGTTGCTGGACTTTGTTTACCCTCCAAAGTAATTTGAACTGCGACGCATATATGAAAATTATCAAAACAGATTTTAAAATATGTTTCAAGTTGTACAAGGGGAGCAAAAATAATTTTTATTGATTATATATCAATTTTTAAAAAATCTTAAAAATACCATGTGTCCCATAAAAGAACATGAAATGTTGTTCGAAGTGGTGTTCGAGTATTCTAATTTCGATAATAATGTTCAATTTTATTAATACAATAGTTTATTAAAAATATTAATTTTGGGGATTAGAGTAATTAATTTTAATTTTCTTGAAATTTAAGCTAAACAATTATTTTATTTTTAATTTACAAAATTAATGTTTTTACATAAACTAGTAATTTTTGAAATATAATTATTTAAATTTTATTTTATAATAAATTGTATATTTCATTCAAGAATTTAAATGTTCGAACGTATTAAGTATTAATAGTTTATCTAAATACATGATTAGAAAATTAATCTAGTCGAATTAATTTATACGTGTACATAATACGAGTATTTATTCATATTTATATTCGTATGATTGTAATACTAATATATTGAGTTACCTGTAGTACCATTATTTGTCATTTTAATGTCACCATCTTGGCTCCAATGACCGCTCATGACGAGTGCAGGAAATTTTATCCCGACCGCTTTTTCTTCATCAATATCGATCGGAGACTGGCCCCATTTTCGTCCATCCCCTTCGAGAATAGATTTAAATTAATATCACATAACCAATCCCAATTGCATCATAACAAAAATACTTCACCTGCGCATAGCATTGTTGCTTCTTTATTTTCACTCCAGTCGAAGGTAATATCTCTTTAAATAATTTTCACGTAATATGATAATTACAAATTAGGAAAACTTTGTGAAATTCACATATTTAAATTTAGTAATATTTGCCCGAAATATTAAAAATAAGCCAGCATCGATAGACTTGTGCCTAATTTCGAACCATCAAATTGTATTTTTGCCTTGAAGTTGTACTTCAGTGTATTTGATATCGCCGAATTTTGCGACTTTATGCGTCTTGATTAATCATGAGGTTATCTTCAAAAGATTTTTAAAATTTACAAGTAGAGTTTTTTTATAAACATTTTCACTTAAGAGACCGTCTACGAGTGTTATCACACAGTAAATCGTGTTAAAAGTGCTACGAAGGGATTCAAAATGTTACACATTTTACTATCCGAATTTATGATATTGTTCAGCAGCATCCTTCTTATATGTAAGTAATCAATTCAAGTGTATTATTCTTTCTGGCATGACTTCATTGAACAACATATTTCGAAGATGTCCTTCCATGTTCTTAAAGTTTTGCTGCTCACTGACATCTTCGATTGGACACAATTATTCCCATGGGTGGAAACTGAATGTCACGGGTCGAGCTTTTCGTTTGGTTATTCAGACTGCAATGGTCCTCATACGTGGAAATCAATGTACCAGGCCAGTAATGGTAGCAATCAGTCACCAATCAACATTACAACGCGGTTGGCAATTGTAGTGCAACCATCGGAACCTCTTCGATGGACTGGATACAATAAGAGACCATTATCCATGACCATAATGAATAATGGATCTAACGGTGTAGTTTCATTCATTGTTCAATCGACATTACAAACGCACCTCTATCGATGTACCCTGTATCACATATAGGTGACATTTACATAATTATTTAATGCATATCGAAGCCCTGCAACATGTTTCCTCAGATAGTACAATATTTTCTTAATACCTTAATACAAACCCATCTTTGATTTATACACATGAATTTAAAAAATCTAAATCCGAAAATACTTGATATTTATAAGTACGCTGCGGATCTTTATGCAAAATAAACAATGGTTGTATTGATTGCAAGATACGGGAGCCAAGTAAAAATATCTTTCTTCTTTTAATTATCTTATTAATCATATTATTAATTATTTTAATTATCTTATTACACTGGTGGTCTTAGATCTTTTTAATATGTCCACTGTTTTAAATTGTATGTACCCCTTTTTGTCATAAATGCATAAAATCCGCAGTCTAGTTGTAAGAAATTGTATACGGAAACAATAATGAATATAAATAAAAATATTAGGCTATTTCGAATAAATCGCTGTATAATTGTGAAATCACTGAATGCTACCATACGTTTATCTGATTTGCTGTTTCAAAATGGCCACATGACCATTTTCAAATTAATCATTATTGTTTCGTATCTAAAATTCAAAATATAAATATTAAATAATATTTTAAGTACATAACATCCTCGTTCCAATGATCCAAAACGTCACGCAATATTTGTTACATACAGTCGTAGTGAACACAGTGTGGAACACATCAAGCCGCCCCTACATCGAAGGAGGACCACTAACCAATACTTACGATCTCTGTTCGATGGTTTTTCACTGGGGTCAGACTAACGAGGATGGCAGCGAGCACACAATTGATTACATTCGGTATCCGATGGAGTTACAAGTCTTTCACATAAGTCGTGACTTTAAATCGCCCATGGACGCCATTAAAGCTGAAGAACACGATAGCATGTTGATCGTGTCATTCCTCTTTCAAGTAGGTGTTTCACTACATTCATTTTACTACATATTCTGATCCACCACTGTCCTCCGTGATTATAAATAAGTATGGGAGATGTATTTAGTTGCGCTCACATAAAATTTGTGTCGTCAGAACAGGATACCGAAACGTTGATCATTTTAAATAAGATTTAAAATTCATTCCTGAGGAAAATATCCAAATATAGAGCACCATTTTGTTTTTTGAATGGTATTCGTACAGATCAACTTAAGAATCATCTTTTGTACCATTTCTTCAGTGCATTTATGATCACGGAGGATATTTTCAATTGTTTATTTACTCCTGTACATTTTTCATTGATGTATCTACAGATCACGAATGCTGATAACCCCTATTTAGACCATATCGTAACAAATTTATGGCGAATCGATCAGCCAGGAACTAGGGTCCACATCGCACCCTTTCCTCTCGAATGGTTTTTCTCGCCCTTCGAAAAAAATTATTACAATTACAACGGTTCCTTGACGCAACCACCTTGCAGCGAGATAGTCACTTGGATATTGCACCCCGAACCAATCGCTATATCTTCGTATCAAGTAAAAATGATTTTCGCAGGAATTATTCAGGAAAATATCTTTGTCGTACTGTCAACATTAATTTTTAATGCAGGTTGCACAATTTCGAACACTTTACTCGTCGAACGGCCCTATTCTTTTCAACTGTAGACCTGTCCAACAAGTCAACGATCGTAACGTCTATTTTTACGAATAATTATGTAACATATCTAGCAAAATGTTAGTGTACTTTCGATCACGTCTAAAACGTTTACTTTGTATTAACATTGTTATGGGAAATTATATTTCTTTCTATGAAACGTCGCTTTTTGCAGTTCAACATCTAAGACTTAATAATAAAAAGCAAATCGCTACAGTCGCTCGTAAGTGTTTTAATACCACGGTGAACACGGAAAAATCAATATAAAACGCATTGCAGAGAATCTGTCGCTAAATGTGTCAGAGATAATAATAAAATTTTAATAAAATATGAAAATCTTTATTGCGTCTTTATTCTATGAATTTTCCAACAATTCGTATAACTAAAGTGTACAAATCATTTTTGAGAGAATTTATTCTGCTTTTTAAGTGCTATTAAAAATAGATTTATGCGAACGTTTACAGAGAAGCTAAAATACAGTCTCAATATACAAATCACTTTTTCAGAACGTCAGGTGTATGTCCTCGGTCTCGAATATGTCTTCTTTAGAAAACAACATTTCACGTACGGGCAACGATTTACTACGGTTCGCAACGTTACTGGAGAGTGTGATGTAAGTGTCAAATAAATCTCACGTATAGGGAGCAATAATTTTATTATTTGTCTACCTATATCTTACGAATGCGCCAAAAGTTCTGTTCAATAATACGTCATAAGAAAATAAAAGTATAACAGAGTTAGATCCGCTTATCGCAAGGTACATCTTATTTGGCACAAGTTATTGTAATAGATTTTCGTCGTCGAGATTACTCGCAAAAACACAAGAAACACACCGTCTTGTTCGACTTTACAGAGAGACTAACTCAAGGGACGCTTTCGTCCGCTTCGTTTCAAGCGACTGGTACGCAACTATTAAGTTCTACCGCACACATATACATCGATATCTCGTACATTCACTCGTCGACGGAATTTTATTCTCACGTAAAAAATCGCAACGTTGTTGAAAACATATACAGTGGACCCGAAAAGTATTTCAACACTGAATTCTTGATTCTGGAAAAATTGTCGATATTTAACCTGTGACAATTTCCAAAGAAACAATAGTACCAAGATATTTTATCGACAACAAAGTTAAATCTCTGTAAAAATATTGGAAAATTTTTATCGTGACTGAATCTACTACAGATTGAAAGATTGAAGCCTCCCCTTTGCAGCAATCTCTTAAAAATCGTTGTACGATCATTTTTCACTGTTTTATAAAACAAAAATGAAGAACAAGTTCTCATGGTGTACATTATATTACTGTAAACTTGGCAGTACAGCTCTCATTAAAAGCTTAATAAAACCACTCTAAAAAATCGCACATGAAGTTTTTTTACGTTGTTTCAAAGAGGAGACACCAATCCTCAAATCTATCATTGATTGAATCGTCAAAACAACTTTTTAATGCTTTTAAAGACGTTTCGATTAGCATTTTCGAGGGACAATATTTCTTCAAATTTGCACTGATTACATTTTGCAAAACTGTCTTAAGTACAAACCAATGGTAGCATGTGAAAATCGAAGTCTCAAACTTTAAAACGAGACCAAGTTCATTGTTGTACTATTTTTTAACGAAATTGTCATAGATCCAATATCGACGATTCTTCAGAAATTGGAAATTTTTAGTTGAAATACTTTCTGGATCCACTGTACGTGTGCCAATGCGTAGAAATTCCCACTCCCTCGATGAAAAACAAAAGCAATGTTCCCGGTTGCGTTTGGACAATGGGGTGGTCCTTATTTTTCCACTTTCGATTTTTTCTGGTCTCACCCCCCTAAATTGCGAAACTTGGTGAAAAAATGATGTGTGCGAAATGCGGAAGAAATAGAACAATATTTAATGGTAAAAAGACTTTGTATGTTTTTCAAAGTAATATAAATCTTATCAGTAATCGTCTAAGGCGTTATCTTTTCTTCAAAAACGTTTAACGATATTTCCAAAATACTATTATGTTTGAAAATGACATAAAGTCCCGTTGTCTGATTGCTTTCAAATTTTGCAGACATCATTTTCTCACCAAATCTCGCTATTTATGGGGGTAAGACAAAAACCTTTTGACCCCTTTAGCTAAGGTCCACCCTATTGCACAACTGTGTCGTTCTCTTCACGATTTCTCGTCGTCACTTCACGTATTTACAAATAGATTCCTATAGCGAATTACTTTAATATTTGGGCATCAGTGTATTCCCACATTCTTCATTCTCATCATTTCCATGTTCAATAAAGTAGCAAAATGATTCGACACAAAAATTGATTCTTTCATTTGGCATTGTCAAACTTACGTTGATAAAACTGTGTGAAAATCATTATAATTTTTAACACACAATTCATATCCACAAGATTATTATTCAGTAATGTTCAGACCGCGGATCTTCATTAAAAATAAAAATTGTTTGCATCAATGGCAAGTCACAGTGGTTATTCAGAAGTTTCTTTAAATTACACCAGCTCGTTCATCTTATAAATGCATAAAATCCACAGTCTAATGACAACAGTAGTACAAAGTATAATTCACAATTGTTTGATACTTTTGCAAAGAAGCAACAGTCCCTTACAATCCATGTCCCTTATAATTTCGATTTTATCTCTAGAAGAATGAAAATCTTTTTAAGACGAAGGCGCGTAATCTCTGTGTACCGTAGGTAGAAATATTAAAGTGATTCACCGTAAGTATGAATTCATGATATTTCCTTATTTGCGACAATGGCACCGCGATGACGTTCGAGTGTTTTCATGACAGGTCAACATCGCGACATTTGTACGCGGAATGAACACGAGTAACATTTACGTAGATAGTAATAGATGCTCCGTTCTTATTCGAATTGGTACCATATTTCGCGATGAAACACATCGAAGGGACGGGAATGGCTTTATAAGGTTTCGAGCAAGCGCAGCTTTCTATCGTACGGTAAACTTTGCAACCATCTTGTGTTTCTGTAAATTAGAATTTAACGGAGCCTAGGCATCGTCGTTCGCTTACGAAAAAACGTTTAATAACCGGTCATTATCGTCAGTGTCGTTGTTCCCACGATCGAATAGTTCAGATTACAAATCGTCACTGGTGAACGGGTTGTAGTATAACGTTAAATTGACCCGTTTCGAGTTCTTCGTAAGTGCAACAGGCCAACCTCAGTCCACCTGCATGTCTCGTATCGTTCGACAAAGGAACGCCGATGTTATTATGCCGAACGTCTGAAATTAGTACACACACGATCAATTTCATCGAGTCGATTCGAGTCGAGCGTGCTCGAAAGTAACGTACTTGTATACCAGCCATCGCCATGCCCAAAAATACTAAAGTGAAGCTCTCGTACTGCAGCCAACCGGTGACTTTATCGAGACAACCCTACAAGCATTTGAGAACATAAACATGAGTAGGTGCAACACATTTAGTTGAAAAAAGACGCGTCATGTGTGTGTGTGTGTAAGCTCGCCGATACTTCTCTTAAATGTTTACGGTAGTGTCTCGACATATGTGAAAATTTTAGGATCAAAGTGTCACTTATATCGTGCACAAACGCTATTTGATCGTTGCTTTTTTAACTATTTTTCTACGAAACTTACTTTCTTTTCTCGTATATACTCGATTATATAAATCACGATAAGTAGAATCTCAATTTAACCAACAGGAACATCTGATAGTCCAGATAATAAAAATCTAGTTAAAGTATTAGATTAATACAGTTGTATTATTAATGTCTTATTTGCAATGAAGCCCAGTTTGAAGATAAATTGTTGTTACATAGAATCATGTATGGTGAAAAGTTCAAAAGATTCATGTGCAATAATATAAATGTATTTTGAAGCACATATAAAATAAAACTGAAGGAGCTTAGTAGTATTGCTATGTGCACGAATGAAAATATATATATTCAAGATTAAGTCTTGTATTTTGTGCATTAAAAAACAACGTGTAATGCACGCGTGTGTATAATCTATTAAAATGTGCAGAAACGTGTGAAATTAGTTCATATCGCTAATATAATCAATAAATTCTTATGTACGTAAAATAATTTTATAGACTTTGTTCCAAGTTTCCGAGTTTCTTACCACTTTATGACGATACCCATCGTGCCCTTCTTTGTCTTCCAATTGACACGCTACCTCGTCTTTTGGTTTCGGATTCAGCCAGGGTTTCTCGGTCTTCTTAGAAACGAAAGAGTATTTTTATGGACGCGACGTTCTCAAACGTGAAGTACAATCAAATCACTTACATTTTTATGAAACACTCTTGAAACGACGCTCATTGGGCTTCCAGTATTTTTTATCTGTTGGAAAACGTTTACATTAGTTTTGTGTTAATTCTTTAAACAATCTCTATCGAAGAGTAGAACATTTCTATCACCTTCACGCAATGGTGGTCAATATATCATTTAATACTTCTTAAAACACATGCATTTATCTTTTTATTAACACTTTTCTAAAATGTCATTATTTTTACTATTACATTTGTTTAACGTATAACAAGAATTATATTCACAATTTCGATTGCACGTACACTGATAAATATTCTTTTAACAACCACGAGTAAACGATAACAAAAATGCGACTCGGTATAGTTTACACCGAGTCAAAATATTGGAGTGAACGAATTTAAAATTGGACTTTTATTAACAGCTCAGATTATTGCTTTATTTTTTAACGAATGTATTAATCATATTTGCATTCTATCATTTATCTATTTTTACTTATTTTAGCATTTCGAGTAAATATAAATGTAAGCGGAGTGGACGTTACCTAATATTCGAACCCATGTTTAGGAAATTATTTGACGCGAGCGTTCACCACGGGAATTAAAGACTAATTTGAGAAAATAGTTTCGAAATATTGTCGGAGAACGTACCTCGGTATTTTTTAAAACGCAGCACGTGAGAGGGACCTGCCTCCTGTTCCCCGAAAATTGCGCATTTCGCCACCAAGCCGTGCCATTGTAGTCTCCATACCCATGTATTCCACAGCAATTAAACTGCAATGGAATCACCTATATGCACTTCGGGCCATCGTGATATGCATGGATGAACAGTTCTCAAAGTGCGCTATTAAGCGTATTATTCGTGCGCGAAATAAAATTTCGAAGAATTGCTGTCGATCTTTCTCGACTGACCGCTTTACGGACAGATCACGAGAGACCTGTTTCCAGAACTAATAACGAATTTCATGTTTATGTATGATAGAAGGTAACGAGGTGCAGTGCGGTAGTAAACTTACATTGTCAGTAGGCAGAGGTCCTTGGCCCCGAGAATACCTTAACACAATACGGTCACGAGGTAATCGCGCGGAAGCTTATGCGGGTTGTCGGTCAAATGCAGCATATCTCGAACTTTTTAAATGAATCATTTTAGTACGACTTGTAATTTTCATATCCTGACATAATAACAGTATAATAAAACTCGATAAGAAATATCTACGCTAACATACAGCGTTGCTCACCTAAAGGTAGCCACCTAAATATGTATCTCGATCGCAACAGAATTTTAACAATTCAGACAAAAATTCTCTCACGAAGAATACTAAACATTTTTTTAACAAAGCATATGCCATTTAACTTTCACCGTTTTAAATGATTTTTTAAATCTTTCTAGGAGGGTTTTAACCCTTTGCACAATCCTAGAACATTTTGTAAACAAGAAGAGTTCTTAAATGAGCAATTTGTCAACACTTTTTATCAATTCATTAAACATAAACTGTAATAATGTACAAGTTGCTTCGAGTTATGGTATAATAAATGTCCCTCTTCGAATCAATAACTGGAGTCACAATCACGATAATTAAACGTAATTACAATACATGATACTAGCTTGTCAGAATTTTATCTAAAATATACACGGTGTCGCAAAATTCTTTCAACATCCGGAAATAGGAGGTTCCTGATTTTCCTTTGTTTAGGAGTTATTAACGAAAAACATGAACCAATCAGGTAGGCTACAGTGGATTAATTCTGGATCGGCTAACAGAAAAGCCACCCTAAGCAGGACCTGTCGCCGAGTCGGACTCTGTTCGCCGTAGCCGCGCTCCGATTGGTCCGTGATTTTCCTTAATAACTCCTTAACAAAGCCATGGACGCCATTTTTTGCAAAGGAAATTGTCGCTGCAAATGATCTCAGGAACCCCCATTTCGGGATGTTGAAGAAATTTCGAGACATCCTGTATAACACAGTTAATTACAACTTGACATCTCGCATTCAACGAAAACTAATTTTAAGCAGTCTAAACGTCCGAAAGTCTATTGAAATAGGAGATGGAACTAATACTAACAAGTAAAGGAAAGTTTTTCTTCTGTAAGAATCGATCTCAGAACTGAACTGGAAGCTTTGGACGAGCCGAGTTCCCTGACTGACGTATGCTATGTGTGGCAGTTTCGAGGTCTATAGCAACACGAGCCTCTAGCATCCTGCAAAACTACGTTAAGATTGGAGGGGAAGTTTATCGATTCGGGTGAACCTCTGTTCATGTGATCGCGGGCAACGGGACAACACTACCTCACAGCATCGTTACCTTTCAGTATACGAACTATGGAACTGTACGAAGCACATGCACAACATAGTTCAACTATGATAAACATGCATTAAGAATAGATAATCGATCCCTATTATTAGGCCATATAATACCTTATATTGCACAAAGTCGAGGCTGTTGCTGAAAGGTATATCGCTGGTCTGTTCGTGGCCATAGTCGTTGGCCAATTTACTAATTAGTCTTCCCTCTAACCCAGAAAGGATTCGGAAGGTCATCACTCCGCCTACCGCGGCAAACACCAGCTCTGTGACAATTAGTGCTACGAGCATGCTCATGTACTGAACAAAAGAGAAGACATTAATGATCTTGCGACGTGTGCACAAAGTTGGGAAAAATCTAACCAAGTCGTAAATTGATGCTCTCGAAAGTTGACTCTTAATAATGAAATTCGATAAGCTAGCTTGGGTGGTGGGGGTCGGGTTCGGGCCTACTGTTTCGGAAGTTGTTGATGGAATACACGTGGAAAATCATGTTAGACCCCCGGTATACAAGTATCCGAGTTAGCGACACTGTCGTTACAAACCGTCAAGCTTGCTTTACAGAACAGTCATCTATTTTCTATAGCATCGTGATCGACGGCGTTACTTGGGCACTCTGATAGTGTGTGCTACCTGCTAGTTAACTTACGAGGGAACATAGCCAAGTTACACAACCCGATTTTGATGAAAGCTATGCACATACATACATATGCGAGAGGCACACTCTCGTTCATGAGTATCGGAGCATATAAAGTGTGGTCCTGTGTCACAATCACGCGACTATTTCTCATCAAAAGTAATATTCTGGAAGTGCATAATTGCACATGTACGATACAATTTCTCTCATCAAATGAAATAAAAGTAATTATTCTTTCGTCTGTAAGTACTCATTTATATGTAACCACTTGATTCGAAAAATTGTTTGTTTTCAATCATTTCCTTCACTATTTATAATGGTTTTCTGATTAAAAAGAGTCCAAACACGATATAATTCAGTATCTAATGTCGGAAACAAGTAATATACTGCATGATCTGTTGTATACATCGGTAAAGATTTAATCTAACTTCTGCTGTTCAGTTCGGGTGATCGAGGTTCTACTATATCGTGAATTAATTCAGATTGTGTCGTGTTTGAAAAAATGTCAGAAATATATTGGTATGGCAACGTTTCATAAGAAAATAATAAAAAAAAGGTTTTGTTCCAGTTCTTGTTTCTTCACAATACCTTTCTATGATCGATTTGACAGCGATAGCTTGAGGAATAAAGTTTGTACACGACACTCAGAAAATTAAATAACGATTCGCGAATACTAATTTCAAAAGACCTGCGGCTAAATGTCCGTTCACTGGACAGGTCTCCCTATATCGAAGTATTACCGAGTTTTTAAAAGCGAGAGGTACAGAACAGCTTTTCCGAAGCTGAAAGACAAACTTACTGGTAGATACAGGCCAGTTTTATTAAAATGCCCGAGGTATCGCACACAGGAGCGAGAATTTTATAAAGCAAATATAGCTAGCTCTCAATATTTCGTTCTGCATCGGTCTGATTAGAGCATACCACCCGTTAATGAAATTTCCTCCGCCGAACGCCTATGCAGACTACACACACGGAAACGGGGATCGTGCTTGTAGACAGAACGTATTGTAGACGACGGTCCGTTTTATGAACACTAGCTTTTATAGTAAAACTAATGCAAGGCCAATTTCAACCGGAACACTTGCTGCGGCCTCGAGCGATCTTCGGGGCTTTTATGCTCTAGCAAATTTTACGACTTGGTTGCACCTTTTCCAGTGACTATGACACGCTTGTTAAGGGGACAGTCTCTTTATACCCCCTCTTCCTGGAATTGATTTAGCTACTCTTCCCTACCAAAATAAATAATTTATCATGAAAATGGGCAACCTGGTAGAGCTCAAATTGTACATTCCGAAATTTCATTGCTTCTCGGTAATTTTTTAATTAAAAAAGTGTGAAAATATCATTTTTGTACCGACGAGAACTAGTAAGATGTGGAACAGCTTTTAAATTTTATCTACACTAGATGAATACGTTTCGAGAACAACTTGTTTACAGTTTTCTACACACTGAAATCCTTATAGCTTGGTTATTTCAATGAGTGTGTGCATACAATTTTGGCAAAGGTTCTATACATTTAAAAAATCGATCAGTTAGCCCATCAACACGAGACTGCCCCTAAATGTATTAAGCTATGTCCACACTGAAGCAACATCGAGCGACTTTTTCCGTCGCTTCTTCTTCTTCTTCTTTTATTCGATGAAAACCGCGACTTTTTCAAGGTATATGCAACGTCAACGTTGCTCGTTGTTGCTTCGGTGTGGACGCAGGTGTAGAGACTCACGGTGGCGAGGATGCATTGATTCTCGCGCGACGCAGCCCAGCATCCGAAGATCCCGACCGTGAACACCGTGAAACCGAGGCCCAACAAGGTGTGAGCTATTAAGTTAATTGTATCGTGTGGCCTGTCGTTAGGTACGAAAAGGTTTAAGAGATGACTTTTGCTCGGCTCCAGCCGCAACCACGCTCCTATTACCAGTACCGTACATCCCGCCAACTATCCAACAGGATTTCATTAACGTGACTTTCATTGTAACCCATTTTTCGAAAGAAGAGACTTGGCTTGCACTGCCCGTCACAATAGTTATCCACCCCATCATAATCACTTGAAGAGCACTTTTCAGTGCTCGAAACAGGGTAGACTTTTATTATGATCATCGTCGGAACATTCTAGGTTTCTTCTTTTGAAAAAGAGACCATAGGAATAGGGCTACATCGTAGAACAAAATGATATTTCGAGTCGGACAGTGATTTCTCCAAATGCTTTTATAGTGGCTTCAAAAAGTAGGTATTGGCACACTATATCATTTTCAAACAATTGTTGATATTTCAATTGCTATAAATTGAAAAACCTGCATTCATTTGTTTGCTTGCTTCTGAGATATTTTGCATGTAATCTTGTACAGTGAAATTATTATTTTTATTTGAAATGATTTTAAACAGTGATTATGTGGTTACGAAAAGTAGTACGATAATATAACTTGGCTCGTTTGAAAGCTAGTATTTTTGGTAATGTACTCATGGAGTCTTTATACAAAACTTTCTCATTTCCTTTTGATAAAACAACTAAAAATAATTCTACATTAAGTTTTGTTTGATTGAAAAAGGAAAGCTTCAATCTTCAAATGAATGGTAGCCTATAAAAAAATTTGTAATCGAAAAGTCAGTATTGAAACATGTTTAGAGCAACTGTACATACATTAATCTTACATACATGTACATAGAGTCTATCCTGTAAGCCCAGGTTTTCGACTGTAAACCGAAACCTGACCTCGCCGAAATTTACGTACCAAGTGGCGGAACATGAACAGTGTCGAATCCACAAAAAGGGAGTTTTGTTGTTGGTAAAATGCGCCTGGTAAATAGATACTGGATGTTCAATATTGTTAGTCTTCCACTCGCGTGTACGCAGGGCTTTTATTAACTTAATTAATTGGAGCTTCGTCATTCTTTAGAGCAACCGCCTAAACGACATAATTTTCAACTAGATATCGGTATCACAAAAATTTGGAAAATAGAAGTTGCTATTTCTCTACATTTATTAATAGATTTTTAGTAACTCTCCTAATTCTATAAGGAATTCATGAAATTCGTGTACGAAAGTTCGGAATAATCTTCTTAGTCAACACACTCGAGTTGCTTAGTTTCGCCAAATTTGTATAGAACTTCGTAGAATCATCCGGTTAGAAATTCTGCTGTACATATAGATTTTGTAAACTAACTTATACAAGCCGAAGTCTAGACTCGTTATTATCATTCTTTTAATTTAAACATCGTGTTACTCTGTAAGATGAAATATAAGAAAATTGAAAGCGAATAGCAGCTGCAATCACGACGTCCAATTAACCATTCTTGCGTGTGCAAATTCAGAATCGTCCAATGAATATTAATTCCTTAATCTCTTGCGAATCTGGAGCAATCCCGAACAACCCAAGCATCCAGGTCACAAAAAATTGCCAAGCAGTTGTCGATTTTAGTATAGGTATAATATTTACCAATTTTTTCTTTTCAACAAATATAAAATATTTTTCGGTAAAGTACTTAAAAAGTATTAATACGAACTGCAATATCATTTTGTCCTTTGATGCATAAGATGTTAATTTTTCTCTTATAATTAGAAAATTATAGCATATATTAGACTTAACTTAGTTAATTCACTAATGCAAGCAAGAATCAACTACTTAAAAGTAAAAAGCGTTCATTAATCTGAAGATTGCGTGTAAATATGAATGAAATTGTTCAATCACAAAGTACTAATCAATTAATTTAATTTCCATTAATTTTTTCTTTGTTCATATGTCGTAACTGATAAGAGTTACATTAAAATATACATTGGTTAAGATATAGAATCACGATAGATGCGTATTATTAATACTCTAATGAAGCAAAATAGATGTACAGGGTGTCCGTTGCTGTTGTTAAAAGTGAGTATGAATGTGCAACCTGCAGAACTTGAAAGAAACAGAAGAACTTTCAAATTTGTATGGTGTACGATTATTTGGTAATCAATCGAGATAATTATTGGGAATGTTAAGCAACATTTGTACTCTAGTTTAAAATTTTTTATTACTCAAAATTACAAAATTACAAGTTTTCAAACTTCACCGGTATAAATATTCCCTATCAGAAATACCAATATGTGACATTATGCTCTACGTTATACGGTATTCACTAGTTTGTTATTTAAGAATCTGAGACCGGAAGCACAACTTATGTCGTAGCACACATAAGTATTGTTCAAGTTCCGTTGCAATGAAGCCGAAATTTCTTAAATAAACATATACGATTGCACCCCGAGCTGTCGTCGAAACTAAGAGATACTTTTTCCTCGGGGTATCATCGGTAACTTGTAAGGCACCCTCACGGGCCATATTACTGTTGTCTTCAATAAACTTAGGGTACACTCTTCTGAAATGATATCCGTTCCACATACAACGTACGGCAAAGCCAACAGAAATACTTTTCGAGAAAATGAGGATTTATGTATATGTACATTGGCCCAGGATTTCAGGAAACTATATTCCATGAACTTTTCTGCATTCATTGCACCGTGTTTCTTCGGTTAGCTTTGAAGCCGGAAGTTTCCAGCCATTGAAAATACCCAGTTACAGCCACATAATTAAAGTCCTCACTGAATAGAAACCTACGTCATGATTTGGGACGAAATAGCTTTCTGCAGATCTGCTTTAATGTACAGTCAAACTTTTGCTGTCCGAGTATCTCGATACTTGAATATTCTGTTAGCTTTAATGATTTTAGATTCACAGTTTTGTTCCAGTGAGAATTATAATAATTCATAATGTATTATCCTATTATTGTTCGGTAATTTCTGTGCTAATGTGCTTTTTGTTCTGAAACTTTTTCTTCGGTATCAGTAACAAAGTTTTTGGACTCGCAAAGAGTATGGTTTCAACTCCTACCAACGAACAAAATGGATTCTCTTGATCTCGATAGCTCTCTAGCACGACATTTGCATTTCGTTCCTTCTTTTTTTTGTACATGTTTTTAGATATTTTCTTTGTGAATATTTTAAACACTAATGAGCACAAAATGGATAAGGTGATGTAGAGATGTGTAAAAAGGAAATCAAATTTTTGTTCAGGGATATACACTTGTGTACATAACGGTCAATATAATCGAGCACAGTAATTGTTGACACGGAAGCACGTAGTACTGACCACAGAATGTAAATATGAGATAATTAACCATTTGCGCTAGCAATTAATTGATGGTCGCGTGTGGCATACTCAGAACGACTTACGGAAAAGTTTAACATGCTGTGCACGTTCACATGGCAGAATATACAATCAATTTGCGAAGAAATAGTGTGTAAACGACGAATTACTAATTGTGAATATTACAATTGAAATGGGAAGAGAAATATACATTCACAATTTAGAATGCAAAATTGGACCATTTTATCTCTTTAACGATGCTTCATAATCAATGTATAATCATCTTGATCAGTTAATTATAATTCAACTATGATACACTGTCTTTTAACACTTTCATTATCGATTTGTTTGTGTAGACACGCGTAATCAGGTTATAGTCAGCACATCCTTCTACTATTAAGAATCGTGCTTTATTTATTTTGTTACAAGTATATTAAATCACTTGAAATAAATGAGTTTTGAAGTTGATTATACATTTTTCAAATTTAAAGATTTTTCTTTCTGTCTTTCATTCAATTTTTCATAAGTTTAATTAAATCTTTCACTAAATTCTTAAGCATTTTTTAAATTATGCTCTCAAAAATTGCTTACGCATTATGTGCTATACTGGAATGCAACGATGTAATTATGGTAACGTAGTAAACTAGATTTTACCTGATAGTAGATTCATTTAATTCAATATTTTATTCAATATTGACTCTTTTCGCCCTGAACGCGACTACAGCCACTAAACATTGGGAATTCTTAAAAAATTTTCGAAGAAATTGTCAGCTTTATTCGGAACAATTTCAATACTCTTTTCAGTATCGACGAAACTCCGCAACTTTCGCCAGCACATTACCTCGACGATGGAAATTTGCAAATATAGAAAGTTGCAAAAGTCTTGATTGCCTTGAGGACATTCAAACTTTTGATTGTGCTCAGTTTGCTTCCTATTTGAAGGAGGTTCCGAACTTTTTAAAGTTCAGGAGTTTGATGGAAAGTGGCATAATTTGCCGTTGTCTAACGCTAATTCACGGTTCACAGTTTGAAACCATGATGTACAGCGGTTGGCCATTTCACTTGGGAATTGTTTTCGTTGAGTATTATGGTTAGTGTGTCGCGTGTCACATGCCCAAAAGCATAGTGATGATGCAGAAGTGGTTGCGAATTTCGGTCTTCATTTCCAGATCAATTGCCTGATTGTGTTTGTACGGTGAACACGTGTGTGAATGTGTCACATTTAACACGTGGTATGTATTCTCGTTCTACAGGATGTCCCAAAAATGTTGCACTTCCTTGAAGTGGGTGGTTCCGGAGGTCATTTGCTCTTCTTCGCGCCTTTGTTAAGGCGGTACACTCGTTTCCAGGATTGCAAGGGTGCGGGATTCGCATTCTCACTTCTTAACAGTACAAAAATGGGTTTTTTCAATAGTCAAAAACGCTAGCTAAAAGATGATCTAGGGCGCTATCGCCCTCAAAAGTACTCGTTTCGTTTATGAGGCGTAATTTGCATTATTCGACAGCACATAACTATGAAAATAGATACATGCGCAGTTGTATGCTTCCGAATAATGGAAATTACGCTGCCGAATAATATAAATTGCTTCTCACAAACGAAAAAATAGGACTTTTGCGGCCAATAGCGCATTAGATTGATCTTTTATCTAGAATTTTTGATTACTGAAAAACCCCATTTTTTTATTATCGAGAAACGAGAACTCGGATCCCACCCGTTGCAATCTTTGAAAAAGGAGTCTACACCATTAATAAGTAGACTGCGGATCTTCATGCATTTATAAAGAAATTAACTGGGTGAAATATAAAACAGTGAAAGATATAAAAATTCGAAGAATATTGTTGTCTTCTTCAACGTGAAGAACTATTAAGGGATAAAGTGAATGTTTGTTTAACAACTGCATCCCACAATCAACGCAGAATATTTTTATTTTGCATACAGATCCGCAGTCTCTTAATGAGTTATCAACGAAAAATACTGACCAATCAGAGCACTGCTACTACGAACGATACGCGGCCATTTTCATTAATAACTCCTTAACAAAGCCGCAAAGAACAGTTTTGCGAAGGTAAAAGTTACTTCAAATGGACTCAGGCATTGGAACAGATTTCGGACACCCTGTATATTTAATAAATACACTTATAATAGTATTCTACATTTGGTTTCGTGGTTTACAGATTAAAAACATAAATAACGACTAAGTTCTATGTAATTAGATTGTTAGTATTTTAACAGGCGCAGATAGGTGCTATTTATTTATAAACTAGTATGAATACTAACGCGTAAATCGCTACTTTTTCTCAATTTTGGTGTGTCTCGAAATGTAAAGAAAGTGAAAGCCTTCATTTGACAATGGTTTTCAGTATTTCACGTCATCTTTACACACAAGAAAATACAAAATAAATTGTTTTATTGAAAAAGTAGAGAGTTACGGTCTAAGAATATTAAATTATCGTGGCACATGCTTATGTATATGTACGGCCAGATGAATTTACTTTATGCTAGAAAATGTTGCTATGATGGATGTTTTGGTTGCATGCTTCTGATAATGCTCTGTATTTTCTGAAAATACTATACATATAGTTAGAAACTATAGGTAGAAAACAGCAATACAATATAACTTATAATAACAGCAATATAATATAATTTATAATGAGAAACGAAGAGACCATAACAAAAGGAAATTAATCTTGAATTTTGCAAATTAAGATCTTTCCACATATCGTACAATGACTGACGTCTTCACCCAACATTTACCTATACGTTTAAATAAAATGTTAGTTTATCAAGATATATCATTCGTTCGTCATGTAAATTTTTAATGCATAACTTTTTAGACAAAATAGACACGTACATATTTTATATATATTCATCTAATAAGTACACGTAAAAATTAGTGTATTAATACTAAATACTTTACCAAAGCAACTTTATTTTTACTGGTCCTCCTAGATTCTTCTAGATTTAATTTTATTACTATCTCGTTCTATTCATTTTCTCGGAATATATGAAAAATCATTTATAATCTCACATTACTTACAAAATTTGAATTTTAAATCGGCCTGGTTCAGCCAATAGGAATAAAGAAAAAAGGGATTTATGGTTTAGCGCAATTAATAACGTCGCCTGACAATAGCATGAATTTTGGTAGTAGAAAAAAAAACAGGTACAGAATTAATTCAGAACATGACGTAAAGGTCTTAAATTTCAATGGCAACGCGCGGTTTTAAAGTTTCAAAGCTATACGTTTATATTTTTTACGAGCGCTGTTTCAGTATTCTCTGGGCAATCGATTTCAACTAAATATTAATCTCTGACGAAATATTTAAATGTAGGTCGAATTTTATCTCTTGCCCATACATCTAGTTCTAATCTATTTTTCTCACGTTGTTTAAAACTAATTCATAATTTCTGAACATACTTTGAGATATCAGTCATTTTATAATAGGTGTAGAGTAGGTACTACAAAGTAGTGACTTACGAATTATAAAAAGATCGTAACCTTTTTAATATTGTTTTATTACCTTCGACAAGTTCTATTGATCATTCGAGTTTGTATTAACCGAAACATCCTCTACCGTGAAATACAATTTCCATGGTCGGTTTATTTGAAAAATTTGGAAAAACAATAAACAAATTGTCATCGTTACGTTTTTGTTTAAACAATAAGTAACAAAAAGGTTTCTGGTATTTCCGTTTTTATAGCAGACACATAAACTCAAATTCAGAACAAAGCTACGCTAGAAAATGAATTAATTGGATGTCTTCAATTGAATATTTAATACTTTACCCATATTAACAAGTTGAATGTGAACAGAACGACTTTCAAATATTTCATGCCGACTTTTTACAAGACATCAAGTAGCCATCAATCTGCAAACATAACGTTACTTATGTGAGTTATTTCGACTTTCGGGTGAGTCTAATTCATTTGTCGCGTTATACACTGATGCGTAGAAACGATTTTACTCAGAAACACGGAATTTCATTTGTTTCGTTGACCTGAATAATGAAACGCTGCGAGCGAACGCAGTTCGACTGGTTCTCTTTTAGTGGCGAATATAACATTGGGTACTTATGATGTTGCTGCACAAATACGATGCAATTCGTTAATGCATGACACGATTTGTAAGTCGATTTCTTTCGGTGGTATTTACCGACACGTTTTGTTTCTATCTATTAAACCGCGGCTAAATAAATATTTCTCGAGTCGAGAGAACCAACAGAAAATATCAATCTGCATGGAAGCGTTAAAAAATGTTCACTTGCATACGTAACAAAGTTAATTCATACAATTTCTATTTACTGTAGGAATTTATTTCTGCCTTTCCCAATTCGTGTACTGCGTCAAAAATTGTAATCAATATTTCCTATCGAGCTCCACATCAAATCATTGCTTATGTTGTACAAATTGTCTATACAAAATATTCGCTCACTGAAACCATAAAAAATATATAATTATTAACGTTCTACTCACTAAACAACGTTTCGGGAAACTACTGCATATTATGCTAAATATATTACAGAATATCGGCTTAAAAACATGTTGTGGTAATGAAAAACTAAAAACTGAAATATCTACTCACATCAAACGACAGGCAGACATCTAACAAATTGTCGAAAATCAATATACCCAAAATGTTAATATCAATATGAAATATATAAATATGTACGAATTACTTAAATAATTCCCCTGTGTATATATTCTAATTTCTCTCATTGCCATGCTAATAGAAATGTATAAACCTATGTAAAACGAATAAAATGATATTCCGCCGCTCAAGAATATCATTTATAATACTTCTAACTTGTGAAGAGCAGTAGAATTTAAATCAACGCAATCCAACGTTCCATTACGTCTCTAAGGTAAATGACTTTCAATTTCAATTTCGCCCCATTTCATTTCAATTCCGTTCCCCTTCGTCATTTCATATTTAAGGAAAACTAAAACTTGAGAATCCGTACAATTTCAGGAAATAAATATTCCGATTGAATCGTGGATATCTACCAATGCAGCGATGGATTTAAACAGCTCCATTATCGAAACACTACCTATTCGTGGGCCCTTAATCCAGCTCCCGATTAATTCAGCAACGTGCGTTTAGGTGAATTTCATTATATAAAATCTATTGATCGGAGGACGCTTGAGATTGCATGAAAAGTAGGACGGATGCGTTTCGTCGAAATTAGGTATCTGAGGGCAGTGTGTCAACAGGTGACTACGAAATTTTGGGAACACAGAAAAAACGATCGAACACAGTGATGAAATTGTTGTTGAACATAACTATATACACACTACCCTATTCCTAGCGAAAGATGTGTATAGTCAACGCTAGTTGTACAATTTACATGTCTGTGTAAAAATTGTATCGATAGTAGAAGCCCTTGTTACCAATGTGTTCATATAAGAATGACTGCAGTGTAGAAATTGATAAAACCAGAAAGCGACTCCAACGAGCCGGCAATGACTCGTCTCCATCGATCGTTCCTAGATAACGCGAAAATTTCCGGCAATTTCGTGCGATCCCTAGCCTGCGAGCCATTAATGAAAGAATTAATTACGCCGAGGGGAGTTTAAATCCCACGGGGAGCAAAGAACGGATTGGTATGTTCGAGTTTGATAGTTGTTAAGAGCAAACTGGATGAAGAAAGAAGCTTTTGAATCCCCGACTAGCTCAAGGGATGCAATTATAACTCGATGGCGAACAATGCACGGTCACAAAAGCGGCTCGGATATTCCCCAGCAGAAGACAAGACCCACCAACACTATTGCGAGGTGACCAGTGTACGACTGGTTGAACGAGATCATTCAACACATCAACAGCATCGAGCAAAGTCATCAATAATTCAGATCGAAGTCCGCAACAGGATTCCTGGGGTAACGCGTTCCAAACGAGTCCGACGAAAGAAGTCCTCGAACACGTCGGACTAATTAAACCCTAGCAACTATGGTGCAGAATTGGTTCGCCTCGTGAGCGTTCGTAACACCCTAGCAGAACGCAATCCGTTGAACCTAAATTTACGCGAAAATCCATACCAAAGCGACGCGTAACATTCGTACCTTGAACTCGATACGCAGAAATTTGCGAATCGAGCTGCACCGTGATTTCCAAGTTTCTCGCAAATTCATTTCGTCGATTATTTACGTCTACGCTACTTGCCATATTACCAGTAACGATCACGTCAATATACCGTGGCAGCGTCCTCGTCACGGATCCGCTCGGCACTCGGGATCAAGAAAGAAAAAGGTAGAACGAAAGATCCTGGAGTGTTGCGGGAACAGAAAATTCACAGTCTCCGGTATCCGTGTGCCGAGTTGATCGATAGCATGAAGATGGATTCACAGGTGGTCCTCGGTTCTTATCCAAGCTCCCCGCGAGTCTGGCAGTTTTAGCTAAATTCGAACGCACAAAAATCGCTGCCGATCATCCGGTTCGAAGCCGACTCTGTTGTTTGTTGTGTAGTAGACCCACGCGAATGGTGTTCGCTACAGATGAGTATCGACGTAACGATCGCACGTGCTTTTACACGAACGAGCCCGTGGGTATCCGCGACACTTCACCGATTGGTCTCGCCAGGAAGAGGATCCGAACCGCGTGCGATCACTACGACACTGCCGAGGGTGAATGCTGCCAGCTCTGATGGCATTTGCCTCGGGAGCGGCACGACTCTCTCCGTCCCCCTTTCAGCTCATCTACCGCCCTTAGGAGGCTGGGGGCTGGTCCAGATGCGGCTGCGTCATACCGTGACGGCGCCGACGCTCTCTCGTCCTCGCATTCGATCCCCGCTCATTACCGAGACGTCTCCACTCGATCGGCTTTTGTCCTGTCGATGACGAACCTCCACTGTTCAACCAGTCACCGATTGACCAGTCTTTGCATCAGTTGATGGGGCCAAGTGCTAATTAGATCGATGGCGAGACTCGGCCAAACGGTACTCTGCTTGTAAGTTCAGGCTGCGACCCTTTACTTCCACGGTGTAACGCACACCGATGGGCACACGCTCCGGTTCGCTTTGGGTTGGCAGGGGTAGTGGCAAGTCTTCTTTTGATATCGACAGCTATATTAAGTGTTAGGTGTCTTAGGGGCCTAGCGAATGGCATGAGACTATGCTTGCGATGTTTCTATAAAATAGGTGGAACTCGTTGAACAATTTTCGGGAGCTTGATCGATACAGACATACATTTGATACTGCGGATTTTTAAGTAATTTTCAATTTTTCTAGGTAAATTTTAAGAAAGTGGAATCATGCTTATACATGATGATGATGAAAGCTTGCGATGTTTCTATAAAATAGGTGGAACTCATTAAACAATTTTCGGGAGCTTGATCGATACAGACTTACATTTGATACTGCGGATTTTTAAGTAATTTTCAATTTTTCTAGGTAAATTTTAAGAAAGTGGAATCATGTTTATACATGATGCTCATGAAAGCTTGCGATGTTTCTATAAAATAGGTGGAACTCATTGAACAATTTTCGGGAGCTTGATCGATACAGACTTACATCTGATACTGCGGATTTTCAAGTAATTTTCAATTTTTCTAGGTAAATTTTAAGAAAGTGGAATCATGTTTATACATGATGATCATGAAAGCTTGCGATGTTTCTATAAAATAGGTGGAACTCATTGAACAATTTTCGGGAGCTTGATCGATACAGACTTACATCTGATACTGCGGATTTTTAAGTAATTTTCAATTTTTCTAGGTAAATTTTAAGAAAGTGGAATCATGTTTATACACGATGATGATGAAATAATATTATTGTTATTTCCAGTGATAGTAGTCTTTGTAGATCTAAAGTAAATAGAAATCGTACGAAATTTTGAGGAATTTTATCTTCTAGCGTTTCTTATTAATTTTTTGATGCCGTAAATGTATAAACATCCGCAGTCTACTGATCATATTTGTTAAATAATTCAAGCGAATATGTTTTCACTAAACCTACACCGAGCACTAAAAGTGATTGAAATGTTTCAGCTTACAAATAGGCAAAACTCTGTTTATTTAGATTTTGTGCAATGTTCTTGGATAAGGAAATTTAAATGAAAAATATAAAACGAAGAAGTAGGTTGAAGAATGGATTTTTAAGGTATAGTCATTTATCTGTTTCTACTGAAAAATGTTTGCATCGCATAAAACAATATTCGATATTCTTTATATTGTACTGAGATAGGAATGTTGTAACTTTGTTGGTACGGTGTATTAAAATTTTCCCGTTATTACATCAGACAATATCACTGTCCAGATGAATTCAAAATTTCGGCAATTTTTTGTTGTACGAATGAACGTGTTTTTACTTTCATTTATTACGCGTTTGTATTACTAACAATATATGTATGAATTGAATTGAAAGAACTTGAACAAAACTTGAGTGATTCGTATAAATATGAAAATTTATGCCAAAGCGTAGACTGGCGTGAAATTGTTTACCTTAGTAGGAAACTTATTGCCGAGCAAGTCTGTCGGAACGAACTAATTAATACTCGGTTTAGCATGGAATGGTTTCAATTCTGTTTTACTAGTTAGTTGCATGCATTTATGTACGCAGTGAATATTCAAACCACGGGACGTTTGTTTGCGAAAGATTGCTCTACCTGATTTTTGTTTGCAAATCATTTGTTCTAGTCGGATATCTTGTGTGAATAAAATCGGCGTTACGCGAAGGTTAAGCGGCGCTTGCTCGCTTAAAATAGCGTCACACATTTTCAAACATGCATGTTTGAAGAACGCACGTGTATATTCTATGTATGCACGTATTAAAACAGGGACAATTGCAGGTTTGCTATAGCTAACGCTTAAACTTGACACGTTTTCCATCCGATTTGTATTATTTCATTTTTATTACAGATATTATGTTACAATTTTCCAATTGATTCGAACATTGTTTCTTTTGTTCTCTTTAAATGCCGAACTCTTTTAGTTGGTTGAATATATTTTGCAGTATGAGTGACACGCGCGTAAACGGTCATTTGTTCATCGCAAACTGAAACTGTCACTCGCGTGTGAGTGACACGATAGAGAACGTGTTTAAAAGCAAAGTTTATATTATAAATTTCCTTCTGTTGATGTACGATCGAGTAACATTCTTTACTCATATTTTTTATAAATACAGTTTAATTATATATTGATATATAGTATGGAGACTGATGGGAAAACGAAGCAATTGTCTGTAGAATATAATTTTCCAAAAACAGTCGACTAAATTTCACGAAATTATTCTGTATGTTTATCAAAACATTCATCTCGGGAAAGATATATTTTCCTGTTTATCTACAATTTACTTTATTTACGTTATTGTTATAATTCGCATTCAGGTATCTGGCAATGTTAGGCTATAACAATAACTATGTAACACAATTATTTCGAAGGAAATTTGTCGCATTTTTCCTTCACAAAAAGATATTACGATAAAAGCTGTCATTCTGTGTATTCACTCTATTGTCACTCCGCGGTAACAATGTAGAACGAAATCTATTGTCTGCGTCCACTTATATCTAGTATTGATTAATCAAATTCCACATTCATTGGGAATAAACGTTATCTAAAAATAGCTTCTTGTATTGTGCATCCTTTTATTATGTGAGTGATGAATCTAGTTTATATTCAGGCACATTTCCATTTAAAATCACAGTTGTTATAACACGACAAGAAATTTATTTTACACTCTCACTCTCCCACACTTCTGCATGATAATTCATTCTACGGTAATACATTTATTCATTTATTTGTAAACAGGTAAATAATATTATACTCGATGCATTGATTACTTGATGTTTTGTATCCTCAAACGTTTTATCTCCTTTGTATTATCAGGATTCTGTACTCCTGTATTTATAACGTATTTAATAATTTACGTCGCGAAATATTACGGAACAATAATCATATGCAGGATACCAAAGTAATACGTTTAGTCAGCATATGTATTTAATAAAACACAACATCGAATTTTAAATGTTGAGGTAGAAAAGAACTTTGAGACTAAAAAAGCTATTCTAATACTTAAAACGGTAATACGTTTAGTCAATATATTTAGTAAGGGACAACACATCCGGTTCTAAATGTTAAGATAAAAAAAACATTAATTTAAGATTTGAAAAAGATGTTCGAATAATGATTGACACGTTATTATGTAAATATAATAGATTTATTAGATATTAACAATTTTTACAGATTTTGTATGTCGTTCATCTTAAACAATACAGAACTATGAACAGAAAACGTTAACATTGTAGTCAACGGACTGGCGACGTATGTCGATACGTACATTACATCCTAACCGAAGTACGAGTAATTAAGTACCAGACTTATATAAATACATCTCTGCCTCGAACACTCATCATACGATCATGCGTACCATCATACGAAAGGCTTAACCGAAACGCCCTGAAAGCTTTTGAGTGTGCACATATTCGATTGATCGCGTTAAGTACAATGACCTTTCTCATTTCTGTGCTCGATGTAAAATCAGCTGGTCGTTCGATACCATTAACCATATTTCATTATCTCGTTCCATCATGTACATATATGTATATAGACATTCACAGTTTTTATAATATAAATAATAACTGAAGTAACACGCGAACAAGAATGCATCGACTAAGTATTGTAGATCTAAAACGATCAATGAATTTTGTACCTCTTGTATTTTGCAATTGATGCGGACAACTTTTATTTCACATAAAAAATCGAATTATGACTCTTTTGAGTAATCAACATTGTCATGTACAAAATACGTTTTACTCATAAAATGCATTTTGGAACTTCGTAATATTCAATTAACCGCCTAACTACCGTAGGAGATGATTCCGAAGCACAGTCCGTTAAATCACGTTCTTTTCGTTCGTGTAACAATCTATTATCAGTGCGAATCTTTATTCACACATAAATTTCCCGGAACAAATGTGCAAAAGATTCCGTCTAGTTTAATCTAAAATAAAAATTTAATTTCTCGAATGTTTATCAGTATCCTACAAGCACACAAACATCTGGTTATCAGCTCCAGACAGTTTGATCGAGCTTAATGACGTAGAACAATGTAGAATAGAACGATCGAAGAGGAGCAGAATGATACGCGAGCATTGTTTGCGGGAAGTTCTGTATCGGTATACTTTCATAACAATATATAACAACAATGCGTACCATTGGATATCATTAAAAGTAGTAAAATAATATGAGCAACCGCACAGCTATAAATAGATACATATTATTATACAACAATTTTACGTAGGCTTCTCGTACATGTACATGCATATACAAGTTCACGGGCCGTTGACATTTACATGATCCTCGTACAAACGCACTCTCTCACACGCACACACAGACTATATCACGCGCACTCAGACACGCGTCCCCTATGAATCTATAATTGTATCAATACTTAATAACTACGTTGGACGGTACGTTGACTCATAAGTTCTATGAGGTTTCGCGCGTTTCACGGGAAACGGTACGTCCGAAAAAAAGAACAGCGCGAAACACAGACGAATCACGGCGCAGTATTATTGCAGCAGATAACTTATTACACGCTAAAAATTCCGTATAAAAATCACGTGAATGGTCTTCTAGAACAGACCTGGGCAACTTTTTCCTCGCTGTCGCTTCATGACCCCCACTACCAGCGTCCCGCCACTATGAACTGTTTGATATGCTTTGCCTCGAGTGACTGCGAGGACACTTCACAGTAGTTTGGTGGGGAGGACCCAGGAGTGGGTTTCGCGAGCCGCAAGTTGCCCAGGCCGGTTCTAGAATGCTCTCTGGCAGTTAGCAAGCAAAGGACATCACTGCGATCTTATTCGTTGTATCGTAAACTCAATGGCAATTTCGTTGTTCAGTGCGGGACGAGAAGAATGATTTTTCCTCTCCCTTTCTCTCTCTATCTCTTTCTGGCGACTCGAGTTTTCATAATGACAAACAAATCTCACTGCGAACGGGGAGCGAGGGATTCAAGAAAATTCGAAAGAAAGAGTTTTTGTTTCCAGTCCCCGGCGAACCGCGACCCCATTTCGGCGCCGGCTTTATATTCGGGATAATTCGATTCAACGTACATCGTGCGGAATGTACCATGTGCATGTTTGGAGATGCATTGCTATTTGCTCTCAATTCCGCCTTGCGCGTACGGACGAACAATCCACCGAGGAGTTTCGAAAGGGTGCAGCGTGGTTCGCGAATTATTGCAACCTTCAATAGCAACAATCCCGGAATATCGGATGCCTCTGTCTCAAGAATCGACTTGCCTCATTTGTATGTTGTCTACACTTTCTAATTCCTGACTTGAACATCGTAGAACCACTGCGAGACCACGTAATGCATAATTTCGCACAATAATTTAAAGCAGTTCTTTAAACGAATTTAATGCAAGAAGCTGCCAAGGTGTGATGAACAAGATATTTTATACTTCTCACTAAAAAAAATTAAATTGGTGTAATGTATGTCGTTGTATGAAGGTATAGCTAGACTGCGGATTTCATGAAGACATTAGAAGAGTTCGAAAACAATTTCACATTGTTTCAGATTCGTAAAAACTATTAAAAGAAGAACAATTCACAATTCAGTTTCACAGTTCATTTAGAACATTGTAGCACGTGTACAGCACGCAGTACGATGGTCAAAGAATTTTGAACTTCTCTGTTATTTTATCAAACAATGTTAATGAATGATTGAGAACGCAGCTAACGAAGACTATGTTATAAATGTATAAAACACCGCAATATATTAACGACACAACTGGTGCCGCAATATTTAGTACAAGAGGAGCCATCCACTAACGAGGAGACTAAAATTCCTGAAAACTGAAATAGACGATGAAAGGACTTTCACGACGTGTCCCGATAATTCCATATCCTAACCGCGAGCGCATTCGAGTTCGAGTCAGAAAACCTCGGGCAGATTTAGTCGAACATTTTCTGAAAGCTAGTTTAAAAGCTAATTTCGCGAGCGAATCAGAAATCCCGGCTAATCGTAAGTAGCTTATCGCTTTCAGTCAACAGCTGTAGTTTTCCTGCGTGATGCTCGAGCGTAGGAAGAAAATGGAGGCGTCCGTGATCGCTAATCCAAGATGAAAGAAGCGTTTTCCAATTCGCGGTGTACACTTACGGGTTGAACAGTTTTTTTTTGGCGTAGCACACGATCAACATTGTTCTCTTTTCCACTATCGACTGGGTTCACTGTCGACGTTGACGGCAACACGACGGACGAGTTACAATATTACCTACCGTTTGAGGTGCTTTCCTATATGGTACAACACAGAGGCCTGGCCTAAGAGACTCGGCCAGAAGTTTCGAGTTGTGTATCGAGCACGAACTAATCGCGCCGCGTGGTTAGCGACGGTTTACAACTCCGTGGTAGTCTCCACCGGACTTTGCTCGCCCAAGTACGTGAATCCGAGATGAGAGTAATCCTTCCTTTCCCTGAACGTGACGTTGTCGTTCGACGGGCTCGGGCTGAGCAGGTCGCCGCCACGGTTGTACAGAGGGTTCAAGACGGGCGTCGCGTCATGATTATTCAACGTGTTCGTATTGCTGGCGCTGTGATTCTTTCTGCCCAAGGTAGACCGTCGCAGGGAATGGATGTTACCGTCCCCGTGTGTGCCGACTATGCTCGAAGCACGTGCCGTGGTCGCCGCCTCCGAACTCACCGGACTTTGCTGACCTTAAATGATAAATGCACCCGTAAAACCCCTGTGTGTCATTTCTGCCGGTTTGTGGATAACTTTCCCTCGTCAACAGGCGGAAGAATCTTGAAATTTCCCGAATTCAAATTGGGGTAATTGATGATCGGTTGCACGCGCTTTTAGAGTTAGAACAACGACTTCTATAGAAGTTGATGCTTTGTAGTTGAATATGTTTACTGTCTAGCCATCAACAACTTGCGAAACAGTAAAATGATCTGGTTAAATGAACTGGTGGCTGGAGCAACGTTAAATTTTTATTGTTCTCCCATCAAATCCTGCTCTCCTGTAAAATTTGCACTTCGTATCACCCAATGTTGTTCCAACCAACAATTCCATAATTAAATTAACAATATTTGAATGAAATTTAATGTTACCGGAGATATCTACTATTTAGTATTGAGTTTATCATTTGCATATGAATGGCAATGAATTTTAAAGTACATTTTGCGGATTTAAATTGTACTGGGTACAATGAAATCTGGGTATCAAGGGGGTTGTGGGTAAAAGATTGATAGGTTCACCGGGAGTACTGTCCGCTTTTAAATTAAATTTCTGTATACTTGAAATTATACGTGTAAAGTACGTAAAAAATTATGATCACATTACTCCACTTGGTACTATACATATGTGCAAGCGCAATAAAATGATAAAAGTATATATATATCGTATTTATGTATGTATATATATGTATCGTATATATATCGTATTAAAAAATGGAAATTCGTTGATGCGAGCGAAAAATGAAATATAATTGTACACGTGTGTATTTTTAAATCAGAATGAAATTCCGCTGAAGAGATGCTTAATGTAAGGGAGCAGAATGTGGAATATGGTTTTTGCACGTACCTGTACTTTCTCCATGATCTTTGGTAATGTAACTGACGTTGTCTAGGCTAAACGCGTGGTTCTTATTGCTGAAATCAAGCTGGAGGTCGTTGTAGCTGTCGTTGTCGTCTACGGGGACGCTCATCTGAAGCACCTGTGTCTCGTATTCCTTCAAATTAGGCTCGACGTAAACGGGATCGTATCTCGGCACCACGTACATGCGCTGCATTCGTTCCTTGTACGCTTTGTACCTGCAACAAACGTCCGGCCGCGTAGAAAGTTTGCATCCCATTAAAAAAATACGCCGCGATGTTCGAAACTTGGGCAAACAATTTCGCCGAGGGAAAAAGTTTGATGCATCAAGATACGCCCGGTGACTGGTCGCTGAAAGGCGGCCAAGCCGGAAAGCGTAATTTATTCTAATGGGAGTAATAAAGAGACCAACGAATTTGCATGCCGCGCGGAGCCAGTCCTGCTCGTATGAATATTCACGTTAATACTTGAAACCACTTCTTTCACACGATACTAACGGTAATACTCTTGTTGTCGCAGCAGCATTTATAAACGAAATAAAGCACGCCGCAAAAAGCGGCGGAAGTTATCCGGTGTTTCCTTGGACTCCAAAGAACAGAATAATCTGTATTACGTGCTGTAATTAAGCTTTGCTTCTTAGGTTTCTTTTTCACGCTTACTACTTTGTTTCTCGTGTTTGCATTCTGCTGGCACCGAAATACTCGGTCGTGTAATTATGTCGTTATTGAAGTAGGTTTTTTATGTACTGTGTTTTAACTTCTCTGTCATCTTCCTATTGTGCGACTGTTCCGGAGAGACAGTAGAATTGTTGAGAGAATTTATGGGCATTGTTGCGTCATTTTTAACTTGGTAAAAATAAAATTTCTGTTCATCTCTTGTTTCTTCAAGTTTACTAAATGGTTTCTGTATTTTTGATAACTACCGATTCCATAGAATTTGACTTGTAAGTTCAGTTTTGTTGTGCCAAACTGAGCATTGCGCAACACGATGTAAAAACGGTGGATTACTTGTTATAGAGGTGTTTATAGTGACTGCAGAACGCGGCCATATCGAGACGTCATACGGTACTAACTAGGGATTAATTGGTGACAATTTTATTTGTGAAACGCGACAACGCGGCGTGAAACGTACCGCGAAGGCGGTGAAGGATTATTTAAAATGCCCAGAGAGACAAAATAAAAATTATGAGCTACATATGACTTCACTATACAGCTTGAAGCTACTTAGGTCGAACTAGAAAAAGAGATAAAGGTAAATATGTGCCAATTTGATTGACGTAAACACAATACTAAAAGAATTTATCAAATAATTCGAAACAAAAAAGTGCGAAACAGTTTTTTAATTAATTAACCTTTTTATCGAGACAATTTAGTGCTCAGATTCTTGCAAATTTAATCATACAACGATGTGGAAATACAACAGACAGATTCGTACCTCTGTTAAGCAACATTTCATCGCGGTATTGTGTACTTTTTATGATTTTCAGTATTTTAGAAATCGTAAAAAATCGATATTCGCAATAGCCGAGTATAGCATCGATCGGTACACAAAATTGTACAAATACGGATATAATTTAAGGCTTCGTGTTCACTCTCGTATTTGACGTAACTAAATAGTGTTAACTGTGCATTTTATATAGTTGTAATATAAAGGAACGTGAAGATATCAATCAAATGCCTTCGAAAAAGTTTAATTACTCCTCTCTATAACTCAATACGGATGAAAAACCAGGAAAAAATGCAAAACAAAAGAATCGTTGATCCAATTACGGAACGCGTTGAACAATTGTTCAACAGAGCGCTGTGTGCAGTGTGTCAATTGAATTTTACGGTAACACTCTGTAGTCACTGATTTAATAAAGTAAAATATTACTTTCGACATTTTTCATATCCTGGACGAATTATAGCAATTCCACGCGACGTCGCATTACAGCTGAGACAACTCGGTCTTATAATTGTTATAAATAGATTACAGATGAAAAATAACAATTATTTGCATCAATTACAATAGACAAGGCTCAAAATTTTTATTGCTCCAAATTTCGCCTAGACAATTTTGATTACAAACGCATAATATCCACAGTGTAGTTGTTAAGAAATTCTAATTTTCAGCTTTTTATGGTAGCATGGTGAACATTGTGTTCAAGTTCTGTTATTTCAATTGAGAAGTTACGTAACGTTCACTAAATTAAATTAACTGAGTGTTTGATACGCTATTGGGTGTAGTTCAGCAAATCAAAAGACGTAGAAAATAAATTGCTACAATTTTAACGTCTCTTGGGTGCTTTTAAAGGTGAAAGGCAACAGTACTCAAGAAGATGACTTCAGGTTGAAAGTATCTCGGATTGTAAAAGCAACAAAATGTTCTTCACAATCAGACAAACTTAGACATAATCGAGCTAAAATAAGCTAAACTATCCATGTGGATGCACTTTCCTTCTATTCTTCTATTTATTCTTGTATCGATGCTTTTAAAATAACTGGGTCATCATTTCCTGACTTTATTTTAGGTATGAGAAGAAGTTTAAATTTTTTTATTAATTTTCTGTTTAATTCATACACATACAACGTTACCAATTGATCATCGTGTTGGCTATTTAGATGATATCAAAGAAACAATTGCACAAAAGGTCGCACGATTAGAACCATTATAATTATAAGTCATTATTAGATTTGTGCAAGTCATCGGTAAGGAACAGAAGCTAACCAAACCTATATTTTCTCTTTTAGTAATATTAATGAGTCAAAAACAGCATAAAAGCATCCTCCGATTCGTCTGAAGTCTTTACAATCTTATATTCGATTAATCCATTTTTGTCATAAATGCATGAAATCCGCATTCCAGTCATTATGCGTGAACGAATGAAGAAGATTATAACGTTCGCGCACACTTAGCACATGAATAATGGAAACGAAGTTAATAATTTACCTGGTCCAGGAGACGCATATGTAGATGATACCAGCAATACCCAGAATCAATATGACACAGGCGATGATTATCAATGCATATGGGAACACCTCGCCACTAAAAGCGATGGCAGTTTTTTGCGTGCGCACAGGCTCAGCTGGCATTACCGGCGCGTGGATGTCGATCGCGTTTGCTCGGACCAGGGTGGACACATCGAAAGTGATATTCGACATCGCGGGCTTTTCTATGATCGACCTGAAATAGAATCAAAATGGAGATTAGCTTCGTACAACCCACATTCAACGCTAGAACCGTCGCCCACCGAAATTGACACCCTTTGTTCGCTTACGAAAATGACAAGATCGCATTCATTTAGATTTTGCACGACTTCATTGTGCTCCCGAGCAAATAAATTTATTTATTAAGAGTACGTTCATCATTTTAATTAATGCAAAATCAAAAAGGACGAGATTACATCTCTATTATGCGCATTCATTTATTCGAATGTATAGTTAAAATGATGTAAATTAAAAAACTTCATACAAGAACATTTTTATAATTTGAATAATCGTAAAATAAACCATTTCATACTGTCTTGGCTGACCTACCAGGTTTACAAGTTACAGTGGGTGTACAAAGTGTTCGTACACCTTTTAAAGTAGAATAACTTTTTTAGAATTGTAGCAAACGACCTGATTTTTTATAAACAATTAGAAGCATTGGTTTACGAAATGATATGGAAAAACGATTTTGAAAAAATTACAATTTAAAAGACTACATGCCAAAATAAAAAAGGCATTCTGTTAAACTTTGTTATTTAGGAATTAATTATGGGCCCAAATAAGAAAGTTTTAAAAAATGTATTTTTTATTTTTGCATGTAACCTTGTAAATTATAATTATTGGAAAATCCTTTTTGATGCTTCTATTTGATTATAAAAATCAGGTTGTTTGCTAGACTTATAAAAAAGTTATTCTATTTTAAAAATGTGTACGAACACTTTGTACACCTACTGTACATCTTGTAGCAAATGCTTACGTGTATCGTAGAACCAGCATGACGCACAGTTCGGAAATTATTAGGTTAATCAACAATGACTTTTAAATTTCTGTGTTTTGTAAATTATCGAGAATTGTTTATGCGTGCCAAGTAAAACTTTCCTCGTCCGTTGAAATTTACTATATGGTTTAGAAGAACTTCAAACTTTCTGTTTTCTAGATGCGCAGTTGGAGTCCTTGTTCCATTTATTAAAATGGAAATAAGAAACGAAACAGATACTGAAAAAGTATGTACAACGCGCGATAAGCTCACGAAATTTATGTGTCTGACCCGGAATTGAATATTTAACCCGAGCCGTGCACTAGTTATTCCGATTAAATAGGTTAATATGATTAGAACTCGAATAAAGCTGATATTGGATTCGGACAATGTCCGGAATATTGAATTTTGTGAATCCATTGATATAAAGCCCCATCCTAACTTCTGAGTCCCAGAAAATAAAATTAAAACTCTACTCGTGTACTAACTTCTATTAGAAATTAATCAAATCCGCAGACTAATTATAAATGATTAAATGAATTTCTTTATTGAGAGCTAAATTTAATCGTATCGCATTGATAAGGAGACCCTTGTCAGTTCAGGCTCGGTAGATCTGGTGTGAAACTCAAGGAGGCCCAATAAAACCATTGACCCAAGTTTTTTGGATTTACAGGGACACTAATGTTATATCGAACGAAACCGTCAATTCCAGAAACTTTAATGGTAACTACAGTTTCCGGGAACGCATAAAGTGAAAAGTTCACTGGAAAGAGGAAACTTACCTCTGTATTCGCGAACTATTTCTGTCTAAAATGGCTTCGGTGTCCGGATCGACGGCGTAAAACCAGACATCGGAATCTTGCGGGAACATTTCGATTGTGCCGTTCCTCGTTAAATTCTTCCGCACCGCGACCCTGTCGATACCAATCAGCAGACCGCTCTTCTCTTCAATGATGCCAGCGATTTTATCGGCCTCTTTCTGCAAAGCGTCCGGCGCCGCCTCCTGCACCACCAGGATCATCAGATTCTCCTCGCCGATCAGATTCACTATAACCGGCGCGACAATCGAATTGAAATTGTCGGTGATGTTAGGGTTGTCCCGCACGCGGACGTCAAACTTGAACGGAAGCTCCATAGGATCCACGTTATCGAACGTCGCCGTTGTCCTAATTATCCCGGATGAGCTGTCCATGGCGAAATAATCGGATCCTCGGCCGCCGAGGATCTTGTACTCCAGTTTCCCGTATTTCCCGTTGTCCTTGTCGTTCGCCTTCACTTGGATCACCGTCGACGCGAATTGCGCTCCTCTCGGAATCGCCGCGAAATAACGACCCCGTGATAACTTTTTCCCTCCCTCCGGAAAGATGAACTCCGGTTTATTGTCGTTCACGTCGAGCACTTGGATTTTTACCTGTAATCCGAAGAGACGTCCCCAATTCACCAAGCGAAATCAATCTTTCCCTCGTAATAAGCCGACTTCGAACGTTTACGGATTTTAAGCGAAACAATCGCGCGAGTATTCAGGTGAACTTTCGTGTTGCGAATGATCGATCTTCCGAGAATAAGGTTCATCGAATGAAAAGTATTAGATTCTCTTGAAATAAACAAGTACAGTTTGCCATTGTAATTTATCCACGCAAGCATCGTTTGAATGATCTCTTCGTGAAAATCTGTTCGACGTGAAACGTAGAGAAATTAAAAGAATATTGTAATTAAAACGAACGGAAACATTTCGATGTGTTCTGCTTCTTCTGTAGTCTATTTATAATAGTTAATTTGCGATATTTATTTAGGTATGAACCTCGATGCTGGTTCATGCAACAAGCGACAAGCGAACGAGGGAGTAAATATCATCAAGGGACATCGTACACGAAGCTTTCAGGAATAAATAAAAAGAGATATATGACAGCTTTATTCGTACGAACCATTGTTGTGTTCCTCCCAGAATTCAAAAGACCGGACAAAGACTCAAGCTTGATCTTGATCTGATAGGATTCCGCCGTCTCGTAATCCAAAGCTCCTTTCTTCAACATCAGCGCGCAATTCCGCTCCTCTGTGACGTTTGCCTCGAATAATCCATTTTCGTTACCGCTGTAGATCTCGCACTTCAACGGAGTGGTATCGTGAGCATGGCTATTAATGATGGTGATTATCTTGATCAGAGTGTTATCGCCCGCGTCCTCTGGTACATCAACGTTGTACGAGTTTTCTGCGAAACCTAGACCGATTTCGGGAGGCACAGTAGCCACGTGACGAACGTAAACCGGCACCGTTGTCACCGATGACAATTGCGGCTCTCCCATGTCGTAAGCACGTACGTCCACCTGAAAATATTAATACAATCAGATTATTGTTATCTATAATGCTCTTTGAACATTTTCTTCCGGATTCAGTTTTTACGAATATACAGAGTGTGTCCGCCGAGTGACACAATTGTTCTACAATTATTAAAAATATTGGTATCTAATCAATTACGAAACTTTTAAACATCGAATGAGGTGTTACATCAATTTTATATTCCTACAAAGAAGGAAATTAACGTAGAATAAAATTATTCTGGGTCGGAAGAAATGTTTAATTTTCGAGTACAAAAAAGCTAGCTCTGAGTGTAAAGGATTAATTGTGGAGTTTGATATATAGAATGGTGTAGTAATGGTACCTGATATTCGGTATCGGTTTCTTTGCGCAAATCATCCCTTATTCTTAGCACGCCGGTATCCGGATCGATCACGAAGTATTTGTTGGTTATTCCACGGCCAATGATCTCGTACCTCACCTAATTAGGTCAACGAGTCAGTAAAAATTGTTCCAGCAATTTCTGGATTATTATTCATCGATCGAAGGTACGTACTTGATTTCCAGGGGCCGTGCCATCCGAGTCTGTTGCTATCAGATTAATGACCGTCGTCCCTATAGGAACATCGTCGTCTAACGTAATCGGACGAGGAACTGATGTAAACACCGGAGGAATGTCATTCACGTCCTGATGTAACGAGAAATTGTAATACCACTTGTTATTATAAACAGCATATTTTATGAATCTAGTTATTTTAAATATTTAAAATGTTTTCACGAAAGACAGAAATATGCGTTTAATAGGAAGCACAAGTTTTCAGATTATTTAAGTACCTGAACATTGACAACAATTCTAGTTGTCGAACCCGGTAGATCACTTATATTTTCCTCTGTGCCAACTATGAGGATGTGTTGAGTCTCCCGTTCATAATCTAGACCTCGAATAGTTTTTATCACTCCAGTCTTCGGGTCTATACTGAAGAGTTCAGTATCCCCTTGTTTGATCGTGTACGTAATTTGCTTCTTTGTGTCCGGATCATCGGCCTGGAATTAAACACGTTTACATCGAGTTCCAGGAGGATAATTATTCGTCCAGAATTTTCGTCGTACAAAGCTCTATCGGAATTTGGCGACTGGAAATGTTATTTACTGAATTCATCAAAGAGCTGTTCGGAAATTTCTCGTTTATATTAAAACGGGTAGTCAGATAATAACTATTAATGTTGAATTAAATAGCACACGATTTCTTTGTTTTATTAATACTTCATTTCATGTTACTAAAATGTACCAAATTGAATTAAATTTCAATTTATTTGTATTTTTCAAAGTTTTTTTATTTATGTCATGTTTTTTTATGTGTTTGATGAAATTAACTTACCATCACTTGAGCGACCGTGTAGTCCGGTATGTTTTCCTTAACCCGAGCTTCGTAGCTACTTTGTCGGAAAATAGGAACTTCATCTTCAACATCTATAACTTTCACGGTCACTGTAGCGGTGGCCAAACGATAATCCGGAGCCCCGTCCCTCGCGGTAACAACAAACTTATATTCCTGTAAATAAAAACGTAATAAAATGATTAATACAATATATTTAGCCTATTGAACTATTAATTTGGCATGTGATTCTGGGCGTTTCCTAAGGACGTAATTTTCTAATCATTTATCGTAACTGTTTTAATTGTTCATTTATTTACCACGAGAAGCGCGTAAAATCAATTTCAATCACACCGTCCGGTCCCTCAACAGAAAAAAATAAACTGTAACTTCCGTTAGGTGAATCAAAACTAGAAGTCTAATTGTAACTGCACCGTCTTTGAGTGAAGAGTGACCTTAATTAAATTCGATGCAGATGGATTTTAATTAAAATTTGCTTTACACAGGTTTGTTCAACAGTTCTTCATTAAACGTTCCCTGTTTCCTTTTACGTTTTATTTTGTCGATCACCGCGTGTTTATTACAAATGTCCTAGTTTGGTACAGTAATTGTAGATATTGAAAAAAACATATCGTCGTATTTCCTATTAACCAAGATAAAACATTTGAGTAGTTATAAAAATCGTATATAAAGTACACAGTATAGAATAGTAACATTTTCAGTCTGGTTGGTCTAGGAAGCCATCCCTCGGACTGTTTGGATTTAGATAAAATATTAATTCGTATAATTATCAAGTGAAATCTGTGTAAGAAATTTGTATATGAAATACACAGATTAAATAGTAACATTTCGAGTCTGATGGGCTTGAGAAATTAGCCTTTGGGTTATTTGAAAAGAAGTAGGACAAAAATCAAGAATAGAGAAATTTGAACGGATAAAAGAACAAATCGCTTACATCATTCTGCTCGTAATCCAGAACAATTTTTGTGAGGATATCTCCTGTTTCGGGGTCCACTGTGAAAGGAATATCGTCCGGCGCGAAATACGTGATCTCGGCGTTAATGCCTTCATCGGCGTCCTCGGCATGCACGCGCCCGATCAATTTCCGTGCCTCTCCCTCTTTAACTGTGAACTCGTAAGGAAGGTCTACGAATTCAGGATTTTTGTCGTTGATGTCCGTCACTTTGATGTTCACCGTTGCGGAGCTGAACAGGCCACCGGAATCCTCGGCTTTTATCAGCTGTCGGTAGAAATGGTTTTCAGATAACATTGATTGCCTGTGCAGTAATTACGGAAACAGATTGCGTTCCCTTGTACACCGAACGGAAAAGAATCTCTTTACGAGGCTACTTAAAACCTCGGACGACAGAAACTCACCAGTTGATAACGAGTCAAATCTTCCCTGTCCAACTTCCTTATAACGGTAATTACGCCTGATTTATCGCCGATCACGAACTGACGGAGATCGTTGCCGGAAACAATGGAGTACGATACTGGGTCATTTTCGGGATCAACTGCCTGTAAATCAATTCGAAAAGTATTGATTTTCATGAAGATGAACAGCAATACAAAAAGCGTAATTTTACTTTCTGTTTAAAAACTAGTAGAATGGTAATATTTATGCAAACGTACGTTGTCATTGTAGAGGATCGAGAGTCCAAAGTAAAATAATAATTGTTCTCGTATTAACAGTTTTCATATAATACTACATAAAATTCACCGAGAGATTTAAATGTTTTACTTCTCTTCGAAAATGTTAAAAATTCACAAATGCAGAATTTAATATCCAGAGGCTACAAGCGAGTGCATGGAATTCTCTATTTTCAGAAAAATGTGATAAAAAATATTACTCACCGTAATTGTTGCGACGGTAGAATTAATTGAAGCACCTTCGCTAACCTGCACCTCGTACACCGGCTGTTGGAACACGGGACTTTTGGTGTTTGGCCCAGGGATTACGTTCACCTCGACGATCGTTTGCGAATATTTTCCGCCCTTGTCTGTCGCCTGCACCGTAATACTGTATTGTTCGCCCGCATTTAGTTTCCTCACCGATTCGATTACCCCAGTTTTCGGGTCAATTTTGAACTTATGCAAACCGTTGTTTGAAACGTGGTAGATGCTGTAGGTTATTTCAGCGTTCTCACCCTCGTCATTATCTGTTGCTTCGATCTGTTGGAAATCAATATTTTCAAACACGTTGTTGGCGAAGCAATACATTTCGAAGAGCATTCAATGTTTAACTAAAACGAACGAAAGTTTGACAGCTGAGCCAAAAATAAAATTCAGTGGAGGAGATAAATATTGTTTCGAGGGAATTCGATATCGTTGAATGTAAATCATTGATAACTACTTTCGCTAATAATTATACATTATTGACTTGTTTGCAATTCTACAGTGAAAATAAGCCAAAAATATAGAATAAATATTTTTCATACGTCAATTCATTTCTGAGACAGTGAAGCTGAAAGAGTCACGTGTCTGACTATGGCTTACGGTTTCTACTTCACAAAGCCGCCCGTGTCTGACTAATATTTCGGATCGATTATTTTAGGAATATTTTCATTATGACTTTTTATGTGGAATTTACTTACTGTTCATATTTCTTTTCGCAAGTATTTTATTAAGCTAATTATTAAATAAAACCAGTACAAACGTCAATCACGGCCGATTAGTTATTAAAAAAATTCATTCTTGTCTGGGATAACTTGTTGTCTCTTCAAGTATTTTTAAACTAATGCCATTATTATTATACGAGAGAAATGATACGTCCATCTTTCTACATAAAGTGTTTTGATCAAATTATAAAAGCTATAAGAGACCACAATCAATTTAATAGTGAAATCTTGTAGGATGGAAAGGAAGGAACTTGTTATTGAAGTTTTGCACACCGAGTGACGCCGCATTGTTGTCAACAGCCCGGACAAATAAACTGGCGTGGAAGTGTGTCAGATCACTAAATTCTTATACAAAAAGTTTAGAGCTTGAAAATAGGACGCTGCTTATCGACTTCCTCGGAATTTATTTCGACAGAATCTTCTCTTTTAAGGTTAAACTATTCCCAACTACTCCCATAAATATCATTGCAATTTCCTACGGCAGTCGAGAGGCAATCGTTGCCGAACATGAAAATTTAGTAGGACGTTGTCAGATTGCAATCATTAAAAGTGAATAGAATAGACACTTTACGTCGATAACGTAATATCGACAACAATTTAAAACTCAAATGCAACTCTGTAGAAAAATAGAGAGGACACTTTGAATTCACAATCTTCAGGCAATTTTACATACCTCTATTATATACATACGCAAATATACGCCCCAAAAATTTTTAAAAAGAATTTTAACAATTTTGGGAGATTCAAATGAGCAACTGCTAGGATACTCTCAAAGTTTACCAAATGTTTTAATTTCAGCTCTTCAGAATGTGTAACACAGACCCGATAAAATTATCTTATAAAAAATTTGGTTTACGTGATAATAATAAAGAATACACATTGTGTGACTATTGAAATCTGTATTGAACGTTAATCATTGACACAGAGATTGTTAGAGTACACATTGCGCTAATCGTATCTTCCGGTCAAACGTGAGAAAACCGTGTTCATTTGATATCTAGTTAAGCATCAGCCGTGATACATGACACTCGAACTTTTCCAGTTTCGACGTTAATGACAAGATACTAATTACGGTAAACCTACCTTCGTGACCGTCCGTTTTGTTTCTCCAGCTTGAACGGTGATGGGTGCTGTCATAGGGAGCATAGGAGCATTATCATTAACGTCATTCAAAGTTACTACGAACGATAATGGCGCGGAAGCTGCGACTCCCGTTTTTTCCCTGGCGACCACTTGAAACCGGAAACGACCGGGGCTCGGTGGATCTCGATCTAAATTTTCCTCGTTTACGACCAATACCCCTGATGGATCGATTGCGAAGAAGTTAGTCGTTAACTCGAACGAATACGATGGCTTCGGATCTTCAGGGCCCTGGACAGTATTTTTGAACAATTTATCAACTCGTATCACTGTTACGACTAAATTTTATACAATTGTGATAAAAGTGAATAAATTCATAAATAACTAGTATTAATACCATTGGATATATGTTAAAATTGTTTGAAGAACATTTTCGAACATCCTTTTAGATTGTCATTTTAAAATAAAAAAGGAATATCAATATATAGTTTTAAACAATGCGTAAACACAACATTGAACACATTGTATTCTGCATAAAAAATACATTTCTATTCAAGATGAAATTGGAACAAATTTTACAGACACAGGTTGAGCATTTCAAAGAACACTTTCAAAAGACATTGTTGTAATCTGTCTCGCTGGCGCAGAGGTAGAACTGCACGTTAAAAAAGAATACACGCGTATTTTATTTCGCGTCTTTCTGCTTCATGACAATCTCTTCTTTGTTAATACCGCATTTACTTTAGGCATTGCATTTACGAATTGAGATAAAAAATCTTTTTATTTAAATTCGCTTTTATTCATACACAATGAATGACATGTATTACCAATCGATAATAAACTTGTTTATTTAGATAGCAAACAACAATTTGTACATACTATTTAATTTCCATACACCTAATATTTTCGCAAAGAAGCAGATCGAAGACTAGGACGATTCAACTATGCTAATTTTTCTAATTTTTGTGTCCCTGCAACGGGTTCTATGGAACGGCTAAACAGGGCCGTCATTCGCTAACAATGAGGCGAATTAAACGGCCGATCCGTATCGCGTTCACGGTTCGGTGAACGGGAGAAGATCAAGTTCAAAGATTGGACTTACCAAATCAGCGTCTGAAACGGTGAGCACTATCGGCGCGGCATTTTTATCGATCACCTTTGTTCCGATCGGCGCGTTTTCATCAACGAATCCTTCGACGTTCGATGCCGTTATAATTGGAGGATTGCTGTCGACTGGCTTCACGGTAATAGTCAATTTAGCTGTCGCCGATCGCTTCGCCTCGGATACTTCCACAGCCTTCCGTGAAAAAAGTCAAACTGTTAAACACCATTATCCGCTGCAACGCTTGACATCGCTATGTTGCCTATGCAACCCCTCTTCGCGTGCGAGTGGAAACATAGTGTCGCCACGCTTGAACTCATCTGATCGCATCTGAACACTCGATCGTTTCTGTTCGACTTGGTATCTGGCTTAGATTGTGTCGAGCTCTAGTACTGCTACCAACTAATTTTTATTTATTTATACTAACAAATATAATGGTCGTCTTACGTAGTTCTTGTTTCGTTAGTTAATTCTTATCGGGTTCTCAAACTGCGGCGCATGTGTTGTGGTGAGATGACAAGAAAAGTTACCCTCTCTTTGCCAATACCATAGCAAATAGAAATTAAAGGTAGAATGAGCACACGAGTCATGCCCCGGGGACCTTGTCTACAATTTTTACACAAAATAGATTGTTTAACCCTCCGCAGTGGGAGCTATTTTAACTTGAAAATGAAACATTTCTTCCTAGCTAGAATATTTTCATTCGCTACGATTTTTTAAATTTGATGCATATGAAAAATTGGTACATTACCTCACGCAATACCTAAACGTTTAGTAGTTGATTAGATAACGACATATTTAATAATGTCAACAATATTTTTAATAATGGTACAGCAATTTTTAGTGGCGCCTCTCAGAGTCACACTAGGGCTGTAACTTTTCCGAAGGAACGAAGTCTTCGAAGGAACGAGGGGAGTTTCGAAGTTTCGAAGTTTCGAAGTCTTCGTAGTCTTCGAAGTCTTCAAAGTCTTCAAAGTCTTCGAAGTTTCGAAGTTTCGAAATTTCGCAATCTTATACTAGGGCTGTAACTTTTCCGAAGCTTCCAAGACTTCGAAGTTTCGAAGCTTCGAAGGTTCTGCAATCGAAGCTTCGAAGCTTCGAAATCTTCGACCTTCGAAGGTTCTGAAATCGAAGCTTCGAAGCTTCGAAATGTTCGACCTTCGAAGGAAAGTTACAGCCCTAAGTCACACCATTCGAGCGCTAAGGGTTAATCTTTGATTATACCCACTTGGTACAAAATTTACAAAGTTTGAGAACCCCTGTTCCATGGTCATCAGACGAGTTCACGCGATACGGTATTTTAATTTCAGCTTTCTGGCGTCACCTTAATAATGATGTCGAACTTTTTGGTGACAGTGGTGTCCACCGCCTTAACTTGCTTCACCGCGCCGGTGTTAGGGTTGATTTCGAAGAACTCGCGGTAATTCGTTGGATTGCCACTCAAGAACGAGTAATGAATGGGCGCGTTGATACTGTCCATATCAACAGCTTGTATTTTCTCCGGCGATATATTAAGTATCCCGGATAACACTCCGCTCGATACCTGCACAGAAAAAAATTCGCATTGGACGGAGAACCGGTTGGACGATGGCTTAGAATCGTGTCGCGTAAGATTTAAGAACGACAATAAGAAATGTGTTGCATATTGCGGATAAGGGCTCGGACGTATAGGGAAAGGGGTTCGTGACATACGACATGGGAATCATTGTCATCGGAATTTTTATTGTTGCCGGTCTGGGAATGTTTATGAATTTACTGCACTTCCTAATATCGAGAATGCAATAAAATGATGACTCTAATAAAGTTTAGCGCTGCGTACATATTTTTACGACAGTAATAAAACCATTAGTGCGAATGAAAATGTCTGTTTCTCTCTTTACAAATGAACGTCTAAAATTAAATTAATTACATTACAAAATAGTGAGACGCTTAAAATTATAAAATCTTTGTTCTTCCTTGTCTTTGTACCAAGCATTTTTAGTTATACAATATATGATTTGTTAGGAGTTTAAGTTCCAATTCAGATGTTAGTAATTAATATACAAATTTATAACATGACAAATTTTCGACATGAAAGTGAAGGGATGTTAAGTGTGCAATTGATTGAATTTCCATGGTTACTATTTCGATGATTTTATACTCTACTAGTGCGAAACAATGGTGGAGCTATTGGGATGATCTCAATTCGATAAGCACGTGAGTGATTAATCATGTGGTTACATGAATGATTATAGATGGCTCGTGTAGGTTCATTGTAAACAGTGTTTACATTTCATGTTCCATGAATTTGATACAATTGTTACTGCATTCACAAACAAGTTTGAGGATGCAAGAACTCTATGAATATTGTTTAATGAATTTTGCAGTGACGCGTTGAGCAAGATAAACATTAGTAGATCATAATTGTTCAATAAGTGAGATGTTCGGAGTCTGACATTAATGAAAAATTCTATAGGAATATAATTTCTATAAATGTTTTAGAAAATAGCGAAGCTGACGATGCAAGTTTTCTTATTAAATGTATAAATATAATTACCGAAGCTGAATATTCCGGGTTGATGCAAGCTCCATCCAGAAGCATACAGCCCTGGTATATGAAGGAGGGATCCTGATCATCGTCGTCTCTAATGTTTACTGTTAACGTAGTCGTGGATGTGAATCGGTCCGCTAGATTCCTGGCTCGATCCTGAAACGAAATATTATTCATGTAACACTGTATATATGTATAATATATATAATACATATTATTGTTAGGTGGAGCGAGCATATAATTGATACACCTGCAATAATAAAGATGTCATGTACGATTAATACATTCCTACTAAAAAATTGAAAATGTTTGTATAATAACAAAGAGGTAGTCATACAGATATACAAACTCTTTTTCAATTATGTTACCTGGCTCCACAGAAAATGCATTATAATTATTTCTGTAGTAAAACATCATGGCAAAGGAAATTGCAATTTGCTATTTAATACTTTCAGCAAGATGAGATCAATAGATTAGTAATCCATTAACTGTTTTAAATTTGATCTTCTCGTTTTTGTTATATATTTATAAAATTCTAGTTCAATTATAGAATAAATTATTATTTCGTGAAACATTTCTGTCCTTTTTTGTGATTTTAACAATGACTAATTGAGTATTTATTGTGTTATTGGGTTGTCCCAGATATTCGCTTCATTTTCGACTGATACGAACAATGGGAATACGGAACACCATTATAATCGAACAAATGGTGCGTTTAATAATTGAGCGAAAATGTAGAAAGTAATCAAATAAATTACAAAATGTAACTTTTAGGACGATCTAATATTTAAATTGTCCAGCATTTGCAACAATTTATTGCAATACGAAATTCTCTTTCTACGAAAACAGATTTATATCTTCTTTCCTCGAACTTTACGTTGGCCAGTAGTATCTCCGTCAAATTAAACGCATTCTTCCCGCCACAGCAATATTACGATATGAAATAGTAGGATGAAAGCAGAGAAGAGAAAATTCTAGCGTTTTTGACGCGGTTACGAACGAAACACGAAGCCATCGTGACCCAGTACCAACGCAACGTCGTTACCACTTCGGTGGAACCTCTCTCTTTCACGTTGCCCTCTATTCTTTCTTCTTTCTCCTGTTTCGTAATAACGGGTGTGGCTCGTTTACCGTGTGTATCTACGATGCAATTTCGATTGATTCATTGAGACCCAGCAGAGAACGACGTCGGCGATTTCGTTATTCCGTTTTCATTCACGACACCGCGTCTGGGCGCTTTCTTATTCGCCGTTTTACGAGGTGCGATCAAAACGAATGCAGACTCGAGTTATAAAACATAGTATGACGACCTCTTCAAAGTTGAACCACTTCTTATAAAATTCTGGAAGGTCAAATTACAGATTTCCGATTCTTTTAAACACGTGTGTCTAATCCGAAAAATCTTGGTCATCTGATAACTTCAATATAAAAAGTCAGCAATGGCTTCCGGAATTTAATAAAAATCGATTTTGCAGCCCAAAATTTTGAAAGAAATCACAGGCATATATAATATTAATAAGAGTGTTCATGAATTTTATTGTGATTTTTTGTCAAGCAGAACATAAAAAATGGAGCATAGTTCGTTAAACTGTGTTCTTAACAAACTACCCTTGTGGTTACTTGTGGATACTGACTTAAAACTTGTCAGAGAGGGTTGTCTTTGAGAGCCCTATCGAATGGTAATGCAGAAAGATCAATCAGGATTAGGGGCATGTTTGATCCCCTTATGCGGCTGTACAATTTCATTGAATACTAATTGTTTATAATAGTTTATAATTTTTCTCGATCGCAATATTGGTTAATTAGAATTTTTTCGCGGCGCCTAGGTTCGATCATTATTGAATACTGTTTCAAGGCGACTGACAGAGTCCGGTTTCTTTTTGAGCGCACCTCGCATTTACGATCTCATTTGCGGCGCAGGTTTCCTATGTGAAAACTCGCGCAGAGATGTGCGCCAATTTCCAGACAGCGGCTGGTTTACGTGACGAACTTCTGCGACCGCGATAAAACTGAAACTTTTAGGTAAACAAGAACGCGCAACGATTACCGGCGCGCGTATATGGCGATAGGAACGTACGAGGCAATTCGAATTGCATATAAAGCGACCAAGTTGGAAAGTAACATCTGCAGTTACTATTGTTGCGTGTCTGTTCTACGGCTGGGAATTTTAAGAGTATTGGAGTTTCATAGGAGTTCTGTTAATTACATGAATTCATTACATCTCGATGAAACAAACTTTCAAGTACTTCGGGAAAACGTGTAACTGAATCTGTTTCACGGGCCGATCGGTTTCATCGTACTTTCGGCAAAGAAACGGCGGAATTAAGGTAAACCGGCGAATTCAAGTTGATGGTGTTCTTTGTTGGAAGTGCTCGAGTCATTTGTGTGTATTTAGCAGGCAAAGATATTAGAGTAATACGTGGACCGTTTCTATTGGAGCTTGGAATCAATTTTTGACTGAGCATTTTGTCTATTTATGTAGACAAGAAACTGCAAATTTTATCAAAGATTTAATACGAATTTATTATTATATAAAATTCTCAATGATAAGTGTTGATTATGGTTAGTCTGTAACCGTGTTTATTCACATACGTCAATTTTATTCCTGAATTACTTTAAATAGTGCTTACTATTTTTAACGTGGCTTGCTTATGTACATAATCAGCAGTAACTATAATTATTCTACGAAGTAATCACATTTGCTGAAAAACTTCTATTATTTTGTAAACAGGCGACGTGTCATTTCACAAATTTAGTAAAATACATGGAATATACATCATTTTAAAATATCGTAGAACAAACGTCACGTTCAAACATAATGGCATGATTTGTTGTGCGAGTAAATTTAGTTTATCGACGTTTACGAACTGCGAGCTGTCAAATATTATTGGTCATAATGGTGAAGGTATTCTACTTGATAAATTGCAACATTCAGATCTAAACATAGGTATGTTGAGGATAGCAATTTTGGATACGACGTGCGTATAAATGACACTGTTCGAATAACAGGAATGTGGCGTTTATATTAGAGAACCAATGCGCTTCTTTGACGACAGACAATGCCTCCAGGAAGAAATGGACCATCTGTTCCACGTAACATTCAAATGAGCCACACCTGTACCAGCAGCTGTTGCAACCAGTACCTTCGCTTCAATCTTTCCGTACGCATTGATCATGGATTCGAAGTGCAACAAAGATTCACTAGCTTGTAAAAATTACTACTGTTCCATTTCAGAAAGTATTACGATATCGGTCAAGTATGAACCAGCATGACTACTAGACTCGAAATTTTTGTGTATTTCTAGCATTCGCAAAATTTTAGTAAAACTTTCAATTTCTTTGATTTCAAAATATTTTTGTTAATTCTAACTCTTTTATAAAAATATATAAATCAACGTAAAAAATTAAAGTCAAATATTTTTCATCGCAGTTGACCTTGGATGACCTTCAGTTGTAGGTCACTGTACGCGTGCTATTAGTTATTACGTAGAAAAGTATATCAATCTAACTTAAAGTCCACCTACAAAAGAAATATCAACGTGAAATTATGCCACCCTCGAAATCACGCGTGTTTCGAGTTATTTAGATGGCCTGTATTAGGTATCTCACCTTGTATATTGTTAATTCTGTTGTTTGGTGAACAAGGATCATTTGCCAGTGCTAACATATAAATATATGCACGTTTCATATAAAAGGATGCAGACGTATTAAATTAAATTCAATAACACATGTCACACGATCCGTTGCAGCTTGATTGATTGAGACATTAATGGAAGAAGCTTATGTAATACCTGACCCGAATTGATGAATGTTCGACACAACTCGATCGATATAATATGTGTGCGTATATCGCACACTATCAATGTCCTTTGGTAAAAGATTCTGTCATGTGCAATTCTTACGCGAGCAACATACCGTGTGTCCACTTACCGGTGAAACGGCGTCAACATCGCCAGTTTCTGATCGCATTAAGGCTACAACCAGGAGCACTTTTACTGGATTAAAAACACCCATTGTAGTTCGCAGTCGACACTGTTTCGTCCGGTTCTATCCGATTTTCCACTTCTTTCGTTTCGTCTTGTTCATTATTATTTCGCTCACACTTGAAATCACGCGAAATTACACTGTTGCACAACGGACTTTTCTAACTCGTCGAACACGAACACTTTCAACACGTGCATTATTATATTCTGGTAACAATTAGGAAACAATACGGTCACTGAATGAAAAATATATTTCTTTTGTTGATACGTTCCTTATGGTGTTTCAGCCATTTCCTATCTCTGGTAAAATCATTCACTTTTTCTGATGTATTCTGTTTGTTTAAAATATGAAATTTTCAACGCAACAATTTGTTGATACAAAATGTGCGATGATAATAGAATATTGCCATCTTCAAAATTTATGAATTCTTGTTTAATTTGACGAAGTTATTTATTATTAATTTAGCTGATAACTTTTATTCCAATTGATCAATCATTTGCGAATTGTTCTTTCCGATGCGTTATTTCCGTTGTGGATACTATACACTGCAATCTGGATTTCCATAGTAGCGTTTGTCAATAATAAACAATCCAGAATATAGGTAACGAATTTCACCTCTCTCGATTTTTATAATTATACAGCTGTCAGCAAAATCAATGTAAATAATCTACTTTTTTAGAACGCAATAATCGCTATCGATGAAACAATGAACGTGGAGAGTTAGTACGTAGACCGAGCATGGGAGTTTCACGCGAAATTCTCTATGTCGCACACTCCAACAATCGGGAGTGCTTATCTGAATTGATATTTTAATGTCTACGGCTAGTGAACTGTCGTTAAAATTATTATCATCAAGAAATATTCATGTATAAAATATCTATGCACTTAAAATATATATTATTCGACACTTTTCTGAAATAGCTTTGGTACCAAAGATATCATTTCTGACAACGTCAAAAAATAAAAAATCGATATAAAGAGATTCTGAATAGATGAAATTCGACAGCCGATTTCGAAATACGATTTCATTATCTCAAGAGAAAAGTGGATGCGGCAGATAATAATACTAAAACAGAAAATGATAAGCCAAATTGTTTTCAGATTAATTTATGCTCCGCTGAATATATATTCACCCTGTCTCTTTGTCAGCGCGACGTTGTTTCATATCCCTTCTCTTAGTTTTATCACTTCTTTCTTTTCGTCGTGCCATAATCATCGGACCATGTACAATCATGCTGTCATTCAACACATTTTCCAACGCGTCTCACGTAACGGTGTAAAAGGTGTTTTGAGGATCCGGTGGATTAGCCAGCGATAAATGAACGAGACAGTAGGCGTGTCTTATAACCTGCGCGCAGTTGACAGTTACTATAGTTACTATGTCGTTCGTCAAAGTGGTCATGCATCCTTAGCATTCGCGTTTAAGCACCGCCGTTAAATTGCAACATTCCTGTGGCGCTGTGTAAATCATTGGCCCTTTGAACCACTATGCGGAGCACGTGGCCGATATCAATGTGCCTTTGAAATTACTGTCGTAAATATAATTATTAGTTAATTTCTCTGCGCGAGGTGTGCAAGCAGAATTGATTGTAAGTTCTTTATCCTGTATTCGTGAGACTCGATATAAAATTATTAGATTTCGTACACTTTCATCGTTTAAACGAACAATGTAACCTAAATAATCCGAATATGTATGTCAACAATTATGGGATTTTTGGTGAAAATGTTAAAAATTGGAGCGTTTCTAAAAAGATTAAAATATTGCTTTCGTGAATGAATCAAACACAGGTGTAAAGATTGAAGCATCTCCTTTCCTGTATGATATCTTGGGGCCATTTTATGAAGCGTTGAATAAAAAATATAATGCCAAATTTGCGGTAATACAAGATACACCATGAGGTCTTGACACGACCACATTTGCTTTCCATTTTTGTTTCGTAAAGCAGTGAAAAAAAATCGTACAACAATTTTTAAGTCGTCGATGTGGAGAGGTGGCTTTAATCTTAAAATCCGTGGAAGATTCATTCCCCAAAAAAATTATTTAATATTTTTACCGAGTTTTCAATACATAGCATTTTTTAGAAAAAATGTGTCTTCAGTTTCTCATCTGCTGCATCGTGAAACTATATTTCAAAGGAAAATGAGCCTGAATTCATTTCTATGCTATTGTTCCTCATGAAATTGACACTGATTAAATGTCGACAATTTCTCGCAGAATCGGGGATTTACGTATGCTATACGTGTTTGTACGTGTACGGAGACTTTGACTGCAACTTGATCGACCAAATATACACGTCAACTTTCCGTGAACAAATTCGTGAGACACCGTGCATGAAATAACTGGAGTCGTGTTCCAGGCGTCGTATGCTCCGCCGATTTTATCATTCGAGCTCTGTGATTTCCCTTTTGCGACTGCCGCCGCAGGTTTTTACCGAACCCGATCATCTGTACGGTCGCGATTCGCGTGCACCACCGACAACAGAACAGAACCGAACCGAACGCCTTTAGGGTACTCCCAGAGTTTCCGGAAACGTCACGCGTTCGCTGCACGTTGCACAATCTGCATACACGCCCCGATAAGATCATTTCCTTCAATCGAGATTACCATGTAATTTCATGCGATTCGTGTCAGGCATGGGGACGTCCTATCGTTCCGCGGTTTCGTTATTATTGTCTTAGGGAAGCACTGACCAGCGAGTCAGTGATCTAGCGTTGTCGTTTATTCGATAGGAAACGAACCGATCGGTCGACGCCAATCACTATTGTTCGTGACGCAGCCTGCATTTTAATGCAGAGAAGTCTTGCGATTTTTAATCAAAGGATCTAGCAAAATTCTAAAGTAATCTCTGCACATCAAATGGTCTATAGTTAATAAGTGAAATGTGGAGTATGCAGAAAGTGGATTTTATGAATTCATAACAAAAATAAACAAATAAAATACAAAGTTGAAAAGACATTAACAGTATTGTTACAATATACCGGACAATTAATAAAAGAAAAAATAAATATTTTGTCCCGTATTAAAATCTACGGTGTGTTAATAAAGTTTTAGCGAATTAGCGTTTGAGAAAAATTAATCGTTTTCTATTTTTAACGTCGTCGTGCTTCGAGCAAGATTACGCTAACCCAGACCTAAGCCTCGAATGGCGGATAGTTTTATCGACGACCAGGGTGGACACCGGGTCCGCGCGGAGTTATAGCGCAATTTCGCGTTTTACGTCATCCTGAGTGCATTAGAATTTTATATTATCACCAGACTGTGAATTTTATACATTTACAGCATTCCCAGACGACGGAAATGCACTAAAACAAACAATTCGACTGCAATTTAAAATAGTTTTCACCTACGGTGTTGCGGTAATAAAATTCTTTCAAAATTATATGCACGTTTAATATCGTTGCATAATACGAGCAGAAAACAAAGAACGTTAACGTTTCACATTCTCTTATCCTCTTACCTAACATTGATTGTGCACATTGATTCGCAGCTGAATAATTATCAATTGCTTAGAATGATAAATGAACCAAGTTTCTGTCTTGCACTTGTCCCTTGCAATCGACGCAGAGAATACATATTTATTTCGAATTCGCTGGAAAATTTCTATCGGCGCGTTTCGCTTTCAGCTTCATTGTGCTCATGTCAACGAATTTACACACTCCGGAAACGGAGTATTAAGTTGAACGTTCCCCGATAGAAACTAGCGGAACCGTAGACGCGAGCTATTGTAATGAAGGTAATTGAATGTCGTTCCGCGATTTGCATAGATTTTTTATTGCTGGTGAAATCCGAATACGTTCCACGGTTTAGTGCTCGTCACGAGTGAAATAGATACCGATGCGATGCGTAGTGTTGTACCTACGCCTAAACACTTGCCGCATACGGCGGAAGCAGCTTCCCGTAACCAAGTTACAGAAACCGTTCGTCCAACGAACACCCACGCGCTCTCCTCTAAAGTTTGCCATCAATCTCCGATGCAGAAGAACGCCGACGCAAATTCGATTTTGATGGAACCTTTAGTGCCACTTTGCCCGCGTTCGATTATGTTTGCTCACTTCGGAAGAAAGAGGCGGTGACTACATGATGAGACTGTAAACTTAATAATCCGATTTTCGATTCGTCGATTACTCTACAGGGTGTCCCAAAATTCTTTCAACATCTGGGAATGGGAGGTCCCTGAGATCATTTGTAGCGACATTTCCGTTTTCAAAACCGTCGTCCGGCTTTGTTTAGGCGTTATTAACGAAAAACACGAACCAATCAGAACGCGGCAACAGTGGATTGATTCTGTCTCGGCCAACGGCGACGCCACGCTAAGCGGGATCTCAATCAGACTCAGACTCGGAGTCGGATGCTCTGATTAGTCCATGTTTTTCGTTCATAACGAAAAGGGTTGAAAAGGAAAATGTCGCTTCAAATGATCTCAGGAACCTCCCATTTCTGGATGTTGGCAGAATTTTGGAACACCCTGTATATTTTTCTGGTATCTTTTTTATCGAAGACTGTGTAGACATTAATTGCAAAACGCTGAAGCTTAAAATTCTTTGTTTTTACTGTTTCAAATTTGATTTTTGTCGTGAAGGAAAAATTTAAATAGAAATGGTCTAAAAATGTAAATGATAAATTTCTATTACGTTACTTGGTAATTCTAGTAAAGTGAATCTTTTAAACTATGCGATATGGTTAATTATCTTCTCCATTCCTTGATTACCGTATTTTTATGATATCTAGTCATTCAATTTCATGTACTAGGACTCGTTATAGACGGATATTATGAGATGCTATCTCGTTGTTAACATCGAGGTCAATTTTCGGTAATGGAAATAGGATTGCAGATGCAGCTAATGTTGTGTATACAGTACACATTGCCTTGAAAGCTCTATAGATGTCTATATACCATGCGCCTATTGATAAGGGTATGCTCACTGATGTTTCCTTGTCAATAGATATCATCGATACGAGAGTCGAAATTTAATCTATTTATGTATCCGGAAGCAAAGGAACCCCAAATATGAAATCTTAATGCTGTTGTTCATAATTAATGTTTATATTTTTAGCAAGATTTCAACACGGACATTGGCAAATGTCAAAATAAAATGCTTACGTTGTAAATGCTGTAAGTGCTAAGACTTAATTAAATCAAATGATTTGTAGATTTCGCAACATTTCGTAAGGCTTCTACGATAGAAACAACTTCAAACAATTTTATCAAGAGGGTGACAAACAGTAACAAATATAACAAGAACAGAACACATTATTTCTCCTATGGACTATCAATATGAGGGTTGAGGGGGGTACAAACCAAAAGAATTTAAATTAAGCAGCAGATCTATAAATTACAGTGCAAACGTCAGACCTCTTGTCTGTTCGAGGTTCGGACCTCAAATCCGGAAGAATGAAAATTAAATGAGCCTTCCCCAAATGCTCCACTATATCAAACAAACCTACACAACACGGAATCCAGCAGACCTCGTATCAACTTTCTATTTCAGTGTCGGAACAAAAGCGCTTAAAATAAATCAACATTTGCAATATAAAGGCTGCGCGAATGAGAGAACCAACTGAATCATTCTTTACGTAAGGATCTTTTGTAGCCAGCACTGTCCGTGACGGAACAATGTGTCCGCATATTAAGTTGCCCGTTATAGATCCACGATTCGTTCGCAAGCGACAATGTCTACGGGAAAACGAGAATCACGTAACACAGTATCACGTTTATAACACTTGCATTGGGTGTGCTCGAGCAGAATTTCGATACACACTTACACGCGGAGTTTTCGAAATTTTTCTGCCGCGTCGGCACGCGATCGTGTTTTTGCGCGAGAGCTCGACGCTCGAGATATCGCTTCGGATATTCGCCACGTCGTTGTCGTCCGAACGAAAACGAAATTTCAGGTTCGCGTTACATTGCCGCGAGTCGAACGGTGACTAATGCCGTGAGCCGGCTGTCCTACCTTACCGGTTGCATGTGCATATGCACCGGTGCATATAAGTCGTGCCATATTCGCAGCCCACCGTGGCTTATCCTATTCGCAGTGATCTGGTCGCGAGGCGAGTTTCTTTGTTTGTCTCTCTAGCCCACGGACCCGCGGACGGTGACATTTACAAGACAGCCATCGATTGGCAGCCGATCCTAATCGATACAGATCCGATTAACATCATCGCTCCGAGTGAACGACACGCACTGCATCCTTGTTGCCATCGATGGGCCGGCTATTACGGAACGAGTTAATTAATTCAGATCTGACTAGATGTTAATGACATAGAATTCAAGGCTCGGGTACACACCGCACAGCTTTGGATCGCTGCTCTTGCACCGTGTCCGATTTTCACGCACGCAGTCCTATTGATTTTATGCGCTGGCAATACGTGTTTCGACGTTTCGATCTAAACATTGATGTATTTAAAAATATCTATGTATTACCTTCATTTTGTTGTAATTATTATATTACAGTTTTATCTGGCTTCCGTTTCCTACGATTAAAGCAAACATTTTTTATTTGCCATAAAGATTATTAGTTTAAGCCAATCAAATTGAAACAATTGGATGAGATCTTTATCTGTGAGTTGTATTTTTGTATATTAGATTTTTTACAACGATTACAATGATCCCAAATCGATTACGTGTGCATAAATTTTCAAATAAAACCTTTATGTAAATAATAAATATACACGAAACGTGGAAACGAAATATCTCGTTTATTATTATGTTCTGATCATCATTTTGCAGCTATAAACGTTCTGCAATCAATATTTTTCTGTATAAAGGGTCCAAGTATTCAAATTCTGTTTCCAATATAATTATATGCGTAAAATTAGCACGTTCTCTACGTTTCGTGAATAAAAGAAGTACATGTACGTGTCTCTGTAATAATCGAATAAATATCGATAATAAATGGGCACGAAAAGGATCAAACAATAATGATTTGAATAAAACTGAATGATATTGTGTACAAACGAAACGTGAGTTGTGCTACTGCATAGCAAAGACTAGATTGATGTACCGAATACGGTCGTAAATGAAAGTCTCAACTCACATAATCTCCATCACCTACAGAACGTGTTAATAAATATATTTTAGCCAGCTACCAACGATACGACGACGAAAGAATTTGTGAATCGGCATTCACGATAGTCTATTCAGACGCGGAATGAACAATGTTGGCATGTAGGAAGCGATATGTAAATATCTACATGCGCTGACCCTAATCGCGGCCTGCTAATCTTGCCACGCGTGCCGAAGCTCCGCGTATCGAAACGACCAGATGCAAAAACTCAAATATTACCTGATTCACCTCGATGCTTCCGATACCGTGAAACGCGAATTCCATAATTAGACTCTGAAAAAGCCTAATCTAAATAAAGCTTCAGGAGGTAGTGCTTTTTCAAGCAATTTTCAATATGCAACGGGTTCCTCTATTATTTAAATGCAATTTAAATGCATGAATATGGAACTCTTCGAAATTGTCCGAATGAAACGAAAAACCGAGCTGCTACCGAGTCACGTCATCTTTTTTACTTGAATAGAATCACTATCGTTTCCACTTTTCCACAAATATGGGGTCGGCGTTACATTACCACGGAAAATACTGTTTGAACCCTAACCATATGCACGGCTAAGTAATAATTGCATAATTACATTAATAACTAATATCTTTCAAAATTTCAATTGTCAATTCTGTACTAAAATCAGATTGAATTCTGTATAGTAATATTTCTACCAATTAAACCGCGACTATACTTTTAAACATTATATTAAGTTCAAAATGTTTAATACTTGAACTTTTCCTACAAAATACTTAACGATACAGTTACTTAATGGTCCTCAACGAGGTATAATAATTTTCTTTTAAACAACATCGTTTAAAGGAAGTTAATAAAGTATATAGTATAGTAATTCACTTTTCATGCAGAACAAAAATTGTTTGCATTTCTTCTTCTAATTATTTTAATAAGCAGGTAGCCTGGATATTCTCAAAATTATCTAATTTGTCTATTTCGTTAAATTGTACCTACTCGAGTCCTGAATTATTTTTGAATGTCGAAATGAGTTTTCTGAAAATGATTTTGGTCGTGGATGACGGTTAACCTAATTTATAATTGCTAAACGCGAAGCTATTGGAATAGTGGAAGAGATGCAAGCGATAGGCCAAACCGATATGTTAACACGAATATGCAATACTTCAAGGATCAGTGACTCGTCTCGATGACTCATGCAGTCCTTTCTTGCTGCCTCGTCCTACACTAATTGAACGGTGACCGTTTTCCTGACGCAGCTTCCTTGATGCAATCCGCTATTAAATCGAGGAGTCTCGCACACGCGCGGCCATGTTTCGAGAATAATACGTTTAACGAGACGGACCTAAACGATTTAATCGAAATAAAACCGAGTCGCAGTTACAACGACTCGCGAACGGTACCTTTTTATAGCGCCACTTAACGACATCGTGCAATGAAATGTATAATTTTCAATTCTCCGGGTCATTTCACTTCATGTTCACAGAAAACACTTTATGACGTCAAACCTGAAATTAGTCAGATGGAATATTCGTCACGTGGTCGGCCGGTCGGCTTTGTAACGAAATTACGTCGTTACGAAGAAAACGCACGCCGTTTAAACATTATGAATGGCCGTAGAGGGAAACAACTGTTACGACAGAAGAACAATTATTAAATCTACTAATTAGCAATTAGCTTTCTTGGATAAAATTAAACTGCAAAAATTCAACATACCTTTTTCGTTAGTAAACTGTTGCTAACAAGTTCGTACTTCGGTAAACTGCACAATATTGTCAGATTATTTAAAAAAAAACGAAATGAGACCCTCACACAATTATCAAAAATAATATAATTTAAAGCGTAGCCAAATTGTCCAACGTTTTACCGCACCACTCGTGATGGCCAGTATCTATATTTTAAAATGGGTTTTATAGCACACAGTCATGGCCGAGGTCATTTGCGCCGCGCTATCTACTATGCAAATCAGTCGATTGCAAATTATTGGACGTTTATTGAAAAAGTCAGGCAAACTTTGTTAAATCTATTACGATAGTGAATTTTAAATAACCATCTGCGGTATTTATGCATAACATCCGTAGTGTGGTCATAATGCTTGCTGCCTGTGATGAATATTTTATTGTATCATTAAAAGTCTATGATCAAACCACCGTACAATGTTCGGGTCAATTTGACCCAGATCGAAAATGTATGTATAGCGAACCGTTTCATCTGCTATAAAAACTTCTCTATAAATTTTACATACGTTGTTCATGCATGAGGCTGTAAATATACAACAATGCATAAACTTCCGTATTCCCTTCGGAGTTTACTCTATGCTAGTCACAAAACATCAACTTCACGTGTGACACATTCATTTATCATATTACGTTTTATCACATTTATCACATATTCTCCTCTGGTTATTGTACAACATCTATGAGGCGTAAAGATAAACAACAATAATAACTAGGCAGTAGATCTATGTGAAAAGTAAAACACTTTTACTTCAATTATAATAAACAGAAATTCAATGAAAATTTCAATTTTCAATAGTACTTTTTACGTGTTAATTCTGGTCTAATCAACACATTTTTGAATTAAAAATAAAACTACAGAATGTACGCAAATCAATTTAATACACGTGAAATGTGTTTTCGGTATAAACTCCGTGTATAAAACCCAGTACAATTATTTTACCGTTTCACTGACTTCTAAACTGCGCTCTCAAAAGTTCCACGTCCGCGATTCAAACCACTTGATAGCGGTTCAAAAGTTGCAGTCGCAGCGAAATTTTTAGCTACCCGCCCTACAGCCCTGACCTCGCGCCCAGCGATTATCACACCTTGTTCTGCATTTCAAACAATGGCTGGAATTGTGCAGCTTTCGAAATGACGAGAAGTTGACTAATGGCGTTATCGCATGACTCAAATTACAGGCAGAAGAATTTTTTAATGGCGGACGTATTCCAAACCAACCGAGCACTAAAAATGATCAGTGCATACGTATCGTCCATTAAATATAATCCTGTGAATAAGCATATACTCACACCGCACTTAATGCGTCAGCGATATCACAAACAAATTTAGCTTTGTGAAAATTATTCTAAATTACAACTTGGAAATTTTCAGTGGCGCCACTAAAACCGTGTCTCGTACATTATATTGATTTTGCGGAATTTGTATGGTTGCTAGTCCGAACATGTTATCACTTAATAACAGGTTGTCGAGTTCGGAACGAACACGTTACATTCGTATCACGTCGAAACAATTTTTCCAATTCGCCATGTTTTGCGAATTAAATTGATCGATGCAGTAACTGTGCCATTTACATAATTGACAATGTGTAATAAAATTCTGTAACACTTAACGGGCCTATTCACGATCAAGCATATTGCGCAACAATTATTGTGCAGCATGATGTCCATTCAAATCCACATTGTATTAATTAGTCAATCACTACTTCACGGCCAATAATATTGCGCAAAATGCTTGACCGTGTAAGAGCCGCTTTAGTCTACAGACATTGATTTAGACAGCCAGGCCATAAAATTAATCCCTTGCATTACTATTCATTTTATGGTTATAGTGATTGGTGTTGGTTTTTTCTTTGATTTTATGAAGGTCTGCTTCTATATACAAAATGATCTTTTCTTTCTCTCTTCCTTTCACGCCCGAATTTCAATACAAGTGGGATGGGTCGGCGTATCTGTGGCAAATAGTTCTTTTCTGCTATAAGGTCATTAATAGACTGCGGATTTTATGCATTTTTAACGAAAATAAGCACGAGCAATTAAAGGCAATGGACAAATTACGAAGATTTAAGGACAGCAGTGTATTCATTCCAGCTTAATAAGACAATTAAAAGAAGAGGGAAATTTCTATTAGGCTTCTGTGTTTTGCAATCAATGCAAACATTTTTTATTTTGCATAAACATCCGCAGACTAGTCATTAAATACGCGACGAACTCTTCGTCTACGACTACCAGTCTCAGTGCGCCATTCGACAAATAAAGTGAAATTTTAAGGTGAACTTTAAAGTGAAATAAGTGAAACTTTATTTGTGCGTGTTCTTTTCAAATGCCCTAATCCAACAATTAGAATTTCATAGAAAAAACTTTATATTTGTTGTATACTTATGTCTTTTCCAAAGCTAATGCATCGACTACTACTAAATAGAATTTGGTTTCGGTTTAAAGGAAATTAATCTTCATCTGATTAATCTTCGTCTTCATCTGACGAATCTTCATCATATAAAAATTAAGAAGTATGTGTCGGTGTTTTTCGAAATTTGTTGTATTTTGCAGATACTAACGAAAAGTATACTGGATGTATTCGTGAATAAATTCATTTTTGAACCTGAACCAGTTCTCGTATCTGAGCGACGAGACACTCAAAGTGTTAAACAGACCCGAAGAGACCGGTATGTTTGTAAATTCGACATTTTCGAGCACAAACGTCCCGAAACTTCGCGTAAACTGTATCGCATGCAGATACGCGTCGGTCGCATACATATGCATAACAAACAAGCAGAGGAAAAACGGATCAGTTTACGAACCGATTGGATATCAGCCAGATTTCCGTGGACAAATAGTATCTAGCTAAGGTAAAGGCGGGAAATATGACCGGATAAAACGGTGGATCGCAACCAGCCATTCTTATCCAGGTCGGACGAAGTATTTGCATATAATGTGACTGCTTGGAATCGTGGGACCTTTTACGAAGCTAAATGGAATCTATGTATACTGATATTTTTTTGCACATTTTTCCACATTTCCAGAATTGTTCGTGCGAAATATCGATGACAAATAAAACTTACGGTGCACAATGTTGAAACCATCGAATGTATATTTTCATTTGAATTTTTATTTGAAAATCAATTCGGTATAAAACAGCCCATCCGTAACAAACTCTTCAACATTCATTTCTTCGAAAGTAAAATTTTACACAAATAAATGTTTCGAAAATTATTTTTCCGTTAAAATTCATCGTTTTACCGAATTCTATCAATTTGCCCCAATACACAGTTAGAGTTTATTTACGGAACTAATTAACAGAGATGTTTAATCAAATAAACAATAAACACACAATTTAGTATGCAGCTTTACAAAATTTTGTATTACTGTCTACATAAATAAACGAATAAACAACTGAATTAAAACAGTGTGAAAGCTGTTGCAGTCGAGTCAATATATGAAAATCATTTTCAAATGTACCTTTATTATTATTCCAGAAAATAAGGACTTTACGATTGTAAAGGACGCTATATTTATTTAAAATTATTTTTATGATCGAATTTTATTTTCAAAATGTACTACTTCTATTATTCTATTTGTAATATTTATTTCCGCGCACTTATTTCCGTAAACGACGTTATATTTATTTTAAATTTCTAGTTTTAACTTTTTCTGCGACAGAATAAACTGTGCAGTATCTCTTTCACTATACATCACGACTTCTTTGGTATACACAGTATTGAGTTAGAAATTACAAGACGAAGACAACTTTTGAATGGCGCAAGTTCAATATGCATGGGTACCGTTAAGCGTAATCGACGTCAGAAGAGTGATAAATTGTGCGATCGTGATAATGATATCAAGATAGTTCAGGTCATAGTAAAATAGTGTGGATTTTTCATCGAGTCGACGATAACTAATAGTTATTCTTCGCTGCTTTGTCAGGCTATATGTTATTCCTTCGTTTATTTTCGTAGATAGTCAGGCTTCGATATAACTGACCTCTATACGAAAACGATAATGTTCACTTATAATACTATACATATAGTAAAACCTCCGATGCATCGATAGATTTATTTAAACATTGTATTACTCAATGCTCAATTATTAAATACATTTGAATGCATTTGAACATTTGAAATAAAGTCCAGAAGATATAATAAATGATCAGGAAACAGTATCCATTTCGACTTTGGACAAACATTTGCACTTCAACTTTTTTTTAAAAAGTCTGAAAAAATGAAAGTGTAGAATAGAACGGAGAGATCACAAATTTTCATGAATCATTTAACAGTAACGGGAACCGAATAAACATATTTTTACATTATCTCTGTAATCTTGTTAAACAGTAATAAATAGACTGCGGGTCTTTAATGCAAAAGGAAAATGATTTGAATCGATTAAAATGAGGAGGCACCGTACCTGAAACTAATATTGTTATTAAATTAAGGTGTATATTCATATGTTCATTCAACAACACGAGAAGTTACCTCGAAAATGATAAAACGTAATAGAACAGAATGGAAAATATGTTATCGAATAAATCTATGAATAAATATCTGAAGTTTAGCTTTCAATTTTAATTTACAAATGCTACGAGCTTACGTTCCAACCCAATACATCGGCGTTCTCCAATTCTTCTAATCTAGCTACTCCCTTAAATTCCACCTACTCATTTTTATCATAAATGCATAATTTTTATTATTTTGATCATAAATGCATCGCAATACAATGGATGAGACGAACAAAACTACGGGAAGCTGGCGATGTAGAGGATCAACGAGTGATTAAGATCCACGAAGATATTATTACTGTTTGCGGATGCGATGGTAAATTGTAATAGAACAATGTCTGAAATGAACAGAGTTTATAGGGATATTCAAAGTGACTGGGACTTACCGAAGCCAAAATGGTGACGAGGTATCGCTGCGTTCTCTCGAAGTCGAGGGTTCGGTTAACAGTAACTTGGCCTTGATGAGGTAAGTTGATGCTGAAATAACCGTATCCATCAGCGGTTGTAATTCTATTTCGACCGACTCCGTCATTGTTGCCAATCCCAGTCCCGTCTCCAGGGGCGATCGAGTACTCGACGATGCCATTCACACCGGCATCGGCGTCTTCAGCGTCGATGTTCTTGAAGATAGTGGAACCGACTGGTGTCAGCTGCAACAAAGAAAACCTATTCTTCAGTCTGTGCTTCTTGTTTAAAGCTTTATCGTAATATCGAGTCCAACTGACGGTGAGGATTTTCAACACAATCTGTTAGGTAACCGTAAAAGTGTCCGATTCTTGTCCCACAATTGTTCCCTAATGTTTTACAATGCATTAGTGGTTTCTCTTTCAGGAAAATTATGTGGTTCCTGAAAATCGAGCACTTCCGAGGATTTTGTTTTCAATTTTCATGGTAATTATAGTCGATTTATATGCAAACACGACATTGTTCTATCGGTGTAAAATTTATGCAATTTTTGAATTTAAGATAAAAGAATTTAGAAGCGAATAAACAAAAAAAGTTCAACACTTGCTCTACAGACCGCAAGTGCGCAAGCCTCGTAATCAATATCTCTTATACAATATGTAGTAATGTTAAAAGCGTAATGAATTTTTAAACTTTTAGTATTACTTTTTATAGATACTGATTATCATAATAGTTCCAAGCGATAGATTATACGCTTGGTTTGTTTTATTTCTCACATTTTCGTCATTTAGTTCTACTGCAATGATGTCGCTGATTAAAGCGATTACGTAAGATTAATGTCATCGTTCCCTCATCATTAGAACGGATAGCCATTATTAATGAGGTTATTATACGATACAATGGGAAGTAATGTGAAAACCCTGCAAACCCTGAACAGTTATAATACCGATCAAGTGTTATAATTCGTTATCCAATATTCGGAATCGCTCGTTACGCTTTAAAATGTATATAGACGCATAAATAAATCTAACCAGCGGAATGGTGCTTAATGCGTCGTTCATTCATAAGACAAATTAAATAAATCAAAAAATGGGAATTTCCCAGCAGAGAAATTTGAAAATTACCTACAATTGCCAATCTTTTATCGTACATCACCAACCTAGAAATGCAAAATAACTTGTTGTTATTTAGATATTGCGTTAATTGTTATGTACATTAGTTATAAAGTACACCACAATTTATATAATTTATTATTATAATTTTTTTAGAAGTATATTTTGAGTTGATTGAATGAAGGATGTGGTATTTTCAACTAAGTGAAATTATTAAAGAAAAAAATTTAATTCCGCGAGAACGAATGAAGTTCTATCGAAACGATCTTTTCGCATTAGTTGTGTCTAGGTCCTTCACCGCAAGCCCCAACCTTCGCAACGTAGCCGTTCACTGATCGGTTTCTTTCATTTCTATTTGACCACAATTCTTTAACTACGCTTTCTTATTTCGCGGCTATCAGTCGGTATTTCTTAACTCCATCGCAATTATACAAATAATTACCGATACTAATTATACCGCTAGCCATTTCCCCATTCCTATCGCGCCTTTTTCCAGACGATAAAAGTCTTCTAAATGAGTCGCATAAATACCAGACACCTTAATTCATGCAAACATCGAATAGAACGTGTTGCGTATAAATTCCGTAACATCGATTCCTGCACGTTTAAATATGTGTTATTTGGATACTAATCAAATGAACATTCTCGCAGTACATTGCCCTTCAAAAGCATTAGATTGCTTTCTAACGTTTATTCGTGCAACCTTTCCACATATAGTGAGTGAAATTATTTTTAAAAAATTTTCTTTAACGTTGGTGTAAACATATTTCGATAATTATTTTATACTATAATTACAATTTAAATATTAGGATGTTACGTTTACATAGTCATTTTGCCTATAAATTGCAACACATGTATGTTATAAAGTATGTCTTTTTTAATCTTTCCTTAATGTAGTTAGTAAGTCGTCCTTATTTTATTGTGGAAATTTGTATACTTGAAAGTGTGTTCTTTTGTAACAGTCACAATTTTTTGTATTTATACACAACAGACTGCTGATTTGTATACGAATTAAAAATTTGCGGTATCAGGATCCAATAGTTGGTTATTTCAGGTTTGTTTCATTTACAGCGAGTGTTCTAGCACTTTTGAGCGACAGTGTACCTCGTATGTCCAGCGCTAATTAAAGACCACGAGGTCAAACACACCTGCAACTCAGGATTAATAATTCGACAAATCGTGGCGACCGGAACGACTGGACTGCTGGCTAAACCGTGTCTTATAGGTCCCGAGAAAAATGCAGTTCCCCGCTGGCATTATGGTGGAATAATTCACAGAAGTCTCCGTTTCATGAAACCATGCCATTTCGAGAATCTCACGATAAGTCGGGCTACTGCGGTTTGAATGGCGAATATACGTATAGGGTGTCTCATTATTTCTTGGCCTCCCTAAAAGTGCTCATTGCGCTGACTAATAAAAGAGAATCCTGGATTCTAACAACGAACGCGTTACGATATGAATCTCACAAAGAATTACTATTTCTAAGAGTAGATTTGGTACAGTGGAAATATGAAAAAGATTATTTTTATTATACTAATCTAAAAGAATGGTGTTCAGAGAACAAACAAAATTATTTTTCTTCTCCTTGCAGTTGTTTCTTATAACAATTATGATTACAACATTGTTTGCAATTAATTTATCGTAATTGGACTTTGAATTTTATGCATTTATTGTAATTTAAAGTTTTGATTTCAAAAGAATGTAGAAATATATCGACATATAGAAAAGTTATTACGAAAAGAAAAATTTCCATGTGGTTCCCATCTTGCAAATGGCGTAGAAACTTTTTAGTTTGCATGAAGATTCGTAGCATAATCATAACTAATTCTCAGCAGCGTTCATCTCGCTAAATATTCGTTTTTCCCACGAGGAATTTCTGAATCTTCGTTTTAGTCTATTAAGGAGGTCAACGAGCAATGGAGCACCCTATATAATCTCATAACAGAAACCAGATTGGGTTTGCGGTTAGTAGAGAACGTACGCTGTGATAGGAAGTTATGAGCCACATATCTCTAACCAATCCGATCGATTTTTAGTTGCACGACACTATTATCGACGACAATGATCCTGTCTCATTTCTTTCTTTCTTGCGAGTATGCACGTGAAGCACGAGAAACCGGTTGGGCAAAAGATTAATTAGCTGAAACAGAAATCATGGACAAGGCGTTCCGGAGATCACGATCAAGAAATCAGCCGCGATCCGTAGAATTGCCGTCGATAGGTCACGTCGTCGCATTCGCTACGAAATTGAAAGTGTTCTCTCCGTTTCCACGACCGCGGTGATATCAGCGGAGCATTAATTGAAGGATAGTCGACACGTTGTTTTGAAATTGTTCCTGTGTTTCTGGCATTGCTGAATATGCTCGGGAACACGACGAACGCAGATTGAGCGAATGCACGTATTCTTTCAGTATCCCGTGAGAACTGAAATCTCAATGTATCGGTGAGAAATTTGTTGAAACTAATCTAATAGAGCATTTAAAATCCAAGTTTTACAGTACATTGCTTTATTTCTACATGGAAAACTAAAGTAACCTGTCCTGTGCACAAACAATAATAAATAAATAATTTGTATTAAACGAACAAATAATATTAATCGTGCCTTCTTCGCGTTGAAATTTATACAGTAATTCTATCAATTTCACAGATGCTTTACTAATCAGAATGATACATATTTATATAGTTCCCTGTGAAAACTGAAATCTCAATGCATCAGTGAGAAATTTGTTGAAACTAATCTAATAGAGCATTTAAAATCCAAGTTTTACAGCACATTGCTTTATTTCTACATGGAAAACTAAAGTAACCTGTCCTGTGGACAAACAATAATAAATAAATAATTTGTATTAAACGAACGAATAATATTAATCGTGCCTTCTTCGCGTTGAAATTTATACAGTAAATTTTTCAAAACTGAATTGATTGAATGGTAGTTTTGTGCTCCATTTTCTTATTTGGCGCTATCACTATAAATATTCGATTCATCGAAAGTAGTTCATTACCCGAGGTCGGTGGCACTAAAAAATTGGTAATTTACAACTGAGCGAACTAGTTGGAGCTAACTGTGCTTTGCAATTCTGCGTTTAACGTGCGGTCCAATGAAGGGAATAAAAGAGACATAACAGTAAATTTTAATTACACAAACCTGTTAGGCCTAAGGAAGGCAGAGCTAGCTTCTAGCAAGTTTTTTCGCTATATGTTTGCGCTAATGGTGGTGCATGTTGTACAATGTAAACAGCAATTGCAATTGAAATGTAGCCTTAGAAAGATTGAATCCTCATCTGTGTTATAACTACTGAATTAAATCAGCGGAGTAGTTATTCTTTATTTTGTAAAAACACTGTGATGTAATTGCAACACTTGGGGATGTTATTAGCAAAGAAAATAATAATGCAATAACCTATACTACTACGTAAAATTATTATTAAATTAGAATTAGAAAATTCTTGATTTCCAAATTCTTCTAACTTCGTGTACAGGAATATTATAATATTGTCTCTGCACTCATTTTAAAGACTGAAGACTACTTGCGCAAACTCAAACGACGATGAGAAATTTTTTGTCGCTATCATATTATACGTCAAACGAAGTGTGCCACAGGCGTTAGAATAATGTAGCTCTCACTCTATTCTATAATACAAAAGGGTCTTCTGGAAAATTAAGTGTGCTAATGAAGTCTTGACCCTTTAAAATGAGCAGAGATAGAACGTCGTAACTCTTTTGTACACAAAGTTGAGGGGGTTGAAAGGTCCGCAATTTTCGATGATAAATTTTATTTCCTACAGCAGTGTATTAAAGTTAAAATTTGTATTGTGCAAGCGAGCTAGTTCGTGTCGTTATTCGAACCTTGCTCGTTACGGGAGCAATCTGTGACACTTAACACATTCTACAGTGCGTGCAATTTAGTACTCGTGCGGGTTAATAAATAAATTCAGTAGATCGTCTCCTGAAACAGTCTGTAGTCGTTGAAACTGCTCGACAGAAGGCATTGACGGTAAATTGTGATATTTTAGAAGTGACTTGGATCAGATAATGTTTTATTATAAGATCGTCTATGCATGGTCGAGTGGACGTGGACACATTTAGTATACCGTTACGAGCGATTCTTGCAGATGCTGTTCGATAACGCGGCGATTTACAAAATGAAACGTTGGATCATTAAAATACGCGTTAACGCGGAATGGAAAACGGGGAGAAGGAGAAAGAGAATGAAGAGAGGCAACGCGTGAGGCCGGTGTATCTTGCGGCATCTGACTGGATCAACCGGTACTCGCGAGATATGCGCCATTTCTATTATAACGGTCCGAGAATGTAGAAAAGAAGAAGAATTCGCGCGAGCATCGTGCCAACCGTTACCTCTTTGACAGCGAAACGATACTTTCGAGCGCCGCTTTGGGGTACTATGTGCACGTGCACCTTGCGCAGCCTGGCCGCGTGCATGAACCCATTTGCGTCGGAACAGAGTTGCACCGCTGGTCGCGCCAATAATGGGCAAAATGCATTTGAAAAACCATTCGAATGACAAATACCGTGCAAATGCGTGACTTCACTTGCACTCGAACGCCAAATACGTCGCCGAACTGCATTTGAAAATTGCGCAACCGCTGAATCCTTCCATGCAATTTTATCTTTAATGTGAATTCGAATTTTTATGTACTCGATACGAGTGAAACAGACGTGCACGATATTTGTGAGAAATTTATCCCTGCGAGGTGTGCCCCTCGGGGAATCACAAGCTTCAGAAGTGTAACATATCGATATAATAATACAAATTCAATGACAAAACTTTTTTATATTTATGAAATTTTTCTGATTAAAATGAGTTCCAACGTGACACAATTTGGAGCGTATTTGCTCGTTCGATTTACGATTCAGTGGAACCATGACTATCCGAATTCTCTGTTAACCACATGCGTACACGGTTCAGTTCGATTTCATGTAACCAATATACAACACAATTTATTGTTTATTGTTATTAATTGTACCAAGGAGAACGAAATATTCATATTTTTATCGAATATTTTCTCCGCGATGTGGAGAGATCGAATCTTACGTAATTCAGGACATATTACACTTTGTTTCTTCTTTTACAGCGATCGGAAAAAAATTTAATTGAAATCCGAAACGATCATTTTGGTTTGCTGGCCGCCGGATTGGTAGTTGATAGATTCCGTAACACTCCATTTTCCGAGTAATTACGATATTCGGTTGCCGCTTCCTTATACTTAAGAAAATAGGATACTTTATGGCGGCTCACCTCTGGCACCGTCGTCTCGTACGGCGTGGTAATGAATATCGGTGCGTTATCGTTTATGTCCGACACACGCACGATCACTGGTATCGTTCGCTTCTTGTTAGTCTGCCTCACTGTGCAGCTTAACTGTAACAGAAAAATGTGAATGTTTTCATGAGTACGTCAGTGATAATGGGATTTTATACATTTATCACAGAAACGAGTTGCTGCAAGCCTACACACAATCTCCAGCTATGATTCGCATCCCCACTCTACCAAATCGGTAGTGACAGAGAGAGGGTAACTTAGCAATTTAATATTTAGAAATTACACATTTTCTTTTAGCGGGAATCGCTTTATCATATTACATATTAAGAGATTGATACCGCGTTACAAATTTTGATTCGATTCGAAACTTCGGCATACACAGACGTTTAATTAATTCCAGTTTTTCTGCATCGAATGACAAAACTATGGACCCGACCAGTGGTGAAGTTTTCTTCTTCATTTGTTCTTCGATTTTTACGTTCTCGCAAGCAATTTCCTAGGAGTCAATAGCGTGCGATATCCGCAGTCGAATAAAAACACCAGACAGCGTAATTCCACAGAACACGTACGTGACCGCTTGAAACCAGTGTTTGCGGATTGCGATCTAAGCGGAGCCGATACTTTCTACACCTTTAATTTGCAGTATTAAAACGATTACAGCACAAATTGTTGCGATCCGAATCAATTTTCCCTTCTCTCGGCCGAATGCAATGGCAAGTAACGTCGGGTATGATTTTCCAGCTGTTCGATTTTATCCGGTCAATTTGTGAAAACGGTAACTACGGGCGATCCCTTATGGCACCGGAGCACTGCTCTAGACCTTTCACATTCCTAGTACCATAGTGTCATAGTAGACAACGCGCATTCTCGGATGCCAATATGGTCAAGGAGAACGGTATACACCGTATCGTGCACCATCGCAATTATCTCCAGCCGTTTGACTGTAAATTCAGTTCTACGCGAAATTGCCCAATATGTACTCGCCCTAACCTTTAGAAGTTACAGTTCCGCTCCCTCCAACGCAACGCGTTCGCGAATAATATATTGACACGTTGAACGCGCGGCGGTCACCGAAGACCGTCGCAACCAAATTGTTTAACACGTTCACCACCACCATTTGTTGCGGTGAAAGCCTTCGCAACTAATTTCGTTAAATGTAATGTACCGCCTGTTCTGCAAAATAGGAAGTCTAACAACGTCATACATTCTCCGAGCGTTATCCGATTTCCTCTAATTTCACTAACAGCCTCTAGAAAATTCATTTAAACCTTAAGTGAACCTTCATAATGTACTTTGAAAATGCAATCATTCAATGAAATTATATAAATATAATAAAGTGAATTTTAATTATTCAACTCTATCAGAATAGTAAATAGAAACTCCATAGTAAAATTCCATCTAAATCCAGAAATAGACACCCCTTAGAAAATTCATTTAACCCTTATGTGGACCTTCATAATGTACTTTGAAAATGCAATCATTCAATGAAATTATATAAATATAATAAAGTGAATTTTAATTATTCAACTCTATCAGAATAGTAAATAGAAACTCCATAGTAAAATTCCATCTAAATCCAAAAATAGACATCCCTTAGAAAATTCATTTAACCCTTATGTGGACCTTCATAATGCACTTTGAAAATGCAATTATTCAATAAAATTATATTTAACATTATATAAATATAATAATATAAATCTTCGGTAAAATTACGTCTAAAGCCGCAGTTATATTATCAATAGTTACACATGAAATAACTCTTCGTATAAATCCAATTGTGGAACAACAATGATTAGACGATAGTGTAAACTAGAAAGTGTACTATGTAAAAATAAATAGTTATTACTAGTTCTTACAGTGTATAAAAGAAGCGTTTGAACATGAAATTTCTGATTCTCGAGAATCTCGTAAAAAATAATCTTACAGCAATTAACTTGGTCTCATTTTAAAGCTCGAAGATTTTACTTTCGCACGGTATTCATTTTCCTCCAAGATATTTTAATATACTTTTTACAAATTCTCAAAACTCTGTAAAAACATTGAACAAAAAATGTTGTCGTTAATGAATCTTCAACAGATTTACATATTAAAGTGTTCTCTATAAATTAAATGATACGTGTTCGAGATCACAAACATACTTTTTAGTACAAGACGATAGACTATAGACAGGATTGTCAGTTTTCACTTTTCTGACACACCTCCGTGGTTTCGCCGAATCAAGTTAGAAATTTGTCAAGTGCTGTCGAGCGGAAAGTATAATCGCTCTCCACAAAACGATAAAGCAATTAGGAAAGTGAACTGTTGAATTTTCATAAAAAAATCACACGAACCGAATCGTTTCTCTTATTAAAGCCCGAGTGAAAGAACGTTACACTCGCGCCGATAACATGTACCTGAAATTCTATTCATCGCGATGAGTTTCATTTCCTCGCTTTCTTGTAACCGATATAACGGCCGCCGAAGCATCTAAAAGTGTATTCAAGAAGATTAGACAGGACGTTGGAAGTGCGTCGAGCAGCCTGACCGTAGCGAATTGGAAACGATCGCGTTCGTGCTCCAGCTGGATGAAATTTTTCGAAGCAGCTGGTCTCGCCGTTACAGGGATCTCTCTTCGAATGTTTCAAAGCGTTACAGAACTAATCGAAACGGTGGAAACGAGAATCTAAAGTTGGCTGGTATCGCTTCCGGTTTGGTCGTGGCTCTTCATTTATCACTAGACTGCGGATTTTATGCGTTTATGGCAAAACTGAGTGGGTGCAATTTAAAACGGTAGAAAGGTTACAATGATTTAAGATTGCTAATCTATTGGGTCGCTCAGAAAGTCTCCGTCGATTGTTAGATGAAATTGAAAATAACGAAAATTGTATAAACAATCAAGTCTATGTAATAATATATGCACCACTTTATATGCCAACAGTTTGCCATCTCTTAGGAAGTATCATTATCCCACTCTCGTAACACGTTGATTATATGTAATCAGTGAATTGATGTCATCAATCTTGGATGGCCTTATAGACTGACCTCTGAATTTCATAAACCCTTCGACCACTTAACATCGTCTCCGTAAACAGTACGTATCATTTTTAATTATATTTAGTCCAGTCAACGAAAACTTGTAGAAGGAAATGGAAAGAACACAATTTCTGACTTTGGGACTTTGTTTGGACTAGTTAGGAGGTAAACATACTAAAAGTCCCCACTCCTAGGAGGTGAGCGGAGTGCAGGGGGGCACGTGGAAGGTCCCTTTTTTGGTTTTTCGCTTATATCTCAGAAACTATGCGTCCTAGCGATAAGACCATTCTATACAAAATTAATGCTAACACAATATCCTGCAAGATTGTTTCTATTGAGTTTTTCGGTATCTCGCACAGTATTCGAGATATCCGCGCCCATAGTTCACTAATTTTGGAAAAGAAGATTTAGTCAAATAAGACAAAAAACAAGAGGCAAGCATTTTCTTTCTCAAAATTAGTGAACTATGGGCGCGGATATCTCGAATACTGTGCGAGATACCGAAAAACTGAATAGAAACAATTTTGTAGGATATTGTGTTAGCATTAATTTTGTATAGAATGGTCTTATCGCTAGGACGCATAGTTTCCGAGATATAAGCGAAAAACCAAAAAAAGGGACCTTCCACGTGCCCCCCTGCACCCGGCTCATCTCCTAGGAGTGGGGACTTTTAGTATGTTTACCTCCTAACTAGTCTAAACAAAGTCCCAAAGTCAAAAATTGTGTTCTTTCCATTTCCCTCTATACCCCCCTTTTAAGCATTAATTGACTGGACTAATTTGTTTAAAGCTACTGTTGTGAATCGGACATTTCATATGCCACGACCTAATGCGTCTCATCATTACAGAGATCTGTATCCGAGCGTTTCAGTGAATCGACGTGTTACAAAACCGATCGAAACGGTGTCGGGGACGCGGGGAAGAGAATCTAGAGTCGTCTAGTACGGTTCGGTCGAAAAGCTACTCGCTTCCGGTTTCGTCGTGGCTTCTCGTTTATCCTGGAGAAGGACAGAAAAAATTATATGGACGAGTAACGAGATTCCTTTCCGAGAATCGGAGGGCTCTTCTTACGTCTCGTCGAGATGCAACGGAACGGTGCCAAGTGCGGAATCGATCGTTTGCCTCCGTCTCGCAGGGTACGTTTCCCGGCAAAAACCTTTTTAAATGAGCACGTCGCCGTTACCATTGCGATGAGGAGAACGCGGCCGTAATTTTGTGCGTGACCGGCATCGCTGTTACTTACGATAACGAGGATTTCGCTCGAAAAACGACCGATCGTCGGACAATCGGCCATTCAATCACGGTCATTAGCGATTGTCAGGTTTAAAGACTTTATCCAGCATTTTTTCCGCGTGACAGTCTATTTAATCGAAATCGAAAGCTAATGGAATACCATTAAACTGGCGCGGACCGGATACCGAACGCGAAATTATTCCGCGGGCACGGTACGAACGCGACGCGAATTATGCAATACATAATAATTTCGTCGTTACAACGGTGATCGCTTAATTAACGAAGAAAACGGCTGTCGAACATTCCGCTTTGTTCTAATGTAACCTAGTTGCTACATCCGTGGCAAAAAGTATTCCATCAAATGAATCGAGTCGAGTCCTAACGCGACCACTTAAAAGTTCTTGTAATTTATTGCCTGCATGAAGAAACCTTTCAATCAAATGTTACACTGTATCGAGGAAGTTGCATGATGAAATTCATTTTTCTTATCCTTATTTTCATCGAACCTCGACGGCCTCTTTCAATTTTCTAAGTTGATAGAGTATCAAAAATTGTAGAATTTATACATTAGAAGTCATAGAAACAAATAATCCTATTATTTCTTATTATATATACTATCTCATCTAAACGTGCATAATCGTTCGCAGTCTACTAATCAAACGCGTGTATCGTATTTTTAACAAATGATTCCTGGACAGTGTATGCGAAGGGGGAGAAGGACAACGTCGCCTAGTGCATAATGATCTTTATCGGTCGGATCGCGTCATATGTCACGTAACTAAAAGCGACAAGCATGATTGGAATGCGTTTGATGTCCTCATTTGATTTCCGATTCTAATTTGCACAATGTTAGACTGTTTAATCTGCTTCAAGTTTTTTCGTGTAAAAATAACGAAGCAATCACAAGCGGAAACGGTAAATAGTAAATGTTCAACAACACCTAACACGGCAAACTGCGATCGATAATTAAAATTTGCAGTAAAACAGACTTCAGTGCCCGGTCGATATTTTTTAAAACTACAAAAAGGTTGTTTATTAACCCTCCGATGCCCAACAACTTTTTCAACGGTCATAGCCCGACAAGGTCCCCAGGGACCTTCTCTATTAATATGGCGTGAGATGCGTATAATAGTTTTTTATTGTTAGCCGTAATGGTGCTATTACATTTTTTTGTGTTTCTATGTTTGTTTCTATGCTGCAAAATGTGTATGTATATACAGGGTGTCCCAAAATTCCTCCGACACCCGAAAATGGAAGGTTCCTTGGGTCATTTGAAACGACATTTTCTTTTACAAAAATTGCGTCCGCGGCTTTGTTTAGGAGTTATTAACGAACAACACGGACCAATCAAAGCGCGATCTAGACATGCGACGACACGTTCGGCCAATTGACAGTTGGGCCCACTGTGCTAACTCGCGTCTAGGTCGCGCTCTGATTGGTCCGTGTTTTTCGTTAATAACTCCTAAACAAAGCTGTGGACGCCATTATTTTTAAGGAAAATGTCGCAAATAAAACAGATATAAGCAGTTTTGCGTTGCTTATTCGTCTCTTGACGACACAAACGACATGACGGACGGTTATGACGCGGTGCCAATGGTGGTGCGGTATCTCTGTTCGGCGGTGGTATCATTATTTGGAATGCTTCTATAGCCGCACGTATCTTCGGATAGCAGGTAACATGCGAATGTTTAGCCCGTTCTGCAATATTAGACGTAACTAGTTGCCTGCTCAATTTCTTCAGAAATGAACGTCTTTGGTCTGACTAACGTGGTGATCAATTCATCGTAGATAATGAATAATGCGAGTCCAGCAATGTCAACAATGTTGTAAAACATGGCAGGCGATCATCGTTTTGTTGCACGTTTACACGAATATGTACCCAACATTTGGAATCTGCAGCGATTTTTAGGTCGACAAATAATAAAGAGGCAGCGCGTCACCGTCGCCCAGTGCAGATCGTGCACGTGCGTATCCGTACACAATCACTCATTTTTTCGCAGTACACCTTTTCATCAACAATTGTCCAACCCATAGAACACGAACAAATTACACGAAAATACCTGCACGATCAAAAAACAAGAACAAATTACATGGAAGTTCCCACAAGGTCCCTGCGGACCTTGTCGAGCATCGACGCCATAAATGACTTCAACCCGACGTTTATGATGAAAAATTTCACGGAATCGTATCGATGACGATTGTAATCGCTTCCAGACATTCCTTTTATAAAATACAAGTAGGCTGCGGCTGTTCGGACGAACCGTATTGAAATGCCGCATCGTTGAAAACGCCATAGGTCCCCAGGGGCTTTGTCGGGCATCGGAGGGTTAACTAAGTGTCGTAACTCTGACACGATATTTACAGCAGTTATATACCGTTACGTCTGTACAGGCTAGTATATAGTTCAGTTATCGCTGATTGCGATAGCTTTTCGTATTTAGCGACACGTCGAGTACCATGTACAAAACAAATTACGCAGAAACACACACAAAACTTTCTCCAGAGACCAACACGTCGACGATCGACGCGCGCGCGTGTGCGTAGTGGCGGCACAAATAAACACAAACCCCGCATAACGGATGTGGGATAAATTTCATTTGGCACAGTCCGTTCGATCGCAACAGGCACAAAGCTAAATTGTCCTTACCTGGAAAACAACGTGCGAAAGATTTTCATCGTCCCTGTCCAACGGCTCCAGGAGCTGCAGTTTCTTGCCTTGCAATTTGAAGCGAGGCTGTCTTCCAGGAAAGATCAGCTCCAGCGTAGTCTCGTTGTACGGATCGCCAGATACCGGAAGTTCCTCCGGCACGGTTCTCTGATCGATCGCTGAAAAATTGAAAGACCGTGAACCGATTGTACCGGCAACGGTGAGAATGGATTTGTCCACAGGGAGCACAGTCATGGACCCAATATATTCGCGTCGGTTGATCAAAAGTCGCATTCCACGCGAAATTCTAACGTCCCACATTTTTTATACATTTTTATGTATGCAATATTAAGTTCCAGTACAATTTACTTTCGTTTTCCTATTCCGGCTGAATTTTCACTTAGGGGAAAAAATTTCCTACTTTAGTCAATGTAATATTGTACAATTCGACAAAGAAATGATAAAACTTTAAATTCTAGTGCGCCAATCCAAGTTTCAGTGTACGGAGCTCACTTGTTTATGAGATATACACGAGTGAAGTTGCTCGACTTCATTTGAGCGGATTAGCTAGGTCTAGGTTAGATCTGGGTTAAGTCTTGGATTCCTAGCACTACGATTTAAAGTTTTATGATTTTTTCGTCGCATTGTATAATATTACATTCAGAAAAGTTGAAAATTGTTGGTCCCCTAAGTGAAACTTTAATTCCTATTCCGAATACACGTCAATCGAAAGTACTGCCTAACGGAATTGATACCTTGCCTTAGTTCACTTTTTACAATGATGCAGAGTGTCCCAAAAATGTTCGATTTCCTTGATATTTAATATTAAATTTATTTTTATACAGAAAATTTCTATGACAATTAATGACAGAGGTATATTTCTGTCTACGAAAAAGAAGATTCGCATAAACACACAGCGTCAAGTCATGAATCACACATACCCTGTGTCCCGGTACGAAAAGATTGATGATACAAATGGTATCAATTTTTCATCGCGATGGGAATCGCAATACGATATAAAAGACGAAAAATCGGAAGCCGCGAAGGGTGACTCGCAGCGTTCGCAATGAAAAACATTCCGCAATCAATTCTCGAACGACAAAATTTCAATTTGTTTACTTCACAGAAATTGCGGCAATTATCTACCCTGAGACGAAGTTTCGCGAAAGTGGACGACACAATTTCCTAAAGTTCGCCAGGGAAGAATATAATTACAAAGGCTAATCGAGCGTAACCTCGTTCATCAAGATGGCGCGTGTACCACATGGTGGGGATCGTATTCGACGTTCTTTTCCACACCACCATATAATAATAAGCGATTTATTTCTACTTTATTGACCGCATTAGCTTCCAAAGAATACCTCGGTTTCCTGGGGAGTGGAATCGTTAGCGAAGAAAGCTGCCAAATGACGTTGAGAAACTCAAGATGCTTTTATTAGATTCAGCGAGAGCCGATAAAGTGACTTCCTGGTGCTTACGCCGCTGTCTTCGCTGTTACGGATAATTAATGTTATCTGCCCGCAAACTAGGCGGGATATCGAGCAATATCTCATTAGTGACACCGAACGATTCCTAATTACATCGCGCGGACCATTCTTTCCGCATAATTTCGTCCTGGGAAATTGATATGACGAATAATTATTGTTCTTGACACACTTCCATTATATTTCGCGGACAGATTGCCGTCGCAGAATTCCAAATTCAATTCCATTAATCCTTTCTCAGATATCAGCGTTGGTAATATTAATGAAAATTGCGAAATTGACAACTTCTTTTTCAGAAAGGCTTAGCAATCGATAATAAGTAGACTGCGGATTTTATACATTTATGGGGAAAATAAACATCACGGTATTTAAAGAACTTAAAAATACTGTTTAATTATAAATACATTTTCAATGCATTTAAATCTGAAATCTTGTTTTGCAGAAAAATTTGTAATCCGCCAATAAGTACAAGTTGTACCTTTTTTGCTTAAAAATGCATCTATGCATTTTCATGTGCAAGATGTAGTAAAATACTGTATATTACAAAGAACCGGTGTAACAAAAAATTGAGCATACGCGTGGGGTCCGATATTTCATAAAAAGTCCGACACAGAGCTGATTAAATTTCATACGCGTGCTTTCACTTGGGCATGATTTATTATTGTTTTATGGTCTGCGTGGCGTGCGATGTCATTGTACTAGTTTTTGTAATATAATTTTAGATAGCATTCAATCACTATCAAGTATCGTTTAACGGCATTAGCCGGTGAATACGAGCTAACGGTGCGTTACAAACCAGTTTCGAACGAATAAAAGACAGTTTCAGTAGCGAGAGATCATACTCGTAGCGAAATCGAATCGCATTAAAAAGCAAGCACGTTTGAAACACGTCGTGTACGCGATACATATGAATCGACAGAAAAGCCGAAGACGAAGACGGGATTCATTAACCACGTGAGAGCCAGTTTGATCTATAAATTGACGTTTTAGTTTCTGCAAGCTGTAATCAAATTGATTCATACTGATAAGAATCATATGCTGTTGTAAAAATAATAACAGTGAGACTAAAACAGTTAAGAGTTCATAACAAACGCTTCCGCCTCGCCGAAACCTTACACATAGCCCGTCGCTGCTTGAGAAAATCCAGGACTTTCCCAGAACAATTTCACCCGCACTATCGTGACGCCAGATCCGACACGAACCAATTAACATTCGTGGAACAACTGAATTGTCCCTATATCGTATTATTATTTGGGCACCACCTCATTTTCCAGGTAGAATCATGGGTACAGTTCTCAACATAATTCCGAGCATGTTTCAATTTTCCTTCGACGTATTTTATAACCCTTTAGGACTCGAGGTATTTCTTTTATTTCCAAACTTGTTACGTCATATAATTAAACCATAGTCCCATATGTATGAAAAGCGGTTCTAACCTATGTAGAACAGTTGAGAATAACAATTGTTGTTACATACCAGTAACATCAGTAAAATTAGTGCAAATTAAAGTGCAAATTGAATGTCGAGTCTAGACCCAGATATCGCCGATTTAAACTGTGATAATTTCGTTGAAAAGAATAGTACAACAATAAACCTAGCCTCGTTTTAAAGCCTAAAGATTGTATTTTCTCTGGCTATCATTATTTTTTTCCTGAGACAATCTCTACTTGAACTACGACTAAGTCTTCTCGCGGTCGTATTTACGTTTCCTCACAGATAAATTTGCTACAGTTTCGTTGGGAGAATTTTAACAAACTGCTTTGAATCTTCAGTATATTTCGATCTTGAATGTTAGTAATTATATGCTAACATTTATTATCGATAAGATTATACGAAAAATTTTCTTATTTATAACTTTTCTTATATATAAGGACATTACTAAAATTTCTGCGTGGAATGTTTGCCGATTTGACAGTATTGTGGACAAATTACCCGGAGTTGTTGAAATTGCTTACAGCAACAAGGAAAACTAATTAATGCTGTTGGTGGGTAAACGACAATGGGATATTAATTAAGCGAGATTACCAGAGCTGATCAAACCGACGCGACGTAAAGTGTAAATTGAATTAAATCGATGGACTCACCATTTCCTCTGCTCTCCTCGATATCAAGAATAATATTGGATTGGCCAGACTCCACCTCGCACAAGCCTGAAACAAATGAACAAAAGCCACTCATTAGATTAATATCCTTCATAAATTTTCCTTTAATACATCTATCGAAGCAATGCACAGCTTAGCTGCATAATGGAGCACGATTATACCGTTGCAAAGGTCTGTCTAGAGCGTTGTTACCCCATTCTACGTAGACGTAAATGGATCTAGACGATCCATGGAATATTGTAGACCAGTTACCTTTACCGAGCAATGTTTTCCGTAGATGTAAACTGTAATTACCTATTCGCAATCTCACTGACATTTGGCAATGTATCCTACGAAATAACTTTGATATTTTCAACGATTCGCATTCGCTACCTTTCAAGCTGCTGAGAAACCTTTGACGTCAAATTTCGTTATTTCTTTCCAAACTGCTATACAGTACATGTAGAACATTTTTCTAATAACAAACTAACAAATTAATTAAATTAGGTTAAATAAGAATAAAAAGTATTTTTTTTAAATGACGCAGACATTTGTGTTTTATTTGTATCATACAATTACAATTACGTTACAACGATGTAATTACAATGATTGAATGATAGAATGACAAAAGAACAATTTTTATGAATTTAATGATGATTTATGATCTTATGGTATAAAGTACGTGAAGATCTACGAACGACTAATTTTGGAGATAAATCGTAACGATGAGTCCGGTCTCATTACCTTCTGTTTAAACTCAATGGAAAAGTTTCCTTGAAGTAGGAGTTTCCTCAAATGACGCAGACATTTCTGTTTTATTTGTATCATACAATTACAATTACATTACAATGATGTAATTACAATGATTGAATGATAGAATGACAAAAGAACAATTTTTATGAATTTAATGATGATTTATGATCTTATGGTATAAAATATGTGAAGATCTACGAACGACTAATTTTGGAAATAAATCGCAACGATGAGTCCGGTCTCATTACCTTCTGTTTAAACTCAATGGAAAAGTTTCCTCGAAGTAGCTCGAGCAGGTGCAAGAAATCTGTCCAACCGGAAACGTGACTTGGCCGAAGCGAGGCGTTCAATTTGCGGAGGCAGTAATCTCGTAATCTTTTTCATGCAAACGGTGAGCGACAGTTTACATTAAGCACCATCTGTTGAAATGCTTCACGAACTCGTCAGTATTATATTTTTGTAGTAAACGGACCAGCGACGGGATAACTCGGGATATATCAGTAATTGTAATCCAGTTAGCGCGAAACGCGTTGAGCTTTCACTTCGGGAAGATTTAAATCAATTCGAACGGCTAGCGTGGCCGACGACCGAGACCGATTCGTTTTACAGATAAATTACAGATTCATGGATCTCAGAAGTGCCCCAGCGTTCAAATAATTACGGAATCATCGTGTTGAAAATTGGAAAAGAATCAACTAGGTATGAAACATGAAAGAAGGAGGATCTTACTCTCGCGTGAGACGATTCATTCATTTCATTCATCGTTACATTCCGTTTAGAAACACTAGCCGTGTGCTAAATCAAGCTTCTGAAACAGTGCTAGAAAAATCTCATTTCTCACATAATATTTTATGCAATGCAAATTTCAAAATATTCCGAAGGGCATATTGATAAAAATGATATATGAAATATTTACTTAATTTGACAAGTATGTACAGTGAATGCAAAAACTATTTGAAAAAGCAATAGTGTGTGTAATATACACCTGCAATAAAACAGGTAAAAAATTAAAACGTTTCTTTTCTCAAACATATTCTGTAAAAAGATTATGAACAATTTTTCGCGTGTGAACCTATCACGGATTTGAATTCATACAAGTGTGTTGACGTGTATAAGCCGAAGTAGGCTTTTACCGAGGTTTGCAACGCTGAAAAAAGGCTCGTGCGCGAAGATCCATGGCCCGATAGCAAGCAACAACAATTTCATCGAAAGTATCGAATCTCACAGGCGGCAAGAAAGATGGGCGAAAGTTGGCTGAGGTTAAGTATTCCTTCGATCAGGTGACACGCCGTCTCCTACATTCGAAGATGATCGTGGCAGCCTTGCGGATCTCCCGTGCTAGCCCCGAGAAAAGTGTGTTTTCGTTCTCCATTAAAGAGTATTCATTAAAGATGCGGTCCGGATACGGCACGCTGCGCTCGAAGTGGGTAAGGCGCACAAGAGAAAAGGCAAATGTCATCCGGCGTCTTAGCGGGAATAAGTTTCATTCGAGAGGAGCGGTGCATCTTCGTTTGCCGCGGCCATTAGCGTTCGACGTTAACCTTTTGGAGAAAGATCATAGCCGAGAGGCACACATTTGTTCGGAGCCAAGCTGCGCCTTTTGTGTGCGCGATCGTCCGTAGGCTTCTTTTGACCCTCCACTGTCAGGTGAGAACACTCATAAGGCGCCGGGCTCCGAGGGTGCACTACGCACGGGTGAATTATTAAGGAAGCTCCTCAGGACACGATAAAGGGGTATCCGGTCACCGTTCGTTTGCACATCGATATATCTTCTCGACTTACCTTTGCCGCATGTCCCCCGTGAAACACAACCGGAATTTAACGGTTTCCAAAGGTGTACGCCATTCTTGAACGGACAATCATATCGGATTGTCGGCGGGCCTGGTTGCAGTTCAAGACGGCATTCAAAACACTCGTTGAAATACTTTTATCCAATCCCGATCCCGTCCATCGTGTCAATTTGGCACATTTTTTACGTAAATGATGATATTGTTCTGACATTTGTAGAAATATGTATTTAATATTGTTAATAGCAAAACACGCGACAAAAAATGTGACAGAATTTTGTTCAAAAAGGAACCTAGAGTATCAACTTAACGTATAATTTTCACGTTCTTTTAAGTCCTCTGAAAATTGTTTAATAGAACGTAGAACTTCCAGTGAGAAAAATCAAGAATATGTATAAACACGTTAATGAACAACTGTGGGTTGCATTCATTAAAAGAGAAGACAGAAAGGTCAAATCAGACGCACTTACTTAGAACTGTAATACTTAAATAAATCGTATTGAGTTCTATTAAGACTTAATTAAATAGATTAAACATTTCAACAAAATTGACCAGGTTTTATTTCGAACAAGCAGCTAGTAGGGAACGGAAGTCACTTTAACCAGGAGTTGTCAGAGTCAAATAAATGGCACAGGGTTCACGAGCGTCGGGATCTCGCGTATCAACAAAATTCCAGGACGGTGTTTGGACCAGCAACAGGCGACGATCGTGATAGCGATACATCCTCCGAAAATGCATTTCTCGGAGGAAAGGTGAGCTACCGTCGAACTGTGGCCATTTCTTGGAAAGCGGCTGCATTAGAAAGTGCATACTCAAGGAGTAAGCGTGCCGATCGCGACCCATATCTTTCGGCCGGTCTTACCGTGGCCGTGTATCACATGCCTTATGAACTGCGAATGGAATCGTAGGTGAACGGTTGTCGGCGAGTTCTTGCCACAGGTATCGTTAGGGGAGAGAAACCAAATTTACGAAGGAAGGTCCGAAGAGAAAAGACGCGCCGCTACCAAGAAGAAGGCCAGCGCCTTTGTTCGGCCGCGAGCATCGTCGAGAAAAAGGTCCACCAGGCAGTTCATAATCTTCGGTGATTTATCGAAAGGATTTCCACGGGTACGTAACGTTACTTTTACGACTGTATCGACTTTATATGCCGCGTAGCGTGCCGGGCACGGTGTCGATGTTTACGAAGCCCGGCGGCGCGCGGCTGCGAACAGTACCTCGGATCCGTCGTGTACTTCGTTGGTGTACACGCGGTAAAGAACGCGATGGACGACGGCCGCGAATGCGCAGCCTGCTGCAAAGTAAGAGCGAAAAACTGGCGTGTAGATAGGTCCCTAAGACGGATGAAATGCACGCACCGTCGCGCGTCAAGTCGCAATCACTTCTCCGAAACGGACAGGAAGCACAGCTGGGCTCGACGCGCGCTGAAAAACCGAGCGCGATCGTTGCTATCGATACGTACAGGGGAGCACAGGGTAATGGGAGTCGCTTAGGCAATAATCATGATGACATGAAAGTACGGAGCGAAATATTTATTTAAGGACAGGTCTCGTAAACTTAAATTATTCAGTTACTGTATTTTTTCCGTAATTGTCGTATCTTCGGGTCTACCTAGCGACTAGACCTAGAAGAGCTTAATCGCTTATTACACAAATAATTAGTGTTGGATAATATTTTTATCGGAAAAAGAGACGAATACGATGGTACACGTTTCATAAAATTAAAAAATTAGAAAAGTTGCAATTTTTTCTATCTATCGACTCCTCGCTGGCTCGGTCGGCGTGTTTACTGCGTGACTGCTTCCAAGAGGATCCTCTCGGCGGTGGGGATAAAATGTTGACGGTTACGGCGGATTCATCCAAGTAACCGAATTTATATAAATAGAAAATATATCTTCACCGATACAGCATCACAGCTAGTCTAGCCTGCGAGGTATCGGCTCGGCTACTTTTACTTGTCGATATAGGCTAACGGTTGGCTGAAGGTATCTTTCGGATCACAATGAAAGTGATAGGAACGAAGGGAAATATACGACTTCGTGATCGTTGGGAACGCGGCTGCGATAATACCGGTGACCGGGACCGACACTCGATCCGCGCGCGGCAGTAATTGCGGAGGTCGTGCTATTAGTAGCTTTAATATAAATCCAGTAGTTTCGCCCAGGCAACACCCGGAAGGCTGTATTTAGGCGTTGCGAGATAAGCGTCGAGGTGAGACTGGAGGGCGCGGAACGAGTGCTATTTCGGATGGCCGAAGGATAGAAGTAGCCGTACGGTAATTGGACGAAAGGAGAGGGAGAGATCTGGCACTGTGTCGAGAAACTGTTGCAGCCCGGTGCATAACTCTCTCTAAATGGTCAAGCCGGGTATCGTGGGAATCGAGGCTGAAAACGTTGCAGGGCCGTTTCAACGGTTTTGGTCCCTTTCTGCGGCGGAGAGTTTGCCACCACGGCAACTATCAGCACAACTCCGCCAGACTACGTAAGCCTGCTGCGCCAATCGCTGACAAATCGTCGAACTACCAACACAAATAAACGATCAAATCCGGCCCTCCCTCGAGGGAAAGAGAAACATTCGGCCGCGTCCAATGTCCATGCGTGCAATTACTAATCCCGCAACCTGATCATTTGAAATTACCACCCGGTTCTCTAATGCAATCCACCGACACGAATTCGAGATGGACAGGTTACGTTCGATCACGTCCGGTTACATACATACCATGAATCGGCCATGCTTTGTTTGACTTCGATTGCCGACGATGCCCCGGCAAATAACATGCACGGAGTCAAATCGGTTCACGGGTCTATGGGTCAGCTAATACGCGCGCCGAATTAGATTGAAAGTCACGAAGACATTTGCAGTTCGACGATCGACGATGGTCATCGAGTCCTCTGCAATGGCGCGTGGAGAATAGCGAAACGTACAAACATGCGTGATAAATGTCGATTTAATTCAACAAATATGTATTTAACTAATCATAAAACACGACTATCCGGAAAATATTTTTCTCTTATTCTGTTCTATTCTATTTTCGCTTTCCAACTTATCAAAATTGACCATGTGTCAATTTTAAGTACGATGTCCGACTGGCTAGTAGAAATGGTTTTGCTGCTCGGTAAAATCGATCGGGTGGAACTCTTCGAGGTAGAAGCGAAGACGTCGAGCGAGAGGATAAACGGGGGATAAATGGGAAAGTATTAAGAATGAACGAGAGGATAAACCACGTGGCAAAATGTCATCCATATCCGCTAACTGACGAGCATTCCTTTTAAGCCGTTAGAGGACTAACTCTCGAAAACAAGTTCCCGATAGTGGGCGAAGGGATTATAGTCATCCAGAACGACAAGAGGATGGAGAAACGAGAAAGAGCGACGCGAAAATCGGAAAGAAACTTTTCGAGTTAAGAGGCAATGACGCGATTACTATCCTCTTAGTTTTCTTAAGGAACGACGATAGAGGAGGCGGTAACAAATATGCTATCCTCGCAGCAGGCTGATTTATGGGCATAGCTCTTCACAGAAATATGATCCAATATGTAATGTCATTTCCTGATGCGAACTTTCTGTGCTTGTTATCTTCCTGATGCCAACTCTCTAAAATTTCTTGACCCTATGATGGATCGCCTGTATCCGCCACAAATCAATCTCTGATAGAACTACTTGTCTCCAGAGTGAAAATCACACGAGCTTGAATTTTGTGTTTTGCTATGATATTCGTATGAAGATCATTGTGGTGAAAATACGTCACAGTTAAATTATATAAAACTCTACTTATTTTGATGAAAGAGTTAACATGGTTACTCAACAAAATTTTCTTAGCATTTTCTTTAGAAAAACATGAAAATTTTCACATCATTTCTCAGATAAGATTTGAATTTGTTCCATTAAAAATTTTAACACTGCTGTTTAGGGTTGAATTGCTAATAAGTACATTTAATGGTTATCGATAATGGTAATCATTGGCGTCGCTAACTCGCATAAAAAAATAAATCCAAAATTACTCACCAGCTTTTGAGGCAACACCGCGAAGGTACGAACATACGCATAGCAAGCACCAGACCCATGCGATCCGTTTTCCTGCCTGAAACGAGAGAACAATATCATCAGAATATCGTACAACATTATATAATATACATATATAATACGATTTATACCAGCGCCCAGAATTATACGATACTTCGGTTAATTACTAATTTGCCTGGTTTAGAATACATTATCACAAAGACACTTAATTACACGTTAAATTAGCGATAACAAAACGGAAATTATTTCGACGTGTATACGATGGCGGATCGATATTTTCTACGAGCTGTCATAGCGTAAATACGTCGCAAACTTATATTCATTATTAACTCTGGCTACCTAGACGCGCACTAAGTTTATGACGCAATCATCATATTCATAAGTCGCGTACCTAATGATCATTAATATATGTATAAATATGATCTAGAGTTTCTTGAGCCGCTGACAGATACTTTTTGAAGAGTTATCTAACCCAGACCTTCATAATTAATATTTACTGAAATAGAAATTCATTCATTTACAAGTCTGTCATCTCCACTAAGTTCTTTCTTACTGTCGACGAATAGTTCACTTATTGGACGCCATTGGAATAAACTTTATTTAAAAGTAAAATTAAACATCTGGATAAGAACAGAATCCTAAGACCCCTTAGTGAGGGTTGTGCTTCTCTGCTGACTTTAAGCATCGGTCACTCAAAAACGAAAGGAAATATTACAAAATGGAGTGTACCGTATGCTAATAAAATTAATTTTCTCTCAAGTAAAATCGATATTTTTCCAGTTTACGATGTTACGAAAATTCAGATCGTTTCGTGTGCGATCGAGAAGAAAGAAATAGCAAATACGTCGTCGATCGCGAAGAGTTAATGTCTAGGTTGTGATTATCAAGACGTAGCTGGCTGATACAGCTGGGGAACTATCTAAATCGTGCGAGAGGACACGTTCCACGTGCGTGTTGGATCCCGAACGGGCCGAACAGGCTGCAAAGTGCTAGCCATTATCGATACCTGGCCAAAGAAGAGGCATTGTGCTCCGTTCGCGCTGATGAGAACCGCGTGCGTCCAGGTGAGAGACGCCTCGGGACCGAATATAAGCGGACGGAGATTACACCAGCCCGATAACATTGTTTCCCTTCGTCCAGGACTTTTATTCGCGTTGCTGCACAGCCTTATTACATATCGTGCATCGATCCCGCATTAGCATAGGGACCCCACATAGTCTAAACGTTAGTTCGCTATTGATCTTGCTCCTTATGAAATTCTCCTCAGAAACGTGTAAGAGAGAGGGAGAGGTGGAGAGAGAAAGAGAGAGAAAGGATGTGCTTCGTGTTATACCTAGTTAAGTATTCATGGCCGCGTACCATACCTGGCACGCGGGAATCTATATTCGCTGGCCCGCGCGAAAACACTTACGGCTTTTGAAAGCCGCAAGCGTTGTTATGGGACACCGGGAAGAATAATTTGTAGGCGAGGCAGCTATTGCGACGGGCGCCGATCACTCTTCCCTCTACCTTGCGGAATCCTAACGTCCTTTCTCTCCACGACGAGAATGCCAGCTTTAATCGCTCGCTCCTTGCGCTGATTTATCTCCTAATTATTGGATTTCTGCCGTCACGTGAAATCACTTTTTCCCATCGGAAATGCAAAGTGGGGGTGTGCCCCTAACCTTGGACAGCATTTGATACCATGACAGTACAGACCTTAAGATGGGTCCAACCTTGTTGCTACAAGACTGTTTTTTACATCAGAAATTTTACATTCGACTACTTTTTGGATGTGTGCAACTTAAACTTCACTAGAATTGCTGTCTCAGAACATTATTTATACTTCATCCTGAAACCATTCACGATTAAAATTTACTCAAATTTTTACTGTAAGATTACAGAATCCAAACGCTTAGGAGAAATTAAAGAAATTTCACATTCAAAAGGGTTTATGGAAATTAGTATGCAGTCGATTTTATATCGGTACAGGGTGAAATACATTTTGTCAATAGACTGCTTCGTACTTAAAAATAAGAAAATTGCAAAATAAAATTCCCTTGTAACCACCCTTCCGGAAGAACGATAAGCGTTTCTGGGTTAAGGAGCTCTTCATAAAATTGTGTTACAATGCCCGATTTCTACCGACTCGGGTGATTTTCAGCCACGGTAATTGACGTAAGAGGTAACAGTAGATCCATTCGACGATTAAGATAAGTAGAAGCACGAATATCTTTCGACCCATAAGCATTCATGGGTGTACGGCGGCGCCTGCAGTAAATCTTCGGTAATTCAGCGTCCTTCCTTTGTTTCCACGAACTTCGTTCACCGAACGGATACGTTAGCCGCAGATACTTTCCGGATTTTCTACCCACCGCACACCGCGCCGCATCGCGGCAGCGAATATTGTATAGTCGGTCTAGAGAGAATGAAAATTTCAAGTGCACTCCGTAATTTCGAGGAATTACGTCATTAAAATCGTTCAGGGTACCTGGAAGGATTGATGAACGAGACAGGCTATGATTTAGTAGCGCGTAAAAACAACTACAACCTTGCTATTAACTTCATGAGAACATGCTCGTGAGCAGGACGCAGGAATTTCGTGCAGACCGGCGTAGAAAGTTACAAGGAGCACGCGTACCGACGCGACGCGACGCCACTTTCTTCGTTTTGAGTTTAGAATTCTTGATGCGGTCACGAATGCTGCGCTTATACTTTCGAGATTTATTAGTCTATTGTAACTGAATTTTTATTTATCAGGTCGTACGAGTGGTTCGTGCCGTTCCGATGCGCAGAATCGTGGCACCAGTCGCCGCATGTTTCTTGTCTCCAACGGAATTGCAGCCACTATTTCTAATCTCCGTGCACTTTCAAGCATGTTCTTCATCCACTCAAATTTTTATTATTCTCCATTAACAGGTTCATCCATTCGTCTAGATTCCTAAATTAATTCTTAAAAGCAAGAATATTGAAGGAACATTATAATCTTTGTTTCATTAAATAAATTGTTTTGTTTTATCGATTTGTTTACATGATTCTTTCACATTTTTATTTTTCTCCATTAACAGGTTCATCCATTCTTCCAGATTCCTAAATTAATTCTTAAAAGCAAGAATATTGAAGGAACATTATAATCGTTGTTTCATTAAATAAATTGTTTTGTTTTATCGATTTGTTTACATGATTCTTTCACATTTTTATTTTTCTCCATTAACAGGTTCATCCATTCTTCCAGATTCCTAAATTAATTCTTAAAAGCAAGAAGATTGAAGGAACACTATAATCTTTGTTTCACTAAATAAATTATTTCATTTTATTTATTGTTTGTTTACATGATTTCTTTTTACTGTATCTTTCAAGTAACAGCGAATTTATTCTCTCTTCCAATAGTATTTTCTACATAATGATGAAAGAAGTACATCCACGATGAGTAACACGAGGTTCTATTTTTCACAAGGAAGTTCAGTAAGGATACTGTGCAGGAAATGGCACGAACTTCCCTGACGATCTAATACGTAGAATTAAAACGGAACACTGGCGCGCATGCTCTGTATTTCAACCAAAATAACCAATTTCATAATCGGTAGGTACCACACCTCGCACGTCCTGTATAAAAAGAAGAAAAGATACTGAATGCACAGCTTTAATATTAATACGCGGTTTGACAGTTTATAATCACACCTCGAGTTCACAGTTGAATATCCATGTCCGAGTATTATGTAGATCCGTCCGCATACATTTGAATAAAACGCATCTACCTGCGAAAAGTTTCTCATTCAGGAATAACAAATTTATTCAAATCGAGTTTCATCCGCGAGAAGTAAGGAATCCTTTTCGTCGCGAAACACCGGGAAGAAAAGTTCGTATCGAACCGTATCGAACACCCTCGTGCCGAATGTAATAAAGTAGTTTGAAGACGATAAGAAGGTAACTAGATTGCCGAGTCACGCGGAATACGAAATCCAAGTTCTTCTATTTATTTTAATCTGTATACTCTATTTAAACCCGCTACATTTGTTTCTTACGATGAGCCGTGTGGTTAGAGCAGTTCACAGAAATTCAACCTGTTCCTTAATCGAATCGTGACGCGGGATGAAAAATGGATGGCTAACGACAATAGGAAGTGTTCTGCTCAGTGGTTCTCAGATGAGAAGTCCCTCGATAGCTTCACTAAGCTCCGAACGCACGCAAAAAACGACTATAATCGCTGTTCAATGGTTTGCTGACTGAATAATTTACTTTTTCTTAAGCCTGGAGGAACAATTGATTGTTGAGCGATAATTCATTTCTAGTTGTCCAGCTACATCTGGATCAGGTGAAATACGATCCTGCGCCTCATCTATCATGCTCCTGTTTTTCATAAGTGACTCCTAGTTTTTTGAACGTCCAGATTGCTTTCTGGAGAATACAGTATTCCAGAACCCGTATGGAAACACTTTCGGATTTCATCAATTTTAGAAACTCGAACCTTCAACAAAATCTGCAAGCGTTTATTGACAGTGTATTATATCATCGGATAAATAATGTAGATTTTCTATCGTGTTATAAACTGGTTTTAAAAATGTACGATTAATATTCTTGAAGTTGAATAAGTTTGATCGAAACATTTGATTTAACGGTGTAGAAAGTAGTTGAAAAATAATTTTAACGAACATATACCTGAATATTCGGAAAAAATGTACGCATTTTATCGAGGTAAAGATAGGACTGAAAAGTCGAGCTGACATAATTTAGGACACAATCCCCAAAAAATGTAATTGAATTATTGGTCGAACATAAATTTCATCATAATACGAGCCGACAAATTTCAAGCATGTCTGTCACGTGTTCGCGGCATTTAATCCCGTTCGTTCAACTGCTTTAATGCTATCAGGATCATCGAATCCTCCCTATTAGCGAGTACACGAGTGTGTGGAGCCAGTTTCGCGGCCATTTCCGCGCGTAGGCGATGAGTTATTACCGTTCTGCATGCCTGATGTGAAAATATAGGCATCCGCCTTCTGTCATTTACCAGACATTGAAAAATTTGACGTGATTTAGTTCGCGATAAAAATTCACTGTTAGCCAATGCCTGCGGAAAAATTGCGAAATCTTCGAACACCTCCGAAACACGCCTTAAATAAAACTTGAATAAATCATCCACGAATCATCCAACCTTCTTTATGGAAAAGTGAAATTGAAAAAAATGTTATAAAGAAGTACCTGCAGAAAAATAGCAAAATATTCAAATATCTCCGAAGCAAACCTTCAGGGAAGATTATTAATAGTTTAACCCTTTGCACTCGGAGCTACTTTAACTGAAAAATTGAACGTTTCTTTTGATCTAACATATTTCCATTTCCTATGATTTTTGAAATTATATGGATATGAAATTGGTATAATACCTCATACAATACCTGTATGTTTAGTAACTGATTAGATACCGATACATTTAATAGTGTAAAAAATATGTTGAATCATGGTACAGCAATTTTTATTGGTGCCCCAGAGGGGACAACCGAGTACAAAAGGTTAACACTGTTTTTCTACAGAACTGGGATTAACAGAATTTCATTTTTTTAAATTTAAATACAAAAATTCACTTTTTTCAATTGATCGACAGTCCAACCTACCTCGCAAAAAGAACGGAATTAAAAATTCTCTATTAGGAAATATGAGAAAAACGACAGAATCTTGAAACACCACCAAACCACGTAACTGCACAACTATAAAGAAATAAAGAATTACACGATAGCGCAGTTGCTCTTAAATGAATTATTATTCTACAGACGACGGAATTAATTATCTCGCGTGCTCTATCAATGTCAAATCTTGTCAGTCGGGCTCGGCAACAACATGCCTAGCCTACGATTCCGCAGTGTGTTCCGTGCATACTAATTGTGACAGGGGAGTGCAACGTTGTAGATTCGCACGTGACTAATCCGCCAGCTTTGTCACGGCGGGTAGCTTCGCGCAAGAGACGGGAACGAATCTAACAGGTGCCATCGGCAAGAGTGAGAGGGAGAGGGAGAAAAAAGCGCAAAGAAAATTAATCGAACAGGTTAAACGAACGACGCGGCTTTCCGCCGCGCGTGTTCACCTTTCGCGAAACGCTCCGCCAAATTGGACTCCTATCCGCGGGCTCGTAAATTACACGGAGACGCATGTCAACGCGAATAAACGCGCTTCGCCGGCAGCTTTCTAATCGGCCATTATAACGCAGCGCCAATTTATAGATCAACAAATTAAAACCACGCTCGACCCGTGAGTCGAACAATCCGATAATCCGACAGTCAATAAACGATAGTCCGTTGTTGACTTTTACGAAATGGTTCCAGCACAATGACCTTTTTTAAGAAATCACGCTAACGAAAGCTCGGCTGGCACAGCTACTTCCATCCGCAACACGTTTCTGCAACGACTGAATTACCTCACATTCTACTATCTACCTTATTAATCGCGAAAGTATGACCGTGTCCCGAGACGGAGCTATCTAAGTCGGAAGTAAATCAAGCATTCCGCTTGTGGCAGACCGTTGCTAAACACCAGAGAAATACCTTTAATAATCGCACGGGGTTTCTTCGGCTTTGTGTGTGTGTGTGTGTGTGTGTGTGTGTGTGCACCACTTTGTGCATCGGTTTCAGGTAATCGAACTGTTAATCTCTATTAACCATATCGTCGAGAAGTGTTGAAATTTATTTAATCCAGTAACGCCGCGAGGGACGAAACTGACTGTTTTACTTTACCTTGTGGAAGGGATGTATTCAAATTTTCAGCAATTTTTAACATTCAAAGAAACATATGGGTATATTGAATAATTCCCCGTAAATGCATGTTTACTGTAAATCAAAAAAATTGGAAATTGTTTTTCAATTTTGTTGCCAACAACTCCATATTATTTGAAGTGTTTCATTTGAAATTTACTTCAAACGACAGTTCGTTGACTGCTCCTTATTTTGAACAATTTTGTTGACTAATTATTTTAAATGTAGCTCTCAAACAATGTTGTAATTCATACATAAAAATATAACATAAAAAATACATAATAATTCATACTAAAACATACAACTTAAATAAATAATGGAAGAACCAAATACATATAAAACACGTTTCTTTTACATTTTCTGAAATTAAACTGACACTTTCGACCGATAACTGCAGTTCGTTTGCAAAAATTGCAATTATTGGAGACGCGATTAAAGAAAAACCCCGCTGAAATTTAGACCACTAAAAATCTTAATAATTTCTACCAATCCAATAGTAAATCAGCGAACAGAAGAATAACCCGAAAAACACGCAATTCTTAAAACAGCGCACGTACATAAGCGGCGTGCTGGCGCGTCGTCACGCATTCGAATTTGTCTTATTCAACGGAACTGGAGGGAACAGTGCCGAACCTAGTCAGCGGTGTCCGACAATTATGCAACATTATGTTGGCCGGCGTAGAAAAGCAAGTGCAATGCATTGCTCGTTTTACGAGGCCGTGATTACTGAACGTGACTGCACAAGGCGGTGTAACGCGAACGGGCTGAACCACTAGAAAGAGAGAGAGAGACAGAGAGAGAAAGGGAGACGAAGCAAGATGGAGAAACACAGAGAAAGACAAAGATAGAGAGGGAGAAACCGTTCTGCAGGGGTATTGGTCTGTGTAAAGTATAGCCGGCCGAGTGGTGTGTAATATGCATATGCGGGCTCTGTTACACCGAACGGAGGAGGATGCACCTGCCCCACGACGCTCGGATAGTCCGCTTGAGAAAGCCTCGCGGACGAACCCCTCTTCCGTTTCGAATACATTGCCTGTGAGAAACGATTGGCTAGCAGGTCGACCGGTACACATACTTAGGAGACTCGAAGCCGCGCCGGTAGTTCTGAATTAAAGCAGCGACTACGGGGAACGAGCCAGCCTCTACTTATCGCTTGACGTAGATTACTGCACCGTAGAATGCACCATGCCGTCCTACCTCGGAACCTCCGCCTCCCTTTCCCCCTTCCTGATACGTCGCGTCGCTTTGTATCGCTGTTAAAACCCGGCCGAGTTAATAAACTATATCGCGGGAAGAATAACTTTCTGTGTTCCTCGGCGCCCACCTTCTTCTTCTTGCTTACCCGTCAGCATTCCGCTGAGAAAACCGCACGTACCCCTGCGCCGATATACTGCCCCGCTGTTGTATTATTTATACCGTGCGCGCCTCCTCCTGTGCACGCTGGAAGAACACTATTTTCCACTTTGTCGCCAACTTGCTAAACCCGCCATTCCAATCTTTGCTAATGTTTGCGCTTTTCGGCAGAGATTGAAAGAGTTGGAACCTTTTTCCTTGCCTCTGTTCGGAGCTTGCGAGTCTGGGACTTTTTGCAAGTATGTTTTCCTAGTGCAAATTTTAACGAGGACAGCCGGGGCTACCGAAAGTTTCTGTTTGAATGGAAGTGGAGATAAACATTATAACTGGCACGCCTTACTCGATTGGATCAGTAGCGAAAGCTGTCGAGATGGAAATTAACTCTGAGATCTCCGAAAAACTAGATTGATCATGAGCGTGGAAAAGTAAATGATACAGTGTTTAGTTTTTCTCTTTGTGGTGTGTAGACTATGAATCTTTATCAGATATAAACATTTCATGCATCATTGTTGATAATGATACTTTTCCATTTTTCACCTACCCACTCATTTTTGTTGTAAATGCATAAAATGTCCAGCATTGACATAGTTAAGATAGAAAATATGGCAAGTATAATAAACGCAATCCGAACAGTATGTACAAATGTATCTAACACAAAGATTGAAAAAGCTACGGAACTTATAGCTTATATTGTAATTTTACAATACATACAATAAAGAATAGTATTCTGTGAAAGAAAAATTACAAGAATTATGCACCTTTTCATTTAAAATCGCACGTTAACGACATCAATTAAACAACTGCCGAAAATGAAATACGCTATTTATGGAACGTAAGTAATTGGCAGCGTGAGATTTTGCTTTCGGGATCGGTAGAGGTACTATTACCTTTCGATTTAGTTGGTAGCTGCTTCCAGTTTGGTACGCTTACGTACAAACGCGTATTCCCCAAGGCTTAAGTACGCTGGCTCTTAATAGATCGTAGGCGGTGGCTGCGATCTTATCAGTATCTCGATCGCAACTGCCGATTTCTCGACTGGCAGATCAGCTCTTGATCTATCCACCGCATTATAATGAACGGTAGATTAGAGAAGTGCCTTAATGAACTTGGTAGCAATTGGATACAGATTGGTGCAGACCAAATCTAACAGCAAATCAAATTAAATTGGGAAGGTAGAGTAGAATATCGAATATGTTAATGGGATCGATATAGGCGATTGTAAATACTGTATGTAAAAAGATCACTTTACATATTTTATGCATTCGTGACAAGAATGAGAAACATGAAACAGAAAGATCAAAGGAATTCAAGAGTAATATATTATCATGAATTTATTACAATTATGAAAGGATACCAATTTATATTTGATTTGATATTATAAATTGATTTCTATACTTTATATTTGTTCCACACAGTGTAGTTGAATAAATTATTCCAAAAAAGGTTGAAACATATGCCATGCTGTTAGGTTCCACTGGTATAGTGAATATTGCGATATATTTGGTCCCATCACTAGAGTACCGACAATATCTGCGGGGTGTGAAAGATAGATAAGATCGACGGAACTCCGATCTAGGTATCTCGTTAGCATCACTATACTTTAGATTTAGTTGCCGATATAGTTGCCTCAACCGTAACGTTTTTGCGATCCTATAAATACACAGCCTCAATGAAATGTTACTATCAATTACAATAAACGATGTTTATAATAATTATAATGCTCGAGGTCTGAGTAGAATAAATTCCCCGTGTCTACGGTAACTATAAAAAATCGTTGAAGATTAATTAAACGATTACATTATGGTCACTACGTACACGAGAAAATGCTGAGAAAATACTGGGAGGATATCCGCTATATTTTAATATTGTTGAATGTCCACCTAACAAATTAATCATGAGCCTGTTATGGTTCGAGGTGTAAAAAATCAGGTAAAAAGTTGCCAGTCACTGTAAAAATAACAAGATCAATTTAACGAAATGTGCACAATGCAGTGGAAGTATGTGTATTATGTCGGTTTAAAATAAACATAACCCGTCTTATAGTTATCTACTTCTATTTATAATTTCGTATAATTAAGATAAATATAATACTCCTTATCATTTCTGTATGTGTTCAATTTTTTAAGCCTGAATATATTCATTTGATTGATTTATTTCTGTTGGTTATATGTTGGTCATGAACTGCATTCGTACTAATTAAAATGCTACGTAATTTTTTATTCTACCAATAGAATAGGTCTTCGTCCCCTCTTCGAGAAACTATAACTCCCACAATTTTAAGTATTTTATCGTTCGGTTTCTTTACAGAAATTCCGAAAAAAGACTTACACTTCCACAACATATTTTGGTAATCTATTCGCTTTCGACATTCAGTTCCCGATCGGGGCGCCGGTTGACTCGTTGGAGGAGGATTAGTAACGAAATAAAATTATATCCCGCGGGAAAAATACGGCGTGCAACATCGGATTTGATCCGCGTGACCGCTTAACTCCGGCGTCGGTGCTCGCATCTGTATCTTGCCTGTGCAGCCCGTAATAAATTGAAGTTGTTGCATCGGCTCGGCATTACGCAAGCCAATTTATTAATGCTCGCTAAAATCGGGTCGACGACGCTTGAAACTTTCTCGCTGAGGGAGACCGCTCTTCGTACGAATGTGGAATAACCGGGCACCCCACGTTTATAATTGGTCCACGCGGCTACGTCCCGCTTCGAGCCGCTTGTAATCCTCTTACGAAATAAATCATAAGGAAAAGAAGGTAAAAGGATCGGTCAAATGAAAGGGCTGCGAGCACTGCACTCGATACATCAATCTGTAGTCAGCAAGAGAGATCTTTCTTTGATTACTACCGGAGTGCAGTCTTTTTTTTCTCCGCCGCGGAGAAGTAATTAAATCAATAATAGTGATTTATGGGCACTGGCCGTCCGGTTGCGTTAAAAATATCAGGTCAACTTCAATTACCGTCCCGCGTTCTATTTATCACGGTGCCCCGCCGACTGGCGGGAAAGCAATTCTGCATTCTAATAATACACAACGTTACCTTGGGAATGGATTATTCGATCGTCTTTTCACGCCGTGGCGATCCGAAACCGAGGAAACTCCGGTACAATTGGCAACAAGGTGATTCTGCGTGAAAAAAACAAGGCGAGAACGTGGAACGAAAGTTTTTCATGCAAGGCTCCGTTTCCGGGAAAACGGATCGTGAAAGTTTGATGCGGTGGCATTAGCGTTTACGATAAGTAGAAACGGTTGGTCATGGTCAGACGCGTTTCACGATTCCTAGTCAGCGGCACGCGCATCTAGATTAACACGTATCCAACCGCATGACTAAAAGCAGTCATTTTATCTCTGATCAGCAACGATCCGATGACCAATATTGATCATTGAGCTACGGATCTCTGTGCATGTAAGGCAAATTGAAATTTTCCAAAAATGCCAGAATGTACAATAAAAATCGATAAAATTTAGTATTCAGTAATTTTGATTTATTTCGGATCTACAAAAGCTGTTCCCAGTAAAAATAGGGCTCTATTTAATTTCGCTTTCATAAAATATCATTATATCAATTGAAAATTGCATAAATATATTTAGACTACAGATCTTTATGCCAAATAAAAATTTTCTGCGTCAATTGCGAGGTCCTGGAATCAAACAAATATTTGTCCTACAATACTTTTTAAATTCGGAATCTCCTTAAATTATTTCGACACATTTTTTGTTATGAATTCTTAAAATTCGTAGGTTACTTGTAACACGTTGAAACTACATAATTTGATCGCATAATATACAAGATGCATACATGGATATCGAGCGCACAAATTATTCATAGTCGAGGGCTATCGCTGTAGGAATGATGTTCGCATGATCCTCTTCGCGACTGTCGCGATATTAATGGTCGGGGGTGTGCATACCGGCACGGGGCAACCGTGATGCAATTTCACAAACGTCTGATCAACAAATTGTAAGAGCACAAGTAACGATAAACGGAAGTCGATTCTAGCGATAACAGTCGGGCCCGGCTCGGGCCAGCGTGGAACATGCAGAAGTAACAACGTGATACAACCCCGTGAACTTACAGTTGCCCGGTTGGTTTATGAGTCCAACAACGGAATCTGAATATGATTTACGAGCTGACACTGGCAGCCGGCTCGTTGCACAAGTAGCGAGGGGAGAGGGCAATAGGGTTGACGGTGCATCCGCATGTTCGGCGTGCAGTGGCGATGCACAGTTGATCGCAATAATACGGACTATGTACTTCTGCTGAGTCTACTGCCGCATGCTAGCCGTTTCCGTCTATCTCCGGTGCCTATTACTCAAGGCAAGCGTAAACTGTTTACACTGTAATAAACATTTCGCGGCGGAGACAAATGTTAACATCAGTCGAACCACCACTCGAAGTAACAGGACTCGGTACTTTTACTGCGCGAGTAATCATAACGGTGACTTCGCTAGGATACTGTTAAATAAATTTGCTCGTCAAGTAGTCAAATCTTGGGATTCACTTATCGTTGTTGCACTTTTGTTTCATTTTATCAAACTATATAGAAAATTGCATTATACCGCGAATCCACTATACGTCCACCATGTAAATGTACATTGTTCAATTTATAATTTCACGCTTCAAAGAAATATATTTTGCAAGTGGGAACTAATTGTAAGAAAAGAAGCCAAAAACGAATGATTTTAACCCATCCGATAGAGTTAATTACAATATCCCACCGCGCGTAATAAATTATTTTCGAACCTCGTGCAAATGTACACATTGATGCTTCGTAAATTAAATTGGAATTAAAAAGGAAGATCAATTTTTTTAAATGGTTTCCAAGTGGATATCACGCTGTAATGGTAGTGTTAGGGTTTCTTTGGTATGTGTAGGATGTTCTCGGACGTCTTTTTTCACCGTGAGGATTCCATACGAAGACGGAACTGCGAATCGAACCACAGGGAATCGATCAGCGATAGAATTTTACGAATGCGAGCCCGCAAGACCGCGCACAAAGGGGACGGTGGGAAGTTTGATCGTATTTCTCACCCTTCGTTGAACCCTAATTTGGCGCCGTGCGATATCCACTTCTTTTCTCACCTTAAAAGAGACCTCAAAGGGACTTATTTGTCCACAGGTGACGATGGAACGTAAGCGATGGCCGCCTCGGATCAAAGAAAGGCCGCGAGAATTCTTCGTTAACGGAATGCGAAAACTCGTTTCCCATTGAGAAAAATGTATTCAATTACAAGGCAATTAAGTAGAAAAACGTATATACCGTTCGAATTGTATTTCTATTCCTTTACCGTCCTCTTCGGAGACGTTTCTTCTTTCTCAATAGTTTCAACCACTCCGCAATCTGCCGTCTTATGCTTCGAAGTTTATGGAGTTTAGTTCACCCTGGCACGATCACCATAGAGTTTAAACCTTTTTCAGAGATCCCACTCCTTTTTGAGAAAGAAATTACCGGCCGGAGTTATGTAAGTTTATTTATAGAGTATTTGTTAAAATGAAAACAGTTTTTTGTCCGTTGCGTGACGCAACAAGCTACTTCGTTTAATTATTGAGTGGATTTCATTACACAAATAATTGTCGAATAATGTCATCCGTGATAATAGACTGGCTACAATTTCCATAGGAAATGGTCAGTGTGAATTACATAATCGGGAATGTTAATTACCCTGTAAACGTGATTTGTCAAGTAATAATACAAAATGTACAAACTGTCAAAAATGTTTGGTATAATCTGCTATTTTTTAAAGTGATTTCTTAGCATGTTAATTATCCAAAGCAAACCGATATTGGACGCGGGCAATATCAAAATAAAATAATACTGAATCGAATGCATTCGATGCAATCATTTATGCAAATTTAATATTCGAACGATGAATAGTAAACAATTGTTAGCTCGTAAATGATACGATTGCACAATTTGTTCGTTCAATATATTAAAACGATTGCTCCCAATATCGCCTCTTGTTAAGGAAACACAAAATTGTTGGAATTATTTGATCGAATTGTTTTTCGTATTTTTAGCGTACCGTTAAATTGGCATGGAACACGGGGTATTCAGGAATTCTGATTGGTCAATTGCTTGTTATTGGGTGGGGAGCAATGTTTTCTGCAGGACGAATCGAACACGACGCAGTGTGACCCAATTAAGTGACCGTTTCCGAGAATCGAGTGCTCTGGTCGCCGAAAGAGCCTCACCGGATTTGTGGTTTATGACCAAAGTGTTCCATGGATCACGATGGTACGAATCCCTTGTTTCTAGTTTTATTGCATGGTCACGCACAAGTGTCACATGCTGTGATCACAAGATAACACACCTCGCAAACATGGTGTTCTCAAAAATAAATACCATATTTTCATGAAATTTAGTTTTACAGCAACGGTTACATTGTCTTTCATTTAAGTATATATTAAAATCAAAAATAGAAAAATGCTACTGAACACTAAACCTACTACCACCAGTCAAAATGACCGATCCCAGATTTATTATTGAAATAATAGAGATGATTTCATAAGAAATATTTGTATAGATATCTTTAGTAGAGCGTGCATTACGATAGAAGCCCCACAAATTCTAAATAAAATCCACCTTGCATTTTTATGAGGGAACATGTACCAGATATTTTTAAGGCTCGGTAGGTTTAGTGTCAATACAATATTTGCTGTATACAATAATCTCTGTGGATCTATATGCAAAATAAAAATGATTTTAATATATTGTAAATAATATATCGATATTCATGACCTGTGGAGTGTCGGGATGGACACTATAATGGCCTACAAGCTTGGAAATGTTTGCGCAACATATTGGTTGTTATATTCATTAATTAATGTACATTTATGTATTCATTTTCTCGTACAGAAAATTCAACTTTTTAAATATTCTTGCTCTCCAAAGTTGAATTCACTTAATCCTTCTACTGTTTCAAGTTTCACTTACGTGAAGAATCTCGTTAGAATTTCTTTGGGAAGACCGTTCTTGGTAAATAATTAATTTATATTTATGTATTGATTTTTTCAATAGAAAAATTCTTGCTCTCCCAAGTTAAATTCGTGTAATCTGTTTGCTGTTTCAAGTTTCGCTTACGTGAAGATCTTCGATCAGGTTCTTGGTCAACTCGAGAGGTATATGGATATTGAGCAACCGATTAGGCGTGACTATCCAGAAAATTTAAACGCCGGTCGAAAATGGAAACGAAATTAAGCAATCCGGTTGACAACTCCACGCGATTACTGTCGCGGTACGTCCACTTTCCCGCAAGTCGCGTGGTCCCTGATCTTTATTCAAACACGGTTACATAAAGCGATATCGCTTCACAGCGTCTTACAACTATACCAGTCCCGCAAAAACCACTCACGGCGAGACCGAGTCGTTGATCCTCGTCGTACGTGACACTGAAACCAACGTGCGCATCGGCCATGTCGTATCCGAGGTGGATTTTTGTTGGCCGCTCGAGTTCGCCGCACTATGGTCGCACGATCATCAGAGAATCTACTAACATTCTCCTACAACTTTTCATCCATGAAAGACATCCCAACGAAATTTCCTCTAAAACACGTTTAACCGCGTACTTTTTGTCCTTAAAATCTTACCCAGATTAAAATTAGCTATTTATTCTTAAGCAATTTGTTTGTTGGATAGCGACTGAAACGGGACACATTTATTCCAATTACATAAAATATTTTTAGATTATTCTTTAGATAATTTTATAAAAACCATTGTTGAAAATAGTTGAGAAGTATTCGTTTAATGGTTTACACGAGGTTTTTAAGGTAATTTTTTAGAGTTATAGATTGTAAGAAAAATTCGAATAGTACTATTAAAAATGGTGTCGAAATTTGCAATTCAAACATGCCCTATCTCGCCTGAGTTAAAATGCAAAATGGAGAAGTTAATCGAAAGCTTATCTACCGTTCAGCTTTTCTTATGTTTATAGTCCAAACGGTGCTTTAAACGAGTTTCTCAACCCTATAAAACGCTGTAACACTAGCAGCTTCAAACAATAGTAATTTGCATGATAGACTGAGGAAGAAAAGAATTAATGCATAATTATTTCCGGAGAAACGTACTGAAAATAACACTCTATTCTACAGTATAGGGTATAATAATATAAGAGTAGTAGTGAAGAAATATTCATTGGCAATCGTATCGAATGTGCATAGTTTCCTTTATTTCAAACTTTAATAAAAAACTTTACGATAAAGACGGAAGAAATATAAAAATTTTACATATACATAAAATCTTCCCAGAAATTTTTTACGATCCAACGAACTAATGTGGACCACTATAACTTAGCCTCTTTTGCTCGCGTTGTGATAAGCAGCTCGAACTTTAATTAGAATTCTACGGTTTCCAAACCATAATATTAAAAAATAAAATTACATCTCTGTCCCTAGTAATTGTCGAAATAAAGGAGGGATGAAACTATGCTGCTAAAAGTTATACAGAAAAACGAAAATTTTTAAATTAACAATTAGTTTATATTTGAGTCACGAATTTCTGGATCGAGTCATGTACCTCCATTAAAGTCGAACCGAACAAACTTGAGAGACTGCCTTGCTGTGTCATTCGACGAACTACGAACAAGGAATAAACGAATGATGAATTATGAATAGACTGTGGATCTATCAAAATTTCATTTCAACTTTAACAATTTTCTAATAAATTGAAAATGGCAGATGTACGTTCAAAAAATTGCTACAATGTTTCTCTTCTTTTACATAACATATATCCATTTTTGTCGTAAATGCATCAAATCCGCAGTGTAATGCCGAATGAACGACGAATAAAATTTCGTTGGTTATTCGAATAATGCCGAACTCCGTTGTCGCAGGAGAAAATTGATTTTTGCCGAAATCTCTAATTCTATGGAGCGCAGTGCGGTTAAAGGGTGTCCTGCGGAATCGAGGATCAGCAAAGGAGGCGATAGCTCACTTTGCTGGGAGAGTCACGTTCCAAGCTAGGCGCAGTCCTCCGTAAAAACCGTAGAAATTCTCGTAATTTCATGGCTTGATCGTCCGGATATCGTTGCGGCCCCGGACCGGCGCGGTGCGATTCGCGTGAATAAACCATGTCCGCTCGTTCGTGAACCAACCGAGGAAAGGAGCACCGGATGAAAGAGGACCGAGAGGCCGCCGCGCCGGTGGAACGGAAAAACCTGATTTGGAATTCCCCTCGGATTATCGGGAAGAAACCATGCCGACGGACGTGATCTTATGCCTCGCGGAGCACCGATCCCGCAAGAATCTATCCAGAAGAGAAACATTCCGGCGAATAACGGAATCGCGGCTCCGGGGAATGCTCCGTGGCTGACAATAATGAGCGAGATAAATACCTCTATCGTTTGTCTAACTTCCAACGGCGCGTGACTGCCGATCCAGCTACCGGCGACGCGCGATAAAAGTGAAATTTCCAGGTGGATTAGCCTTTCCACAGTCGGTTAAAATAATTGCGAAAAAACGACGCTCCTCTCCATGCTTCCAATTTTTTAAAACATGCTTTTCGAGGTACTTTGCGTTCATACGCGAATCTCTCTCTTGTTTCCAATGTCACAGTTATTTATTTCATATAATCGCCAGAAAAGTAATTAAAAGACGATTTTGTATGAACTGTTTATTCATGAGAAAAGTAACACGACACAAACTATATTTCTAAAACAAGTATATTGATAAATATATCAATTGTGGTGTACTTTATAAGTATTTATATTTATATTACTTTACATTTCTAAGTTGGTTATATACAATAAAAAAATTTGATAATTTTAGGTAATTTTCAACTGGCTCTCCTGTAAAATTCCTTTATTTTTTACTTTTATCACTTTTCTTCTTAGCAAACGATGAACAGATCATGCGAATTTGTAAAATGTGTGGAAACGTGTACGTAAAAATCAAAAGAGAATTATTTTGATTTTCAGAAAAAAATTATTTTAACGGTAGAATGAATCTACAGGCGAATTAATTTTTTGAAAAATTGGTATTAATGTGTTCCGCTGACCTCGGGTTCTCTACAGAGATCTGATAGAAAGTGTTCGGTCTGTTATGATGTATAAATTCCATGAAAAGTATATCTCGATGTTAAAACTGCCAGTACATAATATTCAAGATGTATAGTTTCTTGTACGAGTATGAGAAAGCATGCCGACATGCTGTCACGCTGTAATGGATAATGGATGAGATTAGACCCGTTATCGAGAGAAAGCTTATTAGTTCCTTTTTCGATGTACTTTTGACCAACAAGTTGATCGCAAAAAAATATTCTTCATGGACATACAGACGCTAGTGTATTACAAAATACAAACGTAAGCTTTATGGAACGGTTTCTAAGAACTCCGTTCTTTTGTGTGCACAGACGATGTGTTTCCTATTTTTCTACGTACGGACACCCTCATTCGCGAGCTAGAACTGGCTACAATTCACATGGCAACAGTACTCGATGACAATAAGGGTCATGGATACATCGCGGAGGATATTACACATGTTCGTGAGAATGCAGCGTCGTACACACGCGTGTGACGCGAGAACATTCGCATCTACTGGCCTGGATCATATTTTGAATACGCAAGGTGTAGAAGATGTGAATCTCGATTAAAAAATAAGCCGTTTCCTTTTAGAGAAAACTCAATTTCAAGATACAAGGTTGGCGCGTCTGATCATAATATGCTTATTCTACTTCACGTAAAAACGAATTCAGAACCTGACGAATTTTCTAAAACCATTTTCTTGTAAACTTGTTTCAACACATTCTATACTTTTCACTTAAATTGAAGTTAAATAAATTCTGAAGTGCATCGAAATAGTCGATGATTCAATACTTTTGCTTAATACATTTTACCTTACACCGCAGATGTTACCATCAGGAATTCACTGGAACTTACCTGAAACAGAAAGATATTCTCAATTTAATACAAGCGCAATGATTATATATATAATTTTTCAGTAAAAATAAAATTTAATTCAGAAGTTAAAGCTTCATGCTCTTTGATAAAAAGAGAGACACGATTGGCAAGATGTCCAAATATTTCATAAACCAATGTATGCGATACATTACATTGCATTAACGAATAAAAATAATTGAATTCAAAACAACTTAGCATTAAACGTATTGAATAAAGATTACACAAAACAGTTAATTAATGTATAACGAATAATTAAGTAAAAGTTCTACAAAATAATAATATCGAAAACGAAGTTACAATTGATTTATCTCACGACGATTAAACCTTCAAGACGCAGCGTTAATCCGTACAGACAAATATCGAGTTACAATACTTTCGCAATAAACAGCACGGAATAATATCGACAATCTAACACCAGGAAACGTATCGAGGATCGTTCGAGATCGCAGCGCGACAAATTCACCGTGCCATCAGGCATTTTATACTTTGCGGGGCCGCTCCGGTAATTGAAAGAAACGCCGAGGAACCAACGACACGGAACGCAATTCAGAATCTGATCGAAACTAACGGGAACGATCGAGGCCCGGCATTGTATCGGTCGGCGGAAAGGTACATTTCAATAGCGAAGCCACCTCGGTTTTTCATGATCGCCGGTGTCCGTTCCGTGACGCGTAATACCGCGGTTAATCCGATCATGTTCGCGAGTGTTTGTCCACGGGACGCCGCGCCGCCGCGCCGTCGTGTAGGAAACCCTGCAGCTGTAGTTCCGTTAAGCATCGGGCTCAGACGTCGGACAGGAGTTGTCCTCGTCGCGTAATTGATGGTCTTCTGACGGGCGAAACAGTGAACGGCACCGGGCGGTTCTCTGTCGCAGAAATTACGGTGTGCTTATCACAATGCGTAACAGTAAATCTGCCAGGTTGCTTCGCAGAAAAAAGGAAAAGACAACGAGCTACGTGTCTACGTACACTCCTGAACAAAATGATGGTGTTCACCAACTTCAACCCTTCAGGGATGACGCGACGACTGACACTCCCTACGGCAAGACTGCAGATTCTTATGCAAAATAAAAATTTGCTGCATCAATCGCAGGAGACGTGAGCCGGGTAGACACGTAATTCTTTCTATAACAATGTTAAAAAGTTGAAAATAGTACGTTAAATTAGACACTATTCTCATAAACGCATAATATCCGTCTAGTCGTTAAAACACGTAACCGTACATGTTTCCTTGCATTTTAAAAATATGCGTACACGAAAAATCGTCCAATTGTGACACTAATTTTTTTTTAAATTTATTTATACAGGTCGCATCAATAACAAGGTCATTAGCGACCACAAAGATTGTAACATACTAAGCATGAAGACAATATTACGTCCTTATATTAATAAAACATTTATAGGTATAAAGGGGAGAAAAAAAATTAAGAAGTTATAAGCGAGATTACAGAGTATGGTAAATTTTTGTTGATTTAAGAAATTTTAATACTTGGACTATGTTGTTACTAATGTTGAAACATTCGCTTAAATTATTAGGAATAGCCAAACGTCTTCTCTGGAAGGATAAAAGGGGGCACTGCAACATGAAGTGCAATTGTGACACTAATGATAGCACACACTTGCTATCATTTTGTGCTGGAGTGTATCCTTCGAACGGTCGAGAACTACAAGCTCGTTAACCGGCCGAGGGATCGGCGCATATTCTAGCGCGACGTGTCGTTAGTTAGCCGATACGTTGTTACGCGAAATTAGCCTAAACGTAAATCTTAAGATCCCCTCTCACACTTGGGCCGAGTCGGTCCCCGATCCCTTGGTCTCGCCACACGCGGACCGCTTTCTTTCTTTCTTTCTGTTCTACTCCATTCTTTCGCTTTATCCGAGAGAGCACACGACCGTCGTAACTCCGCGATAGCCGCTGGGAATCGAGTCTTCCAGAATTACTTCTTGAAACAATAGACCGTCCTCGATTACCTTTACCAGGCCCGTATTTTCGCGCGAAAGTTACGCGTTACGCGCGTCAACCAGATCCACGGCTGATCTGGATACGCTAATTTTCATTGTTCCCCGGCGAACAATGCCAGGAAACCGAGGGGCACGCGATAACTTGGCATTTTTGTCGTAGCGGGTTTAATGAAATTATAACTGGAAAACCGGTGGAAACAGGGATACTCGGTTGGCGCACACCTTCCCGCGTTTAAGAACTCTTCTGGGGGAATTTGAGGGGGGATTCTCTCGTGTGAAACAAGAAAATCGACTATTTTAACTTTTTTCGAGATAACGGTTAGCTGTAGAATTGTATTCTTTTATATGTACAAAGATACGTCCGAGAACTAGGACAAAACTTTTGAATTCATATTTTTCTCACTGTTATATCAACTTGCATGCAATTGTTGTTAGTCACTTCGGAAATGTAATTCTTGGTGACAACACAACACTTGTGCGAATCACAAGATTTCAGAAAAATCTGACAGATATTACGAAAATTAGAGTATGTTACGTAGTCCCTAGAAAAATGTATAAGGAACAAAACAAACGTTATCAGAACATGATTAGCTAATTAGTTACTGAGTTGTCCTACACTCTAACTTAAAAATCAGCTACAATCGTCATAACCAAGCTCCAACTCCGCAAATGTGGATACAATAAGTAAATTATTTTAATTTTGTGGGATTGTTGGGGGATGATTGTTCGGCAGTAAACGTGTCAAAAGGAGAAACAAGTAGTTCAGTATATTGTTGCAAAAAGAATTGAACGTGTTTCGCGATGTACAATCTTGAGCCGCGTTTTAAGTAACAGAGAATTGTTTTTCTACTTAAACAACAAATGCTACGTAATTCAATAGCGCAGTGTTACGGAGCACACAGCGCCATTAAATTCTCGCTCGAGCAATTTTTACTCGGGCCGTATAATTTATCTATTTCTAGTTCACTCGACTAAGGCATTTCAAAACTTGCTCGGCTCTTCTGATTGCGAGGAATTTTGCTCGAGAACGTTTTCCCGGCTGATACAGATTATCTGAATCCATCCAGTGGGATTAACTCGAAGGACTCTTTGACAGGCGGATTCACTGCTCCGCGTAAATCGTTATCCAACGGAAACCACGGCAAGCGCCGACAAGTTGTCAATTTCTCTGGTGCCTGTTTGCTCGGCCGGTCTTATCTCGCTGTGTAGCAAAAAGGTTTGCGCGAGAGGGATTTCTCGAAAGGAGCGTAAAAACAGCTTGTTGGGCCTTTTCAACGAACCGGGGCGGCGGGCGACGGCGGGTGTCGATTCCACGTTACCCTCGGGGAGCTCGGTTAACTGCACCGATTATCCTAAGTAGGTGTTGTCTCTGTGGAGAAATAGATCAGCCTATTGCGTAGCATAGGTACAGTGCCATGCTCGTTCGGCCGTGGAGAACGGTCCGAGCAACAACGTGCAATTGCCACCCTTGACGTTATCTAATTTGTGCTCGCGCACCACACGTAACACAAATTAGAGGGAATAACAGAAGCTTTATTCATTTTTCTATTACAGACCGTTTATACAACTGCGTGATTTATTGTCGTGGACTGAGCGCCACGTGTCACGTGCAACACACTGTTCATTTCAACTTATGTACGCGTATGAATGATGCAGATAATCTATCAAGTTTCGTGCAATTTGTGAAATAAAATCGTTGACTGTGATTTACTAAATATTCATAATTATTCGTTATGATTTTTATATAGCAGATACTAGACAGTGTACATCAACTACTACTTACTTATTTAGACGCTAACTGAACTTTTGTATGAGATTACTTGATTACATCGGACGCATTGCACGGCTACAATTTCATTTAAACAATATATAGAGAATATTTGTTTGAAGTCGCGTGTAATCATTAATGCTGAAATATTATTTTACAATTGAAACCTGTAGATTTGTTTAGCGAAAATGGGAAATCAATGTTTCACGAAGTATATATAATAGGAACGTTTTCATTCATTATTCTGTTACGCTAAACGAAGCAGAAAGGCTGTATTGTAGTTTTCGATTTCATTTGTTTTATTACAATAATCATGGCTTACCGTGTTTGCTTTCTCTTCTTTTTTAATGACTCTGGAATATGTGATTAATCCATTTTTTCTTTGTTGTATAGTATCGTCGATCAAACAGTTCGATGTTCGCTGTTTAGCAAGAATAAATTAGCGTTTATAGGCGAACGATGTATGCTTTGATGTGTATCACTTTATAAACAGAAATCAAATCACTATTTACTATTCGATGCGAAGATTGTATATTCGCGCACAGATATGAATATTGTATATACATCCACGTGATTAAACCGGAATAATGGATGTTCGCACACAAATACGAACGTGTGCAACCAGCGCAATGTAAATGGTAATTATGAGTTCATCGCATGCATGCAGTGCCCCTTTAAACAGTTAAAAATTAAGTGGAAGATCCACAATTACACGTACAAATTATTAAAAGAGGATTTGAAATTTCAAGGGCTCGTTTCATCCACTACAATGTTAAGAAAATTGCTTAATAATAAAAACACTAATTAACGCCTTATCAAATCTTTTCGTTCCAATTATTTCGAAGGAAACGTTTGTTCTATTTAGAGTCACTAAATATACATTTGATAAAGTGCTGGACGAGACGAGCTTGCAACTGTTTCTTTACGACTTCTGCAACCGAATCGACAAAACTCTGGATTTGCATGGAGTTGAGCAGTGTCATAATTTTGTAATATTCGCGATAAACCATGGATGATACGAGCATAACGGCCGAAACAGTATTACTGTCGTCCCATCCCGTCCGCAGAAGAGATAAACGTGCAACAGGACTATTACGTTTCATCTGGACCGTAGAGCGCAGTAAAATCTCGTGTTACGAAAATCGAGAAGCACGGTGACCATTACATCCGGTGGGCACAGGTGCCTGCGAATATATATTATATATATATGAATGTATATTATATATACATATATATGTGTGTATATATGTATATGTATTCGCAACAGCGAACCGCAGAAAAGGGAAGAGAGAGGAAACTGCGAGACCGTGCAAAATGAAAAAGATAATAAGTGAAAGCGCACGAATATAGTCCATGCGAGCCGTGCATTTGCTCGCGAATGCGTTGCTCCCATTTAATCGAGCCCGTCCGACTGGCCGTGTCTTCAGTTACGCTCGCGAATGTACATAAAGCCGTATATCTTTGGTTACATCGGCCAACAGGTGGGACACTTGAGGTGGCCCCCAGTGCCAAGTACCATTCTTCCCACGATGTCTTTTCGCGGGTTGCGATACGGTACCTTTCACACGAATCATCGACAACGACTCCGGTTCCGTTAACGACGTACTAATTAAGCGCGCGGCCACGATGGAAACTGTTACACTTCGGGCGACTATTGTTACTATTACTAGACCCTTGCACTACGATTTACTTTACGATCACAGCGATTAGAACCGGCGACTTCTATCAAAATGCAAAATATCGATATTTGCGTGTACTTGAATATACTAAATTACGCCGAAATGTACTTGAATAATGAAAAAATAAATGTACTGGAATGTAATATATTATCTATCTATATGTATGAAAGGGAGAGAGGACGTGAAGCAGGGGGAGGTTGAGCGAGTGAGAGATGGAAGAATGGAAGGTAAGAAGGAATGAATGCAAGAAGGTGGAAATTTGGAGGGATGACTGTGTGGAAACGGGAGTCAGAGGTTAGCGAAAAGGGGGGAGGAGGAAGGTCAGGGAAAGGGTATAAGAGGGACCGATCTCTCTCTCTCTCTCGCGTTAGAAATTATTGTAAATATTGTAAATATAGTAAAATGTAAGGCGATATATTTTAAGATGTTTTATGTGTACAAATTATGTCTATATTGTAAATATGTATAAATTTGTAAAAATATTATAAGAGCATAAGGTATAGGATTTTAGGTTAAGTATAGGTTAAGAGATTAGTTGTAAGGTTTAGCTTTAAGGTAGTAAATTGTGAAGATGGGAGTGAAAAAGATTTTGGTGTTCGAATTTTGTAACCCCGCGGGGATCGAAATAAAGATTATATATATATATATATATATATATATATCTATCTATATGTAAATAAAAATCAAATGCTGTTCGTTGCTAATTTTTAAAAAAGAATCTTCGTGATAGTCCGAATAAGGGCTTTAGGGAATGAAAAATTGGAAAAGTTGTCCGGAAATGTACCAGAATTTATATTCTACAGAGTACTAGAATATATAGAATATACTAGACCACAAACTTATTATAATTTTATTTACATTAATTATATTAATTTAATACAAGTTTTAAGAAAATACATATGCACGTGTGTCATACGAATTGCTTGGATAATTTAACACACGAAATACTTATTAAGCAAAAATGTGTGAATAACGAACACGAGAAGAAATTTATTAATAAATATCACTTCTGACGTATTCGAGTCATGCTTCAATTAATATCATAATTACAGTAGTATTCAAAGAGATCGCTAGTAAAATTTTAATGGGCTTATACTATTTAGTCTATCGAACAGCAAGAAGATTTGATAAGTGGAACACTCGTTAGCGTGTAATTATTTATAATACTATAATTATGTTATGAATAATTACGTTCGCTGCGTGCGCGACGATCTTGCTCGAGGCTACGGTGCATAATATAATACATAAATGTTGTTGAAGTATCTAATCGTCTGGAAGCGCGTACAAACAACCCGTGGTTCCGTTTCCGGACTCATTGGACACTTACCCTTTCGCAGCCGGTCTTGTAAACAAATTGATTCTCCACTAAAACTCATCCCTTTAAAGTTCCATGTCTCTAAATATATAGATGTAACTTTTCGCTAAAACAATAATTTCGATTTTCTAAAATTTGCATCTGAAGTGTATGAAGTAATTGTGGTGAATGGAACGAGTGCATTGTCTAGATGCAAATTTTAATTTTTGTGTGCAGTAAAAAGCAAGTAATCTATTTGATATTTAATACCACGTTGCTCAACGTGCACGGGTGCAACGCGTGGGTGGCGTCTGGGTGCATGTGTGCACGTGTGCGCCGATCACCTGGTCGCACACAGGCGTACAAGCTGACGGAGGGTCGCGGTAGTCGTGGAACTCGGGGTTAGAGAGTCAGTGGGGCACCCACACGCCCACACGCGGTTAATACACCTGCGAGAGCGGATTGCGTACCTTTCGCGACTATACTCGGTGCAAAATCAACTGGTCCCTCAAGGCCACTAATGGAATATCTCGATTGTACTCGAGAGATTGACAAACAGAGATTCCTTTGATACCCTATACTCATCAAAGTCAAATTTAAATATTTAATTCGTGGCGCGCAAAGTTCTAACTGTTCAGTGACGGCGAGGTCTGTGCACAGTGCTGACTCTGATTCTATTACAGCTGATCGAATTATGTGGAAAAGGTTCTCGTCGAAGCCAATAGTTTCAAGCGAATCGACAACGCTCTACCTCGAGTATCGCGGTTACCTATCGGATTGGTGCAGCAGGTCGATGCACCGTAACTGGGGAAAACTCAAAAGTTGCAGTACCAATGCAACGATCACTGATTCGTTATCTAACCGAAAACCAGACCCGAGAAATCGTACAAAAGCAGCGCAAACCGTTACAACTCCGCCAAAACGTAGGGCGACGTATAACACGAAACTCTATCCGTCAGAAACGAAGGTACCACTGAGCTGAATTTCCGTTCAAATAAACGCTGATTAAACACGATTTGATCTATCGATCATTTCACCCAACCTCAACTTGACTCTCTATCACGACATCAGAACAACGTCGAGTTTAAAACGCTACCGACAACCGAGTTGGTGCTCAACAAATTTATTTATTCAGAATCAGTGAAAAATATGTCAGTTTCGCCCGAGGAGCGGATAAGTATTAAACAAACCAAGACATTAAACATTTAATAAAACAAACCGTAAAAAATGCCTGCAGTTTTCAGTCTTTTTTCAATGAAAGAATAACATAATTCTCGTATAAAATTTAAAAAACCTGGCATAAGCCGTTCTTGCAAATACCCATTCATTGACGTATGTATACAGGGTGTCCCAAAATAGGTGTAACTCCCGGAAATGGGAGGTTCCTTGGGTTATCTGAAGCGACATTTTCCTTTACAAAAATGGTGTCCGCGGCTTTGTTTAGGCGTTATTATTGAAAAACACCGACCAATCAGAGCCCGGCTATAGCGAACGGAGTCCGTCTCTGATTAGTCCGTGTTTTTCGTAAATAACTCCTAAACAAAGGAAAATGTCGCTTCAAATGACCCAAGAAACCTCCAATTTCCGGGAGTTACTTATTTTGGGACATCCTGTATAATTTGGTAAGTAATCGTTACGTCTAAATAGTTTAAACGTCATACAACTTTAAGATTACTCTTGTAGTATTCTCATCATCGCTCAATGGTCAGTTTAGGACCATAAGGTCTTAATCCAATGAGCAATTTGAAACATACTTCAGCAGGTAGAAATAGTAGCAAGCCGAACGTCGACCTTGAACAGTCTCGTCCAGGCAATTGATCTGGACGTAACTACAACCACAGACAGTGTTCACGATCATCAACGGGCTGGATCCCCTTTTCCCGAGCATAATGGCGGCTGCGCGGACCTTCAATTTAGCCGAGAGTAATCTCAGCCGAATCAGATACTCCTTCGTGTCGCGGCGCGTTTCTGCTGCGCTGCTCGACACCCTCTATTACGTTCTGCATTCGCGGAAGTTACTGCGGCGGAACGTCCGAGACATCGTTCGTCCTTAATATCCGACCAGCCTCGTAATCTTGTTTTAAGGGCGATATCCAGCAAGACCATTCTAGGTTTTACGACGAATCTCGCAGAAACGTGTGATAATATTCTGAAGACTTTTTATTGCTGGTCAAATTTAATTTTTATTCTAGGATTAAACACGTTCAGAAAGATTACTTTACCCACAAGCAACATGACAGGTTCCTCGCTCTCAAAAGTTCAATTGCGTGATTTAATTAAATAACTGAAAAGAAATTGTTGAAATAACTTGTAAAAGCAATTTCATCATTTCGAGAGAGGTCCGCCATTCAAGGGCTAACTCAAGAGAACTGAACCTGATAGGTAAATTCGAGGCTTTGATGAAGCAAATCAATGAACCTCTGGCATTTGTAAACTCGGTTAATTCGCAGCAGTTTTGTTATTCATACCAGGTTCACACTATAAATTCTGGTTTTAATAGAAAGATGAAATGAACCTGCGAACGTAATCGCTGAATTCGCTGAATTTCGAAGCAGTGCCCGCGTTGGCTACGATGATTGTTTATCTGCATCGGCGAACGATATATCAAATAACCCATCGAACGGCGTTATAACAAGAACTATCCCGCAATAATAGTGAAATATGTAATGGGCTAGCCGGCATTCCGTTGGCAAATACTTCTAACAGCGAATTTCTGTGGGCAGCGTTAAAACGGGTCAATTACCTGTAATGGATGGTCCGATTATTTCGAGAATTCTCGGCGATGCGACGTGTCCGACGCGTGTAACCGCGCAGCAACTCTGCAGAATCTACGGAGCTGTTCTTTATGCGATGTCGTTAAATGAATGAAAGAAAAATAAGGAGACACTTGGTTCTGCGACCTGTTTCGCGACGATAAAAATGGCTAGAGCCGGGCCCCGTAGCTTACTCCACACAAATACCACGGTTCGGTCGGAATTTACATTGAGACCGAGCTACCAGCCGCGCCGAGGGGAATGAACACGCTGTAATATTCGCACTGTTTTGCTCGAGATTCGATCCAGAACCCGTGGACTTCACAAGTAGAAACATCAGCGGATTGTATACCCAGCCGCCAAATACGCATCTGGCGAATAATCCATTTTTCCGAATTTTCAGAAGAAAACCGTCGTCCAGTAATCTGGACGATCGATCTAATGCATCTACATCACTTTCTAAAAATGTCGATATTAAGGAAATTTAATTCCATATTTAAGTCGATATTAAAGAAATTATAATTAGGACAAGCCTTTTAGATAGATTTATTAAAACCCTTAAACTTCCACATAGTGCAAAAATTTGAATGAACTGCTAGATCGGCTGCCAGGACCACTGTCCGTCGTCCTGGACATTTATCGATAGACTGTGGATTTTTATGCATAATAAAAATTGTCTGCATTGGATTGCCAGCAATATTGATCTCCAGGAAGCTATTTTTCATCTATAAACATTGAACATAATTCAAAAGGAATCACGTAATTAAGAAAATAACGTTTTGCATATTTCGAAAGTTGAGCATGCGGTTCGAAGAAAAAAGTGAACTAACAGGTGGATTGTCGCAGTTAATTAATTCCACTGAATGCGACATTAAAATGCAAAATTATGAGTAATATAAGATTCCTTTTATGAACGTGTTCAATTTACATGTGACGACTGTGTAAATCATCACTTTTACTTCTCTGACAACTCGGAGTTCAGTATAATATTTACCACGGTTATAGTATCGCAAAAGTGTCGTGAATTTTAATTAATAGACTCGAGTAACTTTGCTAATTAACCGACCAACTCTTCAAACAACTGCGACGTTCTAAACAAATATTTTCCTCTTTTCCCTCGGTTAGCTGTCTTTGATTTAACGTTGCATCACACTTTTACGTCAGAAATTGTTTCTTAATTATTTCACATTATAGAGCATATACAAAACAATGGTTTTTATTTACAAAGCACACTAAATAAATCAAGGATATGTTAACAGAAAAATCATTTGCAATTATCCGAACACATGAAAAACTCAAGAGAACATCCAACATTTCTCACAAACAGTTACTAATGCTTGCAATATTTATACCTCAACGAGTCGTTGAAAATAGAAGCAGCCTCACGACAGAGAAGAGTGAGCACACATTTCACGCATGAAAAATGCATTATTCGATTTCGGTTCGACAACAAGCTTCGCACTACAAAATGTGTACCATGCTTTACGTGTACGCTTTTCTTGCAGAATTCCCCTGGATGATATAAAATATTTTTTGTGATACACGCATGCTTGGAGGAAGTTGTCACGCTAGCATTGAAATTCCAGGATCGGTTGCTCATCCTCACCGACAACTTTAGTCACCCGGATGCGTTGTAGGTTCTATGGAATGACGTAGAGCAGCCTCGTGTGTTCCTTTCATCCGATTCTTCCAAGCAAGTTTCCCTGAATGCGTCAGATCTATTCAGAAATCTGTACTCGGACCTCGCTATAGCCGACATACTTGTTCAAACCGATTACAAGGAACCTATCGTGACTTTGTGCCAGCCCCAGGCATCGTCAGACCTATACAAAACCTACACGAATCACGAACTTTCGTTCGCAGGCTAACGATTCAACGAAATCTGGGGAAAACAGATTATGTATAATTATGGAGAAGATTGATACGTTCGATACGCCTGAACATACATGTATGGCACATTTAAATGCTTTACTTGGCAACAGATTCTACAATACACGTGACGAATACATTTTATGGAGTGACATTTTACAATTCCTGAACCATAAGAGAAATCGGGATGAAAATTCCACTAGAATTCATTAAAAAATTATTCTTATTTACTTTATTAGCGAAAAATGTGTTTTTAACTTGCGGAACTTGTTTCCTTTTAATTGTAGATTGTTTTGCAGGATATTCCATATATGTGCTTTTTTAAAGTCTTAAACATTTTCGGGTTACAGTTTCTCTAGGTCTTATAAGGAGAACTGTGTTTTAAAAAATCCTGTAAAATGAACCGTTATATAAATGTGAACAAATCCGTGGTCTGAATTGCGTGAGAATCTTTTCCCTGTCCCTTGGTAAGTTTCGTCCCCTCCAGGAGGAGCCGCACGGCTAAGGCAAGTGCAGTTTTCCTATGTAGAAAAACCGTAACAACCGTAAAAACGCGCGATAGTGAGGGGTCAGCGTCGTGGAAGAGCAAGGGGAGACGCAAGTCTCAATCTAGCATTTTACTATAACTTTTGAACCGTAAAAGATATTGAGATATTTCCACTAAAATTCATTGAAAATTATTCTTACCTACTGATCATTCTCGTAATAAATATATATTTTTGTAATAATTTTTTAATTAATTCTTATATAAGGGTAACTCTATTTCGTAGCTCGTTTCGAGTCAATTCCCTTGATCTAGCAACTCCAACGTGAAAACTCTAATGTCAAAATATCTCAAGTTATTGTGTGAACAAATGAATTTGTTTGTTCGAGAATCCTCAGATTATTTACTAACAATTAGAAGCTGTGACTGACTTAAATTCTGTCAGAGAACGTATTCAAATTATTATTCTCCGTCGTTGCGCATTGACATTGCGTCGGTGTAATCCCGCCACGTGTTTATTAACTCGTTACTGATACACTAATTGAACGGTGACTCGTTATTTCTTATGTGTTACACAGTATTGCTAACGAAAGGACTGGGTGTCATGAATAATTCAAGCTTGTGCAAGCTTAATTACGACTGAACGATCATAAAGCTAGTATCTCAATTTTTCAATTTTCTTTATTGAAGCTTGATCAACTGCTGGTGCATTGTAAATACAAGTAGTTATTAAAAAATGCAAGTAATTTTGAATAAGAATCGCCAATTACCACATTGTCGACCGGTGATGTTTGCTTCATTTTGAGAAATCTATGATACATGGCTAATCACTTTTTAATAGAACCTTCAATAGCATTAGCAACTTTCATTGTGAGCTAGCAAGTCACCATCAATTACGTTACGTAATACTTACATTTAAGATTGAAATTATTGGAAATCTTATTAGTAGGCTACCGGTAGGCAAAGCGTGAATAAATCCAACTATATCGCAGAAAATTTATAACATTTGGTTGAAAAGAATGATATTTTTTGAAGATTCCTAGAACGTGTTTCTACTTTAAAACTTCAAGGTTGTGTCCAAACCAGTTCGACGTGTGTATCGCTCTCCTCGACAGTTACTGTTTGATCGACTGCTAAAAAAAGTTGTGTTACATCTAATTAACAGTTCCAAAGTATATTTGCCTCGAGTGATATTTCAGTGAAATGTATAACCGGGAGAAATGAGAAATTACGCAAACGAATAAAAAGCGAAACAGAAAAGCAAATAGCGTCGGAACAGTAGCGGAAACTAGAACCAGTCTTCCAGAGTTCCAATACACGTTGTAGGCGGTCAACGATTGCTCAACTCGAATAACAGGTGTGTTCCACAAATGTCGACAAGCGTGGCTGCGTGTGAGTGTGGATATAGCTCACGACGGCCTACGCACGATTAGCATGAAAAGGAATAAATCAAGAAACGAATCGTTTCCCGTGATACGTTTATTAGATCTGTCGTAGTACCGTTTTCATTTCAGTTTCATTTATACTCGCAAAGAAGAATGGCTGGAGGATACATGCTTAAACCATTGGACAGTGAATTGAGTTCGTTTCCTGAATCGTAATGGCACTTACGTAACACTGCTTTTTCAATCATTTTTCAGTATGTAGTTTAATCACTTATATTTACAGTACCTTGAAGGTAATGCAAATATTGCGAGCTTATGCAGGGTGTCCCAAAATTCCTTCAACATCCGGAAATGGGAGGTTCCTGAGATCATTTGAAGGGATTTTTTCCTTTGCAAAAATAGCGTACGCGGCTTTGTTTAGGAGTTATTAACGAAAAACAAAGGCCAATCGGAGTCCGAAGTCGGATTCCGTTCGCCATAGCCGCGATCTGATTGGTCCGTGTTTTTCGTTAATAACTCCTAAACAAAACCGCGGACGACATTTTTGCAAAGGGATATGTTGCTGCAAATGATCTCAGGAACCTCCTATTTCTGGATGTCGAAGGAATTTTGGGACACCCTGTATAAACGGTTTCGAATTCGTTCTAAAATTATTTCCAATTTCAATGTAACCATATTGTAATTTGCAGAATACTAAATATAATCATTTATTACTATGATATGGTACAGGACTCTACGAGGTGTCCAAAAAATGTCGTGCTTCCTTGAAAGGGGTGATTCCCGAGATGATTTGAAGCAACTTTGACTAGTTGCAGTCGCAAACGACAAACTTTTTGTTCGAGAGATGACGTTGGATTAATGTAACTCTGGACGTATCTGGAGAAGAATTACAACGGCAAATATCCTAAAATGGTTCGTAACGTTTAAGTGTAGCTTCTGTTCGACATAGTTCTATTGCAACCGACTAAGCAACACATGTGCTCAGAGAGATGAATGAGACGATGAAAATGGGTTAATGGCAGCGATCGCTCATTAAGCTTACGTTAATTACGGAAATTGCTGTATGATAGAAGGAACGCGATCAAGCGAGAAAGGTCGCGGAATTCAGGCTCGGTTTTCCAGGTTAGCTCCAGTTACATTCAGCGATTTCACACTTCTTAATAGGGACTCGGTGCTTGCACGTTATTTCTGCTGCACCGGTAATTTTCATTGTACAAAGTTTGAAATAATGGTGACATTCTACTCCGTTATACGCGGTCATAATAGTTCTAATAGATTCGCTAATAAAAATCGACTATTTTCTTAATGGGTTGGTAACATAATTTAAACGAGCACATTTTAAAAAATTATACAAGGAGCTGGTGGGGAATGTAGATAAATATTCTTTAAAATGTACTGGCTCTGGTTTCCTTGAAATTAATGAGTTTTTCATTAACATTCTGCATAAAAATTTATTCGAACATATTTTCATTCTTTCAGAGGGGACCATTGTACTAAAAAACTATAATACTCTTTGTAAATTTTAAATATTAAGCAAAAAGATTTCATCTTGCAAAGTCTTTCAATGATTATTCCATTCTTTAATTATTATTTGAGTTCCTAAAATACTTCTATTTGTATTTTTATATCCAACAAATGTACAATATGAACAAACAAATATCGCGTCAATTGGAACCGTAAAAATAAACTTTAAATTGATAGGTAGTTTTATGCATATCCAACGCTACGTAGTTTCAAGACAAACAATTGTCCTGAACAGGTGGATGAAACTTTTCCACGTTCCCTCTTTCAATTGATAGCATATTCAAGCAAGAGCACATATCCGTGATGATGGTACAACTGGGGATGGTGTGATTCCTCGTGCAAAAGTTGATCGGAAACATGAAACGGAGTTTTCTCTCCATGTATACTGCGCTTCGATTTTCAGAAAATTCAATTTTGCGATACTCAATTCCCTGACGTTACTTACTCTCCTATTTATTTTATGCAATAATAATACGTTTCACGGTTTATAGCTCCAATTTTTCTCAATGTTACGAAAATATTAATTCTGCTCTTTTCATAATGATAAACATGAAGAGGTTTATAAAATAATTTGAAAAATTTAATTGGACATATTTATAAATTTTCCATTCGGCAACTTTTCATATACGTTGTTATTAATCTCGAGTCTGGTTACAAGACTCTATACCCAGAGTGTTAAGATTAAATACATTCTGGTTCCACTGTAGACACAATAAACGGAACAGAAACGCAAGTACATAGCGCGACGCGATTTCAATTGCGCACACAGTTACGCTCTTAATTTCGTAATCAACACCGGCAATGGACATTCCGCGAAGGAGGCGGCCGATGCAGTGCTCCCTGTGCTTCTCTAATTGCAGGTCTCATAGTCATAACAGTATCGTTCATTAAGCGACAAAGAAATTGTCGTTTGCTGCAAAACGTTCTTCGCTCGCAATCAAGATAGACGAAGTTCCGGTAGCCGCGGCGGTATGTGGCTAACGAGCGTGCCAGTGTCCCGTACGCTCGGCGACATGCTTTGCACCTGCCTGAATTGAGCAACAAGCGTCGCCCACAGTTCATTCACTATTAGCATTCGAAGTTCATTGCGATCCCCGTAGTATCTCATTCAGGAATCGTTTCCGCGACGCGGCCAAGGACGCCGTTGGTCGCGCGAGAGAGCTCAGGCTAGACACGCGGAAGAAGAGCTGCGGATTCCCACCGATCACCCAGCCCGATCGTAACTTACAGTATAGTTAGACTATTTCCGAGCGGTGCACGAAACTCCAGGACTCGTGTATCACGACTAATAAATCAGCTCCGATCGAACACAACGGTCACCGTACACCGAGAACCACGCCGTATGAATCGCTAAGCTGATAACTCTCAAACGCCGATGCTGTCCTGCGACTTCTACAGGATTCTGACAACGTTTTCAACAGCGAGATCGTGGAGGATCTATCCAATTTTGACGCGATTTGTAGTCATAGGATTGAATACTAACCGCACCACGAACGGTGTCTCATTTTTTTAAGTGTAAAAATCTTTGGGCGTATCGCGCACACAATTGATGCGCAGTGAATGAGTCTGATCTAGGGATTGCAATCCCGCGCCATTTTCAATCCCGCGGGACTGAGGATTTAGTTCTTCAATCTAGTATATGTATATTTAATAAAGAAACAAATTTTACTTAATAAAATAATCATCTTTAATCGTACATTGGAAACGTCCTCTTCTTTTTGAAGTCAATAAATATATGTATATACAGGGTGAGTCCGCAGAAACAGAACACCTGAATACGCGGCTGCTATTGGTGTTACGAAGAGATGCATCAGATGGAACTTGCATGGTTCCGAGGGGGCATTAATCTGATGTTAGTAGCTTTTTTGTAGGTGGACGCGTGAAGGACATATGAAGGTCAACTACATTTTTTTAAATGGAATCACGTATTTTTTAATACATCAATCGGTGTAGCTGGACATTCGTTATAAAAAAGTATATATCTGTATATAATCTTCGACAAAACATCGAAATAGTTGATCGGCGCGTCGTCATTCGCGAAATTTTGATTATGCGCATGGTCCTGCAAAATTTTCGGGCTTCCGCATTATCTATTTAAGAAATGCGGGACCAAAAATGACACGGGATCCTGCGGGATTGCAGGATTGCATTCCCTAGTCTGATCAGTCACGCTTCGAGGTGAAACGGTATTCGAGTAAACTCGGCTCCTCCGAAGTTTGCAATTCGGTCGTGCGGTTTTATACGCACAGTATTGGTCTATTTTTATTTTATGATTATTGAAATTGCAAAGGTGTTCTCATTAGAAATCTAAATAAATTCAGCCTCGCAATTTTGATAAAATAACGTCTACTAGTGATCGAAAAGTCTATCCAATTCTTGGATGATTTTTAGAGTCTCTTATATCTCTGATGTTATCTGGAAGCGTCGGTCCCTGGGGCAATTAAGACAGCTCTCAGGGAAAACGGTTTTGTTCTAAAGGATTTAAACTTATTGCATTATTTATCGAATTAGTTGTGAACGAAAGTGGCTGATTAAATAAGAACGAGAGAATTAATTCCCAATGATTCTAAAACATGGCCACTTCTCTCAAAATTACAATGGTTTCGGAAGTCCGAAATTACAATGGTTTTGCTCCTAAATTCATAGAATGATCACTGCAAGGAGAAGAAAGCATGAAGTTTTTTAGTTCACCGAGCTGTGCTGGAACGTACTAATTGGATCTACAACTTCGTTCATTACAGCGTATGCTCAGCATAAATTGAAATATACTATATGCACTTTGAGGATAGTTCGTGCCAAGAGCAGTCTAAAAAGTACGGTTTGCATAGTCTAAAACAAAGTTAGCATTCAATATGGTTTTAGCCGGAAGAATTTTGATCATAAATTACTGGAAATGAATGTTTGGAAGATATGTTTAAAAACAAAAAAAAATTTATTGTATTTGACTTTTACATGACGAATGTGTACCAGCATTGTTTCCTTAGTGGAGCAAAATTCTATTTCTAATGCAGATCAAATCTTCTTTTCTGGGGATACTTGCACTGTTTCAAAATTGATCTACTCGTTTTAGTTATAAATGTATAAAATTCACAGTCCACTGATCAGTTTCATGAAGCGGAAACTTGCGTGGGGAAGTTTGAAGTTTTAAGTAGTCGTTTCGGATCGACTTTAAAATTCTTGCAGACATATTGCTGGAATATACGATTAAATAAAATCGATTTTTTGAAAGTTCCGCACTAGAATGTTCGCTTAACCGTTGCCGATGATTATGCGATAAATAAAGAACAGCGTTCTCCTGGGTAGCTAAGATGAGTCGCATGCAAGGTGGCATTTCTCGGATGCAAAAGGGGAAGCATAGTCGTCACAGGCTCTCGGGGATGCCAGAAGGAACAGCGAGAGAGACAGAAAGAGAGACGAGAGGGTAATAGTCGCGACCGGTGAAAAGCACGGCCACGTCGCGCTTAAGCGAATTGTGTGCATGCTTCGTTACAGTTATTTACGACGCGAGGCCCACATAAATAATGCGAATATAGGTGTACCTATTTCGCTCGGGCCCAGTGCATAAATTGTCGGTACCGCGGGTTATATCCTGACGTCGATCTCTCGCACCGGGGTTGGAAATCAATTCAGCCCGCGGACGAAAAAAATAGTCGCGTGCGTGTACGCGGTGAAGTAATGACTAATGACGCGATTGTATCACCGGAACTGTTAATGCATATTCGCCTTTATAATCCACGTTTATTTGCGATCCGCTGCGGAACCGCTGTTACGTTTCCAATACTAAAAGTTCCATCTATGAACAATAGTGTTCACTCGATATAAAAGATTGACGCGTGCGGACTGCTTGTATTTTTGCTTCAGAAGCTGTTGAACATGCTCCATGATAAATAATATGTGACCCTTAACTAGTATATTGGTATACCTTATTGTACGATAATTGCAAATATCAAGTTTCTTTAACTTCTGTGGAATATTTGATTAGTTAGTTTTCAATTACACAAGGTGCGTCAGGTAAAGTTTACATTTTTTTGAACGGGACCATCCTTTTCAAATACTTACGATGATAGTCCTCTTCGTTACTAAATCAGTGAGTATAATTACTCAAGGTCACAGACAGGGGAACTTTCCTTGACAGTCGAAAATTACTTCATGGAGATTTAATATATTTATTTTCCAGTTCAACACCAAACTCTGTGATTGGAGTTTGTTTTATAAAGTAGTGTAGTCGTCGCCTTGCCTACAATCAATAAGCTGAAGTCATTCTGCGTGGATTATTACCGATTAAAGCAAACAATCATCGAATTTTAGATGCTGATCGACCATACACATAACAAAAAGGACACGTCCAAGAGTCTACTGGAAATTTGCATTCCGTTGATTCCCTGTCGATGATCTTGGGAAAAGTATGGTGACAAGATCGTGAATTACAAGAGTATACGACTCCTGTACATGTTGCATCGACAAGAACGTTTTCATACTGGCGTTCCTTTTGTTAGACAGGGTTTATGTTGTGCAACTGGAACATCCTGACCAATCGTGTGCTATGAAATAGGGTTCTGAAGTGATTTGGAGGGTGCTGAAGGAATTTTATTCAGTTTTTACACGTGCTACGCCTAAGTTGCTGCGGGCTATACGGGTTTATGATTTCGAGATCGCCGGCAAGTTAATAAAACTGTCCGAACTATTAATAATCGGAAGAGTAACTTGTCATGGGAATGACCCTCGATGTACACAAACATTTTCCGACTCGTGAAATTGGATAAACACTGTTTAATCGCTTCAAGAAAACTAATCTTGTGATACAACGTGATTCCTCATCTTATTTACCACTATTCTTTTCTACCTATACTTACAGGATATATTTATATCTGAACAAAGTATGGAAAAATATGTACACCGAAAAAAATGTTGGAATCCCACAGCAGCTTAGTAAAATACGACGAGGCGTTTACTAATTTGTTTTGTAAATGTATTTTGTCATTCTCCGTGCAACAGATTTGCAGAAACGTTCTTTCAGAGGCAGGGAATGCTATTTTTAAATTCGAGAGCGCACAATGCGAACATAAATCGGCTTTGCAGACTTTCAGAATCCTGCTGCGAAGAAGCATCTGTCGCCTAAACATCGCTTTCGGCCAGTTTCCAAAAGTTTCGACGAAACATGAAAGACGATATTACCGGGTGTTTGTATAAGCGACAGCCTAATAAATCGAGGAATTCCATCAAATTTATTGACAAGCTATATATCCGACGGCTGAAGGCGTGAAATAATAAGCAGCCATATATTATTAAATGCTCGGTAGAAAAATACTTGGCAAACAAAGGCGAGAGAATAGAAAGGCGAGAGACGAAGAAAAACATCGACGAGAAATCTCCCACTGACTTGGCAGAGCCTCTTTGTCCGATGCGTAATGCCGATCCAAAGACGCATGCAAAGGATTCTCTCTTGTGGAGGCTCGAAGAACAAGAGGGGATCTCGGCGAGTCGTAAACGTTCGGTTTTAGTGCTCCCAGCAACCGAGACGATCGAAGATGGTCCGACCATTTTCTGTTCCGTGTTCGAGCTGTTCAACCGAGATCCATTCGCAGAAGTTGTTCTAGTTGAGGCTGGTATGAAAACGTCTCTCGCTGGAGAAAGGGATTGCACGAAAAGGGACTTGAGCGTGTATTTGTCTATCACCTACCCTAATCCCCGAAAAAATCGACACTTACCACCCCTTTATTCAGTCTCTTCGCCTCTCTTTCGCTAAAAACTTGCATGGTTAAACGCTTATGAAATTATATCGTGGGAGTTTTTTAAATATACTTTAAACAATCAATTAACTCAAAGATCATTTGCCATAGTTATTTATTTTAAACACAATTTCGATTGAAGAAAACATAATACGAATATACGTCTGAAAGTTGAATAGTATATAAGAGGAATAAGCTGTTTAATCAATACTGTCGCAGAGGAACGATTCGTTTTTTTATTAACATATGGTATCAATATACTGGATGATCAAATCCAAATGGAGCAAATTAGTCGACATATATTAACGCTTTTTCCAATTATTTTTGACGTCTTTTAGTTGCTAGTAACGTATTTGTCTTAATGTTCATTTGTATGCACTCACAGGAATCAAAGAGAAATTGAAATGGTAACCTACTATTCTTCAGGTCCTGAATAAAATAAAAAGCTTGTTAAAATTAAAAAATGATATGTAATTAGAAATAATGGAGGTTTGTTCATTGAAAAATGTTTGATAGTTATCCACTTCATATAATTTTCTTGAATAAATGTAGGAATTAAGTAATATGGAGGTTAAATAGATGGAAAATTTGTTGTGTCTATCCGATAAACGTATTTCTGCAGTGTTTATGGTAATCGAGTGTTAAAGGAAATAAAACGTAGTAATTTTTAAGTCCGCACTTGTCTTTAATGAGACAGCAAGCTGAAGATATTTGGATGTTTGGATTGTATCTCACTTATCTCTGGCAGGAAGCCTGAAGCGCCTTCTGCTCGCCGAGTTTCTCCTTAATGGGCATAAAAGTGTACTTTACTGCCGCTCGTATAGGAATACCTATAATTTTATTATTTCTTTTATGCATCGCCAAGGAATTACGGTTATAAAGACGATCAGCGCTCTTCCTTCGAACACGGTGTACAATCTAGATCTTCCATGCGCAGAAGTGTTCTTACGAATTCCATCGATCTTCCATTTCATTCGTACCCTTCAAAATTTCGTGACCGGTTTTAAATATCACGTTCAGCAACGAGAAACTTGTTCTTTCATCCACCTATATGGATGATGATGATTAAATAATTGACGAGTGTTTCGTATTTTAAGTAGAGCGTCTGATTTTTTCAGGTAAGCCAATCCTTGACATATTAAAAACGATTCTCTAAAAATACGTATACACGTGTACACGTATAATTTTTAACATGTTAAAAATGTTCCTCTAAATATTACTAAAAATTTAATTAAAACATTTGGAATAAAAACCTTTTAATGTACAACGTATATTTAATATGCAACATATAATAAATATTACAGATATAGTAAATATATAATAAATATTATAAATAAATATATAATATATATTATAAAAATACAATGACCAAAAAAAAGTGTAATTATAAATTAACAAGCACGAATTACATGTGTGTTAGTATGTATATGCAGTATGGATATAGTTTTTTAAATTTATTCCAAGGTACGAGAACTTTGTTAATGGATATCCAATTACTCTTTTTTTCACCGGAGACGACTTCCATAATGAACATTTACATATTTCGTCTGTGTCATTCCCGCGTGGAGTTGTGATTCAGATATTCATATATCATTTACATATGAAGAGTATGATAATTCTTTTCCTCCACCGGGAAGAATGAAAAGTTCCCGTAATATTATTATCATTTGTGACAGTTAATGTATTCAGAATTCGTCGCGTCGACCTTGTCGAGATTTCCACATAATATTCATGGAATATCTACGTTTACAATATTTTTACTTCCCGTAACGCTGTACTACTGAATACGAATCTGTAAAATGTTTAAAAGTAGCTTTTGAATTTTTCACATTAAATATGTTTTGGCCTCTGCAGCTATTATTTCTATTATATTATTTCAATTGCAAGTGACCCGTACTTCTTGGAAATTTTTATTCTGCACAAAAATCCACAATGTAATTATTCAGTATCCGAACATAAAAATGCGAATAGATAATTTACACCTCTATAATATTGAAAAAAGTAAACATTTGAAAATTAACCATTTCTGTAAAACAATATCTTCGCAATAATCTGTGACACGATCGTTGAGAAAAATATGTTTCATTCCTGATCGCACACACTAATTGGAGATTTTGGTTTTATAACGATTGGTAAGATCGATAGATCATTACAAACACGTGACGATATAATTATTTCTTTCTCATTTGTAATTCTTATTATCATTCTTAATAAATAGTACATATAGTAAAAGGTACAAAAAGCGTTTCTCCTAATTACTCTCCAACAAAATAGTTTCGTGTTTTCCAGATTTTCGACGTACAGCCTATTTGTCAGCCATCGCAGGCTCTCGGTTCTTGTAACGTAAACGCGTTATCATTTTACACAATCTTCGAAGTCGAGACCAATGGACTGGGGCCGCAGATCATTAATCTACGCAGTGACAAGTACGCGGATCAGGCATCGTCTCGGAGCTTGTTATCTCCGATCTGAAAAGATTCGCAGCGCGTCTGTTGCTCCTCTTTTTCCTGAAAAATTGCAACTCCGCCACCAGTGTCTGTATCGAGATCCACAAAGGGAGAGAGGAGAGCCCTCGCGGTATAAATTCACGCGTCACTGGCGAACGGTAAACCATCCCTATCAATATTCTCGGGAAAACAGGTAGCTTCGTGGCTTTCTTATTTCTACAGCTTCCGATGGCTAAGATGGATCGGCTGAAACAAAGCCGGGGGAGACGTTTCTTTTCTCTGAAAACTCTGGCACGATGAGTTGTATCCTGCGATCGGCAACGAGAATTTGCATTCAATGCAATAACTTATCGGTCAGCTAAAAATGTGGCAACGGAGAGCCTTTCGATGTATCTTGATTAATAACTAGGAAGCCATGCGTGCCACCTCAATACTCTGTTCCCCGTGTTTCAAGAACACGATGAATTATCGTATTCGATGGGGAACGTATGCAGGAATCCCAGGAACGCTTTTTCAACCGGAAAATTATTTCGTATCATTCCCTCGTCTGCGACCGACCACAATGTCAAATGATCGGTGTCATTTACGGAATGAACCTCTTCTATTACGGAACAATGCTTCTCGAACCTTCTTACGCGCGATCAAGTTTCTTCAATTTCGCAGGAGATTTCAAACACTTTGTCCTTCCAACCTTTGCTAAACTGTTTATAATGTACTCCGCAACTTCACATAATAATCATTACTTTTGTTTACCCCCGTATAATAACGAGTCAGAATCCTGAAGGATTTTTATGCAATATGAACATTTAATTGCAAGATGCGTAAGCTACGTATGTTTCTTTCTTTCTTTCATCGGTTTAATCAACTGAAAGTAGTGCAATACAATTTTTGAATCACTGTTTTGCTGTCGAGTGATTTCAATTTTGAATATGAATGTCATTCTTTTCTTTTTGGACGGAATAAAATTTTATTCTTTTCACAACTGAAAATAAATATTTCTAAAAACCGTATAAAACAAAATTATGGTGTATTTTATAAGTAATGTACATGACTGTTTTGTGAAATTGTTGATGTTCGAAAGTTAAGTTAAAGTTTCCCTGCCGATAATCCTCAGGTCAATCGTGACCGGCCGGCAGCCCCTGGTTCCCTATTTATTTTTAAGCAGAGTTGGGCAAAATGAGGATCTAGATACAAATTTTGAATCACGAATCATAGATACAAAATTTTTAATTAGATACTTTAGGATCTAGATACAAAAGGATCTTTTAGTTGACTTGTATCTAGATACATTTGGATCCTTTCGGGTCGGATCCAAATGTATCTAGATACAAGTCAACTAAAAGATCCTTTTGTATCTAGATCCTTCGGATCACGAATTATAGATACGTATCTTGTATCTAGATACGTATCTAGATACTTATGTAATTAGATACTGCCCAACTCTGTTTTTAAGGATTATTACTTTCGGTCCTAGAAGAAGCATGGTTACCTGAAGGCACTATATTGGGGAAATGCTGGAGAATCCCTAAAAAGGCCACCGAAAGTAATAATCGTACGCATCTGCTAAGTCAGTCTTCTTAGCGAGCTGTAACCGTCAACATCACTGCACTCGAGCAGACCGCGTCTCTCGTTTATTTGAAACTTTGTATTTTGTATTCTGTTCCATATTAAAATTACATATGTAACTCAACCACTTTCAACAGTTGAGGATAATCAAATCGGCAGAATGAATTTGACTCTGCTGGTACCAAAGTTTTCAGTTTTCAAAAAACGTTCTACGACTCCTAAGATCGTTAAGAACTGTTAACAAGTACAAATTAACAAGAACCCGACGTTAACAAGTGTTCAATACGGTACGAAATGTGAGTAAACTATTACCGGAAGTATCTTGCGCAAAAACTCATTAGAGTCCCACCTGCTATACGGCGGCAGTTAGGCAGTGCCCACGAACGTAATCAACGAAATACGCGTACACGTGTCCGAGGGATTGAATTTATGTGACATTGACGATGCTTCCCTCCGAAAGTACGTATATCTAAATGTAATTCTGCAATTTTAGTTGTCCTGTTCATTGGTTAATTGCCTGTAGTTTCCTCTTTGCCGAGGAACTTGTTAGCATAAGCGCGAGGCCGTGTGCACGCGTATGTGCGTGGACATGGCGATTTCAAAAGTGGACTCTCGAGAACCGTACCCGGCTACGCGTGAGATAATTATTAATTAACTATATAGCAGTTTTATCCTAGTATCGTATAATGAGTACAAGGTTCGTGTTATTAGCTGCCATAAATAACGGCTAGACACCAAGTTACTTAAACACAACGAAACCGAGGAACAGCGAAAGACGATTATTAGTAGCCGACGCTCCACCTTCCGGCCATTTTAGAAGAATTGCGCTACAAGAAAAACATGGACGGACACACGATAAGCATTACATTGTGCTAGCCAACGTGGCGCGATTGGTGCAGATTTCTGAAGGCTTTCTGCTTGTCCTGTGCGATTAAAACAATTCCGAATGAATTAATTACTAATATTATTGAAAATTATTGAAAAAAACTATTAGGAAGAGCACATGTATGTCACTTTGACATATTCGCTACAGTAGAGCCAAGTATAGTAAATAAAGATCGTACCTGGCGCCGCGAAAAAATTAATTCTTATATATTATTGAAAAATGTATGAAATTCCTGAGGGAATAAACTAATTAGAAACGTATTGGGTTATTGTATATATAATCGTCTGTAAAATTCTGATAAAAAATGCATTGGAGAAAAGACATTAGGATGTAAACATGCATGTATTTAAAGCAAGAAAGTGAAGTTTATATTGTAAAATGAATCTGGCGTCGGTATTTTAATTAGATCAACATTTAACGAAGTGAACAGCTAGAAGGTGAACAAGGTTTCTGCAACCTGGATCGAAGTAGTTCAAGGAATGCGGTTAATTAGAATATGCAGTGTTGCTGACTTACAACAATGTGAATACTCAACGATAAGTGATAAGAGTTCTGCGATCTACTCGGTAGAATTCTTTGACAGTATCATTCATGAATCAGTCGCTGATTTTTTAGGCAAGATATTTCTTAGTTTACGACTCGTAACTATTTATTGAAAAGTTTTAATATTTCGCTGGGTAGCATAGGTGATAAATGCGTTCCAGGTCATTTTTCTATAAGGGAAGTAAACTTTCTGCAGTTTATTATAGTCGAATTAAAAGAGTGTCAACGTTAGACAGTTGATTTTATTTATCGGGCATGATAAATAAAAAAGATTCGCAACTTCTTCCATAGTTTATACGAAGCGCTCCTATCCTGCGTTCCGCTAGTGCGAAGCGTTATGGTCCATAAACTCTGGTAAAGGTTCACGCATTATAACACCACATGATCGCAGCGCATCCCTCGCTACCTTTGGAATGGTGAGCGTATATAAGATCCGACTACGATGATCCTAATAAATACGTACACGGTGTTCTATAAGTGATGATACAATGCAAAACGTTATAAAAATACAGAGATGCGATGTGAAACATGAAACAATATTTTCCAGAATTTTTCCAATTAAAAATAACGAATACAAAGGACCGTTTTATCCATCCGATTTGCGGGACGTAGAGCACAGTGTCCACTTATATAGCAGTTTGGCAACACTTCTGTATAATGAACGCACACAATTCATGCACTTCAATGTATGCAGCTATCGTCCAAATTTGGCTATCAAACTACAATAAACTACACGTTTCATAGAATATGAAAACACCCGAGTGTCCAAAACTATGATGTATGAAAAAAACTGACGTTTTTTTGAAACTCTCGGAAAATTGAATTTTGCAAATACCGACCTAGTTCAGGCGTGAATGATGGAGTTACCGATTCAGAGCGTGTGGCATTGCCAAATCTTCAGTTTCGTGAACGATAGTATTCATAAAAGAAACGTAGCCAGATTTGAAGCGTGAATTAAAAATATTACAAATAAATCACATATTCAGGATGTCGATTCAACTATAATAATTATTTAATGTGACTCGAGTTACTACTTACCGGAATGTTTCTTTATCCATTCCCAGAAAAATGTATAACATAAGGACATTTGTCAAAAAGTTCCACGTCTTGAACAGAGCCCATGAAAAAGTTAAATAAATAATTTATTCGATGCCCGTTAGTACGTTCTTAATTTATTTCATATAATCTTGGCGTCACTATCAATTATAGGACACCGTGTAGATTGATTGCTCGGTATTCCACGGCTCAACGATTTTGCCATCGACAAAAACAGAAGAAAACGTTTCGCTAAAAGGGATAGAGCGATCCTGTTGAATGAACAAGTGACTTTTTGAGCTTGCTGTTGATGCAGGCTAGAGTGAACCCATTCGACGCATTTCGATCGACCAGTACAGTAGAGTGTACACACGCGAGTCTCCCCGAGAGAGAACTAGTTTTCGGATTTTTGCACGGGTGCGTATGATTGCGTGCCTTTCGCAGTCATCTGTTCAAAAGAACATGAACGTGTTAGGGGATAATACGTATAAAACATTCGAGTGCGGCTGTGCATCTGTATAAAGACCACCTGAGCTTTGACAACGGTTACTGCACACCAACTGGATGATATTTTTCAGTCGCGGTCATTAACGACCTAGGATTAAGCGCCAAAGTAAAAAGCATTCAAACAATTTCAAACATTACTTACACGATATAATTATTATATTTAATCGTTTCATCAGTCATATTCAATATTCCGCAATAGTGAATATTGCTGTGGATTTTATCAGCAAATTAGTAAAGCCATTCAATGAGAGACTGCTGTTTGTAACACTATTTGCAATTATATTTCACATCCTGCAATGGTAAATGGATTTTATGCATTCACATTACTGTGCAAAAGAAAGAAGCACCCAGTATAATTACAAGATATAACGACAAATAATATCTTTATGTAGAGATTGTATTGTACAACGATTGGCTTATTGCATTTACAGTGTTAGATAATTATCCGCACTAACACGTATTCTCACAACTGTTCAAGTAAACAGCGGAATCGTTTCTCAAAACTGTGAACAACAGTGTTCACTGTTCAACCGAACAACTGTGTTCTTATTTGATTTTTTACATTTTTGTATTAAATGTGACCAGGTGCTTCTTTCTTTTGCACAGCATTGTATGACAAAAATGTACAACAGATCAAATGCAAAACAGCGAAGAACAAATGTTATCACGAATATACGTATAATATATTAACAAAATATATTAGGGTGTCAAATAAAAATATATTAAAATACGAACTATAAAAGTATTCAAATTAATTAATTTCATGTAAACCAATCTGGCCGCAAATGTGATCCTGATGTTAATGCGACTTTAGAAATAAACCTTGTTAAAAAAGTATGTATTACACGCAAGTTCTTCATCATAATTTTTCTTATTCTCTTTGTAACGTGTAACCTATCAATTCGGTATCATTTCGCATAGTAATATTGATAAAACGCGCATCGTTTGCATTCGATATACTGAATATTTTAAACGACAATCCGTGTAATCCTGTTTCTTGTATTTTCATTTTATCTTCAACGATTATGTGTTCAATAGAGATAATTTATAACAGTCATTATTACCATTAATAACAGCAAAAGCGTCATTCATGTATGAAACAACTTACGTCGAACGCGTCTTCATTCGAGCATGCAAATTTCAGCAAAGTGCGCAAATACAAATTCCAGATCAACGCGCATTACTGGACTCGAGAAAAAGAAATCGTAATTATAGTGATCGCGGTTGATCAGAGCAAACAGCCGTTCACCAGATACGAGAGTCTGGAGCCACGCACGGTGCGCAGCAAAGCGGCATTTAAATACACGAGCGAGCATTAATATTTCGAGGGCGTGCGTAACACGATAGCGAACTTAGTTTCTGGAAGATTAAGCGTTAGGTTTGCAGTCGGAACGGAATACAGTGATTTTCGATGAATGGCTGGTCGTCTTCAAACACGTTGCCGTGCTGGCTGTAGGCGGCGAGGGATTCGTTGTGCGTGGGCGTATATCGGTTCGCCGATCGCGCATCGTTGTATCCATCATTGACAGATTATTTTATGGTTAAGGAATAGGATAATCGTCCCGATAAATATTCGGAGGATATAACCGGTATAAATTGCGGCTCGTTCTCCGCGAGGCCTGGCACTGGTCGTCTTCCATTCAGATTTTACTTTAACCGTAATTATTCTTGTCGGGCCGGCTCGTCAATGAGCTCGTATCGCTCGTAGTAATGCGTGCGAGATGCTCGCGAGGAGGTAATTGATTAATCTCGCTCGTATATCTTTGCCGAGCCTATGAAAATACAGACAACAACCGACGAAAGGCGACTTATCATGCTATCGAGAACAATCCTTGAGATACCGGCTCTGTGGCATCAGTTTCCTACGTAACCGTTCACTGATCTGATGGATCGTTTTACTGGCCAGATGGACGGTAATCGAATTTCTAGTCGCTCTTGTAATGAATACGACTTTCGCAGTTTCGCGCAACCGTCGCGTCCGAGCCGTCTTAATTGAGCTATGCAAGCAGAAATGTCGCCGCAACGTATCCCCAGAGCAGATTAGAACGTCAATGCTCGATCTCAGACGGCGATTAGAATGTCAACGCTGTGTTATGAATTATTGTTGCGTGCCGGATTCATACATGAACCGCTAAACAACCATCACGGCTTCGTAGCAACTGACCAATCGCGTTGCGTTTACTTGCTAATTGGCTTGTTCCGATTGAATTTATGGACGGATAATTTTCATCGATCATTTTAGCGAAGTCGTTTGATCGGAGTATAAATGTTGTGATGTTGGTTTCCTTCTTGTTTGCCTTTTTGTTTGAAACTGTGGGATTTTACTGAAGCGGAGGGTGAAGACAAGGGTGTATTTGTCTCATCATTAGCAACAGGAATGGTTATGAATAGACTGCGGATTTTTATGCGTTCACGAAGAAATTATTTGGATGAAATACAAAAGAGTAAAAAATATAAAAAATTAATCTTTCATAGAGATCCGCAGTCTAGTTACGAACATAAAACAGCCAGAAATGATAAATTTCGAGAGACGTTTACACCAAGCGATTGGAAACGAACGCGTTAAATGAGGAATTAAAAGAGCAAACAAGAGAAATGAATCGAACGGAAGGAGCCTGAGTATCGAAACACGACAATCTTCGCCCGCTCGAAATCCAGCATAACAATTTGTTCGACAAGGAAAGGTTTCAGGCTTTAAGATGTACGGTGGTGGTCGTTAGCCGCTACCGCGGTCACGACTTCCGCGTTTTCAACAGGCGAATTCGTGTTTGCTGATCGAGCGGCTTTCGCGATTCATTCAAGTCACCGGCCCCTGCAGCATCGATCTTCCCCCGTGACCATGGATAGTATAACGGTCGCCGGGATGACCAAACGGAGGAGGAGCACGAGCGAGGACGGTGGGCTAGTAAAATACTCTTCCCGGCGGGAGCGCAATTAAATGATCGATTTATGGTCCACGCCAATCGTTACACACCGGATATCTGCCGCGTCGGCTCGCTAATGACGTACCAGCGGTGGATGCTTACAATCCGACGGCACTATCGTCGAATAAGCGCACTAGCTACGTATCCGCTGCGTGTTCCTACCCTACCAGTTCACCGGGATGTACACCTGTGCCAAACAGAACCCCACCGTAACTAACTCGGATCTACTCCATTGACCGTAAAACGCTTTTTCGCTCGCCAATCGCCTCATGGATTCCGGTCCCCGCACAGCTTATGGATTTCTCCGCGTCTATATATGTATGTAGCTCGACAGCAAATACCCTTTCTGCCTGGCCACAAGAATCGAAACCTTCATTAACCTATCAATGCCCGTTTGCCATCTGAGCTCATTGAGTAGTCTTTTCTACTACATTTCATTGGGAAAGTTTTAAAGCCAGTTTATTCAATATTCATTTTTTTTTTAAACACCGAGGGCTACTACCACCAAGAGTCGTCAATTTTAGACAATCTTACATAAAAAATGGTTATGTTGTTACTGATTAATTGATATTTCACTGTAACTTTTCAATCATAAAAGATATCGGGATGAAATTTCCACTGAAACTCATTAAAAATATATTCCTGCCTACTATTGACTATCGTAATGTAAGCGAAAATATATTAAGTAACTGAATAACTGTTTAATTCGAAAAGAAAATACACAACTGAAATATTAAATTAACGGAAATTAACGTAAACGTATCGTATTTAAATCAGACGTAATGACGTGTTTCGTATCTTGAGAAAAAGTAGAATCGCTACGTGAACACGTCCTTTTATATCCTACTTTTTTCTAATGTTTATAAATTTTCTAAAACGAATATTGATTAAACAAGATGTGTCGCAATCGCAATATCACGGCACTCACGCATACATACACGATTCTCGATTCTCACATTCAAACAACAAATAATATCATACAAATCATTCATTTCCTACAGTAATAAATATATTTTCTGTAATAATTTTTTTAATTTGATTGTCTTAAACTATTATTTATAATTGTTCCTTCTTTAGATCATTTAAATCGCCGATGTCTTTGATCGTAAATTTTTCTGTATTTATCGACGTTTATTCTTGATATTATAAATATTTCATACTTTCAATTACTTATATTAGATTTTTCAAGAAACGAGGCTACAGAATAGGCACGGAATGAAATAACAAGAGAAATTAAATGATCTGGTATGAATACAATTATAAAAAATCACGTCCTACTCGTCACTCGTCATTTTTGTTTGCTTTTCGCAACTGACGTGAAGTTTGCTTTCGCAACGTACTCTAATCATAACGACGACAGCATGTGGCGACGATTACGCGATCATAACGCTTCGTGGACAGACGTCAATTATTTTACATTGATCTCAGCATTGAATCGAAAAGCAATCGATATTTTGTCGCGTACGCGTCCATGGCGCGCGACGCACCGTGTACGAAGGGTCTAAGCATGAAGCACAATCAAACAAAACACGACCAGCTTCCAACTGTTACTCTTTGTCGATCATGAAAATGACCGTAACTATGCACACACGCGCACATCACACCTGTCGTGCCTATTCAAGTATATTTACGTTACCATGAAATACGCAACTCAATCAACATTTCACAACGCATCAATTTCCAATTAACTTCGCGACATGAATTTATCAACGAATGTTCCGGCTATTGCGAGCAAGGAGCTACACCATAAACATCCCGTTCGTCAGCTATAACGTATGCTATAACAAGTGGTAGCGCAACTTTTTTATGCAACAACCCTTGGTAGTGGAGTTCGTGGCGTTCTTATTTGACAACGAGCGTATAATGCAAACCTTGTGGTGTTACAGGTGTTGTTGTGTAATCCAAGCCGTACTAAAGGTCTGTGCATATTAGGATGTAATCTCCTGTTAATGGGTGTTTTCGCATCTACGTTGTTTTGCCACGCTTTCGAGCAGACATCTCTGTTGTGTCGCGAAGTTTATTATAACGCAATCACTCTAATATCTTGGGACTTCACCTGCTGAATTAATTTTGCACAAACACTCAAATTGGTATACAATTCCTTTAGCTAGTTACGTAAATGATCTGTAAGTATGGAGTATTACCATAAAAATGTCTACTTTGCTATGTTAATTTCAGTTGCTTTTAGCCACTATTTGCCCTGTTAGTAATATAATTTATAATAACATAAATTGTTCTAAAAAATAGGTCCCAATTGAAGGCCAATAGTTCACGATAAATTTGAATATTTTTGTGACCCTGACTAGTAAATGTTTTATGAAAAATTTGTTTATGAAACTACTGTGGTTAAATGACAATATTCGGTGGCTTTGTGGGACAATTGGGCATCTCCGATGAAAATTATTATTTATCTTGATTCGAGCACTATCATACTTGCCTACACAAAAATTTTCAGATTTTCAGCTCGACCTAAAATATTTTTGATTGCGAGAGTCTCAACGTCGAAATTAATTCAAACTTCGCGACCACTCGGACAAATAGTAAGTTGACATCGGAAGAACGAAATAACCGATAATAGGAATTCTTCGATTGAGAATCCTCAGTGCCGACAAGCAATCATCGTGCACAGCTTAGCAGCTAGCATCGATTATAAGGTAACGGTGCAATTTATCGGACTCCTCCATCCCCAGTGTTAGTTTGCGCCCCACTGAATTTCCGAATTGGAGGTATTAGGTACTCAGCGAGACACGCTATACAATACAAACGACATTAAACGTCTGCGCATATGCATTTGTGCGAATACGATACCACGCCGCATCAGCGGCCAATGTCCAGTGGTTGTACGCTAATAAGTCGGTGGAATATATTTGCATAATAGGGATGTTGTGTAAATGATGTGCATCGGAGGATCGTTTGCATGCTTGTCTACCGCGATGAGGATAGGCGCGCAAGTAAGCTTGTAAGTCGATGCTACTGCTCCGGTTGTCATAGAAAAGAACTGTCGAGATAAACGGGACTGGTTCGACGTTTCTGAAGGATATGCGAGACGAATATGGACGCCGTAAAGTGCCACGTGCATAAGTTATTGGCTATCGAACAATAATAATGTCGCTTCGTTACGGATCTTGAAACTGGACTATTGCAAAAATTTCGAACATACGAACTGTGCTTGAGCCTGAACAAGGCAACATGCAACCTGATCTAACTTTCAAAACTGACAACGGAATTAATACATTTAATAATTACTTTCGTCGAATTTGCAAATGGAAATCAATTATGGTACACGTTGGAAAATTATCAGGATGAAGTTGCAAAGCAGCAAAGCCAATGATTAGGTATTAATTAATAGTCTGCGGATTTTTATGCAGAATAAAATTTTTGGCTAGATAACAATGTATTTCTTCTTTCAATCATTTCTACACATCGAACGATGTAACCACTTTTATAATTCGTCTAATGTTTCTACAGTTTCGTTTTCATAGTTAAAAGATTCTGTAACACATTTCAGTTTTTATTTATCAACACGAAGCGGTAGAAGATGTTCGAATATTTTATATGCAGCTGTATTAATATTAATTTTAATGAATTTATTTTCCGTACTTCAATGAATTTGTTAAACGAAATTTCGTAGAATTGTGACTAGGTTTGAATAGTTCACTGATGTAGTAATAAAAAGTAAATTTCTATCAATTGAAGTTGATTCTTACTTTTTACGACAGTTGTTAGAAAATTAAGAACTTGAGAAGTTCCACTTGAGAGATATAAAACAGTGTTGGTAAATGTAGGTCAGCCAGTTTTGTTTTTATATAAAAATGAATACAAGCAATTTTTAGTAAGGTTCCCCACGGACACTATTAAACTGCGGGAAGTTAATATTCGAGATAACGGTGAACATCTTTCGGATATCTTTGCTGATTCAGTAATCGTGAAGAATGCAATAAGCACGTTGAATATGCCAAGGAAAATATTTCCACCGCGTTTGCGGCGGAACACGGGTATTCCCGAAAATTAAAAATGCAAGAGCACTCCGCGAATATTCTAGGTCTGGTACAGCTACCGAATAATTTGTCAAGATAGAAAAATACAAAAGGTCTCCCAATTTACTGCTAAATAGAAACCAGTTCAAGTAGAATCAATTAAATATGATGCGTGAATATTCACGAACGCTGCTTCGGTAATGAAATTTCCACGTTTCACATTAATTAATCATATTATCACCAAATACTTGTATCGTATTTGTCATGCAGCTGTAAATTAATTTCTTATTAATTATCATGATATACAGTTTATAGGAGCGGAAATATTTTTACCATTAAAATATCTGTGATTAATAATGCGACAAGTGCAAGAACGAATTACTCGAAATTTATAGATTAGCGTAGCGTGTTGGTACCGTTGACTACGACTATCGATCGACGCAACCACATGCCCGAATAAATGACACGGAAAAATTTCCCGCGAACACGGATGGTCGTAAATTGATACATACCACTAATTCAAACCGCATGCCTTGTATAATGAAAGCCGGATTTCAACAATGCATAGTAGCACACCGTTCGCGTGAAATCCGTAAGTAGTATTCATTTAATCTCTCTTAAATAACGTTCAATACGTAATAAATGTCGATAAACGGTGGTTCATAAAAATGCGTTTGCACGTGCGCAAATCGAATTTATTAGATTTAATTTAATAACATTTTTAGGTCGACGAAATTCGAACCACGAGAACATTAATCGAACATCTCATTGAATTTTTCTAAACATTTTACATATGCATGCTACATTTATGTAATTACAAACTGCTATATGTATACATATATAACATGTATATGTGTAATGCTATAAACCACGTATATACGATGAATAACGAGAACATTCACGTGACTTATATGCTACCGTAATTGAGTCAATATTACGTTGCACTAAGGAGAATTATTTATGTATGAGGATGCACACGAATAGCACAGAAATGTGATAAAAATGGAAAAATTTGTATAAGTGCTACAGAAAGTTTGTTAACGCGGTGAAAATAAAGAAACCATTATTCGGATACTTTCGTTGCTCATTATTTATTAGGCGAACGGAGTTCTTTGAATAATTTAAATCGGTGCACTTGATACATATCTCCTGGATACTTGTCGACATTTCGTTCACCCGCTATAGGAGTGACATTGTTGATGATTTGATCTACTCATTTTTATTACAAACGCATAAAATCCGTAGACTACAAACAAGACTGAAAACCTAAGCGCAGGTTCGTCGTGCCTTTATTTGAGACGAACGATTCAATCGGTGTAAAATGGACGGCCTTCAGTCAGCCGAGTATAATTGGTATCGCGGTGTACTCTCTGTGCTCGGTGCACCCTCTGCACATCGAAGCTCGAGCGATTAATTACGGAACATCTCAGCGCTTTCGATACGTCTAAACAGTCGGCCTTTTGCGGCGGGTACCACTGAGATTACCTGTACCCGTGTCGCATACGCGCGGCTCCGAGTCTCTAACAGACACCATGCTGCAAAGAAAATGGTAGGGGACTCCTCCTTGGACACGACCCACCTTTCCATTTTCTTTAAAGACACCGTTGCACGGTGCACGCTCCGCTCGCATGGCCAAGACAAACCAGTTCTAAGCGCATGCACGCGATACCAGTCGTCGAACGCGAGACGTCTCGTGTGCCATCTCTTATACAGGGTGATTCACTGGCTACTGCATCCAAAACTTAGTTGAACACAGTGCCGGAACGCCATTAGAGACCCCAGGAAATTCAAAAATTAGACAAGACAGGGTCATTTCGACGCAATCTAGAATGGACCTGTACGATTTCTTAATTTACTGAATTTACTTTTTTCCACCCGCACACATGCAAGTTTCTTCATTGGGAGAGGGCAGTACAGGCAGTCTTTCAATACGAGCTTCCGGAAATTGTGTGCATACAAAGCACGTCTAAACGTAGAGAATTAACGAAACTTTTAGTTCAAATGCATACAAAATATGTGCAGTTGGTTATTTACCCAGGATTGTGTTTCATACTTAATTGAGAAAGATCGTACCATAATTTACAATAAAAGTCTTGAAGATTCTCGAAATTTAAACATGTTTTATCTCCAAACAACTTCCGGAAGTGCTCGTTGAAAGACTCTGTAGAAAAACGATATCGGTCTCTTCGTCGTCACTTAAGTACAGCCGAAAGAACACGTTCCCCGCTGCGACGCCTTGGTTGCGGCACTGTATTTGGACTCGCCAGCCAGTGAATCACCCTTACTACACTCGCATGCTGCGAACCTGTACCGAAGCTGCACCCTGCGCTTTTTTTCTCCTTACTCGGGAAACCTTAACTCGACGCTGACGGATACGCTCGCGGAGCCCGAGTGGCGTTTGAATTTTAAGCAACGCGATTTTTCCTCTACTACCCGTACCTATGAAACACGAGACGCGAATGCCAACCGGTTTGCCCGGCCTCTGCACCCTGCCCGGCACCACTGTTTTCGAGATTTCTAGATGTCGCGAGGACGAGACGTGTTCCCGACGATTGTGAACTCGCGGCGGTGATCGATGGAGCTGATTATATTATTCAATGATTTAATCGAACGGAAAACTTGTTGGCGATTTTTCACCCGCCGGGGCCGGATGTCATCTCCCACCAAATCAAACTAGCTCAGTCATCGCTTTGAATTTGTTGTTTTCGTTAATTTCCTTAACGAGAGAGAAAATTTTTATTCACTCTTCAACCCCTTACCCTACGGTTTATTTTACGGTTCATTGATCAAAACTTTTTTGTAGTTCGTATACTTTCCTAAAAAAGGAGAAAATTTATACCTATTGAATATAAATAAAACCTAGGTAGAATTTTATTTCGGTTTTTAAAAAATTAGTAGCATACACATTTAATTGGATAGTTCAGAATCTTTATCACGAGTCAGACGTGATATTCTAGGGGAAGGGGAATTTTCAAATGTTGGCAGCAAAAGAATAGCATATTATTTCAATGTAGAGGAAGTGAATAATCATTTAACTGCATCATAAGTAATAATATTTCATCTACATTGTAGTGAATAATATTTTAACTAAATTATGATGATATTTTCGTGTACTGCTTTGATTAATCCTTCAATTATGTTTTAGTGAATAATATTTCGTTAAAAAAATTTGTGACTGAAATCAACAACTGTAGCAAAATTAAAAGAAATTGAGAATATGTCATTTTCAACTCACTTGAATTATTAAACGAAGAAATTTATTTGCAGCTATCTCTTACTCGTTGCATCTGATGCAGAACCACTAGATATACATATACCTTCCAGCAACTCAGGTATCTCATTGTCAGAAGTAGAAGACAATTCATCAAATGCATGAGTACAGCTCCAGGCAGAACTAATTGTAAGTACCATTTGGTGTACTGCGGGAGGTCTACTTAGGGCCTTTCCCATTTGACGTAACTATGTATCAATGATATTGTATCCATAGTGAAACAGTGTCGCTTTCTATTACACGTTGAAATTATCTTGTAAAATTTTTCATAGAGTAGAATCATTATTAGGCACAACTAATCTGCAGCTAGCCCTTGTACATCGATATGATTGTATCGGTTTAACTTTCTCCTGACGTAGAATTATTTACAGTTCCATTATAGTTGATAATATATTCAATATCATTCGAAATAATCGTGGTTACCTTCACATCTATCGTGGACAATTACAGACTATTCATTTAGCATCCAAAATTCTTGGACGTACATCGGTGAATTGAAAACTTCTAAAATATGATCTAATGTTTTAGATATATTTAATATATTAACATTTTGTCAATATATATGAAATACGTTGGTTCTGTTTATGAATAATCAAATATTTCTATTTGCAATGAACAGTATCAGTAATTATTTAGACATTTATAGTAATTATTTAGAAACAACGAAGTATATTTCAATGAAAGCATCGAAATTTCTCATCGATCGTGAAGCCTGGTTCATTCTGGACGATTTTAACCGCAAACGAGGCGACGGAATCGACCAATTTGACGGAGAAATAAACCCGTATGCCCGTATTGTCTCAGGTAATTCTCACGGAATTGCGCGACTGACCTGGCCTCGCGATTTGCATTTAAACTGTGACGAAACCGGCGGTAATGAGACCACAATATCATGGTTGTTTACCGTGTGGACGTCATCTAGTAATCTGCGCGGGATGTACAATGGCGTTCTTGTTATCACAGCAGCGGCTGTAAGCTTAATCACTACGTAGTGATGTTAGGTAAGCCGACTTTCAGCTGCAGCTAGGTCCCGTGTCGATGACGCCAAAGCGTTGAAATTGTGAAATAAAATCCTTGTGGATAAAAGTGTTCAAAGATCAATGTAATTTCTATTAGTTCATTCATAAAAATTCATGGAGGTTGCAGTCGTTATTTGTTTGTCAGAACAGAAAACAATTCTCGTGATGTGTGCAATGTGTCAAACATGTTAGAGTGAATAATTAATAACTACAAGATAGTACAATTACACACGTTCCTTTCAATATTTTTCAATTGAACTCCAGTAACGACAAACATGCAGTTATGAAATGTAAATCTCGTTATGAAGCGAGTTATAATATTCTAAAAACGCTTCAACGAAACAGATGACGAGAAACTAATATCAAACAGAGCACTTCAATTTAAAAACCTTTTCCCGCGATAAAAATTGCGTCTCGTGTAAAATGACAGTATAATGGAATGAAAAGCATGGACAAAAGAGATATACATTTCCGTTCACGATATTTTTCAAAGTACACAACAGTAGTCTTAGCATTTATTTCAGTGTACGAACGAAATTGAAAAGACCATCATCTAAATGGAATGATACTGTATTAAATATTTCTAAGTAAATGCACAAAGTAGTACAATCTATTAACGTTTGGATAATTTATATAAATGTTGAATGCGGTTAAGTTTTCACACGTGATAACGCACCTTTATGCGGAATAAAAATTGTCTACCTGAATTACAAGAAACCGCAATGAAACAAAAGTTCATTCTCCTCCTTAATATGTTCAATAGGTGGAAAATAATCTAACTGTATTCCTAAATTCTTCTGGTATTCTTTTTATCGTTTTACATTACACCTGCTCATTTTTGTCATAAATGCATAAAATGCGCTGTCCACTGTTTAGGTACCATCCCGGCCGCCATTAAACTGTTTTATTTTTCTACGAAATAAACTTAGGTCGGATGTATCTACGCGTTTATAGCCCCGCTCGTCCGCCTTGTGTCGAATTTTATGTTGAAAATAAACGCACTGATCAAACCGCACCTGCACACCGTTTCGTTTCTCTTTTAATAGCGCGGCACACGAAGGTGTCATAAATTCACGAAGCTCGCGGTAGATGCGTTTTGCTGGCATCACGATTGTTAGTTACCCCCCACCCTGCTCCTCCTCTTCCTCCCTAAAAAAATGCATTCACCGGCAGAAAAAGGCATCGCACAAAACACGGCCACGTTTGTCGAGAATCAAGCGGTGGTTCGTAAAACAAAAAGGAAATGATCATTCGGCTCGGAGGAAATGAACTTCTGAAAAGAACCTGTGTGCAAAAACGCGAAACCTGGTCGATATGATTTCTAAACTTTCTCTCCTTCCAAAGATGCATTAGAAAAACAATGGTCTCCTAAAAGCGTTGGCAATCGACCAATGGAAATATCTATGGAAATCTATGTATTCAGTTGCAACGAGAACAGGAAACAGAAGTTCCTTTTTTTTATTAGAAAATCTCATATGAGATTTATTTCAACATAATTGTAATGCAATACATAGAATACAGTATATATAGAAAACAATACATACAGCACAAAATACAAAAACCACAAAACAGAACAGGGCACAGAAACAGAAATTCCTTCAATGTAAAATGGATCGGGACATTCAACACGACAATAAACGAAATTTAACTCTTTTCGTTTATTGTAGCTTTTAATCATACTTTTAATTTCCTTCTTCCACAGCAAGTCCTCAATATTCTATTTGAAAGTAAAGCGGACATTTTAGTTTTATTTTTATTTGCAAGCGAACATAATTATACAAACGCGACTGTGTAACCAGCTCAAATCACAAATAATGTACCAGCGTACATAACCACATTTTATTCGCGCAATGTATTATTGAATTGATCAAAAGTACGCAACTTCAATATTTGCTTTGATATAATAACTCTGCGAGATATTGAACGAATCTCGACAAAACATTGCATATGAATAATCTCTCCGGGTTCTGATAACTGGACTGCTAGTTTTTATACAGAATTAAAATTTTTATTAGTAATTGTAGTATACACAGGACATAGACATTAGTTTATTCATTTAATAATTCGTAATAGAACAGTATCTTTAAATTCTTTAGATGTTTTGCATTTGATCGATTTATAGTTGCCATGGAGACATACAAGTAATTTCAATTCACTCCAGGTTTTAGCATTTTAGACAAACAATGTTTGTTTTTCATAAAAACAAATGAATAAGTGGTCTAATATGTAATAAAAAGATCGAAACACTTCGAAGATGTGTTTTCGAAAACGTATCCGCAAAAGTGGTGGTTATTAATAAAGAATGGCATTTGTAAGGTAAGCAAGAACATCCGTCTTTTATGATCGATTCTATGCAGCTTTGTTTGGTCTGCAATTCATTAACTTCCCGATTCATAGGGAAGTTACTGTAATTGCCCCGAAAATCGAAAATCGATTTTTTAGCAGATCTTCACGTTTCATGGTTATTGAAGTCATTTTAGACTATTTTTATCAAATTGTTAGTATGTGTGTGTGTGTGTGTGTGTGTGTGTGTGTGTGTGTGTGTGTGTGCGTATGGCCGTTTTTATGTTATCAAATTTTTCGTTAACGTTTTCTGAAAAAGTAACAATGCGATCTGAATGATGAATGATGCAATCGATGCGCCCCGTCGTAACTTAGAGCTGATTAGATTTTGGTCCATATCGGTCAAGTAGTTTTTTAGATTTTTTAGTTTTTTTAGTTTTTTTCGAAAGAAGTTCATTCAAGAATGCAATTTATACGAGAGGATGGAAATTTTCCACCGAATAAACAAACGTAATTATATATATTTCATTTTTATGTAAAAAAAATTTTTTTAAATTTAACCCTTTGAACACGAGCGGCGCCGATACGGCGTCCGGCCGATGTTAAGTAGCAACTCGAGCGGTGCCGATACGGCGCCCGGCCGATGTGAAGTGGCAAGGATGCATCTTGGCTATTGTTTTACTAAGTATCACACCAAAACTAATTACAGAGTGTAATATTTATCAAAATTTGTTGTTTTCGACATATAAATGAATAAACTGGTGAAATTTTTTTTTTTTAACTTTTTTTAAATTAAATATTTTTGAAGTACCTGTAAAATGTTCACCTAATTTGGCCGTAATCGTCTCGAGTTGCTGGTTCGCGCAAGCGAAAACGGCCTCGAGTTCAAAGGGTTAAAAAAAATTTTTTTTTAATAAAAAAAAAATTTTCTTTTTCAATTATGCAACTAATGCTAATGTTACCGCTTACAATAATAAAACTAGCTGGTTATTGTTGCTCGCCCGCTTCGCGAGCTCGCGGGTAGGACTGCTCTTTCGAGAGGGTTAGTGGTACGCATTGCTAGTGGGGCATACAGCTATTAATGTTTTTTTACCCCGAAAATCGAAAATAGAATTTTTAACAGATCTTCACGTTTCATGGTCATTGGATTCATTTTAGACTCTTTTTATCAAAATGTCGGTATGTGTGTGTGTGTGTTTGCGTGTGCGTGTGCGTGCGCGTGGGCGTGTGCGTGTGTGTGTGCGTTCGTGCGTGCGTGCGTGCGTGTGTGTGCGTGTGTGTGTGTGTGTGTCAAATTTTTCGTTAACATTTTCTGAAAAAGTAACAATGCGATCAGAATGATGAATGATGCAATGGATGTGCCTCGTCGTAACTTAGAGCTGATTAGATTTTGGTCCATATTGGTCAAGCAGTTTTTTAGATTTTTTAGTTTTTTTCGAAAGAAGTTCATTCAACAATGCAATTTATAAGAGAGGATGGAAATTTTCCACCAAATAAACAAACGTAATTATATATATTTAATTTTTTTTTTAATTATGCAGTTAATGCTAATGTTACCGCTTACAACTAACGAATCGGGAAGTTCTTTGTGTGGCTCGTGGAGAGTCACACACAAAATTAAAAAAAACCATTAATAGCTGTATGCCTGACTAGCAATGCGTACCACTAATTTTTAATTCATGTTATTCGCGCGACAGAGTCTTTACAACCGGCTAAAGAATTCACGGGCTTTATCATGGAGGCTATCGTTAATAAAGATTGGCACACAAAGGGGAAGTGATTCGGTTTTCATTTTGTCAACCGCGAAACCGCATTGCAATCGTTCCTTCAACGCGGCTCTCCCATTGTGATCCCCGTCAAATGATTCGCATTTCCACGAACGTAAAGTTTTACGCACCGTTTCGTAAGCGACTATTGATTCATTTTGCGGTTCATAGGATGGTCGCAGCCACTAATGGCCACGTGAAATTGTGGTCTCCTTTCCAACAATGCCGTTGTAAAACATAACGTCCAATAGTGAATTGCAGTTCTATTGTCCGATACAATGTATGCTTCGCATAGGAACCTAATAATATCTATTATTGGCTATACGAACATAATAAGATCGACCCTTCCATTTATTTCTACCTTATCCTGAAATATATACTGAAATATATTTCAGGTGTCAGTTTTATTTTTAAGCAAAATTAAAACGTTTTCGGTGCATTGGTTCGATCAAATGTTACTATTTACACAATTTGCAAAATAGGCACAATAATTTGTCTCGACGTTTCGATCTCAATTTAGATCATTATCAAGAGAATACCAAAAAATATATTGTGTCTGTAATGGAAATTAACAGATCGAACCAATGCGCCGAAAACGTTTTAATTTTGCTTAAAGCTTCATACGATCGCTATACTTTAACAGTTTTATTTTTACTTAAACATTTTCTGCTTTCAAAAAACAATAACAGTAGTTACAGTAAAATAATTGTGGTGGCTACTACACGATTCTTAGGCTTACAAGTTTGATTATTATATCACTAAGGAAATCATATTTAAACAATATCTCTCAGATTATAACTAAACTGAGGATCTTTATGCAAAATAAACATTTTCTTTAACGCAACGAACTGCAGTAAAATCAAAATGTTTTCATAAAAAATTTTCGATTGCATTATTGAAGAACTTATCACGAAGTAATACAACAGTTTTAAACGCTTATAATGGTTTTACATTTTTACACTTTGTTTCCAATAATCTTCTGGGATTAATCATAAGTGATTTTAATGTTTTATATAATTATTTTACTGTTCAGCAGGATGTGTTTCTTTAATTGAACAGTGAATTGAACTTCTCGGGACAACAAAACTAGGCAAAATTCCATTACTTCATTAGGCGTCCAAAATTAGAAAGTTGAAAGAAATCTTGCGTGTAACCCGAAGGACAGCCGTTGGAATACTACTACCTTAATCAGCTAGGTGAGTAATCCTGCATCCACAATGAGGAATAAAAAAACAGGAATAAATCATTCCATTTATAGATATAATGACAGTGCTAAAAAATTAGCGCTGTTAATTATCGTGAAGGCGTGATGGGCGTAACAATGAGATCGGAGGTAGACAAAGTACAATTGTTGGAAGAGAAGAAAGAAATTAATCTTTCTATACAAATAACGACAAGAAACTTGAAATCAAAACCCTTTCTTATTTGATGATCAATGATCTTCGTGCTGATGAAAACGAAACTCCTAGCTGAACAATAAAAAATACATTTATTGTCGATGTGATAACGTTGCTCACAGTATTGCTAATTTTATATTCACGATATACTACTCCATGAAAACAACAAGAATTTCATGTAGTTGCATCTCCATATAAAAATTGATATTCTTAACGTAAACTCAAAAAGGAGAACTGTCAATGATATCTATTTAACAAAATCACAACATAACGATTTCTTTTTGTTTCACTTGTTAACGAAACGTTAACGCACCGCATAAATCGATAAAAACATGTAAGACAGTTAAACATATGACACGACAACGTATAACATGGCATGCACGCGGTGGTATAAACATTCTTACAATCTATGCAAATCGTTCTGACAATTTGATCGCCCACTATAGTCGATTAATCGGAATAACAAGGATATAACGAGTTTGATTTAGAATATCATTGAGAACGAACATTTCCTTCCGCAACGAGGCTTGCAATGAAAATCGCTCGGACGCATTGACACTGGCCATATGGCGGTTCCTTGCACAATGCTCCGTAAACTAGCATCGGACACGGATAAGGGGCAGCGGGGAATTCAAATTAAAGACGTAATATCTCCTCTATTGAATTCCGTATAATAACCCGAGTTCGATTTTGCCTACACACGTGCAATCGTTAGCCTGCGTACGCGAAACGAGGACGAAATCCTTGCTCGAAGATGAGGGGCTTGTATTATATGACGGTGATTTCTCGACAAGATAAGAGATGTATACCATTCTTCGGTGCACAGAGAGCATCGTCCATGATATATGCGTTTTGCCGGCGAATGCCCCGAAGTGTTTCAGGGTAATACGCATCGTCGAGAGAAGACAGTCAGCACTCCGGGCTATCGAAACAGATTGGAAAGTCTTTATTAGGCGTAAAATAATAGCCGCCCTTTTACAGACAACCCTGCGAGCTAATTGAAGAAAAAATACCCGCACCGACACGCGGAAATGCCGAATCAATAACGCATAGGCTTGTATAAGCCGGGAAAATTAACTCACGGCCCTAAATTAGTTATTGCTGTTGCTCCAATGCAAGCTTGTTCTCGTAAAGTGTGCGACTGCATAATGTCAACTTATCAGAATAATTTGAAATTCGAGAGATACAACCGCAAACAATTCACTGTGGGCTTGGAGAATAAAATGTCGATTGATGAAAAACCCTCTTTCTGCAGCTTAATTGAGAGGAGGGACTGAACTTTAATGTTACTCCCCGATACGGAGTCGAGCATATCGGTGTGAACCACTACTACTCCACTTACAAACCTTCTTTATTTTTCATTACTTTTTTATGGGACTTTCCCCAACTTATTTGTGGGATTTTTCTGATTAAAACGATACCGAACACAGTATCATTTCAACTGTATTTAGGTCTGGGTCTGGACAGCTCTGAAATTATTTCAATAATTCAAAAATACTGTTGAATTATTTTCGTTAATACGAAGGGAAATAAATGCATACGTAATTCCTGTATCTTGCAATAAATGGCAATTTTTATTTTACATAAAAATCAGCAAATTAAATACAACGTCGCCCCAGAATAATGGCTGAGGTTTATTGAAAACCGCAATTATTTGTGGACCAGCTTAATAGAAATGGGATTCACCAGCGAAAGACAGAAAGAATGTGTAAGCTGGAATTACATCTCTGATTAAATTATTTAATTCTGCACAGACATGAATTTTTCCGGTAAAATGGCCGAGAATGAATTTTAATAATAATTCAAGTGCATACGAATTGCGTGATATCGTGAATATTTAAAAAATGTGTCGTAATACGAGTTTTGCGAGTAAAAAAATCTGGCATCGCGCGGTCATACCTCGACGTATAGCGGCGACCGTGCATTCGTAATTGAAATGGACACGAGTTGCGTAATGTCATAAATATTTTAGGAATGCAATATGCGTTTTATAGGGCGCACTTGTAAAGAGGATGTGTGATGCTAGTGAAACACCGCGACATTCGCCATGATCTCTTAAATTAAATTCCATCGAGCATTCGTGAGATGCGGAAGAGGAATAAAGAACGCAATTATTACTCGAAGAAAGCGTTGGAACAAAGTACAATACTGGAACTTGACAGTTTACGGTCGCGAACGAGGCTTCTGGTGTTTCATCGACTGGGCGGAGAAGTTTCAAATCTCTTTGACATTTTTAATTAAAAATGTAATTGCGGAATTCTGAAGGTGCGAAACAAAGTTCAGAAAGAACATTTCGAACTTTTTCCATACTTTGAAATGTTGTGTTGGGACTGCGCTTGCAGTTAACGATGGGCAACAAATTAAATCAATGTCCAGACTCGTTTCTTCCGTTATAAATTATATACGGCGGCAAAGTTGAATAAGATCATTTTTACGTAACACCATAATCGTACCAAGATTTCAATGCGGTTGTGCAATGGTGGAAAATAATGCTTTGCATTTGCCACAAAAGAGTGTCGCAACACGCCCGACACACATTCTGTATAAAACCGTGAGTTTTATTCTCAGTCGCCACTCAAGTCTGCAAATACTCATTATCCGTCACTGCAATTATGTTTACTTTTAATACAGCTGATGTGTAATTAGTATTCTCGCTATAAACTGTGATTCCATCGGGTCCATGCACGGCGAGGTAAATGACGGTTCGAGCGAGCAAGAATATCTTTAAAAGACAAGTTCTTCTAGAGATATACGGAAAATAGTCTCAGTGGAAATGCCTGCATAGTAATAACTGTAAGTTTAGGTTCAGCCAATGTTTCTTCTCTCAGTAATATTTTACCTAGAACTTTTCTCGCTTACTGTTTACCACGTGTCGACGTTTATAAATTATCGATTACAGTAAGAGGTGAAGAGAAAAATTATCTAAACCGTAAATGGAAAGTCGAGCTTATGTAAACGTGTAGCTGTGGAGGCTAGACATCGTTAATTACGACGACAGCAGGCGAGTTCCAATAACGATGAAATCCGGAGATAGCGTTAAGAAGAAACGAATAAAATCGGCACGTTGGTTAGAGCTCTGACAAGAGCAGATCGTCGAAGGAATTTTACGACGCGAAATTCCAAGCCATCCTCTCGGTTCTCGTCTCGAGCCTCGCGGCGTTTACACCTGTAGAAACGCGGGAGTAGGTAGACGCTCTAATGCAGGCCCACATAATTGCCTGGATCTAGCGGCATTTACAGCGTCGTCGATTGAAACCGATTAAACGCCCTCCCCTGCCCGCGGATAATTACAAGAGCATGTGTTCCAAGGAAATTGCGTTCCGATCTAGCCGTCATTGTACGAGAACAATATGTATTAAACTGCGAGAAGTATGTCTGCAGCTGTACTTCCCAAGGCTGATTAGGGTATTTATGTCACATTATTTATTCCTTCTAATAAGAATGGTATTATTATAAGTGCGGATTTCATGCGTAACGACAAGAATGGGTAAACGACATATAAAATGGTGAAAGCTTCCGATGAATTTAATAATTAGTTTGCCAATGTTGTGTATTTATGAAGAAATTGACTGAGTGAAATATAAAATAGTAATATTTTCTTTTCTTTAAATGTTCCCTATTTAATTTCTAATGTTCTCTTATAAAGTGTTCTAATTCACCGCAATGGTAAACAATTTTCTTTACACTACGCAAGTGAGTATGAAAGTATTTTAGTTTATTTTTTGGCTTAAATGCAATGATTAATGTTTTGTTAATTTCCATTACAGACACAATATATTTTTTGGTATTCTCTTGATAATGATCTAAATTGAGATCGAAACGTCGAGACAAATTATTGTGCCTATTTTGCAAATTGTGTAAATAGTAACATTTGATCGAACCAATGCGCCGAAAACGTTTTAATTTTGCATAAAATAGTAAATATTAGAAAAATCTAAGAATGTTATTATGATGTTTTCAATGCAAAAAATCTATTCATCTCCGGCGCTCATAATCGTTGCGAAACATTTTCATTTTGCATAAAGACCCGCAGTCTATTAATAATGCTTACAGAATGAGTTATTTCAATTTTCATAAGATTGCTTGTTATGTACAATGCAAGTAATAAACATGTTACCCATTTATTTATTGTTAATTACCGGTTGGTGAATAAACGAGGAAGGGAATATTTCGTCGAGTGACATGATACTCGAAAGGTAGAAGTACTCGAGAACCACAGAATTCGATATTTTCGAGCGCCGACCAACAAAATATTGCGGTCCATCGAACCGGAAGATAACGAGTCATCGCGGGGCCAGTCGTGAGAGAACCTGCCGGCTGAGATTGGAGAAAGGTTATACTTAAGAAACGGTACACAGGCAAGGTGCAGTTTGTTGCTGCTTCAATCCCGTTCCCGCGCGAAAAGAAACAGTAAAAAGAAAAAAGAAACTAGCCCGAGAGAGGGGAAGGCAAGACTGGCCCGTAAGACAGAAACTAAATCTACAATTCTTCGGTTGCATCCGTGTCTAACCACCGACCGCACTGGTTCACGATGCCACAAAGGTATCAAGAGAGAACTGCTGTCATCCGGTCAGCAGAGGGACCGAATTTCATTATCTGACCCGTTTCCATCAAAGAGATTTCTCATCTCTGTTAATAAATTATTAAACAGATATTGTGGTTTTTCAAATTTTAGGAATTTTGTCTCTCCTTCTAGCAGAGTTTAGTTTTAGGTAATGAATCACGTTTGCGTTGCGTCGCGTCGTCGCGTCCAGCAACTGCTTACATCAAATTTTCATTCGCCGTCATGGAAATTTCGAAAGCGGCGAACAAGTCGGCTTGTAGACGTCTCGGACGGATTTTAAATTATGGTAATGCATGCCTGACCCTTCAGGCCACGCGTACTTTAACTCAAAAGCGAACACACCGCAGAACAAAGTTCCAGCATGTAATCGTTAGATGAAACGCTAAATGAACGCAACGGACATGATAATTCATAGCTGCAGAATAATAAACGAGGAAAGGTACTAGCACACGAATTCGTGTTCTCGATCTTGGTGAAAGTTCGAGAAGGATAGTCATCTTGGGGAAGCACTGGCGAGCATGAGCCCCTAATGGTTACCTACGAATACCATCGCGAGATAAATTACAAACAATTTCAATCCCAGTGGGTCATCCATAATTGAAACAAACAGAACGATCCGCAAATTAAATTGTATTAATCTCGCTACGAAGAAACGCGAAGCCTACAATGCACGTTCAGCAGCGACTACGAGATTTCCTGTTATGGTTGCGCGATTGAATATGTATTATACGAGCCGTTTCGTTACTCTAATGATATTATTCATTAAACAACAGATGCTGAAGCATGGTAACTAGATGTACGAGAACTTGGCCAAATAAGTTATCCAACTTATCGAGAAAGCATTTATGGAAATGTGCAGTGAATGGTAAAGAGTATCTGATAACTTGGAAAACGAAATATTTCAGACGTGTAAATACTCGAGAAAATCTGTTCAATTGTTTGAAATGATGAATCGCTGAAATCTAACTATTCTGTTTTTAAAACTTTTTAATTGTAACTCTGGGGATCAAAGATAAAATGAGAATAATCTAAAAAAGAAACAAGCGACCTTACAGTCAAAATAAAGTACCCATACCACTAAAAATCTCAATGTTTCTGTATCTTTTGCAAACTAGAAATCAGACGAAGAATAAAAATGCATAATCCACTCATAAGAATGACATACCGCGTTTCATAAAATGCTGTTCCCTCGAAAGCAACATAAATATCCTCTCGTTCCTTGGCATTCCTGATGGAATTTGCATACATTACAAAATTTGTCGTATTCAGCGTACGGAGAGTACTGAGCACGAGAACCACTACATAAAAGACAAATAAACAAAATGAAGAGGATTCTGGTACACTTTACCAAACGTACGTGAATACAGGGACAACCGCCAATGAACATACCAATGGGGAAATTTTTTTTTTTTTGAAATCCCATTATGTCGGTGTACGTAACTCTTGGAATTTTCAATTTTCTATGATTTCGTGGGCTCGCGTGCGAGCGTGTGCGTCTCGCATAACGAAGAAGCAAATCCAGTCGACGTGGCAGATGGTCGTTGCATCATTTATCTCGCGGAAATCGTAGACCCCCATCAAAATAAGTAACGCGTTGCCTGCAACGCGGAGTTTATCCCGTTGGTGTTTCGCTAGTGTATATTATCTCAAGCGTGTGGGCACCCACACGGAGTAGACAAACGGCGAGGATCGCGTACTGCATAAGAATATATTTATAGAGATAGGCGTAAATACATGCAAATAGAGTGTTCCAGAAACACCGACCGCGGGATCGTATTTCCGCGAAATTGTCGGACACTCTGTTTGCCAGGGATGAAGCCCTGGATGCTGGCCAATTGGGAGAATGCGATGGCGAAGTGAAAACAGTAAAGCAAAATGTGTGAATGATATTGTCTTTCTCCATAAGTAGATTGCATTTCATTCATCTATAAACGTTGTACTACACAAAGTTTAACTAGAATCGCAATTCTTTTATTCTTCATTTTCGTCTTATACCATCGTTAAAAACCAACCCTTAAATTTTCTCCCACCTGTAGTCGAACACCCTGTATAAACGTTGTACTACACAAAGTTTAACTGGAATCAATTTTCAACCCTTTGCAGTCGGAGCTATTTTATCTTGAAAATTAAACATCTCTTCCGACCTAGAACCATTCCATTGTGTTTCATTTTACGGATATGAAATTGATGTAATACCTCATACAATTCATGAATGTGTAGTAATTGATTAGATATCAACATGTTTAATAATGTAAACAATATTGTGAATAATGGTACAGCAATTCTTAGTGAGGAAGTAGCATCAGCGATATAAATTTTATAAGTTTTTCCTAATAATATCGACCACTCAAAATCAAGGTATCCAGATTTAATCCCACATAATACAGATTAAGTAATTACATCCTCGGTTACGTTTGTCTCGGTGCGTTATCAGCTTGGTGCGATCTCAGAATACATCCCCACTGAAGTGCCAGCTAATCATAATAATCATCTACATAAATCCCAAACGGCGCGATGTAGCGCCGGTGTGCGTATGTTTCGGATAACACCCAGGTGTTTCTATTTACATGTGAACCTCGTTTCGTTTGCGCATGGTCGTACCGATCCTCAACAAATTAGAGCATCTTCTGGTCTACGACTTTGGAAAAATCCATTTCTTGCATTTTCCAAAAGCACTTGTCTTTGAAACTTTGTCTGCAAAAAAATACAAGACCTCTCGATACCTTATTTTCGATTATTTCGAATAGCTGACCCGACAGACGCTGTTCTGTCCAAATTTCAATAAATTTGTTTGTGATCGTTTTGCGAATTTGTGAAAAGCTATTGGAAATGTGTAAACAAAGTAAAAATGAAAAAAAAACGTATTTCTGAGTGATCATTGTATCTATAAACGATTATGATTTTTGAAGTTTTCCGACTTTCCATTGTAATTGTCTCGAATTTTTTTCTTGACGATTTTTCCAGGACCATAACGAACCAAATCAATTCCATTTTTCCGGGCAACTTTTCCAATTTTTCTTTCCCTAAAAACCTTATTCGGACTATTACGAACATTTTCTAAAAAAATTAGCCAAATCGGTCCAGCCGTGCTCAAGTGATGCGCTTACCAACGAACAGCATTTAATTTTTATTTATACACTAGCTGACCCGACAGACGTTGTCCTGTCTAAATTTCAATAAAGTTTGCGATCGTTACTTCTTGCTACTTGTACCGCTTCGAAGATTACGATTTCTGCAGTTTGTCCGAATTTTCCGACTTTCCTTTGTTAATATTTGTTAACTTGACAAAACAAAAAAAGAATTATGCATATCCATCGTTCGAATCGTGAGTTATGGTCTTGAGTTTATATAGAAATTCCATAGAAAAAGCACTTTCATTTTATCCCAAATTTTCCATTTTTCCGGACAACTTTTCCAATTTTTCTTTCCCTGAAAACCTCATTTGGACTATTACCAACATTTAAAAAGAGAAATTAGCCAAATCAGTCCAGCCGTTTTCAAGTGATGTCGTGACCAACGAACAGCATTTCATTTTTATTATATAGATAGATATAGATAAATACGACGGCTTGTCACTGAGACACTTTTCTCCCCCTCTTCGAGGGACTCCTACAATTTTTAGTAATTTGACTTAAAAAAATTATATCGTGTGGTCTAAATGATTGAGAATATGCATGCAAGACCTGAATGCAGAACAGTGATTTGATTTCTGTGAAAAGATTACCAAGTATGAAAGGACGCTCCAGTCCAGAAGATCCCCTAATGAATGCCGCCCTGCCAGTAAAAATAACAATTTTCCAAGGACCCAGCCCATTAGATAAGGCTTGATCGCAGGTTGGTCTATTTGCGGCGACAGATAAGCGTTTCCTACTCCCCGAGCCGAATTAGCACATCAACGTAATCCAATATGACAGCGATGCTTCCTTACGTGTCCCGAAGCACAGGTCTCGTGTCATTCCTCTTGTTCCGCTGATAGTGTTACGGCTAGCGTGCGGCCAGGCTAACCGACCTGGACCCGACTACGACGTTCGTTAATGCAGGAAAACGAACGTGGTCGTAGTTATGTAAATAAATGTAACTGGAGCCGCGGTTAAGAAAAATCAGGGTAATTTATAACGCTCCGCGCCAGCCAACGTGATACGTTATACGTGTAAACGATCTTGGGTGTGGTAACCCTATGCGAATTCTAGTGGTTCTACCCTGCAAGTCGGCTGAAATTAAACGATGACTGGATTCGTTATTGATTAGGTTTGTGAAAATACGGAGAGGGTGAAGCAACGAGTTTCGGTGTCGCAGCCTGCGGATCGGCGGCCACCATTTTTTAAGCTAATGGAACGACCATGGTTACTTACGACAGCTCGTGGTATGAAGAACAGTTTGGTCGAACTTACCTGAAACAAAAAAATAGAGAATGGTTAAAGTACAATCGCAATTAAAAGAATTTAGTTTCTATTTAACGTGTGATTGCAGTGTTTGTATTTGTTCATTCAATTTTTAACTTGGAAACGAGACTTTTCGAAGGAGCTTCAAAGACCAATGATAGTTCAATAAAAAATTAATTATTTATTATGACTTTCAATTCTATCATTGAACTTTGAAGCTCCTTTGGAATGCCTCGTTTCCAAGTTGAAAATTAAATGAACAAATATAAAAATTGAAAGTCATAACAAATAATTAATTTTTGAGCTCATATACAAGTGTACAATAAATATCGAAGAATACGTGGATCATACGTATTGTGAATTGGTATTGAAGATTGAAAGATTGTATGGGATATTGGTATTCAAGAATACTGTTGATGTATTTTTGTTTTATACTGTATATTTTGTTTTATTTTTTTCTAAGGAAAAGAATGTTTGTAACTACGGTAATACGGTACGAAATTGCCTGTCTAAATCAGGCACTGTCTACACTGTCAGCAGCGCATTATCCCACTCTCATAATTCTCTGTTATTTCCTACGCCTTGCGCGTCAAAGTTATCATCATCAAAATCACGATTTGTCGGTCTAAACAGCACAAGGATTTCGTCCTTTTCCCTTTTGTAGTTACGACAGCATCAACGTACTGTCTGTAACTGTAGAGAATATTTATGATCTTATTTAACAACAAATTTATATACATTAAAGTTGACACTATATATAGAGGCCATTCGAGTTTGTAATTAAACACATTATGTCGCGGGTCGAAATAATTTAATGCCGCGATAAAGGATACTGTTACGTATAATCGTTCAAAATATTATATATCCTTGAAGAGTAATAATTCAGCTAAAACAAGACGCTAACAAGCGAAATTACAATGGTTGAAAACTGAATTTCTGAAAATAGTTTCGCAATAGGCAACATAAATTTTATAAATATTAGAAATGGGTAACGTGGAATTAAAAATATATAATGGAACGTGTATATAAATTTCTAATTCACTTGACGCGTTAAGTATACAGATACGTTATAACTTCAAAAACGCGGCTATTGCTATAAACGAATAAACGAGAACAGCACTAAATCAAACCTACGCTATCGCAAATGCGATATCGATTCTGTTCTACCGTTGACTTTAACGGGTTCCTATATTGACAGGGACTGTGCCCCAAAATCATGGGAACAGAGGAAGTGTGGAAAGTGATAACATCCATCTGTTGTTTCCAATGATAAGAATAGCGTAAGCATACGTGAGAGAGAATTGAAATAGAGAACAAATGTATATGCACGACGATTCAACCATCTTATGCATTAACGTTTATATCTCTCACAATAATGCGAACAAAATATAAAATTTTATATCACATCTTGCAAAAAAATAAATTACTTATTACCAATCATGTAAACGTGAATATTTTATTTAAAAATTAATATATTCGGTGTAGCTGGAGTTTCATTTAAAAATGAATTGTTCTAATACAAATACGTCAATATGTTTTTATCATATTAATGGTTCTAATAATTTTTATTCAGCCACTGTAAATGGGAGATTTAAACATTTTAAAACATTCTGCAGTGAACTTTCACGTTCTAAATTATGCGATTCACGTCCGAAATTTTCTGCAAAGTATATTTAAGTCGCTGCCCATTTCAGCGGTGTTTTAAAGTAAGTTCAGGACATGAAGGGTTAGGAAAGGATTTAAAAAGTCCGCTCCGGAAGTCGTATAGCTTCGATGGTGGCGCCGAAACGTGTCCGGCATATCGCGAACCAGTGGAATCACCAACATCGCCGCCACGCGTGTTTCGTAATACGCGTGAACGATAAATTTACAGTCTTTCATTTGAAGGGTCACCATAAATAGAATCGAGGCTGCGTATAGTGCCTGAAACGAAAGCACGTGCGACGAATAGGAACGCCTCACGAGGATCGACATTGACGGTCTTATCGTCTGAAATTCGTTGGAAGCCAGACGCACACTCTGCGCATGCTACGGAACGTGAGTAACAGCGCAGTCGCAACGACATCGATAGACTGTCGGAGGACTTGATAATGGCACTACGAGAAATCATTTTTATCGGTTTTACTTTCTTTGACAATTACGCGCGTCAAGTTATTCTCATATTGATACGGTATTTCGTTGCTGTTAATGAAAGTAATTGAAACAACACAGCGCGTAATAACAGCAGAGAAAGTATTGTTTCAACTCGATGACTTCCGGTTTCGCTTAGAAGGGAAGTCGTGCGCGTTTATAGAGGTGGAACTGTTAAAGCTCGAGAATATAATTGAGATTTGGTATTTCTTTCAGTCAGGAAACAACAACTATATTAACGCAGCTCATAAACATTAATAAACAAATTAAATAAAGAGGGGCCCATTTGTGACTACTGAAAAATAATTTTAAGTCAAGTTTCACTTGAAAGGTAACTTTAAGTCACCTCTCATGCGGTTAAACATTGTTTAAATGTTTCTTGAAATGTAGAAGTCAGCTACTATTTTACTCGGTTAAAAAATTAATCCTAGATCGATGATTGAAGACCTATAATAGACACGTCTCATAGCCAAGGCATTTAGTAAAGTTCCAATAAAAAAATAGAACGGTTCGTTAATTTCCGATGATAAAGTAGCTAAGCAAGCGTTGAATGCAGATCTGTGTGAATACAATCAACTACAATTTATCGTCTTTTCACGGTTCGTGAGTGAGGCAGAACGTACTTAAATGATTTTCCGTTACCCGATCGAATTGAAGCTCGTTAACCTTGACATTTTGTACAGCACTCTGCGTGTTTATTTTAGAAAGTCTGTTTAAAAACTGCTGCGAGGAACCTGCGAATCGAACGAGTCAACCATTTGCAGTTGAAATATTTACTGCCCCTTAAAAATATGTAATGACCACGCAAACAGTTTAAAAATATTTTCCGCAGAGAAGCTTGTACGCTATAGAAAAGATTGAAATTACAGTTGTCCACATTTCCAGGCACAATTATGACTGCAGCGAAAGGTCTGATTGATTAGAGCCTGTCAATAACACATCCACCGAATGACCCTAAAGATACTGACCCCAGGGAACACAGTTGTGCGTCTAAATGGCACCTGGGCAAGAGTTTTCTCGAAGAAGCCGAAACCGTTAGCATCGGAGGCAAGTTGCGTACCCATTCTTACGCGTAACCGTTAATCTTCGGTCCTAGAAATCGGCGTGTAGCTATTCCATTGAACCGATACAGATTTCAAAGCATTTGTGTTCCCGTAAAACTGCAATTGCGATCGATGGCCGTGAGAATTCCTGCTATGTTGATTGGATCCCTAGAACGCATCGGTTCGCGGAACGCGATGTACGGAAGATCGCTGAGCTATCGAGCCGGTCTTTCTTTCCGACTGCTTCAAATGAAATAACGTTTCAATTAAACTGGCATAAGCAAACGCCAATAACACCTAACGGTAGCGATGCGCCCTTCCGTGGCTGCAAATGATCGACGAAAGACAGGTCCATCCGCCAGATGGATTAGAGGATATACAAAGTGACTCGGTGTCATTACGGTACAAACAGGTCTTAACGAGCTATCTACTGCAAACGAACGAGCCACCGTGGACGTCGTACTTCGTGAAGTATGCCGACATCCTCAACGATCAGAGGGGCATGTCTCACTTCAATTGGCCTGTGGGTACCAGCAATTACCACGTACTTAGAACCGGCTGTTTTCCATACATTAAATATCATTGCACCAAGAGACCGCGACAGGACCTCAGGATCGAGGACAAATTTTTCAAGGCGATCAAGCTCCTGAACCTTGGTACGTGCATACCGTTCTCCCCCTGTGTGAAAGGGGAAAGCGTTCGCCCTGTATCATTGTCCTTCTACGATCAACGTCTCGTTTCATTGGCACTTTTTCCGTCGATGCGAACTGTCCAACTCCGCTGGCCGTCGCGACGCTACGTGTCGCCTCGGTAATTGATCATTCGTCAATTTGTATTCCATATTTGTTCCATCAGGTATACCCACGCTGATGTACGGTCTGGCTGCTACCTGGCTGATCAGACACCACGAGACGGTGAAAACCGCCCGGGGGGACGTGACGATCTACTTCTTGCTGCCCGAGGACAAGGGCTCCATGTACTGATGGTTGCTCGAGTCACCGCTAATGTGTGTCTTAATATTTCTCATGTAAAATAAAGCTGCATTCTTAAACGTCCCACTTTTCATTCGTTCGTGTCGTGGATACTTCTTTACATTTCTTTCGATCAGAAACTGATGAGACCCTAGGCAAATTTACGCGAAATTTTTTAAAATTGCTTGTAAATGCAAATGCTATGAAGTGTTTTACTCGAGGAGTTTTATTACTAACGCTTAGGAAACGATTCTTATCTTGCGAAAACATTCACAGTCTATTCTTGAACCTACAGTTTTGGTTGTTGACTTTTCGATTGCTATTGTTAATTCTATTCCGAATATTAATTTTATTCTACATTCTGAGCATTGATCCTGATGATATCTGTTAACATTAAACCTACAGAGCTTTATAAGTAGCCGGTACATGTTGCCTTATAAAAGCAACAAGATTTACTTGAACTTTGTGTTGTTCATATTATAATATCTGCGATATTAAATACATTTATTTAATCATTTATATACCACGACAGCGTCTTTATACTTTCAATCATTGAGAAATAAAAAATCTGGAACCGGTTATTTGACGGATGGTGGTAGGTTTAGTGTTAAAATGTCATCCAACAACTGATGCTTAACACGTGAAAATCATATAAATAAATGGATGTAGTTCAAAATAGCAAAACCATAGAAAAAGACAAGTAGGAAACAGGGGAAAAATATGTATTCTGCATAATGGTTCGTAAATCGAGTTGGCGCGCCGAAGGTGGTTCTCCGAAACAAAAAGCTCGCACTAAATATTCGCCATACGTTTCCGATAAATTTTATCCACGAGAGATCACGCGCCACACCCCTTCAAACGTTATACGTATGCACGACGTCGTTAGCATTCGCGACGTACAGGCTCGATGTAATCAGCATAACTGGCCCGTCCCGATTCAGATGAGCCACGTAAAATTTCCAGTCGGCTTCCCCGTCCTTTCTTTCTGTTGGTCCAACGGTGTTCGCATTTCAGCCCAACCAACTTCGGCAGCCGTTAGGTAGCCCGAGGCTGCTTATGAACCGAACATCAAACCAAGTCCCACATAGCAGGCGAAGCTTCCACCTAACCAGTTTCGCGCTGCACGGGAATCTCGCTATCTCAATTGCACTGCCTGGATATTCCCACAATTTCCCAAACGTGTCCTGCGATCTACTAAACGTGTCCCACAATCATTTTTCGAAACGTAAGAACGCGCGAAACAGTTCACTCGCTCCACAACCAGTCGCGCAACGCTTTATAGGCCAAATACGATGTTGATGACATGTGGCTGTCAAGATTGCAACAGATCCCGTTCCGCAGGTACCGGTGATATTTCCGCGAATGCAGTAACATATTCATCCTATTTAAAAAAGATTTTTTCCGTCTTGGACATATGCACGCGAGCCTCGTTATACAGGAAAGTCGATTGCACATGTGTCATGTGTCGAAAGCGTTTCGTGCTTTACGATCTCACACGTTGAATGAACTTTTTCCGAATATTTAATACAGAAGCTAAGCAACGACTGTGTTGTTTGTGAAAGAGTGAAGCGGTTTGCTTGAGCGAATTTGTTATCTTATTCCGAGAGAATATAAATTGTTTTGTGTACAGAAGAATTGTAGAGCTCGTGTAAAACATGTCCAAAAATGTTTATAATATCTTAATATGTATCTCGGTTAAAGAGATCCAAAAAATATTGAAGATATTTTTCAGCGTTTTGATATCCATACTCCGTTCGCCGTAGCTCTCTGCTGTGCCTATGGACGCACAAGTTTGCGTTCCTATGATGCGATTTGGTATGTCTTTCCTTGTATTTCACTTGCGAAGAAAAGGGAAGAGTGTCGCCCGAACTGAACACATGAGTTGATCAATTTACGATATGTAAATGTGTGTTCGACGCACACGTTTGCGTTTGTATTTTCGCTTCGAGACCTCTGAATGTTGCGTCAGTCCCAAGCGTTTGTTGACCACTGATATTTGTTGACCCACTGCTTCCGAGGCAGTCCAGACGCAGAGTAATGCGTTTGTCGAATACTTCAAAATACTTTTCGAACTACTGTTTGTTAGAATTTTTCGAAGTCTTAAAAATTGTTGGTTTTATGGACGAGTAAAATAAAGCGTCAACATTTATTCCATTAATTTATAATTATATAATTAATTTATTACAGCTGTAATATATCACCGTGTGGATGACTGTTTCTATCATATGTTTATTTGTTATATATAATTTTATTGATTTATGTGTTATATATAATTTTATTGATTTATATGTCACGGTAAGGCTTTTGTTAACAAATGTATGTTTCGTTCAGTTTTTGTTAAATAAAACAGTTCTCTGCGAGCAAGCGACAGATAACAACGTGTTGTGTGGAACCTCCGAGTCTCCTTACATAGCTGAACTAAAATTTACAACATGTTTAAATTTGAACAAAATCCGAAATTTTACTTTAAAAAAGCTTTCCTTTTCGCGTGGAATGCCACGCTTGCTTGTCCAAAGTCTTGTCTCGATCCAAAAAATATTGATATTTTTCCAGCAAGTGCCGAGCACAATGTGCCAGAAAGGTACTAAAGGTAGTAAAGCAGTTAGATATTTATGACCAACCGTACAATCGATTGAATAAGAAGCGCAGATACGTCGTTTTAAAGGCCACTGTCTCTCCTCGTTACCCAGCACAATGCTTTTATGCATCCTCCATATGATATTGCGATTCGAGATATCTCAGCAGCCAGAGGATAAGCAATATGCCTGTGTGGACAAAAGACGACTGATCGGAACCGTCTTACTGTCTAGTATAAAAGGTACAGAGGCACAGGTCGGTGAAAGTAAAGTTTTCGTATTCCGGCAAGTTGACACAGCCGAGTGAAAGGCACCTGCTAATTAATACTTTTATTCAACTTCTATCGAGAAAGCCGCTGTTCCACGATAAACCACTGCCAGCTACACACGCTCGTATGCATGTTAGCTGCGTAAACGCTGTTGGAATGGTGAAAAGATGAAAGCTGTCCTTACCACAAAGCAACAACCGCAAACGTTTTTAATGGTATTACGTAATTTCATGGTTCAATGCGGTATTAGCGGTTCTTACGTGCATATCTGAAAAGTCGTACACCTGTAATGCGCCGACACAAGAACCACATTAAGTGATCATTATCTTCTCAAATCGCTTAAAAATCATCCTTGCGCCGCATACTTAACCTCTTGCCTTATAATATCGTGTCGGGTCACGGTGAAGATTTCGAACCATATTGAACCAGTGCAAACATCGTTAGATTCTTCTGAACCAAAGGGAAAATTATTTCAATTGGTGTCGTCCATGTTAACCCTGCAAACATGGCTCATAACAAGCTAGTGGATCTCACACGCATCTACATTCTCTGAATGAAATTTACTTCATAAGGAATTTTTAATGAGTGTAAGTACCGTTCGATATTTTTCAACCAAACAGAAAATTATTTAAATTGGTGTAATTCGTGTTAACCTCTTACCTTATAATTTACATAGTTCCAAGGTTTCGTATTAGGATGTTCAGTTTTATCATGATAATGGCTACAAACATGAAGTATAACTAGATTATGGAACTCAGAGATGTCTGAATAAGATTTACTTTATAAGGAACAGTATACCGGTGTTTGATAGCAAATAAAAATGAAATACCATTTTATTCCCCGCATAAAGTACGCAGTTAATTTATGATCGTTACCGTCGCGGTAAGACGGAGGAGATGCGTGGAAATTTTAAAGATCACACAGGCATGCTAAAAGCTATTGGCTAAGAGTCTGCTATCGGAAATCCTAGCATCTTCAGCCACCTCCTCTTCGAGGATCGTTACGAAAAACCGGCGCTTCCTTCTTTTAAGAGATAACGATAATAGGCGCATCGCATAATAGAATCTGCCTATCTACCCTGCATTTTGCATCGAGATCGCCGTTCAACGTTACTAAACCAATGAATAATAATAACAAGTCGGCGGATAAATGACAGGATAGCCATTTCGCACACCGTGTGAAACCTCGTTGCTTCCTCGTCGCGGGATAAATGTTTTAATATTTGATATCTGTTTTGCAAACCCCCGGAAACTTGGCCGACGCTCAAGATTGCGCGAAATGATTAACGGGATCTATAAGTTCCTGCTGACAATATTAAATATTTACGGGAGAATGGTGGACCCGAACTCTCTTGGAACAATACAGGATATCGTTGTGAAAGAAACAAGCAATGCTCCGAATTTTTTGGAAATGGTTTAAACTACAAAATCTGTATCGCGATTTAATTTATATTAAATTATTTCAAGCTAATATGCTCCGTCAATTGAGATAATGCAGCAGTACATCAAAGAGTGCTGTTTGATGTTTGTCGTTTGATGTGGTCATTTTGCTTAATGTTACAATTATTGGTTTAATAAGTGTGGAAAATTTAATATTATGATTACTCAGTACTTTGAATTTCCGATATGTAGTATGAAGCAATAAAATCGCATACTTCATAAAAATTACATGAAATAAAAATAATGAAAATTTAGATGACATGTTTTTATACTTTAACGATTTACAGATTAGTTCTGCTATGCAAAATTACCTTAACAAGCGTAACTGTGTCTCATTTTTTGTGCGAGTAAAAATTGGTGAAAGTCTTGTCAGCGTTCTCACAGCGTCGTATTGTAGCAATGTTGCTCGAGGATGAAGTAACAATTTGAGAGTTCATTGAGAATCACGAATTGCGATTCATTAATCGGTATGATTCTACAATATGGGACTTTATTCATATTAAATATAACGCAAGCGTTGTATTTACATTAAATATAATTTGAAACCCACCGATGAGCAACGTTTCATGAGATCGACACTAATTAAAGGTAACATCCATAGTGCTCTTAATTAATAACAGTCTTTCTAGCACAACTCGCGTAATTATTATGCGAACCGGGCATGTTTGTAACTTTCTAATTGCGGTTCGCACTCTTGAAACTTTCGTAATTAAATTGCAATTCTACCCCTTTGAAAACAAATAATGTGAATCTTTGAACTGATACCATCTCGCTAATGATTCTCGCCGTTTGCGCCGCTGTGACCGCGAGAAAAACGGCATGAGACTTATTTCCAACACGGTTCTATTTAACGTAGACATCCAAAAGATAAATCCTATATTGTGATAAAAAAATGATTTTTTGTATGAACAATACATTCCTGGCAAAAATTGTAACTTCTCATTAAAAGCTCCTGATTCCGACTACAGTTAGAAAGGAGCCTATTACTAGGCTACTGGTAGCTGAACAGCACAGGCTAGAAAAATATAGTAGAGCTGGAATTTAATCACTTAACATTGATTTGTTTGATTTTACCAGCGGCATTAATTTTTAGCTCATTAATTTCTGATTTAGCAGACTATATCTAGAACGAAACCATTGCCTAGAATACCAATAGTTAACTAGCACAGGTTAACACAGCTGAACAAAAAACATGTTGCAGTCCAATAATATTTTATCTTAACCAGCTAACATTTAGATCTCAACCAGGCAACTTATAGCTTCTGATTTGACAGACTGCACTCAGGGAGACCCCCATTACTAGACTACAGGTAGTAAAGTATGAAACAGCATCAGAGGTATGTAGCTAGTTAATTTCTGGTTCAACACACTACAGCTAGAACGAACCCCATTTCTAGGATACCAATAGTAAAAGAGCACAGGTCAACCCAGCTCAAAAAATATTGTAGGCCAATAATATTTGATCCTAACCAGCTAATATTTAAACTATCGGTAGCAAAGTATTAGACAGCACAGAAAAATGTAGCAGATCAATAAAACTGTGACTTAACCAATTAACATAGATTTGGTTCGAAGAAGGATTACTAGAGTAGCAGTAGTGAAAGAATACAGGCTAAAAAAATATTCTAGGCTAACAGTGTTTAATCCTGGCCAGGTAGAATTTAGATCTCAACTAGCTCTTAGGTTCTGATTTGACAGACTACAGTTGGTGCCCATTACTTGTATTAGATAGCACAGAAAAATGTAGTAGACCAATAGAACTGGGACTTAATCAATTAACATAGATTTGGTTCAAAGAAGGTATGTAATCAGTTAAGTTCTGATTTGACAGACTACAGTTAGAGAGGAGTCTGTTACTAGAATAGCAGTAGTGAAAGAATACAGGCTGAAGAAATATTCTAGGCTAATAGTGTTTAATCCTGACCAGGTAGAATTTAGATCTCAACTAGCTCTTAGGTTCTGGTTTGACAGACTACAGCTGGAGCCCATTACTAGTAGTAGACAGTACACAAAAATGTAATTGATCAATAGAACTGGGACTTAATCAATTAACATAGATTTGGTTCAAAGAAGGTATGTAATCAGTTAAGTTCTGATTTGACAGACTACAGTTAGAGAGGAGTCTGTTACTAGAATAGCAGTAGTGAAAGAATACAGGCTGAAGAAATATTCTAGGCTAACAGTGTTTAATCTTGGCCAGGTAGAATTTAGATCTCAACTAGCTCTTAGGTTCTGGTTTGACAGACTACAGCTGGAGCCCATTACTAGTAGTAGACAGTACAGAAAAATGTAATTGATCAATAGAACTGGGACTTAATCAATTAACACAGATTTGGTTCAAAGAAGGTATGTAATCAGTTAAGTTCTGATTTGACAGACTACAGTTAGAGAGGAGTCTATTACTAGAATAGCAGTAGTGAAAGAATACAGGCTGAAAAAATATTCTAGGCTAACAGTGTTTAATCCTGGCCAGGTAGAATGTAGATCTCAACTAGCTCTTAGGTTCTGGTTTGACAGACTACAGCTGGAGCCCATTACTAGTAGTAGACAGTACGCAAAAATGTAATTGATCAATAGAACTGGGACTTAACCAATTAACACAGATTTGGTTCAAAGAAGGTATGTAATCAGTTAAGTTCTGATTTGACAGACTACAGTTAGAGAGGAGTCTATTACTAGAATAGCAGTAGTGAAAGAATGCAGGCTGAAAAAATATTCTAGGCTAATAGTGTTTAATCCTGGCCAGGTAGAATGTAGATCTCAACTAGCTCTTAGGTTCTGATTTGACAGACTACAGCTGGAGCCCATTACTAGTAGTAGACAGTACAGAAAAATGTAATTGACTAATAGAACTAGGACTTAATCAATTAACATAGATTTGGTTCAAAGAAGGTATGTAATCAGTTAAGTTCTGATTTGACAGACTACAGTTAGAGAGGAGTCTGTTACTAGAATAGCAGTAGTGAAAGAATACAGGCTGAAGAAATATTCTAGGCTAATAGTGTTTAATCCTGACCAGGTAGAATTTAGATCTCAACTAGCTCTTAGGTTCTGGTTTGACAGACTACAGCTGGAGCCCATTACTAGTAGTAGACAGTACACAAAAATGTAATTGATCAATAGAACTGGGACTTAATCAATTAACATAGATTTGGTTCAAAGAAGGTATGTAATCAGTTAAGTTCTGATTTGACAGACTACAGTTAGAGAGGAGTCTGTTACTAGAATAGCAGTAGTGAAAGAATACAGGCTGAAGAAATATTCTAGGCTAACAGTGTTTAATCTTGGCCAGGTAGAATTTAGATCTCAACTAGCTCTTAGGTTCTGGTTTGACAGACTACAGCTGGAGCCCATTACTAGTAGTAGACAGTACAGAAAAATGTAATTGATCAATAGAACTGGGACTTAATCAATTAACATAGATTTGGTTCAAAGAAGGTATGTAATCAGTTAAGTTCTGATTTGACAGACTACAGTTAGAGAGGATTCTGTTACTAGAATAGCAGTATGAAAGAATACAGGCTGAAAAAATATTCTAGGCTAACAGTGTTTAATCCTTGTCAGTTAAAATTTAGATCTCAACTAGCTCTTAGGCTCTGATTTGACAGTCTACAGCTGGAGCCCATTACTAGGCTACCGGCGGGCAAAGTGTAAAACAGGAGAGGCGTCGAAAAACGTTGTAGCCCTTCTGATTTAGCAGGCAGCGATCCATCGAGCGGAGGGTTCATTAATGCAAGGATGGCTGCGTGTCTCGGTCGGAACTTCCGATTAAAGTCGTGCGCGAATCGCCCGGCCCGATCGTACATCTTGTATCCACGCGAGGCCCGTCTTCCATTCCGCACACGTGTTAACACGGTTGTGTAGACACAGAGGTCCGATCGTCGGATGCGCTCGGCCACTGGGCTCTAAAGTCGCGTCACGCGCAATTAATTTCACACGAGATCCGCGACCGGCTGCATTTGCATGTCCGATTGGCCGTAACGTTGAATTAGAGATGCTATCTACTCGTGGCGGAGACCTATTACAATATTAAATGCTTCAACGGGTTTCAATGCCCCTGCGCCGGGACAGTCGGCGAAAAATTCGCGTGCTTTAGATACTAGATTGCGCGTCTCCGTGCCTTCGCAGAGCCGCACACCTCACCTCGCTAGTGTCTAGCGAACCTTTCAACAGGCGCGGAACACCTTTCACGATAGCGGGACCCTCGCGGAACGTTTACATATATCTGGCATTTATTTCTGAGACCTCGCCGCGCGGAGGAGTTATCCGATGGATCGCCACGTGGATCCAAATGTAACAGTTAATTTTACACGCTGGCATTGCGAATAGCGCACACCGTTCGCTTTTACGGCGACTATAATTTACTGTTTTAATTATTGAGTGAACGGGTCGATACGTGATTTCTTTGCTATTTCATTGACTTCCCTGCAAAGAATTACACGTGCCTCGTCGATTATAGAACCCGCTTCAGAAGTGAACAGTAGACACACAGGTTGTGTAAATATACTGCTGTGTATATGTGTTATGTATAAGTATATGTACATATACGTGTTTTTGCGTATTATCTAATACTTTAAATGCAATAAACCAATCTTTGTACAATATAATTCCTACATAAAGACATTGTTTGACATTATATCTTATGATTATACTGGATGCTTCTTTCTTTTGCACAGTAGTCCTATTTGCACTTGTTTCAAAGTTATAGTCAGTTTTGTCTTTCAACAATAGCTTATTTTTTACAGAAGGGGAGTATAATTTCGAAATAAGATTAAGTATTTTTTTAGAAATATTTTATATTATTTTGAGAATTTTTATTATATGTGCTTGTATAAAGAAATGTGTATAATCGATTTCAATTGTAGGAGAAAAAAAGATTGCATATACAAATATCTATGTGATTACCTGCTACTGATATTTAGTAGACAAATGTTCGTGTGTAAAACATAATAAAAACGAACAGATTACTAAGTACGGATGTAGGTACGCTATGTTTTATTTTCAAACGAATGAACTCTCCAATTATAAAAGTAAATTTGATCTTGGTGCTTGTACAGTAGTCAGTATAAATAGAGATTTGTACCTTCCAGGCAGAGATTAGTAATTATCATGCTTCTGCTTCGCTTGCGTGATAGGAGAACCGTGTCATTCGCAGTGAAAGCTGCAGCAACCGAACAAAAAATGCGGTGAGTACGTAGGAAGTGTGTCTTCTTGAACGGAAATGAGTTTGCAGGATTTACTTTCGGTTTACGGTTAATAGCCTCTTTTTAAAACTGTATCAAGGAGAATCGAAAGTAACTGCTGGAAGCGACCGTTCAGAGAGGTCGAATCGTTTTAATCGAAAGTGTTATTCGAAAGTGTTCGTTTTAAATCATATTCCCAATTTTAATTTTAAACATCGCAATGACGACGCATTTTTTGCTACCAATTTATGAGAATTGATTTATCTGTACTTTCAAATCAAGATTCATAATCATTTAAATATTTACTTATATCATTATAAAGTCTGCGAATATTTTAGAATTACTTTCTACATAATAAATAAAAATATAATAAAACGAATTTTAAACGATTTTGTCAATAAATACAGTATCCGAACATGCAGTCTCCATGACCTGGAATATTTGCATACAAATCACGGTTTTTCGATCGTTACCGTAAATATTGACACGATATTATTTGGCATCGGCAATTACAATAAATTAAATTAAGACCACACAATATTTGTTCGATATGGAAAACATAAAGTTCAGAGTTACGTATTTAACGAAGCTCCATCTTGTCGCCGTATTTTCTTACAAGAGATTGTCCTGACCCGTTCTACTTTACATCCTGCCGTTCGTACCTGACCCCTTGTAAAGTATTTTTATCCAGGATGACTCAACCATTTTCTGCGTCATCTAAATTTTAAGCCATCTTAACTCTGTGTATATCGCGAGGACCTTGCATCCCCCATTTAATCCTGCGAAGCCCTACTTCCTAAATCTTTCTCATTCTTACACCCTCTCGCATCTTCAAAATCCCTTAAAACCTCAAAAACTACTTTTACCGAAACAGTTAAGCTCTTCTTTCTTACCATTGTGTTTCCGTAAAGGACGCCTAATTTGTATGTCGTACAAATCTGAATTCTTAACATCGACATTATACATTCTCCACCGAACACGAAATCAAAAATTACAGCTAAACAAACTATTTTATATATTACGCAATACTAGAAAAGAAATTATTCGATAATCACAATGCAAATTTTTATTCATATCTTTGAAAGGTCGCACGCAAAGGAAAACAATCATTAATCCTCATTTCATTTTTTACATGGAACATTAGTGGCAATGAGTTTTTGTACTTTCTCTTTCAAAAAAATACTTCCTACATGAAAGTTCAGGAAAGACTTGTTTTTACCTGGCAAATAAAAATTGGATTACTCGGATGATGTTGATCTAATACGCTAAATCTTGAATCATGCGATCCTCGCCAACACAGCGAAAAAACATTCGCGTTTTTCCTCCTCCGGTAACTTCTTTTGTGACTGCATCCTGCATGAACGTTAATGGATACTGTCCTACTTTGCTGGCGAACTTTTCCGCAAACGAGAATTTTTCCCACGTGAAAGGTTTAATTTGTACAATTAATTTTAGATTTTATTTTTACGATTGCGGCCGGCTCGTCGTGAAGTACCACTTACTTCGCAAATCGCTGAAATCAACATTTTCACGGTTTACGGTAAATTATTTAAGTGCTCGGATTATGAAGAACTCGTAGAAATAGCAGAAATGGATTTTCAACGATTATCCAACTTGGCATATGTGTAAGTATTCGTTAGATTTATTTGGTAGGATATCTAACTCTTTAAACATTTTTAACACTAAACCTACCACTGCTGGTCGAATGACCGGTTTTATATTTTTCATCTTACGATTATTGAAATCATAGGAAGGTGCTTGCATAGAAATTGATTCGATAAATTTCTTTATAAAAATATATAATTGTACCCGTGTATAACTATATGTAACAATAGTTATTATTTGGAAAATAAACGAAACACTTGAGAAGATTGTTAATGAATATTGAATGCACGGCGTATCTCGGTTTGAAATTTTAAAGAGCACTAGTGGCATCAAGGTGCTTATTGAAAGCATCGAATTAAAAAGATTCAAAGTATAGCATTAAGCTAAAATTGCGCGATCAACTTTCTAAAGTTTGCAGACTCTATGAAAGTGCAGAAGTTCAACGTCTTCAATGTTTCACATCTTCAAACGCATTAACTGAGATATCTTCTTTAATCTCGGCGATCTGTTCCTTATAAAAATGAAACGGGAAAGATTATACATTGCAATATAATCCAAGGTATTCCTTTAACGCGATACTGCCCGCGTATAATCGAACACAGTGTGTATGTGAGTGTGAAAATCGCGCACCTTTAAAGTATCTTATTCAACCGCTGATCGTCTTATAATGCCGGAAGCGAAGTGAATGAAAAATTGAATCTGATAAAACTTCGATCCAACAGACCCAACTTCTTGGATTTCATTGTTATCTTCTTCCTTGGGAATATTGATTTATTTCTTCGACATCTTATAGATAGTATCTCGAACATAAATATTCTTGTCCATTCGTTCCTTCTCTTGGCAGAATTCAGTTCCCAATATGTGGATCTTAACGAAAAAATAAACATTTTGTGCATCAACAATTGTAGCAATTAGAAGTCAAATAAAATAATAATGTATAAAATTCGCGATCTAGTCTTGATCTAAGCTGGACGTAGCTGTACGATCTTAGACAGTTCGTTTACCCCTTCCACTGTGGGGGAGCATATCTACTACACGATTTAAAAATATTGGAGCACGGACACGAGGATCCAGCATAGATCAAGGCTTTGCTATACCTATTTTAAATATGCTAATTGCTCTGAGTATTTTAATTGAGTCATGTTGTTGCAGCATACAGTCATTTCCGCTTAATTAGACCAATGATCGTGAAATATGCAATTAGTTTTCGTTAAACAATTACGCATCTTGTTCAAGCGAATCGCTTTTGTTGAATCACCGTGGTTCGCATACTTGAACGAAGCTGTCATCGTTAAGAATTTTTGTTGCAAAATTGCGCGGAATGAAATTAAGCAAAAATATTGTTCAAATACGTGCAAATATATGCTGCAATTAAGAAATTAATGAAAAATTGATGCCACACAGCAAAGAGTTTGCAAAATGTTTGAGAGTATTCAGAAATACGTTCTCTTTTTCGTTTAATTATTGCAGTAGTGGTATTAGCAATTACGCGTGGTTTAATCACTGTGAAAAAGCTGTTCGTTGGCGTTCTTTTTTTTCGTGCATCGTGCATACGTCAACGTAAAATGAATTAGAGGGCGCTGAAATCCTTTGACAGAATGATTTATCGCGGTCGTGGTCCGTGGTTCGGAGAGTTCTGTTCGAAATGCAAATGCAACGACGATAAAAGTACACTGCACTGCTATAATTGCTACGTAAGCACTGACGGTGCAGCCGCGTTGCAGGTGAGAGATCGCGAGATTCCAGCAACGCAGTGTTCCTCCCCTATTTAAAGTGCGTCGACATAGTTGTCACATGCAATAAATCCAAGAAATCTGTTGTCCGCGGTTTATACAGCCATACATCAGGCCTGGTTTCGCGCGCGCACAGCTCACATGTATTTCTTGCGCTCGTTTTCATCGCGGGATTTATTTACACCTGGGCTCACACGCGTTTACACGTGTTTTACCGCTAATTGCAATAAGACATTTTTCAACATTTAAAAGATATCTGCAAATCTGATTTTTACGCGCATATTGAACGTGACGGATAATTTATGCTTCGGATTTGAATAACTTAAAAACAAATTTACTGTACACGTTGGAGCCTTTTTTATACCGTATGCTTTTACATAAGTTACACTCGTGTTTTTAACACTGTTTATTCCCACGTAGCTTCGAACACGGTTTTTCTTGAATAAAAGGAATCATATAGCGAATTGACTATGATTTCCAAGGTCATTTGCAAGGTTACTTGAAATGTCCTCGGGAATCACCTCTTTCTGTAGTTTTAAAATTCACAGCCTTTTAATGTCTTCAAACTTTCTTAGGACCTTAGTCCTTCACTAACGTCGCTCTAAATGACCGAGACTCATCGAAGGGCGAAGTAATTCGTATTCGCCGTACAAAGACACCGAACTTTCGTCGAAATAAATTAACGAATGCTATTGTCAAGTTCGGATTAGTAAAATGAAAACGAGATTACCGGAAACTACCAAACCAGGAATTGGGCCACCCAAACTCGACACTCGTAAAAGAGGAAGATTTAATTAAATACGAAAAGGAAACGCTGTCTATCGAGAATGATTTCGGTAGCCTAGTTTGAATTCCTTTATCGCCTAAACTCGTGAAAAAGTAATATAGTATAATTGAAGAGTTTAAAACGGAGAAGAGGAGAGCCATAAGAGAGTACTAAAAACCACGAGAATACTGAGAATAGTGAGAGATCCGTTTTCGAAACCGAAGAGAACAGACATAAACTATTTGATGCGAGTCGAAAGTGTACATCCGTTTGTTTTTATTGTGAATAAAATACACCTCTAGTTGGCAAACTGGAATTGGACGGATATTTCTCATACAAAGTATTTTTTTTTTGAAAAGTTTTGGCAGACGTTTTTTGTTCGCTTACAGATACGTCAGCTGGAGAAACCAAAATTTTTAAATAAATGATAATACAAATATAATAATGTAATAACTCCCTCGGCATGTGGCGAGCAGCCAAAATTTACCTTAAGCACATTGTTTATAGCGCTATTAAGAGTACATGTTAGCCAGTCGTGAGGAATTAACTTAGCAGATGCGACTCTGAATAGACCGTACTTACAACGTTGATCTTGCTCTAATCTTTGGTTCTACACGCCTAAGAGGATTAGCCAAAAATCCGCAGCGTACTGGCACGATGGTCATGTTCGCAGAACCGATCGAACAAGACGATACCGTCTAGAAAGACAAGACCAGAGCGTGTCGAATGCGACGAGTGGACGGGACCATTCCCAAATACAGGTTACAGTCTTCGCGTGTAAGCTGCAGCGTATCAGAGAGGAGCGTGCAAAAATGCGGACAGATATTTCCATCGAAAAGGAGGCGGCCGATTCGCATCTTGTTCGAACGGGAGAATAAGTCATCGCCGGATCGGTTTATTGTTCCTAGCGTATAAACAATGATATTCTCGGATCCCCTCGCGCCTATCGTGTAATCTCGCTGCCATCCATCCTGGTTCGCTCCGCGGCACAATAGTACACATCCGCGTGGTCCTCGAACGCAGAAATAATGGCATTGTCCGTGCGCGAGAACTGTAATAGCGTACTTCGTGCGGTGCGTGCGCCTGCATGAGCGCACGAGAGCGCACGATGCGCATGCAAATGGCCATTCCGCGTAATCGGTGTGCGACACCCACGCGAGCTCAAACGAAGAACGAGAAGAAGAGGCCCTCACGGACGGAGATCCCAGCGAGGTTCCACCCGGCAGGAAGGCGCAATCAAATATACAGCTGGCTGTCGCGAAAATAATCGCCGTCATAAATTAGCTGCTTTCTTCGCGGTCAATTCCGAATACCTCTCCCGGCCGAATTATAGCGCGATGGCCCTCGGCCCGCTTTTAAACTGCCTGGTTTCTTGCACAACGAAAAAATAATCCAATATCATTACTATTATATTATTTTAATTCGTGCTACTTAAAGAGAGACTCCTCGTGCAACGGTAGTGAAAACAAGTGAAAACAAGTGCATTTACAGCTGAATAAATGAGTTCTAATTAAATCGATTTCTGCTCATTCTTTTGTTCACTGCTCCACCGCGGCACGACACCAACGCTACGTTCAAAGGAACCTACCGCCGAGCTGGTTGATCCGTTTTTTTGTGAACAACTCCTTACCAGCGCCTAGACGGACATTTTTGCAAAGAAAAATGTTTGGACGACGTTTTTGCGACACCCTGTATATTTTTTATATTCAGTTTGATTATTTTATAAATTTAATACACTCTGAAAAAATTCCCTCGACAACTACCTGGTGCGAAACAGACTTCTAATCGATGCATGAAAATCCCTCACAGTATAAAATCGCACGATACTTTCATGCATGCGTGTTCGGACCTTTTGCTTCCCTTTTCTGAATGGTACGCGTTCCAGAAATTTAACACGGCGGTTTCCGCGCGCCGTGCACAATGGATTGATCCGAGATTTCCAATCTAGATACTGAAATATTCATCGTTAACGACGATCCCGTATCACGATGTCGAAGTTGTTTCCGTGACGACAGGCAAGCTGTCGAATTAACGTGCGCGTCGAAGGAGTGTCGGCGCGAACATCGAAATATTCTCATAAGCAGGTTCAATTGCGCACAGAGATACCCAATTAACTTTCAGCAGGTTTCACACTGGGACGAGTTTTTGAACCAGAGTTGCGTTATATAAATCACGCTCGTGATATCGACCAAGGAGGCCCGTTGATTACAAGCAGGTCCGCGTATCGAGATAATTAAAACTTGGATCATAAACACACACGCGAAACACATGATCGTCTTTACGGAACGTATTCGTCCCGTTTCCCTCCAATGATAGATCTTACACCCTATCACTTCGTCATCCCCTTGTGCACCCGTTCTTTAATTATCTTTAATACTCGGATGATTTTTAACATCAGCTTCCCCGGCTAAAGAAACTGATGCTGATTAATAGCACCAATTCTCTGCCTACGACAAACCATACACGAAAGCTATTATAATATACAAATGAACGCAATTATGTTTGAGCGAGTTCATGTTAGGTTTCCGAGACACAATCTCGCCGGATTAAGCATTTGTTGAACGTGATACGAACAATTTCTTGAGTACTATCGATCTTCGATACTCGAGATGGAAACTATGCGGTATTGCCTGCTGTAATTCCGTCGGTGCAACTATCGTATGGATTTACGTTGCACAACGACAACTTGCCGAATAAAGAATTTGTTATTAGAGTAAAGTAATCGACAATATTATAAAATTGTATTTTGAAAGGTTCCATGACAATTGTACGGGATTGATAGCCTCCTCTTCACTCTTCGTGTTTAACCAACGAAAGAAACATGTTAGAAACTGAACTATTACCTTATACGTTAAATTGGGTATTGACACAAAGTTCTTGCAGATAATGAGTGCATAATATTCACGCGTTTGCTTCGCCGGAGCGTTTAATTCAATGAGAAATTATTATTCAGATATTTTACATAAATAGACATTTGAATTGAGGAGAGGCTAAAATTTGAAACTTAATTAATTTCTATTTTATTTGGTATCTTTGGTTTCAAGCATTTCAAACTGTAGGCTTTCATTGCTAAATACTTTTGTATTATAATAAGTTTGTTGGATTACGGCGGTGAGATCAATAAAATTTAGAATCTCGGAACAAAACAGGATAATAGAATTAACAATTAGACCCTGGTGAGACAGATAACGAAGATTAGAACGGAACGAAGTGCTCCTCAGAGAATTACTCGGCCTTGAAATGAATAGGGGATGATAAAACGAGATTCTTCGTAACTGTGAGCCACAAAGACCAGAGCTTGTCTCATTTAAATTATACAAAACCGGGTTGGGACGTCCATTAAGAAAAGCCACAGCACGACATCGGAAACACGAATAAATTACCGAATTGAATATTGAAACTCGAGTTTCCGGCGGCAGCAGCGAGCCTGAAGAATTTAGATCGGAAACGAAACTCGTGTGGCCTCCCCATAAATCGCAAGTAGGTCACGAAAACGGCAATATCAACACCGAATGCATTCGATCGATATTTTGCATGGACCGAGTTAAAGACGACGTACACCGATGCGCCTATGCTAAGCCGACAATGATGACGCTGACGTAATCGAAATACCATCGGTTTACGAAATAGAAAAATTGGCTTAATAAGCGAAACTCGGCGAAGGAGGATGGAATGCAATGCAGAAGTGAATTGCTAAATGTTCGCGATATTTCAGACCAGCTTCGCGGACGTGTCATATACAGTGGGGCAAAAAGTATTAGAACAAGTCGCGAACAAATGCTGCTCTCATTTTTCAGAATTTGATTCCGATTTATTTTATTCGATTTTTTTGTAAACTGGTTTGAGAGGGAGTTCGATGACATTTTGATTATTAGTAAAGTTGTAAGAGACCTCGCCAAAATAGAGAGCATTAATAGAGTGATTAACAAATCTCTTTTTTATTATTTTTTGGTTTGCAAAGATAAAAACACCGTTCAAAAATATTTTATAAAAATTGTACCGTAGTGGTATTTAACATTTCATGAAATTATAAAATATTTTAATAAGAGTAGTGGTGGAAATCGTTTAGATGAAACCTCGAACTTTCAGCCATTTCGCTGAACTGTAGTTACGATTTAATTAAATTTAAATAAATTAAAAATACTTCAGGAAGCAATATTAAAGGTTACTATTGAAAATAAACATTTCCAATTTCAAATTTAACGTTTTGTAACAGTTTCTAATTTTTTTCTCTGGAACTGTTTAGTGAATCCTAATAAATTTTGAACATAATTAATTACATAATTTTAACTATATATAAAAAACTGGAGTGTCTAGTTGCGTTTTTGAAGGATTAAATAGGGTTTGAAGTAGAATTTTATGAATTCTCCATAAAAAGACGTATTTAAATGTGCAAACTTTAAGTGACTGTAATTCTTAAACGATGCGGTGAATCGAACCCAAACTTTAGTAATTGCATTAATTTAGTAAGAATTATATCTTGTCAAGTTTTCAAAAATTTTGTTGCGTTTTTATATATCTCCAAAACATCCTTAAAAGCAGCAAATCGTGTTAGACCACTGTTAAAAATCTACAATCGGAGAGCTACTGTTTCTAGGTTCGATTAAAGTTTCGTGGAATGCATCGGAAATCGGAAAAGTATGCAATACACGGCGTACCTATTTGACATTTATCACGAGTCGCTGCGAAGGAATTCGCCTTCACCTCTCGATAGTATTACCATCATCACTCCTACAATAAACTGATCGGTGCGTGAGTGTGCACGGAGAATTGCTACACCCAGATATCTAGAAGTTGATCACATTTTCGAAGGTATTCGGTTGATAAATACACTGATCTGGAACACTGATACTTCCCTCGCTGTTCTGTGGCATCATGGTTGCCAAGAGTCGGAATAAACATTGCGCACAACTACAATTACGCGTATAATTTTCGTTTAATGCAAAAGTGATGCAAGTCGGAACATTATTCTATCGAAAATGCTTTCTCGAAGACGGAGTCTCACATGAAAAAATTTTATTTTATATTTTTATATACATAAAATCATCCCCATTTCGGCTGTACCCCTAATTGCCGACCACCCTGCATAAATCTTATGCGAGTTGATTGTATTGAACAGAAACGTGCATAAGTGTGCTATAAAGGGCAGCAAGTGGGTAGAGGTCGTTGCGGCCACGTGTAGATCTGCAATTTGAAAGCGAGGCAGCCAATTTACTTTTTAACCTCCAAACGCCCATAGAGCCGCGATACGGCTTGCAGGACGGGACAATCGAGCAGTTAATTACAGGTAGACTTCAGGCGTCCAATCATAAAGGCGTTGTTGGATCACAATGTTTCCATCTTCGTTCTGAAAGGGCGAGTTCGACATAACGTTGCACCCGTTAACAATTACCGGTGCAAATGTCTCGCGAGTCCTCGCAGCCGAGGCTGCGATATTCCAAGAATAGTACCTCGGCACAATTAACCATAGAATAAAACATAGAATGTATATATCTATATATATATGTACGAGGAGAGAGAGGGAGTCCGCAGATCGGGAATAATTGATATTTTACGTGAGAGTTTTTCTTTATTGGTGTTCGACGTCAAGAACGCCGTATAAGAAGCCTTGCCAAGAAGATAATGGGCCCGCAGACCGTACGAATGGAGCGACAGTGAATCGAGACGAAAGCAAAATTAATGATGATCAACTGTCATTTGCACGGACCGTCTTAACGAGACGTTTTAATTGCCTGGATCGACTCAAGAGCAAGCGAGGCTGATTGCGTCAGTTTTGCGTAAGACGAAATCAATTAACTGTAATGAGAAATCCGCGGTTGTTCATTACACGCGCAATGATTGATGGCAGGGTATTAATTAAACGTACCGAATACCCAGAATTTAAACATTTCGAAGGATACCTCGGTGTTGTTTTGATATATTAAGGTCTCAAGACGACCATAATGAAGCTACTAATGAGTCAAAAATGGACGCTGATCGTCCATTTATCTTTGCTTTATGCCCTTTGAGTGCATACTGCAATGTACTTCATTGTAAATGCAGTTGGGATTCACCTTTCATTGGTCGTAAAATGGCTTTTCGTTTTATTCGGTATTATTATTATTATAAATTCTTAGCTTCTATAACTACATCTCTATGTGTATACGTAGATCGCAATCTGTAAAGAAAGTAAAGACATAAAGGCAAGCTATAATGTTTGGTTTTGCAATTATCATCTCCATATTAACCGGTAGTTGCAACTTTATTGTCGATAACAACTTACAACCGCATTATTGAAGAATCTTCTTCACACGCCTTAAGGTAGTATTCAGAAAGAAAGTTACGAAAGTAACTGAAAAATTCAACGAGTAGTTTAATCTCGTGAGCTTAGCGTCTCCAGGCTTAATCGCACGGTGACTGAATATTTACATAGTTATTGATGGAAATACGAGTCGTATGACATGCGTTCGAGGAACTGTTGCCAGAAGTAGGAAGCCGCATCTGCGTAACCCTCTTACGAAGGAAGCACTTTAGCAATGCTCATAAAAAGTATACTTAATACTCACGGAAAAATATTAAACTGGCAACTAGTCACAGTTTGACCAATAAAACGACAGGGCTTCGGCGTCGCAGGGGTGCAGCGTCTTCATAAATATACATCAACGTTCTGCTGAGCATTACGGATACATTCTCATTTTTCGAATCAACCGCGTGAAGCCTTTGCAAAATTTACAATCCACGATGAGCGACGAAAGAAGATTTCCAACGTGATGTTTCACACTAAACCTACTACCTCCGGTCAAATGATCGATTCCACAAGACGTTTAAGGATGGTAAAAATTGCAGATTTTCACGATTTTCTGCCTTTAACTGCAGTAAATCTAAGTAGTCTTACATCTTTCAATGCCAGTCGTTTTTCCGCATCAATCGATTTCGGTGAAACTATACCAGTGCATATAACTGGCACAAATCTACAACACGTATTTTTTAAGTTCTCGATATAGGCCCACATAAAAAAGTTGTAAAATGCAACTTTTAGTACTTTTTCTACAATTCCGATCAAATGCAATTTTTGACAAAATTTTGTTTAACATCCTGCCGCAAACTAATTGTTCTAGTTTCTAAAGAAAGTTCAAATCCTATAGTACGATATTTAAACAGTTATCACCCTTTTAAGAGTGAGTGAATAATTTTTTGTCTCACTGTAATATGAACCGCACAAAGTTCATATTTTAATCTGGTTATTTTTATTAGCTACTTCGAAAACTTGATAGATTTAGTGTTAACGATATACTTGTATTGACAGATAAATAGAGAAATTAAACTAGCTGGTTATTGTTGCTCGCTCGCTTCGCGAGCTCGCGGATGGTGTTATTGTTGCTCGCTCGCTTCGCGAGCTCGCGGGTAGGACTGCTCTTGCGAGAGGGTTAGTGGTACGCATTGCTAGTGAGGCATACAGCTATTAATGGTTTTTTTTTATTTTGTGTGTGACTCTCCACGAGCCACACAAAGAACTTCCCGATTCGTTAGTTGTAAGCGGTAACATTAGCATTAACTGCATAATTAAAAAAAAAAAAGAAATATATATAATTACGTTTGTTTATTTGGTGGAAAATTTCCATCCTCTCTTATAAATTGCATTGTTGAATGAACTTCTTTCGAAAAAAACTAAAAAATCTAAAAAACTGCTTGACCAATATGGACCAAAATCTAATCAGCTCTAAGTTACGACGAGGCACATCCATTGCATCATTCATCATTCTGATCGCATTGTTACTTTTTCAGAAAATGTTAACGAAAAATTTGACACACACACACACACACGCACGCACGCACGCACGAACGCACACACACACGCACACGCACACGCACACGCACACGCACACACATACCGACATACACATATAGACATTTTGATAAAAATAGTCTAAAATGAATCCAATGACCATGAAACGTGAAGATCTGTTAAAAATTCGATTTTCGATTTTCGGGGTAAAAAAACATTAATAGCTGTATGCCCCACTAGCAATGCGTACCACTAACCCTCTCGAAAGAGCAGTCCTACCCGCGAGCTCGCGAAGCGGGCGAGCAACAATAACCAGCCAGTTTGATTATTGTAAGCGGTAACATTAGCATTAGTTGCATAATTGAAAAAAAAAATTTTTTTTTAATTAAAAAAAATTTTTTTTAACCCTTTGAACTCGAGGCCGTTTTCGCTTGCGCGAACCAGCAACTCGAGACGATTTCGGCCAAATTAGGTGAACATTTTACAGGTACTTCAAAAATATTTAATTTTAAAAAAATTAAAAAAAAAAAATTTCACCAGTTTATTCATTTATATGTCGAAAACAACAAATTTTGATAAATATTACACTCTGTAATTAGTTTTGGTGTGATACTTAGTAAAACAATAGCCAAGATGCATCCTTGCCACTTCACATCGGCCGGGCGCCGTATCGGCACCGCTCGAGTTGCTACTTAACATCGGCCGGACGCCGTATCGGCGCCGCTCGTGTTCAAAGGGTTAAATTTAAAAAAATTTTTTTTACATAAAAATGAAATATATATAATTACGTTTGTTTATTCGGTGGAAAATTTCCATCCTCTCGTATAAATTGCATTCTTGAATGAACTTCTTTCGAAAAAAACTAAAAAAACTAAAAAATCTAAAAAACTACTTGACCGATATGGACCAAAATCTAATCAGCTCTAAGTTACGACGGGGCGCATCGATTGCATCATTCATCATTCTGATCGCATTGTTACTTTTTCAGAAAACGTTAACGAAAAATTTGATAACATAAAAACGGCCATACGCACACACACACACACACACACACACACACACACACACACATACTAACAATTTGATAAAAATAGTCTAAAATGACTTCAATAACCATGAAACGTGAAGATCTGCTAAAAAATCGATTTTCGATTTTCGGGGTAATTACAGTAACTTCCCTATGAATCGGGAAGTTAATTAAATAAACAGGTGTTACAGTAAAAACAAAGAAAGACTAACGTGTCTACTAAGAGTACCTTAAAGCTATTTTCAAAAATTGATGCCATCATCAATTATAGTTGTAGGAATGGTCGTCAGTCCAAGGGTCAATGCACTTCGATAGATATTTTGAACGAGACGCAATGTGCAGGTTCGATTTCGAGATCTCGAAGTGGTGAATTTCGTCGTGTATCACGGGTCGAAAAACAGGAGAGGCGACACGTCCGTCTCCGCGATAAATACGACCCTGAATGCGGAATGTTTTCCAGAGCACGATACCAATTTACTTCCCTTTTTAAAGGTGTGCCGCTTTTAACTGCTCCGCTGGTTACTGACCGTGCCCACTGAAGCGCGGGTCGTGGAGCAGGTAGCCAGGTGCAAGACAAGACACGACGAAGCACAAGAACGAACTGGGATAGATAGTCTGGGCGTGGACGACGAAGGGAGTATGAAGGCAAAGATGCGTGAAGTAGAGAAGCCAACTTGAGATTCCTCGTTGAAAAAAGTTGATCAGGACGATCTATGGAGAGATCGAACGGAATTGATCTCTCGGAAGGTTTTCACGTGCGACGGTCAGTTTTTAGGGATTTCTCACTGTCCACGGTCCGAGAGCCAATAAATTTTGTTTATGAAGTCCCGTAAGAAACGTTTACTGGCAACTGTTAACGCTCCTCTATCAAGCACTGATTTAGCCCTTAGTGCACGACGTGTGACTTCTATTTAGCTTCTTTATGCGCGACGTTGATTGGCATCGCAGTTCTTACCATAATATTGCTACAGAATTGTCTAATGATTTTTTAATTTGTTTGTTGCATACTAGGTTGCCTCAAAAGTTTCCTCCGTTAGATAACACGAACAAACACATGATCATCTGTTCATTAGCGTTTTATCTTCATTGAATATATTAATCAAAAACGAATCAAACTTTCCAGGCAGCCCGATACTTTTCGTCAGAAATATTAAAAAACAACGTTTGAGATTAGCAAAGGCAACCATAAGAACCGCGAATTGATACTCACGGATCGCCAATCATCCGCTCGTAATGAACAAGATTAGCGGTAAATTCGTATGATGAAGAGCATTACCATAAAAGATGATCGCATATAAACTGGATGGCGCCCATCCTCTAACTGATAAGATGGATTATCTCGATTCTTATGAACCAGTAAACTTGAATATCTTCTACTAAACGTAGGATTCGAAGCTAATTAATTCCGTGAGCAAATCGTGACAAGTTTGTTTGTGAATTTTACTTGTAAAAAGATGTTTATTGTTACCATTTTAGAAATTCCGTCTGATTGATAGTTCAGAAAGTGAGTAACAATCGTATTCCCATTTTCTGTAATATCGCTAATTCGCGAAAACACGCTTATTAATATAACAAACATGAAGGACTCCGAAGTGCAGGCAGATATATACGAGGGAGGTTTGCACCGTCGGGTGTGGTCATTTTTCAATGGTAAATTCATGACGGTGATTAACGAGCGTATTTGTTGTGCGTAGTACGGGACGTTAACCATCGACGCAAGCAAGATTTAACGTCAGCACTGGTTAGCAAACGTATTTATAATACGTGGTTTATTCAACATGAAACCCGCACAAACCGAGGAATACTGAACAGACCGGTCGGCTGTTTGATCCACTACATGCACGGTAATGTAGCCCATATATCCCCATAATTTTAATTCCGTAAATCTCTCTATAAGTGTGTATACCAACAGTAATTAATATCGAAGCAATGCGTAACCCACTGCACATGTGACTAAATACAACGTTTATTAAACAATACTTTTCTGTATAAACAATATGCTTCATTGTCATTCTTTTCATAGGATATTTTTTAGAAAACGATAATATACAATGGATGATCTGGCGATCCCTTGCACAATAAAAGTTATATAATTGTGAGAAATAAAAATGGCATATAAACATTAATTTATTCTACTAATAATTTCAATGAGTCTAAAATTTAAATCTACAAAGGTTAAAAAGATTATTCAATTTTCATACAATTTTTTATTTAGAAAGACTGTCGGTCAATTCCTACCAGATCGGATACCAAACGTTTGGAATAATAAGACTCTTGCTTTCACCGATGCTAATGAATTCTACGTCACGACGTGTCAGGCACAAAGGAACGCCACATAATACATGGCATTTCTCGTTTAGGTTAACATTGGCACCAAGTTCGACGTAATAAGGCTGGATTCCTAAACATCGTCACGTTTCTCGTGTCAATGGGCAAAGGACTTTTCTACGGTTAAACGTTTTCCTGTGCTATAGTGCAGTCGATATTCAACACCCAGGTATGTAGCCTGCAAGCAAGCATTGTTGTCCCTTGGCCCTTTTCACAGCCCAGGAGTTACTATTAATTTGTCGAGTTTTTAAACGGATACGTCAATCAATGAAATAGCAAAGTATATTTTAGCGTAAATGTCTTTCGAACGAAAATTAATCTTTTCGGAAATAACAGGTCACTTTTTTATGCATTATTATTTAATTATTTCACGGTACGTATGTGCCGACTGCTTCGTTTAACTTGATAACTCGTCATGCATCGGGTGCGTTTTACTCAATTTGAGAGGAATGTTTAACAACCGAAAAAACGTATTTCCGCAAAATATTTTCTCTCGACGCTGTTTCACTGATATTTTTTAACGAGCTGCCATAAATAAATTTGTTAATACTAAAATCCTGCGATTTATAAAAATGTGTGGAATATTTGGTGTCGCGATTAAATTGCAGGTATTATACATTCAGAGAACTAGAAATTTAGTGGGTGGTATGAAATTATACAAAATTCCATATAATCTTGTATTCCATTAATTCCTTGAAATTTGCATCGTGCTATCTGATATGAAGCTAGAAGATGCACAGTGAACAGTGTAAGCAGAATAAAATTCGAAACTGTTCAGGTTGTATCTAAGACATTTTTCATACAGAGCACATAGATTCGAAGAAATTGGCGATAATGGACTTAAATTAAACACCTTGTATACACGACACTTTAATGGACAGTTCTACACGATCATTTCCATCGAAGTTGCGTCTATGGCTACCAGGCATGTAATTTTTTTGCGAACGAGGCGGATCATATTTGCATTTACGAATACTTTCGGAGCGAGTGTAAGAAGCAGCAGCACGTGCTGACAGACGGACTAACACGTGATGCTTTTATTCAGGTAACAGGAGTCCCACTTCAAGAAAGCGATATACAGTACGCTGCCGTGGAATACTATACTCTTTTGAGCGACGTCGGAGGTCTTACATAATTTAATTTGTACCTTGCGTGCGCCACGTTTCCAAATGGATGGTGTCTATTGAAAACCTTCAATGAACGCGTCCGATAAGTGAAAGTGATATTGAACACGAGCCATCTAATAATTGCGTAATGGTGCACTTCCTCTTCATATAATTCAAGGATACGCGTTATTTTTAGAGTACTTCCAACAGAATCGTATCGATTTTATTTTTCTTGTATTCAAATTTAATGCATTCTTTCATACATGCACTCTATCTTCACACGTTTTAAAAGGCTTTATGGAAAATAAACATTGTTTGCAGAACACAGGGATTAAATAGGAATTTATTCCTCTCTTCTGTAGTACAACTAAGTCGTAAAACATGTGTTGCTATTCGCAAATTATTTTTACCTTTTTACTGCTTCAAATGACGCCCACCCATTAATGTCATAAATGCACATAATCCGCAACGAAGCGATTAGCGATGAGCTCTCCTAATACTACATCCAGATGAAATAACTCACTGCTCTGTTTCGAATTTTTTACAAAGAAGGAAACAACACTAAGCTAAGACTTTGAAAGTATTACGAAAATTAATCTATTATAGATATATATGACATTCCGTATTGTTATTGCGGTTGTGTGTTGTGGAAGCCTTTAATGAATCTACTGGAAATAAACGAGAGCCCCTAAAGCGTCAGAGCATAGTATCACTCAGTTGCGTCAACATGTTATTACCATGTTTAAATACGATCTCCGAAGTTATGATTTACCACTTTGTTTCTTTGTGAGAAACGATAAATGGTTAAAATACATTCTGCAACAGGCAAGCTCGGAAACATTTTAGTCTTCCTGGGAATCCACTTCGCAATGATACGCGAAAACGTTTCCTCGAAACAAATGTATGGAAATTAGAAAGTTAGTTGGGAAAATCAATACGGTCATGGGGCAAGAGAAAATAAGAACTAACTTCCTTGTTCGTATTCCTATAACGGATCATTTTATATAAGAAACTAGAATATTGTCAGAATCGTGACAACGATGGACGGACTCCTCGCGAGTCATTCTATGGGATCATAGATCTACGGAGTGTAATTTTCCGCGATATGCGAAAGGATCACGACCGTATGTGCATCGCATAGACTTTCAAATCGTTGTTGATCGAGGGATGCATGACCAAATCGTTCCACGAGTTCCAACTGTGATATCAGGCACTGGGAATTTATTCCGATGACAAAACGATACCCCGTAGTTCGCTGTTTCTAACAAACTGAATCGAACAGGTGCCGACATTTGGTAACCAAATAAGAATTAACAGAAAATACTTTTTATAAAGTCAAATTCCATGTTCGTGATACATCACACATCAATAGACATCTTTCTTTTTAAAATTAGTCTTATGCAGGGCGAATAGTATAAACTATGATCATTTTTGCAGCAATAAGTTCTTCATTATAATCTCGTACTACGAATGGTTCCCTTTGTTGAACATAATAATTCGCCGATATTTCAATAATTTCTAATAATTTTTCTGTAGAATATGTCGGTAATGACTGGGCTGCGGAACTACTAAAAACTCTTTACTATCTCAAAGAAACATTGAGTAGTGCAACATCCTAAACGTATTTCAGGTTTTCTAAGACCCTCTACAAAACTTTGAGGACTTCATTTGGAGTGCTTGTTAGAAGACCCGTGCCAATAGCTTTCTCCTCGAAACTTCTACGTTCCATCCCTATGTGATAGGTTTCCGATGGATCGAGTGAATGGATTCGAATGAAAATTCGATGAGCAAACAGTTTCCCGGTGAAGTACCTACTCAACACGATACGAGACCGATTTGTCTTCGCCGCGTAGAAATTAACGTTGTCCTAATCTATTTGCCGTCGGACCGGTACCTGTTGCTAGCGCACACGAACTAGCCACCTGCGATGGCCTGAACAGGTGGGTGCAGAGGTCAAACATAACGTCGAAACTCGCGGCACACGTGGTCCCGAGTTACGAGAAACTGGTCGTAAATCGAGGTGAACCAAGGTGCTTCGCCGTGAGCGCCAATATAACGGTGACGGCCAGGTCTCGCTTGTGGCCTCCTTTCCGCGCCAGACCTCCCTTCTTCTTCTTCTCTCGTTCCTCTTTTCAGCCCAGGCACCTTCTTCTTCTTCTTCGACTTCGGCGATTCGTGTAACTGTACATTCGTTCACATAACCGCCTCATTTCCATACGACCAAACGCATGTGACCGAGTATTCGGGCCCCGATCCTCTCGCCCGAATCAAACCGGGCCTCAACCCTACCCTTTATACGACACAACGTTTTTTTTCAGAAATAATCTTTCGGATTAACTAACTCCATTGGTTTCATACCCAAAAATACTAAAACATTTTCAAACCGTTCTAATAATTTTATATGGACAAGATGAAATAACTTTTTCATTGGTTGAACGCTGTTATGACGTGAAATCGAACTCAGGATTCGCAGACTCTGAAAGGATCACTTTCTCTTTGCAGTTTCGACTTCGTTAACTAAATAACTTTGATATCGTGGGATTTTTCGAGGCAGCGGTTCGTCAATCAACGTGTTAATTGGGGAACAAGATAAGCTTAATTGAACACTTTCTCTGCGGATCGAGCAGACGCAAATCTTGATTCCGCTACGTAAAATCTTTTAACTCGCGATAAGAAGTTCCTTCAATTTTTCAATATGAAATACAAGTATAAATTTTGTGGCATATTCCTGCCTATTACATAATGTTTTTCAGGCACAAGCTATTTCTTCCATAAAAAAGTGAAAGCCTTAAATACTTTGATGCTCTAAAAATAAATATGCATTAAATCGATGATTTCGCCCGGGTACTCCAAAAATATTTTAAACAATTATTCACTGCACGTCGGTTTCCCAACTTTTGTTGGCAACTGTACGCTTAAACAATGACTAATTTTTATATTAAACCCTCCGGCGCACGAGGATATCTCGCTCGATCGTCTTCCCGGCGCTAATTAGCGCTGATGAGAAAGTGACGCGCAATCTAGAATCAGAGCAGATGGTTTTCACGCTAAATTCACCGCGGATGAAACGATCGGTGGCGCGGAATATTCAAATACAGGATTCGTTTTCCGCGTGAAATGATCGAGATTGAAGAGCAACTTCTGTACGTTTCCCGTTAAAATAATCTGACACTTTTAATGGACCGGTAATACACATTTAACTCGGTTCCTGTTTTCGCCGTGTGACACAGAGTTTCTTCCCGGAAACCGAGACTGCGCACGGTGTAATTACATTTCCCTGAATTAAAGCGACCAATATCACACATCGGATTCCCACGGCGTAAAATACCGCGAAACCGTTGCACAATATCGAATCGCTGAAGTATCAAGTGCCCTGTCAAGTGGTGTTGAAATTGCAACTGAATATTGATCAAGTAAAATGAGAGCAATCGTTAACGAATAAAACACCTAGTCGTGACAATTGAAGAACGCTCTAGTGAGGATATTTACAGAGGACAAAAATATAGTATACAATATTCGTACAAATCACTTTTTTATTGAATAAACGATTTTGGAATGTCTAGCATTTCGAGTTTCTTATTTTATGCTTCTTAATCCACAAATCTCGTGAAGAAATACAGAGAATGGACCACCTAACTCGATCACCTTAATTATTCTGTTGCTGGTGGTCCAATCGGACTTCTTGTTTGTCTCGTAACGTTGTTCGAAGTGGTCATTGGGATGATTATAGCACGCTTTTTCTCCACGTTGTCGAGGTCATCTCCCATTTTTTAGCGGATGTCGAAACGGAATCGTCGAGCAATTATATCTTTTCAAAAAAATTATACAAACAATTCTGTACAAAGGTAACCTTGGAAACACCGAAAAAAGGACTGATAAAAAGTGTATAATAAAGAAAGATTATTAAAGATAGAGAAACAATTCTTAATCTGTTCTTCTTCTAATTGATGTAGACAATCTTTATTTTGCATAAAGATCCGCGGTCTAGTTATAAATATTTCAGCATGAGTCGTAACGACCCGCGAGTCCGTCTACTTGCTGTTGGCCGATTGGCGGTTCGAGGGTTAATTACCGTGATTGTAGACCGGAATAGAGTAGATAACTTGCACGGGGCCTGCGCACGATTAAGAATTTATATAAGGAACATTTATATCTCTGTTTACAGGCTGATCCCGGTACGATTGTTAACGCCGAGTTTGTTAGGGAGCAGGATGAACACATCTATCTCGGCGACGGATCTGAAGTATAGTGATCGCTGTCGCACGTTCTCCAACGCGCGAAAATACCGTGTCTCGGACGTGGGAAAAAAGCCATGTTCCTGCCGCGTTAATTCAATCTCTATGAGAATACGCTCTTTGTTACAGGTACACGATGCAGCCGCCGCCGCAGAGAGGAATTTCGCGAGCCTCCGATCTTTATCATCTTACGTGCTCGGAACCATAAATTCATCAGGGCATTCTCCGAGCTCCTGTAATTAAAATTGCTCATCGAGCCCTGATACAGTTCGCTATTTATCACCTGCCAGTAATAATGAAAAGCTAATCGAAGGTGTCGAGAGATTCCATTTCAGCTCGTCGCGCCCGAATTTGTTTTCTTAATAGAGAATATGTACCCCGACGTTCGATTTGCGATCGATTACGTCACCAATTGTGATTTCTTCGCATAAAGGCGTCTAGGTATTGCGATTCAACGCGAACTTCTACACAGTCAAAGTGCCGCCCTTTGAACTACGATTTCCTATTGGAGACAAGTTACAAGAAATAGTCATGCCGAGGCAAGCGAATGTCAATTTTACATCTTCACAAGGGAATTGACAGAGCCCGGATTCCCTTTGAACGGTAGTCGCAAAATTTTCAGCGCCGAATCCGTCGAACGTTTTTAAATAAAGACAGAACGATCTTATCGAAGTTTACGGTTCCCGAGCAATTTCATTTTGATTTACTTCCCATTGACTGACGCGAGTGTCGAGGTCGATCAAATTATTAATACGTACGGAGAAGTAAATTACGATTCACCTCTGGTGCAACGTGCAATTTGCGCACGGGCGAAAACCTGAGTCATACCACAGATATTGTCGATTTATATTAGACACGGTCCACTCGCTCGCTCGCATAATGATACTTTTTCGTCGCGGGACCCGACGTTTTACGATGCCCCGTGCATACAGTTACAAACCAATATCTCCAGCTTTCACGTTACCTAATTACTAGACACGTGTACACGACCCGTGACATTTGATCAGTCGACGAACCCGTTTCGGCGACCCAGACGAAACTCTGCTCGCTGAGCGTAATTGAGGCCCCAGATGCGATAAGAGCCTTACATAATAATTGCCGAGAAAATGGAGCAAAGAACTGGAGAAACTGGTGCACACAATTTTCGCCTGTCCGAAGGAATAGGTTGTTTTTCCGGGGATTTCGCTCGGAACTGGACCGTCGAGATAGATAGGTAATACCATTCGAATAATCTGCGGCGACATGACAGCGGTCCTAATGGATCGACTTTTTATTACGCTTAAAATTGGAGCGCGCTGGATTATGGTCAATCTTCGGTATTAAAATGTGTATTATAATTGAATTGCCGAGCGAAAAAGTGTTATCGCCGCTTCCGCATATTTCATATTGCAATTTACAATTTATACGGTCAATAACGTCGTAAAAGTAGCTGTTCGTCAGCTTTGAAAAAATAACCGATAATGCTGCATACCGTTTTTGCTAATATTGTATATTAAAGGGACTTCGAATAAGGAAGTCGAAAGTTACTTTGACGTTGAAAATTCAAGTTCGATAATTGTATTCATATCGCGCTCACGTTTTATTGATAATGTGCAGCAATCGAGGAATTAATTTCATGGATTACTGACTTCGAAGCTCCACGATTTAAACATTTCTTGCTCTTGCTCCTCCTGTAATTTCATTACATCTGCACATATAAAACATAGAGAATGAATTATCTAATAATTATTCACTGATTTGTGCACTTGAAATTTGAACTCTTGTGTGATCTACGCACATCGTGAAGTGTAACTTTTAAATATTCGTCTTTTCCGCTATGATTTTTGAAGCACTGGAGGAATGTTTACGAATTGAATCGTATCACCCGGTATACAGAGGAAAACGACAATGCAGACTTGTTATGCCCGTCACCCAGTATATGTCGTGCGAAGGAAGTTAGTAACAAGAAGAACCGGTCGACTGGTACAGTAACCGTTTCGTATCTGTCATTTTTCCCCGGCCGATACCTGCTTCTCCAACGTCTACCCTTTATCCTCTTTTCCACCTACCTTTCACCAGTTTCCTCCACGTAGGAGCTTGTATGTTTTTTTGAAAAACAACAATGAACCGCGGTTTAACGTTGCACATTGATTTCTGGACAAAATACGTCTCCTAGCGCTACGCCGCCGGATGCAGGGTCCATTCAGACCCGAAATACTATACATATACACGTTATAGTTAACACTGAACCTACCGAGCACAAAAAGCGATTAAAATATGTTAGCTTAAAGAAAGGACAAGGCTCTATCTATTTATATTTTGTGCAATTTTTATTACAAGTTCTTGGACTATGTAAGCAGCTTCATAATTTCAATCATTATAAAATGAAAAATATAAAAACGTTCATTTGACCGGCAATGGTAGGTTTAGTGTTAATAGTAACTGGTACATGTTCCCTTACAAAAATGATAAGATTGATACTATTTAGACATTTCTTATGAAATTATTTTTATTACATCAATAATCATAGAATAAAAAATCTGGAACCGGTCATTTTGTGTTTGAGGCTCGAGATGGTCGGTTAGTGTCAAACATTAACCTGATAAACTAAGCCTTTGCGTTTCTCTTTCTGAGGAATGTACGAGGGTTGTATCTTTTCGTTGGATTTAAATAATTTAATAAAATCCTAGTGTCCATCGTTATCAACAGTTATACAATTTATGTTCTCCGTGCGTTATCTACTCCCACACGAAAAGAAAAGTTATCAATAATCTACGATTCGCAAATAAGTTATTTCCTTTTAAATTCCTGCAATTATTTCATTCGTAATCTTCGGATTTATCGCGAGGCAGAACGCAGTAATTAGCTTTGCGTTCGTTTTTAATTGCGCCTATATCACTTTCTATGATTAAATCGCTACACTGTAATAAATTACGGTCATGGAGAGTAATTTGATTGTATCGTGTGCGCCAAATATTTACTTTCGTTCGGTAGCCTACAATTTTGAGTAAACCATCTAATCGCATAATTCTTGATACAATTTCTCGCGTCGTTTCAACTTCGAAATTACTGCATTCGATGCAACTAATGAAGTCCCAGATACGGAAAATTATCCAACGACAACGATCGTTAATAGATCGCATCGCGGATACCCATATGCATCGGGAATGCACTTGACGTTTCAAAAAACAGAAAGAGGAGGATCGTTATTGATGTTCCTTCAGTATAGTGTGTATAATTATCTTGAGCCATCGTCGTTAATGATAGCGTATAAGCGTAATACAAAAATGTACAGAGACGTTACTGGAACAGGTAGTTTCTGTCAAAGAAAATTCAGAAATAAACGAAAGAGGAGCAGGAAGAAGATACTACATACATCTAGATCGTGATCCAAAACGTGCTGCGGGTATAGCAAATGAATGGATCTTACGTAAGATAATTCATACTTCATCAATACAAACTTCCTCAATAAGAGTACCTCATGATAGGTGCACCGGTGAAAACGTAAAAAGCGCGTACGTGAGTAATACAGCACGGCAAAAAATATCTGAAATGGATTATGGATCCATTAATGAATAAAAAGAAGAACAGAACGCCATTGCCCACGAGCTTGTAAAAATTTTAGTCTATTAGCAATCGTGTTCGCATGAAAGTTACCGTAATTATTTAGTTTTGTCCTCAGGCACAAAAGTGTAATTCTACATAAATATTCATGGTGTATTTTACTGGTGTGTTTTACGAGTTAATTGAAATATTTTCTACGTACGTTTTATTATAATAAAATCGGTCGTGCAGGTATCGCTTGAATATAACGTTCCCGTTATATTAATTTTCACTTAATGCTCTAATTCGAAGATAATGTCTATGAAAGTTTAAACATTGCAAATACATACTTAACGGTAAAAAAAATAGATCGCGAATTATCCGGTATACTCGTTTTTCCCATGAATGATCGCTGTCGGAACGTTAGTTCGTGAACCTGGATAATTATCATCCAGCATTTCCCAGGTACGAATGAAACCATAAGGGATATCGACGTTCGAGAAAGTGGGTGGTAACGACAATACTACAAGATAAATTACAGAAGCATTAATGGAGATATAATAGAGCAAAATGACTTGGTAAGCCCTGCTATACTTTCTAATTAATTGTTCCACGGAAGAGAATACTACCGTGTGTTTCGCAAGTTTACGTTTCCCTTAATCTCCCGCGGATTTTCACGCATTACGTGAACCTAGAATCACCGTGAAGCATGATCAAATTAACGACACCGTTCCCAGGTTTCTATTTAAACGGAAGCCGATTAGAAAAAATGATTCCACATTATTAGAACCTACAAGTTTCCATCATTCTGCAAACTACATTGCGGATTGGTAGTTTCCGATACGTGAAAGTAAACATTAATACGTTAGATCTCCGAGAGGAAATTATAATATTTGATAAATGAATGTTGAAAGATCGTTTGCGATTGTGCAAGGCATGCCTTCGAGTTTTACACACGTAGTTACACGCGTAATTTTTGTGAAAGTTAGCTCGAGACGATTAACATCTGTTTAATCGACGCTACCGTTTAGTATTAAGTATCTAATTACAATTTTTCTCGTTCGGCCAATGCGTCGAAAAACTCTGAGGAATTCCGCACGTTTCTTGACTTACGCTATTACGGAATTTCGTTTCCCAATACAGACTGCTGAGCACAAAATTTGCAATTAAATTGGATTATGGCATCGATGAAATCGTGAAATATCGCTTGTGTATGTGAGGGAAAAATTTCATCTACGATTACAGAGAGAACTTACTTAGACTCCTTAAATACAAAATTTCAAGAAACGTATAAATTGTAACAATTACCTACAATGTTTTAAGTAATGTTCAACCATGTTCTAAACCATGTGTTAATGGAATATCATCTCATAATAGAAGATACAAGAAGCGTCAACAAATCAAGAATATTTCAATTATACTGTATCATTTGTACTTGCTGTTGAAGCTAGATATTGTACAATTACCTACAATGTTTTAAGTAATGTTCAACCATGTCCTAAACCATGTGTTAATGGAATATCATCTCATAATAGAAGATACAAGAAGCGTCAACAAATCAAGAATATTTCAATTATACAATATCATTTGTACTTGCTGTTGAAGCTAGATATTGTAACAATTACCTACAATGTTTTAAGTAATGTTCAACCATGTCCTAAACCATGTGTTAATGGAATATCATCTCATAATAGAAGATACAAGAAGCGTCAACAAATCAAGAATATTTCAATTATACTATATCATTTGTACTTGCTGTTGAAGCTAGATATTATAACAATTTGCACGCAATTTCCATGGCAGACAAAACAAAAGTTGAGGAAAGATTAATGTTTATTGTAATGGACTCTGTAACGTTGATACTGCTACTGAACTGTAGCGACGGCAAAGTAGCGTTTCTCATTAGAATTTCATTCAGTTCATTGTGCTTAATAGCAGCAAAGAAAGTCAAGAATGCGAGCAGTTGCATAAGAAAGTATAGCATTGCACACCGGCTTTAATGAAATTTCGTAGTAACTAAAGTCGTGCGACTTGTGGTCAATCAACTTCTACATGCACAAACATATTCATTAATGTAAGTTTCTCTCAATATCCATATTACTGTGTACAAGAAAAATGCAAAATAATTTAGATGTTTAGTAACACGATAAATAGTGCCGCGAGAGATATTTATTTTCATTTACAGAAATAAAATATTGAAGTGTGGTACAATTTTCATATTAAAATTGAGTTAACTCATATTTTCTCCAACAATAGATAAACACTTTCCATCAATTGCCAGTCAATAATAGATATTTCCGCGATTATGTGTTCGCAGGGCGCCTAACATCGCGTGTAACTCGAGCAAAATAATTCCGGCTAGACGGAGCAACTTCGCGGCGCCGATAAGGAAATACACTTGTTGGACGCGGCGAAATTTCAAGGTGTCGTAATTAAAGGATACGCGGCGAAGATTCTGTTGTAACGACCATCACTTACATGCCCGCACACCTAAATTTGGCTGAAGGCTTGGGAGATAAGGAGCACGCAAGAACGCGACACCGAAAACGCAACAGGGCAGACACACGCGATCGACTTTCGTCTTTCGTGCAGGTTCCCCGAAGAAACAGTTGCATCGGACGCGAGTTTCCACGAGACTCTCGTAGCTCAATGAACCTACGCACTCTTTCCCGACTTAATTATTCGTTACGGCAACTCATTATACCAACGGAAATACACTTATCTCGAATGAAATCATAATAGTATGCCGTAGTTATATTTAATGAAGCATGTACATTATTGCTCCTCAAAAACGAAAGAGCGTATCTCATAAGTTGAATTTCTACAATCCCCTTTAGTACCTGCGCGATGAAGATGAGTCGAATGAAGACGAAACCTCTCACAGACCCATTCTACATATACATATATCCTATAAAAATTGTTGCATACTACAGTCCAGGACGAAAAGGACACCCTACGTTTTACAAAACTGGTAAATTCTTTTTGTACGTTCATTATCATTTGTCCCACTAATTAATCTCGAAAATTTACATTTCTCCAGATAACACCATTTTAGTTTTACCAACTCAACCAAACAAACAAAAACAGCGCGAAACGATGTATATACAAGAAATGTTATATTATGTTATGTGCCCTATCTTTCTGTCCCTGACCGTAGAAAGGAATTGTAAAATTTCGTCTACGTTTGAAAGTTATCCTTTCACTGGCTGTATACTGTAGAATGTCGAATAATATGTGATTGTTTCCGTTCGAATTGGCATCTCGTGTCCCTGTGCGAGATTTAAAAAACAAAGTACATTTTATTCCTGGACGAATTCATTAATATCTACTTGCTCTGAGATTTAATCATCGGACGCATTTCGGAGTAAATGTAGGCTTGTACTTACCATACTGGTGCTCGAGATCTTCGTGTGCGTGTATATGTCTTGTGCACACCGGTGTACTACCTAAAGCCGCTGTCTATTGCTGTCCAGACTAGACATGTCTACAAGGTGGCTGATAATAACAATCGACAATGGAACGTCGACGAATTCAATGCAACATAAAATCGGCGTTGTTGCTCGCCACACAGTCAACACAGATACACCACAGGTAATAAACACACACACTGTCTTCTAGCACACTTTGGTCGAGACCGTGCGTGTGTGAGGACGCGCACTCACACGCATTAGCTATTGGATCTACACGCGAAAAGCGCGATTGTACGTTTTTCCAACGAACCGTGTATACCGGGGAATACGGTGTTCACCGGCAAATTTCAAAGGGACCGAACCGGCGGACGTTTTCGTTAATCACTGGGCAAAAACTAGCTCTCGACGGTGTTCGTTCCCGAGTGTTTTAAATTTCCGCCCTCAACTTTTTTCGCGCCTTTTTAACGAAACCCCAAGAAGTCACGTGCAAGACGAACAGAAGAAGCGATGGATTTTCAACCTAGCGGACACCGACTGAGCTCTCGACCGGCAGGTAGGTGAGCCAATGCCCCTCCACCAGACTCACCACCACGGCCACTCACCATTCTCCATTCTCTTTTCCTTTGCTTCACTTGGCTTCGTCTTATTCTTTGGTCTTTCGCGTTCTTAGACGCTGCGGTCTGCCAGTTGCACAGCTGGCTTGTTGTAGCAACGAAACGCACGAGCCGCAAATCAAGATTTGATTTTCTCCTCGCGTTAAAAATCTTTCTAATTTTGGTATCATTTCAAATTTATTATAACACAATAAAACTTTATATGTAATCGTAAAATTAAATTGTATTCAATATTTTGACAAGGATGAAACGCACAATAGAACAAACGAGTAAATACACAATCAGCTACGAAAATTTCGTATCTAACAATAATTCTTTTATTCATTTCGAGTACATTTACTGTGAAGCAATAACTGCGCCTTCCAATAATTCTTCTTCCCTTTCCTCTTGGTTTGACTTAACTTGCTTTTGACGAACACTTTCTTTTCCTTTGACAGAAATATATTGGTCGAGATCAAGTTTAAACCATTCTACAGCTGGCAAACTTGTAATACGAATTCTAAAAAATATTTGAAAATACTTATAAAACCCTGGACTGAAGTTAGTAACAAATTTTGAAATCGCTAATAATTTTCTTTAGAATACATGGTTACAGAGTTATAATACCAATACTTGTCTGCAAATGTATTTGAAGAAGCAATTTTAATTTTTTGCTGTAGCTTTGTAGCCATGCATAATAAAGGTATACACGTAAGTACACATGTACGCCTGCATGAAAACTCTTTCGAAATGTACCTTTGAATGAAGTTTCCATCCCGTTTTGGTTTTGCTGAATTAATATTTTCAATAAGAGCTTTGAAATTTGCTTCCAAGTGTTGAATATCCATATCAAGCTGAAAATCAGAAAATACGTACCATTTAAATATTTTTTTAATGAAACGTTGAAATACAATAAGCATGACTTATAATAGAAATCAATAAATTTTAAATTACCGTGCCAAAAGCGCAGTTAATTTCTCCATATTCTGGAAATGTACTGTCTGGTTTTAAAGAATATACTATTCCCTGTTTAAATTTGCTAACAAGTTGAGTCATGTCAGGGCCGATGCTACCTAATAGATAAATTTGTGATTATTATATGCAGTTACTTATCATTGTATACATAGTTTTTATATAGATACAAAACGGATAACTTAACTAAAATTATTTACCTATTTTCGGATTTGGAAATCTGGTTTTCAATAATCCTCTGATCAACAATAAATCAGGTATAATATCCACATGGGCTACTATATACTGGTACTCTTTGTGATTGAAATTTCCATTCTATAACAATTACATGAAATATTTTATAATCTTCTATAATTTTATTAAACCTTCAAATTGACTTACTTGAATTTGTTTAATAATTTCCACTCCACCAACAAAGTCAGCACCGGCTGCTGTAGCAGCTGCATTATCACTTGGTTTTTTACAAAATGCTAAAATTGTCCTCTCTTCTTTGACATCAAATGGATAAGGTGTCTCTACCAGGTTTGTAAGTTTGTCAAGAAATTTTGTTTTTTTTTCTTTCTAGTAGAAAAGTTAAAACGTGTTTTTTGAAGAAGAAATTATTGAGCACATTAATTGCTATGGATTTTCTTTTTCTTACTTGCAAGTTTAAGTCAAATACAGCGTTAATGAATGCGTTAGGCGCGTTATACATAGTTGGATGATGTGTTTCACGATGAAACTCTATAGCTTCTTTAAGAGAATAACATTGTTGCCGATGGTATTTTGTAAAATATACATCATGGATTGGTTTACCCCTCCAACTATCATTTATTTTTATGAGAGGCGACACTTTTGCATGTACTTTTTCTTTACTGTAATTTCATAAAAATTGTCTGATTAACAATTAAACAAATCTTAACAATACATCATATAATATACTCACATCTTAGATTCTCTTTTACTATGGGGAATAAACCCAACTTTCTTAACTACTACTTTAACTTTCTTCTTTCTGGCTTTTTCTCTTGTACCTTTTCTAGCTGCGTAGTCTCGTGTTTGCATAAATAAACTGTTCGCATTGCACCCAGAGATGATATTGTAAGTTGAGCGAAGACTATTCCTCAACCATCCTGTAAACATTAAATAGAATTTCAATGTTATATGCACAAGTATTTTTTTCTAAATTATTTACTATTTCGTTGAGGTTATAAACCTAATGATTGAATATTATGTAAACAATATTATGACACATACTTTTATTGAAAGGAAAATTAATGAGATAATCATTTTCTATATCTACATTACTGTACACAAAATTAACTGCTCCATTTAACAGAAAAAACTACAATTAAAATCCCTTACCTGCCGACATGATCGCTGTTTCGTACATATAAAATAATTACGAATCGAGTATAGATATTATTCGATCGTTCTACAAAGTTACTAACTCATCAAATACATGCTAGGGATATTGTAATTTCTGATACCAAAAGAATCATAAATGATGGCAAAAACGTGATTTTTTTACATACGTATGTAAATACATATACATTCTAAAAACATATACTACATTGATTAAATGCAATGATTTGGTTAATATTGAAATCGTGAATTGTAATTAGTAGACTGCGGATCTTTATTCAAAATAAAAATGTTCTTCATTGATTGTGGGCAGCAGTAATAAAATAAAAATTAATTCATCTCTTACAATATTCTTGAATTTTTACAATTTCTTACTGGTTCATATTTCACCCAATCAATTTCTTCATAAATGCATAAAGATCCGCTGTCTAGTAATTGCTTTTCTTCGTTGAAAGGGTGAGAAAACGAACACATACGATATAAGTTCAAAGTTGCCAGTTCAAGAATAGAGTAAAATGAATAGTAATTGACCTTAAAATTGCGCGCTTATGAAACAGCACTATTCGAGCAATATGGCTGACGGAAGTAGACGTCATCAGTGCCAACTGCCAGCCAACTAGGCTCGCTAAAGCTGCGCTTTCTGTAAGAAGAAAGTCACTTTTTCTCTGCCTCCTGCATCTTTGCGTATTTTTTCGTGTTGGGTACGTTAATCCAGTGACGAAGTAACAGGTTTTACGTAGTTATACAATGCGAACGCTTTTCTGACCCGCCTGCAATTTTGCATTTTGGTGGTGGTGAACAAAAGATTTGATCACTGTTATTAGTGGTGGAGATCTGGTGAGTCCGTCGCATTCTGATTGTAATCGTGTACTGATCATATGCTACATTCTATTCTTGTCTTCAAGTGTAACAAGCGGTACTGATTTACTATTTATTTTGGCTTAAAGATTTGCTATTACTTCACGATATCTGCTTATTTTTTTCGCAATATATTTGAGTTTAATGTATATATATTCTGGACTGCTCCAATTTACAATAAGTTCAAAGAAAATTCGCTTGATTGTTCAATTACTTACAGACGATAATCTTGTCAACTTTTCATTGTTGCAGAGTCATTCAGTAGTTAGTACATAGTGAACGTGACGTCCATTCATATCCACAAATATGTTCATTTGGGACTGGTTTGCAGGTGTTTTAAATTATCTCGGTAAGTCTAGGTTTTACAACTACTTTTGAAGTTTGTACAAGCTTTGTTTATTTGTTATATATGTACATTTCTTCTAATAAATTAAACGAATAGACAAGTAAATTTTTTGGAAAAATTCTACAAAACATCAATTTTATAATATTATTAGCACTATAATATTATTTAACGATATATTTATCATTTTCAGGTCTTTGGAAAAAGAGTGGTAAACTCTTGTTTCTTGGTTTGGACAATGCAGGCAAAACCACATTGCTTCACATGCTCAAAGATGATCGACTAGCTCAACATGTACCCACATTGCACCCAAGTATAATGAATATTTATTATCATATATAAAAATTATGTTTTACACAGACTCTCAACTTTCATGATTATTCTCTGAAACAGAATAAATTTAATAATGATTATGTGTTTGCATGTTTCAGCATCCGAAGAATTATCTATTGGGAATATGAGGTTCACAACATTTGATCTTGGAGGACATCCTCAAGGTATAATTCCTAATTCTAATATCACGCAAATGTTATAAAAATTTTAAAACGTCGGATTTAAAGAAATAAATTCTTACAGCCCGAAGAGTTTGGAAAGATTATTTCCCAGCTGTGGATGCAATAGTATTTCTTGTGGATGCGAGTGACAGAACAAGATTACCAGAGTCAAAAGCAGAGTTTGATGCTTTGTTAACCGATGAACAACTCAGTGCATGTCCAGTTTTAGTGCTAGGTAACAAAATTGATAAGCCAGGTGCAGCTTCGGAAGATGAACTCAGGAACTATTTCAATTTGTATGGGCAAACAACAGGAAAGGTATAATAATATAAGTTAAGAATTGTAAAATTATCACTATTTATGTTATGAATGGTGTTAAAATGTATGAATTTTAGGGAAAAATTTCTCGCCACGAAATACCTGGTCGTCCATTGGAATTATTTATGTGCTCAGTGTTAAAAAGACAAGGATATGGTGAGGGCTTCCGCTGGCTCGCTCAGTACATTGACTGAATACACAAGATAATTTAAATTCTTCGATTCTTAGCGGTTTATTACATTTCCCTGATTCACTGATTCATATTGGACACTGGTACAAAAGGTGTATTATCCTTTATATGAACTGTGCAGTAGGAAAGGAATATCAAGACATGAACTGCAGTAACACATTCGAAACAGTGAAAATAAGTAAAAAAGACAACGTTTTAAAAATACAATATAAACACGCGATAGGACTAATTTGTTTCATTTTAACATGTGGAGCCTATAACAACATTCAACACGAATTTTTTAAATTCCATATAAATTCTGTGAATTCCTATCATTTTGCAAATCATGTTATGGAAATACTTGACATGCCGAAAAATAATATAAACGTTTTGATAAATAAATTAATAAACTATTTAAGAATTTCAAGTGTTTTACGAAGTTATTTTCTATTATACGATTTGTTTTGTTCAAGCATTTTGCATATAAAACGACATTATATGCGAGAAATCTTTATTTTTGGACTATAAATTAAGAATTCTTAAGTGAACGTACATTTGATGCCTTCTAAACGGTACATTTTGGTTTTTATTTATTTGTGGTTGATCTGTAAAAGTTATTCTTAATTTTGAATGTAAAAATACTATCATGATTCTAGAACTATTGCTACACACCACATTTTCGTAAGATTTTTAAAGTGTTAATAGTTACAGTTTGTAAGTTCGCATATACTTAAATCAAATCATCCCTAGTTACATAGAAATTTCCATGTAGATTTACTGTATAGCTGTGTTTGTACTTATAGATAGATTTGGCTTTAAAAAGGTAATATCAAACTAGTGTTTCAGAAAATACATTTTTTAATGTGTCCATACAACTGTAAGTACTTATGGTGTTCTGCTCGTTATTTTACATAAATAAAGTATGTTGTTTTATATTTAACGTGGTTCCCATATACTGTGCTGGCTTCTCATTAACGCATTAAATACTACCTCACATCACATGTAGGTGTAAAAATTGGAGAGTTCAATTAAATAATGTACACTGTATTAAATGTAATAAAATATTAAAAGATTTATAACAAACAGTATAAAATATATACAATTTCGTAATAAAAAAAAACATTTGTTAACATATTTTTGTATAATGTTACAATAATAATTCCTTTTCTTGTGGTAAATTAGTAAATTGTTGATTGACATACGTATCGGACACTTCGCTTAGAGTCTTTGGATTCCATTTTGCATTTTGGTCTTTGTCCAACAAAAGTGCTCTCACACCTGTAAGTAATCAAATTTGTACATTATAACAATGATATTAACATTGTAGTGTTTCTAATTACAAATAAAAACTAAGAAGCGTAATTACCTTCACTGAAATCTTTAGTTTGACATAAACCATAATTACATGCTAATCTATATTCCATCTTCAAACAATCTGCTAAGTTAAGGGTGCTTCCCTTTTGAATAGCTTTCATAGTTACTTTTAACGATGTTGGAGACATCTTTAGTAATGTTTTTACCGTTTTTTCTGCCCATTCCGATTTTTCTTCTTCCAGTCTTTATTAAAATAGATATTAAAACTATACTTTAAACTATTAAAAATTTGTAATTCAGTTAATGTAGTTACATGTAAATTACCTTTTTATTATTTCTTCCACTGATGGTGCAGAGAAACACTTATTAATTTGATTCATATATGCTGCTAAAGCAAATGGTTTATCTACATTTTTCAGTTGATATTTGTTCAAAATTGTTGTAACATCAGGAGAATCGCTTTTTAATAAATCTTGTTTTAACTCTGATATACTCCCAGAAGCAACAAAGTGAGTTGCAATGCCAGCAAGTAATACATCCATACCTTTGACAAAATATAAAATTAGTATGTATGGTATAAAGCTACATAAATGATTAATTTTTATAAACTATGATACCTTTTAATCGTTCCCCAGTTAATCCAAGATAGAGGCCTAGTTTCCCATTTAATCTAGGTAGAAAATATGACCCACCAACATCAGGAAATAATCCTATTGCTGTTTCTGGCATAGCAAATAAAGTTTTCTCTGTGGCAACTCGATATTTACCATGAACAGATAATCCAACTCCACCTCCCATAGTTATCCCATTTATTAAAGCCACATATGGTATTTTATATGTACCAATTAAATGATCCAAGCTAAATTAATGTACAACAAAAATGAAATATATACAAACACTTTTATATACACATATAAAATATTTTTGTAACTCACATATATTCTTCCCTAAAAAATGTTTCACCTAATTCTTTGTTATTTTTTTTTACACCAAGGACAATAGATTTTACATCACCACCAGCGCAAAATGCTTTCTCTCCTGCACCTTCTATTATTACTAACTTTTTAGATGTTTCCCATTTTTTCAGAGTAGGATATATTTTCTTGACCATTGATAAATTTAAAGCATTTAAGGCTTTTGGGCGATTCAATGTTATAATGCCTTTGTTTCCAACCTTATTTTAAGAACAACAAAATACATGATTGATGAAATGAATAATTATTTTTAAGATTTTATTTACATAGATATGAAATCTACATGTAATATATACTCACATCTTTTATCAATACTTCTTCTTCATTGTTTGTTTGCATATCTTTGTCCAATGTTGCATTTCTATTTGGTACTGGAATTTCAGTAGGTGGTTTAGATTCAGGTGACGCAGGTTCAGATTGAGGATGGGATTGTGGAAGAGAAGGTTCAACGATGGGGCCTAAATTTAAGAATCTATCATATAGTTAAAATATAATTTATATATTTACTTTCAACCAAGAATTATTAAACCATTAAGTAACAAAGCTTGTATTGTTGCTAATTATATGAATAATTTTTAGTATAAATTGCTGTAAATATATCCTTTGAAAGACCTGGTACTTCTATGACAGGTATTTGTGCTGGATATGGTATTGTAGGAAATGGTGTTGTGGGCATTGGCTCAGGTGGTATTATAATAGGCTTTGGATTTCTCTGATTGAATTTAACAGATATATCCTCCTTACCTGCATGTGTAGTTTGTGTTGATAAAAGTTTGAAACTAGTTTTTGAGGTAGACCCAATATAACTGAGCTTTAACGTACCGTTCTTAAACTAACAAAAAGAAAATGGGTATTAATCTCGTTTAGTATTAACTGCATTTATATTTATATATATATAATTAATAATTAATAATTACCATTTTTGAAGTTTATTTTTTTGACCATTACAATATGTAAACGAAGGTATTACGAAGTCGACGCACACTCTTTGAATACAGTATTTTTAAACAAAATGACCGAGCGTAGGTTATGAATTATGTATTTCACAACACTTCTATTTTTTATGTATTTCACAACACTTTTATTTTTTATGTTTTCATATATGATAAAAAGATAATTAAATAGTACCCCGTGATTATGGGTAACAACAGCAAATTTATATGATAATAATATGTTACAATCTCAATGGTATTCATTACATATTTAACATATATGTGAATAATATGGAATACATATTATTTCATTTCGTATGATAATATTAAATTGATTACATATGTAATAGCACGATAAGGAGAAATTTCCCTATACGCGACAGCCAATGTATAGCCAGATATAAATATGTAAATAAATAGCATCAATTTCAAAACAAAAATAGTAAACAATGGAATAGTATTATTTAGAAATTAATACAAATAATTCATAAATAAAATATTTGTACTGGAATAAATGCTACTTTATTGTTCAACAATTTTTCTTACCTTTCAGATTCTAGACTATAATATGTATGACCAGAGTGGAACTGAGAGTGCTCTGGAGTGCTCACGCCATTGTCTGAAGTTGGCTCCACTTTCTGGCACGCTCACGCTTAGCACGGCTCCTATACCGGCGGTAGAGCCCACTTTTACCCGGTAATAGAGAGCACACCAGTTTTAGCATGAAACAGAACCTTTACTAGCCTATGGCATAAATCAGAACTAGCTTCAACAGGTGATTCGTGCGATATAACCATGCATCGGAAATTGTTAAAATTCGATGCAGTAAATTACTGCCGATAATGCCTGTCACAATAAACTACAATAAACTGTGATGAGCAGATGCAATTTAAAACAATAGAAACATTAAAATAATTGAAGAACATTGATACACTATTTGCCAATGCTATTAAAGAAACAGCGACATATTTCTTGGACTTTTGACATTTCGTAAAGATCATCTGACATTTAGCAAGTTGTTATTAGATTGCGGATTTTATGCATTTATGACAGAAATGAGCACGTGCAATTTAAAGCAGTCGACTAATTACGAAGATTTATAAGATAATTAAAAGAAGAAAGAATTTTCTATCTGGCTCTTGTTTGTGTCTTGCAATAAATGCAAACATATTGTATTTTGCATGAAGATCCGCAGTCTAGTTATTACAGTAAAAGTGCACCGGAGTGCCCAGTTGACCGCGCAAGAGTTAATGTGCTCTGCAATTAAGGTACAAGTCTGTTATTTTACACAAAGATTCGAGCTCTGGTAATTGCATATTTGGTTTAGTTTACAAATTGATTTACTTGTAGACTAGTAATAGTAGTAGTAGTAGTAGTAGTAGTAGTAATAGTAGTAGTAGTAGTAGTAGTAGTAGTAGTAGTAATAGTAGTAGTAGTAGTAGTAGTAGTAGTAGTAGTAGTAGTAGTAGTAATAGTAGTAGTAGTAGTAGTAGTAGTAGTAAAGTCTGGCCGGGGGAGGGGTGATCGGCACCCCTCCACTCCCATTTATGGAGAGGGGTGGGGCCGTTAGGCAACAAATGAGACACGAAGGGGACCGGTATAAATGTTTCGGTTTTTCCCGGTATAAATATTTCGGTTCTTCCCTGTTACCGAGTAGAGTTCGAAAACAAGGTGTGTCCTTTACGGATCAACAACAATGTTCAGTCTTACAGTGGTCCCTCTCGTGCTCTGTTTTTGTCTGATGACCCCCCTCCATTCGACATTCATAATGCCCTCCCTAAACTCTTGAGAACAGTTTCGCATAAAGTCAGTGTCGTTCGAACTGCGGTAGAGGGAACATCTCTAAAAGTATATCAATTCGAAGCTCGCGGTTGTTATCCATCACCCGCTGTGATGCACGTTGACTTGACCGTCAGAGATGCCAAATGGAGGAACCTGAAGGAACGTTCCCCTCCGGCTGGGCTCCCCACTCTTACTTCTACTAGTTCTACTGTGCACGCGCCACATACGAACGTACCTCTGCTTTGCCCAAGTGAGTCACGTTTAGAGATACGTTCGTATGTGGCGCGTGCGCAGTAGAACTAGTAGAAGTAAGAGTGGGGGGCCCAGCCGGAGGGGAACGTTCCTCCAGGTTCATCCATTTGGCATCTTTGTTGACCGCACGTCCTTCAGCTTTGGGCACTGCTGTATACACGAAGTGAACTGCGCAGTTCCTCTCCGAATTGCCCAGTGACACACACTGCGGAGGAGAAACAGCATCTATGGTTGACTAAGTGAGTTCTAATTATATCTATTTCTTCTTTTAAGTTTTCCTCGCTGAGATATTAAACCTGTAGAAAAATGAGTTATGAGTTATAGCTCGAGGCACCTTTCTTTGTGCGACTTGTGTATTAGTATTTATATGACAAAGTGATTTTTCTAGAAATATTTTCAATCGAAAATTATGGTACAATATTTTTAGATTTTTCTAATCCATCTATACAAATTTCTATTTCATTTATTCAATTTGGTCGTAAAAGAGTAAAAACATAATGAATAAAATGTTCAGTATTTTAATATTGCATTGTTTCAATATTTTAAGTTATATATTTCAATATTTCAATATTACAATATTACAATAATTCAGTATTTCAGTAATTCACTAATTCAGTAATTCAGTAATTCAGTAACTCAACTAATCAGTAATACAGTAATTCAGATATTCTGATATTCTGATATTCAGATAGTTTGTAGTTCAGTAATTCAGTAATTCAGTAATTCAGTGATTCTGTAATTCTGTAATTCAATAATTCTGTAATTCAGTAATTCAGTAATTCAGTAATTCAGTAATTCAGTAATTCAGTACTTAGTGCATCCGTAATTCTGTAACTCAGCTAATCAGTAATACAGTAATTCAGATATTCTGATATTCTGATAGTCTGATAGACTGTAGTTCAGTAATTCAGTAATCCACTAACTCAGTAATTCAGCAATTGAGTAATTCTCTGATACTGTAATTCAGTAATTCAGTAATTCAGTAATTCTGTAATTCAGTAATTCAATATTTCGATATTCAATATTATTAGATTCTTTTAATGGCGTTACAAATTTCAATTTCATTTAACAATTTGGTCGTAAAGGAATAAAAATATTATAATGAATAAAATATTGCAGTAATTCAATATGTTTAGACTCTTCTGAAATTCCTCTACAAATTTCTGTCTCAGTTATTCATTTTTTTTGTTCTTGGAGATAGAAAACTCCAAGAACCAGGGATCTTGGATGACAATAAGTATCCCTTTTTCTAATTTTATCTCTTTTATATATTTTAGCGAACCGAGGACCTGTTCTTCACATTCACAGGGTCGCCCATATATACCGCTACCACACCTGTTCTTTCCCATTAGTTATACATTTGTCCATAATTCTAATCCACCTATTCAAATTTCTATTTCATTTATTGAATTTGGTCGTAAAAGAGTAAAAACATAATGAATAAATTGTTCAGTATTTTAATATTGCATTGTTTCAATATTTTAAGTTATATATTTCAATATTTCAATATTACAATATTACAATAATTCAGTAATTCAGTAATTCACTAATTCAGTAATTCAGTAATTCAGTAACTCAGCTAATCAGTAATACAGTAATTCAGATATTCTGATATTCTGATAGTCTGATAGACTGTAGTTCAGTAATTCAGTAACTCACTAACTCAGTAATTCAGCAATTGAGTAATTCTCTGATACTGTAATTCAGTAATTCAGTAATTCAGTAATTCTGTAATTCAGTAATTCAATATTTCGATATTCAATATTATTAGATTCTTTTAATGGCGTTACAAATTTCAATTTCATTTAACAATTTGGTCGTAAAGGAATAAAAATATTATAATGAATAAAATATTTCAGTAATTCAATATGTTTAGACTCTTCTAAAATTTCTCTACAAATTTCTGTTTTAGTTATCCATTTTTTTTTGTTCTCGGACATACAAGAATCCAAGAACCAGGGAACTTGGGTGAAAATAAGTATCCCTTTTTCTAATTTTATCTCTTTTATATATTTTAGCGAACCGAGGACCTATTCTTCACATTCACAGGGTCGCCCATATATACCGCTACCACACCTGTTCTTTCCCATTAGTTATACATTTGTCCATAATTGTAATCCATCTGTACAAATTATTCAATAAATTATTTCGCCGCGCTGCAAGGAGAGGAGGATCCTTTCCGCAATCTTCAGCCAAGTAATTCTTTTCCCTTTGTATCGTTGTACTTCGGATGCCTCAAATCCTACAGCATTTTAAATTCTCAACCTTCGGTATTCCTTCGGAAGACAACCCGTTCCTCAATCTTCGGTACCCCTTCGGAAGGCAACCCATTCCTCAATCTTCGGTTCCCCTTCGGAAGGCAACCCTTTCCTCTATTTTCTGTTCCCCTTCGGAAAGCAACCCATTCCTCAACCTTCGGTACCCCTTCGGAAAGCAACCCATTCTTCAATCTTCGGTACCCCTTCGGAAGGCAACCCTTTCCTCTATTTTCTGTTCCCCTTCGGAAAGCAACCCATTCCTCAATCTTCGGTACCCCTTCGGAAGGCAACCCGTTCCTCAATCTTCGGTACCCCTTCGGAAGGCAACCCGTTCCTCAATCTTCGGTACCCCTTCGGAAGGCAACCCGTTCCTCAATCTTCGGTACCCCTTCGGAAGGCAACCCGTTCCTCAATCTTCGGTACTCCTTCGGAAGGCAACCCTTTCCTCTATTTTCTGTTCCCCTTCGGAAAGCAACCCGTTCCTCAATCTTCGGTACCCCTTCGGAAGGCAACCCGTTCCTCAATCTTCGGTACCCGTTCGGAAGGCAACCCTTTCCTCAATCTTCGGTACCCCTTCGGAAGGCAACCCTTTCCTCAATCTTCGGTACCCCTTCGGAAGGCAACCCTTTCCTCAATCTTCGGTACCCCTTCGGAAGGCAACCCGTTCCTCAATCTTCGGTACCCCTTCGGAAAGCAACCCATTCCTCAATCTTCGGTACCCCTTCGGAAGGCAACCCGTTCCTCAATCTTCGGTACCCCTTCGGAAGGCAACCCGTTCCTCAATCTTCGGTACCCGTTCGGAAGGCAACCCTTTCCTCAATCTTCGGTACCCCTTCGGAAGGCAACCCTTTCCTCAATCTTCGGTACCCCTTCGGAAGGCAACCCTTTCCTCTATTTTCTGTTCCCCTTCGGAAAGCAACCCATTCCTCAATCTTCGGTACCCTTTCGGAAGGCAACCCGTTCCTCAATCTTCGGTACCCCTTCGGAAGGCAACCCGTTCCTCAATCTTCGGTACCCGTTCGGAAGGCAACCCTTTCCTCAATCTTCGGTACCCCTTCGGAAGGCAACCCTTTCCTCAATCTTCGGTACCCCTTCGGAAGGCAACCCTTTCCTCTATTTTCTGTTCCCCTTCGGAAAGCAACCCATTCCTCAATCTTCGGTACCCCTACGGAAGGCAACCCTTTCCTCAATCTTCGGTACCCCTTCGGAAGGCAACCCGTTCCTCAATCTTCGGTACCCGTTCGGAAGGCAACCCTTTCCTCAATCTTCGGTACCCCTTCGGAAGGCAACCCTTTCCTCAATCTTCGGTACCCCTTCGGAAGGCAACCCTTTCCTCTATTTTCTGTTCCCCTTCGGAAAGCAACCCATTCCTCAATCTTCGGTACCCCTACGGAAGGCAACCCTTTCCTCAATCTTCAGTACCCCTTCGGAAGGTAACCCTTTCCTCTATTTTCTGTTCCCCTTCGGAAAGCAACCCATTCTTCAATCTTCGGTACCCCTTCGGAAGGCAACCCATTCCTTAATCTTCGGTATCCCTTCGGAAGGCAACCCATTCCTTAATCTTCGGTACCCCTTCGGAAGGCAACCCATTCCTTAATCTTCGGTACTCCTTCGGAAGTCAACCCATTCCTCAATCTTCGGTACCCCTTCGGAAGGCAACCCTTTCCTCTATTTTCTGTTCCCCTTCGGAAAGCAACCCATTCCTCAATCTTCGGTACCCCTTCGGAAGGCAACCCTTTCCTCAATCTTCGGTACCCCTTCGGAAGGCAACCCTTTCCTCTATTTTCTGTTCCCCTTCGGAAGGCAACCCGTTCCTCACTCTTCGGTACCCCTTCGGAAGGCAACCCTTTCCTCTATTTTCTGTTCCCCATCGGAAAGCAACCCGTTCCTCAATCTTCGGTACCCCTTCGGAAGGCAACCCGCTCGACAATTTTCCACTGCCGTACAACTTTTCTGATCTCCTCACCAGCCATATGCGAACCAAATGATTTAGAGTACCATATTTTGTTAACACCTTCTAGAGTAACTGGAAGTCGTTGATACGAATAATGAACAAAACCATAAAACAGTCAGGTTTAGCTGTTTAGGCGTGGGCTTTGGTAGTTCATGAACACCCAGACATTGCGTAGATGATCGTCGATTATTATACATTATCCGATCCCTCACGCAATTTATACTATCCCTCTTGCAGAGCACATTAACTCTTGCGCGGTCAACTGGGCACTCCGGTGCACTTTTACTGTAATAACTAGACTGCGGATCTTCATGCAAAATACAATATGTTTGCATTTATTGCAAGACACAAACAAGAGCCAGATAGAAAATTCTTTCTTCTTTTAATTATCTTATAAATCTTCGTAATTAGTCGACTGCTTTAAATTGCACGTGCTCATTTCTGTCATAAATGCATAAAATCCGCAATCTAATAACAACTTGCTAAATGTCAGATGATCTTTACGAAATGTCAAAAGTCCAAGAAATATGTCGCTGTTTCTTTAATAGCATTGGCAAATAGTGTATCAATGTTCTTCAATTATTTTAATGTTTCTATTGTTTTAAATTGCATCTGCTCATCACAGTTTATTGTAGTTTATTGTGACAGACATTACCGGCAGTAATTTACTGCATCGAATTTTAACAATTTCCGATGCATAGTTATATCGCACGAATCACCTGTTGAAGCTAGTTCTGATTTATGCCATAGGCTAGTAAAGGATCTGTTTCATGCTAAAACTGGTGTGCTCTCTATTACCGGGTAAAAGTGGGCTCTACCGCCGGTATAGGAGCTGTTCCGTGCTAAGCGTGAGCGTGCCAGAAAGTGGAGCCAACTTCAGACAAAGGCGTGAGCACTCTCAGTTCCTCTCTGGTTTATACAAGTGACAAGTGCTGCGCAACAATGGTTTTGATAAAGTTCAGTAGTTATGCCATAAATCATTGTGTATCAAGCACAAAGAAATGTAGTATGCGACGCTTCAGTTTTAAGTCAGTCAAGAATACTTTGGCAAATTATTTTCAATCTGAACCATCAAAACCACCTTATGGCCACATTTGTCAACTTGGCGACCCTGTTTTACGAACGAAAGCAGCGCCAGTGGATGCTAAAGTACTAGAAACGAGGGAATTTCAAGCGGTAATTTGCACAGAATCGTAGATACATAATATATAACAATTATTACGTTTAAATTTAATATCATAGATGCTCGAACAATTAAAAGATGTAATGAGAAGATATCGAATGTCAGGATTGGCAGCGCCACAAGTTGGTGTTCCTTTGCAAGTGTTTGCTATAGAAGTAAGGAAGATTGAACTTGATCGAATTGATTCAAGACTTAGGGAAGCCCTGGAAATGGAGGAAGTTCCATTAACGTATTTTATTAATCCAACTATGGAGATACAAAATCCGGAAGAAACAGTGTTTAGTGAAACGTGTGGGAGTGTAACTGGTTTTAGGGCGAATGTACCAAGAGCAAAAGAAGTTGAGATCAAAGCTGTAAATCCAATTGGAAGTACATTTTCTTGGAAAGCTAAGGGATGGACATCAAGAATTGCTCAACACGAATTTGATCATTTACAAGTAAATTAGATTTACACTCTTATTTGGTTAATTACAGTATTTGGAACAATAATATCTTACGTACAACACGAGCCTTAATTATTAAAATTTTCATAGCATAATACATAAAATTGCATTTTTGCGTTTGGTGTTGCGTTTCAAAACTTTACGCGCATGCGCGTGTATTTAAAATTGTTATCTCGCAGTTACGTCGCGTGTCTTTTATTGATGTGTGTATCGAAGTATTGTTCCTCCGTTCCTCTTGTTTTTTTACTTTTCAAGATTCGTAAGAGAAATGATAAAGATTGGAAAAGATTTTTGTTACTAACAAGACTGTGCTTTCGTGTAAGATATTTTATTGTTTCATAGAAACTACGCCTAGAACGTAACACAATGTACTTTCTTGGTTATCCAGTCGCCGAAAAACAATGTTCCTAAGGGTTAACAAAAAGACAGGTAAATATATTGTTTATACGTATACATATTCTTTTTAATTTCAGGGTAAACTTTATATTGATAAAATGGATCCATCGACATTTCAATGTTCTATGTGGAAAGAGATAAACATACATAAAGGAAAACTAGCACTGAGATTTTATGCAAAATAATTATGATGGTGATGTTTAAAGGAGTTTGTATTATATTAAAAGAGCTATATACTACCAATACATTTGTTTGATTGTCTTCAAAAAAACTAGGTGTAATGTAGAAAATAGGTTATTTTTACTCATACAACATTGAGGTTACACAATACACATTATCTTATTGAAAGATATAAGTTTTACTTCAGAGGACCCAAAATGGGTAGTAAGATTTATTTGAAATGTAATTGAATAAATATTTTTCACTGAATTGTTATTAAATGTATTTTTGCATTCATACTACATGGATAGAAGTTGTTACATGCGTCGCTCACAGAAAACAATTCAGTGACTCCAAATTAAATTATTTGAGTTACATTATTCACTTATTGATAATTTATGATCCTCGTTTTGGGAAATTTGAAATTAATGAATATTTTGACTGTACAAAAGATAGGAATTTTAATATGAAAATAGCTCTAATCTGTTCTTGATTAGAAGTTTTTATAGTACACAGCAAACATATATATATTTTTTAAATAGGTTCTTATTTGAAGTAGTTGTAGATTCCATCAGCATAATTTGGTACTGTTTTACTGTTTGTGATACTGTTCAGTACTACTCTGTAGTACTATATATATATATATATATATATATATATATATATATATATATATATATATATATATATATATATAATTTTAATTCATTACTTCTCTAGAGCAAGCCGTCTCTTATTGTTTGTGTTATAGTATGCTTATGGTGTCAAGTAGTTTTGATTCCACGGTATTATAGGATATACATAAAATATTTCATTTGATAATATGGCAATATAATTTTTACTTCCCTCAGTGAGACTACAAATAAGAAAAACTTCATGAAACAATATTTCAGATTATTTATTTCGATCATTACGACATTCATAATTAAATTATATGTTACTGTTAATCAATTTTAGTATTTAAAAGTAAGTTAATGTTGCCTTTTCTCTTCATATGAATAATCATTTTGACAAAACTGACAATTACAAATTAGAAACAAAAAAGACCATAACAGAAAATATCATAATATCATTCAAGTATGATAAAGTACTAAAGTACTTGATACCTTACTTCATATCTCTTAAAACATTCTTGTCCTTAATAAGCATTTCAATAATTTAATATCATTAAATACTTAAAGATATTTTCTCTTATATGTATGTATTATAGTACCTATGTTGAAATACTTCATAAAAAATACATACAAATATCACGTTAAGTATTTATTTTGATATCATGTATCTGTTTGCTTTCATGTATCATTTTTAATGCTCATAGAACATCATTTCTTTTTCTGTACGCTCAATTTAATGGGAAAGTAAATTGCACTCTATTTATTGTTCAGTATTTTCGTTTGGAGTTACTTTTTGGTAAATACTTGCACCAGGAAAACTGTTTTCTTTTTCGAATAAATGCATTGTGCAAAATGATGTTTTATGGGCACTATTTAATAGTTCTCATTATAAATTTTGAAAGTATTTACATATGAACAAAAACCAATACTTATAAATTAAATTGATTCTCATACATCTTTGTACATACTGAACAATTTACTCATCTGTATCTTACGTATGACATTTTTCATTACACTGATTGCAATAATGTCTATATATGTTTCTACTTAACTAGTACATTAAAAAGCGCTTGTTTTTCCCAGAGTATTCTTGCTCCGCACTATGTTATAGTAGGAAATGTGAACAGAAATTGACATTATTTTTATACAAATCATAAATAATAAGACAAACAGAAATTGTTTCTCATAGTCAGTTTTGGCTTGACAATTCTACACAGGGAAGTCTTTATCAACTTCTTAAGTAAATTTTCAGTTGCAATTGATAAAGAAACTTTTGTCACTAACATTTTTGGCATATTAAAAAAGCATAAATTTCTGTTTTTTAAAAATTAGCATATTATATTGGCAGTTCTAAGTATTTATTTCAATAAATATATAATAAAGATGTAAAAGTATTTCGAGAATTGTGTCATATAATAAAATAATTTCACTGGAATTATAATTGGTATGTTTCAAAAGCAGAAGTCAGTATTTTCGGCAAAAAGAATACAACACGTTAAAAATATAATATTTCTCAAAATTCTTAAATTTGTAACAAAGAATATTACATTTACTTTTGTATTGTGCGAAACTTACGATATTTTTTAAACGTTCATGAAATAATTGTATATAATTGCGTATGAACAACAGAATATCATAAAACATTCTCGTTTCTCGAGGAACTATTTCTTCGAAGTAGGAAATATCTTTATCCATTGAAAATTAGTATTCTTTAGTATGCAGGCTATCACGTTTATTCATACACACAATAGGAACACGAAGATTAATAAAATTAAGCACCTTATTTTTTACAATCAATTAATCCGTTTAAGTCTCTATGTGGTAATGTACAATCGTAATAGAACTTTTCCATTTGCGAAAGTTTCTTCAATTTCTCTTCGTTCTTCGTTACGCAAAAAACAATGTTCTTATTTAGATCATTGGTCCGTTACACATTATGCATAGATTAACATATAAATAGGGACAGTCAATTTAACGATTATAATGACAAAATAATTTCTACACTGTTAAGGTCATAATAAACGATACAAACTCCTATTTTATCAAATTACACAAATGATTGTGCTTTTTATTCGTATCATTAAAGATAAGTTTAGGAGTCGTTCATTAATGAAACAATGTGACAATGTAGTTATTATTATCAACAAAAGGGGGCAAGCGGTGGAAGTCAATATCACAGACTGTTCAACAGAGAAAAAGAAAAGACAAATTCATTTTCAGTCCTTCAGCTCACATATCCAAAATAGTCACCGTAGTGTGTAGTCGCTATAGCGCGTTTGCTCTAAGCATCTGGCATCATCACACCTGTTCCGAAGCTCGATTTAATGATATTTACATCAACACAGAAACTCTTATTAATCCTTAGCACGTAATCAACATTTACATCGCATAAAGTCAACAGGTATTTGAGCGTTCATTCTGGTAAATAACGGGCGTCGAATAGTCAATGTAGAGGATAGATCATTTGCTCTTCCGATCCTCTTGAATTCGGTGAATCTCGACGAAGGCGACTGCTTAAGATATGTACTCTTATATCCAGGTATGTACTCGTTGTTGCTGAGAATTCTCCTCCTCTTGTCAAGACACGTGCTCGCTAGTTTGCGCGTTTTTCCATTTTCTTCCTCGATGCTGAGCCAGAAAACGATCATTTCCTCCTCTCGACGATTGCAGGTTCAACGGTATTCGCGCCGTGCCTATCGAAATTAGAAACAGGGCTTGTTTGCATCGATACAAGGATTCTTGCGTATCGATCACTACTAATCTCTTTGTTCCGAGATGAACATCAACGTGTCGGAATGTGTGGGAAACTCAATTAATCACTCGTTAGTTGTATAGGAAACTTTTACCCTTTTTACGTACTCGAAGTTTGTGATGGAAAGAGAATCTCTTGCAACATTTGAGTTCCAAGACTTTATTACTGGCCTGCAGATTTGATGCATCCATGACAAAATTTGGTAGGACAAATGGAAAACGAATAAGTCGTTAGAAGAATTAGAGAATACAGAATTGAATTTTTCATCGATTGTTGCGAAGTAATAATGAGGTGGAGCAATAGATGCTCGGTGACATTAATTTCCAAGAAGGCACTCTTCCATTGTATATAAGCTACCAACAATAGTTCTTCGTTAATTTACATCGAGGCCGTTCATTAATTACTGACGGAACTATGTGGACAAGGGATAGTTTCTAAAGCAACAGTTCTGGTGGGAAACTGACCCTAAGCTCTTGAGCTTGTATTGAACAGCTTAGTGTTATATAGAATAATGCTATCCAAGTCAAGCTGTAGATCTAAAAGACCTTCTTAATTATCTCGTGAAGTTTTGTACTTTGTAATCAATACTTCCTTCTGGTGGTTTTCTGGAATGCAACGCTTCTATTGAGTATTCTAAATTAGTTATTTAAGTCAAGCTGAAGCTTCTTTATTTTTACTTAAAGAGAGCAGTATATCAGTTCCCAGAATCACACTGTATACTAGATTCGAAGATCAAAGGGTGAAAGTGCTCGTAAAAGAGATTGAAGTGAGAGAGCCGCGTGAGAAAGATTTAAAAGCAGGAAACATTATGGACGGAGTTAAAGAGAGTCATGAACGAGTGGAAATTCGAAATAGTTTTTCTCCATGCTGGAAACCGTATTTTCCTTTACATTACGATATCGCACTATTCGAAAAACATAGTGAAATGGCCTGGAAGGGTGGCTGCTATTTTGTTCTTTTTCATTGGCTATTCGCCGAAGACAAATGGAAATAGTGCCAGAACGAGAGAATGCGATACAATTTAATGCGGTAATAATCGTGGGTATTTTTTTATCAATATGTATATTTTATTCTGCTTTTCGGGCACTTTAGCATATTAAACAACTATGAAACTCTATATGGAATGCAAATGTTCAATAACGAATCTGGATAAACTATTTTTGAGTTTGTCTTTTGGATGTTTCACAATATTTGATGAAAAGAAATGTTTTTCATTTGAATGCAAATTATTAATAGGGGAAACCTATAGAAGTCCTTATCCACAGACTACACTGATACAGGGAGTACAGAAACATCTGTTTATTCTTGTTGGTAGAGATATGGTGAAGTTGCAAATTAGTTAAGCGAGTGATAGGATTGACTGATATGGTAAGAGCTCTCCATTCCTGACTTAGGTGAAGCTTATGCGTGTAGATACATGCTACTCAATTTAATCACTAATTTGCACGCTGCAGCTACGTACCGTAACTGGGCGTTTGCTACATTCTTTAATAATTTCCAAAACGTTTGGATTCAGCAAACATTTTCTGATATGGATACAGTCTTTTGAAGTTGGTTGTAGTACAAAGTAGGAATCATCGATGACTCGAGTCTTCACGGCAATTACTGCACCACCTCATTTTAGTATTCTAAGAATTGTCTTGTTCTATAAAATTTATAGATCCCATATGCTTATAAATTCTGGATATTGTTTGATTATTACTAGGGCTTGCGATGTGTATGCTACCGTGAATAAGCAATTTCATCGTTCATTTAAACAGTAAACAAAAATTTATTATCAATATGTTTTGATATTACATTACCTTCCTCACCTGACTTATGTATATTGAGCTTGAAGCCTTGGCCTAGGTAAAAGTTCAGACATCAATAACAACAATTTTCTTATACTTGTTTATATCTTTCTCTTAATATTATTTACGAAAAAAGATATATACGTTTGGAAATAATCAATTTTTCGACATTCGAATGTAATGGTCCACGGTTCCATTTATTTGATATAAATTCAATCGATTCGATGGATTTGCAATAGCACGTACGAAAGTGTAAATAGATTTGATACAACTCTACGATTTTCTCTTTTTCTTTCGATGGATTTCCAATAGTTGTACGAAAGTGTAAATCGATTTGGAACACAGGAGCTCACGGATTTTATTCTTCTCTTTTGTTATTTTGCTTCGTTGAAGTCAGCACTTACAAACTATCTCGCGCGGTCGCAATTATTTGGCCGTGATAACGATAAACGAATTCAATTTGGTTGTTTCGATATCGTTAGTGCGTTTTGCGGTTTTACATCGACATTGATTCCACCGACGGCTACGTCGTTAGAGATCTCGTTCAAATTTATGTATGAATTTCGTTCGTCCGTTTGAGCATCGTCGTGATCCAAGCGTGATTCGTTCGTGGATGTCGAAGACGATGTAGTGCAAGGACGTTCCGAGGATGTGCGGGAGGACGTACCGTTCCGTGATATTCTGGTGTTCGTCTGCGGACTTCCGGTGCAGCTATACCGAGACGTTACAGCTTCGGATCGGGATAACGCCGGTTCTAGAGGCACTCGTATCCATGGACACCAGGAAAAGAAATGCGCGAAGCCTCGCCGAAATCTAGAAAAATGCAGAATCATTTTCTGTCACTAAATTCTCATTGTTCACCAATTTAACATGTGTCCGATCGCTTGACTAAAATTTGCCGTTTCACCGTTCATCGCCAACGCTCGACTAATATTTAGACTGTGGATTTTGTGTACTTATAATAATAATGTTTCGATCAAATACTAACTCCAAATACATTGGAATAATTATCAAAATTATTAACAAAGAAAATATACGTTTACTTAATAACAATCGAAATATGAAAGATAAAATAGGATGATGTTTTTTAAAAGTACAATTGCGTGGGTGCAATGAACGGTTGCATTATTTTTCCAATTAAAATACATTTTAATCGAGCTCAGACCGCCTTAAGTCAAACATGAAAATAAGTGGTAAATGAAATCAAAGCCAGTACTTTCCGGTATACAGTTTTCGAAAAATTAATAGTACTGAAGAAAAATAAGTATATCGTTGTATAGATATTGTACAATTTATTTGCATGTTATTTTCCAGCATTTTACGCACAGTAAATTGTTAATGAATCACATTTTAACGAGATGAGGAATTGCGATTATCTATAACACCGAGTCAATTTATTTGATGAGGTTCGTTTTATACATTTATAGGCGTCGAGCTTGAAGTACCATGATCGCGGTTATCGCATCGTGAGAACTTCCGTAATTTAACTGACAAATAATAAAAAGACCGTCACGAAGTCGCTCGTACTTATCTAGAACGGCCCGTAAAACTTTTCAAAGTCTAATAACAGTGTGGCGAAGAGATCTTCATTGTGTTCCTGTTTTTTTACAAAAGCTAAATTGAAACGTTTACCTGGCAAGAAACTGCTACCTTACGATATTTATCATCGTGTTCATCCTTACCATTTCAATTTTGCAAAATAAATACATTCCACAAACAGTAATTTTTCATTCGTTCGAGAAAGATGTTCCGTAAAGAAGTTTATCAGATCGCTCTCGAACTATTTGTTAATATTGCTTATGGAGTGCAAACTGCATGATATATGAACTATACGCATCGTCAGCGAGTTTTCTGAATTATTCGTTCATTAATCATCGGTCCACTGTTGCTGTGTGCTTGTCATAAAAAACATGATTGATTGTTTGTTTTACAAACAATGAACTTTGGCTTTTCGGCGGAAGAGATGAAAATAAATGGATAAGCTTTTATATATTCGAAATTAATGCAATACAGAAATTAAATAGACGTATCGAATCCATTTTTCAATTTATGAAAAGTTTAACGGTATAAAACTTGCAATATTAAAAATATTTTTGTGATTTTAATCACTGTGAAGGAAAACAATTTTTACCCATTCGGTAGTTGCGTTGTATTAGTCATAAGTATTTTTAAACATTTTCTACACCTGAGCCCTCTAGCCACACTGAATTTGCAATAGAATTGACTGTTTATGATCCCATTAGATCTTCTACCTCCTTGTATCGTTACCAGCAAGTATATCGGTCTGATAGCTCGTACGAACGGAGAAGCATTATTGTAAATTGCAGCAATGTTTGCGACGATTAAGATCCCATTTCCGCGATAGCGAAAAACTTGAGAAAATGAACACTAAAATGCAGGTTCTACGCGATTACACCCTTTTGCTCGGTAGATCAGAGTGTCCCAGCGTTCCCAATCGATTTATATATGAGCAATAAAATATTAACGAAAGGTATACTTACGTGCTGCTTAAAATAACATTTTACCTGGAATTCATCCAGCAATAGATGATCGGATTGTACATGCTGTTAGACATCGCTAGCCAATAGATGCCTAAGTAGACTTCTTGGATGTATGGTTGGTTTGTGATCTCGGGCAAGTACAATACCACGATGAAGTACACCTGGAATGGTAGCCAGCATACTGCAAATATTACCACCACCACGATCATCATTTTTACTACCTGAAACAATCGTATCTTCGATTAATGCAGTTCAATTGAAGTGGCTTCAATCGTAGCCTGTTTTCGACAGAAGAGGCGCACCGATGATCACAATTAGACCGGAGATATGCAAATTTTAATATCTACAGAGATTCATCATATTGTAATACATTCACTAAAATTACAGACACAGTGAAACTGTCATTAAGAGCAGAATTTGCATTTTGGAATTTTCCGACGATTTCAGAACGCTGCAGATTCACAAAGTTTCGCAATCTGGTTAGATGTTAGGAATTTTTAAGGGATGCAATTTGTATAATATTTAAAATGTTATATAACGCGTCGCACACTAGTGTCTCGAAACTGTTTTGTAGGATGTATTGTCCGAAAATTCTTGGCGATGTTCAAGGTAATATTAATATTGCAGTAGTGGAACCAGACATTGCTCGGACTAAGTGCAGAGAACTACTCAGAATGTTATGGAAGTGGTAAACTTCTAATTTTGACCTGGAGGGATTTAATGCACTCGCTTTTACAGGGGACATGCTCAAACGGAGAGCTTAAGTTTCTTATTGTAGGGTCTGCCAGGAATGTGACGGCCAGCTATCGTGCTCTGCGCAGGACCTCATTGTTCCGACCTTCGAAAACTGCACAGAATGGCCTCTGCATTGATGACTGCCAGTACTGAAGTGTTCCATTTCTTTCACAATACCTTTTGTCGTTGTTCAAGTAGTTTATATCGTGTACGTTACAGCTTACTAAATACATCCACGGTGAAATGTTAGGAAATTACATTTTCGGATTGGCTGTTCTTAATGGATACAATTTGTATTCATGTAATAATAGGGATAGCCACTTAACAACAAAATGTTCTAGTACACTGATCGCGATAGCCTTAACATACGATAGCGACGAGGCGTTTCATTTTTAATCGGATACAGTTCGGCGCCCTCGAAAAGCCGAAATCCATGAATAAAATCATTGAATCTCGGCGCGAAAGAAGTCTAGTCCTTTGTTTGAAAGTAAAATGAGTTGAAACGTTGAATTTAAGGGCCATTAAACGGTGCAACAAGAATCGTATGTTATCACGTTTGATAACGTGGTGCTCTCCAGTTTTTATTTTCTTCCCCTATTTTCCCTTATGTTTTATGCACCGCTCGCAAATTGGATTTTTACCATTTTTTCCAGGCAACCAGTTCCCATTTTTTCGTGACACGTTTTTACATGTTTACATCGCCTGTTTGACAATGCAAATATTATGTAGTTGTTAGATTGCTCTCTCTCTCTTTGTATGTTTTACAGTTTTCCATAAATTGTATTTTCAACATTATTTTTGCCAGATCTTGTAGTTTTCATGACTCGCGAATATTTTTGCATCTGGTTTCAAGAAATTCCTTTATCAAATTAGTCTTTACTTTATTAAATAGCGTGGATGAGAAAATCATACCAGGATATGTGTAATAAAATAACATTTTGTGGACGCTGATATAAAAAAGGGTTCAAAAGTTTATTCACATTTTTAATAAATGTTCTATTTTGCAATCGCTCACGCATCTCGTGCAAAAAGTGTTTCTGTAAAAAAAGCTTCCCGACACTTTTCAGGGAGTCCAATGAAATGAAAAATGTTACTACAGTACAATTTCCACTTTTACGTGCACCTCATCCTTTTATCACGCATTTCGCTTTTACCAGTGGATCGAACATAGCGAAAAATGCATTATAGAGTAAGAAGGAAAATATTTACACTTCTCTTCATTCAATTGTTTTTGTTTGCTTGCACGTCCTCGCCATTTCATTTCCTTTTATCGGAAAATACTTTTTAGAATTTTGCTGTTGAACTTTAGAATATTTGAAACATGTGTCGTTTGATTCTGTTTCCGAAAGAAATTTGAAAAATTGAAGATAAAATTCTGCTGTGATTTTTCGACGTTTCCTGTGTCGCAGAGAGGCGCGAGCGATGCAATCGAGATGAAGCAGGCTGTAAAAACATCGTTATTGTCAGCGATATTGTCTTGCCTCGTCGTTACGCGCGCGTAATAGACCATATAATCATTTACGTCTCTGACACTCTCGAATCGAAATTCCTGGTTTTATCGCTGAGAAAATCTCTGCCACCACGTATCGCATTTGTTCGAGTAACTAGACAGGGATACTCGTTCTTTACGAGGTTGTCGATACTCTTGAGTTATTACAGTACTGACACTGTCAGTTTGTTACTTTTCACTCGTGGGAATGCTGGTTTGAAATTGCAAAATTGTTCGATGGTTTTGTTGTTGAATCCTTTTCGATAGCACCCCGTGTGTCACTGCGCGGGACCCGTTTACAGTATTTTCAAGTATCTGAAATACATCTCCTACAATGTAGAGGTTTCAAGCGATGGAATACGAATTGTCGAGGTTTTCTTCTTGCGCAAACAGTATGGCAATTGAGACCCGTATGACTTCGGAACATCTCCGCTTAAAAACCTGTTGAGAGAATTTATGCCAGTGTACCTTTTGCGCGAGTTTCCCCACACGAAAGTTTATCAAAGTGGAAAGTTCGCGAAAGAGTCTCCACGGAATTTGAAAGTGTGGAGTAGACGCAAATGATTTGTTTCAGCACTTTTCGCATTAATATGTAATTGGAAATTCTCTTTAACACAGTTTCCTCGCTCGTGAGCAACGCGTGACCAACTGTGACGTCGATTTTGATGCAAGTTTGTGGCAACTCATATCCATGCTAAGGGGGTGACATTATCCTTCAACGCCTGATACCTACTAAGAAATTTAAATGGAAGCTCGACGAAAAATTGCATCGCTTACTCATTGTCAAACAAAAAATTTTCTTTTCGGTTGTCCACGGGAAACCCCGTGTAAAATATTTTCGTCGGCAAATATTGTCGAGGATTCTTAAAGCGAACGCGTTATTGCAAAATATCTAGCTTCTCTTTGCAGCATCTTCGTTTCTACACACCGTGGAGACGTTCCTTATTTTTGCTCGTTTATTTGCTTCCGAGAGATTTTCTCAAATTTTGTAACATGGGCGATGTATTTCGTGGATCTACCAGTAGAAATCGCCGGTAGTTCACCCGATTCTGTAATCGTGTTACAGGAATACCATGTTATGCGGAGGCAGACTACATTGAATCCTCTCCCGGATGAATCCGGGAAGGGAATAACGTTGGTGGGCGAGAATTGGCGGATAACAGCTCGGGCACTTTGATGAAGAGGCTAAATCTGCGCACTAATTCTCGCTGATCGTGCCAACGAGTTAGTTCATTTTTACAATTCCGTAACTTAGACAACGTACATATTTACATTGCCGTTCAAAAGTATGTGACTATTTTCGTACCCATTATCGTACAATTCTATAATTATGTTTTTGGGTGGTAAAACTGGCAGGGGATAATTCCACATGTGAAAATAAGTGGAGAAGAAGGAATAACATTTCTGCATTTGACGCCTCGTTTGATGCCGCGTGTAGGTTTAGTATATGCAGCAAGTAGAATTGGTTGATTATGGTCAGACGCGTCTGATGCGTATTCGCTCATTTTCAAACTCGAATTCACAAAAACGAGGAGTCAAATGATAAAATGATAATCCCTTTTTTAGACGCGCTTTTCAATGAAAAATCATCATCCCCTGTATAAATATGCAAAGGATCTTAGTGTTTTAGTAGTAACGCTCACGTTCGATGGACTCCGACAACGCGGGGGACATTTCGGGGTCAATGTGAGGCGGAACGCATTCTATTTCTTTTCGGGAAACGAAATGGACGTCATGCAATTAAGGTCAGGGAAAAGTGGAATTCTTTGTATTTCCTCTGAAAGACGCCATAGAGACCCCCCTCGTGGTTTTCCTTTTATCTTGAATTTTAATCACTGGGAATTTTCATTTTCCCCCAGCTTCTTCCATACCGGAAAGTTTTGTCTTTCACAAGTCAATGCAAAATTACGGACGTAAAGAAACGATAAATAATTAATTACATTAAATATCGGAAACCGGCGGCTGAACTTCGTAATTGCCACTGTTAATTTCTTGAGGAAATTGATATGGAGGAGGTTTCAAGTTTCTTGTAACACCGCTTTGTTGGAAAGCGAATTCAAATCGTGTCTAGAGTGATATATTACACGAGGAAATTTATGGTTCTCTTCGTCTATTACAATTCCTGTTCAAAGGGTTTTTCTGGAACGGTAATATACGTTTTTTGAGTTGTAACGAGTACCAAAGTTATTGAAGTGTCATTAGCAATTGTTTAACGTAAATACGATGACGATATACAAATAAGAAGGCGATCATTCTAGAAATAACCGAGCCGACTAATGTAGAACATCGTAATTACATATGTGCTAAAGTGGACGAGCAGATTCCGTATGGGAAGAAAACATGGTATCTTTGCCGTTTAATCGTAATCCAATAAAAAAAACCACTTCGGCACAGGGGAGAATTATAAATTTCGTCGCAACCGTGCGCAGAATACTCCCCTAACCTTTTTCCTGCTTTCACCGTTTTCATTCAATTAAATGACCGGTCTGACCTGGCATACTTTTTCCTCTTCATACCTAAAAAGTACTTACTTATTGAGGAAAAGGCACTTCGGCGCGATCATTATCTCTTATTTCCGAGAATATAATAAATAATTCTGTCAGTAATTAAGTTTAGCTATTATTTATTTTCCTAATTAGCAGTACTTTATTTTTATCTTCGAACGAGATCTCTATACTCTCTAGTCATTTTTGAGCGTTATTTATTCATACATGTTTAACGTTTTAGTTTTATGTTTTTAGGAACGAAATGTTCCGCTACTTATTACTATTAACAGACTTATTTTATTACTATTAACAATTACACGGATTCTCAGAAACCCATAAATTTAACTTTTAGCTTCTAATAATTGGATTATCCACTGTATACGTGTACCGAAGTTCTGTAAACTGTTTCTCAGAGAAACGAGAATGTTCAAGTTAATAGCAGGCTGATCCGGGACACGTGATTTTAACAGATTCAACGGATTAAAGTGCGATTCCTGAGACGAAGAGCCTGCCAGTAGATCGTCTAATTACAACTTAGAACAGGGCTTAACGTTTAAACTGCAAACCACTATGATAGGTGCGTGTCAATCCAGCATAATACTGTTCCTGCGGTTTGCTTATCTACTTTGATCTTGATCATTGTGACTCACAGTCGAAACTACGATTCCCATTTCTTTTGTTGCATCCTCGAGTGCTACCGTGCTCGAAATATGCAGCATTCGATTCCTGTGTTCATAAATCGATATTTCCACCATTTTAAAAGGACTCCTGGAAACAGGAGACCTGCTCGCCACAGCTGAGTGACGATCAATGACCGAACATTTCATACTGCATCAAAATGAAACAAAGTGCGCAGAGTATGCATCACCCAATAAAAATTGCTTTTTCCGTTTTTGTTTGATCTCTATAAATTTATTTGTAACCGCTTGACGTGTCATCCGATGAAAGTGAAACTAATGTGTTTTTACTCGGTCAGTTATAATACTACAGCAATTTCAACCTTTGAAAACATTACTCGTTTGTCGAGGCAGCGATTAACTTTTCCCTTCAGCTTGCTGTATTTCATTACAGCATGCAGCAGTAGGGTATTGTCCGCACGGCGAGAGTTGGCACAGAATCGCGTCAGTGGGGTGCAGGGGGAACGGCGAGTCCCACTCTTAACGCACAGGGAGTACCACGTGGTACCTACAAGTTCTCGTGCCAACTCTCGCCGTGCGGACTATACGAAACAGTTTGTTATGAATCAATTGCTCACAAAGATCTTGTTAAACGAGCATGTGAATTATTCTGCATTTTTATTCGACCTCGATTAAAAAGGCTTGTGATCTCGAATGCGAGAGGTAAAACTTATTTTTCCTTTTTACCGAGGTAAATGAATTATGAACTGCATGTTCCTTTTGTGCTTACGTGCGCATAAAATTCCGCCATCGCTCAAGCCTAAGGGTACAGTTGGTGTCAAAAATTCGATCGCTCTAAAACCTTAAATTATAAATGAAGAAAGCGAATTTCTCGTTAGAAACTATTTCATTGTAGAAACATAAATTAGGTAATGAACATGCTGTAACATTCTTCAAAATTAATGTTCCAGAAACCGGCCTTTGTATCTGAATATGAGGGAACCTCGTGCTGGCTTTTGGACGATCTGAATCATCGTACATAAAAATGAGAAGAGAAAGGAACAAGAGCGATTGGTAGTATATCTACATACAACAGTACATCTGTACTAGGAATGTCGTAGATAGCGACGTTACACAGACGGAGACCAGTCACCGAGGGAGAAACCGATTCTCCCCTTCAATCGTATGACGCACAAAGCAGATGCACAAGGCACATGTTCAGAGGCCGCTCGATGTTGCTCAGGAACTGGCAAAACGTTTTTCGCATGAAGCGTTATTGGTTCCATGTTGGTGATAATGAAGACTGTCCTTAGCATCGTCGGTCAATCAGTACAGAGGATCATTAAATGTTATATAAAGTATACTTAACAAAATATGCTGCAAATTTGACATCTTGAACAATAAGAGGACGGAATGAGGATGCAGAACGCTATCATGAAACCGATCGACGAAGAAATAATCGCGCAACTGTACGCATGGTTTCTGGAGCAGATGATTCAAGGCAAACCAGTCACGGATACGTTGTTTGCGGAAAAATCGATAGAAATCTCTAAGGCGCTTGGGTCACCAACGGTCACGGTAGCCAAGGACTGGCTGTACGCCTTCAAACAGCGTTACAGCATCAACTACAAGAACAATGACGTTACAGAAAGCGGTCCTTACGCTGCTGTGTACGTGAAAGAGGAATGCCTGAACGATGAAGTGCTACCGGATCCTCTAGTAAACGAGGATCACCCGGAGTTATTTCCAAATGCGAGGCCGTGTACACCTGTAAACCCACCGGAGAGTGCAGTTGCGATAAAAGTAGAAATCGATTCACCGGAAACAACAAATGCAACGGCGGGTGTACCTGCACTTTTAAACAGCATGTCGTGTGTACCGGCATCGACAAACGCGATGACACGTGCACTGGCAACAACAAACCCAATGGCGGGCGTACCCGTAATTTTGAACAGCATGTCATGTGCACCGGTATCGACAAACGCGATTGCACGTGCATCGGTAACAACAAACCCAATGGGAGGCGTACCCGTACTTCTGAATAGCATGTCATGTGCATCGGAATCGGTAAACGCGATGACACGTGCACCGGCATTGATAAACACAATGACACGTGCACCGGCACCGATAAATGCGATGACACGTGCACCGGCATCGATAAACGCGATGACATGTGCACCGGCACCAATGAACGCGATGATGGGTGCACCTGCGGGGATAAACGCGGTGACAGGTGCGTCCTCTATGATTAACGTGAACCCGCCACCGTACCTAAACATGTACATGGACCCATCAATGTACATGGATCCGCAAACGTACGTGAACACGTTCATGAATGCACCGGCTTATGTGAACACGTCTACATTTGCTGGTTCGGTTACATTTACGGAGGCAGTCAATGCTAGTACAAACGCAGGACCGAATGTCGGTGCGAGTGCAACGAATCCAAGCGTACAAACTGGATATGCGGGTGTACCATCCGTGAATACACCGATGAACGTGGTTGCACCGACTTATATGGACACAACGGGTATAAATACTACAATGAGTACAAGCGGCTCGCCATATGTAAACACGTCGCCGTATATGAATGTAGGACCGACTGCAAATGCGGCGGCTTATGCGAATACGACGGCGAGTGTCGTTGCCGCGACACCTTTAGAAACGGCTGTGGGAACGACATTGCAGGGGGTGCAAAACATGGAATCGGAGTCTGAGGAGCAGCTGTTTCTAAAGGACTTTGCGAAAAGGCTGGAGAAAGAGAAGATATCGTACAAGAATGTTTACTATGCAAAAGACACCGGCCTCGCATGGAAGGCTTTCCCGAAGATGCTCTTGGAGCGTATGAAAGGCAAGAACAGGGTGTCATTGTTCGAAAAGGAGCGAGTAACTGTCTTATTGTGTATCAATGCTGCAGGCAGTCATAAGCTGGCGCCCCTGTTCATCCACAAGCTTGAGAAACCGAAAGCGTTAAAGCATTGCAAAGATGAGTTGCCCGTAATCTTCACGAGTCAATCGCAGGCTCAAATGGACCATGGTGTGTTTACACAATGGTATGAGAAACACTTCAAACCGACCGTGAAAATATTTCAATTTCCCGAGAAAGACGGGAAGATCTTGCTGCTTCTGGATAACTATCAGAAAGATAGTCTGCAATTGGCTCGAGAGCTCGAGCAGAACGATAAATTTGAGATTGTTCTTCTGCCTCCGGGTGCCGCCTCCCTTGCGCAGCCGATAGAACAAAAGGTGGTGGAGAACACGAAGAAGTTCTATCGCCTTAAAATGCTGCGCCGGGTGCTGAATTTCCCCGGCGGTGCGCGCAAGTTCTATTACGACTTTGATCTGAAGGATTGCATCGACCTATTTTCGGAGGCGTGGGCAGAAGTGACAATGTTGGGCATTCAGAATGCGTGGAGCAGCATCGTGAAGCAGACACCCGAAACATGTCTGATTAAAGAGGAGATAGAGGAGGACCCTTTGGAGCCCAATTTACAAGACATTATTGGCCTCATTACCGGCGAAGAAGAGCCTGAAGAGACAGTAAACGAATTTTTATTACGATGCGAGGACACGGAGCGACATTTCTTGACGGACCAGATGGAAGATGACGAAGAGGAGGAAGAGGATAGCGAAGAGGACGAAGACGAAGATGCGGAGGAAAGCGGGAATGACGATGAAGTCCTTTGTATTGAAAACGTTAAGAAGGCTTTCGAGACGTTAGTAACATGGGCTAAGCAACATCCGCAGTATATACAGTTGCAAGTGGAGTACTTGAAAAGTTATTTTGAGAATACTATTAAAGACAAACGAGTGGGGGGAAAGCATTAAAGATGGGCGGACGTGTGAGAGGACAAAAAATTTATGCGTGTTGCGTGTTTATATGAACAAATAAAGTTTCCATAGAAACAATTAAGTTTGAAGTGGATATTTCATGGTTCCTAATGGAGAGTTCGTAGAACAATAGATATTTTGTAGTAGTCCTTCGTTTCATAAATTAAGCAAGATTTCGTACAGAGTATTAACGTTTTGATTATTGTTGAGAGTAATTGACAATGCCGCATACTGTCTCATATTTGATAGCCAACTGTTCTGCTCAAACAGAATGGAGGTCGGTCTACCGATCAATTTCCACAACTGATAGGGATTGCAGTGTTCATGTTTCAAAGTTTAATGGGCGGAATCTTTCAAAGCAGACTCGTAATGCCTATTATAGGCAGATTCAGATTAGCAGATAATCGAAAGTCTATTTCCTTCGTCATCCAAGTGTCAGTTCACTGCTCCCGTTCGTTGCTTCCATTGCGTTTTCTAAGTGCACGGATGCACGTGTGAGTTATAGAAATGATAAGTATTCATTACTTACTGTACGATAACGATATTTTATTTTTTTGCATTATTCAGTCTATAAGATTTAATTACTTTAGGAGGAAGTATTGCGTAGATATTAAATATATTCGTACTCGTTGACTTGATATTTATATGACATTTTTTTAGTTAATAATTAAAGCCTTCATCCGACGTTTGTAACTTTATTAACAAGAAAAGCACATACCCTTCGTTTACTTCGTATACTCTCCAACTGTCCTGCTGTGTTCTCGCCAATACTTTGCGAACCCCATAACTCCAAACCAATCCTAACGTAGGTGAACGTCATTGATCCAATCGGCAAGAAGTATGTCAGTATCATAAATATTACGTTGTACCTAGGGACAGAGAATTTTAAGATTTAGTAACGAAAATAAGCAATAATTATTAAGTATGTTTAAATACTTTTTGAAGAAGATTACTGTTAAATTAAGTTTGTTACAGACATATGGAAATAATTGATAACCCATAATATTAATAGTATTGATATAAAAAAGTATAGAATTCTTTCATTTTTATCGGCGGATAATTTATTTTGTGCAGAGTTCTTTGCTAATAGTAAAATTTTCACGCGGCATTAGCGGTGTTCACGCGATTAGATTATTCGGACCCGTTTTGAAGTCTCAGGCGCCGCGGCGTTCGATTGGTTCCCCGTTAGCATATAACCCTCCTGTCGGTGTGCACACTTTCAGTAATCCTGTTCACTCTGATCGGATCGGCTCAGGGATCTAACTGGCCGTGAATAATTACGCGCTTCCCACTTTCTGCGCTGTATGTCAGGAATTTCGATGAAATTGAAATTTGATTGTAATCCACGTGAAATTTTTCTCTGCCGATCCTCTCGGAACAGTCTCCATGAAGAAAGCTTCAATGCGGTAATAGATTGCCAACATTTTGCCAAAATGTGTTTGAACAATTTCTGATTTTCAAAGAATTGTCAATAATTTCGTAAAACTCTTTCACCAAATTGTTCACTTTCCTCTAAGATGTTCTTGTATGATACAGCTAGTGAGAAGCTGGAGACACATTTCTTCAAATGTAACAAATTGATCATTTCTAAAATACGAGTTCAATTACTTGCTAGGTCTATCGTGAGTAGTACGATATTATCGATCTGTGATTTTTCTGTCTATCAAGCAGCCAATGCATTGGCGCACATGTAGCACAAAGTAAAGACTCTCTCTTGATTGGTCACCGATGACCACAATGCTGCATCGTACAGTTATGGATGTCTTGTTACCGTCAACGAACGGTTGCCAGCTGTTTGCCTCATCAAGGCTTTCTCGCGGCTATATTATCTTGATTATTCTCTGTTTGGTGGTCACTTTGCTTGTCGACCAGACATCAAGATAGACCGCGTCAGTGCCTCTGATGAAAATTCCATCTTCGACCCAATACTCCATCCATCGTATTAGCAATTTCAGTCTGTCCGTTCCACGATATTACGCTGTACGGTCATCATTCGAATGACCAACTTATTACACCACTTCGTACATTAAAATTCGATTAGTCTACACGAGTGGGCGATTACTCTGCATTCAAATATCTAGTTACGTTCTTATCTTTAGTAATCCATCGACGACAGTTTCGTAAGAGTACACTCGACGTTCATTCCAAGTGTGAGGAGAGCCATGTTTAATCAATACTCCTCTTTATGAAGAAACATTTAGACTCGTACGCAATAAAAATTTCTTCCACATAATTTTTTTTATTATATTCAATCTGTTCTCTCAAAAATGTTTAAAGTTTCCTCTTAAAGATACGTAGAAGCTGGCTGAAGATGGGACAGAAGACAGCCTTTATCGATAAAAGAGATCGCACGAACTTGAGCTGCCTATTGTGGAATAAATGGACACGGCACAATGAAGTACTTGCAATCTTCTGCGGAAAAGTGTCTATTCAGTATTATAATTATTTCTTCTGACAACGTTTCCGAACGACCAGATTCTAGAACGTAACAGTGGTTCATTTTGCTTGAAGTGACAACCTTAATTATGGTTGGTGCTAACCGCAGCTAACGCCACCCTCTTTGTTTCATCGCAGTCTCGTGTTTATTTCTTCTTTTAGTAGTCATTAGCATTGTAACATTTTATTTGCCGTCATAAATCTTATATATCCGTTTAATATCCAAGTTTACATGATTTGCAGGTTTTACAGAGGAAAGTACTGAACATTTTATGACGTTTCAGAATGTATTCTATAATATCCAGTACCTATGTCGATACTGAACTAGATTACAGAAGGACAATAAAATAAGTTTATATGATCATGATACTTGACCTCATTTTCGAGTTATGGTCATCTTTATAATCTATTCATTCGTAATGACGACTGAGAGTTGGACTTTTCAAAATTGTATACAACATTGGATTCCAGTTTTGATGTTCTAAAATACTTTATTTACTTAGCAAATATTTTATTCGAGAATGTTGCCTGCACAAAATTGATTGCAACTAGTTATATTATTTTTCATTATTAACTTTAATATATAACGAATATGTTATTCCAGAATATTGCCTCTATAAAATTTATTGAAAGTATATTATTTACGTGGTATAAACGCAAATGATGAAATATTGGTATTGCTTTCAACAATAATTATATATTAATCCATTGCAACTCAAGTAATTTTATCTCGGAAACCGATAAATTTCATCTGATTCAGAACATTTTATCAACAAGAAAAATCAAATTAACCGCATTTATTTGCACCATACATTTTTAGCAAATTATTAAATACGAAATTTTTAATCAGGTTTCTAGTATTTTCTGCTCCAAAAATATGAAATTTGTCGCATTATTTATATGATCATCTAACGACTGTGAGTGGAGGATTCAAGAGGAAGATATTAAGTAAGTCAACTGTACACATAGCTAATGACTACAAAGAAGGTAACAAAGCGAAGCTTGTTAAATCGACGATGATACTGAGAATGTAATTTCAGCTGAAAAATGTCTACCAACTTAATCAAGGCAGATAGGTGACCAGGATTATAGATATTTCACCGGGTATAGTGTTGCACGTGATACAGTATCTGAATCATTAGTCGTAACAATGGACGCGGATAAGACACACCTTTTGTTCTGACAAAGAACTCCGGAATAAACGACTGTTGTAATTTCGGCAACTCTATTGTTATTTACTTTCGTTGGTTCCGGGCGATACTTGATGCCTAAATTTACCGCTTCTCCATTAGCTCCGCGGAACAAGTGAGCTACTTACATTACGATTGCAAGGAAATAAAGTAAGAAACAAGAATGTCTACTGAGAAGCAAGAATTATTGGTACGGTAGTAACAAACACCGAACAATTAACCGTTAAACTCTTTGATTAGATTTGTTAAGTTTGCTCTACCCCGGCGTTTAATTAAGCGTGTATATTTGTAGATTGAAGGTGCGACGAGAGATGATATAAAGAAGATGAGAAGACAGCTCCCGGGGTAGAAGCTTTTAGAACGCTTAAAGGATTTCGGTTTGTGAGACTTTTGTGACTGAGTTAAAAGGACACTTGCAGCTTTGTATGAAGGCTCAACGAGACTCTAAAGCTCACTTTTATCAGTTCCGCCCCGTAATTAAAGGTAACAGCGTAGAATGCCAATGAGCCTTCATGCAGAGTATTCGTTCGGAGCTATTAAATCGAGAAATTGCTAGTCGTTTCGTTACCTTTTAAAATGAGGAGACGGAGCCTGATTACGTTACTCTTTAATAACTTCCTGCACATTTATTTTTTATTATATCGTTTGCAATTTCTTTTAACCATTCAAGAAACAAGTCACACAAATATGAGAAACTGCGTCTCTTGAGAAACGAGAAACAGATACCCTATAATATTTTATTCAATGATTAAATTATTTTACGGAAGATATGTTAAGATAATTCAACTCGTCTCTCTTTCACAGTTTTTAGTTTCTTAGAATGAAAGGAAGTCTAAAGTAATTCCAAAAATGAATTACGAGTATTGTTAGTCCAATATTACCGAGGTTGACATTAAATAATAATCAATAATATTTTTTAAAGTGTATTAATTTCTTATGAATACAAGGTTTTATAATCGATTGGTCGAATCCTCGCAAAAAGTACCGGTATGGAAATGGCGAGCCAATAGCAATGGACAAACGCAAATAACTTTTTCATTATATTCGGGATTACGAAATTTATTAACACTTAGCGGATTGGATATGTTTGAAAGCTCTGCAATTTGAAACGTAAACAGAAAACGAGAGAACTGATTATTGATATTTATATGTATCACGTTTGTACGTAAATGTTTATTACACATAAACAGCATGATAAAAGATAAACAAGCAGACGTTCGAGTTGGGAAAAAGGTGATTTTATTCAACGTTTCTGTGCTGCTGGTAAATCGGCCCGTGAATTTTTATAGTCTTTAGGTTTTCCCGATAAATATCTTTAACTCACAGACGAGGGACGCATGTACAGTCAATGGATGCATGATCATTTTTATACTTTTTATACGGGGTAAATAATACCTTCGTTTCCGCAGCGTTTTTTGTTCGCAGACTCATTTCGCTCGGCCCTTTTTGTATCCAGGCGGAAAATATATCTGTAGTATTTATGCAAATGATTAAACATCGGCGTGCATATTACGAGCGATGGGAATAGCAACATCGAGCAAATTAAAAAGGAAAGGTTTTCCGTTTTATAGGTATTTTTTAAACTGGCAGACGTCATTTATGTTGCGTTTGAATCGTGTAAAAAATACCGCATGACGTTGCATTCAGTTAGTCGCATAATAGAATTAATATTGCAGTAGTTACATACTAGGAAAATGATCTGCAGTCTTGTAATATTAGATGAACAAATTAATTCGTCACCGGCATTAATCAATTGTTACTTTGTTTTAAGTTTACATTGTAATATTACACACACTGATATTACATACACTAATATTACATCAGGCACAATATTGAAATTTAAATTGAGGGGGATATCAAGTTTAATTTTTTTTTAAATTGGGGATTTTTAATTTTATAAAATTTATAATGTAAATGTTAATGTGTACACACAAATATTAATGTAATATTAACCCAAATGTTAATTGTGATTTAAGAGTTGTCACATTTAAATCACGTTGAGCATTGAATGTGATAAATCTCAAAATAAAAAAAGGCGTGATATAATTGGAAGACACTGATGATATAAGCTCGTTATCTTCAAGTACTATTGAGTACGATGTCATGCGATAAGTAACACAGCAGTTACGATTCTTTTCACATTTCAATCGAAGAAGTGCTCTTAAAGCTCAGGGAATGGTTTCCTCTACTTTAAGAGGAACTGTTGCAGTCTGCAGCACGTATAAAAAGTGGTATCAAAGGTTTCACAACAGGAATTTCGATATTTCCGATTAAGAACATCCAAAAGAAGAGGAATAGAATCTATTGTTATTTTAAATTATTATTTTAAGGAAGCTTTAACCTGTTTATGCATGCCAATCATTGAGAATGTTATTATTAAGTTTTCGGTAGATAAAGTGCCAGATACATCAAACAGAATTTAAAATAATGGGAAAAGTACAATAGTGTAATCATTAAGATAAGCTCACAGATATTCGTCGTAACTGAGACCACTGTCGTCGCTGTTGGGAAAGTCGCTGTAGCAGATCACTCTGACTTCGCCGTTGGCGTAATTCTGTGTGAAGGTGGTGTAGAAAAGCAGCATCGGCAATGATAGAACTGCCCCTACAATCCAGATGATGATCGCTACGCAGAGTGTGGCTCTTTTACCCATACGTGGCCTCAATGGGTTCACAATGGCCATGTACCTGTAATGAGACACGCTTCGTCAATTAAAACTTACACCTTAAGTCTGGTCATACATTAATGATAAGAGAGGTTAAACTTTACCGGAGGAAACCAGAAGTTTTTAACTTTTTTAAATATAATCCTGTAGATTTTGACGGGACAATGCCGAAAATCTAGGCTGTAACCTTAGGAATCCACTGGTTGTAAAGTTCTGCGTGTTTCCAATTCAACGATTATCACCCCATAAAAGAAAGTTAAAAATTTCTGGTTTCCTCACGTGAAGTTCAGCCTTGTTTTCGACAGTAGGATACAATTTCAATGTTTGTAAGTAATCATTAAGCCTTATGTTTTACAGCATACACCAGAAATGCGCAAAGATCAGTTACAGTAAGTGTGAACAACCTTTGTACACCTAGAATGTCATTCAACCCGACTCAAAAACTCAATAGAAATGCACATGGTTCATTGTAATGCATCTCATGCTGGTATTCGAAGTATTAAAAATCTGCCAATCGGAGATAGCGTACGATGATGGCACAACGGCGATAATGCGCAGAGTTTTATTAAAATTCTTCACGCGACTTGGTTACAGGTGGGTGTAATCGCGATAAGATTTCACCGGAGGCGGAGCTGGCTATAAATTTTCCGGGCAATGATCAGGATAATAAATCAGCTTCAAACGAGTCAGCTATTTGCTCGAACGAATACGGAGCAATAGTTTGGGAATTTATTAGACCATGTAGAAAGTCATTCGCGTTGTTTTTTTACAGATCCATCGAGGGCGGATCAGGTTCTACGAACATTTTTACGAGGACTGTGTGCACCATCTTGGGGAATGGCGTGTCCCTCGTATTGAGGGAAATCAGGGAAAACCTTTATGGTGAAGAAGCATCGTTCACCGGCGTATGTTCTCCTGTGTTATCGCATCCGAACGCTCGAAAATGGGAATTGCCGTAGAATGGCGCAAAAGAGGTTGCCCGGCAACAAACCGAGGAGAGAGCAGTTCCGAAATCTATTTCGAAGTATTCAGCTGACCGTTCCAGTTTGTTCGAGTATAAATTTTGAGCGTATACACCATACACGCTTTATCTTGAACGACTTGTAACCATTCCGGATTTCAATGGTGAATACTTTCTTTCACGAGAAAAGCTATGAAAAGGTATTTTACACCAATGTTTTCTACGAAACTAAATTTCTGCATCAAGATCATTATCAATTCGAAAATTGAACGAACACTTTGTAATTTAACATTGATAAACAACTTGCCACTGAAGAGTGAGTATTCTCTATTTTTAATTTGCAATTGTATTTCCGTTGTCAAGAAATTATTACGTATTAGGTTTGGTTATAAAAAGATGTTTTTGAGCGATTAGAATATAATTAGTTCGAGTCGGCTTTTCCAGCGTTAAAATAAACTCGATTAATTTTACGTGTTTTCCACGTTGTTGGACATAGTAAAGCATAAGGTCAATAGTCTAGTAACGGCAGAACACTTCGAGTAGTGCGATAATTACCAATGGCACTTTACTTAGCGTAATTGAGTAAATTAGTTGTGACAGTCTATGGGAGAATGCGCGGGATGTGTGCGACATCATATCATACGTAATTTATCTTCAACTAGCTGCATCGTAATTCATGAATAGCCTTCACTCCGCAATACACGTGTTTAGGGTGCATCAAGATAAATGTATCATTATACGAAAGTGACTCTACATGCGAATACGTATTACAAAAATACGATATTTTGCGTCTTAGGAAATCAAGATCGAAAATTCAATTGATGACAAGTTCGCGATAAACTTTTCAGTTTCTATTTCAGTCTATTATTAATTTCTCGCGACATTCACCTGAGAATATTCCGTATAACCTACGACTCATTTTCAGTACGTGTATGTATAATATTTCTCAGTATAAATAATTCAAAGGCAGCGCGCGGAACTATAATAACTCTGTCGGATGCAGAGCCAGTGCACATTCTTTAAGATAAATGATTCAATTCTAGTCTCTCTGTTGGGAACGCCTTCGTCAAGCACCGAGCAAGTAAAATTCATTAATCGTGTACTTTACCCACGAGATTAATAACTCTTTTATGGTCAGTCATTGTTTCATCGAATATTTATGAGCAATTAATATTTTTCACACCACGTTTAAATGGACCCATTAAATACTTTTTATTCGCTAAAAAACTTTTGTTGTTCTTTTTTCCTCTCTCTTTCTCTATCTCTCGATTCAATTGCTCTACCAACTGCAATTGCAGGCTTGCTGTTTATGTTACTATAAGCTTCGTCACTGAGGACAATTATGGTCGCTAGACATATAGCACCCACTGAACAAGCGACAATGGCCGTTCGATGCTTAGGGCTCATATTTTAAGATAATAAACACGCGATGCACACCCACATCGTTAAGTCTAAGTGTACTAAGTGTTCATACATCCACCTTTATGAAACCTAACATGTATTGATTTCGTGTTCGTCCCTGCTCGTGCTATATTAAAATTGATCAAATTAACGCGGAGAATAACAATGCAGTAACACCCAGCTGAATAAAAAATTTAAGGACTATAAATTCGTGTACATTTTCAGAATTGTTTCGTTTCTCCCATATCTCGCGATACTTTCGAACGAAAATGTGCAACTTGTCGGTAACTCAACACTTGCCAAAGAGGCTTACCGGATGCTTCGTATTCCGTTTATGATCATCGCAAAAGAACAACACGTTACATAGACAGTCGGATGTAGTTCCGCGTTCTAAGAGTGCGGAAGTAAATTGCACCGGACTAAGCCCGCCATTTGTATGGCGGTATCCTGCAATGCGTTTTGCGGCTGGAACGACGGTAATGAAAGGATCGCTAGCGTGAAATTCGTTCGAACTCACTGTTTCACATTTTACACAAAACCCTATCTCGGCTAACGTAATTATGTAAGCGACGTAAATATTTTTCTCTGTTACAATTATCCACGGTTAACCACTTTGATTTCTCCGCCAGTGAAAACTTATTTCTTTCTGCGAAATTAAGGAAATTCGTCGACATCCGAGTTTGGATTGTCGCCAAAAGAAATCTGACCCAATGAACTGAATTGAATGCACACATTAATTAAATTCGATGCGGTAAAGAATGTACTCGCTGTATATATTTTTCAATGTAGTCCTGAAAATATTTTAAAGAATTTGAAAGTTATGATTTTTAAATATTATTTCGTATCTAGACATTCAGAAATTGCATGTTTTATATTTATAGCGCATGATAGAACGGAAACGATAGATTCTATGCACAGAGGTAAATAGAAAACAGAACGACCTGTTACGTAGCAATGATTGATTTTGAAAATTCATCGAGTGTGCTTTTTGAATATTGCACGCTCGAATACGTCTGGCTATTGCTGACTAGTTCTACTAGTAACACGGTACGGTGGTACGATAATACCTCTGTTTCATCGATCACGCTTTTACCAGGTCTGCTTATTGCACTTTTCATGATAAAAAGTGAATAATACGATACCGTTGTCACCATGAGTAAAAATTTAGAATATAGTTAATATTTTTTTAATCATTTTCAAAAGATTCATGTCGTTGTTTTATGCGTGTCCTTTACCGATTGAAAAGTGCTTGGAATAGGAAAAATTAAATGATACAGTGGTGAATCTTCTCACTCTATTTCTGGAGTGTTTAATATTCGTAATCCAAATAGGCAATATATTATGCATTGGGATTTTCTCGAACGAATCCGTGAAACGAGAATTCCCTTCGCATCGACTAGAATACTCTCTTCAAAAGCTTTCCGCCCTTAAGCCAGCAAAGCGCATAATCATGAAATTCTATTCATTTCAAATAAATACACTTCTCCCTTCGATTCGGTTCGAATACTTAAACTTTGCCTTATAAACAAAGTGGTAGTCTTCTCTCGTCTGCAGGAGCTTCTTACAAAATTAAAAGAAAAGTGTTCGAGTAAAACAAGCCAATTTTGTAGAGCCCTCAAATTTAAATAAGCGACTAAGATGTTGCTTACGTTACGCTGTTATAGTAACAAACGTAAAAGTAAAACTTTTGAACTAACAAACTGATGTATTATTTTCCACGTCATTTTTTTAACCATTATTTTTCGAGTCCAAAGTTTTAAGAAAAGCAAACGAGTAAAATATCATTTTCGAAGAAGATTTTCCTATGAATTTAATTTTTAAGAAATTGGCAAGATAAATGAGAAATTGCATAAAAATTCGCAGTCGAATGTTGGCTGACTTAGTAATGGATTATTCGAAAATTATGTTCGACCGCTCGAAATTCCTACAGTTTAACTCAATTTCCATTGATTTCCGCCAATGCACGTTCCTTCTTTTTTATCGTAATTACCAATGATCTTCGGAAGTTTGAAGTACGACAGGTTCTCGCAACTCGTCGTACCATGTAGGTGATATCTTGACCTGAAATTTCTGCAAACTTCCCGATGCCTTCTGGACGCAACCTTTCAAGGAACTGTATACATGCCGCCACTTACTAACTTGGTTCATGCCTTGCCCCAGAAACAAGGTGTCCGATCAATTCTGTCCAGCCAAATGTTTCTTAAACCAGCGTCCTTGATACACGATACAGTCTATCCCTGTGTTCCACTTTCATGTTGGTCCTCTGTTAATTTGGCGTCGATTATTTGCGGTCTCGCGTGATCAAAATTCGAAATTCCCTTGACATTTCGATCTTCTAAATGCGCTGAACATAAGTAACCGTTGATCCTTATAAAAATGATAATGTTGAATTTATTTAGATTTTCTACGAGTTTTATTGTAGTAGGAGTACAGTATTTTCTATGAATTTATACAGTTCCAGTAACCGTTACTTCGATTCAATTATCGAGTCGCGAAACAACAATTTTCTACATCGATTAAAATGGATGGGAATGAAGAAGAAACTTCTTTCTTCATTAATTTTAACGAGGTTATAATAACGCAGCGGTATTTTTAAAGTCTTTTATTGCTTCATTTTAAATGCATAAAATCCAGTCTGGTTTGTTATAAATAATTACTTACACATTTACAAATTATATTCTTGCTAAATCACTTGACAAAAGAACATAACTGCGAAGAAGTTAAATAATCTTGAAACGTTCCCCTTTGAAAATATAGGAATACTTGTGTGACAACAAGTATTAAACGATAAATATGAGTCAGAGAGCGTAGTTAAGAGCACGTACATCTGTAATAAATGATAAATTCGAATGAAATCCTGCTTTATGGGTTGCACAGATTGCTTCAAGAGTGGTGATTCAGTAGTGCAAATTATTGCCAACCACCCCAGGAGAACATGTCCTATTGAGAACCTGATTGTTGAGCAGCGAAAAAGCAATCAATGCGTGTACCTGTAGGTTTTTAAGATTCATGAGTTGCTTGTTGAGCTGCAACTGCAACAAATTGCAGTTTTTTTATTCGATACTCTCTAAACAATATCCAACATAAGAAAATATTGAGAAGCTGTTTCTCGAGTTTTAGTTTTAATTGGAATTTCCTGGTCAAAAATGATTATCTCATTGAATATAGATTACCAGCCTTTAGATTGGCATGCTACGTTAAAAATGAAATTGACGAAGATTTATGTACAAGGTTAAAATGACTTCGAAACGATCGTTATTCTGATAGATGTGGCATCCACGAGACAAGAGTATAGCCATCTGTTGAGTAATTTAATTTCTCTTATAAAATGTTCATCCATTCGTAAAAGTTATTTGATTAACATTGATTAAATGCCTCACTAAATAATTGGGTCCTGATAAAGCCTCCTACTCTAAATCTTCAATGTCTTTATCATCATATTTCATTGTGTTATTCTGTGAAATAATTCAACAAAAATATTTATTAAGATTTAAAAAATGTTCATTGTCTCATTATAAATTTAAAGTAAATTCTCTGGTATGTTTCTATTTGAAGTGATGCGCAGCGCATAATATTCATTACGACTCTCCGAGACGCAGCATACCAGACATTTAAGTCACTCAAAGAATTTCACGTTTCGTCTCTAATTAGAGAATGCTGCATTCAATCAAATTGTATATGTATATACATAATATTCGAGTATTTATTTATTAATCTCAGCTTTCCCAACTAAGTAATCAAATATATGTATATATATTTTTAAATGCGTGGGTGAATTAAAGTGAAAAAATGAAACTAAATAATATTTGTGTTATAAGAGTGATTACTAGAATATTTGAAACTTACTATAAAATGTTAGATTGCCAACTATCGTAGGAAAATACACTACAATTTAGCAAGTAATATGGCCATCGCAGACCCTTTTTTGGTCACTTCGATTAGATTGTTACCACGTTCGAACTTATACGATATAAAAGCGAAACGAATTTCCTCGCTACGGCTGACCTCCATTTTAACGCTATAGAGGAACGAATTGATGCCTGATGAAACCCTCGAATGTTGTAAAAACCTCGTCAGATACACATAATAGAAGCGATAATAACTTCTGTGTCGCTTACTGGAAATAAGAATATACAATAATATTAACTTGCAAAGTAAACATAATTTTTATGACTCTGCTGAGGCTTTACATTCTTAATAAACTGCGAATTTTATGCCTTTATAATAAAAATTGCTGGATGAAATATAAAACAGTAAAACCAGAAGAATCTAAGATTTTTATTTTTTGTTAGATACTATTTCATCTACTTGAAATAATATATTAGGTATACAATGTGCTGAACTTCGCTTGAGGAAACCAGAAATTTTTAACTTTTTTATTATAATCATGTAAATTTTGATAAGAAAATTCCGAAAATCCAAGTTTTAATCTTACGAATCCACTGGTTAAAAACTTGTGGGTGTTTAAAGTTCAGTGATTTTCACCGTAAAGGTGCCGTCATATTGGTAGTGAGAGTCACTTTTTGGCGGTTTATTAACTAAATTAATTAATTAATTAAATTAATACTTTAATTTAATTTTTTTCTTCGTTTATCGATAGTTGTGCGAACTGAATCAATGTTACACCAATTAACGGCATTGCGTTAAGTATATTGGCACAGGGTGCTTTCGTGTTTTTGTTCTATGGATGAAGTCACAAATAATTCAAAGAAACGATTGATCTGTAGACAAAATGACCAGCCATTCGTATTTGTCGATTACTTTCTCCGAGCTCCAATTTAATTAAGTTTCGTCAGTCCGGCGACGGCCACGACAGGACGTAAAATTCCGGTTAAACGAATTCAAGTTACATTTTTTCTTTTTTTATTATTCTCACATTCCTATAACAGATAAAAACAGAGTTTGAATTGATGCTTCAGGTAATGTAGACGTAATGCTGCAATTTTCTGGAGTCGTGTTTCAATCCTGTACCTATTTACGTCACTGTTGCGACCAAAACAAATGGTGTAAAACAATCAGTCTGCATCTCTCTTGTAAAATAAGATACTTTAAGGATTGAGTTTGAATTGCAGACGGTGTCAAGAGAGAAAGCTGAATTGCAGCTATTTTATTCGACCTGTTCCGCATGTGCGAAATGTATGTAGGAATTTCTGCATTGTGTACTATATCCTCTGTGGAAAATGTGGAAACGGTAACCTAAGGGGAAATATTGCTTTGTGGTATTGCATGGAATACTGCTCATATGTTTCTCTTGTCGTGAATAAATGCCTCTACTTTTCTTAAATCAAAATGGATCAAAATAATCCACGAACGTTGACAAACAATCGAATTATAATTTATTATAAAATATAAGAAAGAACAGAAAGATGACCAGAGAAAAAATCCTAATATAAAAATTTTTTAAACAGTTTAAATGTACCGTCATATTAATTTCGTCATACGAAAATGATAAAAAAAAGAAATAAGGGTCTATGGAGCCCCTGCACCTTTCAATTAATGGAGAGAATTTTAATTGTGCATAAAAATCCGCAGTATATTCATAGTGGTTTACAGCGAAGAATACCGATTAAGGGTTCAATATATTTTTGAAACAAGATTTAAAAAAAATTTTTTTAGATTTAAACGATAAAGACATTTATCGATTGGTTTTGGTATAATAAAGGTAATTGGTTTGTCTTACATACATTATCTTCTCGAATATCTTTTCGTATTCAGAGTACGAAGGTTTTGTGATACTACGTCTGTCCTCGAATCGCAAGCTAGGATCACGAGGGAAGTTGGTGTAAGGTAGAAAGCTTCTAATGAGACTCTGGAGTACAAGTTTCCGAGAGGAATAAAAATACAAGATTCGACTTGTGTTTTCCAGAGCAGTTTTGGGCGATTCTGCAGGGATTAGTTACTTCTAGCAAGCCTGAAGTTCGGAACACGGCCGGTTTATTTGCTCAGTGAAGTCCTTCATCCAGTTTACGAGTGTGGTTAATTGTATTTTCTGGTATTTCGAATACCCATTCCGGGAAAGTACAGTCTCTTGCTTGTGGCTTCTTGCACGGTAACATGTTTCATCATCGTAGTAGTAAATTTCAATCTATGTCAACAACGACAAAGAACAATGTTAATTTCATTATTTCGCTCTGATAGTGGTGGGATGTACAAGGATGATATTAATAATATTAACAATATCATCTTTGTATGTTCCACCACCATCAGATTATCCTAGAAAAGAATTTTTTGGTTTTAATATTAATTACAATTCGATGTACACACCTTCCACGGGTGTATAAATTATTATAATTATTTTGAGAAAAATAATACGGAATAGCAAAGGAAACAAAAGATAGTATGACGTAGATTTGCAAAATTCTATTCTCGTTATTTTCGAAGCAAATGTATCTTTGCTGAAGCCTGGATTAGTATTGATGTCAAAGATGAACGTGTTGATCCCCTTTTGTTATCGTGACGTTTTCTCCAATCGATCGGATGGTCAGCACTGACAGTAGCATCGGAATTTTAATCGGTTCTCGAATTGTCGGGAAATAGCACCATAGGCATTTTGATTAAAATTCGCTTTGTGGTTTATGTTCACATCTGAATTTCGATTTACGTGCATCTTCATATTCAGATGTTTATTTGTGCTCGTGTGGAACGAGCATACGATGCATGCCACGGAATGAAAGAATGCATATCTGAGAATATTGATAACTATTAGGTCATGGAACGTGTTCGTACCACTTCCACTTTCGTATTAACAATTTTCCTAATAAAATAATCTTGCTTCAGAAATTGCCCTTCTTTAATAGAAAAGCTACTGGCACATTTCATTAAAATAGTTTCGCATTTTTGTCAAATGCATTTATATCAAGTCAATTGAATGTAAATTTTGTTGATCAAATTAAATGTGTTTATTATCGTTTAGATATGTTTATAATGTTTCAACTCACGTATTGTTCATAATATTTAATGTAAACACTGTAATTGGTAAAATAAAATTAATAGGGTTAGTAACACTTTGATTCGTAAACTATATCGATCGATAGGATCGCAGCTCTCAGAACTGATAGGTCAATCACTTGCTACTCAACTAATATTTAAGACACACGTGGAAACAACGTCGATATATCGATTTCCATTTGACATCGACGGTAAAGGTGATTTGATTGGCACTGCTTCCCTTATTATTCAGGTTGCACTTGTCACTTTCCATCATACAGTCCGTGACAAAAACAGGGCGCATCCAAACACTAATTTCATTTTTATTTAATAACACAAGTCAAATTACGCATCTCTTCGAATCGATTTCCTTCGTATTTTTCCACAAAGCAAGACCGATAAAGTGAATATACAAGAAATTCAATAAATAGCATTTAAATTGTTCCAAGGGCGTTGCATCTTTTTGTTTCAGACTGTATCATGATCGATATGTTTCGGCAGCTTATCTACTTGCCACGGAAGCAGTCGGATCCTTTACTTTCGGATAGGATTGACGTAAACGATGGTTATGGGGACACTGCTTACTGTTGACCGAGATATTAATAATTCAAAAATATTTCCGTTCAACCCTCTTCAGAATTAATAAGACCGACATCTTATAATTCCACTTTTATGAATATGCCGGAACTTTTCTCCTTTTCATAATTTTCAGAAATTCCCTGGTATAAAACCTGGGAATTAAAATTTCAATCAAATACGTAGACGATTCTGTACAGGAACGTAAAAATGTGTGAGCACAAACGTACACTCATTTAACGGAGAACAGAATGCAATTCTGTAATGCCTATGACGAGAAATTGCGTGTAAAGTGAAACTAATAATTTTTTTATGAAACTTTTCGTAACATGTTCGTGACACTTTTCGAATTGAAATTATACCAATAATGATGCAATTTAAATTATACATGTATACTTGTCTTATCCACCCGAGTGAACTATGAAGCATAATGGAGAATTCGGACATTAGTTCGATCAATCGAGGTGCTTTAAAGCTTCAATTGAGCAGGCAATCATGTGTCGAATTGCATCATGTTTGGGCTCATTTTAATCGGAAAAAATGTCACGGATACATTGGCAAAATTTTTACAGAAAAATAATGAAAAATAAGAAACTATAATTTTTCTCAAAGGGCAGGTATACTCTGCAGTAGAGGAGATTAGTCACAAATAATTGCGCACATTTCTTTCAAATACATACACTAAAGACATTACTGCATTATAGAGCAATGATATGAATAGTGCCATTTTCTAGGCGTCTACATCTTCTCGTGAAGGAATTATGTAAATTCTTGAAATAAGATCGTTTCCTCGGCTCTCGCCGCTCTCGATTGATATCACCACGATGATGTTATCTGCATCTGGTTGAAGTTCGGTTATCCGTTCCATTTTCCACCTAAGTGGTTGAAAATTCTTATCTCTTATTACGATCAACGTCTTCCCTTCAAAGGCCTCGCCCGATAGTGTTCGCCATTTGTTTCCCTGCAGTAACTAACGTTGATCTTCCGCTCGTCGTCACTGTCAGGGATGTCGTAATATTCTTTGCTGATAGTAATTAAACCCATTTCGTTTTACGCGATGCAAATTCATGTTCTGGAAACTCTATAAATGAATCGCTTATTAAGTTTTCTGGTAACCAAAGGAGATAAATCTACAGGATTATGAGCTGCAGAGTCAGGGAACATAAGTTTAAATACACGTTTCCCAACGTAACCGAGGCACGCCCCATAAACTAAATGCACACATAATTTCTGCAAGTTTTTCGTAGAATTTTTGTCTTTTAAAATTTCCCTTAAAAATTCCTACGGGTGCTTAATATAATTTGGAGACTACAGATACATATGGCACTTATTTTGAACAGTGGACATTTATGTAGAAAGTATTACAGAAGTAAGACATGTTGTAAAATCAATTTTAATTTATTACTTGTGTCATTAAAGTAAGTATACATATAGCAACAGCTTTACATACTTTAATTAATGTAAAATCTACTTATATTCTCTCATCTTTTTTTAAACTGTAATGCTCTTATCATAAAGTGCGATCCTCCACCTTTAATTCGAGCCCTCAAATGTTCGAGAATTCAATTGTTTACTATAATTGGCTTAAAAATTTCCTATACACGAAATCATACGAAATTCTTTTGCTTCGAAGTATGAACTCACGTTCGTAATCGTGCGTAAGGTCCTCGCCATATTCTTCCTCTTCCCTCTGCCCCGGTCCCAATTCAGTTTTGCTCGCCGATCGCCGAAGACTTTGTTCGAGTTTTTCACCTTTCTCCACCAATTAAAAATTCGCGGGGGTAGCCACCCCACCGTCCGCAGTACCTGCGACCCTCGCGGACCCAAGGTTTGAGTACCGTTTTCTTGTTTCATCCTTCCAATAGGTAGCAAAATTATTTATTTGGATTTTTGTAGAAATTTGTGTATATTAATGAGATGATTGTACCACCCACAAGGTGATAAATCGTTTATTAGAATTACGAATAATTTGTTCGCTTCCGTTTAATACTCGAGACAAGTTTTAAACTTTTCCAGTTGCCCAACACAATCCAGTTTATTATTCAACACTAAAAGGAAAAGTTGTAGCACGCAGCCGCGTAACAGAATAACTAAAAGTGATACGTGAAAGAGATGATACATAATCCAGAAACTCTTTCAAGTTTATAGAAGCTTGAAATATGAACACTTTCATATTTTGTTACGGAAAGATGGTAGAACTGTTATACATAAAATGTGAGAAATGTTTGTTGAGTGAACAAATATAACGAAAATATTGGTTTAGATGGAGGAGAGAATTTGCCACGTGATCCGCTTATTGAAAATCATTAGATGATTTCGAACTTCTGGCAAACGGTATAATTTATACTCTGTATTCTAGTCCGACATCCAGTTCTGTATTTCTAGACGATTTGGTTCGCTTCCTGTGGATCATTTGTCACTATTTTATGACGCAAAAAGCGACGGAAGACTTTAGTACATCCGCTAATGCTTGCCGATGCATAATTCTCTTCCACCGATTAAGCAATTGGATTTTGCTGCACATTAACGTGTGCATTTCAATTTATGTCATTACACGCTTTCCAATTCATTTGAACGTTTCTGCCTATTCTGTGTTTCCAATGGCGTGTTTGGCCTCTCGAAATGTCAGATATTTCCACAAATACCGCTAATCTCCTTTACTCATTTTTCTCGATTATCTTCAAGATTTTAATCGTTCTTTATGAGAACATCCACTTACCTCTATCATTATTTAAATCATTGCATTTCATAAAAAGAATTGCATAAAAATTACACTATATGTTATCTTGAAATACAATAGCCAAACATATATGCAACATTTTAAAACAGTAGACCAATAATAACTTTAAACATTTTTGACCTCATAAATTGACTAAAATTGACGGTTCTATATGGAAACACTTAAATGTCATTCCTTGAAAATCCTTTTTGACTTGGAATCAGAAACGTTACATTTGAATTCCAATTTTCTAGTAGCCAATCCAATTCGTCAGCTATTTTCTTTGAAAAGAAAATGGAAACCCAAGTCACTGCAACGTCAATTCCAATTCTCTTTAGCTAGAATTGTTTTTCGTGTAGAATCCAATTGTGCAAGCGTACCGGTATCGTGACCAAAAATAGGAAGCTGGTTGTTTCCGTAAGTGACAGATGTAAAGGGAATAATGATGATTCCAGTATTGAAATCATACAATAATAAATAATAATGAAGAGAATTGTATAATAATTACACTGTATAGTATCTTCAAATGTAGCCAATAAAAACCAGATCAATAACGACTTCGAACATTATTGATTCTTATAAATTGTCCAAAATCGACGACTCTAAAGGGAATAATGACGATTCCAGTATTGAAATCCTACAATAATAAATAATAATGAAGAGAATTGTATAATAATTACACTGTATATTATCTTCAAATGTAGCCAATAAAAACCAGATCAATAACGACTTCGAACATTATTGATTCTTATAAATTGTCCAAAATCGACGACTCTAAAGGGAATAATGACGATTCCAGTATTGAAATCCTACAATAATAAATAATAATGAAGAGAATTGTATAATAATTACACTGTATATTATCTTCAAATGTAGCCAATAAAAACCAGATCAATAACGACTTCGAACATTATTGATTCTTATAAATTGTCCAAAATCGACGACTCTAAATCGGAATCTTTTCGACTCGGAAGCGTTGCATTCGAATTCCAATTTTCTACTAGCCAATCTAAGTCGTCAGCTATTTTCTCTACAAAAAATGGAAGCGAAAGTTACTAGAATACCAATTCCAATTCTCTTTAGCCAGAAATGTTTTTCGTGTAAAATTCAATTGTGCAAGCGAATCTGAATCGTTCTAAAAATACGATAGCTGGTTGTTTTCGTAATTGACAGATGTAGAGGAGATAGATAATAGCGCGCATTTTGTCCCACAGTTTCTGTTTCGCCAACGCTAGATTTATGACAGAATGCGTCCCGAATTTCGCATTGTTGGTAGGTGCGCGTGGAAGTTTGCACGGGAGATTGGTCGCCCGTCAGCGACTGCGGCCAACCCAGTGTTAATTCAGTGCCAAAGAATGGTTTAACGGATAAGTGTTTCTTCTTTCACGAGCCTGCAGGAAAAATCGCCTTTGGCTATTACACGCTCCTTCAGCTAACACGCGAATACACCTCTGAGTGGTCCGGTTGCATGAAAAGTGAACGAAACAATGAAAAGAGATCAGGCGGTGCTATTGTCCATCTCTGGGCTCACTCCTTTGATAAATTTTTTAAACTGTGACCAACGTCTTCTGCCACGATATTTATCTTTTCTTTGTGTTCCAGGAAGATCCTCAGCCAATTAACACACATTCTCTGCCTCAAATTTAGGCTAACCACTAACGTTTAACGTTTCTTCGAGCTACTGCGCATTTTCTAAGTCTGCTGCTCAGGACACAGTTGTATCATTGGGTTGGCAAGAAAGTAATTTTTAATCAAATATTTTCTTATTTATTCGTTTTAGCAAAAGATCATCGAACAAAAGGGAGAATATCTTTATTCGTTAAAATGAATTGCTTGAATAAAAAAGTTTGGCTCCATTTCACCGTAAAGTACTGAAATTGCTTTCCTGCTAACCCAAAATTTGAACGGAGTTTTCCTCAAGACGTGTTTTTCATTAAATTTTTTCAATATTATCATATCAGCGTTTTATAAATTTAATAATAAATTTCTGAGAATTGTCTACCTACTTGCGGAAAGTTTGGAACAAGCGTGTCCAATATCATTTCGGAGTGAAAAAGGAAGAAATATGCAAAATCTAAGGCTTTCATCCGACAGATGTGTCTGCGCGCGCTCGAACATTCGCGAATTTCAATTTAGCGACACATCTCGTTTCGACGAATATTTTTGGGTCTCCGGCGCGCAAATCCTCGTAAAAATCAATCTTTTTCGAGATTCCCAAACGACGTTTTTGGCTCGCGTTCATATAATCTGGATGGCACTTGTCGACTCAATAGTAAAATTTCATTTGTTATACGCAATCGAGTTAGGATCACGTTTGCGCGATGATTCTCGCTGACCGTACATTGCTAACGCATGAGCGAAATAAAGCAAATTTATAATATCGTCGACTTGCTGAAAATGGTTTTCGTAAAACTTTGCTTACTACAACAACTGTTTTCCTTCGTGTTAACCATATCACTTCAACAAAAATGTGCGATTTATTGTTGCTAACGTGTTATTTACTATCTCATGAATTTTGAACGCTCATGATTCGCAACTGAGTATTTTCTAAATAACGATTCAGCAGTATCGGCGATTTTCGACATTAACTAATAATGAATCCTCAGGACCGTACTCCAATTAATTCTTCCGGGATTATATCCTAGAAGATTTATAAATTCCTTTTTGATATAAAACAGTGATTAGCAATGTTTTATTATGTCATATGAAACCTGTTACGATATGGTAGAACGAAACAATCTTTTTTAAACAACAAGATAGATGCTATAATAACGGGAAAATAAATGATCGATCCCCATTCGTATCTGTACAGTGTTATAGCCGAACAATATTTCTTCCGTATAATCGCATCGTTTGAGATTAGAAACTCGATGGCAGAGAGTATGAACAAGATTGTGCTACAGATTAATTAACCGGATGCTCAGTTCTCTCTAGCTTTGTTTTAGTAGGTCACCATTAGACTGCAGTTCTGTGCAGCTATTAACGAGGGTCCCCTTACGTATTGATAACCCAATAAATTCAATGATGTTCAATGGATCGCGCTTTCCTTAAAACTGCGAAACTTTATGGAAAGTGGAAACTTTTATCATAAATTGCACAAAACAAGAACCGAATAGAAATTTCTTTCTTCAACGATTTGAATGTATTCGAAATAATGCTTCTCAAATGCTTCTAATATTTCTAGGGTTCGAAAGCTCGTATCTGTCATAAATGCATAAAATCCACTGTCTATGTATAATATAACGAATTTAATATTTATGATTGTGGACGAAAACAGACATGGGTGAAAACAGGTTACCTACTTTATTTTCGCCGACGTTTTCACGCAATTATCGGTGTTCCTTTTGCACATACGTGGCTTTCTGCGGGATCTAAAACGGTTTGTGCCAATTTCCGGCTTTTCCTAACATTTCATTGATTTCCGATCAATATATTTAAGGTGAAGCCGGATTCTTAAAGCGGAGAGCCTCGAACCTTTTCTTCGTTCCTTTCGATCAAACGTTCTCACTGTCTCGATTCCTAATTACTAATCCTGCGTCGAAATAATAGATCCGATTAAACGCGAGCTCAGATCACAAAGACACGATCTTCGTTTTCTGATTAGCCATCAGCCCCTTCTAAACCTTCATTCCTTTTATCATTTTGATTCGACTACTTACATGTCGCCTGCTGGCAGATTGTCTGTGGAAACGTTGCACAGTGGGGCACTTGCCTCGAAAATGCAGTCAAAAGTCAATTTTAAAAGTCGTACATAAATTGTAAAACTGTTGTTTTTTGAGTTAGTTGAATATCTGAAGAACAATATACCAATACTCGTTCTCGATAGACGAATTACGTAAAAATATTGATTATAATCCGCAGTACTTAATTAAAAAATAGCAACAAACTTTAGAATATAGTATGTAACACAAGCAATTTATAATGTAGTATATAGCACAAAAAGTAGAAATCTCAAGCTTTAGATTGGTTGCATTTTCATTTTGGATAAATTTTGGCAAAGTTATAGCAGTTTCAATATTGAAAGAATATTGAAATAGAGATTTGATCGCATTTTTGGGACAAATACCTCACTGTGCGTTGCCTTGAACGTTCGAAAAATTTGAATTGCCGATCATGGTTTGCTCTCAATATATGGAACTTACTGATCAATAATACATAACACTGGCAGATTCAATTCGTACGTCGAGAAACTGTCGAACGGTACTCCTCCGATTGCTTTTTTCCTTCGCTCGCAGCTCGTACAGATTATTTTAGGAGACGAATATCTCTTTGATCATCGCTTGTACCGTGTTCTCTGTGAATTTATTAAAAGATTTGTATTTCGAATGAATTTTGCAAGAAAAGATTCTCTATACGTATTTCAGTATACGTAGCGTTACAGGAAAGAAATATGTACTTAGTATTACAGTACTATACATTCATGACAAAAACGGGTAGGTGTAATTTACGACCATAAAACAATTTAAAAAATTTGAAAATACTTTTATATTATTGTCAGCTTATTAAACATATTAAGAAAGTAAATAAATATTTTTTACTCCAGTTTGTTACAATTTAAGTACACATTGTTTATTTCGCAAGAAGATCCGCTGTTTAATGATAATAAATAAAGACTGAGCTACGGATGGCTATAAATTTTGAATAAGATATCGATGCACTATTTCGAAGCACTTTCCTTACGATGAAACAAATTGAATAACATCTGTATTCGAAGCGAGGACGCTCAACGACTAAAGTTCTTTGAATGTTCAACATGTTAAATATTGCGTGAAAGTTTTATACGTGCGACGTACCTACTACATATTTTGCGGTTCGTGCTTGGTCCCTCGCGCCCACAATACTCGTTTTTGCAAACTTGCGAAGTACGCAAAACGGAACTCGCAGGGAAAATATATAAAAGTATATATATATATATATATATATATATATATATATATATATATATATATAATTATAATATAATATATGTATATCTAATAATATATAATATATAAGTACAAAAGACAACGAGTCTGAACTTCTATTATCATAAAAAAATGATTATACGAATTGCAAACCTGTTAAAACATTTGAAGAATTTTAGAATAGTGTTACATTACCTTTGAAAGATTGTTTCCAATTTGGAACGTGCTAAAGCGAAAACGATAAAATTCTTGCATCGTCGTTTTCGATTTGCGGCAGCAAAAACAGTTACGGAAACTCAGATCAGGTTAATACTGTGGGTAACCAAACTGTAAACCGCCGTTCGTGGCTAAAAACTTGTGTGCACCGATCACTGGTGCAACTAAATCCCTTCAACCACTGCACTTTCCGTTGCATTCTAAAGCCGTCTATATAGCTATTTCCAAAATTTTATTTAAAGTTCTGCGTAGAATTGATATCGCTCATGCACAAAAAAATGTGACTACACAAAACTAGTCAGTCTTCGTTTTATTGCATTCAAATACTCGCCGGAGTATTAATAAATACATTTTTCTATTAATGTGCACTTATAAAACTAACCCCATAGATAGACCTCTATCAGGTTTCATTTGTTTTTACTTTCAGCCACAGCTAGTTAAACTATGAAAGGATTTTGAAGTGCTCTCCTGTAAAATTTGAAATTTTATATTCGTGACGTTTTTCATGTGCATCAGCTATACGTTTAAATGATTTCATACGTCTAGAATGATTCAATAACCACGAGGCAGAAATCGATCCACCATAATTTCTATTATGCGAACTTCTGTGTTGAAGTATTCTCGTTTTATTTATTTGAAACGAATGAAATTGTGTTTCAATCGGCCAGCCAGATTAATGTGAAAATTAAATTGAGATGAACAATAGAATTTCCGGTGCGGGACTTTGTGTCGAAGAAAATGTGGTGACGTGGAACAGAGTAATTAAACCTGAAACCTCTATTAGTCGCAGTTTAGAGATCCAGGAAAGTGGGGGTGACCGTTAGAAGCATGTGCTCGAAAGTGCTTGGTTCTTGAGAACGACTTGAAGAGTACACACAGGCGAAAAGTTATTTACCGCAATGGCGGGTGTCGCGACTTCTCAATCGCCTTTTGGCCCCGTTGAAACTCGATTTATCCGTGGAACAATTGTTACCGGGATTGCGTCTGACCGTCTATCAGTCGCATGTGGTGGGAGCAAACGCTTCGCTGCACTTTAATGAGCTCCACAGTACTTTACCAAGAGGCGAGCTTCTTTTTGAACGGAGGCGGAAGGGGCCAGCCAAGCCAATTATTCAGTTGATCTACCAACCGTTAATACGACCTGTTGGAGTCCCGCGTTATCTCGATGAAATTCGTTTCTCATTTTCCATACAAATATACATTACTCCGGGAAAACCAATTTCTGTTCGCTGTACACCGGCGAAAGTAAGAAAGCTGATTCTACAGCATTAGCCACAACTTTCTTATCCGTTTACCGTATTTGCTGGCTCATGCTTCGTTCTCTTCTACGAAGACTGGAAAGTAATCGCCTTGTCCTGTTTCACCGGTAAAATCTAATATTTGAGCACAAAGAGGCCAATTCCTGCGAATATCTTTTCGTTTGATTTTGTTCGACCACCAACCGCGACGTAACGGTTCGATGCTTATTGCTGGGCTGCACATTTTTATGCAAAATGATCTGGAATTAATGGCAAGAGACAGAAGCCAAATAGAAATTTCTTCTTATAGCGATTTTAATGAATGCAAAAGAAACAATATTATCCTTAAAATTTTCCAATTTTTCTACTCTTTTGAAACTCGGTTATTCTTTAAAAATTTCTGCTGATATAATTAAAATGAAAACAGTATTGATGTTTGTCAGTACACATCATGTTTGTATCTTATAAATTTACAAATGTTGTAAACGTATAAAAGTCTGCTGTATATATGTATATCCGCCGTGTACCTTTAAATAAACTTTTAAGGACGCTATTTAGTTTGTGGTGGGAGTGAGTACCTTGTTTCGAAGGGAAACTGGAAAATGTTATCGTCTAAAGAAACACAATCGAAATACGATAGAATCCTTTATAAATTCCTTTACAAGATGTTTTTCATTTTATCTATGAACAAATGTCTTCGGTAGATATGTTTTTTATTATAACTATGAACAAATTCAGAAGTCTACGTATACAATATTCAACGTTTGTTTACGATTATATTTATTTAGTCTGAAGCCGTTCTTGTACTATTCGTACTATACCTAAGCTGTTGGTTTGTTCTTTTGCCAATAAAAGCCATTCTTACACGTATGACTGATTTGAAAAGAAATATTTTACTCTGTATCATCGAAGTAACCTTTAATATAGCCCGTTACTCATCTTTCCTATCATGGCCAGGATAGAATATTTCGGGTAGAATGTTCCCGTTACATTATCCGCAGAAAGCTTTTAGAAAGAATGATGGTCTACGAGCTCAAAAGTATTACACACTTTATCTAAACAAAAAGAATGCGACTTTGAATGAGGGGAAAAGATTTCGCGGAACTTTAGAAACTCGTTTCGTCGAAAGATTTAGAATGAATTCCACTAAATTTTACAAATCCATATCCGTTTTCTTGATTTTTCACTTTCTTGCATTACAATGTTTTGCTTCGTTTAAAGAACTTATTCTTTAAAGTTCATTTTTCGAATTTCAATTGTTTACATCTTCTGTTATCTTGCTTGCTGTATCTTTAAACATGTTGATACCTGTGCACGGTGTGACTGCAAGATATAGAAGCTAGTTACGACTAGAAATTTTGCAGCAGGAATTCTCGAAGCCGAGATTCTGCTGCAAGTTCGATAACGCACATTATCACTTATCGGAAGTGTCAGAGGCATAGGAATACGACGCAGCATTCACGTTTTCCTTACGATCCGTTGGAGCATAATTCTTCGATGTATTGTATGTAATTTCGAACCATTCGAAGATATTGTTCGGTTTGATAGCGTTGCTGGCAAAACGGCTCCATGATCGAGGTAATACGGCCACTTTTCGAAAAAACAAAATCGTACTTCTCAGATCAAATGTCTGACATTCTCGAAGAATCAGTGTCTCTAATTAATTCGTCTCTAATAAAACGTCGTTTGCAAAAATCTGCATGGCATAAGTTTGTTGTAATTCAGGCAGAAAATGTTTATTTATGCTGCGTAGTTCTACTGTTAGAAACTTGAAAGAATTTTTACAAGAATTTATTGTAATTTTTGTAATTTATACATAAAGAAAAACGAATGCAATCAGTTTTATTATTCTGTACCTGGTTCACAATTTTAGTTAATTTGGGAAGTCCGCAATTAACAAAATTGAAAATAGAAGTAAAATCTGCAATTAATAATATTGAAGTTAGGTAACACGATTCTATCTATGTAACTATCTATCGAATAGTATTTGTCTAATAAGAGCCGCACAGATGAGAGATTGCATTTGTTAATCCTAATTAAATGTTGACGTGAAATCTGCAAGTAATAAAGTCGACTCCGATCAACGTAATTCTGTCGAATCCTATTTAACTAAAAAAATCGCAGAGACAAGAGATTGCATTTCTTTATCCGTCAACGCGCATCGTGAAGTATACCGGAAATTGTCCAGCACGTATGTGCATACATACACGAATACATATATCTGAACGTCACCGTAGTCCTGCGAAGAAAACTGGAATTCCATGTTTCAAATTGTGATTTTCATCTCTTGTTTTGTGCACGGGGTAAAGCGTTATTTATTCTTCAGCAGCGGATTGTCAAGGTACGGTTTACGTATGTGTGCAGTCGAGGTCAGGTAACCGTGTACACAGCCAGCATACGGCCGTCTAGCCTTTTACACTGCGGTTTACATTTCAGCGATTTTACCCCTCTATTTACTACCTTTTTAGCTCTATGATCTGTGGCGGATAGCATTTAGCTGAATAACCCGCTAATAAGTTGCATTTAATCGGCTTAAATCGAGTTGCTTGCCTTCCGGAGATTATCAATCGTAAGCTGTAATATCTTGTCGATCAAGTTTCTGGAAACTTGTACAAGTTTACATTGTATAAGTAATACAACGTTATAGTCTAACGAGTGGTTGGTGCTAAACAATATACATTTGACTGGAAGTTAAGTACCGTTGAATGTAAGAGTATCAAATCTTTAAAACAACTTATAACATAATAATAAAGTTTAAATAATCGTAGGACGCTTTGGGAGACTAATTTGTCCATAGAAAATTCTCGGTTAATTTTTCTATTAGTGTTATCCCCTGCTTCACGACTTCGTTGCTAACAGCCCTCATTATAAATATTTTATTTTTTTATTTACGTTTACTCATAACTATTAATACTTTTCAATAGTTCGTTACAAGAGTAGGAACATTATGCTCGTAGCAAAATTACATTTACTATAAATTCTAAATATTTAGAAGATTCTAAAAAGGGAAAATTCGTACAAACATTTTTAAAATATGAGTAACAGTATACCGAAAGAGTATATGAAACGACTTCGACAGAAATACTAGCCAGATTTTTGGCGGTTTCATCCCCCTAGGATTGAAACAAAAGTTTCTACGTGTGTTTCGTGAAGTGAAATTTATTTTAGATTATTTTGTGATTTTTGGAGAAACAAACTATACATGTTCGACCAACAACTAGGGATGAAATTTCCTACAAAAAATTACAGAGAAACCGATGTTCCCTCGAATAACATATACGAATTCGAACAGAATTTTTTCAAACACAGAAAACAAGAAACACAAAATAAAATACACTAGAAAATAACTATTTATTTCTACCTGCGGTGTGATTCAGCACGCTGTAGATATTGACCGCGATGCTTACCTGTCGATAGAGATCGCTATTAAGGTGAAGACGCTGGCACATATAGTGAGCACCGCAATGAACTGACTGATCTTGCAATATAGTGTGCCAAATGGCCAGTGGCTGTTCAACATGTAGATATAATTGAACGTGACGTTGAGGGTGGACACCATAGCGTCCGCGATGCTCAGGTTCACCAGAAAGTAATTGGTCACAGTGCGCATCCTCTTGTGCGCCAAAACAATCCAAATCACTATTAAATTCCCACCAGTGGCAACAACGATCATGCCCGCAAATAACAACGTCCAGATCATTTGCCTCCACCATGGTAGCTTGAATTGATTCCTCGACTCCAGATCCGTCATGTTGGTAGTGTCGTAGTAAGTATAATTGTTCATCCATAGCGTGTTGTTCCAAGGATCGGGCGTGGTGTCCATAAAGACGTCGAGGGCCTGCAGAGCCTCCATTACGTGTTAATTCGCTATCAGTTCTCTGTCGATTTTTCAAAATACTTTAGCATTCCTCACGTGACTTATTATAGCTCCTGTTGTATTGTACACCGTTGTATTGTAATAACGGCCCAGTAGAACGGATTCTCCACCGATGAGTTTATATTCGAATCGAAAAGAAACTTCGTTCGATTTCTATCGTAGTCTATATCACGGAATTATTTTCCTTGTTTTCATTGAACGCGAATTTCCATTACGTGATCATGAACTTTAGCCCCTCGTCTCTTCATCTGTCCGATATGATTTAATGGCTGCCAGAGTGTTTACAGGATCCTCAAACTACTTCTGCATCGGTGCAGGCGCAATAATCGATGCTGACGATGTTCACGTTCTTGTCGTGTCACCCTGATAGGCTTTCTTCTGGTCGTTAACCGACAACCAATTATATCTTCTTCTTCCGAAGATCACTTGTTCTAAATATTGAAATATTCTCCGAAATATCAATCCCTCCTCACAACATCCTTTTCAAATGTTCTTGCTAATCCGACAAGATCGATCATTCGCGAGAACGGATCAACGAGCATTTTTTTTAGAAATTTCTCTTCTAATAAAAACGTCTTTCGCATTGTCTGCTCGTAAGATCCCGAGTTCCATGGATAATTACCCCTGGAAAATTTCCGGCATTGTCGAAGAAATCCTCGCCGGAATTTGCAGCGAATTAAAGTCGGCTTTCTTTCGTTGATCGGTGGACATCTCGATCTAGCGGGTAGCTTCCCTATATTTCAGCCTGTTCTTTTGTCCGTGTCCATCACCGTTGAAAATACTTAGTAGACCCGGCGACGAAGACCTAGACAGAGTTGTTGCCTTCGAGCTTCTGTTCCTTCGTTCTGGTCTCTTTTTTTATCTCCCTCCCGCTCTCTTCCCGCGTTCTCTCTCTTTCGTGTTCGCCAGGGGCGGCTAGCACTTCGCGTCAGTTTTCATTCTCCCCTCGTCCCGCCACTGTGCGGATTCCCGGATTTTAATGTACATTCTTTCCGCATTTTCTTTGCCCCGTCCGAGCAACGATAATCTCGTCTACGGTTTCCTTTGTCTTTATTCAAAGAAACTGAATCCCGCTTCCTTAAAAGTAGTTAGGCTTCTTTCGCGGGCCGGTCCTCCATGAAATTTACTTTGTACTTCGCCCGGTGTACCTGCGCCGAGAAATTCGAGGTAGCTCCCATTGACTTCGGAATACACATAGAGTTAACTGGTTTCCAGCGCGATAAAGAAAATCCCGTTAGGAATTTGCGGATCACACCGTCTGTTCGACAAGGATCTCGCTTTGTTTTAAGTTCGCAAAACTTTCTGGATGCCGTTCCGCGCGGATAACTTTGAAAAGCACCTGTTCCGCGGTTCGGGTCGAGAGTGTTGAGCGTTCGAGCATCTTCTCAAGCGCGAATACTCGGCCGATCGAGTCCCGCGAGGCTCGTGGCGAAGGAAAATCGCGTGTGTCAATACTCTTCTGGGAATCGCTTGGTCAATGAAAGACGCCGCTCGATGTTTCGATCGGTGTCGACGTGCTCGGGGACACTCAGAAAATTATTTTCGGGTATTCATCGTTTCATCGTTCGGAACGAGGACAAGGATGCCTCTGGCCGCAGTGATGGTCGTTTCCTCGATGCTTCCGACAATCCTCATCGGAATCGTCGTCCCAGAATCGCACCGGGTTCTTTCTTCTTTCGTTCGGAGCGAACTATACCGCGGTGGATACGTTCCGTCAGATTCGCAATTTCTTCGGAAACGTTCTGAGGTCCGCTGGAACGGGCAACTCTGAAACAGGAATTACGCAAAAGGGTTATTGTTTAGCAAGTTTTGGTCTTTGCAAAGATGCTCGTACTGCAGTCTTAGACTTGAATTGTGGAAATGAGTTTTGGCAAGGTTCCGACTACCTGGTCTAAGAAAATCAAAATTTGACTGTCTCCGAAGTTTCCGTTCGGTGAGAATGATTTTCGTTTGGTATTTGAATGTACGTCATTTATTAATGACTGGATTGTGGTTTTATGCATTTATGATGATAATGGGTGAGCGAAATATTTGAGCGAACACCGAACGCTTGTCATTAATATTCTTTGAATAATCTTTGAAAGCTTCAGTGTTAACCACGTCCAGAGGGTCGAGAATACTAAAAGGTCTTTTCGCAACATTTTCTTGAATATCCGAGGCGGAATGAAAACGCTAATTCTTTCATTTAAATTCGAAAGGAGCACACTGGTAGCTAACAAGTGGTGCTAAGCATTTAAAAATCAGCGTGGGGTGCTTACTAAGGAACACCGTGGCCGAAAGGATCTTAAAATGATTACTTAAAATGGTGAACTCAATGTCACGTAATAAACTCATGAACTCGATTTTAATGTATTAGATTGTCCCAAAAGTTTCTTTCGGAATGCGCTCCTTTAATATTGCTAAATAAATATTAGGTTGTCCCAGAAGTTGTTTTGAAAGTACTAAAACATTCACATAAAGATTATCGCATTGTTTGTATTTATTTAGTAACATTAAAGGAACGCATTGCGAAAGTAACTTTTGGGACAACCTAATAAATGGCAAATCTCAGTAATACTATTATTGACTCTAAAGTTTGTTCAGATAAACAGATTCAAAGTTACTTTAATATTACCAATTACTTCAGTAGAAACAAGCGAGAAGATATATCAGTGCAATAATTACAACTCTCTGTAACTTACATTTATTCTAATTGTGTTGCACACGTTTTACAATGATCATTGCCAAAATTTCATCACGTTCAATATTTTACATTTAAAGATCTGTGCGTTCTGTAAAGTGAATCACGTAGATGGGATCAAGCAGATTACGGAACTGTTCTTAGGCGGGTGTACCTGTAAATCTCTTGAATCTTACGAGACCCGGTGCACGTGATGCGCCCCACATAAGTGAAACAAGCGAGCGAAGAGCAATTATCACGTGCATCGGTTCAATGCACGGAGGATGCCTCCGAAGTCATGGAACAATACTGTCATAAACAATGACCCCTGAGAGACACCCTTAATGATCGGCACGGTCTGTTCTCGGAATCGTTCCCTTAATCAGGTCGTACTGCCGTGCGCCCTAGTAGATCCCTCGAGAAATCGTAGTTTTTCATTTTGTGGGAATAGTTGTTCGATTATCACGTAGAATTTTTTTTAAACAATTGAATTCTTGGGAATTCTGTGGCACGAAAATTCTGTCAATCAAAGATCTTTTTTTTGAACAATTGAATTCTTGAGAATTCACAACAAATTTTCTTAATCATATTGTTATGGAAATTCTGTCGGTCTTCTTTTTGTATAGAGAAAGAGTTGCTTTTTTAAAGAAGTGTACGAAAGATTTTAATATGTGAAGGATTTGATTAAAACACTGAGTTAAAATTTTATGATGAATACTTACACCACATTATGTTAGATGTATAATTGCAATGATCTATTCTCTGTATACCTTCACTCCATTTTACAAGCATCTGACGAATGTCCTATTTATTGTCTTTATGGTTGATTAAAACTCACCTCGACTAAGTGACGTTAAAGAGAATGAAATATAGGATAATTTGAAGGGTCTGCATTTTACTGAGTAAACCATAGAAGGAAGAATTTACTAGCTTAACTTTTTTAAAGTGATTGCTACTACTTTTCAGAAGCTCATTTTTTTCATTCAACGAACAATTATGTCACTTTGCGTGATTATACTAGCTGTTGCATGATGTTCTTTTCATTCTAAGGGGTCAGCCAAAGCCTAACCGATAGGTAAAAGATTTGATTTGAAAAAATCATGAAAAGTTAATTTTCATCGATCAGAACTGAAAAGACAAAATTTGTCATTGTGCTTATTCTTTTAATCCTGCCGCACTCTTCAGTCCTAATAAAAATCAATTTTCGCCGACACAGTACAGTAGAAAGTAATGTTTCATTCATGAAAATTGAGGGATTAAAGAAATCGGTACGACGACAAATTTTGTCTATCCGATTTGATTTTCTGGGAATTGTAGTTTGCCAAGCAACGTGTAAATATTTTGCGGGCCATGAATTGATTCGAGACACCTAAGATTGTATATTTCATTTGCTGTATAATAGAAATGGTCAATAACGAAATAGCTAAAATATTTGTTCGCGACCTGAATATCACAAGTCAACACGTTCAGTCTACAAACTGGACGCGTTCTTGGCATTACATACCACTGTGGATAACTACTGTGACGAGATCAATTATTCAGGCACTTAGATACGTGGCTCTCGGAGAATTGGATAATTTCGGTGTATGCCAGAGCAAACATTGTCATCCCACCTAAGTATCGTACGGATTACCACATCGTGAAAGTGGATAAATACATCTCTACATTATGCTTTGTTACTGTAGTCCCGTAGAAATCTCGATACGATCAGACATTGATTGCAATGCCAATTACAGAACTGTGACGCCAGCTCAATTCTATCTCAACAAAATATATTCTACGGAAGATCCTTTACAAAGGAGAAGGGAAGAATTGGTATGCAAAAGCAATCTGAGAAGATCGAACATGATTCTTCTGCAGAAAGATCTATTTTTTACAAGAAATCCAATTTTAATTCCAATATTACACCTACTTGTTTCAAAGTAAATAAATTACTTTAAAAATATACTGTTTCTATTGTTTAGAAATTTTATAAGTAAAAAATTCTGCTTTTACAATCTTATAAGCTTCTAGACAAATTCAACATATATTCCAATCAATCTTCCCCACCTCAAAAGTTCCGAATAAGAATATGCTTATAATTTTCAAAGCACAGATTTGCAAACAAATTATACGCAATTCAACGTTTTTGTGAAAAATCTTTGATCCGAAATAACGCAGATTTAAATAACAATTCGCTGCACAGACAACGGCACAATACAATCGTCCAGTCGACAAATCCCATGTGCGCCGACAAGGAAATAAAAGCGAATTTATGCAGGATGGTGAATTAAATCCGCATTAATAAGTGTAAATTATTGCAACATTTTACTTCGCGTCCCAGATGCCACTGTAATCAACCGTAACCAGGATACGTCGCAATTTTGTTTTTTTTAAAGGTAAAACGAGTTTCTCGTTCGGGTTGCATTTTTATGCAATTTTTTACGGGTTCCCGCGGAGATACATTATCACTGTGAGTTACGTCATGGCATGCATAAGTCATTCATGTTGCACGTTTAGAATTCTCTTTTCTGTCTGGAATTTGTTCGTGCTACCAACGTTTCCGCCGAGATTTTCGTTTGTTGTTCATAATTATTTCGCTTTACCTGAAAGAAATGTAAAACAAACACTGTTTTAACTTTCGTATGTTAAATAACATGATCTTGGTATGTTAAATAACATTGACAATTGGTTTTACTGCAGTTTTTTACACTAAATCTACCTAGCCTTAAAAGTAACTGGTACATGTTCCCTTATAACAATAACAAGATTAATTTTATTTAGACTTTATGCGTCTCCTATTATAATACGTGCTCTACTAAAGATATTTATACTTTGAATTATACAATCAATTCTTATAGAATTATTTTTATTATTTCGATAATTGTAAAATAAGAAACATTGAACCGGTCAGTGTGACCAGTGGTGGTAGGTTTAGTGATAAACACAACTTGTTAACTATTTTTTGTGTAATGATAGACCATTCGTGTGACGTTTGTTGTCCTGAACAGAAAATTGTTTATTGTCTTTTGAATTGCAACTGCGAAATTAATATTAAAAGTAGAGGTAAGAACTCAACACTAAAGAAGATTTTACCATGTTCGTTTGGTGAAGAGAGGCAACATTCGAAATTCTAATTTCATTCTACCTTTCCACTTACACAAAATTAATTGAACACAGGAGGTGCGTTTTATGTCCACGCAGAAATTATATTGTCCACAAGTAGACCATTAATTTCAGTTGACACGAGTCATCCGGTAATTAATAGCCCCGTGAACACAGTTTTACGTAGTCACACGCGAGAATTACGCGAGTCTAGGATGACCATATATTGACGATAGCTCGTCTTTGAAATTGTAATTACTCGTCCCGTCCATGAAATATTTGCCACATTCACGTACAGGGAAAGCTGAGTAATGCATCGATTAAAAGCTGTCTCTTCTTGCCAGTAGTTCGCTTTAAAGCAGTTTTCCCTTTGATAAAGGTCTTTTGCTCTTCGACGGACAAAAACCGATAGGTGTAAGGGAATCAAGCAGGAAAAGGTACGTCGACGCGCGGAATCGAGGCGACCATCCGACTAGAAAAGGGAACAGTTGAACGCAGTCCTGAATGCTATGGTTAAAGGACGCAAAAAATTCAACGTTTCCACATGAAATCAAGGGTACATTATTAAGACGAGGATTCTCTTTGAATCTAATTTCGTTAATTCGGATGGAAACGTAACAGAATTAAATGTACGAGATAGCGTAAGGGTAACTATACAGGGTGGACCACGAGACGTGATCAGCTTAGATTAATCTGCTGTTATTGGTTCGATCGTAAAATTTAACTAAAGTAACATGAGCGAAGGAGAGCTTTCAGATAATCACACCAAATTGTTCGTGAAAAACTTTCGTCAAAAGACTTATCATCGAACCACTTACAGCAGAATAATGTAACCTGACCATGTTTCGTGGACCACCCTGTATTATGATCGAACTATAATATTGTTTGTGCGCGAGCACCATCACTGAATCCATGAGAATGGGTAGTTGTTTAGATTAATGAAAATGTCTGTGGGTTCGCTTAGCAGTTTACACAGTTGAGAGGGTGAGAATAATGTAGTGTACCTACATGTTAGGGGCACTTCACGCAGATTTGTGATTCGCATTTGTAAGCACCGTCGACCATGAATTAATTGGATTGGATCGTTGTAACAGTTTGTCGGCGAATTAATGATCACGATTTCGTTAGCTTAAAAAATGCAACGCATTAATAAAATTTGTATATTTTATGGTTGCAAATACTCCCTACATATTCTATGTGCAGTAATTTATACTGACGTCAAACTTTAGTCAACTGTAAAAGAATGATTTTGTAGGGGCAGCAGAGAGTCGTAAAACGTGATCGTTAGTTATGCTTGTAAACACTAGACTTCAGATAACTGACACGGATAATCGTGATCCGGTTAATCGAATTTCCACCGTGATATAAACACAGTTTAAAGCGGAGGGATCATCGTAAAAACCTAATGGGATAGTGCATAAATGCTTATCAATGTTTCGTGTCATTTATCTTTTATAGTTCTCTTGTCTACGTATATAGTACCAGAACAGTCTTGTACTAAAAATGTCGGACACAGTAGCTAAAGGGGATGGGCAGGTACCGGGAAATTCGGGTTCGGGTCGAGACCCGAAAATTCGTGATATTCGGCTACCCGAAATCAGAATTGAGTCGAAATTTCCGAGTACCCAAGTACCATTCATTTTTGGGTTCCGACCCTAGGCTCGGGTACCTGCCCACAGTGACGCACCCAGGGGTGACCAGCAGGCCTTGCCCCCTTCCCCAAGAAAAAAGAAATAGAACATTACAAAATTAGTTAAACCCAATAAAACAGCTGCTTCTAATGTGCAGGGACGGATTAGCTATACATATAGCAGAAGTAGCAGATGCTACACACCCTGCGCTTGAAGCAGAAAATATCGAGCATGTAAAATTGTATAATAATATTCTTGGCTATCGTTAACAGATATTTTTGCAAGAAAAGGTCATTCCTAGTAGCTAGGGAATTATCACTAAACCTGCCACTAATTTCACAATTACTGCAACTATAACGATGCTGTCGTGGTAAATGATTAAATAACTACAACTATTAGCGGAGACGTTAGAATATGAACCGCAGAAAGTTCAAATAAATTTAATCTTGTTATTTTTATAACGCATCCTATATCGGCTACTTTAAGAGCTCGGTATTGAAAGTAAATCAGAATTTATACTAAAGCCTGTGTGTGCCAGGACAATTAATAGTCAGCCCGTATATTATACTATTGGAAAAATAATACCATCAGTAAACATCGGTAATTGTTGTACACTAGGTTGTTACACCCTGTCACTTTTGAAAGATAGAACGTGTAAGACACGACAGAAGATGGAACAAAAATGACAAGACGTTCCCTTGCAACATGTCAAGGACTTGTTAAGGCAGGGGTAGTGGAGCTACGGTAAACGATGACACTGTCTAAAAGCACTGTCCTTAGTTAACGTTGACGACACGCGCTGATAGCTTGCAGATGTTGAAGTTGCAACAAGGAAGTAGCTCTCGAGGCACATATACTTTTCCAAGCTGGGACAACGATAGACAGGCTCGAGGTCTATAGATGAAGAATGGAGAGTTCGTGAAAAATCACCTGCACTTAGATCATTAGTCATGTCTCACGAGAAGTGGTCAGCCAACGTGTTCATTACTAACGTGATACGTGGAGAATACCATTTTTTATTTTACGTCAAAAATCTTTGATTAAATCTTGTTTATCCGTGGGATCAAGCAGAAGGTTTGATTCGTGTATTGATTTGTGAACTTAAATTAGTATATTATTAACATATGATTCTCAATACTTTTTCCTCAACTCCGTTCATAGTAGGGTAACTGTACCAATGAATGAACGGGCACCAGTAAATGAACGCTTTTGTATATTTCAACAAATTTTAACCCGGACGGCATACTAGCGATAAAATTGTGATTAAAGAGTTAAATAAATAGGAGAATATTGTTTAGTAATTTTGTTCATTGATTGGACTAGCATTATTCAATTACTAGAATGTAGTGTTCATTCACTGGTATTTTTCATATTTTTGATTTAACGTTTAATAAAGAAGAATAATAATAATTTCATTGTATTTGTGTTCATTTATTTTTGACAAATGAAGTATAGGGAGCTATTTGGCATATATGAGATTCCTTTAATTCACATAGTTTTTTTTTAAATAAAATATTTTCCTGAACAATTTCTTAAATGTTCATTCACTGGTGCAGTTACCCTATTCAATAGAAAAATAATGAAATACAACCTAGGAATCTGCGAACGGTGAAGTCGTATTTTTGCGAGGGAGGAAACACGAGGGAGGAAATTGTATGTTAGTAGAGTATATAAATCATGTTTCGCGGATAAATTACCGTCGGATGACATGATATTCTAATAAACGATGCTGATACAGTCGTGGTTTCAGCGAGCAAGATTGGAAACGTTTTTTCCGGATGCATGATCACTGCGCACCCTGCCGACTTCGTTCGAGATTTCTCGCTATCTACGATCTTTTCGGTTTCCTCTCTTCTTCTCGACCGCACCTTCATTGTATTTTTTTCCCGATCCCGACAGAGGGAGGAAAATTTATTCGGGGCGTGGGTGGTTTCGGAAGAGTTCTTCGCATCCGCCAAAACGTATTAGAGCGAACCAGACCCTTTTGTAGTCACGATACTGAACTCACCTAAATATGAACGGAAGAACCCACCACCTGTCTCACCACCTTTGCATTCCGCCCCTCGCACACCACCTACCAACTTTTATTCTCTTCCTTTCACCGGGAATTTCATGCCCAACCCCCTTCAGCTGTTTCGCAAGTTTGATTCAATATATTATCTGGAACGCCTCTTGTGAGCCATTCTTTATCTTCTTTGTGAGATATGTGTCGTCGGGATTTGCTGCGATTGCTTGCATATCCAGTTCGAACCGTATTCCATGCATACCATTGCCCCTCGCGAGAATTATTCAACTGGAGACATCAAATCGTATTTCATTTACTACTGGAAATATTGTATTGACAGGCGTATCTAATTCTATTTTACGTTTCCTTGTAGCAAAATGCTCGATGATCGAAGAAGTTTGGCCCCGATGGGAATTTGCCGAGTTTGACTTGACACTTTTAATGTTGCTAGTTTAGATATCTATTATACTTTGTAATTAGTGAACAAAACTGCATTCTGAAGTACATTTTAAATAAGAGGAAATTGTTTGGAACAAAATCGAAAAATATGTAGTTGACCAAAGGTTTCCCTGGGTGCAAAGGGCCCTGAAAATATTTCCTGTGTGAACTGTGCTTGTTATTTCTTCCTCGTGGTTTTAGTTACATTCTTTTTGTAATACTCGTGGTACAGGATTAATAAACGATATCAATAATTTGTACGTTCCTTTTTTCATGATGAAAGTAGAAAGCTCTGCGATCAAAATCTGCAGTGCAACATATTATAAAGCAATATTACATTTTTCTGCTACAGATGGTATTGAGAGATTTGTCTATCCCTTTTACATTCAATACTACCTGTTCCTCGGCCACCTTAACGGGATTTTTCCTCGCTTTCCTCGGTTCAATCTCTTTTAGTTGTTCGATATTCACCTCTTTTATTGCCGGTAGATAAGTGAACTGCCAAAGTAAAAAAAGTTATAGTTCCCTCAAACTACACCCAAGGTACTCTGACACGATATGAATTTCAAATTTTCAAATTCCACATTTCAATTTCATATTGTGCTGCAGGATTTCGCTTCCCTGTTGCACACGCGAAAATATTACATTACACGATGGGTATATTTCATCTATTTGGAAAGCGATTAAAATTGACGAAATTCTAATTTCTATATAGGAACTACTAAATTTAAATTTCACATATTTAGTCTATTTGGCTATTGCTAGAGGTGGCAGAAGTTCAGGTCGAAATTAAATTCGAGCGAGAAAAACGAGGTTCGCGGCGTCTAATTTACGTCGAAGAGGTTATTTCGTGAAAGTGGAAATTTTTGTTCCTAAGCTCTAGAAATCTGATGCGATCGATAAATTTCGGCTATTGGGGAGGTCGGGTGTAGGGTAAGCGTTAGCTTCAACGTTTCATAAAGTATGAGATTATATCTATCGGTTCGTTTCCAGCGTACGAGCAATTTACGAACTCAACTCCAATCTCGGATGAAAATATCTATGCTCGTTGCAAAGCGACATTTATAAAACTCTTTTCAATCCTATATTTCTGCCTATATGCTCAATGTGCTTCCACAAAATTTGTGCCTCGCCGATATACGTTTGCTGCATGTGTGTGATTGAATACGGAGCGATGAGGAGTTCATATATTGTATTTTAAAAGGCTTGTTTCATTTCGTGCTGTGATACAATTGTAATTAAAAATCGGGACGGGCTTGGGTTCAGTCCTCCAATCTACTTTTCCATCGAAATAAGGTATTTGCGTACTCAATTCTTTTACTTTACTCGAGAACAGGATTTTTAAATAATCTTTCAATGTGTAATGATTAGTATGAAATTTTTATACCCTGTGCCAATGTTTCTTGAAATAAAAGACAAAGCTTCGTTAAAATCAAAGGTTTTCAGTTGTGCGATAACTAATAACATTAAAATATATTCAGTGTATCATTGTTATCGTATGCAAAAGTATCGTTGAGAATAACAGTGGACTATTATGCAATTAGTATTAGTCGACACGTAAAAAGTTTGAGTATTAGAAGCAGAAGATACATAGGAATGTAAAAATTTTTATACGAAGAATTCACGAAGTTGCATGGAAGGCCAGCTAGAGGGATAGAAGAATGCCTGACAATTGCAATCTCAGGGAATGAGTTCCATTCTGCGATAAAACCTTTCCTCATGCGAAGGGTTGCAGGCGGAAGTTTTGTCAGCATAGTTTCGACGATTTCTTCAAATATTTGCAATTTGCATGTTTGGTCTTGGTCCCCGAGTTCCTTTTCCGCACGTTGTAAAAGTTGTGGAATCTTTTTAATATCCTCTTTTAAGATACGCATTTTTGTTCTTCGCAAGGTGCAAAGTTGTAGATGTACTCAATATAGATGTCTGACATGCTCATTGGGTTTCAATTTGACCGTCATAGGGGATGATAATTCGCCCATTTAACATATAAATTGAAACTAAGCTATGGCATGTGGATAGCAATAGCATGTAAAATGCATTCGATTGTCATGCATTATCCCCGCTGATTGTATTACCTAATATACGTCCCCCTTTAATCCAATATTGTATTTCAATGAATCTCTCGCTGCTGTGAAGTTACAATTGATTTGGTATCGGTTATCAAGGCATCTTATTTGAACCAATTTTATGAATTAATATGTTACATCAAATCTTTAAAAGTCTACTAATTTTCCACTTACATCACAAACATTATCGAAATTTGAGAAAGAATTATTTCTCATTCGTTCATTCATATGAAAAGTGACATAAGCCAAGAAAAGGAAATTTTACAGGAGAACCATTTGAAAATTACCTAAAATTGCCAATTTGTTTTTATTGCACATCACCAACTTAAAAATTTAAAATAATTTGTTGTTATTCAGATAGTGGGTTATTTAATTATTATGTACTAGTTATAAAACACACCATAATTTATATATTTATTATTGTACATTTTTTTTAGAAATGTAAACGATATATTACTTGTTAAAAGTTTTCCAATAAATTTTCTCGAATTCTTGACTTCTAAAATTGACATTAGTGATTTACAGATGGACCATGAACTTTATTTCTGAAAACCAGTGTGCGAAAGAGGTACAATTAAATATACGAAGGAGTCTAATGGAAGAAGTCATAATTAAATACGATAACAATCAAGATGGACCGATTGGATATATTCAGTCTCGTATATTCTACATGTCTATAAGTATATTAATATGTACTAAACGGGACGCAACAGATGCGGTACGCGCTAACACGATTAACCTCGTGGTAATGGAGTACGCGAGGACCGGTTTCTCCTGATAGAGCAAGGTTTGATTGTGTTATCAAGACATTGTCAATACTTCCAGAAACAACCAAACTGCGGCGCAGACAATACTTCAAAGAGAACACGCGCCGCTACTTAGAATTGCGATCGAACATGGACAGAATGTCGATGGTACTCTTGCACGAAGTACTGAACATTCCGTCATACAGACTAGTAATTCCATCGAATCGAAACCAAAATTTCGAGCGAAATAATTGAGCCACATACAACTGAGAATAATCAAAATTATCTTCGAGAATTTCTTTCTACAGAAAGATTGTCTACCGTAGACTTGTGGTTCTTTATGCAAAATGTGCATGTATACGAAGCACCGAAGAAAATATTTACAGTGATCAGGGAAATAAGTAAAATGGAATACTTCGTTTTATTTGTTTCTTTCGTATCTCATCATTGTCTTTCATATTGTTTTGACGACGACCAAGAACTTTTTAACTGAATTACATCATCGATGGAACATCGAGAAATCCGAGTTCTCGAAGAGTGCCTTTAATGTGTTTTAAAAGCATTGGAAAGTCTTTACTGTCTTTCCGAGACGTAAGATGCGAAACTGCATTACCACGATCCGTTGGATACTTGACATTAATTATAAAACTTGTTCCTTTCGAAGTCGATGTCAACTTTCGTTGAAAAATTAAATTGCGTTTACGTGACTGTTTTACCATTAGTTGCTTCCTTGCATGCATAATTTCATCGACACATAAACCAACTTTGTCAAATGAAAATCTTGATAAGTCTAGATCATTTTTTAGTAGATTCTGAACTCAAATTTGATCTTCCAGATATGTTTTTTTTTACAATAAATTGGTCGGATGCAAGCATACTATTTTATTTTTATGCATTCTTTAATATCGACTGGAGAAATGTTAGCTTTAGTTATTTCACAAATATTATTATGCAAAATATTAGAGCGGAATTTAAATTTCTTGAATTCTCTAAATGATTTTTATAAGTTGAAACTAATACGCGATATTGTGCAATGCTTTTAATCTGTATATTGCTTTAAATCACATCTTTCCATTTTTGCACAAAATCCGCAGTCTATAATTATGACTATAATTAGAACAATTTAGATCCCAACCTCCACGTGGCGAGACCTGGGAAATCAGTATTGTCCTCGATACAGAAAATCTAATGCATCGAGAATCACACTGAGCTAATGGCTGCGACCTTATGAGAATTTCATTATACAACTTAAATTGCAATACGTTTCACAATCTGTGTAAAAGATTTGTACAGATTACTTCATACATATCGGTCTTGAAAAAAGGTATTCTGCAGAAAATTATTTATTCTCCTCTAATATGAAAGAATAGAAGACTCCTTTGTGTAGATCGATATCGTTGATAGGAAAATTGCAAGATGCATAAAAGCCTCTTCTATAGAATACGTATGACAAGCCACTATCTTATTTTAATGACGTTCCGTTTGACGATTTTATGTTTCCTCGGGCCTGTTGTCCAATGAATTCCCGTGGAAAGCTACGAGCTACGGGTGGCCTGGGTTAAGAACTATTTCATACGATGCTATTGTTCACAAAGCATTGTTCAGGTCAATACATTGTGGTCTCCCTGATGAAGCTATTAGGAAATTGCAGTCGGGCAAAAATTTGCCTGTGCAATATTAGGGGCGACCTTGTACGGGAAAGTAGTTAAAGTTTCCGCTATTAAACGTTCTCGGTAATCTTACTGTCCACATTCCAGGTACTTAAGAAGTTATTAATCTGTGTTATTAGAAAATTTTCTTCGAGAATTGTTTTAAACGATTCAATATAATTTCCGTCTCTCAGTTTGCTGATGAAAATAATGAAAACATAATAATTGGTCGACAGATTGGTTTTGACCATTTTTTCTCAAATAATTTCAAATAAGTGTCCTGTAATAGGATTATCTACTAGCGAGATAATTGTTAATTAAATTACGTGACCTGTTGAGTTCTAATTAGACGCGAACAACATTGACCTCCAATTGAAATGATAATCGACACTAAATTATGCAAGCTACAAAGTTAATTAGTTTCTGAAATATTCGTGAGAGGAGCAAGCAGGGCCAAGTACTAAAATAAGCATCCTCTAATCGATAGATTCGATGTAGCGAAAGGATTTCAAAGAACCATTTACGAACCAATATCGCCAAAATATTCCAATCAAACGAAATTGATGGACGTAACATTATTATCGTGCATATTGCAAAATATGCAGTATTGATGCAGGTACGTTTTATGATGTGCAGAGTCTTCGGCAACAGGTGGGACAAATTTTAAAGGATTATTCGATATGAAAATTGCGACGAGATTGATTGCATGCTACTAACACACCAACATTTTTATTGCAATGCATACGTAAGTAAATCAATTTAATAATTTCCATAGAGATACTTTTATGATTCGAGTAACCGCGAAACGAAAAATCAGAAGTTCAAGTACTTTTATGATTCGAGCAACCACAGAACAGAGGTTAGAAATTCCATTTTGTTTCGTTCGACACTTCCAATCCTCACTACTAAAAGAATTCGTGAACTATAGCAATCCACCCACAGCAGCGTGCGTAGGTTTAGTCGAGAACAATGCTGCGTTACATGAAAAAAAAAACGAACGGTTGCGTCAAACTTGTAATCAGAGCTTGCGCGCAACAATTTTTCAAAAAATTTCGCTGGAAAAAATGTTGGACGCGGAATCTCTGCTAAAATCTGCCACGACGGCTTCCGAGTTTTTTTAAATATATTGGCGGCGTTTTTAAATATATATTTAAATGATATTTATATCGCGTAAAAAGAATTGCATCTATCGATTAAGATTTGCAGATGTAAGTATGTTTGTAAAATAAAATTGAAAGCTAAAATTCAGATATTTATTCATAGATTTATTCAATAACATTTTCCATTCTGTTCTATTACTTTTTGCCATTTTCGAGGTAACTTCTCGTGTTATTGAATAAACATATGAATAAATACCTTAATATTATCTTCGATTTTTAATTTGTAAAACAAATCCAACCCAATAGAATGGTAATCACGCCTTTTTAGGGTTTTGTACATTTCTAAATCACGTTCAATTATTGCGGAACACCCTGTGTTGTGTGGCTTTTTGCTATGAAGCCACGAGCATAGGTAATATGTAAAGTCCTTCGAAATTTCAGCATACCTTGGAGATACACCTGCGGAGTGGCGTCAAATATTGGCGTTGCCTGTGAGGCACGCCTAAAGTCCAAGAAGTTAATCGTCAATTTGAATGAAATTTGCCCCACGATGCTTCGAAATTGTACGCAAACATATTATATTTCCGCTATACGCTTCCGCACCTTTTATCAAGCAAATGAGTACAGTTTTATGGCTCTCTCAAACCTGCTAATTATGAAATAAAACGTTTTCCTCTCGCGGGCAAGATAAAATGTGCGGGCTCTACAATTACCACGACGATTATATTTCATGAGAGCAATTTCATTTTTTAAAGTACACTTCTGCAAGCTTGTTTTAATGTCCTTAACTTGTGCCGCGCAGCATTCTCCGATTCCGTGTGCCTAACTCGATACCTAACTCGGACCACTGGTTTCTAGGATAAGTTCAATGTTGAAGTAGTTTACAGTCATTAGTCACCTATACTTGGGTCGATCATATGATCGTGCCTAACAACAAATGATTAATGGCTTTACCGATCGTTCGAGGTAGACACGTGGTTTAGCATGATTCATGCGTAGCTGGCTCGTCTTGTGGCTTCAGACCAGAAGAAGACGACGGATTAAAACATTGAGTGCAGGAATTGTACTAAATGAAATGGGTTCATTTATAAAAAACAAACATGATTCTTTTGGTACTTGTAACATTCGCATATCTTTTTCTTTAAATCTTTCACTGTTTTGCATCAAGTCTGCAGTCTAATTATTACTTAAGAACATCAACCACAGAGGCCTGCTAGAAAGTTTGTTAATAATAAGTGGGGGATAGTAATATAAATTATAATTATGATATCGGCGCCAGGTTCGATCCTTTTTAGATACAACGAATGTGCAAGTTAAATATTTAAATTTCTCAACTCATCTCGGGGGATAGTAAGGTCGGTGCAAAGCAATTAATAATATTGATCACTCTCGGCCCTCGTTGCAAGTAGGACAATTATAAGTAATAAAATAAAAGTAAATGGCGGTAAATAGGGGAAGAATTTTCGAACATGATATTCTGGGAAATGAAATTTTACTTAACTTAGGGAAATGAAATTATGGAGGTGAAATTGATATTCGGGAACGTGAAGGGTTCATTACAGAAATATGCGGCGAGAAAGCTGATATTTCATTCTACTTACTGTTTCTTGCGATGGATTGAAAAATAGTTATTTTGCATAAAGATTCTAGCAATGAAAATTGACGACGAAAATCACAAGTATGTGGCAGCGGTTCTCTAAGCATATTGTTCCCGTGAAAACGACTTTATATATAATCTTGTTATGGCTGCACCTACTCCTCGTTTACGCTACTATTTCACCACGTGTTTATGTAGTGTCAGTATACACGGGGGAAGAAACAGATTCTGAACTCCGTAGTTTTTGCTGCTGGGTAACAAGCCTCCGCGGGATTTGGCTCAATAGTTCGTCTCACGAGTAAAGTTGACTGTTCACAACTTCTGTGCTACAATTGGACTTTATTTTTACGGTGCTCCAACTACGTTGTCGTTGCCCAAAGATTAACGTGTCGTGCGGTTTCCGAATACCGCAGGCGAACCGTTCACAGGCCAGATTAATGACCATTCAAGTTTTTTGACATTTCACTGGTGTACCAATTGACCAGTGCTTAACATTTTACACCTAGAATAAATTTACTTAACACTAAACCTATAATTATTGAAATATCAAAAATTATTTTGTAAGAAATTATTGTACCCAGGTAGCACGGACGTCCGGCTGCTATCTCGGTATAGATATCTTTAATAGAGCACGTATTACGATAAGAATCGCACAAAGTCTAAATAAAATCAATCTTGTCATTCTTGTAAGACGCTTTTTGGAATTTCATGACAACCATAATAGGATAAATTGAAATCTTTATGCAGCAAAATTCCCTTTTATATATTTTTGAATCCACTTCTTTGGGATTAAAGTTAATCTCCTTCGTGGACTCAGCACGAACACCTAGTAATATCAAGCGATTGCTGAAAAATTAGAATTTAGATTAAACTTTTTAAATCTGGGTCAAAATTAACCTCTCGACGTCCCAGAGAGAGTTCATACCATCGAACTGACAAAGGAATTTTCAAAAATTAATATGTACTATTTCATCAATTTTCTCCACTTTGATTTTGCGGAGTTCAATATCGATTTCACATATCGAAATGTGCTAAGACACTCTTACGACCGAGCAGTCGATTTTGATTACGCGAATAATTTCTACGTAAGTCTTACCACGAAAGAAGGACTAGAACTTTTGTGCATAATGCATCCATGTATCAACAGTTTGGGACGTTCGCTGAGTCTATATTTTTAAAGTCGACTACTTTGGAACGGGTTTAGTAGCGACGTTCCATTGCGAACTAAGAGAAGACGCTCCTCTGTTGAAAGTTTGACGAAGTACAATATAAAAGCTAAGTTTTACTGTGCTGCATTCTGAAAGTATGATTATTACTGCAGACTTTTATGTAAAATAAATATTGTATCAATTGCGAACTACAGGGATTACATAGACAGTTATTTCTTGTCTGAATAATTGTATGGAATTGAGAACGATGCATCAGTATTTTTAATTACGTTAAACGAATATATAAATAATATTCAGATATTTATTTTTTCAATTGCTTTTAAAGCATATTTGAATAAAATATTTTTAACTTCACGTTCGGACAATAAATAATTTCCTTGTTAGTTCTTAATAGTACATAATGAATAAAGTAGACTGCGAATCTCTATGCAAAATAAAATTTTCACACATCAATTGCAATCCGTGTGAGTTTAGTAAAAATTTATTTTCTTTATTAATCATTTTCATATATTGGAAATAGTACATCGACATTGTTAATCTCTTTTAATCTTCGTGTTGTTTCAGATTACATCTACTCATTTTCGTCATATAGGCATAAAATCCGCAGTATAGTGATTGTTGAGAAGAAACTTGATAAAGTGGACACATATTAAAAGCTAATTAATAAAGTCAGTTAGTACGTAGTACAACCTGTTTCGGACTTCACAGGAATTTCTAGGACACTCGTGATCCCATTCAACGTTCAAAAATGTCAAACGTAACTGTAGTACAACCGTTTTATCTGAGGTGATTTTTTGCAATTTTCAAACAGAATCGCGTGGGACGATTAACCTTCTGCCGCACTCGTAATAAATCACATTTACCGTGTAAGATTTAAACAAAAAGCTGGACCGAAAAAGGTCTGATGGAATGAACTAGAAAGATTTCCTTCCGCGAACAAAACGATTCATCGGTCGGCGAGGGGCAAAAAGTAAAGAATAGACAGGCCGAAGGGGTTAAATCGATCGATCTCAAACTTCCACCCACGTAGAGGTACGCGAAAGCGTAGACTTCTCATGACTATATTTCGATGGCATGAAAATTTGTAGATACGCCAAAACTGACTCATTCCATACAGTTCTATGAGTGGATTACGGAAGGTAGATTGCAAACTGCGAGGTGCACAAAAATCGATAACATTCCTAGTTTATTTATTTACAATTTTATCCGCACTGCAAGGGATTTTCTAGTCGACCAAATTTTCTTCTCTTACTCCGAGTCCCTGCACAATTAGATCACTGTGCAGGGACTGCACAATTAGATCACCGTGCACTGTAACGATTCGATTTCTGAAAAATTAGATCACTGTAACGCTTTGATTAATGAAAAATTAGACTTTTATAACACCTTCAATTTTTTCTATCTTTATTTTAAATCTTGGATTAGTTTAGATTAAATAGTTTTGCTACATTGACGAATTTTGAAGCACGAGCCTACATTTCCCAACGGACTGACGAAATTGTAATACGAGATTGTTCTTTCCGACCTGATAACGAGCATTATTTCAAAACTGATGGAACAAATAATATTCGCAAACACCGTCGCCACTACCACCATACAACATCAAAGGAGTAACGGATCTATTGACGGCGCGCATTAACGAAATTAACAGAGTATTACGCTATAAAGGTGGTCTATACTGTCAATTAAAAGCTAACAAAACGTAGCGTGAGCTGTCTATAATTTCTCGTCTAAACTTATGGATACCACTACGCGTGTGTAATGACGCGGCGGTGTAGTTCAATTACCCACGGCACGCTCCGGACGAAAGAAATTCCAGGGTGTATTGTTCGATCGATTAATGATTTAATGCCATTAACACCCTACGATTAATCTACCGAACCCTTGATCAAAGGATCTGCGTCACTTGGGATATAAATAGTTTTACACCAGTCCAGGATTGTCTGTGCATTAGCTTGTTCCTATTAAATGGCTGTCCGTCGCGACACGCAACATTGTCGATCCTATAATTAACCTGACTGTGATTTCGGTGCTGTTTTCACCTAACTTTATTGCGATAGTATGTTTATTTTGCAGTGGATACACTCGCCCATTGTCCATAAAATTCATAGTATACAGGACAGAATAGATAAACTTATAAGCTATCACCTCGGAAGCCATTTCAGATACAGATTTGAGATTTTGTTAGTTTACATACTAAAACATTAGCTTAAATTAATTGTCTTACACATAGAATTAGTTACAAGTCCAAATGGGTTAAATGGAAAGAAAGCTGAAGAAGTTCTTCAGGTTTGAGAAATTCAAATTATAATTTTTCTGTAACTCACAATTATGTGTTTAAAAGTTTTTGTCCTTTCTATCACAGCAAGTATGTATTAAATCTCTTTTTCTGGTTTTCACCGGATATTAATTTTTCGTTTAATTGTTCATGGCTGTGTTAATTTGCTTACGGTGGTTTTATTGTATTAAAATTCTTTACGTTCTTTTTTCTTTTTCAGACGCAAAAATTTAGCCTCTTGATAATGATCCACATAAGGATCGAAACGTTGAGTTGTTTAAATATTTAAATTGCACATTTGTTGTTTGTTCAAAAGTTGATCGAACCTGGCGCCGATATCATATTATAATTTATATAATTTTTCTGTTTCTTTAATATTATCTGTACATATTTTTCTATATTCGTTCGAAGTGGTTCTCCGAGTGCTACGAGGACCAGCAATCTTTTAATTTCCTTTTGCAAAAGAAGTTCGTGTAGTCGGCTAGATTTACAATGTCCACTCAGAGAGGACAATCGAGCACAAAGGGCTGACATTTGAAAAGAGTTTGGAAATTCCCAATAAGTGTAGAAATTGGATATTTCGGTAACGTGAAAATGCTAATAGAGACAAATTGCAGCGAATAAATCTCGCGCGTTTTAACCATTCCGTGGGCCAATTAAAATCGCTGGTTGGTGGCCATTGATCTGTAATCCGAGCAGGATCCACTTTGATAGCGAGCTACCATGCGGCATACAATGACATCGCTGTGCCATTCGAATCTCTGTTGCAGAACCAGCTGCAATGTAAGCGAACTGGTGGGCTCAATTTTTCCAAAAAGAAACGATTTAGACCCGAAAGCCATAACAGTGTAAACCGTGTGATGCAGGGTTGTGGAAACTTCAAATCTCGGAAAATTGAAAACGTTATTGCAGCAACGTGTCCCGTCGAGTGGCTCGACAATGATACACATTAATCTCTGGTTGAATCACCATTTTCCCCATTAACTATTCTCTTTGTTCATACATATTGTATTAGGGCGCGATCACATGATAGCCTGCTGCCTGGTTTATTTATGAACCTTGTTACTGACCGCTGGAACAATCTCTCTGTGTTCAAAATGGCCAAATAAACATTCTCATCTAACAATAAATATATTTTGATATCTAGTCAACATTGTTCTGGTTCACGTGAAAATTATCGCGAACTGTCAATTTGGTTCTATTTTTGAGGCCTTACGATTATAACTAGACAGCGGATTTCGTGCATTTATGATAAAACTGAGTGGGTGTAATTTGAAACGTTAAAGACATTAGACAAATTTAAAAAAATTTATATTATTTTCAACCTATTGAATATATTAAGAGAGACAATAAATTTCTGTGTCACTCCGATTTGGTGCAATTTAGGTGGAAAATTTTTATTTTGCATAAAGATCCGCAGTATAATTATAACAATATTGTATACTAAATTGATTTTCATTCTTCAACATTTATTTAGACTTTATTTAAAAAGATTACAACTACTCTTAAGTTTACCCATGTTAATCGCCAATCGAACGTACCCTGCTCGTATATTGATCTTTTCTAGAACAATCTAATTTAATTATAATAATATTGTATACTAAATTGATTTTTATTCTTCAACATTTATTTAGACTTTATTTAAAAAGATTACAACTAATCTTAAGTTTAGCCATGTTAATCGCCAATCGAACGTACCCTGCTCGTATATTGATCTTTTCTAGAACAATCTAATTTGCAATTTATTGCACGTTTACTACTCTGTGAACTTTACGTGTATTTTATTCCACTCCACTTCGGGATTCAAAATTATTCGGACAGTTCCAAGATGAGATTCGAAAGGTTGTTACGCGACTGTAACGCGTGCCGTTCGTGTCATAATTTATGATGCAAGACGCGACTGCAGGAAGGTTTGTCGCTGTCCAAAAAGCTGCGATCGGCAACTGTCGCCTCACCTAATTACAAGCGTCGCTACAGTCATCTATCATTTTTATCAGACCGTTTTATCATGTCCAATACGAGACAGCTCCTCGTCTGTTTCCTATTCGCGCGAGACTGTGACGGGGAGTCCCATGACTAATTTCAGAAGATGCAAATATCTGTGGGAAACGTCAGACGGCTGCGGGGTCCAGAATCTTGGCTCAGTTCCAAACTAGGCTTATACTTCGGGTTCATTTTACTAGTACCTCTAATAGCTTTACATGAATCGCGGAACCGATATCTATTTACCGTGAGCCTGTTAATTGCGCGAAGCAATATTCACAGTAATCTACACCAGCGCGATGCGGCGTTCGGATAATTCGAGAACATCCATTTAACACGTTGACTGCCTGCCCGGAAACCATAGGAATTGCACATCGTCGCAGCAATTCATTCGACAGAGCTAATATTTATCATAGTTGTTATTTATTTCTGTTCGTTTTCCATTTATTAAATCTCGGTGGTGATTAATATGTGCACAGGGTGTCCTCAAAATGTTGTACCTCTGTAAAAGCAGTGATTTCCCCGTCGTGTGTGATTACTAGATAGCGGATCTTTATGCAAAATGAAAATTGTCTGCATCGATTGCAAAAAATATATTGTTTTTAGATATTTAGATATTTATATTTAATAGAGGAGAAATCATATATTGACATCTTCAATTTTTAAATTTTCCAACAACTTTTAATTTTATCTATTTTCAATTTTGCTATAAATGCATAGAGATTCGCAGTCTAGTGAGATTACCTTTAGGTTATTGAAATAACTTGTTCCTTTGAGAATATATTCTCTGTGACTTCGTTAAAAAATTATTAAAGCAAAACATGGACTACTTATATTTACAATGGATAATCGAATTGTTTTAAGACAATTCTTAAAATAAAATGAAACTACACAGAATTTTTAGTTTTTAATTGCAAATGTACGTTGAGCAATAATGTAGGTAACGTTATCAATCTCATATGGGCAAAGAATTTATCTTCACTGTGGTTTTAATCGTTCCATCACCCACTGTAAACAAATGTAGCTAACAGTGAAGGGATTAACTCCCATATGCTTTTCGAGTAAATATTCATATGTTCTCACAAACGTTTTATTAAAAAATAATGTAAAATTTTGTATTTCTCGAATTGAATTGTATTTTTTTGCACATGTTTGAAACGTGATTTATAAAGAACAGGGTCAAAGTAAAGGATAAAATGAAACCGGACGAGAATCTTTTGTGCAACTAATGTGGAGAATCGTATGATAATTAAAAGGAACGAAATCACATGAGTATTCGCACAGACTTTGTCGCAGACCCTTTGACAGATCTCAAGATCTTCAGGGTCTCACGAGAAGAACTGCATTCAAATGAGCTGGTCGATGAATAAAAGAAAGAAGGGAGGATTGAGCCGTATAAAAAAGGGAAGGACCTAGCATTGGTCATTGTTCAACAATGATGGAATACTTTCCAATCGAATTATCAGATTTAAATTTCTCTTTGACTTGTTTACGTGTTCATCAATCTTAATCTAATGAACTGCTAGCTTCCGCGAGGTCGTGCAAATTTCAGCAAAGCTTCTGGAAACTACATCGAGACGGACCCGCGAAGTGTTAATCAAGATTGCCGTTAAAGTATAGCGATCGTACGAAGCTTTAAGCAAAATTAAAATGTTTTCGGCGCATTGGTTCGATCAAATGTATTTACCAATGCGCCGAAAACATTTTAATTTTGTTAATCAGGATTGTTTCGTAATCAGAGATTTGAGGACTTCATAGCACTGCGTCGCTGTAGTATTTACTGTTATGGTTTTTCGGAAACCATGTTCTTCTGATACATCTGGTGAACACTCCATCGTTTCGCAAACACTAAGATTTAGCCAGGAACCTACGATAATCAGATTCTAATAATAGTAGTGCTAATCAAGCATTTTTTAAGCCTAAAGGTACCTGTTTTCAAAACAGTTTGAACTTGATAGTTGAGAATTTTTAGCAATTATTGTTTGTTCCATTTAGAATTAATTATTAGAGAGCGGATTTTATGCATTAATGATAAAAATAAGTAGGTGTAATGTGAAACAGTGAAAATATTAGAACTGTTATACTATTTTCAATTTATGTACATATTTAATCTATCACGAAAGAAAATTTTGACTTCTCTCCAGTTTGTGGCAATTCAAGTACAATTTTTTTATTTTGCATAAAGACCCGCTGTTTATTAATGGCCAGTTAACACCGTTTTTTTTATTTCGTCTCTTGAAAAACGCATCGACGAAGTACAATGGCAACAGAGTAGTCGCGTATGTATGGAATTTCTAATGTTTCCTTGCCATATTCCACTCGAGGCATTTCCGAATGCTTCCACCGAATTTCTGGATATTTTGCTTTTATTATTGGTGTGAATTATGGTTTACGAGAACGTTTCGGTAGAAATTTTGTGATATGGCTGTGTGTGCTAAATTTTAGCGAAATTGATATTGAACACAATTTTCCATCAATTCATGCATAAATACACTCTTTAAATATTGTTTCAGTACCGAACGATAAAAATGTGATTTTAAATGAAAAAATCCGTTGCTGTTTTAATTTTAAACAGCACACTGACAGGCATTTTATATCACATGCCAATCAAAAATTAATGGGCCACGATGTCGTTGATACAGTATTTTTAAGAAATTCAATTCTATTATGTAACATGAAAATTGCCATCAACTATTATTTACGACTTCGTACATTTAAAGGGTATCTTCATTATAGAACTCGTTTCCTATATAAATTTATAATAAATTTGGAATATCGTTAATATTGTTGATAAAATCATTCGTGTGTTTTTACTAGGATGAAATATTATAGAAATTCCAGATATGGAAGTATTGTGCTGGTATTTCAATTTCTGTGCTGACAACTCTTCATATGATGTGCTTAATATTGACGTATTGATGTTCCGATCATTGAAAAGATTTTGGAAATATTGTTCAAGTCCTCGCTCTCCTATAATACTGGGCTCATGTGATAAAATATAAATTGATTTCTTCCGAAGATGTGTTTCTAAATCGAATAGAAAGAGGCTCCTAAATCGGGTCAGCAATCATTTACTTGATTTGGTAGATGTATTTCGCAATATGCTCGTTCGAGCATTAACAATTCCTACGGGCAGGGTCACATCAAATAGGATGAGAATGTAACCCGATAAAGACGTCACCGAAACCATTCATACGTAGAAATTAGATATAGGTCCCTCTATTTGTCCATAATTATAATAGCTACCATTCACATTTTCAAAGTGATGTAATAGTGCTCTTAATTCCTTTGATATTTTCACTTTTAATAATTTTAAATAAAAATGGAAAAAGAATTTAGGAAGTACATGTAACGAGATATGTATAGACTAAATAGTAACTAAAGTGGATTAACGATATAAGTAACGGATATTATCCGTAATATATAATAAAATATACAGGGTCATCCGTTTTTAAACGGACAAACGTAAACCAGCTATAAAGAACCCCAAATGGAACAAGTTTTACCCCTGCCACTTTTTTTGTTTCGGCCTTGATTTCTAGAAAATTGCAAAAAACCATAATTTTTTTAGTTCACATAAACTTGAATATCTCGGGACTCCAGTGATGAATCTTGATGATTTTTCCTTTGTTTGGTTTAAAATAAATAGGGGCATCTTTTTTGTTAACAAAATAGTTTTGTTTTTTTTAGCACGTTTATTCCAAGAAAATATCATCCATTGAAGTCACGCATTCTGGAACCGTTCAGATAGCTACAGTCCGATCCAGAAAAAACTATAGTAAAATCCAAGAATATTTAATGGGGGTGTTATTTTGCTTTAAATAAATTATAATAAGTCAGATTGCGAATAGTTTGTATTTATTTTATGAACAATAGATATGCAACGTGTCGCGTTACGAATGATACAGCGAAGTACTCTGCGCACGCAGCACACTCTACGAAGTCATTCAAATGTTTCAAGTCGTTTTCTGTTCTGATGGAGACAAGTGCTCTTCCGTCACTGGAAGCTATATTATTGAAATGGTTGACACTAATTCCCAGTAAAGAGATTATCGAGAGTGCTAGCCCCATGTATCACGTTACGGAACATCGTAATAACAGTGCGGTAATGTGCTCGATAAATTGCGATATGTAAACTATGCTGAATACTAACAGAAACCAAAACATTCTGAATTCTGTGTGGAATGGAGTAGTTCTGAAGCTGCTTTTGATTGGTTCCCCTATCGACCATAGTGGGCCACGTTATCAGCAAAATGTTATTGATCTGCACGCCGGATTTAACAAACCCGTATGGAAGCGAGGCTGGCTTCACGATTTTCGCGCGTAATCCTATGGATATAAACATAAACTTGTCTTTGAATAATCTGTTTATGCGATGAACGCAGTTATGTCCCACTGTATTCTTCCCTTTCTACACCGCTATTCCCCCACGCTTCAATCCGGTCATGTGATGTGCTCCGTCCCTGTCTTACACGCGATACAATGTCACGTGACTGATCCGGTACTGACAGAGAGAGAGGGTAACTTCTTCCCCTCAATTTGAGCCGATTCCCTTGATCTGGCGTCTCTGATTCGAAGCGCAGTGGTGCAAAGTGACGAATTTTGTGTAAAAATCAAAGAACTTTCGACAGATATGAGATACACCGAAGAATTTTTATTTAATTCGAGCTGAAATATTGCAGAATATAGAAAAAATAGAGAAATTATCTAAGTATGGAAGACGCTAAAAATGATCTACATAAAATAACGAATACTTCAATTGTCTTATAGATTATCAGTGCATTATGAATTTTTATATAAAATCTGTATTAATTGTACCCAATGGGAGTTGTATGGACATTCATTTATTTTCTTAATAACGTTGAAGAATTTTTATTTAATTCGAGCTGAAATATTGCAGAATATAGAAAAAATAGAGAAATTATCTAAGTATGGAAGACGCTAAAAATGATCTACATACAATAACGAATACTTTAATTGTCTTATAGATTATCAGTGCATTATGAATTTTTATATAAAATCTGTATTAATTGTACCAAATGGGAGTTGTATGGACATTGATTTATTTTCTTAATAACGTTGTAGAATTGAAAACAATGCAGCAATATTTTGATATTCTGTAAATGTTTTTACATTTTTGTAATTACAAAAAAAGGATCAGTAGGCGAAATTTAACACAATATCTGCCTGGTGAAATTTTACAAATATTTACCGTAAAGGGTAACCGAATATTAATTCCAACCTCTGTAAACAATTTTGTAGTTCCTGCGGTATTCAAGCCCCTTCGCTTGCCGTGCAGTGGTTCTCAAAATAAGCGACCTTTACGCGATTTCGACAGGTGTGATAAACGTTCGAGCGCCAATCGAATACTCAGCACGGCGTTACGTTGTATTTTCTATTCCGTAGGTATCACACGTATAAATAACGGTTCCAGTGATCATGGTTGACCGGTTTGATTAAACAGTTTTTGCAGGGGTCGCGCTTTGAAATATTCCAATTAACGTGGGTGGTTATAGAGTGGGCCGAAAGGAAGCGACGTGTTCGACGTATTCCCACAGGTTGGAGAATTCTTTCCGACGACGATTGATCCTCGTCGAAGTACGCCTCGGATCGTGACCGGCTTCTTTTTCCACGAAGAAAGATGAATTATAGGCCGAGGTGTCTCAGAGGAGAAGGAAAAAGTGAGAAATTGTTTGCAATAATGTTCAAGCTGAATAAATTATGCAAGATTCTAAATATGTTCGGTCGAGACCAGAAATTTTGTCCGTTTCGGACATTCGAAGTAAATAATAGATAGATGGTCTCGGCGCACGGGTTCGATCAAATATAAACTAAATTTCCATGTTTTATAACAAATCTGCAAGTTGAAATCTCGACGTTTCGATCCTGATGAGGATCATTTTCAAGACATTTTTGCGTCTGAAACAAAGTGTAACATTGCAAAAATAACTGTATTTTAAAGAAAAGGAAAAAACAAAGTTTTGAACTCGAAAATGAACTTATTTTTCGTACATGTTATATAGGAAAGAAATTTATCTTTTATGAATAATGTGTTACTTCCATTCGAAGTAAATGTAACGATAAAAAAAGATAAAGAATGGACCTACGGTTGTTAAACGCATTCTATTCATTTGGTGATTTTCTCGCAAGCTCTGCGAGGATATCTCCGTTTTCTAGAACGGGTTCCGTGGAAATCGTCGACACGGTTTTCACCGACTCCAGACTTGACCGACAACGAATTTGACCGATACCAGATTTGACCGACAACCAATTTCGCTAACTGAGGTGGTCGTCTCAAGTCGTTGTCGGTTAATCGGCGAAATCTGCGTCGGTTATTTCCATGGAACCCTTCTAGAACTACCGTTGCTACAACAAATATTAGGTTGTCCCAAAAGTTTCCTTCGCAATTAAAAAACAATTCAAAAAAATATTACAAACAACAATGTTCTTTCGTATTTTGTTATTTTCCGAGCTTCTTCCAATTTAGCTCTTGTGTAGCCAATTGGGTATCTGGGTACCCATTTACTGTATTTCTTTCAACAACTTGTAAATGCTCCTCTAAAAATATTTCAAAATTTCTCTGAATGTCCATACTTTGCTTTCTTTTTGCTACCTGTTACAGTGGGAGATCTCCCCGGTCGGTCATGCAACGACTAATTTCATATTTGGCTAACAATAAGTGTTAAAAACCCTTTAACACTAAACCTACCGAACCTTGAAAGGAAATGATACAAGTTTCCTTATAAAACCGCCAAGATTGTTTTCATTTAGGCTTTGCGCGACTCGTATATCTATACAATAATTTCTTATGAAATCAGTTTTATTATTTTTCTAATTGTAAAATAAAAAACACGAAACAGTGTAAAATTGTTCGATTATACTAAGAGGACCAGCCGTGTTGGCAGGATTTTTATTCGTCGGGTTAATTTCGGAAAACAAATATTAGGTCTGAGCAAAGGGCTTATCTGCCTCTGAAAATTTCAAAGAAAAAACTCGCCGATTCGCTGCCGTGACTTTTTAACGAGTACCGCGCATAATAGCCTTAGAAACTCGGCACAATGGGCTTGATGCCTGGGCGTGTATCTTTGCAAGCTTCGGGCCGAAACAACGCACGATTTTGCGCGAGGACCTACAACGAGGGCTTTTTAAAATGTACATAAGACACAATGTGCCTTCCACGTCCGCCCCCGTTTACAAAATGTTACTCAAAGCATGCCGAAGATATTAATCCGACGAAATAAAAATATACCGGCCACTCTCCTTTGATCGTACCGCCCGATGAATGAAAAAAAGCTTCTCGAGTGCACAATGTTCAACGCTCCTGACGATAAATATCGTTACACGCGGAGAGAGGAGGTTGTAGCGAAACTTCCGGGAACTTGGAATACTTCGAATTTTAAAGGGTAACAACGCGTGTACCGGGATGATTTGTGGAATCACTATTTTACGTGAATTTAGAAACTTTGATCAAGCTTCCTGTGGATTAATAATATTTTATCGCAGATTAATGAATTCGTATCGGACTTTTTAGTCTGTCTCTCACAAGCTATGGTAAATTTTCAATTAAATCATTGTGTAATATAATTTCACAATCGAGATGTGGATTCCAATTATTTTGACGTAAATTTATTTCCTTTGTCGATACATCGATCTTGATTGATTCACAGCAGTTACAACACTGTCAGTCAATTTTGAAATGCAAAATGGAATTGTTCGAAATACTCATACAGGATTCCATTGTCAATACAAATAACCGTAGTTTGTTATTCTGTACGTCTCGGGAATCAATATGTTCAATATATCCATCTGCTTTTAACGAAATAATGTGACATAATAATTTCCTTTCAAACAAACTGGACTTATTCAAATTTTAAATCGAATGCATAAAAGATCAGTACATTAAAGCGAAACGTAAAACGTCCCACTAACTCACCTAAAATACGAACAAATTTTGCATGAACAGTCTAATTATTATAATCGCTGAATGATTTAGAACATCGTGCACAGTCGAGTATTTACGTTTTAACTACTTGCGAAGGCAAGTAGTAAAGGCCAACCATGTATCAGCCATCTAGTCTGTCTCACAAACTGTGGTAAAGAGGATAAATCAGTGTGTAAATTCAACTGAAAATCTGCAATGTAATTTTTCATTCCAGAGAAAATACATTTCACAAATTCATTGAAGGCGTACATACATGTATGGATTCATATCGAAAACGTGTAATTGTTAGAACTCGTTCAAAGGTTTTTCGATAGAAAAACATTTAATTTTTAATCTTCGACATTTTGGTCTCAAATATACAATGTTAAAAAATTACTTTATTTATTAATGAGTTGAATAAAATTATTTTAGGGTTTAACGGAACTTGGGTTCTGGTTTTTTACAAATAAACATATTAATCCTTCAACTAGATTAGCAAAGGTTCAGAAGATATAACAGTGCATTCGAGTTTTATCGTCGCAGTAAGAGATTAAATATCGCGCGAAACCGTTCCAAAGTGGCTTTTGTGTAGTACTGTCTTAATTAATGGGATGAATATGTCATTCTTCTTCCTATACGGTATAGCAGAGAAGACTAGTTCTGTCAATCACAAGAAGTAAGTAATTTCCCTTTGAGGCTGCACGAGAATAAAAAAGTTCCCTTTTAACGTTTCACTCGAGTACAAAGCTGAGTAATGTTTGAATATGCTTCGCTGATTACGGAGAAAATCGTACACACCTTCACAGTAGACTTGAAATAAGAATTTTATTAAGCAAATACATTTTTTTAAGGAGAACACATTTGCTTCAGTACGTTACTTACTTTAGTAGACATTTTTTAACATAAATTGGAGTCCATGATAGATTCAAATAGACTAAATACTATAATTCAATGATATTTCTACAGGCAACTCTACTAACCTATTTAGAACAGTTAGGGAACACAAAAATTGTTTTTACACACTTACGGAATATGAGGAACACCTGGTGCAAGAGTCAATTGCAATTGCAAAGTGTTAGATTATTTTGATATGTGGGAATCTTTGGGTGAATCTTAACGTGTTCAACGAACGTAAGAGAATTCATTTGTTTCGTTACTTGCAAGTTTCGTTTTAGACTTCTGCATTAGTCAATAGGGTAATTATTGGAGAATTGATTCTAGCAGGTAGAGGCACACATGCAGTATGCTTCAATTGGTATTCTGCTATGCGACTATTCAATTTAGCTTTTCAATTTGGCTTTGTTTCTGTAAACACTCGTATTTATCCAATTGAATCATACTACAAGGGATATAACACTCAACCTAGAATTACAATGCAATAAACGTCGTTGGTTAAATTGTCTTTATTCGCGTGTTAGATGGAGCGACACAATTACAGATTCAATATATCGAAAAAATAGAAAATGTACCAAATGAATAAAACTGTGAACATTACATTTTTTACACGTTATATCGGAGTACAGATATAAAGACTTCAATAAAACTATCGTTGCTTAGACACACTATGGGTTTAAGCTTTTCAACAATTCTGTTATGGTTCTAAAAATAAAGAAAGATTGAACACGCTTGAATCAAAAATTATATTACACTAAGCCAGTAGATTCTGCAGGAAGCACGACTCGCAGAATATGCAAACGTAAATTGAATAAGTAAAATAAAGCGTCTTGACGTGGAAGCACATTTCCTTGGGAATTTCTTGCGCATCAACTGACTGAATTACACTTGGATAGCACTCTCATTCGCTCAAATTTTTGGGTGTACTTCTGAATTGAATATCATTGTTAGCTTTTAGTAAGTTCTTTCTTGTTTCAACTTTTAAATGGAACTGTACTAATTAATCAGAAATAACTGTTAAACATAATGCTCTTGCGAGGGGAAGAAAATTTAACTATTTTGTAGTGATTATTTTTCAAGCAATATATTATTCACTGAATCACACCTCCTGCTTATTTAGGATCTCCTGTTATATTTTTATATAATAGTTTATAGTCATATTTTATACAATAGTTATCCGAGCAATAGTTCAATTTTATTGTTAAGTTGAAATAGCAGGTTGACAGAAATTATTTTTTAATACTCTTTTAACTGTATCGTAACCGCTCGTTGTTAAAATTAGCGAAAGAATTTTCGAACGAATAAATTTTCGAAATATTGTTCGCAAGGAGTATTTTTCATGATTTTCCGTTTCCCGTAAAACCATTGGCCGACACCAACCATAGCACAAAAGAATCATTTCGAGTACTCGCCCGGTGGTTTATGACACGTGCATTTGAATTATGGAAATTGATATAACAGCGGGAACAGCTTTTACATCACTTGGCCCCTTGAGCCATCAGATGTTTTTTTTTTATTACTTTCCATTGAATTCGCGAACCGTAATCCGCTTTTATATTTCAGTTTTCAGCATCGACAGGTTTTTGTTCGACGTTTGCAAAATGGTATGAACGCTGATGTTGTTCTGTACTATTTATCGGGATGAATAAAACGTGACGAGCACCTGTCTAAATTTGATCGTCGCCCTTTCAAATACTCATTATGATATTCCGAGGACTGAATTGACAATTTTTTAAGCGCATTCCATTAATGTTCAACAGCTCTTTACATATCTCATTCTAATGCAATTACATTAGAGTAATCACTTACTGCAATGGCATTCTGTTGACCTTCTTACAATTGCATCACGATTGTGAGTTGCTTGTTATAATCTTCGGTCAATGCTATGTGTAGAGGCTAGCTGGCAGAAGACAGGTCTCGCTTCAATCTAGTCAACAATGCGATGAGGGAATTGTGATGAGCCAGTGAGTGGAAGCAAGATAGAAGCAAGCAATCAACCAATGAAACAATCGTAAGGTCGTGTTCACTAATCTGTATAATCACATTAGAGTTACACGCGCGAATGCACGAGGAAATAAACACACAGTTCACGCTCAGTTAAGCATTAAAATCTTGCTGGTGTAACGTGATTACTACTGTAATTGTTAATGGTAATGTCCTAAATATGGCAACTTGTAAAAATGGTATAATTAACTCCGAATTTTATGTACTCATTACAACAATGAGCAGCGATTTAAAGTAGGAGCTGGATTAAAAGAATTTTAGCGATCCAATGTGGTAATCCGAGCTTATCAAAATTATTGAAGGTAGATAGACATTTCTGATCGACTCCTGTTCGTTGTTATCAGTATAGACGATCCAAATACACTACAAAAAGCAGACTGTACCTAGCTTCTATGCTTATTACTATGTAAATCTAGCATAGAACGATTTTTATTTTGCATATACAGGGTGTTCACGCTATTACTAGCCAGCATTTTTTTTGTAAATAGTAAATATTAGAATGAAATGATAGAGGAAAAAATAGTACTGTTTTTTATGCGCAACACAATGACATATGCATTTTTGTTTTATTTACATTATTTTGATAGAAATGAAGGTGACCTTCAATTTTTTAAATGGAATGCTATACATTTTTTTATGTCGTATGAAAGCGTGTGTCGAGACGAATTTATCCATGTACTATACAATGACCTTAAAGGTCATGCAAGGTCAGAAATGGAAGAAACAATTTGAATATTGCGGACCAATGTGTTAACAAGTATTCTTTATTAATGAGGCTACAACAAATAACTAAAATAACAAACAAACTAAAATAACACAAGCATGTGGATTAATAACTGGGACCGCATTAGAAGAAGCTATCAAAAACGTAATTAACAGAGCCGAAATGTGCATTCGTGCGCAAGGAAGTCATTTTGAACATTTGTTGTAGCCTCATTAATAAAGAATACTTGTTAACACATTGGTACGCAATATTCAAATTGTTTCTTCCATTTCTGACCTTGCATGACCTTGAAGGTCATTGTATAGTACATGGATGAATTCGTCTTGACACACGCTTTCATACGACATAAAAAAATGTATAGCATTCCATTTAAAAAATTGAAGGTCACCTTCATTTCTATCAAAATAATGTAAATAAAACAAAAATGCATATGTCATTGTGTTGCGCATAAAAAACAGTACTATTTTTTCCTCTATCATTTTTTTCTAATATTTACTATTTACAAAAAAAATGCTGGCTAGTAATAGCGTGAACACCCTGTATAGTAGTAGTATAGTAGCATTTTGTATTTTGAAAGCATCTTGAAACATTTTATTTTATGTTATTTAGAATATAATTAACTGTATACAGATTTATATCCTAAGAGTAGCGAGAGGTTATAATTGATATACGTCGTATTCAAGCAGAGTGGAGAGTCTAGAACAGAAATATCGGTGAAAAATAAGAATGACATAATTCACTGTCGATCAGAAAATCCATCCACCTCACCATAATAACTCCAGACTGATGACACGTGCGTGGAATACACAGCTAGTATGCCCGTCGATGTATCTCAAGTCTTTTCTTTCAAGAATTACCACTATCAAAAACCGTGATACAGATTCGAAAAGTTTGATTCCATGAGGAAAATGTAGTCGAGAAAATACAATTTCGGACGTATATCTCGTTGTTTTTTAAAAAGTCCATTTTAAAATTGGATTTCCTATGAAACGAGGTTTGACGTGACCAAATTTCATTTCATATTTTTTTTTATTTTCACATGTAAAATAACTTTCTGTTGATTATACCACGCGTGTTCGGAACGTGAGATAATCAAATGCATGTTACTCATGGGGATTTTTCAAATTCTATATTCTGGAAAAAGAGACCTCAAATGATAAAATTTTATTCAATATTCCTTTCTCACTTTTTATATCCTTTCTGGCACGATGCGCCGCGCGCTGGCGCTTATTCAGTCCAACAGGTCTTAACTTTTTGATTTCTGGAAAAAACTTTCTCGCCAGCTTTCATCGGTTTTTGAATATAAAAGCGAAGTTTACAGTGTGCTAAGTTTATCTCGTTGATAATATTATCTAAATACAGTGTAACAATGAACCTCGCTTTAAAGTTTGATTGCTATTTTCACAATCTAAAGTAAATCATAACTCTACTTTCTTTGAAGATGTTTCAACGAGTAGAACACTGAACAAGCAAAATGCAGAAAATCGGAAGAAATTCAACGATAAAAGATAAACTTTACAAAGTTTCGATAACTGTATCGCGTTAACACTTGCATCCTTATCAGAGCCTTGATTCGCATAAACGTTTCACATCGATTAATTGACCTTGTTCCAGCGCAGCGGGTGGTTAAAGTTTGACGCATAATTGCGAATTGAAGGCAGGTTAGCCGGAGATTTGCTACAAGATTCACCATGTTCGTGCAGTTCGAAGGGAATTCGCTTTAAAGTGCTCAAAAGCATTCGCCAGCGTGTACTATCACGCGAATTTCTCGAAAGCGTTCGACCAATCGCACGTGCATTGAGTCGATCGAGCATGTTTCTCGCTCACACAATCTAATCAGTCGACCGATAAAGGGCACGGGTTCTCAAAAAGTTCTTTTTAAAACGTGTGTACATTCGGCGCCCTTTGCAAATCCTTTGAGACTTAAAAGGGATTCTTTCAGGTGGGTCTCGCATACGTATGCGATCACCATAAAAAGGCCTCGATAAATCTGAGAATAAATCCCGGGGTCACAGATGATATCGAAAAACGTTTGAGAGGATGAAGTTCGTGAGCAGAAAGTATGTCTTATCTGTCGTAAACTGCGATGAAGTCGCATACACCAGTGGCAGAAATAGAAACGTGACCTAAGGGAGAGTTGTAGCAGAAAGTTTCCTGTATTTAGCGATTACAATAATAAATATTGGGTTGCTGCGTATGAAATGTCCCATTTCAGAATGCAAATGTTATGTAGCACCTTTTAGATTTTTACTATACACTATTTTACCGTTTTTATTTGGAAGATTATTTCTACTTTGCTTATTCTGTGCATTACGAGAAAACAAAAATTAACATCTTTGTATTAATATCTTTTTTTATATGCGATGGCGACTCTTTTATCATTGCATTTGCTTTTATCGTTAATGGAAATATTTTCTATTTTGAAAATGTAAATAATTAGAATGATAGGACAGAATACATGTTGGTTTCAATGGTGCTTACTTTGATAGATAATTTTTATTTTAAAAAAGTTATTTGTTTAACCGATTATTAACCCTTTGCACTCAGTTGTCTGTTCTGAGGCACCACTAAAAATTGCTGTACCGTTATTCAAAATATAGTTTACATTATTAAATGTATCGGTATCTAATCAATTACTAAACATTTAGGTATTGTATGAGGTACTATATCAATTTTATATGCATAAAATTTCAAAAATCATAGGGAATGGAAATATTCTAGATCGGAAGAAATGTTTAATTTTGCAGTTAAAATAGCTCCGAGTGCAAAGGGTTAAAAATCTGGCATTTCATACGCAGATTTTGATGCCTGATCAAAATTTGTCAAAAACAATTCTATGAAATAGGAGTGCAATAGAAATCTATTCCTTTTTTCACCGATTTTAATATGTTGACAACATTCTTTTGGCGCTTTTGCTGTTTTATACTTCTCGAACGTCATCTTCCGTATAAATGCATAAAATCCACAGTCTAGTGATGAACTTAACACCGCGTTGAGGATAAAACTTTTCGATGTAAAGTTGCCGGAACGAAACGGATTGACCGTAACATAAGATTTTATAGTTTTATAGGATGTTTAAATCGGATCAATCATTTGAAATTCGGTTAAAGGAAACCCTATGTTGGCGGATGTAGGTTAGCTTTCGCATTTTATACTGCAGCTCTTTCCTGAACGAAGTGTTACGGGCTGAATCGAGGTTTATATTTTATTTCACCTGGAAGAAATTGTTAGTTAGCAACGTAAACCCAGCTTTGCCGGGAGATTAAAGTTCTCAAGAGAACACATCGAATTATGTGTATAATGGAATCGTATTACCAAATATACAATGCAGCGAACTATAGCGTACATGCATAAATCAGCTTTATACCTCAATTAATAAATGCCGATATTCAATAAATTGTAAATCGGCTTACACTTTTCACGCACACGATTCGTTGAACTCTGTGTGTCCGTATTGAATGAAACTGTGCGCTGAACGAACTGGTAATTTCACTGACTCTGCATTATTGCAATCTGCAATTTTACTTTAAAAAAATATTTAAATCAGATTTATTCGAATGAGATGAACGTACGAGCTACATTTTTACATCCGTGTTGAAATTATAATTTTAAAAATAGACGATTCTACGTACAAATTATTTTCGATTTACAAGGAATTTTAATGTCGGCGTCGTTTTTTAAAAAAATTATCAAAATTTTTATACATTTTGCAGTTCTTAATATTTCAAAAAAATATGGAATACCAAAGAATACCTAACCCATTAAACCTCGTCGAAGAATCAAAATTGATAAATAAAATATAACGACTTCCGACTGTCCAAACTGCTATAAAAATGTTTTTCTCGTTCGCTATGTATTCATTTTATTGAAAGTATCGAAAGTATTTCGTCGCATGATGTATCGACGTGCCAGAATTGAAGCGGTAATAAAATAATTCTGGCTCTCCTGTTAATTGCAACAGGAACACGAGGACTGGCAAATTTTTCTTTCATCGTGAGGTTCGTAGTCTCTTTAAAAGAACCAGCACTCGAATCTGTTTCCTCTCTAAAGACAAGTTTTCCCTAGACCCGCGGAAAGTTTCATTTCTCGGGACGCCTGAACGGTGCTCGAACGCCCCGAGATCAAAGGGAATGATAAAAGCGGGATAATAAATAACGGGATGAGGATTTTGGTAAAACTGTTAGGCAGAGATGAGGCTTAGAGAAAGGGAGGAATCGCCTCGTCGAAATTAGCAACGGAACATCACATGACCCGGATAACGGATCCTCAATTACAACAGATATTATCAGGCTTTTGTTGGAATCTCAGATTTATAATCACCTTTCTACGACGTTAGAATTTTCGGCTTTGACGAATAAAGCCATATTATACATGATCGGGATTTTTACAGAAAATAAAGATTGTTTCCATTAATTTCAATATGCAAGAGCAAACTACACATTTGTATGTTTTTTATAATAATTTTAAGGGAATAAAAAAGAAATACAATGATCTTTTAAAAGCCTTTGTTTGTTAGAAACAATTGCTGCAACTGTTCACTGCTTGAATTAAGTCCATAAAAATTCAAGAAAATGGGAACATAACAAATAAGACATTATTCAATTATTAAAACACTTGTTCAAAACAGGAGACAAATTATAATTGAAACCTAGTATCAGACTTTTCGATCAATACACTTTAACGCGTTCTAAAATAGAATGTCAAATACGTTCGATCGTATAAAAATAATTGCTGCAAACACTAGTGGTGATCGAGAAAATTGATGATAGTTGAGAACGATCAATGGCAGAAGTTACGATGTCTAAGCGAAGGGTGTTGAAGATAGAAATCAGGAGCTGGAACTTGAAATGAAATACGGACACAGGATGAGTCAAGATAAAGGGCGAATGAAATAGTTACTAACGATAAGAGGTACGACGTAATGTCGTGGGAATTCTCCTCTCTTCGTCCTGGTATTGGAATGTATATCTAGATGTAGGAAAAGACAAGCTCGAAAAACCTTATGTTTCGTGTCTTGTCGAAATACCTTCAAGACAAAATACGAAATAAACACGGCATAAATCACGGTATACAACGCAAAGAATTATTACTAAATCACCACAGGAGAGCATAAATTATTGCCTCAAACTTGAAATCAATAGAGAGCGGAAACAATACGAATACACAAATAATTCTTGCAATTGTCCTAAATAACTTAAGCTTCCAAAGTCGTCCTCCATGAATTAAATCGGATAATTAAATATATATTTTTTTTTTATATTAAGGTTTAACGTCGCATCAACATCTAGGTCATTAGCGACGAACTATTGTGTTTTGCTTTTTTTTCCTTATATATTGTTGAGGTAGTTAATGTCTTTAAGAAATTCAATGGTGTTTATAATTAAATATTGTTATGAAACTCCGTGTCGGAATTTGATTTTTCGTTAATATTCATTACGATCTAAAGAAACTTGTTCTATATGAAAATTACAGAATTGTGAAATCAACTGCAGCATCGTTTAAACAACTGGTTTTGTATTTTTGGATAACGTAGTACACGTTCCGTAACCAGAATGGCAAAACTGATTATAGCTTCGCTCGGCAGAAACGGTATAGTTCGGATCTTTCGCGCGTAGACGTTGAACGAATGCACGTCGGCAACGTTTTAGAGTCATTTCTCAATTGCCAAAAGCTATTTTGTTTATGATGCAAATAAACCAGAGCACGTTGTTCGTATATTGTGCGGCACAGAACGTCTCGAGACATCGGAAAATGTTGAGGATGGAATAAAAGACTTTGGAGTACCATGGAGGATTCTGGCAACTATTGGAATAGCGACATCGGTAGCGCCTGTAAATGCTGCGATTCGTCGAACGCGATAAATAAAGCTGGAAGACCGCCATTCGTCTTCCTACAGTCTCCATCGTCTGAACGATGTTCTTACGTGGATGGTTTTGTCAACGTAAATACACATTACGATCCCAACATAGAGTTGCACGATACTCGACTTAAGATTTCTCGGTGCCGTTTTAACATCACTACGATGCTTCTTCGTTTGCGTAGTGCGTACACTCGATTAACTTAATATATTACTTAAAAAATAATTTATTGGTGTGTTATTAAACTTTCTAAATAAACCACTTGGTGTAAAGCGTGATAAGTAGACTGCGGATTTGATGCGTTTACAATGAAAACGGGTAGGTCTAATGTAAGACAGTACAAACATTTGAAGAATTTCAATATACTATTATATTATTTTTATCATGTCGAACAGTTTCTTGAGGAAACACGTAAATTTTAGTACGGAGAACAGGAAAACGGTCATTTAACGCCCTGTACACTTTTATGTTGTTCGGCTAGGATTAGTTGACCTGTTTTCGGTGTTTTATACCGTTTAGTCTAACTACTTTAATTCAATGCCTTCACTTCCGTGGGCTGTGACCTTATACCAAAAATTACGATATAGGAACAGTGAGGTGTGGTCTAATTCTAGCCGAAAGGCTACATGCATTTCGGGACCGGTAACTTAATCTAATCGGTAGCGCACCAACTTCTAGAAAAGGGTCACAGACGGGTCAGGACATGAGTCGAATGAAGCGGCAAACTGTATAGCAAAATCTACAAAATACTCAAAAATCTAAGGAACACGGGGAGGCAAATAGAAATTTGTTTTTCCCTTTAATAGTTAGAATAACTTGAATATATGCTATATTGAAACTCAAACTCTTCACATTTTCCTACTGTTTTATGTTTCATTTACTTTTTTGCCATGTATAAGATCTGCAATTTTGTAATAATACAAAGCAAAAATGAATAATTTAAAAACAAAGCTAAAACGTAATATAAAATCCAACAGATTCGCTTAACATACAAGAAAATATAACTAAAGTAGAATGAACATTTTTTCGGCTCTACGAGATGCTTTTCATCCAATTTAGAAAATTCAAATTACACTACAAAAAGCAGACTGTACCTAGCTTCTATGCTTATTACTATGTAAATTTGGCATAGAATGAGCTTTAGGTAATCACCAATCTTTCCCTGTATCATTTTACAGAATTTTTGGTAGGAAACAATGGATCAAATAAATTAACTATAATCTGACAACGATTAATGGTCTAATTGGGATCTGATAACGATAACAAACGTTGCGGAGGACCCGTCACTCACAAGCTCGCACGTAAATACTGCGGGCAACGCATATATCACGTACGGTAACATTACATATTAAAATTCGCGCGACCACAGACAGTTTTCACCGGTACGACGTGTAATTGCTGCATCCGGAAATTTGTAATTATCGAGTACGCGCGGTACTTCGATTACGCGGATTCAACTAGGCATTGTGCGTCGCTTTTTTCGCCCGTGGCAAGAGTAAATCAGGTTTTCTTTTTTAAATGCATGGCGTACAGCAGCCGAGTCGAACGCTCTCAAAATAACATTTCTCCATCACGGCGGCTTTGTAGGATAAATCCTGAATAAAATAATACCCTTGAAAGAGGGATCGCTCGTATTCGATCTCGCCTCAATGAATCGTTCTACTTAACGATGCTTTGGAATTTGCGTCCACAAAGTGCAGCAATTCGATCTCGTTTGTACGAGTAAATTGTCTACGTCCAGGAAAGGATAACGCCGAGTGTTGATACATTATGCAAGTCCGTTCGAGGTCCATTTTCGAATTTATTCTGGTGAGCCATCTATCCGAACTTTAGCCACATTATTGGTTTCTATGCAACTTTAAACGTTCAATTCCTGATTGAAAATTATGAGTCCGCGTAACTTTAAACTAGAAATAGTTCACCGCCCGCTGGTTGGTATGCTGCGATATCGTGTCGAGTTTCTAATGATGCGTTGCAAAATTGATTCAGACACATAAATTCGGCAAAATTGAACGTTAAAGCGAGTAATTGAGTTGTTGCACTTTCGGCGACGCGGCGACCGCAACAATATGGTTAACTGTTAAATAGCCACGTCCAAGATACATTCTACACGGCGCTTAATAGTAATAATACTATATCGTATGTGTACGCGTCACTGAAATTGTCAAAGACAAAATTAGAAAATGGGAGGAATAATGTTTATGCCTGTAGTACTTACAGAGCAATTCTTATGTGTTCTTATTATAATACACATATAACATTTTTTTTATAAAACCACGTACCTATACGTGAATTATAATAAATTTGTACAAGAACTTTGTAGTGTATAATTAAATTATGCTTCGCGAACTGTGTATCTTGGAATGTTATATAAATAGTTCGATGTTTTGTCGCGAAATAAAAATTGTAAGATAGGCAATTTGAAATTTTGACGTGTTTAATATTTGTCTAATTCAATTATTATTTATAACACTTCGCCGTATTGGAATTCGACCATGCATCCAGTAATCGAAATTCTTGATAACTAACTTTGAGAATAAATACCCCAAGGCGAACGATACAGGATAATGTAGGAAACAATTTAATCCTTTACAATATACGCAGTTTACAGAGCCGGAGAAGATAAAAAGTCGTACAGTATTCACAGTTTACAGACGAGAAGAAAATAAAAAAACTCCGCACTTTTACGATTATGGCTCCACCATTTCTCTGCGTTTATATGTATCCACTAACTTCACGTAAAATCTGAAGCATCCGCTCGCGTTTATTTTTCCGAAAGAAAAGCTCTCGTTCATCGATCATTGACCGAACGATCAAATATTCTTCTGCGGTAGTGTATCGGCTATAGATCATCGATATCGGGTCGCAAAAATATATCGGCGTCGAGGGGTTCAATGTAACGAATGAAAAAGGAAGCGCCGTGTCGCGCCGGGCTTTTGGGACGGGGCGACGTTCTGTCGATGACAAATCATACTGTATCAAAGTCAAACTCCAAGTTTTTATAATTCATTGTAGATTTCACGCATCTATAACAAAACTTAGTAGTCGTGATTTAAAAAAATTAACGTTATGATTTAGAATCTATCAAAATGATTGAAGAAAGAACAAATGTTGTGTTGGTTTGGTTCTACAAGAATTTTATTGGGATGGTTAGAATTAAAAAATGATAAAATAGCATCCAAAATGATAAATTTTAATTTTGCAACTTATAATTAAATTACTTGAAATGAAATCCTTATTCCATCAATGTTTGCATTGCCTTTTGATTTAAGGATGTTCCGTACAATGGGAGACAAAAGTACAAGAAATTCGAAATCCATCAATATATTGGCAGTGAAAGCCATTCACGAGTATATTTTGCATTTAAAAACTTGATTAATTTAAAAAGCTTTCGTTTAATTAGTGAATTTCATGTTATATTTATTTTTTAATCAAATTGTCTTCGTATTATAAAAAATTGTAAATGAAGTTTGTGAATAATTGTACCCTCCGAATAGTAGCTACATAGTGAAATGACAACACGATAAATTTGAACTTTTGTAACAGTTTATAATTTTTTGCTCTGTAACTGTTTAATGAATCCTAATAAATTTTGAACACAATTAAATACATAATTTTTACTATATATATATATATATATATATATATATATATATATATATATATATATATAAACTGGAGTTTCTAATTGCGTTTTGTCAAGGTTTAAATAGTGTTTGAAGTGGAATTTTATGAATTCTCCATAAGAAGACGTGTTAAAATGTGCAAAATTTGAGTTGCTATAAATATTAAACAGTGTGGTGCATCTAACTCAAACTTTGGTAATTGCATTAATTTACTAAGAATTATATCTTGTAAAATTTTCAAAAATTTTGTTGCGTTTTTATATAGCTCCAGAACATCCTTAATGTAACATTTAGGACAACTGTTAAAGCACTAAATGACGATCGTTTTAACCAAATCGATAGCGGCAGCCAACACGTGCGAGCAACGTTCATAGAGACGATAATAAGAATACTTTTTTCGTTTCCGTGAAAATAAGCGACGCACCATGTATTCTCTTTTAGCCCCGGACGTTCGCAAATGATTTCCGAATCTGCGCGTGACGTCTTCCCCAATCACCGGGTCCGACTGTCAAGGGGTAAATTCTAGTGACCCGGTCTAACCGCTCGATGCACCCCAATATTTCAAACCGTCCCGGAATTTGTGTGTGACAACTGAGTTATAGCCATCTCAGAGATCTTCACGGGCTCTATCGTCGAATGGTTATGTAACACGTCGCGAATTTCTGGTCGCCTCCGCAGGACGCGTGGTTGCCGAAAAAATTGTTTATAGCCGTGAAAAAACGTCCCGTTTCACCGTCACGATTTTTTCCTCGGTCCTACACGATACGACCGAACAAGGACGCCCTGATTTTATCCGAGTTCCGGCTACGCCTACCATTTTTGTCGGCTGCTCCGCGATACGATAAAATTTGCTAATATTTGCGCAACTGCGAACGAAATTTCGAAATTGTAGAATATTTTCCTAAACCGTCCCATACTCTGATCGTGAGAACATTCTGTAAGCATGATGGAATCAGGCGAAACATTTTTCCGGTCGAAAGGGCCGCAAGCAAGGACACGTATTTGTGGAACGAACAGAATGGTACCGTGCGCTAAGGTTCACGGGAGGTTGAGCTATCGCTCGTCGATTTGTTTACAAATCTCGCCCACCCATTTGATTCTGAGACGAAAGACGCTTTTATCGGAGCAGACATTTTTCTCAAACGCCCATTAGACACAACCATGTTGCGTCAGTCTCGAGGAAGATACACGCTAATGAATATCCAAGGTCGCTACCAAAACTTCAGGATTGATGAAACTGTTTGGACGATCGTCTTATTTTTACAGCAAAGTTTGGTAATATTCGAACCACTGCGTCACGAGCGTGGAATGCACTCTTACTTTTTATTCGTGTGTGAAGGTCACGTTCACTTTGCGTGTGGTAGGGACGTCCACACAGATCGATACGTAAATATAGGAAGTAAATTATTTATTATTTTCTTGGATGCATTTGACGTATCGCGTGATTCTCTTTAGGAGTTATTCGAAATTTATACGTACTAATATAAACGATTAGAATTTTTTATCGCTTCTTACATTCAGTTGCTAAATTCTTTAATTGGAGAATACGTGAAAGAATTTTCGATTTGTAATTGTTCCTAGCAGATCTACTTTATTTTCTATAATTTTCCTCGTTAAACAATAACGGATTTCGTGTTTGTCTTGAATCTTGATATTACATTATAAAACTTGTAAATATATTCATGACCTTTATACACATTGGTTTCAGTTAAACAATTGAACTATGAGTAGAACTTAATTAGCGAAGATCGAAGTCATCAAGGGTACCATGTCTGGTGCAGAAACCGAAGCTTACACATATTACAAAACTTTAGGTAATTCAACAAAGAACACATTAAGAGTTTGACGAAGCTTTTGGAAACGCCTTTGTTGGAATATTAAATTACCCGAGAATAATACTGTACTAATATTCACTTAAGAATCACACGAACTTGGTAAGAACTTCGTACCAGTGTCCAATATGAGACCGTAATGTACTATAATTTGTTCGTCTCTCGGTCTAAAGTACTTATCAAACAGTCGAAGACAAAGTATGAGCAGGGATTTAATTAACAGTGTGTTGAAAGTCAAAAGTCAGTGAAAAGTTTCAGAAATTAGTGGAATCCACTTACGCCTTTAAAGCTCTTAATGGTTTTACAAGCAAAAGGCGAGAATCTGTACAGAACACGGTGGTGCTACTTAAAATTTAAAGATTTCTCGACGAAACCAGTTGTACGTTATAAAAAATATTTTATGTCGTGTCAGTTTGTACTGCACCTTATTATCACCGTGTTCTTCGAATTTATTTGGCAATTGGTATTTCAGAAAGGTTTGTAGTATATGTATATAGTTTCGTACTTCTGAAAAATCTAAAACAATTATTGCTATTTATGCCTAGTTCTCTTTTCTCAATATTTCAATTGTAGGATGTACATTTTAACCGTTTCATAGCAAATATATTTGAAATATAGGTACAAGAACATCGAATTTGTAAATAACAATGACACTAAAAGTTATCGCTTCACATAGACAGAATGAAAAACTAGAACAAAAGTATACTTTTATTTAACTCCAGTATCTCGAACAATTTTTATTGCATAAAAATGCCCGGCCTATGTCACGGACAGCCAGAGAATGCTAAATCAGTTTCATTCCAGGCGACACACGATAATAAAATGAAAACATAAAAATAAATATAAATGTCTCCTCAGTAGAATTCTGAAGGGTGTGTACAGTGTACACTTACTATAAGCATAAGACGAAGCGATTTGAAGAAGAGGAAAGTTAGATGGCGGTTTGAGAGGATTCATATTAAGACCTGCTCTTCAAGTTTACTTTCACGTGGATACACATTAGCTTAAGGGTGCTGCTCTCAAAAGTTGATCTTGAAAGTTGCTCTTGAGAGTAAAGCTCGCTGGTGGATACACCCTCGAAAGCCTCTCTCCGATTTCTTAGTTTCCGACTGACTTCGTTCTCGCTCTCTCTCTCTCTCTCTCTCTCTTTCTCTCTCTCTCTCTCTCTCTCTCTCTCTTCTGGGTATTAATTACTCTTCAAAACCCTAACCACCAGGCAAACGAAGGTGTGAGAGCTGCTGTCGAAAATTATTCTCGTGCGGATACGCAGTGTAACATTTCAAGTCTTGGGCACCATCTTGAGAAACCTAGCTACCCGCGTAATTCTATGCACTATGCTGCGATATTGCAGACAAGAGTTTCCCATATTTCACTCGGATAATAAGATTTATTACTTGCCGGAAGTATGTATCTATCTAATAGCTGGACTGCGGATGCTTATGCAAATATACACTTTTATGGGCTATTTCGCGGGAACTTGAATGGAAGACACTTTTTTTAACCACATTATGGCTCTCGGCGTGTTTGAAATGAGATGCGAACCTCGTGGGACTTTATTGAACATTTTATTGTACATTAAAATGCAGAAATTATCGAGATCCATCAACAGAATACAATAAAATATTTTAGGGAACGTTCTCGCTCTATGTGGTTGATGTTATTCACAGAAGATTAAACTGAATTACATTGATTAATTTATGTAAAGTCAATAATTTGACACGAAATACGCATTCACCAATAACGAAATAATTATTCACGCCAAATACGGGAATGATTATTACAAATATGCTTTATTTGCTTACTCCAATACTTCCTGTCACGTAACTCTTCAAACGTCGTTGGTGAAAGCTAATTAAATTTTTCGTAGACAGTAAAATCGTTCATCGCTTCAGTAACATTTTTATAAAATACTTTTACGATTATGCACTATATATTCAATACATTCCTAAATTTCGTTTGATTGTGATCTAATTGTCCCATCTCTCGTCCCATCTAATTAATAACTAAACTGCTACAGAATCAATATCTATCCAAACAAATCAAGATTAGTAAAGATTATTGGGAAGAACAAAATGAATGTCAAAAGCACGAAGGTCAGCTTAAAAAGGAAGTAGAAGGGACAGAAGACAGGAAATATGATAAAGCGAGATAACCGAGGAAGGAATCGAAAGGAAAGGTGCGGGAGAAAATAAGAGAAAGTGATAGAGTCATAAAGAGAGATAGGGGTTGGTAAATACATATATGTAGTTCGAAGATATGGTCGGGCGACTAGCGGGAGACCTTCGAAGAAAACGTTAGATAGAAGCCATTGCGGAAGAAGTTAGGGGAAGTCACGAAATGGAGAAATCCGAAAAGCTGCAAAGAAAATATGACGTAACTTACAGAACTCCTCGCGAAAGAACTCTACGTCCAAAAGCTCGCATTCATGCAAAGCTAAAAGAAGAACGAAGTACGATTAAAAAGACAGAACCGTGGCTACAACATAATTTGCCAATTTAGGGAAATTCCCAGTTGTAGACCAAGAAGTTTAACCTAAAGTCAAACATTGAGGATTCCGCGAAGCCGCCAACTGTCAAAATCGGATGAAGGAACCAGACTTTATCAAATGCAGATCAAATGCATTCACCGCTCGGGACTAAATTCATATTCAGTTCAGCGTGGATCTCGAACAGTAGAGCTGGTTCATAAATATGTGCCTACGAGGCACACTAATACACGTGATCTGCTCGGCAAGCGAACTTCACCTGCTACCAAGTGCTCGATGCACTGGTCCCGGATTCGTTTAGATAGCGAGATTTATTACCAACCGACACCTGAACTTCCGGTGCATCCAACTGCTCGACATCCCCTGGTTAGACTACTCGTGTACCCTCCAACCCTTTCGACCATTCCTACTCTTAACCGCACGACCCGATCACCGATCACCCGGGACACGAAAACCCTTTCACGTGTCTGTTTCTTACCTCAGTCGTCCGCGTTGCTGTTCAATTTACAACCAGTCGCTGAAATTCCCGGGAACCACAACCGTTTGGAATACTGCAACGATTTCATTTGGAATGGTCTATCAACGCTTTGCCCACAGCAAATCTAGCAACCACTTGCTTTTTGACTTCTTTCGGAACTGGAACTACAGTAATGTCTCGATGTAGGGTCACCTGTTCAGTGAGTGAACATAATTACGATGCCATCTTCGTGTCGAAATTCACGCAGTAATTGCATTTCAACACAATACATATTATTTTTGTATAAAACAATGCTGGGCTTTAAAATAAATCATTTCAATGAACCGGCTGCGAACATCGATTTTTTAATAGGATTGTTAACGTATATACAAAAACCAGTTTTCACTGTAAAATAACATAAATATATTCAGTCATATTTCACATGCTTTGGTTATAAAAAAATGGGTTGTTCACCAATTAAAAATGTCTTCATAAAAGGCAGACACGTGGTGTGCAATTAATTACAGTTATGCTCATTTGCAGTGAATTGTATTAGCTACATTTTCAGAGTTCATATCTCATGTTTATACCGACTGAAAAATTTATTTATATTAGAATTTACTGAACAACCGTAACGTTAATTACGAATTTCAATGGGAATGGTGCAGATTATGGAATATGATCATTGGAGCGTCTGTTAGAGCATAATTATTCACGCATATAACTGTGACGCAGTAATTCTTCTAAACAACTTATTATTATTATTCGAGTGAACTTCATTGTTTTAATACGGTCCGTTTGCATAAATTATAGTTAATCTACAACTGATTGATCAAGCACCATATTTCAGTTTTCACCGCAAGTAGGAATCAAAGGTACTACCGACGTTGATGACGTTTATCAATCAAAAGAGAAACCTTGGGAGCAATTTTTCTTTCGGTTCGTTCGTTCATCGTAACCGCGGGTCAGAAGATGATCGATGGAGGAATAAACGTAATCTTAATGGAACAAGTGGTAGTAACGAGGGATAAAAATCGCCTGAAGGAAGGGATTCTAATTTTGTACCGTCTCGTTTTATCAAATCCCCCATGAACATTTATGAAACATTAAATTGACAGGGACATATTCGTCGCGGGAAATGGACACTACATTTCTGATTCGTACCGTTCGTAATTTTTCGTGGACGTATCTCGTACATCTTTTCTGTAATTTATGTTCCCAACCGTGGGTAATACGAATTACGGATTAAATCATTTTAATTGCTATTGTTCTCGTTATTACTTCCAATTAGGGGTCATTAAATTAGAAGAACTGTCCCAGCGAAATAACAAAACGTTTTAGTTGTCATGGTACATTTATGTGTGTAATGAAGCAGTTCGGTTTATTATGGAGCACGAAGTTAATCGATCGTTTTGGTAAGCCACAATAATTGTACAGGAAATTGATAATAGTAATATATCATTTGTTCTATCGTCTATCAGCCGCGGTCAATTAATTCTGCGATTTGGCTAACGCGTAAGTGGAAATACATTGTGTCGAGGAAAAGTTCACGTCTACTCGAATTACAGGATTCAGCTAAGTGTATCGAAAACAACTATTGAATAATCTCACCTATTGTTACGGGAAGAGCCGATAATGGCCATTAATTGTGTGAAACTGCAATTATCATATGTGACTCTAAATGTTCTTCTAATGCACCACCATTACTCTAGCGTAACTAAAAGCTGCAGAGAGAAAGAGATAGAGAACGTGATGTGCTACAGCAAAAGTTATTTATTTAAAAATTTGAACTGCTCGAGAAAATATGAAAAAATATATTTTTCATATATATGAATAAAATACATATATCTTGTTAATTAAAATGAAGACCACTTGATTTAAAAATATATTACAATCATATAATATTATTCAGTCTATTCAAATTAATATTAATCTGAAATAAAATTATTGAAGACCACCACCAAAAATTATAACGACTTGTCTCAACAATATTGTATTGCTATTGTTTCATTAATATTTATTTACAAAGTGTTTTGTCAGAGGTTTGACAATGTTCTTAGAGAATGTTTTCCCAAGTTTGAGGATTAAATGATTATCAATTGAAATTAGAGACACTCCTGGTGCCATTAGTTGATTTCTAAGGTATGAAGAGCCCGCAGAAAGACAGTCAAAGTTGTTGACCCGCGAGCGGTTTAGTGTGTCAGAAAAGCGTGGTAGACTCCAAGTTTTATCAGTCGTTTACATGACAACGTAATCCTACTGTGCCAAGAATTCTTGGGACGTAGACGCTCGGAACGACAACAAAAAACATGCTCTCTAGCATGAAAGCATCGACATCCCTTTGATATTCTAGAGTCTCTCGGGTTACACAAAGCATTTTTTACTCTTATGATGGATAGACTTCAATCAGATTACCCTTTTGCATACTGTTAAGTCTGCTCCTATGCATTTATCCTCGGACGCACTTACAGCTCGTGTAGTTGCCTTTTTCCTTACATCCTGTGTGCACGTGTTTACTAGCGCAATATTTACCTAAATGTAGCCACATCTTCTGCAGTTATATATAATAGAAAATGAATTTGATATTTAATTTTAATCGTAAAAGTCGACGAACTACAGTGTGAATTTATTTGCTGTCCGTGCGAAGAATAATGTTGCCCATTATATTAGTCATCAGTTTATACCAGTATCTAATGACTGAGACAACTGTCGTATCGCAAAATATGTTTTACAGTTCATTCGCCCATTAATACTATCTAATAATGGCTTTGATACCATTTATAATTGTATACAAAACATTTTTTATGATTGTTTACTTTGTGCAAGGAAGATCAAATTAATTTTGTTAGTGTCTTGTTGCATCGATTAATATGCATTCTGTTATTTGAAGTCATAACGAATGCCGCAATTGTATAAACATCCGCAATTCAGAAATAACAATGAAAGTAAACTCCCGGAAGACGGATATGCGGCTTGATCGCAATACTGTTTGACTAACTCGTTCAATGGTTGGTCATGTAAATATTCTCTACTATCCCTGGTATAATCTCCTTAATTCTCAGAACTGAATTCCAAAAGGAGTGACGTGTTGAAAAAGGAAATTGCGGAATTGAACGAAAAATATTTTTATACTATTCCGAGTAGGTACTTTTTTTACACCTCAAAGCCTGACACAAAGGCGAGAGTTTTAAATTGAAATTGTTATTGGATTTCTCTGTTTGAGCTAGTACTCGTAGTTTCGATTAGAATTACACCCGCCTCTGTTCACTTGAAACTTTATTTCTGCTCCGTGCAAACCGTCTTCGAGAATGAATTATTTTTTCGAAAATCAAGGAGACAATGCAGTTTTTGTATTTCAGTAATTGCATACATAATTATTAGATTGACATAAACTCCCGATTTTTATTTTTTACAGTTCAGAACAACAGTTAGGATTTTCTATCTCTTGAACTCGGATTTTTATGGATTTTCATTAAACACGATAAAATGTAAGATTTATTGCTTTTACTCCCTGACTGCGTGAATTGCAGCGATGAAATTTCATTGCAGAAATTGCAAGCCCCTTCTACATTTAATATCTGTATTAATTTTGTTCTGAAGCAGGATTTAAATGAGACTTAAAATACATCGTTTTAAAACATTTTACGAAGATTAAATAGAATCGAATAATGATATTTAACGTGTACAGTTAAATCAACTTTTTGCTCATCCCGCGATTTAATACCGTTCGAGATCAAATTAAAGTAACTTGTTTAACGCAGGAAAGTAGAGTTGTTTGAATGACGCTTCCAGAGAAGGGTTCACGTATTAGCGATGCGAAACTTTTTTACGCGAGTAGTTTACCCCATTCAGTTAGTATTTTAATTTCATAACGGAAACATCTCCGAACAGTTTAACCAGCACTCTGCTGCCGAGAGATTGTGAAACAACGAGTTTTAATTCATTGAATGCGATAACTTCATATTTATGACATTTGTTATGGAAATGAAGTTCCCGTAAGCGCTGCGAACAGAAGCCCAATAAATCTCTCTCTAGTCTACTAAATTCTAAAAACGTCCACACAAAGAATTCGGCGTAAACATCGTACGGCTCTGTTCATTAACGAATTTTTGGCAAAACAAACAACCCACAAATATTTGGAAACACGTGTTTGCGATAAAAGAACGTTCGTAAGGTGTGAAGCATTCAAACTATTCGTAAACACTGTTGTAATTTAAGAAAAAGAATATTTTCTCATATTCATTTCATATACATACATACAGTGACTCCCACTAATATTCGGACACTCTTAAAAAGACGATAACTGTTTTAATATTGTACTATACGATTTGAACATTTTTTTAGAAGCTAGAGCAATTAGTTTGCTACAGGATGCGAAAAAAGAATTTTGTCAAAATTGCAATTGATCGGAATTATAAACAAAATACCGAAAGTTGCATTTTACAACTTTTTTATGTGAACCTACGTTGAAAATTAAAGAAATACGTTTTATAGACCTGTGTCAATTAAACATATTCTGAAAATTTCGTCAAAATCGGTCGACGTTGCAATGAGTTACAAACGTTTAAATATGTTAAAAATTGCAGATTTTCACGATTTTCGGCCTTCAACTGCAGTAAATCTAATGATTCTTGCATCTTTCAATCGTTGTCGTTGCTTTCCACATCAGCCGATTGCGATGAAACTTTCACAGGGCATATAATTGACATAGATCTACAAAACGTATTTTTTAAATTTTCGATATAGGTTCACATAAAAAAGTTGTAAAATGCAACTTTTAGTATTTTTTTTATAATTCAGAGGAATTGCGATTTTTCACAAAAATTTTTTTCGCATCCTGTGGCAAACTAATTACACTAGCTTGCCAAAAAAATTCAAATCGTATAGTACAATATTAAAAAAGTTATCGTCTTTGTAAGAGTGTCCGAATATTAGTGGGAGTCACTGTATATAATTCACGTAGTACTCGCTAGTATTCAAAGTAATTCACCAGTATTCTTACACCTTTTTGAAGGAAATTTTTATTATGCATAAAAATCTCGGTTGATAAATAATTATTTCATCTGACATTTGAATTCTTCTACATTACAACAGTTTGTTGCACGTGAGATAAAGACGTGAAAAATTGTTGTTCCGAGAAACCGAGTTTCTTTTACGATTATAAGAAACTCGAGGAAATACGTCTTGACGGGGACGCTGCTTTCTATTGCGCGGTTTGGGCTCATCTAATATTTGGCGATTGACCCTATTCGGTTAAACGCTTCCCATTTGTCACCCTTTTACTCCGCTCCCTTTTCCATGGGATGAGTTTGCCGGGAAAGGACCTTGGTCAGAATATTTTTTAACGCGGCGGGACTGAGGCGATACGTTTTAAAGCTATCGATCAAGAATGATATATTTATTTCCACTCGCGAACGGGAAATCCGAGAGGTGTAATGAATCGGTGACATTTTAGACATGTCCATTTTTTTCGGACCCTGGGATACGGATCGGTCGATCCCGATCGTTGAATACAAACGTTCATCAGAAGAATTCGTATGGTTGGGCTCAACCACAATTCGCTGATGTAGACGATACAAGTATAGTATATTTAGATTGCGCGTAATATATTTCGATTTTTCCAGAGATAAGAATTACACGGTGAAATCGTCGACGGAATATCAGCGACGGCTGTTTCCTGTGGGAACGGTCTCCAAACTTTTCGTTCACGGTAGACGCACATTATAATATCAGTTCAAATCACTTTCTGAAAGAATTGTGCCATTTCACTTGACTGCATTTAATTCAGAATAAGTATCTATCGGCTGGAGTGTGAAACAATACGGGCGCCGTTTAATGAAAAGATAAATGGAGTCGAAACATGGCCGTGACAAAAGAGGCTGTTGCGAAACAAAATATGTAATTACTTTGTGAATTGCTTTCTTGAATCTTTCCAGACTCGTGAACGATCCTAGAATTATCAAGCAATTTCTTTATGGTTTAACCTCTTGCTATTTTCTCCATGGCAACAACGATTGTAACGTTTTTATCAGCAAAATTGTCGAAGAACGTTTATTTTTCGTCTAAACAGAAAGGTATAACTTTCATTGTTAGACTGCGTTTAAAATCTTCAACACGAGTCTGGCTCGTTAAAGCACGGGGTTGAAGAAAAATTGTGGTGGTTCCATAGTCTTTTATCCTGCGAAGAGTATATAGAACGTGTTTTTAATAATGACGCGGAAAATGTTCTTCTCTTATTCAACTTTTATCGTTTACGTTATTAAAACTGTAGAGGAAAATAGAAAAGCGGAACTGAGAAGTAGCAAAAATAAATTGCTCCTACCAAGATTCTTTATAACTCTTCAAAGTTTGAGGAATATTGAAATTTTTAATTTTATTATTTCAGGTGTATTAACTGGGAGTAAGTTTTTACACAAATACGAATAGATTAATTTTCTACGCACCATCAAGCATATAGTAGAGCGATTAAAACGGATATACGATTATACGGTGCCTGTGGAAACAGAACGCTAGATAATGTGTCGTTTGAGACACGGCTAATAGGATTAAAAGTATTTTCCTCGAACTCCGTTGAAACGTTTATACTGTTCATTCAAATGTTGCACATCGAGTTCTTAGACCATTGATAATACGAGCAAATTTCGAGAACTCTTTTGATTATATTTCCAAAAACTATTCTGGACAATTAATTAAAATGTCGCGCGATCGTAATGTCGCACGAATTTCCTAAGCTTAGGTGCAACATCGAAAAGCTGTTCATCCGAAAGCGAAAATAGATGAGGTATCGTTTTAAAGTCTTTTCCGCAACTATTTCTGAGCAAACGAGTGTTAATCATCACGACGTGATTAATTCCCTTGCAATTGTAGCATCCTTACAATGAAAAACGGAGTGCGACAAGTCACCACGTGCCAGCCTGTTATAATAAATATTTCACATCGAAGAGACAGTTCTAACTGAAACTGCGGGTGTTGGGCATCGCCGGCGGGATTCGTGAAATTTAATCGCAACCCCTGCTAAATTGAATACGTTATTAAATACTTGTAACCGTGTCAGTTGCGCGGCTCGCGTTCATAAATTTCCTAATTACGGGAGCACGGGCGTAACTGTCAAAATTCGTGGCCTGTCGCACACTGTCAATTTCCATTACAGGTTCGGATCCCCGTATCCCGACTTTTCTCAAATTCAGTGATTCCCACCTATGGTCTCGCGGACGCGCGAACGAACGAAAGCAATCCGGATTGCTGTATTTATTTCCATAAATTATCGATAGGTCATGGAATACATCAGCATCAGCCCATAGAAAATCCGACAATTAATCCTGGCACGACGGATGCCAATTCCGGTGAGGCCCAACACATTATCTTTGTGTTACATCGTTCGTTTACTGCACACAAATATTTTAAATACATTACGGTGCTGTTACTCAATGTACAGACAGTAACGTAATTTTTAAAAGGACATTTTTTTAAGACGTCAATGAAGGTGGTCATTGATCATTTCTAATTGAATCAAGTACGCCAGTTTTCAACTCTAACGTGAACAATACACCGGTCTTAAGAGTGTGAAGGATTATCAGCAGAACAAATGTGTGAGGGATAAGGTAAAACATGATTTTACATTTTTTCCAAACTTTTTGAAACTAAAATCTGCTACCAAGATTAAATTTTCATGTCACGTATATGAAATGTTCTAGGAAACACCAGCAACAGAAACAAGATTCTAGAAATAACTTCAGAAACATTCAAAGCAATTCTAACTGAAATCTGTTTTATACAAATATCGGAACCGTTGATTAAAAGCGTTCTAGGCGACAGGTGACAGAATATGTTCAATATTTTATACTCGATACCGTGGGGAACCTTCTCCCCGATTCTTTCGGGGTTGGTCGAGATGAAAACCGCACGGTTTCCCGGAAAAACAGAATATCGAATACGGGACTACAAGGATGAGATTGAATGAGACAAAAAGCTTGGCAACGAACGATTCACAACTGCGACGAAACATCCGCTGCGCCCTGATACCGTCGAGCATCTGTATTTTCCTGAATCATATTGTGCCGTTCCCATAATCGAGCATATAATACAGCTACGAAATTTCCATAAGCTTTTAGCGATTGAATACACGGAACCTCATACGCTGGCTGGGCCGCGCATCTCGCCAGTATACATACATATTTGCTTAATAATTACGGATGCGCCACTATTTCGCGCGTCATTTCAGACAGCATCCGCTGAAAATTCCATCCGGTTCTACAACCGGGAACGCAAGCAGAACCCGGCTATTCACCGATGTCGGAAACACTTTGCTACTGCAAACCTCCGGACAGAGCCTCCCTTCGAGTGCGCTTTCTTCAACAACTGTTCGACCGTCTCGAATAAAGTTCCGCAACCCATCGGAATTTTATCGGCATCCGGTAACCCGACGAGAGATCCTGGGCATGCGGATGCACTGGCATTAATGAATCCTATCGGCGAGCTGTTTTATTGCAGTTAATTACGGGAGAGGACCGAATTTCGTACATACGCCGAAACTCTCGGTTTCGTATACTGGAATTTTTTGACAAATTTCCCTCGTAATAACCGATTCCGAAATTAGGAAATATTGCAAGGCGTCCATTTTCAATTCTGCACATCGAGACGAAACATTAATTTACGTATTTAACGGTTCCAGGTGGTAACGCGATTTTTCCTTCTCGGGATCCACCTGGAAACCGATAAACAATTACCGAAACTATTTTTAACAGGATATTTGAACGATTTCATGTCGTTACATCCTCACACTTCCTTCTCCTTCGTTATAATTCACTTTTAATACTTTTCATTTATCGCGCATGCAAGCGCAATGCATGTGATTGCTATTAGAGGATTGAAACAGTATTGTCAAAATATTTCAGAAATTTTCCGAGTGACAGTAGCACGGAGGACCGACAGAATTCTGCGGCAGCTCGCGGAAGGTTGAGAACGTTGCCATGAATTGGCACAATCAGTTTATCGGTGCCCCTGGAACACCAGCGATCGCTATGAAACCGGTGGGACTCGAAAAAGCGAGTGCGGTCAACAACGTCACCGTTAATAGACTGAAATGCGGATTCGCGAAACCTACGCACACCTTTTTTCCCCATCGCGACCATTCCCGTTTGCTCGAGTTTTGCCACGTTTTTGTATTTTTCTTTTTCCAAATCGAAACGAAATTGGTATGTAAAACTCACCGGTGTTCGGGATCCGTAACGAAACTATTCTCGCGTATCAGCGTACACGGTACTAAATGTTTCACAAGAATCGGGGGTTGCACGATCGGAACGGGACGCGCGCTTCCACGATACTGGTTCCCGTCTCGCAGCACTCGCATCGCGATGCTTGAACGCAGAGCGCGTACTCGAGACGCCGACCTATCCTAGCCTATCGGGGAGCTCGGTCCACGTTTCACCATCGACATCCAGTCGAATTTGGGGGCCACACACGTGTGGTGCCTGGAACTTCACACTTCTGCCCTTTTGCACGCGATGCTTAGCCCCTTTTTGCTTCAGCTAGCGTCCCCGTGTTACGCGATGGTCGGTTTGCCTGAAAGTATGAACGAAATTCATGTATTTGGTAGTTGTACCTCGTTCGGTACAAGCAAACTAGTTTTGGGGGTCTCTCTCTTTACTAGAATGGAAAACTACAACTATGTCAATTGCTTTTATATTAGAAGTTGTTACAACATCATGTAACTCATTTAATATATTCTCATACACAACAGGATCAACTTGTTAGAGCCAGTTAGATAGATTGACGAGTTTAGATTGGAACGGTCAACTATTAAACGTTAATGTTAATTCAATTATGCCACATACAGTGGCTGATCGAATTTCTAGATTCGCTTGCATAAATTGATCATTTTATATTGATTCAGACAATTGTTGAATGAAAATCTTTCTACATTGAATTCTTATCGATCTTCTATAAAATATTAAAGTTTGGGGATTGCGAATGCATTTAGCTACACTGCAGGTGGTACCATTCGTCACGTGGATGAGAAATATGGTTGTCGTAATGTGGCACTAATAATAATTTGATCATTTAATGTAGCCAGTCGAATTAGAGAGTCACGCACATGTTCTGTTTGAGACCTCACACTTCTGCCATTTTGCATGTAATCTATATAATAAATAATAAATTTTATTTTATATTGTCAAATCAAAACAGACGGATGCATCTGACATATTCTTTTGTTTGTGCCGCGGGTGGAAATGGTTATTCTTAAAACAATAAAATCATCGAGCTTACTCTAATTTTCAACTCTTGATCTATTGGGACAGATGCGACCCAAATTTGCGTGAATTAATATGCAAGTATTAATAATATTTGTAAATCTTATTAAATTTAAATTAAAGTTTATTATCTCTTATAGCATATTAAATGTTTAAAGGGAAGGAAAGGAAAATGAAAATGCTTCTCTTCGAGACGAAAGTGTACATGAACCATAACGGGAATTTATGCATCAATCAGAATTTTCAATATTCTAGTATGTCTGTCAGAAAAATTCTTTACAATTTTTAGATGGTACTATCTAATAGCATTCGTTTATTGGACCTTTTAATTGGTCTTTAGTGGACGTTTCAAATATAAATAGTAATCAATTTTTCCAATACGAAATAAATTGCAATTTAATCCTCCTCTCTTTCTACTCAAACAGTTATTATTTGCACAATTTAATGCCTGAATATTCCATTATCCAGATATTTTGTTGTTTGAACCAAATGTATCCTTGTAACGAAGCTTTGGAATCTCTACTTACAATTATATAAAATGTCACGGAAATATTTAATCTTCAGCGTAAACTCACCACGAACATAAAATTTAATTTCCTTACGATCAATGATAAAATAATCTCCGATTACTTTTTTTAATTACTGAAGTATATTTATGTATATGGACCGTCTATACGTGTTTCAAACAATTAAACAAATGCTGTGTTTGCTTAATTATCATAATTAAACATTGGTTTTAATTGTGTACAAATAAACTGCTGCGCATTGTTAGAGCCAGAGCACACCAGTCACGATATTGTATGTTTACATTTGGGTTATATGTATGAATTTCGAGAATCCGAGTAGTTTATTCAACCGAAGTTCATCGAAACAACCGTCCAGAATGCAGAAGACCCCATACACAATTTCGGTAGACATTTTAATCTGCGTAATATATTTGTAAATATGCATCAGTGTGGGCGATATAGTCTACGAACTACAAATCGAAATATCCATCGTTACTTTGCAAATTAGTCTATAGTCCACACCGTTCACCGTGCTGTTCGCGGGGATGAAACTCTTATGCGGGGTAGCTTGCACGGATGCCAGACTCAAAGAGATCACGAACTTAATAAACCGGTATTAAGATTTGTTACGCATCAATAGCTATTCAGTTTGAGAACCAAACGCTTTGGATGCTTGGGTGTTTGATGAAACTTCGCGTAATAATAAACTTGACTTTTTGAGCACCGAGGTGAATGTTAATAGATCTATTAATGAAATAGTAATTATAAACAACTGAGGTGCTCGTTACGCTAAATCTTTTAATACTCGACCATACTGGGATTTTTGAGATGTTGGAGCAATCAGATTAATGCATGACATGCAAAATTGATACTCTAATCAACAATCCCGAAACATTGAATTGAAATAAATAACAAATGTTTTTTTTGTATATTTGTAAATGCGACGCCTTTATTTACTTTTTATTTTATCAGATCGGAAATGCGTAACTGAGAAACATATTGCATTGGACAGGTAAAAATTGCTCGTTTTCACTTTCATGATTTTCAGTATGTTCTCACAAAGGGAGAAGATTGTAGACTCACTAGAACAAAACCTTTCTATTAAGGCTTTGGGGAATTCTATAAACCGACAGAAGAATAGAACGTTCACGCGTTTTTCTTTTCCGTATTGCAGCTTTTGTCTCGGCACAATGTAAACGATTTTTTTCAAAAATAACTTGCCCACGACAGGCAGTTCTTGCAATGTTTTGATCGCTTACGTCATTTTCATTTACACTTGACAGGTACAAGCTGGGTGCCCATTATTTTTCGCTGAAACTCGCTTCTCTCTCGTTCAGTTAAACATTCGCATTCTTTCGAAAATTCATACAATACCCGATGCTTTTTGTAGGCTAAAAAGAATAAATTTTCCAAAGGAATTCCTCCTATTTTTATTTTATATTCGTAAGTAACCCCGAACGCACGTTTTGGAATCTGCAACGTCGAAATGCTACGAGAAGCTGGACTGTAAGTTTTGAAAATATTTCCAATGTTTCGACACTTCAAAGTTCGTGATTCGATAATTTGAATAATATGCATTTTGAAAATAGGAAGGGAACGTTCGTTGAAAGAATAATATGCATTTTGAAAATAGGAAGGGAACGTTCGTTAAAAGAATAATATGCATTTTGAAAATAGGAAGGGAACGTTCGTTGAAAGGAGAATTATATGAGAAAATACATTTTCTAATATTTTGTATTTTAATTACAATTTAGTATGCAGTGTATATATATATAAAATTAAATGCAGTTAAGTCTTGATCTAAGCCGAATCTTCGGAACCGTGCTCCGACATAGATCGTGTAGGGCTAATATTTTTTGTGACCTCACCAAACTGTGTTATATGCCATGACTTCGGTAGAACCAACAAATACCGAAGACTGACTACAATAATACCCAGGCGAAGTAATGGTTATCTTGGATGCTTTTATGATTGCAGATTTCGCGCTCTCTGTACCACGGAGTAAAGCGTACGAAGATATTTATTGATCTATTATCTAATAGAAACAATGGGGACGGTTACACACGCGCGTATCTCTATTCCATACGCCTATTTACTCGTACAGTTTTGCAAGTCTTTCATTCGATTTGATTTGAACCAACGGAGATTGACTTTATGATACTCATCTCTTTTTTTACCGCATTCCCTTTATAAAAGACTTCGCGAGATTCTTTGACTTCCGCGTGATCCTTTGATCCAATAATGATTGAACGTTGCTTTCAAGCATATCGAAATTACATAAACAGTGTCTAAAAGAAATTAGTTGGTGGGCAATATTTGTATCACATCTTTCATTATTCGTTATAAACAGATTTCCACAAATAAATATTCAATTGAAACTTACAATATAATTTTTAGACTTAAATGAATGTATACTATCGGTTCTAAATTGTTTCTGTGTGCATAAAAAATGATTAGATAGCGTCAAGATAGCATCAAGATATCTGTTAATTAATTGCAGGTCTGCACTAATTGCAAGATGTAACTACGTAAAAATGTATTTCTCTTTTCAACAATTTTAACGAGTCTAAAAGAATATAACAGCATTTTTAAATTCCTTAAATGTTCTCGCTGGTCTGCGTTTGATCAACTCATTTTTATTATAAATGTTACATTATTTTCGACTCATTAAAATGGTTCAAAAGGAAGACAAATTTTTACGTAACTCCTGCATCTTTCAATTAATGCAGACGATGATTATGGTGCATAAATATCGGCAGTCTATTAACAACGTTTATTCGAAGCACTGTCCAGAAAAAATTAATTAGAGTGAAAAGCTTTTTGTTCAGTGAAATGTTTGCAAAATCTTGATGGAACTCGTTAAGGGTATAGGATATATGCTTTGTATCAAGTTAAAAATGTTTAATCATAGAGAAGCTGAAATGTTCACCATAAATGAGATTGAAATTCTCATATCTCACGCTTTGCTAATGGGTTGTTGAAGAAGGGGACACCGTATCTATACAGTCTAGAGGAGTAATAACATTAATTGGTGAACATTCGATACCCTCCTAAATTGATTCATAGGTAATTAATTACGTTCATTAATCAGGTAGATCGTAACTCGTGGCTTCCATTTCATACGTTTAACATTAACGTGAGTCACCACCATAGGTGCAACCCTCCATTATCATATTAAAATCATCTACTTATACCTCTGTGATGTGTTTGTTGTTAAGTAGCTGTACAATTTCCAGGCGATTATTTCGCATACGTACAAGTTGTGAAATGCTTGCGTATCGGCGATAACAAATCTTGAACAATTTTCAGGAAATTATTAATACTTCGAAAAATTTATATCTACGATTTCAAGCTCCGTGCAATTTATTTCTGAAATATTGGTTACGAATTTCAACCAATCGCGACATGACATATCGCGTCACGAAACAATATAGATTTAGTGTAATCAATTTGTTATGTCATCATTTGCTGCATGTATCAAATGTCGAAACAGAACTGTTAAAATACGCCTGGATATTCAGCGAACGAATGAAAATTGTTATCAATGGATGATGTTTTACAGCGTACATACCTTTCTGCATATAGATACAAATGATTAATTGGGATTTTAGAAACTGTATGTCGATTACACACGCTTTATGTTTTCATTTCCGTGTATTAGTTCGTGCAAATATATTCGGCTGCTCTGTACCTTCGATGACCAGCCATGTTTGCCTGTTTCTTGTGTAATCCTGTAGATTTTAGCGAGGTAATGCCAAATTCCAAGTTTCAATCCCAGGAGATCAGTGGTTCCAAAGTTATTGTTTAAACTTGAGCGATTTTCAACGTTTGTAGCAGGTAAGGGCACCGCCATATTAGTATGTATGCAGCGTCATCCGTCGTCTAATAAGCGGTGATGTCGATAACGTAAATTTGCAAACGTAGATGTTGATACTGTAGATACGTAGATACGTAGATACTTATAAACGCATATTCAGATAATGTGTTTCCAGATTACGTTATCTATTAGATGACGGATGTGGGTAAAGTGCTACAGTCTGTCGGGAAGTCGCAGAACCGCTGTATAAATATTTTTGGAAGCTGTAATATATATTTTACTTTATTACTCGTTCAGTTTTTACTTTACTCTTATTATTTCTAATATGGTTAAACTCATTTTGTCAATTACAATTTGTAAAAAGTTCAACTTTAATGTAGATGTTTACAATATGAAATCTGTATTTATTTCTTCACAACAACTCATTTTGTCAATTATAATTTCAAAAAAGTTAAATTTTAATGTAGATGTTGACAATATTAAATCTGTATTTATTTCTTCACAACAACTCATTTTGTCAATTATAATTTGAAAAAAGTTAATTTTAATGTAGATGGTGACAATATTAAATCTTTATTTATTTCCTCACAAATTACTTTATTTAAATAAAAGAATAGTAAAAAAGATATTTGCTTGTGAAAAAATATGTATTTCTATCGCGATTATTTTGTTTCTTACAATTCTTTATGCAACAAGTTTGCACCATTTTTCCAAATGTTTACAAAAAATGCATAAATATACATACTTGTGTACCCGTCGTTTTTATAACGCTATCCACCATTTTGAATTATCTTGTGGCGTGACTTGTAAACACTGAACATTGCACTATTTTGGAACGCTGCATCTTATATTATGTATATGGTCTAAGGTACTGGTTCTTAACCGGTGTTTCGCGAGTTTTGTGCAAGTGTTTTGCGAAATATATTAAATATACTTGATAATATATTTATTTCTACACAGGATGTTGTTGTTTGATTTTTGAATCATTAATTTTGGTGTTCCGCAAATTTTTCACATAATCTCAAGTGTTCCCTGACTTCAAAAAGGTTAAGTCTAAGCCGTTCGCTTACTTGTCAAGAACACTGACAATCGCATAACATTGGAATCATTTCCTAGGATTGGAATTTGGAATTTTGGCATTCTTTCGCCAAAATCTACAGGATCACATAAGAGAATGGCAAGAATTTCTGGTTTCCGAAGCGGTGGTAAGTTTAACCTTATATCCATGTACTCGTTATATATTTTGACATAAAAGTTTCCATAAAAGACTACTACGAAATTCATAGGTAAACAGAATCGTGTATATATAATTTATGTAAAACATTGTTGCCTCGAGATTTAAAACCCGCATGTAAATGCGTATGGTAATTTCGACAAAACCATTGTCAGGTACCACGAACCATATGCACATTCAAAGTGACATTACTTACTTATTTGTCTTTCATGACGTACTTGCTGCGAGTACGAGTTATCGAAGACATTATCCAGAAACGAATGATTATCATTTAATAATTGCTTATCCGTTTTTTCACAAGACAAAACACAATAACTTTTATTTCCTTTTGTCAGGAACTAAATTGCATTTTCTTTGGAAGTTAGTGGAACTTTGCGACTTTTGTGCTTCTGGCCGGATGAACCGGCAGCCATTAGCGATTCGCGTCGACTGCGTGAACAGACTTCTGTCGAAAAATAATTAACTTGATCGAAAGGTTGCACGCGACGGAAAAATCAGCTGCAACTAATACTGTATCAACATAGAAATCTCTCGTCTTTGAGCCGGTTAGCATGGATATAACAATAACCGTATTGCCAAGAGGAAGTTTCAATCACGAATTATCGGGCTTTTGACCGGTCGGTCGATACAGTATAATCGGAATATTTTCAATTACTTGTGCACACACCAGTAGTCACTACTGCGACTCTCATTCTGCTCTTCGTAAATGCGCGCAATTCGTATAGGCGCAAACTACCAAAAGCCCGCAACACGTAGTGCGATATTCAGTCTGTTGTTTCGCACAGTTTGTCCGAATTGGCGAAACATTAATTAAGCAGATCGTATTTTTTTATAACAGATTTACCAGAGCAACCTTATACAGGATGTATCAAAAGTGTACTTCCTTGAAAAGGTCGATTCCCAAGGACGTTTGACGTTACTTTTTCCTTTGCGAAAATGTACTGCGCGGTTAAGAAGTTATTAATGGAAAACACGAACCAATCAGAGCCAGAGTCTGTCCACTGTAACCGCGTCCTGATTGGTTCTTGTTTTTCGGCAATAATTCCTTAACAAAACCGCGGGAAACAATTTCGCAAAAGGAAATGTTACTTTGAATGAATATCAGGAATCACCCCTTTCAAGGATGCATCACATTTTTTGGGACACCCCGTATGTATTGCTCTGATCAAATGAGCAGTGTAGAAGTACTTCAGAAGTTCTTTTTTAATAAGTAAGTTTTTATATACCAACTTGTAAATTAACTGGTTTTTATATAGACTCGTTTCCAGGATTTAGTAAGATAACTAAAATATCATTAATAAAATTATTTTATATAACATTTATTCCTCAATTCTCATAAATACTATAAACAAATTATTTTAAATAAAATACTATAAACAAATTATTTTAAATAAAATTCTATTAATAAAATTATTATATGTTATTCGGCATTATTCGGCAGCATGTAGGTACGAAAATGCTTCCGGATAATGCAAATTACGCCTCGTAAACGTAAAGTGGGTGATACCGGCCAAGATCGATCTTTTATCTAACATTTTGAACTACTGAAAACCCCAATTTTTGTAGTATCGAAAAATGAGAACGCGAATTCCGCACCCCTGCAATCCTGGAAAAGGAGTCTACTCCTGGAAGAACTCGATTGTTCTATTACAATATTCCACTGTATCAGTTTTTGCCGCGTTACTTTTAATTCTACTTACAGAGGGTCTCATTGCCAGATAATATTAGGAACGCGGTTTATTTAACCGGTATAAAATGTCCCGTAGCTACTTCGGATGTTATTTTGTGTATTCGCGTGTCGTTACCGATGATTGAACGTCTCTAGCAGAAAGGGAAAGCGTGTATCCGGGCGGAAAAACACAGAAGGGGTTTTCAAACTCCTCGACCAAACACTTCCATTCTATTTCGTAATGTATTCAATGCAGATCCGTTCGGTTCACGAGTATTGCTAACACAAGTTATTTCAGCAACGGATAGTTGCAAAACAAATGATGACTAGACTGCGGATTTTTATGCAAAATATGAATGTTCTGCCTGTAACTGGCTGAAGATAATTGATGTTCTTAAATTTTCTAAATCTTATTAACATTTTCAATTCAATCTATCAATTTTTGACAGATGTAAATTTGTGAGATTCGTTTCTTCAGAATACGACCGTATAAATTAAGGATGTTATATTAAATAATAAAGCATTATTATACAATCTTTTTGTCATCGTGTCAGAGGAACGTATGAAGGCAACTCTACTTAAAATACATGTTTTTAAATTAAGTCAGCGGTTCGACTCCTCGGTACCGTTGTGGAATTAAAGTGGTCATTAACATCGGACAGTATTACCAAGTCTAAATTCTCGCCTAGTGTTTAAGGAACTCTGGGTGCATGCCAAAATGACCATCCACGATAACGCTGATATCTGAATTTCATCGTGATAGCACGTATCCATCTTCGTAAACATGTTGATAGCGGCAGGGCAAAGCTATTCGTGTAACTGACCGAACTCCGTTCGCGAGTAGTGCCTTCCTTTAATTTATGTAAACCGAAATTCCATGTAAAACTGTGCCAAACCAATTTCAACCCTTTCAACGCACGCGATTAGTCGCTCGTTATTAATTCACAAGTCGCTCGATACCCAAGGCACACTTCTCAATTGCAGAAGGTTCTTGGATATCTTGTCAGCCGTGTCGCAAAACATATCTCGGGATTTCGAATTTGCTCTCGATACATGTTAACCCTCTTGAGTCATATAGCGGACATCCGCGTTTGTAGTCTGATTAATACGTAATTACATAAATTTTTCCGCGCAAGCGACTCCGTAGAAATTCATACTAAATTGTTTTTATCGGAAATTAATTATTCAATCGTAGAATTTCGATATTAATTGTATTATTCGATAACGTTTATATTTCTTTAAAACACTTTTATGTTTTCAATTCTGGTTTTGATTCATCGTGTAACAATTTTCGAGTAATGAATTCGCCTTTAGTTCAAATAATAAGCATACGTTACTGTCATAGTTATCCGTTCGTGCTTCCAATTGATTTTTGGTTTGAAGAATTCTTAAGTTCAGTGATTAATGAAGATGAGAAATTCCTGGAGATACTTACGTTAATTGCTTTTATCCTCTGGTCTTCTCTTTAATTACTATTTTGCCAGTGGAGAGCAGGATTAAAAATGAGTAAATTTGAAGTTATTCGATGATTCATGGTTTATATAGTTGATGTTAAAAATTATTACATTTTAAACACGTGTGCTTTGTCAGTTATTATATATATGTACCAATAATTATTTAAAAAATTAATTACCATTTATAAGTGAATGTGATATTTTATAATAAATAAATAATATTGTTTTCTAATACTATGAACGTGTTCGTAACACATTCTCAATTCTGAACATTTTATTCTTCTTTAAATACGTCATTCACTACAGCTTTCTGGTAAACTTGGGTCAAGCCGCTAGGAACAATATTAACGAATAAGTAACGGTAATGGTAATGAAACTGAATAACTGATGTAGTTTGGAGGATTCATAAAAGGATCTCAAGAAGCTCGAGTTAGGATGTCGGTGATACGAGATCGTGACGGAATTTGCCCTCATAAATAATCCCTGAACCTCGATAAAATTTTTATCATACCACAGTATACATATATTGAATGCTTGACTAAATTCTTTCATACAACGATTATGCATGTACTGCATGACGTTACTTCAAAGTGCATCTCCGGCGCTTTTTATTTTCATCTTATTTTGTTTTATAAAATTACCCCTTAAAGGGATGACCATGGACGCAATACAAATTCATTGTATAGAAAGAATTTCACTATAAACAAAGACATTTACATTGTGTGTAGTTCCTTTATTAGAATTGTTAAGTTCAGTTTAGTACATCTCCGTAAAACAGTAAACTATATAAATACAGATCTTTATGAAATGTTCGTGTTACAAAAACAAGTGTAACAAAGTACTGTATAAAATATACAAAGATACTATTATATCGTAATGCTTTATTCTTTATTTGTTTCTACGAAATGCTTTACAAAAAGGAATCATCTCGATTAGAATAAAGTTTTGTACTTTCGTATGTTTCCTCACAGAGGCAAAAAATCTATTGTACAAAGTAGGTGTATTTTCATATTACATTAGTTAAATGTAATATGTAGAGGTAATTCGAAAATAATATTATTATATAATGACAATATATTGTACGTAGTTTTTTTCACTGCATCTTCATACACGTAACTTGAGCAGTAATAAAATAAATTCTTCTTTCTCAGAAACAAATAAAACATTCATACAATTCATATCACATAATTCATAATAGTAATTCGTTAGTAGAAACAGACACCATGGATTAAAGTTAATTTTTTTTAAAGAAATTGTGCTGTAACAGTTTACTGTGAACTCTCACTGACCGCCGTTTCTTCCTTCGGCGTGTAGTACATCGAATCCAAGTAGCACTTTGTAAAATCACTAATAATACTTCTATCGGGTATAGTCTGCGTTATTCCGTACATAGCAAGCTAGAACACATTATTAGTTTTAGATTGCAATATTTGTAACAACATTTATCAATTATATTTACCTTTCCCTGCACAGGTACTCCTGGATTTTGCAGAATAACGCTCAATTCTGTCTTGACGTCGCTCAAAAATTGGTCTGCAACACCAGGTTCAGTGTGCACGTAAGTAACACAAAGATGTATTCCGCTAGGGAATTGAAGTGTATTTAAATTCCAGCCTTTCACATTTAAAGCTTCCGATAACTTATAAATATCAAAATCTTTTGATCCCAGAGCGATAACTGAGGTAGCAGGGGTACCAAAAATAAAAATTCCATCCATTGTCTTCAATCTGTAATCAATTGTAAATTCATCTACCTACAAATAGAGGTGTGCAAGAATCTTATTCGGGATCGGGAAGGGTTCTCGAAAATATTGAGATTCCTCAGAATAATCAAAGAAAAGAAAAATTAATGGACTAAAGCACGTACCTCTGTTCAATGTACTTGGTAGTTTCTATAATTTTCTTAGTTGCTTCTAAATATCCACTATAACCGAAATACATCATAGTGGCCCAGCACGATGCTATAATTCCACCAGCCCTTGAACCATTTACTGTTGGAGATCCATAAATACCGCCAGGCCAATCGGTTGATACAGTATATTGATGATGTCTATACTGTTTATTTCTATAAAGAATAATGGAAGATCCTTTAGGAGCAAATCCATACTAAAAATAAAACAGAATTTACGTTTATGCAAAAGTCAACAAAAATGAACATATAGAGAGTTATACATGTATAGAAAATATATAGCATTCCATTTAAATAATTGAAGGTAACCTTCATTACTCAAAAAATAGTGGAAACACAACAGATCACATGCGCCACTACATTCCTTGCATAAAACAGTATTACTTTTTCCACTTTCATTTATTTTCTAATATTTATTATTTGCAAGAAAAGCACTGGCTAGTAATAGCATAAATATCCTGTATAATTTTCTTACTCTTATGTACCTTGTGTGTATCAGCCGATATACTGGTAACTCCAGGTAGTTCGAAGTCAAACGGTGGCACTTTGTGTCCTGCTTCAGGCATGAAACAAAGCAGAAATCCACCAAGGCAGGCATCAACGTGGACTGGAATGTTGTATTTTACTCCTAACTTAGAAATTGCTTCAATGTTATCCATTGTTCCATATGGGAAATTAGGAGTTGAACCAACTAACTGTTGCACACATGTTACATTAATATCATGTTTATCGATTCAATCGAAGAGTTACATAGCAAGACATTTACCATTACTGTATTTCTTGAAATAGCTTTTTCCATGTCTTTGATAGAAACTGTATAACTATGTGGATTTACAGGCACACAACGAACTTTAATGTTTAAATACTGAGCTGCTTTGTCGAAAGCGGAATGAGCTGTACTTGGTACTACCATATCTGGCTTTGTGATACCTTTCACGTGTTTTGCATAGTCTCTATATGTTTTGCAAGCCAATAGAATTGACTCTGTACCACCAGTAGTCATCTGGAAGACAAAGCCTATTGTATTTCATTATGCTCATAATTATTAATAAGTGCTTACCGTGCCACAAGAATCTTCATCCCCATGGAATAAATTGCATGCTATTCTAACTACTTCTGCTTCCATTTTGCACACACCAGGGAAAACATCAGGATGCAAAGGATTTGTATAAGATGCAAATGAGTAGACATCTCCCATTAATTCTACTAGTTCTTGATCAATCCTGTACACAGCTCCAGATACTTTGCCATTCTTCCAATCATAATCACCTAAACAGACGTAGATAAATATTTGTGTATAGTGTAGACGTGAATAAGTTAATTTTAGTTTCTTTTACCTAATCGGATACTCTGCTTTACTTTTTCTAATATCTCTTCTGAGTTCAAACCATTATCTGGAAGCTTTATAATGAATGGAACATGTTTTATTCTTTGCACAGCTTCCTTTTCGAATGATATATTTATATTATTCAATTCTTGATTAATTTTCTCTCTGATAGAAGGTATATAATTTCTTAAACTAAAGAGCTTCTTCTTCCCTCTTTCTGTAAGACCTACAAAACAAAATGAAACAAATTTGACATAGTTGAAATAGTGCTTCAATCCCTTGCCTTACAATTTATTTCTTTGGAGTTTGTAATTTCCTAAAAATGAAGAAAAATTATATCTATTGTATGGCTATTTGTTTTCCGATAACTATACATTAATGAATTAATAACATACATATATATTTATTAGACTCTGTAAAGAATCTTCATCACAAGTCTGACACAATATTGTAAGGCAAGGGGTTAAACATGCAAAATGTTAAATAAAATTATTACTTTCATCTTGGAAAACAAAGTTCCAGAGCCAAACTCCTGTGAGGATAGTTACACTTGTTGTGGCTGCTACTTGCCATGGTTCTTTGCCTTGAAAACTGTTATTTACAAAGTCCTTCAGAATATTTAAACCAAAAGCAGACATGCTTATCTGAAACAAAGAAAGACGTGTGTTAGGAAGTACTTATTGTAAGAAATCCTATGACGCTCCATGACATAAACTCTCACTTTCGACAGAGTGACTTTGTCACTTTCTACTGCATAACTTATCCTACCCTGCTATCTACTTATTCAAATAACACAGTCATCGTGGGCTCATGTTTACCATATTTGTAAAGTCCTGTTTATAAAACTAGGTATATGTATTAAAACAATGTTTAAATTATTAAATATGTACCTACTTTCTTCGAATACGCTTCGTGTTAAAGCAAAACACAACCATACATTACGAGAGGTACCCGTAGAATGTGTAAAATGGGTGTTAATGATTTCAGAAACGAATACAAAAGATAACAACACAATGATACACTGGTATTCAAAGATAAGTTATTTGTACAACCACAGAGGAGATATAGAAGTAGACCAATCACCGAATGTATTTTTCTGTCACATGCTCGTGAGCAGGGCCGCCGCGTGGGTAAGAGTCGCCTGTGTGCAAAAGAAATTTAGCGCCCTTTTCAAACAAAAAATGGTTATTTAGTTAGGAATAAATAAAACATAAAGACGATTATTGATTTAGTGTAAGTTACCTCTTTCATCACATTGAATGACCTTCTTTTTTTCTTTTTCGATGGAAAATATCTGGTAACGGTAGCCAGGGCTGTCACACAATTTTACAAGCTAAACATTTTGGCGCCCTTTCGATGAAGCGCCCGTATCCGGGGCTTGTGGTGATATTGTCACGTGGAATAAGTTCCAAACTGATGGCGCGTTTGTTCGCGATGAACAGTTTTTATTTATTTGACGACTAGAAACGGTTTAGGAATGTACGATAATCCAAATTTTAATTATAATCATTCAGTTCCATTTTTCTCTTTGAAGAAACAATAAATTATAAAATAATAATAAGTACGCGTTTGAATATTTAAACTTATCCAATAATTTTCCACAAAATTATTTTTATCATTGAAACTTGCAAAATAAAAAATCTGAAATCATTTTGATTGGCAAATCCAGCGTCAATTGCAAGAAGTATATAGAATACGCATAAAATTCATATTTTCCAGTTATTAAACAACGAGCAACTACAATTAAGGACGATAGGATGAAAACACGGTTGACGTGTAGAATTTCTTTCTTTATTTACAAATGTCTGATAATCATCAATGTACTCGGTAACAAAATCTGCTTGCACATATACTGAATGATTGTTCAGCACTAAGACGACAAATCAACAATCTCATCGCAGGAGAAAAAACAATACTGATACGACTTGCGCACTATGTATATCGTGTCGTTATCATATAATACCTCAGTCACAAATGCTCACACGTGACATAGCGTTTTTATTTTTGTTCTCTTCATATATATGTAAGCATATACTTAAATCGTTACGCTCGTGAACGAAACATAATTATACATATGAATATATCAACGAAAAGAAAGACTACCACCTATGGATCAACGTACATAGTCTGACTTGAGCTAGGCCGAACATTTTCGAACTGTCAGTCACGATTGGCGCCAGCAGCTTACAAACGCTTCGGTCGGTGTTCTGCATGTACAATAATACGGTGAAATAACAATTGCTGTACAACTTGTATAATCGTGCAACATCCGACAGTATCATACGCCACTTTTGTAACTCATAGATCATCGTTTCATTCTCAATTATACGTACGTATAGGCACTGTATTCATTGCCATATAAGCGTTCGGTGATGATCCGAAATAAATACTAATCAAAAGACGTTCAATTAACTGCTCAAGCTCAACAATGGATCAGAAATCTTTTGCATTAAAACAAGAACAAGGATTTGCGTATGTCTTATCCTCAAATGATATTCAGAGCGTATAATTCAATGATTCGTACTTTCCTCTTCTATACACTAAGCTAATTTTCAACCAAATATGATGCTTTCAAATTCACACTTTGTAATTACAATTGTAAATTGAATTGACGATTTGCGTGGAGAAAAATCAACACGTATAGTTAGTTCAACGTTCGACTAACTTTAGACTCGACAATACTTTCTTGGCAAATATACATATGGCGAGAAAGCAGCCTGAAATTTGCGAAAAATTGCGTGACTCGATGATAACTTGCACACAGCGATAACTCTCTTCAGTGATTATGAGCAGTTAATCGATCTCGATCCGTCCGAAATCCAATTTTTGCGTGGATTAGATTGAAAATCGAAATAAAATATTGAGTGATCGTCGATAAGCACAGCGTCGATCGTTGAATCAATAATAACAGGGTCCCCGGGAAACAATGGTGCTCGAAGAACGGTGATTGGAGAGAAACGTTGTTTCTTGCGTGACCTAAGTCCGTTTATTGTTCGGCGGATGCAATAAGAACGTATGCATATTAAAAATAGGTATGTCACATTGATGCGGATCTTTTTATATCAAAATTTCGTGCAAGTATGAAAATTTAACCATCGGTGGAACTTTCATTATAACGTGATTCTTTGTTTCTTTTCTTCGTCTTCTCCTTCTTCTCGATTTTTTTTGTAATTATTTTCTCACTTTATTTTTCTTAAAATGACTCCTCGGACACATCCGGCTTTCATGAATAAAGGAAACTCTATATGGGTCTCATACAAAACGTTCTCCGATATATCATGTATGAACTCATGGCCACCATCAGAGGATTGCGATCCACCGTCACGTGGTTAGATCGGTCTGTCATGATGCTTTAAAAATGTGCGTCGTTCTTGTTCCAGGTGTTCGTTGCTTTTTATAACTAAGGCTTCCTCATACAAAACGCTCCCGAGGTTGTGGCAAAATTCGAAACGGATAAGCTCCTATCGAGAAAACTGATCGAATCCATAATCTAGCTTTGATGCGTTAGTTTCCGTCAGTTCTCGGTATCTCCGAATCGGTTAAATAATTGTTCACTTGAGATCGGGGAACTGTGTAATTCCTAGTAAATCAAATATATTGAGCAAAGGTACAAATACCAATTTTTCAGGGAAATATTCTAGAGGATACCATTAACATTTACAGAACCTCGCTCGTTGCGCGAAACGGGATCGAGACTTCGTGCAAAAATTGACGTTACGTAACGAAAGAGGCGCGATCTGTTTTCCCATTTTACGAGTTCCAGATTCTGTGGTGGGAATCGCTAGTACGCAACGAACGAGGCTTACGCGCAATAAACGAGTTTCTACTGTACACGAAACAATTTCGATACGAAAATCCACATTTTGTCATTCCACCACAAACCACAGGACCTTTTGCATAATACTTCTTCCACGAGTTAGTTGTTCATGTTCCGCGGTGCAAATGCAACAGTGTGTTGAACGTAAAACTGATTGATCGCTGTATGATGTACATTACGTAGGTACGTGCTGTCGGCTACAGGTGACATTAAGTAATTTAGGACGTAACTGTTTGCCTAGAAACGAAAACGATCGTATGACCTAGCGGATTTATACATGTATTATATTGCCAGTGATACTGTCAATATGTGTATAAATATTCATAGGACTATCGCTAACTGACGAGTATGGGGCGGCCTGAACACTCGCTATAAATATCGTCGGAAAAAAGCTTGTTCTAAAATATCTCTAAATTGAGTATGTAGAGTGATTCATGCGACTGTGACAAGTCAAACCTTTCTTTTTATTGAAATCAGAAAACATGGTTAGAGACGAAAGGTGAATGGTTCAAAGTGGTTCATACATTCGTGATCACATCTTTTTGTAACTGCAATAATGCATGTGCATTTACTAGTTGTTCTTAATTTTTCTTTAATTTGTAGTCTGCTTTGAATCATTCCCCTTTCTCCTCTATCTTGTATTTTCTAATTTCAACCGAAAAAGGTATGGCTTGAAGTTGCCTGGTCACCCTGCATAAAACGTTTGTAGATTCTTATCCTATTCGGAGGTTATCCAAACAATTATTGTAATCCTGAAAAATTATGGTCACAACATGGATAAGACACTCTGTTGGTTTCTACGTGCTTAGCCGGACTATAGAAAGAATTGACTTCGACCACGTCTTAACATCAGATTCTCTAAGTAAGGGATTCTCTTATTCAGAATTTAGCTAATAGAATGAAGCGTATGCCGATATTCACATTCAAATAGAACCGAATAACATTGAACTATACTTCACGGAGACGACGATCACACGATAAAAAACGAACGGAAACGCTTCTGGTCACGATTATGCACGAGAAAACAAGCTGAGGTTTTCTGCTTTCAACCACGTCAATTCTTCAATCCGACTATGAAGTTCTTCTCGTCCTCCAACGAATTCGCGTATCTCCTACGATCGATGACGTATTGATTAGCACAATAGCACTATTGGTCTATGTATATCTACGTAGCAACGAAAATTTAGAATCGTACCCCTATTGCACTTGCAAATTTAACTGTACGTTCAAGGCCACCTCTTGTTCTATGGGGGTGACGGTAGAAGGGCCTCGACTGGCCAGTTAAGTTTGATTTCGACACACACCCCTCTGCCCCCTGTTCTCGATCATCGATTCAGGCGCCCCAACCTCGAGATTTCGAAAAAAGTATCGCTCCTCGCGTAGGCCTGACGTTCATCATCCACGTTACTTACAATTAGGCGAATGAAATACAACGATCATGGGTTAAGTACACACGACAGTTAGTTTCGACGCGTGGCCGCATCGGCATACAGGCGAAATACTTTTTCATCCCTTAAACATTTTCCTAGAACCACCCCCACTCCTCTCGCGTCAGTCCTGCTTCGACGAGGACGAATACAGGCCGGACGTTAAAAAGTTTATCATTTAGAGTTACGAGATTATTCATCAGTGTGTGTGTGTGTGTTTTTTTTTCTCTCTTTCTCTCTCGCTCTCGCTCTCATCATTTTATTTAAATACGCGTTAAGAAACATTTAATCGAACAACATGAAACGCTCGCGTGAATGTGCGAGTCCGTCAATATACATATACGTGTATATAAAATTCGAATACATCCGGCGGACCGCAAAAATGAACGAGGTGAACTTTCAACAGCATTACTAGACTCCAACGTGTCGCATAAACTATACAAAAATGAGCACTCGAAGTTGGGAGAAACGAAATATCTTTGGACGGTACGGCGAAGAAGCATTTTTCAACGAAATCTTATTTTTTTTACCACGGTTCCCTAGCCACAAACTCTTTCATTGCCTCCCGTTTTTTTTTCTTTTTCTCTGTCCTTCTTTCTCTGCTTCGCGTCTCTCTCCTTCCGCTCGGGTTCGAATCGTTTTCACAACGGCCCTCGCGAAAAATCCGCGAGTCGAAGTACTAATATCGAAGTACTTCTTCTTAGCTTTGAAGGCGTTGGTTCGAACCGCCTGGCGTAAGGCCTCGTAAGAAGGTGCTCTCGCTTTAATTTCTTTTTGTTCTCCACACGCTACACACAAGGCCATATGCTTCCAACTCATTTGCAAAAATTTTTCTATTGTGGCGACGGCTGATTTCCTTCATCTTTCTCCCCTTTGAACGATCACTTGGTTACTTAAAGTCTTACTCTAGCCCGTCACTAGCTTTAATAATCGAAAGACATGTGGCTCTATTACACGCTCGGAAGCTGTACTTAAAGATGTCTGTTTTTGTTACTCCTCTGCAGTTCTATGTGTAGCGTATTTTGTTACAGCTTTAATTTCCCTACGACTCGCTAATTTTTCTTCTTTTTTTTTTTACTTGTTGGACGAATATTTCGTTTTAGGTAGAACGTGAATCTCGGGCGCTGCTCCTGGTACTCGTACTCCGAATTTCACGCGAACCTGCAAGTTCGTTTGCAATTAGAACATTTATTTTCAGAACCTATATAGTTTCAATCGATAAATTAATTAACAGTCACAAAATGTTCAAAATCGTACCTTCGGTGTTATTGTTTAACTGGTTGTATGTAAAAATGTTTTCTGATAAATTATTCAAATGAAGAATATTCTTTTGTGCAGAATTCGATTATTTGAAAAAAATATATTTTGTCTATCTATACATAGGTAGACTTGCAGAGACTAATTTACCAAAAGTCTTATTATGCGATATATGTATAATGTTAAATCAGGCATATTATTTTTAAGAAACTATTATTCCATTTGTACAATATAACAATTTTGTTTCCTGATTTCAATCGAATTAACTTCCCGATTCATAGGGAAGTTACTGTAATTTAATTTGGTATTCGACGATACATTTGTTTAAAATTGATATAATCGTACAAACATTACAACAAGCTTGTAATTGTATAAATATTTATGTAAAATTGTACAAAATTGCACATTTATGAGACATATGTCTACCTTATATGTTAAATATTCATGCGCATAATCTTTAGTGCACGAGCACAGAGAGTAGATGGATCGTGTATCACAATGTAATATACATAATTAGAGTTACCTACATACTTGTATCAAATGGCATACCGAAGACTGTCAGTTACTTGAGCCGTTGTGTAACATTCGCCAAGGCAACAGCGAATGCTTGTAAAGCACTAAAAGGATATTGGAAATCTAGTGTGTAGGCGTTCCCATCTATCCTCCCAAATTGCATGACCTGACAGGAAATTGGAACGAATGTAGTTACTCCAACGTGTATGGCGTATGGAGCAAACAGAAATTCCATTAAAAGCTTGTTTTTGTACCTGTCGGCCCTTGAATTCTATTTGAAAATTCTTCGCGCTTTCTTGGGTCACTCTGCCACCAAAATCCAGTTGATATACTTGGCTCGCTTCGTTCCACATTGGTGCCTTATTGTGCATCACCAACTCCCGTTTCACCGCTTCCGATTTGTGGCCGGATATTCCCGCACCCTTCTGCTTTAACTATGCATCGTTGTTATAAATGCATTGTCATCGTAACATATGTTGTTTTACGTGTTCTAATTATTACTATCATAACAGTATTTTCAATGTAATTTACTGTATACAATTTGAAATGGAATCAGTATAATTATTAAGATTAATGCAAACTAATATATAAAATGTATTTTTATTTTAAATCTAGTAGTATTGTTACTGTTTCTACGGACCTTCTGACGTAACTGCGCCTTCTGAAAGGTTTCAAGGTCTCTGTAGTTCATCGACGAATCATCTGGGAGCAGGCCTTCCTCGTCCGAGCTTTCGCCTCGGCTTTTTCGTGTTTTTCTGCTTAATAAGGGACTTGATAGAAGTCGTCTCCTAATTGGTGACGCTGACGCGGGTCTTTTTCCTTTCTTCGAGGGTGCTGGGCTACTGGGAGAACTTCTAGGCAATCTAAAAAGTAGATTTTTCGTTGATAATTCGGTAAATTATCATTTTTCAAAAAAGTTGAGAGCTAAGAAACAAAATCTTATAACTAAACTGAAATATTCTTTAATATTGTACGATATAGTAAATCGCTCTTAGATTACTCGAACAAGATATAAATAATTAGTATTTACCTAGACGATGGACGAGGTGATGGTGGTGGCAAAGAATGACTTTCATCAAAATCTCGCAGTCGAGCTGCAAGCCCGTCTAATGATGACGCTAGTGAACCGCTTGGACTAGAGCCTCTGTAGGGCATAACGTGAAAAAATAGAATTAATAACTAAACCGTGGATCTTTATACAACAGAAAAATGTTCTGTTTAACCAGGCTGAGAATTTTATGCTTTTACGACAAAGACGAGACAGAACCAATCTTACCTAGCGGGCGAATTAGGACTCTCTAGTCGGCTCGGTTTAACAGGAGGATTCGCGGTGCTAGCACCGGCGACTCGTTTCGCGCATTCAGCGGACACCTCAGTCGCGTCGGGTGTCTTCTCCAAGGACTCGTTGCTCTTGGCCTCGGTCATTTCCGCATAGCTAACCCCCGGCGCTTCTTCGATGTGTTCAGGCAATTTCGGCGGAGCAGCCACGTGATCGTTCACAGGGAATATATCACTAGAATCCAAACTTCTTGATTTACCACAGTTACGAAGTCTCGGGGACTTGGACGTCTGCTGTCCTATCTCCAATTGAGCCTTGTTCTTTTTTCTCCTCTTGGTTTTCCTCGACACGAGGACCAGCCTCTTGTTAGGTGCCTCTTTCCTGAGCATCTTCAGAGCGACGTCGCAAGGGACCATTTGCGCGTCCACCATGTCCAGATAACCGACGCTGCAGCTTCTGACTATGGAGTCATTCACGCAAAGGCGACCGATACTGACAACTGTGGGTGTTCTGTGCACACCTCTGGCCTGTTCCAAGGCCACAGCTTCTCCGCGAGTCTCGTCGTCGATGAAACGCATCTCCTCGGCCCTGCTGCTCGAGCTGCAGGTGGGCAAGTAGCTGGGGTTCGTTTTTCCGCAGGACTCGTGCGACTTGAAGTCTTTGAACTTGGCGTTGCAGTGCGAGCAGGCCTGGCCGACGCACTGCTCGATGTTCTCTGGAAATTGATAAGAACACGCGGGCGAATGGTTACTGGCCAAGTGTATACCGTTTTTGCTGAAAGCACCGTTCTGCCCGTGGCTCAAAGCTGTTGCGCCGTTGCCGGAGTTGTGACTACTTTTCCTACCCTGAACACCGTTTAGGAAGATCGCCTGGGGCTGGGAACAACTGTTGTTATTGTCCAAACCGTTCACGATGGAACTTTGTGGGCAATCGCGGCTGCTCGACGCTTCCGCACCGGAACTTTGACCGTTATGTATGGACATGATCGTCGTCGGACAGGATGATAGTACGGATTTGTCGTCCTGAGTGATGTGATTGAATTTGTTGTTCTCCAGCTCCTTCTTCGTGACCATACCAGCCTGCTGGTCAGCCAGAACGGTTTTCATTCGTTGGATGTTGTTCGCGTAGTCGGTCCCCGTGTTCGATGTCGCGATGATCGTTTGTGTGGGTGCGACCGCGTTTTTAGGGGATTGAAGGGCTGGGACGTCGCAACATCTGGGTGGATTGTGTCTAGGTGGGGTTCTGTAGGTGTTCGCGGAGGCGGTTCTCAGGTTGTCGTACAAATTCCCTATTTCCTGCAGGTCTACGTAGGGTAGCTCGTTCTCGTAGTTCTCGACCCTGGACAGCGTGGTGGGTAGGGCTTCGTTGGCCATGAATTGATTGGAAATTTGAGATTTCGGACGATTCGAGTTCAGTCGTGCGTTGCGAGGCGTCATCGGCGCGATCGGTGGTGGTTGTGCATCTGGCGTGCTCCTGGAAGCTCCTTGTAGCTCCTGGAACGTCTCCTCTTCGTCCTCGGAGAACAGGTTAGGGTTGAAGGTGGGGTCTGGACCTGGAAATAGCCAGTCAGTAGACGATAAGTCCTGATAACTTCGTTTTACGATGATGGTTGATCCGAGAACGTACCTGCCGGAACGTCGTCACGCAACTCCGTCATCACTAGAGTCATTTGCCGCGGTTGCAAATGCAGCAGCGACGTTCGATAGGTAACTTGACCCAGGTTCGCGGGCACCGAGTCTGCCAATCCGTGAAACTTGAATTTCGTGCCCCAGATATTAGACGTTACTTCGACGAGCCTCGCGTGCTACAAACAGATACGTCTTGTGACACTGGCGGTCACGCGACTACCTCCGCGGTACTCTAAGACCGAAAGGGCTCGTTAAACTTTGCTACATCACGCAATTCTTCTTGCTCCAAACCCTGTTTTCTTTTAGGGGATTGTCGCTGATACACACCTTAAAAAGTCCTCGGGGAGAGGATCGTGTGTGAAAAATACAGTAACGTATGGTATACAGTCGGGGGCAAAATTAATTGAGATTTTCTGAGATGTCAGACGAATTAGTTTACTAAGAAATGTATAAGAAAAATGAATTAAAAATTATCATTGGTGGAAATGGAGAAGCAGAAAGTAAACGACCTTCTCGTCTCCGGCTATATAGTTGCTAATATACTAGATCACGCGACACCCAGTCACCAGATTAGAAAATAGTGATGTGCAATGTTTAACTTCTTAAAATTATTGAAGGAAAAAGGAAATTGCTATTTGGTTCCTATATTTTGCAATTGATTGACCGTTTAGGTGATCAGTTTAGCTCTCCCCTCGAAATGCAAAGGGTCGTGCACAGAACCGTCAAGTAAAATTTTACCTCGGGTAGAGTGTCCACGTAAGTGAGATCATCATTCTCCTCGTTCGACTTGTCCTCTCCTCTTTTTCTCCTATTCTTCCGTTTGTTTCTCGGCGAACCGCATAAATCGGCCGTGTCCCTTTCCGTATCGGATCCATCACTAAACGACGGACATTGTGACGTATCCTCCACGATTTGCAAAGTGTCCTGACTCTGCGGATCGAATATCACGAACTCTGGCCTGATTTTGCTGGTTCGCCTACCCTTCAGAAGGGGCACCAGCCCTCCTAGATACTCTAAGTATAATGTGTAACATGGAACCGGCTCCACTGCGTGTCTGAGCATGGTGCAGTGCAACCTTCCTCCTCCAGGAGGTGGACGCGATACGAAACGCCTTAGCTCCCTTGGTTCTGGCACAGAACATCTGAAAACAGGTTGCGCAATCTTCTAATCGGATCGAATCGTACTGCTTACGTAAAGTTACCTTTTCAGATATAAATCGCGTTAGGGGACGGAGGCTAATGTTACTTGACGCTTTGCACTTTTATGCGAGCGAAAGTGGTCATGTCTAATCTGATTAATAGCCTCCTGCTTTGCCGGGGGCTTTGTGCAGTTCCCGGTTTTCGATTATGGACAGTATTTTTGCGCGAAAAAACCCGTATACATTGTAACAAACTTTCCGTTCTATTCTCGCGTTATTAAATAATTATTTTCTAGACAACAGTGCGACCGGCAACGTGCTTATCGATTACCTTATTGTACTAGCGAAAAGTGCAGCCACGGACGCTCTCAATCTTGGTGGCAATGGAAGCTGTTGAACACTGGATTCCCTAGTTAGTGCAGCTCTGACTGCTAAACGCGACAACAGCTGCAGCGAGCCGACTCGTCTGTGGAACGAACGCATTCGATAATCGCGTTATCATGAGAAATGGGCTGTATAATAATTAGACTGCGGATTTCATGGAGTTATAATAAAAATGGGTAGGTCTAATTTCTAACAGTAAACAAATTTGAAGTATTTAAATATACTATTATATTATTTTCGATCTATTAAGTACGTTCAACGAGGAATTAAATATTTATTTCAATCCAGTTTGTTGCAATTCAGGTAGAAAGTTTTTATTTCGCATAAAGATCCGCGGTCTAATAATAATAATAACGCGCGGCACGAATTACCTTGACACCCAGGCCGCATGAACACGTGCTCCTGTCGCAACGAAAAGTCTCCTGTCGTTGTGGCCCCACGTAAGCGCCGACACTGGGCACTGGCATCGATAAGAGGGGAAATTAATGTGCATTAGGATCGCAATGCTCTTAGATAGCGCACAAACCAGCATTCTCGCGGAAAGATACGTACTTGCGTGTACGGTATCGCGGTGGTGTACACGAGCGCCCCTGTGTCCGAGTAAAACTTCAATAGATTCGTGTACTCGTGCGGAGTGCCCTGAGAGCTATCCGAATCCTTCGTTCCGGCGATCGCCAATAATTTTCGCGAGTTGCTCCATTCCGCGTGCAACGGCGCCCTCAGATTCGTCCGGATCGTGATCGGAGACACATCGTCGAAAGACCGCAGCATGACGATGTTCCCGTCGGCCAGACAAACGGCAAGAACGTAATTCCGCTCGTCTACAAAAATGTTTCTTGCTCCTTAATTGAGCAATCTCCCTGGGAATCGCGTCAATGAGGCGCGACAGTCGCCCGGAATGAATATTTCAGTAAACGAAGGTTACAAAGTTACGAAGCAACTACGGGGAATCTTTGTGTCCCACCCTCCCACCCTCTCTCTTTCTCTCTCGATTTAATTCTCCCCCTGGCTCTATAGAAGCTGCATGATTAATGCTGTTTCCTCGCTAATCTGGTTTAAGTAATCTGCATAATGCGTGGATGCCTGTGAGTCATGTATTAATAAATGTTATCGATGTTCGTTTAAATGCCGCGCGAGGCAGCGGAACGCGCCAGTTAATTTTTAATTGGTTTAATAAAATATGACGAAATGCTTCAATAATTCAATAATAGTATGTGCTGATGGTACGGAACGAAAGATGATTTTTAATGGAAAATTAGATTGGAAAGGAATTATTCGAATTAACCCTCACACGCTCCTACGAAATTTCTTTTTTTATTTATTCTACGTCGCTCTCAACTCTTTTGCTAAGGTTATTTCGTGACGGTCCTGCTAAATTATTACACAAAATATATCACGTACGTCACGGTGCAATCAAATCATTGAGAAAAAAAGCTTAATAGAAAAATTAATTGTTTTATGTGTACTATTTTGTTTTCGATAAAAGCGGTTTCGAAAATTATTGGTAATTTGAAGAATTATTATAGAGGCAATTGGATTCGAGGCCCAGATAAAAATCTTTGGGATGTATCATTTCCTAAGTACACATTATTGAAGTATTGTATAATACCTCTATGAGTTCTGTCGTTCGTTAAGTCGTCATCTCCTTCTTCCATGATGAACTTCTCCGCGCTCCAAGCCATTGATGTGACACCAGCTGCTAATTGCACTTCCGACACCATTGCACCGTGAACGTCCATTACTATTAATTGCCCTGCTGTAGTCCCAAAATATACCTGCAGCCACGATATTGTATATATTTAATAATTCTGCTCGACGAGATGTTTATTCGGAAATTGTAGAATATACAGAGTGTCCCATACGTATGTAACACTAAGACAGAAAAGTTTTTCAAATAATTCTGACAAGTGTCATTTTGTTAACTTGCCCATGGCCGAATCTAAATTAATGAATTAATTTTTATTCGACATTCTGTATAAAATGCAAAATAATAAATTTGGCTCTAAATGCATTCATGCCACAGAACTGGAATTAGTTTTACTGTCAATCTCGGTCTATGTGGTTTCCATGCTTTTAATTAAAAAGGCTTCTATGGAACTTTTATGAGTGCAAGGTTGGCACGCAACGTACTCAATATCCCATCCAAGGAAGACGTGTTCGAATTAAAACTTGTCCGAAATCATACAGGCATGTAGTACACGATGTAAGGTTGTAGTATGTTTCTGTGTGATATACCTGTTGATCATCCGGTGTCCAAATACCACAAGTAATAGTAGCTTTGTCGTTCAACATCGATGACCAGTACCTTTGCCCCGCGACACTGCCCACGAGCACGAACCCGTCCTGTGAACAGGAAAATTCATTGATTTCTTTTACTCCATTCGGATGAAATCAATTCTGTATCATCGAACTTGCAATGTAAGTTCAAAGCTTTATACTTATAAACAGCGTTGGAAGGAGTGTCGATCAAATCTACCACATTAATCACGTACAATTGTATTTGCACAATTATGCATAAATTGGGAGTGTACAAAATATATTTATTAAAGCAAACATTAATTTATTTCTAATAGAAAATTCGTGGTTCTTACAATTTCGCACAAAACATTATAAGTATATTGGTCCGCCATGATGCAAAAATTAAATTTTTATCAAAAACTTCTGGGAATCGATAGAAAAATTCTACTGAAATTTCCGATCGAGTTAGCTCGTGATTGAAGCTTTATTATCGGAACTAGCGCCGAGACACTCCGTTAATTCTGAATTCATACACGGCGAATTGGCGCCAAGTCATTGAGGCCAACTTCGTGTCCATGCCTGATTCAAAAGTTGGCAGCAACTTTGGCTCCATTTGAAACGTAGTCGGTATATCTGACTGCCTGACCAACATTTGGTCCTGTACCTCTTTTTATCCGTTGACACATAAAAATGTTGGGGACAGGGTGCGACATCGAACGGTCAAGGTCCATGTTCGGAATCGGATCTTACTGACCCTTAGTACCCTGTTCAAGTTCCTGGGTGAAACTATGAATAATGTATATTCGCGGAATTTAATCTTGAAATATTATCGCAGCCGTGTTAGGCTGTCCCAACGGGAATTCCTATAAGTACTGTCTGAAGCTGCTCCGACCATGTTTCAGAATTAAATTCCGTGTGTACACATACAGCCTCATACGTATAATCCGCAACGTAATTGATTTATCAAAATTTACTGGGTTCATTTCCTCTAATTCTCTCAGCAATTCTTGTAAATTTAAAACGCTCTAAAGCGTTCACAGAGTAATTTTAGTTTTAACGTGACAATAGGCAAAAAGTAACATTTTATCACGTAACTAGATTCCACAGCAAATTCGGATCAAAAGAGTTGCATTAATATGTGTCGCTGCACACGAGTGTGTATTATTAAACATGTGGATGGTCCAATGAAAACTGTTTACCCTGTAACATATGAGAGCCATCCGACCGTCGTGGGACCAAGAGAAATGCGTGACTGGAGTACTTCTGTCGTTGATCAGTTCTATACTCCATCTTCCCTCGTACTTGATCCACACGAAAATGACACCGGAACTGTCGCACGAAGCTAACTTCTGGTAAGGCTCGTTCCATTTCACGAGTATCACCTGGAAAACAAAATAAATCTTCTTTTTATACGATTGCAGAAACGTCTAAAGAACAGATTCAATAATAAACGCAGAGATTTTATACCATTTAGCGCTGTTAAAAATTTTTTTGATAAATATAAATATTACTTCTGTGTGGAAAAGGAATTTTCATCATACTGTATTAATAAATGGAAATTGCCAGGAGTGATATTACAATATGTATACCTTATTAGTTTACAACGAAATCTCTGTTTCAATCTTCGTAAAAACTGTGAAAACTACTACTTTAACGCAGCTGCAATAAACGTTGACATCATACAAGCTGCATTATCAAAATACATCCATTTAATTAACCATAAAAAAAGTGTTTCTCCAATTTTAAAAAATTTCGAAACAGAAATGAATCATTTATTTATTTACCGCTATAAATACACGTATATTTATTTTACTCCGTTGCGTTTAAATGAAGCAGATTGTTCCCCGTCGATTGATTTGTTAAGTTATGATTATACTGTTTCGCATCAAATTAACAATGCTTTGAGTGCGTTATTCCCACGCAGAGTGTTCTAGGATTAACCTTTAATTCACATGAAATTCTAGGTCAGTCGGCTACACACAGTCTGAAAGCATCAAGGTCTCGGACAACATGGTACGTTATTCATAGCACAATTTGCCTTCAGCGACGAACTTCGAACACGGAGCATTTTATCGAGGTGTACTCGATGTTATTTGAACGAAATCTTCACGCATTGACAGCTAGACCAACATCCGAAACAATTCGTACAGAATATACGTTTTACTATCTTCGAAAAACATAATCCAGAATAGTCATTCGATGTAAACGTCTTTATAAAGGAAAATATACATATGGCATTCAAAACAAAGAGTACTTAATTAAGTTTAATTACGAAGCTTAATTACGAAGCTTAATTACGAAGCATATTTAACAAATCCGAGCAAATTGGATTTAGTTAAGTTTCGATTTATACGTGTAACGTAACTCGTTATGAACATTCATTGAAATGTGAACTTTCGATTGAATTGAATATACATTTGCATTCAGAATTTGAATAGACCGTGTGGGATGACACTTAATTATAAAGCTTTTAATTAATCTGCATAAATACATTTATCTTTGTTCAAATTGCTGTTTACAAAACAATCTGTAGAAGGTAAATACAATACCTGTAAGTTGAATATTTTTCTCTCGTGAAAAGTAATTATTGAGATGTTACCGTCGATTAAATAGCTTTTAAATTGTTTCCAGCCTCGAGAGCTCGGAGCGTTAAAGGTTTTCAAACAAGCGAGAATGTTTAATGTTTTTCTTTCCAAAGGGAGTGGAAAGGCATGAAATTGTAGAAAAGAAATCTTGCACCGTAGATTACCTCTTGCAGCGGTAATTGCGTTACTCAGACTAGGTCAGTGCAGTAATAAGTTGATCTCCAAGATGCTAAGTAGATTCAACCTTCCCGTTATTAGCGTGACGAGGTAGTGTGTTTGAACAGCGTTGAACTACACTTGCAGCTTTTAAATCATGATCGTAAATAGATCTCCGATACCTCGTCAGACGTCTTTAATGAACTTTGCGCTACAATTATATAACGCTCGAATCGCGATAACAGGAACACGCTGGACCCACGCTTTGAGTGCTTATAGGAACTCAATAAACCATAGTCTTTTTATCAAAAGGTCATTCTTGAACAAGAGTAAGTCAAAAAATAATCAGACTCGTGACACATTTAATTAAATTAATATACATATACAAGGCCCCATTTCAACAATACTTCAACACTACAAACTTATTTATTGTAACACTGTATTCGTTGAATGTATTAGTTGACTGATGATTTTCAAATGATCTGCAACTATATTTTTAACATTATAATTCCATAATGAAGTAATCATTGCACGATATTACTGTGATGCTTACGTGTTGACGCTTCACTATCACTTACTAAAGTAATTTCGCTCAAAGGCTTATAGTATTACAGGTAAACGATACCTATCTTTTGATCCTACCGGTCTCCGGGGAATAGACACCTTTTGTTGCTTGCACTGTACCCGCTCGCCTGAGCATCTTTTCATCGAGGAAGTATATTACACTCCTATGATCAAAGACGATTCGTGTCTTAAGAAAAGATTCGAACACGCCGTTGTTCCATTTCTTTCGTTATAATAATGCCCAAACTCGTATTCACTTTTCTTTAAATGAAAAAAGAAGTCACGCATTCTCATTAACTTTTTATGCTCGCTTAGCATCTTTATAGAGTCAAGATCAAAGGGAAAATTCATGATTAATTTTTCACACTTTGTTGGTACGTGCTAGAGCTTGAGAATGTTTTATCATTCTATCTTTTTTATAGTTTTATCGTTTCATCTTCATTCAGCTGCGAATCCCGATTACGGGGATTCGAGGAGACAAGAAAATAAAGGACTAGCCGATCTACTCTTTTTTTACGACTATTGCCTGCCTGTTCCCCTAAGGCACATTTATTGACTTTGGCTGCGTAAAATCTCGGGCATTCGTTTTCATCCATTATACTGGAAGAATCAGGCTTAGTGTTGACCAAGTAACAGACCAAATTAAAGTTCCCAATATTGTGTCACTTTTGAAATTTTTGGTCTTTTCGTTTGTTTGCAAGAAAGTATATCTATTGGTCAAAAGCAGCGACATTTGTTTTAATATTCGATAGAAACAATCGATCCAAACAAGCTCTCATTTTGTAAGTGTTCAAAAATTACGTTTTTAGAATCACGTGACGCGTTTCGTCTTTTTCCCCTCGATTCGTGCTCCCTCCCCTCATCTGGCGAAACTGGCAGTCCCATTAAATGGACGACTTTCCTACCATGAACGCTTACTGCATCAGCCACAGGAATCTGTTGACCGCGCAAGGATATAATTACTGTCGAACGGAAGGAATTAATTTCTGTCGCCTCTTGTGCGCGATTTTTTATGTAGCGTGACGACGAATAGTTAGTCGTCCGAACGTTAATAGCGCTAATAATAAAACTTGAAAGCGCAGAATGGGCATGAGAGCATAAATTTAAACGAGCTGGCTTTCCCTTTGTGGCAGAGACCCCTGCAGGAGCAACGTGAACGATCGTTCGGTAAAACGACGCAAGCACAGGAAGACGAAATTATAAGCGAACATGCGAGCTAGTGCACGAACGACATTCGCGGATCGATCAACAGCAATACACTTTCATGACGGTACAATGACACGTTGCTAAAGATAGCTTAAGCGCAGGCCTGGATTTGTTGTTTGCGGTAAATATCGGTGCTTTGCTTTCTGGTGGACGACGTTGACAAGCACGTGAGAGCCAACCGGCGAGCTAATTATAACTTTTTGTTCATAAACGCATTCCTCTACTTGACATCTGAATATTAATATTGAATTTGACTACTAATTTCAGCTACGCTCCACTATGCAGTAGAACGTTCTTCGAATTTCAATTTGTTACGACAGAGGAAATTATAGTGAAACCTTGATTATTCGAACCAAACAGGGAAGCATCACCAGAGTCGCCAGATTCAAATTGAGTCCCCATTTTATCTTATCCTTTCACGACGCTATTCTCCCACGATTCCGCCATGGCTCGGTCACGTGACTAGTGCGGTACTGGCAGAGAGAGGGGGGGGGGTTAAAATCCTGAGTATTATAAAATAAATTACTGTTTGTTATTTATTACAACTAATTAAAGAATGTGTTTGGAACTTAACGACGTAGACGTAGATAAACTAGCCTCATGTTGCTAATTCACCCTGTTTCATACGACGCACTTGAACATGGTATCGCAATACATGCAATATCGTGTAAACGTAGAAAAATTATCCGTACACTATAATCCAATTACATTCAACTGGTTGTTCAAGGTCACATGTTTTACTACATTTATGGCACAGCAGATCGCCCCACCTTTTAAGACACGAATAGCTTGTGCCTGAAGGTCTGCTCCAAGAGATGAAAGATAAAGCAATCTGTTAATCAAACAGAATATTGTGTATATAAACCTTGAATGACATTGACCCATCAATTAATTTTGACCCGACTCTGGTCACGTGCTGCAGGCAAATATTAACCAAGTAAGGAAAATCGATAAACGATAAGAAACTAGATACGATTGTTTACTCCGGCGAAGCAATTAGATCTCGTTTATAAAGCAATTCGTCGATCACGATCCAGTGAGATTTTATGTTCAGTATTTTCGAACAAGCTTTCATGCTTTCGCAGTATGTTCCTTTAAATATGCTAACTATATAACAATATTCCGAGCAAACATCTGAATGCGCTTACACCGAGTGCAAATATGCAAAGTACATTTCTATGCTGAGATGTTCAAAGTTATTTAAACAAGGGAAAATTAATTTGCATACATTGATGAGTTTACATGGAATATACAGGAGGAGACGTCAACTTTGAAGTAACAATATTGAAAAATTTGCAAATGTACATTTGGCGATACTGCAGGCAATCATGTGACGGATAATGCATGTATTTTTCGCATTGCAGTTCTACTCATTTTAATACCCACTGCGAATACATATTTTTCCCTTGCATGTTCTAGCTGTAGCTGACATTAACATACATTCGGAGACGATAATGACGTACTCTTGATATGATCTTTGACTCAAAAAATTAAAATTAAGTGTGAAATTTATGCTCCTACTAATTTTGCATACGGAATGTTTTTTTTTACATATGCATAACTGCAGGAGATATTTTTGCAGCTACCTCGGGACAAAGAAGAGTATCCTTTTGTTAATTAAGTAACTTCTATCGTTTCAAACTGTACTCATAGATCAATACAGTACAGCCGTAACACACAAAGACCTAATTTGAAACTTAGATTGTAGTGTTTACAAAAAGTGGGAACAGTGAGTCATCAACATACTGAACAATTCTCATCCAACTTTTTCATTCCCATTGTCATTCGAAGTTTGCATACTGATTCATTCAATCCGAATCTATGTATACTATTAGTCATAAGAACTTTTTATAGATTTCATTTGGAAAACATTCTTATAAGTTGTTGAAAGTTTTAATTAGGATAATGCTCATAAAATCAGAAATATAAGAATTAATTTATTAATTCATTTCCATACCACAAGTGTATGGACAGATAGTTTCTTAAACACAAAATACAGATTCTTTTTCACAGCAAAAGACAACTATTTCGATCTTTGGTTGCAAGTCGAGTAATCTACTTTCTGCAACAATGCAGCCCGTTCTATTTTTCACGGAGCGCTATTCAGACGGTCAAAAAGGTGACCCAATCTAATACAAGGAGAAATGGCAGGTAGACCTGGTGAATTAATGGTTCTCCGTGTGCTTGACCAATCGATATTCGGTCACATGCTTCGAAAAATCGATAAATGGATGTCGGGGACTCGATGGACGGCATAGTTGCAATACAAGTCACGAACGCGTAAGAAAGAGGATCTCGCACGTGACAAGAAAATATTTCGATCGTCCCCGTGTACATACCTACACCATGACGATACCCCGTGCTATATGGCGTTGCTTGCAACTACTGGCGTCAGTGTGCACGAGTATGAACAAGCGTTCAGAGGGGATTATTGACGGTTTCGTGGAGCGCTTTTCACTCGACGGTGAAATGTTCCATCCATGTCCAATCGGACTCTCCTCCCTCGCAGATTTATTCTCACCCGTTATTACCGGATTGTAAAACACTATGGATTGGTTCCTGGAAGCACTCCGAAACCACTCGAACCACTAGCGAAAACTTCGGCTACTATCACCTTTCTGTCATTATATTTTCTTTATTTTTAAACAAATCTGTTTGTGTATCATTGCAACAACCATCCTTGCGCGAGTAAGAGTACTTTCGAAATTTTTTAAAGAATAGTAATGTGTGTAATGGGCTGGAAAAATGCACTTTGTACGGTGGCATGTTTTTCCGTGATAAATGTCGCAATATGCGCGGCGTTAATATGTTCTCATTAGTACTTTTAGTACATTACGTTGTATAAAAATTTCCTTTTTGCAGATACATTGTAATTCGTCTTGACACCTTGTAGACGGTGTAATTAATTTTTCTTTTACATTTTTGCGATTAGCTCATTTTGGGTGCCTTTTTCACATTAAATACTTTTTATATGTATCTACGTATTCATAATGTAATATTACGTTATACAGAGTGTTCGACTACAGGTGGGAGAAAATTTAAGGGTTGGTTCTTAACGATGATATAAGACGAAAATGAAGAATAAAAAAATTGCGATTTCGGCTTCGTTATTTAGCTATTACCAACGCGATAATCACGTATCAAGTGACTGATGCATGCATACCTTGGTTCTCATTTAGGGCCCCAGCGAGGTGACAATGTTTAATAAATCGTTGGACAACATTGAGCTCTTTGACGTACACAAAGTACACTTTTGTTAGACGCGTTGTTGATTTTTAATTGTTCATAGCTAAATAATGAAACCGAAATACCAATTACTTTATTCTTCATTTTCGTCTTATATCATCGTTAAGAACCACCCCTTAAATTTTCTCCCACCTGTAGTTGAACACCCTGTATATAATATTACGTTATATTAAATAATTTTGTGTATATTAGATGAAATATTATATTAAATTGTATCAACGCAAGAGCGTCCTTTTCGGATACAAATTTTTCGCCAGCTCCGTACGAAAGTTCAAGAAAATATTCGCATTCGACCCACGAAAATATATGGTCTAATCGAAGTTAGAAGTAGAAATACGCGTTCTCAGCATTACCATCAAGAGTCAGCGAACAGAAGCAGTTTCTCATTGCCGTCGTTGAAGTTATCCCTGCTCCGGGAGCATAATAAAATCTGGTAAACGTAGGGAGATGAAAAGCCAGTTATAAATTATCCGAACATGACTGGCCGAGAAAGTCGAGGAACTATAGAGATAGAAGAAGAGTGGTGATCGATAAGAAGCTATGGTTGCCTCGAATTCTCTCGTGGCATCGTGCAGAATGCGAGATTGTAGGGAACGTCTGGAGCAACCAATACATACGTATATTCGAAGGTCCGGTATATTCGTTCCTCGGGAAAACACCGATTTCGTTCCGAGCGAGATTTATCCGAACTTTTCCTCTCCAGACGCTATTATACTGTATGGAGAACCCCGAGCAAGCATAGTGGAAAATTAAATAACTTGTTCGACGAAGAATGATTTTCCCTTTGTCTCCTGTACCACTCAGCAGAAGATAAACCCCGGTAAAATGTATTCGTTTGTTAGTATTCGATTTTAATCAATTCAATATGAATATGATAATTTCATCGATATGCGGAGCTATATGCACTGCTCTGATTGAATGAGCAGCGTAGACGTCTTTCTCTGGCTTTAATGTATTTTGAACATAGTTGCTGGATGTTCAATAATGTTTTGACATTGTCTGTGTGTTTTAAGAATTAATTAGTGTAATGGAGCACAAGGTTAGAATTTCGTATTTAATTTTGTTTCCATTTGTAGCATTGCACCAAAAGGTGATAATTCGGCTTCAATATTGAAAATTTAATATTGGATTCGGGAAATTAATGTAGCAACCTTGTCCGACACGTCTGACTAATTTGTAATAATTTTAACTATTAACTTCTTGTTTGCTTTGCTTTGACCGGCGATGATGCGCGCACTGTGTTCTGGCTGCGAGGACATTCGAAAGTAACTGCGAAATTATGATGAGCGAACGTTAATGAAGGCGTACTTAATTGCACGCATAGCTGACAAGTTTATAAATTAGAGCTTCATCAAACGAAAACTTCGCACGAGAGAAACTCCATTCCACATCCTCAACTTATTTTCGATGGAAAATTATCACCGTTCCTATCACGCAAACAATGAAAGTACTTAATAATATAATTATAAAATGTCAACGAGTTAACATATCATTTTGAACTTGTCAAAATGGTTTAAGGAAGAATTCAATTTTAATTTAGCTCTCGTTTTCTATATATCGATGCAGGATAGTTAGTCGTTAGAATTTTGGTTTGAATTTCAGATTGACTGAAAACAATTTTAGGGTCGTAGCGAACTAAATCGAAAGGGAATCTGTCCGTGAATGAGGAACGGTTTCAGATCGAGGATCATTATTTTGCTGTTTATCGGATTTTTCGATCTAGGGCGTAGGTACAATTATCGGCTTTCAGTTTCTGGTATTGCGTTGCGTTGCGTACTCCGCTCGTTCAGCATTGTGTTGAAAACCGTCACCGAGAGGCCATCTTGTTCAACGGTGGATATATTTTCTCACTGAACAGGTGGACGTGAAAAATACCCCGTGCAGAAGTTCTAGATGCCCTTTTGTTCATACGTTTCCACTCATTCTTCTCTCTTCTTTCTTCCGCTCTTTTCTTCTCGCGTCTGGCCGTTTCGTTCGTAGCGAGGTGTGTACACGTTGTGTTCGCCGGGGACACAATGCCGAAGAGATTATTCACCATAAAGTTGTATTTTCAGTTTACGCTAGGTCAGAATACCGCGAGACTAAAAAATATTTTTTAATGAAAACGCGGCGGGGATCTTTTCTCGAGAGGTGTGGCGGCTGTACTGTGAATTGTAAAAAAGTAAACCAACAGTACGCAAAGGAAGGAAATATCTTTTGAAAAATGTTTTTGATTCGCGCGAAAGGCGCGCCACCCTTCTACCATGTTCTCGTCGCACGAGGTTCTGGTATTTCGTTCGCGTTTGTCGTTTCGAAGTAATTATGGCGATGATTGAGAAGTTCAGTCTGTGCTCTTCTTGGTTCAATAATAATTCTAATTTTCTAGAAGTCAGTTCAAATAATTGGTTATTTGCAATAAGTGGAGAAAACCAATATTGTTTTAAAAGGACAAATTGAAAAATATTCCAAACTAATTGATGCGCAAGAATTTGAATCGATTTAGCCAGAGTCAAGTCAAAGGACGAAATTCGCGAGGATGAAATTCAATTTTATGACGTGTAATCACATCAAGCGATTACACGTGTAATGTCGTATCTCGTCGAATGTCTCGTGTAATATTCACGCAATGCAAATTTTCCAGGTTCCACGTTCACTTTTCACGTTTCATCTTCACGTTCGAGGACGGGTCCCTTAGCATTTGACGCTTGTGTCGTTGCATACGAATGCCGGGGATTTTGCTTAGATCCGTATTGCATAATCCTTTGAGTACACTCCGCCAGTGGTTATCTCGACGTCCTGTTTCACCTTCTTTTTTCTCTTTTCCTTCCCCAACGATGGCTTCACCCTCGCCATCTCGCGCGCTCCCGACTATGTAATTACCGACATTTCTTTGCATTTTTCGTCTGAAATTAGTTAACAGGCCACACGTCAATTAACCGTCGAGACATCCTTTACGTCAGGAGACGCGCAAGAGTGGCATGAATCCGCTGCTCGTTCCCTTACACGCAGCAGCCCTCTTTCATGTAGCGTTACTTTCTTTTTGTTTCTCGCGTTTTCCCCTACTCTTCTCTCTTTTTTCTCTGTTAAAAACGCCCGGTGTCTATCGCGGTGCAACTTACATAAATTTTCTGAATCTGTTATACTTGCACATCCTAAATATTGACTTCGCGCGAAGTTATACTAGCTCAAGCATTAAGAGTGTATAGTTTGGACCAGACTTGAGCACCTTCTTCCTCGCTGGAGCTTCACGACCACCACTACCAGTGTATCGGTTCCCTCAATATCACCTATTTCATAATTCCTCTTACCTTAGAGTCCCCAACCCCCTCCTACACTTCGCAGGAGATTAGTATGAGGACTCAGGAGTGGGGTGAGGAATCTAGACAAGTGTATTTTAGTTTTACTTTTATCTTAACACATTACCGACCAGTGATTATTGTATAATTTTGAAAAATCTATGGTGTATGGCTAAACACTTTTCAATGGAACCTTCAATAGCAACAGCAATCTTCATTGCGAACTAACAAGTCACCCTCAATAACGTTGTTTAATAGTTCCATTTAAGATTGCAGTGTAAAATTTCTATGCTTTCTTTTGGTACAGCGTGATTATTGAAAATTCTATTAATAGGCCTCCGGTAATGATAAAGTGAAAATGATAAATGAAAAATGATAAAGTTTAGGGTGTTTACCATCATATTGCCTTTAAATGAGGGGTTAGCCCATGAACACCGCTGAACTATGCTCATCCTGCTAAACCCTTTAAGCGGGCCTCACTCGTCCGAATCGACCCGTGTCACAGCGAGAGCCACGGCGAGTGCGATAACGCCCCTCAGCGAATTTGTTTCGCGAATCAATGCCTCTCATTTCCACGGAGAGGTTTTTCAGTGTCAAGGTGAGTCTATGCGCCATGCATCCAAGCCGACGGGATCCCACTTTCCTTTTTGGCTCGGTTTCTATTCTCTCCGAGATATATTCCGCTCTGGCATTTGCGTCTCTGCTAGGTCCAGACTCGAGTAACCTTCTCGCGGGTCAAATTATGCCAGCCGAGATTTATTCCTGCTCGGCGCACATCCCTGCCCCTATTACCGTGTTTCTTTTTAAAATAAATCACCGCAATACGAGCTCTGATACACGTGTGTGTCGCCGAGCCAAGTGACATCGACCCGTGGGCAAATAAAAATTTAAGTTGTCGTCGCCCGGGATCATACTGATGAAGTGTTCCCCGCGAAATGAGATCTAATCTTCTTAGTTTGAATTAGTTCCGGCAAGAACTTCGAGGAACCTCGCACGGCCTGCATTCTTGCGATATTTACATGGAATACTCTTTGGAATATTTATCGAAATTTTTATCGAACCTATGCTTTCTATGATATCATTAATTTATTGATTCATTCATTCATTTCAAATAATTAGACTTAAATTCGTTTGGAAACTGGAATCCTCTTCACCATAGAAGAGGAGAGCACTCGATTCTTTGTTAATCATTCTCTCGTTTAATATGTTGTAGGCATTCAGTGGGAATGAAGTTTCTCGAAGCACCCCTAGGATTTAAATAAATTCATAACTCTTGAGCAATTATTCACCCACGATTTGCGAACCACCCTCGCAATCGATTACTTAAGAATGATGTAATGCTGATTGGACCCGTCGGTTCAGTTATTCCGTTCAACCATTTAGTATTCCTCGAAATTATCATTTTGGTCGAAAAGTTGCCGTTCAACAAATCTATGGCGTAGTTTCGTGTATTTTAATCAGTCATCTCGAAAAACTAATGCAATTTAACAATTTCCAAGTATTGGCATTTATGAGCCAGTAAGATTTGCATAAAGTTAAGTTAGTCAAACGTAAGCACGTGGAGCGAGGAAATACGAAGGAACAGTACCGAGTACATGCTAATTTATACAATCAGGATAACGATGTTTAGAAATTAAGACATGGATAGAACTTACTGAAACTATTCCGTTGCTGTAAAATATTAATGAAAGGAAATAGAGGAATTGTCCTCTGGCGAACGTACTGTAATAATTAATATTTTGAGCTATAAACATTGCAATTTACTTTTGTTAATGATACTTTAATTTTTTGAAGCTGTCTTAAAGCTGCTTTATGCAGCAAGTGTAAATGTTGTGGAGATACAAAAGGTCGAAGAAGTTGCATCATGCAACGTTAAATAACACGGTGGATAGTTACCTTGCACGAGAACGTCAAATAAAGTATAGTAGAAGGAACAATAGGTTGCGTGTACATTATACACGATAGCAAAAATTACTGAAATACTTAAAAGCAGGTGTATTTCCAAAAATTAGATAGTGTGACAAACTTATGAGTTTCTGTTTTTCTCAATTTTAGAAGATCCATTATAAAAATGAATGTTAATGATAAAAATGAATAGGTGATTCATTTCAGACAACAGAAAGATTATTTCTTCAGTAATTTTAGTGAATTGAAAATATGTAAGTAATTCCGTTAATCTTTCTAGTTTCTATTTTCTAAAAATAAACACGTACAATTTACGCAGTGGACGAATCAAAGAGATTTAAGAATATCAGTGTATTAATTTCAGCTTAATAAGACAAGTAAAAGAAAAAATCAATTTCTGTTTGGCTCCTGTGTCTTACAATTAATGCAATACATTTTCTATTTTGCGTAAAGATCCGAAGCTTAATCGTTATCATTTACGTTATCTTATGTGCCATACTGATATTATCTTGCAAGTGCCAAAACGGAAACGAATGGGAGGGAGCCAAGAGAAGCGTTCACCGTTGAAATGACTACAGAATCGTGCCTTGCTCTCCGCAATCGGGTTAGCAGCCCTAGGAAATACTAACGAAATTCTGTATTCTACTGTGCGAACGTAACATATGTGCAGAATTTGGATATTGTGCGGTATGTTATACGATTGTGTTATGCCTATGGAATGTACTGCGCCGAATCTGGAATGCAGTGTGTTGTTCTTTCAACGATCATTACGCTTGTTCAATTATTATTCCATGTTTGTATATTCTACAAATCGCAAATCGTTGTTTTAACGTAACATTTGTCAAATAACAAAAACTTCAATTGTAACAAATGATTGCTCTTAAAACGTCGCATCAATTCCACGATTCTTAATAACTATAATAATATTAATTATACATTATATTAATTATATATTAATAATATTAATTATATAATAACTAACCCAATAATATTAATCTCATCGTTAATTTTGTTCTCTTTAAAAATTTGATAAATTTTCTATTTTCTCTTCCTTTGTATGTATGCAATTAGAGTCATTACAATTAGAAGTAGATTACTTAAAAGAAATAAATGAAGTACTTAAAATATAATTGTTTATTGAATTTAATATTGAATCAACATGCTTCATATTGTCCTAGATTTGGATTATTATTACCGTGCGATTAGTTAGTATGACGTCTGCAAGAGAATGTATGGACCGAGTATTTTCCTATGAACGCTTCCTTAGAGATCTAATGGAAAACTCTGTGTCTGCCAAAGAAACGTCGAAATCTTTCTTCAAAAGGTCAAGACTCATACATAGATAACTACAACAGCTTTATTCCGTATTCCGTCACGTACTTTTAGATTACACCGTTGTCCTCTGCCAATAAACTGGGTTAATTTTTTGGCACTGCATGGTGAAAGAGGAATATGGAAAATACTCTTTCGGTTCAGTAGCTCCAGAAGAACTACTGCGACGTTCAGCGTATCAACGATACAATTGTCAAAATAAATTTTCTGCTAAAAAAATGTTTAACTTTTCCGACAGTCTAACTAAATTTCAAGAGTGCGAATAACAAACAGATCACGATAAACACATGTATAACTAGCTGGTTATTGTTGCTCGCTCGCTTCGCGAGCTCGCGGATGGGGTTGTTGTTGCTCGCTCGCTTCGCGAGCTCGCGGGTAAATAGGACTGCTCTTGCGAGAGGGTTAGTGGTACGCATTGCTAGTGAGGCATACAGCTATTAATGGTTTTTTTTTATTTTGTGTGTGACTCTCCACGAGCCACACAAAGAACTTCCCGATTCGTTAGTTGTAAGAGGTAACATTAGCATTAACTGCATAATTTAAAAAAAAATGAAATATATATAATTACGTTTGTTTATTTGGTGGAAAATTTCCATCCTCTCTTATAAATTGCATTGTTGAATGAACTTCTTTCGAAAAAAACTAAAAAATCTAAAAAACTGCTTGACCAATATGGACCAAAATCTAATCAGCTCTAAGTTACGACGAGGCACATCCATTGCATCATTCATCATTCTGATCGCATTGTTACTTTTTCAGAAAATGTTAACGAAAAATTTGACACACACACACACGCGCGCGCGCGCACGCACACACACACACACATACCGACATTTTGATAAAAATAGTCTAAAATGAATCCAATGACCATGAAACGTGAAGATCTGTTAAAAATTCGATTTTCGATTTTCGGGGTAAAAACACATTAATAGCTGTATGCCCCACTAGCAATGCGTACCACTAACCCTCTCGAAAGAGCAGTCCTACCCGCGAGCTCGCGAAGCGGGCGAGCAACAATAACCAGCTAGTTTGATTATTGTAAGCGGTAACATTAGCATTAGTTGTGTTGTATACCAACCCTATCTTTAAGATTAGGTTTAGTCACTCCGCCATCATTTCAAACAATAACTCCCTATTAGTCACCTTTAAACCCTGAACCTTCTGTATCATCTCCTTACTCATCCATGAACCTCGAACTCCTTACCTCATCCATTAGAAAACATTCCCACTCCTTCATTTTCCACAAATATATATAGACCCGAATTTCCCTTGATGGCTCAGTTGGAAAAAAACCAGTTACACTGTGACATAGACAATTTCTCTATCACCCTGCATCTCGATCTGTTTCGGTCTCACTAAAGAATAGTACTTGCGTAGCTTCACGTAAATTAGCGTATTAAGTATAAAGTTATTTGTACGTAAAACGAATAAAGTGTATTTATACGGAATACGACATAAAACTGGCGACGAGGACGGGATTATCCAGCACTCCACACGCAGAGAACAAGTAGAACCAGCAACTCTACCCTGCGAATCGAGTGACAATTTCCAAATTGTTGAGAACTTGGATACTGAACAACGTGAACTACGAGGAAGCAACACACAAGAGGAAAACCCCGCAATCTGGTAGAAGAGTACTGGTTTCAGCAACACCAGCACCGACTGCAGAGGACAACCTTCGCTGTGAGCAAAATACTTACTATTAGTGGATACTTATCAGTCGAGATCATTCCTTTCTATATCCTTCAATTTCTATTCTAATCATGAATACCAACGTTAATTCAAGTTCAAATCAATACGAACTATCATTTCTAATTAAATTAGTACCAGAACAATTCGATGGTGATAGATACAAAATCCGCAGTTTCGTAAAACAAATTGACGGAGTTTTTGAATTAGCTACAGAAAATCAAAAGAAAGCATTATTATTATATGTAAAAAGCCGCATTAATGGCAAAGCTCGCGAACAAATTGATATACATTGTAATCTCACGACTTGGGAAGAAGTTTCTGAATTGTTATTAAATTTATATCAAGATAAAAAATCTCTCGATCAGTTATTCGAAGAATTAAATTCTATATCTCAAGGGAAAAATGAAAACGTATCCCAATTTTTTCAAAGGATCGAAGACCTTTCGTCTCGAGTCCTCGCAGCTATTCACACATCAGAGCAAAATGAAACTAATTTACCTGGTAGCATTGCAATGATAACTAAGATGACTCTTAATCGGTTCATTTATCATACCCAGCCTCAAATATCGCAAATGCTTCGATATCGGGAATTTCAAACGATTAATCAAGCTTTTACCGCCGCTACAGCGGAAGAAAAAGCCCTTAGAATTCGTTATGATATTTATGCTAGATGCACATTCTGTCACAGGACCAATCACAAAAGTGAAAATTGTTTCTTTCAAAATTCTAAACCAAATCCCTCTACTTCCCGATACAATCAGTCAATCCATTTTGCGCAGCAGAATCAAAAACAAAATCAATTCCAGAAACAACATCAATTCCAAAAACAAAATCAATTTTCCAGACAAAATCAATTTCCGAAACAACAACAATTTTCAAAACAAAATACCTATCAAAACACAAATACAACTAGTTCGCAAAATTCAAGTCAATTCAATAATCAAAATTTACAACAGGCAAATAAACAAATTCAATGTTGTTACTGCAAAAATATAGGTCACACTATTGACGAATGCATAAAAAGATTTGCCGCAAATGTTCGACAAAATAGACTTGACAGAACAAACCCTCAACATACTAGAGTTCATTTAAGCAACCAACATTCTAGAATACATTTAAACAAAGACATTCAACCTCCAATACAAAATCCTAATTCCTCTAATCAAACATTCGACAATAATGACGAATCACTTTTAAGTTCATTCACATATCACAATGTTTATTTACACAAAAACGACTTGACGTTTATTTTATTCGAATCATCATTTTCAAACTCTCACGATGGAGTTCTAAAATTTTTAATAGATACAGGAGCATCTGTGTCATTAATAAAAAAATCAAGCATTAATAATTTAGAAATTATTAATCCCACACCGATCATGCTTAATGGCATCAATCTTAACACACCAATCGCGACTCTTGGACAAACTGAAATCAATTTATCCATTCGAAAATATTCATTTAACTGCAAATTTCAAGTTCTTGATTCCAATACGGGCATTCCGTTTGACGGTCTTTTAGGACAAGACTTTTTCGATGCACAAAATTGTAAGATCGATTTCGAAAATTCATGCATTTCTATTAAGGCAATTCCATTCTCAATTCCTTTGCAACGAAATACGAGTCAGCATACAAATGCGTCTTCAATATCAATTAACCCGCGATCAGAAATGGTGACAAAAGTATCACTAATAAACCCTCTGAATCTGAAAGAAGGCATAATTTTAAATCAATCACTAAATCAAGACGAATCATTACTCATCCCTAGTGCGTTAATAAAAGTAATAAATACGAATGAAGCCTTGACTACAATTATTAATCGATCTCTTGAGAAGAAAACGTTCGTGAAACCTAATTTACCAATTCTACGCCCTAGTGAACGAATTCATATCTTTTATTCCTCCAATAATAGTTCAGGAGATAAAAAGGAGAGAATCAAATTATTAGAGTCAGAAATACGAACTGAACATCTAAATGTCGAAGAGAAAAACTCGATAGTAAATATATGTCGTGAATTCGAAGACATTTTTCATCTTCCTAACGACATACTAACAACTACCTCTTCTACTACTAATAAAATTCCAACATCAGACGATATTCCCGTTCAAGTAAAACTTTATAGATATCCTGAAGTACATAGAAATGAGGTCTCTAAACAAATAAAAAAAATGCTATCTCATGGAATTATTAAGCCATCTACGAGTCCATGGTCAAGTCCATTATGGATTGTACCAAAAAAAATGGATGCTTCCGGTCAACAAAAATGGCGCATCGTTATTGATTATAGACGTCTTAACGAAAAAACTATTGGTGATGCGTATCCTCTCCCACGAATAGAGGATATTTTAGATCAACTCGGGCATTCGCACTATTTCACTACATTAGATTTAGCAAGTGGTTTTCACCAAATTCCTATGCAGCCGGATGATGCTCATAAAACTGCTTTCTCTACACCAGAAGGGCACTTTGAATTTACACGTATGCCCTTTGGACTTAAAAATGCACCCGCCGTCTTCCAACGAATGATGCAAAATGTTTTAACCGGTCTTAGCAATAATCAATGTTTTGTTTATTTGGACGACGTAGTAATTTACGGATCCAGCCTCTCAGATCACAATACAAAATTACGTAATGTATTTAACAAATTCCGCGAATACAATCTCAAATTGCAACCAGACAAGTGTGAATTTTTACGCGAATCTTGCCAATATCTTGGACATGTAATTTCTAAAGACGGAGTTCAACCAAATCCAAATAAAACCGAATGTATAAAAAAGATTAATCCTCCAAAAAACTTAAAACAAATAAAGTCGTTTCTTGGAATGGTAGGATACTATAGGAAATTCATTCCAAATTTTGCAACCATCGCGAAACCCCTTACACTACTATTAAAAAATGACACAGAATTTATTTGGTCAGAGCAACAGCAAAACGCGTTTGAAACATTAAAATCAATTTTAATAACAGAGCCTTTATTACAGTATCCTGATTTCAATCAACCTTTTGTTGTTACTTGTGACGCTTCCAATGTAGGTGTAGGCGGTGTTCTTTCACAAATAAAAAAGGAAAAAGACTTGCCTGTAGGATACTATTCTAGAACTTTAAATAAATCCGAACAAAATTACTCCACAACGGAAAAAGAATTATTAGCCATCATAAATACCATTGAACATTTTAGACCTTATCTCTATGGTAGAGAATTTACTATTTATACTGATCACAGGCCTCTTCAATGGCTCTTCAACTGTAAAAATCCTTCTTCAAAATTAGTTCGTTGGCGTTTACGTCTCAATGAATACAAATATGTAATAAAATATAAACCGGGAAGAATAAATTCTAATGCAGACGGATTATCAAGATTACACCCTGATTCAGCAGACAATTCTGCAATAGCACTTCTAGTAAATAACTCTAATCAATCGTATCAAGATTTCATAAAATTTCATTACACCAATATGGATGTAATTGAATTCCCCAAAGAAGAACTACCTCTTTCTAAATTAAAAGGCAATATAGTACTTTTATGGTCAGAAGATCTAGATCAAACAAATCAGTACTCTGATTACGTGACTGAGAATTTTGATACTACTAAATTAATAGCGAGTTCTAATGGATTATGTTCTTTAACAAATTCTAATCAAACATTACTAATTTTATTCCCCAAAAATTTACATCATGATAAAATTGATTACCGCAATTTATTTCAAAGTTTCAAAACATTACAAAATACAATAAAGTCAAAAGATTTTACTTTGATTCCACCGAATAAGAACAATGGTGTTAAATCAGACATTTTTAATGAAATGATTAAATTTATGTTTCCAAATAATAAAATAAAAATTCTAAACATAAAAAAAACAGTCCCGAAAAATCGCGATGAAATACGAAACATTCTCAAAGAATGTCATGACAGTAAACTATCTGGACACAGTGGCTTTAATCGAACCTACACAAAAATTAAAGATAGGTACTACTGGTCCACAATGAAAAGTGATATCAGAAATTATATTAAAACATGTCATTCCTGTCAAGTGAACAAAACTAATTTTAAACCCACTAAGCAGCCTATGGAAATCACATCTACAGCAGAAAAACCTTTTCAAAGGCTAGCCATTGATGTCGTAGGACCTTTACCCTTAACAGAACAAGGAAATCGATTCATCATTACGGCTCAGGACGATCTAACCAAATATTCATTTGCATTCGCAGTTCAAAATCATGAAGCACAAACGATTATCAGAAAATTACTTTTTATTTTTGCTTATTTCGGTATCCCCCAATCATTTTTAACCGATCAAGGATCCGATTTTATGTCCAATCTAGTTAAAGAAACTAGTAATCTCTTTAAAACTAAACACATCTCAACCACACCTTATCATCCTCAAACAAATGGAGCACTCGAAAGGTCCCATCTCACTTTAAAAGATTATCTAAAACATTACATAAACAAACAACAAACAGACTGGGACACTTACGTTACTTTTGCAATGCTTAGTTACAACACATCTGTTCACAAATCTACTCATTTTACACCATACGAACTTCTTTTCGGACACAAAGCTTATTTACCATCATCGATAACACAAAACCCGGAATTCCATTACACTTACGATGATTATATAATGTCTCTAAAATTTAAATTAAATACTTCTTTTCAAATCGCACGTGAACACATTATTGATTCTAAAATTCGAAGTAAAGATTATTATGATAAGAAATTAAATCCGGTAAAATTTAAAGACGGTGATCTTGTGATAATAAAAATAAAATAACCCCATCAGGCTTATCAAAGAAACTTATAAGTAATGCAAAAGGGCCGTACAAAATCATTCGAGTTTTCCCTAATAAAACTGCTGAAATTCAAATTGGCAACAAATTCATTAAATATCACACTAATTTATTAAAATTATATTTTCCAGATGAATCAGATCATCATAATCCTTCTCCTACTACCAATCCTAACGACATGTAATCAATTCTATAATCAACCTTTTGAAAAACCTAGTGGTATTTTTTATAATAAATTAGGATTAGCACAAATATCAAATTCGAAACTCACTTTACTGTCATATGTAAACAAGACCTATTTAAACGATGCATATACGATAATTAATACCTATCTTACTAAAACAAAAGATAGTTGTAATTTAGCGCAAGTTGATCAATCTCGACAGGGACACATTGGTTTTCATTGCGAACGCACCCTACAATTAATTGAGTTAGAAATACAAGAAATTCAAACAAAACGTGAAATTCTTCAACAGCTGACCGAAAGTATTATTCCTAGAAAGAAACGCGGTATTTTAAACGGCATTTCTTATTTATTCAAATGGGCATTTGGTATTCCCGATGCCGACGACGCTCAATTTTATGAAGACAGTATTAAAACACTAGTTAACAATAATAAGCAAACGCAAACTCTACTGAAAGCACAAGTCCAAGTTATTACTAATACAATCAGAAATTTTAACAACTCTTTAAATTCCCTTCGAAGTCAAGAGAGAGCAATGAATGAAAACATAGGGAAAATTAATTCATTTATTCTTCAAACTAATTCTTTTATTTCACGATTGGAAATGGAATCTACGGTAAACCAACAAGTTAATACGTTAAGTTTGTTAGCAAGTCAATTTAATCGCGAACTTTCTAAGTATATTGAAGCTACCAATTTAGCACAACACAATATCGTCTCACCACTTATTGTTACCCCTAAAATATTATTCAACGAATTAAAAAATTATAAATTTGAACACGAATTACCTTTTAAACCAGATCTAACAAATATACATGATTTTTACAAATTCATGCATCTTCATGTATTATCTACAAAAGACAGTATTATCTTCGCACTGCAAATTCCTTTAACTATAAAAACAAAGTTTGAACTTTTTGAAATTATCCCTCTCCCTTTTCAACATAATGACTCCAAGCTCTTTTCCTATATTATTCCTCAAAACCGATATCTCCTCTTATCCCAGAGTAAATCGCAATATACCTTCCTCAATGATCTCTCTGACTGCAACGAGTATCGAAAAGAAGAGTATATCTGTTACCACTTACACACCACGGCCTCAACAAATCAAGAAATTTGTGAAATCGAACTACTATCCCCTCACATCAATAAAATACCTTCTACGTGTTCGACAAGAACAATAAAGGCAGCCATAGAAACCTGGCAATACATCAGCAGGAACCAATGGATTTATGTCTTGCATGAACCAACCACTCTGACTATTTTATGTGAAGGAAACAATAATCACATGGAAGACATTCTCCTTCATAAAAGTGGAATCATACAACTTCAACCCCGCTGTAAAGGGTACACGAATCATTTTATAATTGAAGCAACGTATGATTCCAGCAAAAACACAACATTTTATATTCCAAATTTAAGCATATTGTCGGATGACTGTTGCATCTCAGCATCTTATCATAACATCGAATCGGCTACACTAAAACCGATACGTCTAACCAATATCGATTTAATGGAATTAAAATATGCAAGTAAAAAACTAAATGAATTCGATGAAATCATCACGAAACAAATTAATCAACCTTTCATCGTTACGCATACCAAGTGGTATACAATCACCATTGGAATAATCACAGCTCTTATAATATTATTCATAGTTTTTAAATGTTGCCAGAGCTGTAGATGCTTTCGTTGGCTTCAACGCCTATGTTGTCCAACTAGAAATTCAAGACGGGGAGAGATCAACCCCCCATTGATCAGAAATTTTGTCAACTGCATTTTCCACTCATCATCATTATCGCTGCCAGATGAATCAACTGACATACCAATGGGCGAAATAATCAGCGATCCACCAAGGAGCAACCTACCTACCATCAACAACTCGTTATCTGTGATCCCCGAAGAAGCGAAAACATCCCTTCCTGTACGAGTTAGAACAAGAAGAAGTACCACACCGCTCTAGATTAAGAATAGAATTAAGACTCTTTTAGTAAAATTTTGTATCTTCCTATTTTTCCTATTTTTCGTAATATTTTTAGTCTGAGTTAGTATATAATAATTAACCTTAATCAATTCTCTATAATTTAAACCTCTTAAAAATCTTATGGCGGAAGGTGTTACACATCTTTATATATATATTTTTGTAATAATTGCTTCCAACTCGATTGTTGACCCTCCGTTAACAATTTTATGGTGGAAGGAATTACATATTTTTTTATTAACTTTTTCTTAACATATATAACATATATATAATTTTTTTCTGTAATCATACATAATTGTTAACCTCCTGTCAACAATTTTATGACGGAAGGTGTTGTATACCAACCCTATCTTTAAGATTAGGTTTAGTCACTCCGCCATCATTTCAAACAATAACTCCCTATTAGTCACCTTTAAACCCTGAACCTTCTGTATCATCTCCTTACTCATCCATGAACCTCGAACTCCTTACCTCATCCATTAGAAAACATTCCCACTCCTTCATTTTCCACAAATATATATAGACCCGAATTTCCCTTGATGGCTCAGTTGGAAAAAAACCAGTTACACTGTGACATAGACAATTTCTCTATCACCCTGCATCTCGATCTGTTTCGGTCTCACTAAAGAATAGTACTTGCGTAGCTTCACGTAAATTAGCGTATTAAGTATAAAGTTATTTGTACGTAAAACGAATAAAGTGTATTTATACGGAATACGACAGTTGCATAATTGAAAAAAAAAATTTTTTTTAATTAAAAAAAATTTTTTTTAACCCTTTGAACTCGAGGCCGTTTTCGCTTGCGCGAATCAGCAACTCGAGACGATTTCGGCCAAATTAGGTGAACATTTTACAGGTACTTCAAAAATATTTAATTTAAAAAATATTAAAAAAAAAAATTTCACCAGTTTATTCATTTATATGTCGAAAACAACAAATTTTGATAAATATTACACTCTGTAATTAGTTTTGGTGTGATACTTAGTAAAACAATAGCCAAGATGCATCCTTGCCACTTCACATCGGCCGGGCGCCGTATCGGCACCGCTCGAGTTGCTACTTAACATCGGCCGGACGCCGTATCGGCGCCGCTCGCGTTCAAAGGGTTAAATTTAAAAAAATTTTTTTTACATAAAAATGAAATATATATAATTACGTTTGTTTATTCGGTGGAAAATTTCCATCCTCTCGTATAAATTGCATTCTTGAATGAACTTCTTTCGAAAAAAATTAAAAAAACTAAAAATTCTAAAAAACTACTTGACCGATATGGACCAAAATCTAATCAGCTCTAAGTTACGACGGGGCGCATCGATTGCGTCATTCATCATTCTGATCGCATTGTTACTTTTTCAGAAAACGTTAACGAAAAATTTGATAACATAAAAACGGCCATACGCACACACACACACACACACACACACACACACATACTAACAATTTGATAAAAATAGTCTAAAATGACTTCAATAACCATGAAACGTGAAGATCTGCTAAAAAATCGATTTTCGATTTTCGGGGTAATTACAGTAACTTCCCTATGAATCGGGAAGTTAATAATTAGCCTGCGGATTTAATGCATTTATGATAAAAATGTGTATGCATCCGCCGAAAAGGTAACTTTCACCCTCCGATTCGTGCTCCCTCCTCTTATCTGGTGACACATATACAATCTACACGATATTAAAAAATGTGTTTGCCTTATGTTAATAGATTCGATCGAAACAAATGAAACAGGAATGAGACGAGCAAGTCTGTTGCTTAACAAACCTAAAAATTGTAACAAGTTCGATTTAAAAATGGATTTCGTTTAACAGACATTACAACTTCAATTGAAAAACAATTTCTCCGAAATTCTTTCCGACGATTACCGCGTTCAAGTTGTGGAGTGTGTCCGTTCCAGGGAATTCCGGGAAAGAATTTCATTGAAACTTTGGCAATCAAGGTATCAATTATGTTCCCCGTAATCCCCGACATTTGTCCGGGTGCAACGGCATCGGTTCTTGAAACCGCTTTTCCGCGTGGAAGAGAACGATCGTTGGATTCGGGAGCTGGCGGGATCAATTTACTTTTTTCGAAAGTTCTCGGAGAGAAAGTTTTTCCGAAGACGCTGGCTCAGCGAATTCGCGAAGCTCGTCGTGAAGTACCATTATCGGTGACCATGATATCGGTGCGGCTCGATAATAAAAAGGAGAGAAGGAGAGAGGTACAAGGTTCGAGGCAACGTGTAACTGACTGTGTAATTAGCAGCGAAGAAAAGTGAAAATTACTCGGCTGGATAGTCGGCAACGGTATGACCGGCACGTACAATCGCGATATCGATTCGCAAACGTTCGAGCTAGTAGTTGTTACGGCCTAGAACAGAAATAACTGAAAGTACCGAGCTTATGCCTGGCGGTCGTGCGACTTGGGCTTGTGCAGCCTGCCCGGAATAATATGGTTCAAAGCACGATACGTTTCTTTATTTGTGTCGCGGGTTGAAAATTTCATTTCTTGTCGCCGATCGATTCGACGGCGACGCGATGCGATGGTTCGTTTCGTTCGTATCGCCGGAGTGCTTCGCGGCTGCGGCAGTGACCCTTCTGACGATTAGGTGCCCCAGAATTGGCCTTGCCTTCGTATCGACGAGACGAACTGTGTCGCAATAAGCGGACACCTTGGTGAAATCGTCTGTCGATACACCGGAACAACAAGCATGGACACATGCCGTCGGAGATGTTAATCTTCGATGCACATGTGTGTCGTCGATGATCCGGACACTGTGACCTACACTTGCGCGGATATTGGCTTCGTATTAGAAACAAATGTTTTATTAGGTCAATAATTGTTTTACTTTTTTTTCTCCACCGCAATATTAGATAATTAGAATTTTTCGCGGCGCCTAGGTTCGATCATTATTCTTTTTGTACTTGCTCCACTTGTAGCAAATATGTGAGAATTATCATACGCGTGCTATCTAAATAGTAGAGGAAAAAGGAAAGGTGGTGTTTCGTCCTAGATACCACACGTATGATAATTCTTACATATTTGCTGCAAGTAGAGCAAGTACAAAAAGAATAATGATCGAACCTAGGCGCCGCGAAAAATTCTAATTATGTTTTATTAGGTTAGTAATTATGTTTTATTAATATTTAATTAATGTTATTTATTTCTTCGTATTTTATAGCATCGGTAATGCTGTCTCACATTTCATTTTTGAATTTTTCGAATAACTACCAGAATTCAGGAACTTCCATCTTCTGAGAGGCCACAAATATTTAATAAGTGTAGGAAAGGAGACACACTCAGAAATATCACGTCAGATTTTGAAACCTCTGCAGCAGGTGTTAGGGAGATAATAAATCTTTTGGCATGGAATTGCACTGCAGAAAATCCTCCACAATCAGGACGTCCACAAAAGAATATAATACAGGATCTCAGATTAAAAAGTATTATTTTAAATTATAAAAGAGAACGCTGTTTGTTCGCAATTTACAATTTCTTTACAATTTTACAAACCACGAGTCGAACGATACCTCCTAATGGAAGAACCTTTGTGACATGATCGTACAACAAGAGGTGCCTGAAAATTTAAATATAAATTCTACTCTTTTATACGAGTTCGAATCAATAGAACAACGAAATATATAAAAAAATTACATAACGAAACGTACAAATTTTGTTGAAATAACTTATCTCTGATTTTTCATATTTTTCAGTCGAACAATACTTTGAATTTAAACTCCACTCGCCATGAAAAACTGGTAGAATCAAAATCGTGGCAAATAACAATATTTCTGCAAACTTTCGTGCATTCGTTGAAATAAAAAGCAGGAATTCGTCCGGAAAGTGATTAAATGCTTCGCAACAGCTGACACTGCAAATATTTGTATTACGTACAAAAGTCGCGAGATAAAGCGCGGGTTTAGAAACGAACCAGGCTCGATTTAAGGGCCGAATATACCTTCACCACAGAAGTTGCTTCAGCTTTTCACTCAGAGCTTTCGGATTTTCGAATAAGGACGTCGGCGATAGTGCTGTGTTCAGAGAATCGTTTGAATGTATGAATTGGGTTCGATGACGCAGAAGGTAAGATGACAGAAAGTACGAGGGAGGACAGAGATTTGAAAAGATACGTGAAATGTTTCGGATTGGAGGAAAAGAATCCGAAGAACATTATTTAACCCGAAGTAAATGACTAAAATTTAGCCGTAATCGAAAACAATTTAACATTCTCCCACTCCCAGTCTTAATTAATTCAAACATCATTTTAGAAATTTATTGAATTTACCAATTCATTTTTTCTGTTAAAAATGATCTGCATTGATTATGGAAAGCAAGAGTTAAATAACAATTCGTAGTTGGACTGTAAAAATAAAATTAATAGTGTCCATTAGAAAAAATGTAGTCTAAAACGATTTCCAGTTTATTAAGGTAAAACGTTTTCTCGTGTGTTCAATTAGTTGAGAAATGATAAAAAAAACTCTGAGAATGAGGGAGCTAAAAACATAATACTTTTGGATACACGATTGAGAGCCACTGTCTTAAAACAGCACTGTGTGCCAGATCGATACCACCTCGGCTACCCTTAAACTCTGAAATGTGAACCGAAGTGAGAGCAAAAGACAAATCTAATTTCCAGCAATTACGGAACCAAGAAGAGAAAGCACAGCTGCAGTTTATATAAATAATAACGTCGTTATTTATTTAAAAGCATTGTCTCCGTTTACTCGACCACGGTATCAAATTCAACCGCGAAAGTTCCTGATTCACATCGGCTACGTTCTCAATCATTAAAATTCGGATCAAATATCAGAAATTGTTTAAACTTCCTGGAACTTTCCTCGTTAGAGTTTAATAGTAATAGCTGCGGGTTTATCCATATTATTAATAACACTATTACCGTTTGCGATAGAAGAGCTACTCGTAATACGAGGATTAACAAAGTTGAAAACTTTCGCTTAATCTTGTTGTAATTTATAAAATCATCAATAACAATTTGTGAATTTCATTCGTGCAAATGTATAAATCGTGATAAAGTAAATATGCTTATGATACAAAATAAATTCTTTTAGTATTTTTTTATTTGCGAATAGTTTTGTTCGTAATTCATGTTAGCTCGAAACTAAATTAGCTGTATGGTTAACATGGGACATACTATTTTTCGATATTCTCATATTTGAACGAATGAAAATTAGTTTAAAAGTACTGATTGGCGATGTCGAGACCGCGTAATGTGGCTAAAATCGCACATCACGTGAATTAATGAACCCTTAATGACGTCGAAAGAGAATGTAGGTGAACCGTTCCAACTTTATCAATGAATACCTAAAATTGTACCTGCAATCACAGGTATGAGTAAAATATAGGGCCGTTTGACAGCATAATCGTTACCTTCCTAATAGGAAAATTACGCAAATGGAGATGTTAATAGTGCGCTAATTGCAAATACGCGACATATTGACAGTTCTTACCACATATCGCTAATGTCGAACAACATGTTTAATACGAGGAAACCAACATGCACAATTTTGCCGCTTATGTAATCCAAATATTTACTCAGAATTATTTTACAAGTAATAAAACTTAATGTTATGTCTATAACGGAATATGGACACAACTGTTACAAGAATTACTTTAACTGAATCTTATATAGGATGTCTCAAAATACCTTCAAGATCCGGAAATGGGAGGTTTCTGAGATCATTTGAAGCGACATTTGCTTTTGCAAAAATGGCGTCCGCGACTTTGTTAAGGAGCTATTAACGAAAAGCACGGACCAATCAGAGCCAATAATAACTCAGGAACCTTCTATTTCCAGATGTTGAATAACTTTTGTCCTCACATCCTCCACTTTCATGTTAAATTCTAGCATACTATTCCATTACACTGCACCTGCACTACCTGTCTTGCATAACTGAGCTTTTGCATTTGCTCTCATATCATTGAAATTCGTAATATTCCAGCTCCTCGCATACAAATTAAATTATGTTTGAATTTGGTTAATACGTTCGTGCTCGTCTCAGGTTTCTTAATATTAGACTAACGTTACCAGCACGCCGGAAGTTGATGTAATAGCAGTTTACGATTCCACGGAAGGAACATTTTGAATTTCGAGGTTGCTCGACGTTGCTGGGAATTAGAATTTTGAATTCGCTCTGCTGTTAATTAAATCGACAGGAAAGTTCAGACCGACGCGACGGGACGTAACCTACGATATCGTAATGCGTGTTCGTGCCCGAGTTGCGTGCCGGAGGTGTGTTTAATCATTAACTTTGAGGCACCCATAATCCTTAACCATCTTGAGGAACGTTTGATTGATGGGATCGCTGAAGTGGAACATGGCGTAATGAATAAAGATAATCAAATAATTAGAGATAAGTCGGTACGGTTAGAAATGCTGCCACCTTGCGTTATTAATACTTCAACCAATCACAGCAAAAATTTTACTGTTATGCGTTAAAATTATCTAGCATTTTTTTGTATAAGACAGCATTCGCGCAAAATAAAAATTTCTCTTTATTAATTGCAAACTACTAAAATCCATTAAAACATGTCAAAGAAAATGTGTATTCAACATAAATTTAAATTTCGAGAAATCGATTAGCAAAAATCGTTGATCAAGTTTTAAACATTCGCTGTAAAGGGGAGGCTTCAATCTTTAAATATACGGTGGTTTCGGTTACGAGAAAAAATTTTTAACGTTTTTACATACGTTACAATTTGTAATATTTTAGATCGAAATAGTGTCTCCAGTTTCTTAGTAGCTATATCATGCAAACATATCATCGATAAAAGTGAACAATGGATGGCACAAGTAGGGGCTTCAAACTAGAAAATAAGTCAAAATTTATTATTGTGTTGTTGGTTTTAACGAGATGATCATAGTTTAAATATCGACAATTTCTGGGGGATGTGAATTGCAGTGTTCAAATACTTTTTGGACGCACTGTATGTGGGGTAAAAAGTAACACAGTGGGTGCAATAGCTCCTTTAAGATAACAGAAGACAATAGAGCGCGTTAACGACTCAGTTACCCGAGGATTGACCAGACCAAAAAGCCAATTGCCCTCTTCACGAGAAAGTAAATCGCGAAGACGGTCACGATCATTTCTCTCCAAATCTGTAGAATGAAGCTTCCAAGTTTGAAATGAGAAAGGCGTGTCCGTATGAAAGACGGCGGAGAAAATGTAACCGGAGTGCGGTCCGTTCGCGCGTGTGTGGGTTAATGTTCACGATCTAGACATTCTCGACGAATTTTCTGGGAATTTCGCGAAAACGTACTCTTAGAATCGTCGCAGCTCGTGTCGAATAAATATACCGGGTAAATCGAGGAGAAGCAAACAGTATAATTTTGAAAAACAGAAATCTACAGTACCACTACTACCACTCTTACTTTATACTAGTTGGATTGGTTCTTCGTTAGTGTTTCAGTGATTACAAATTTGGAATGTAATTATCGCGAACGGGCTGTAAATTATTAATATTGCCGCATAGAATTTGGCTGGGAGCTCGTAGTGGCAAACAAAAGCCGCTATGTCCGACATACCTAATGACGCCACTACAATCTGCAAAACATCATAAACCAGAGTTCTTGGACAGCTGTACATCACGTCCAGTCAAGTCCTGACCATAGGCCTTTATTAGTAGACGGCCGATGTCCAGGAATCCCGGAAACAATACGCAACGACTGTACAGGAGAGTTCCTCCTCTAATTATACACTACACCTACGCTTCCGCTAATTGTACAACACTAGCCGTGAGCAGAAGCACCAGGAGTACACGAATTTCACACACCCTCGAAGAATTTACACTACCATCGCATGAAAATCGAGGAGACTAGATTTATGTACAGTGACTCCTACTCTTATTCGGACAATTTAAAATAATATTGGACCATGCGATTTGAAATTTTTTCGGAAGTTAGAACAATTCCTTTGCTGCATAACTGGCTGAAAGTTTTGAAAAAATTGCAAGTTGTCGGAATTGAAGACAGTCGTGAAAATCTGCTTACCATCTGTAAATGTTTGTAGCTCACTGCAACGTCGACCAAATTTTCAGAATACAGTAATTTCTGAATCGTAGTCCCAACACCCGTGTTTTGAACGGACTACGATGAAGTAGGGTGGCTATTTTTTGATTTATGACTGCGTCTACCCTACCGCGCTGAGACTTCAAACGACAAGCCGAACGTAGAGAAGGACAGAATGAAATAGGATCGCGTGGCCGAAGCGTGTCCCCGTCGTCGGCACAGTTTAAAGGCCCGTGCGTCATCACAATAAAACACCAAGACCTTAGCTTCTTTATTTTCGATGATATCATTATGGAACTTTCACCAACATATTCGTGGCATTTTTCTGATTAAAATCATACCAAACACGATATAATTTGGCCAATATTTAGTGGTTTAATCGACGATGAAAGTTTCGAACGCAACGAAGAAGAGCGTATTGGAAAGAAAGAGACGCGAAGAGTCGCCGTCGCCGGCATAGATCAAACACGCTGTCCTTCTTGTAAGTAAAACTTTCATCGTCGATTAAACCACTAAATATTGGCCAAATTATATCGTGTTTGGTATGATTTTAATCAGAAAAATGCCAGGAATAAGCCAGTAAAATCTCATAAAAAAATAATGAAAATTAAGTAGTATGAAAATTCGATTCACTCGAGTCAATGTAGTGGTGTTCACACCGATATACCCGAGCCGACATCAAACATCGCCGTCCTGCTGCCCGGCGCAGCGTTGACAGGTGGTGGAATGGGTAGGCACTGGACTACGATTGAAGAGGCGACCGAGGACTACGATTCAGAAATTACTGTACGTTTCATTGACACAGATCTACAATACGTATTTTTTAAATTTTCAATATAGGCCCACATAAAAAAGTTGTAAAATGTAACTTTTAATATTTTTTCTACAATTCGGATCAATTGCAATTTGGAAAAAAGTTTTCACAACCTGTATTAAACTAATTGCTCTAGCTACCCAAAAAGTTAAAATCGTATAGTATAATATTAAAAAAGTTATCGTATTTTTAAGAGTGTCCGAATATTAGTGTTATTATTATTAAATATTAGTGGTTGCACTGTTACACTGTAGTTGCAGCATGTTCCATCCAAATATCTCCTTCAGTAGCAATTATACTGTTGAGAATTGCATATGTAATTTAATTACTCAAGAATTTCTTATAATTTAATTACTTCAGAATTTCTAATAATTTTCTATAATTACTTCAGAATTTCATTTAATTTTATATAATTACTTCAGAATTTCATTTAATTTTATATAATTACTTCAGAATTTCGTTTAATTTTAGGAGACAATGTAAGCGAAAGAAGAATGTTCCATCAGAACTGCAACGTACTTAACAACTCATTTGTTAAATTGTGTAATATGTTTCGAATAATCAATGGCGCCATGTTGCATAGAATTACCTACACGTGTCTAAGTCATTTTAATCACATCAAGTTGCATTAGATCACACCAACCCATCTCAACCTAGCGTCGAGCTATTAATTTCTACCAACGAGCTGTAACGCATCGCGAGCAAGGAACGATCATTCGTATCTCAGTCGTGAGCAGGGTCGTACTAATACTGCTTTATAGGCACTGTTATACGCCATACTAAGCTACTTACAGTAATTAACAACTCGAAAATGAAGATAGCAGAGTCCAAAATAATTCAATAGTATTTTTCAATGCTTTAAATATTTCTATCGTACTGCATTCTTATCATGAACGCATAAAATTCGCATTCTATTTACGAAAAGTAATATTACATATTAAAATAGTCTATATGTTTCATTTAAAAAGTTCAATCAATCTGTCGCCATACTGGTGCTGCCTGTTGAAAGCTAAACTCTCGCGCACGTTAAATATTGCGTATTACAAAAATTTGTTCATCGGAACGGGAAGCAATATGGAGGCACGGAAGGTTATTTGCAAGAAGGAAGGAAATGAAAGTGAGGGGTGAAATATGACGTAATATATGCAATGGAAAAAAGGAGGTGAAAAGGTATGTTCGCCGAAAGCGGAAATCCACCAATTCGAACCTGGCAATATTAATATCACGGAAGCGAGCCGGGCGTAACATTTGCATGTTTGTTCGGAGTTATGGGTCTTGTGAAATATTTCGGAAAGTTGCTCTACATCGGGTCAGAACGTTTGCGGTTCGTTAAAACAGCCCACAAGCTTAATATCGATTGCGAGCCTCGACAAAGGATCTGCCACTGTTTGCACCCAGTTTGCCCCCGATGGAAAGTTACACGAAAGTGTGCGAGGAAATCAACCCCTCGGTACACGATATAAACAGGCATCGAATTTTTGCGATACTTTGTCGCGCTACGGAACACGTGACACGCAGTGATGATCAAAGGAACACGCGCACCGAAAAAGAAAGAAAAAAAAAGATCAGAGCAACGAGAGTCATACGCATGCTGGGAAACCAGTTAATTTTCGGTAATCGCGTGCATCGCGGAGAATAATTAAAGCGACTAAAAGACAAACGAATATTTACTGAAAACACAAATCAAAAATGTCTCTCCAAGAAATAGAGATTGTCGATACTATCCTACTCGAATGTTGACAACATTTACATTTTATCAAATGTTAACACACCTTTTATATTTGCTGCATAATTCGTTAAAGCACGCATCAATTGTGTTCTATTTATAATTTTAAGTATTACCACTGCTCCTCAAGTACCCTAAAAAATTAATCTCCTTCAGGTCGTGCAAACCCTAATGAAGTTCGATTCAAGTATCACGAAGAAAATGAATTTTTAATAAAGCGAAGTAATAAAGTGTTTGGAAGAATACATCAAAGCACAGAGTGGTTATAGAAAATCCAAAAATGTTACAGTATATAGAAACAGAAGACTGGTGACAATTCTCCCGAAGATTGCACAGAAGATTAAATATACAACTTTGTGCATAACAAATTCGTCTTCACAGCCTTCTTCAGTGTCTCTAACCTTGTTTTTTCCGTTTGCACCTCCCGCTTCAGAAACAACAGTGTTTTGCGCAATAAAGTCAAAATATTATTATGGCTCTTATAATTACTTTTGCGGAGGGTGGAGCAGTTTACAGGGAAAGCGGGAAAGTTCTGTGATCCCGGGGCACGGGTAGTTCTCTATTACTTCGAATAATGCCGGTCTCCGGCGACGACGTTATCGGGAAGCCGAAAAAACTTTTCCGAACTGTTCGCAAATATTACCCGGGGTAGAAGTTTATCAGTGATTCGCATCCCTCCAATTTCTTTCTCGATTTAACGCGCGCGCGTCATATAATAGGCTGTCATGGACTGGCTTCGGTCAGATAGGGGCTGTGTGTATACATATACCAGTACAATGTTCCCCTGCACGTGTTCGATAACTTCTCGTAGGCTTCGTTCCGCGAAATGGGTCACCGATTGAAAATTGCCGGGTACTCGTATCGGCCGGCGTTACCTGTCAACGTGTTACAACGATCACTTCGTATCGAGAGAGCTACGGAGGTGAGCCGTAAAATTAGGCCCCCTGGTATACCTGCGAAACTGCGATACGATGTCCCCACCCCCTACCCTTGTCAACCGCTCGCGCTCGCTATCGCCAATTTATTATCGCCCACTGATACTATCGGAATTAGTCAATTTCGACTGACGGATATTGATTTCCTCATCAATCGATCCACCATGGCACAATATTGCGAGACTTTGTTTAGTCAACAGTGAATAATTCGTGAATCGAACACTGATTTTTCTGGAAAACTGCGGTTGATCGAGAAATTGTTCAAAAAGTCTGTACAGTAGGCTGGACCTTATTTTTCAACCGTAGGATTGTGGCAATGACTGAGAAAATAATCTATGCAAAATTTTAGATCGATCGAACGACGAGAAAACGTGCTGCATCGAACTTGAAAATTGTTTATATTTAAAATTTGGTTTTCTCTATTATAGTACATCGTAAATATACATTTATATATATCGTTATATCTCGATCTGCATGTTCAAGAGACTTTACGTCCTTTTCGCGATGTGTAGAATCGTAGAAATGGGTGAGGTAGATTCAAACCCGCAATCACGAGATTTACGGATTGACCAGCCGTGCCTTAGCCATCATGGCTTGCAACGCCCTACTAAGTTTCCTAGTTTCCTAAAGGTTTCTAAGACCGTCGGGGTCGTGATTTGCTTTTCGCATGAATCATCCCTTTTTCGATTGTACCACAAGTAAAGTAGCGCTCTGAAGAATCTGTAGAGAATTGGATATCTGAGTTTATGAGAAAGAGGAAATAAGTTCTAAACTTCAGATCTGTTTTTTTAACATTCAAACATACATTTCTGGAAAAGTGAGGTTGATACACTAATAGAATAGCTTTTCTTGTGCTTTAACAAGAATTTCTTCTTTCGTGCACTAAAGCATAACATGAAATTCATTCGTCAAAAATTTATTGAACATTTACAAAATCGTCATCATTGTGAAACAGTTGATGAAGAAATCTTAAGGAGTTGAACACCAAAAAGATGAGAAATAAAAGTGCCAGAACATTCGAGTCGTTCCAACCTGTTTGGACATGCAAAGTCAGCAGCGTCTCAGTTTTGGATACCGCAAGCAATGCCACACCCTGTAATTAGTAATGTGACACATCACCTCGTCCTTCTTTCCTTGGCAAACTTTCAGTTACATGGCGAATAAACGTTCGGTGGTGTGTGACCGAGGTACAGCGACAAGACAGTCGTGGTTAGGGGTGGACACGTTACGTGGAGGTCTTCACACGACGCAACACGAAGGACTATGATAGTGTGAGAAAGTTTCCGCTTCTCTTACCGAGCAGGATGGTCGAAACTTATTGGGATTCTTTTGTCGGATTCAATTCAGAATTTTGGAACACCGTTATACAACTGTGTTAAAGAATTTGTTAAACAACATTTTTTTGAACAACCCTACAGACATTTGTTTGGGCAAGAAATATTGTCTATAGTCTCGTATTTGAACAAGTTTTACTAGTCTGAGATAAGCCATTCGCCTATGGCGACGTCTACAATGTGCTCACGTCTTTCGGTCGTCACGCGACTTGAAAAATGTCTGATCTTTTTACAGAACATCGATGCGAGATTCCTCGCGTAAAAGGGAGCTGAAGTGGATGAAGCAAGCATACGAAGAGAGTGCTATGAAGCCACCATTTACAAATGGTGGAAAGATTTCAAGAAGCAAGGGAAAGGAAACCGATCGATTCTGTGTCACGATAACGCACTGGATCATACGTCAATTCTTGTGCCGTTTCTCGTGCACGTTTTAACGCGATCGTTCTTGATCATCGTGCGTGTTCACCTGACTGAGTGTGAGTTTTTATTTTTATAGATAAAATGTGGGAGGACATATTGAATGACGTTGAAACAATTAAACGGGAACAGGATTCTGAACGATGGAAACGTTGTGAAACAAGCGTATACATTCAGGACTATTTTGAAGGGGATACGATCGAGTTCGAGGGAAACTGAGACACTGAATCTCGTTGACGTGATTCCACGAACTTTTTGAATAGGACAGTATACGGTGCTGATTGCTCCAAGTCGACAAATCAGAGCTAGCGCAGAACTTCTTCGCCAGATGCACCTATATGATAAGAAAGGAGAGCTAACTTCTTATCGCAACCGATCGTTGGCGTGGGTGGTTTCTTCGTCAAAAGCGGGCAGTGATTTAACGCTTTGCCCACCGGACGCCTGTTAATGGCCTTCTTAATGCCCGTGCTACGACGAAAAAAAACCGCTATTATTTTCTTCTAACCCTTTAAATGGAAATGACGAGACTCGCTCGAATAAGTTTGAAGGGAGGAATCGTAATCTTATTTGAACTACAACTATGTTTTACCTGAATTTCTGTACCACATGCAGCTTTCATGATTCCATGAATGAATTATTTTGTATATACAGTTAGGAGTAACGTGCTTTGACTTTTTTTATTGATCTTATATTTTGTAAATCTGCTGTGATTTTGATTTGCTTGGACATAATCTCCTTATATTTTAGGGGCTTTGATCACACAGTGTACATTTAAAAAATCGGTTATTCATGATTTTAATGAATTGGAAATAATGGTGTGATATACTTAAATTCTTCTAATATTTCGTTGTTTTATATTTCATCTACTAATTTTTGTCATAAATGCATGAAGTCCACAATTCAATGATCAGATATGATCATAATCAATCATTAGAGAATACTCTTTTGCTGTAAAAGAAACTAAATTGATTAAGTTCATGTTACTTTCGTTGCTGGGAATGGGAGAAACATTCCAAAGAAAACGCATCGATCCAGTTTAATGTACCGCTTGTGTACACGTACACACATATAAATCCTGTCTCACATAATCGGTGAGCTGTAGGACACAATTAAGAGTGAAATATACACACTCCAAGCAGAATAATAGGAGCTACGCTGATCTACCTGTACTCTGTTTGAACATTGTTTCAAGATTATTCCGCTTTCGTTATTTTCTCAACTCGTGGCCGATGAAGTTTCCCTTGCTTTAATGCACGTCATTATGTGTTAACAAAGGTTCCCAGATAACATGCTTCGTAAAGGTTTCGCGGCGTGTAAATTAAATCCATAGTGCTGAAAGTTTCAATTATTCGGCCGCACACAACTTTACGAAATTGCGTTAACTTTGTACGTTAGCTAGACCAACGATGTGATTACGTTGTTTAATATGATCTCTAACGGGACAGTAATTATATACATACGCTAAAATATTCATGGAATAATTTCTGCAAGAATGTAAAAATTACTTTGCTGTGCAGAAAAAATCGTTCAATACTCAATCTTTTTATCGTGGAAATCTCTTGGAAAATCTACTGCAATTTTAATTAGAACAATGATATCTAGCACTTGCGACTCCCAAAGGAGCCAAAGACCAATTTCATTTAATTTATATATTTCTGTTTCACAATAAGTATCAATCTAAAAATTTTATTAATACCGTTTCTATTTTTTTCGTAATTTATTTACCTGTAGATATTGTGTTTATTAAAAAGTACAGACAGTAATCACTCATGTAAATAAAGTTTATCTGGCTACATTTCGGGGGATACAATGGAATAGTTTTGCCCATCACGATTGTTCATTGCAAATAAAGATTTACGAATTGCTTACCTACTCATTACACTGAATTTGTTGCATTGTATCAATTTTTAAGGGATCGATTAAGTTGAGAAGACGAGGGACACGTACGAGTTAACGCCCTGCCCATTAACTGGCTAATGAATAAGTTAAAGTAATCCGTTTATTTCTTAAGAAGGTAAGCCATTCCGCGAGGGGGATTGGAAAAGCTGTTGAGACTATGAAATAATTATCCGTAGCTTCGCGCTCGCGTTCGTGTGTAAATTTGATTTCGCAGTCGACATTGGAACAACTGGCTTTCGGAAATCTCAAGAATGTCAGGAATTAAGGCGATCAAACGCTATTAATCGGCACGCCGCGTTGGTTCGATAATAGGGGGAAAGAGGAAATTAAATGACACTCCGTCAGAGTCTCGTTTACTAGGTGGGGATCGCGTGAAAGAGAGACACGGGAAAAGCGAACTAAGAAAAACAGAACTTACCTCGCTGTGATGTCCCCGAAGGTTGTAATTTGCCCTCAGCGGAAGTTCCGTGGCCCTCGTTCGACAGTGGGACCTGGTAAAAGTCACTCCCACGAGACCACGAGCGTTACCAGTGGCCAACCATCCCTCCTGATAGTAATTTGTACGGTCTAGTTTCCATTCTTCGACCTGTTAAATAAGAGAGAAACAATTGTTACTCCGTTGCCGGTATTTATTGATAATTTCATGATTTACGGTAACGTTCGTTTTACGAGAAGATTAAGGGTATTCTGGTTTTGAATGTTCATAAAACCAATTTTTTAAAAAATGTTCTCGAGTATGCGTTAGAAGATATGCAAGAAAATAATTGAAAACTGAATAGTTTTATAAAAATTTCTCCTCTACACTTTGAAGGATTTAGATTACTACGATTGTGATATAAAATGAAGGTGTCTAATAAAATAGACGCTGCAAGGTTCAATGTCTTCAAAAATTAATCATATACCAATTATTATTAAATAAAATGTGTTGAAAGCAAATACTTGTAGCAAAACTTTGTTCGTCTATGCCTGAAAGTCGTAACACGTTCTGAAAGGAGGCTACCTATTGTAAATGCAACGTATACTCAACTGAGTTTTGATGATACGCCTGTCTCTGAAGTCAGAGCTTTCAACAGTAATCTACAACCACTCGCTTTCACAACTATTTCGAACCGAATACGAGGACCATAAAACGATCGCGTATCATAAAAGTCGCCGCCTTCCGAGAGAATCGAGGGATGTTTGTGTAATGGTGAAAATGCATTGAATGTATAGTGGTGTTTAAATACATAAGCCTGTTTCTCTCGGTTATATCTCGCAGCCATGCCTCTTTTGAGGCGGAATAAGCGCAGTATTCAAAACGAGGGGCATATATTATTTTAACCTTCAGAATTTAGCGAATTTCACAGAATATATTTACTCCGGCCATGAATGCATAAACCACCCTTTAATCAGAATTTAAAAGTCAAATCGTACGCTAGAAATGTACCCACCATTCTTTTCACGCGCCAGGAAATCGAGCAGTTCGTTTTGTTTAATTAAAATTGTTGCTGGCTGTTGCAAATTAACTAATGGAACAGAACCACGACAAGGTTCATATAGATTATTTTTTTACGACTACCCCATTGCAAACGTATGATGACTCGAAATTGTAGTTGTATGTAGTCTTTTTTATCCTTCGATTTCAATCGATTATCCTTTCATTTCCTCATTTAATATACTTCATTGTGCAATATAAGAGCATCAAAATCCCTTTAAAAAATGTACGTAAAATTTTCTTACTTAGTATACCACGGAGATTTTTGTTAACAGTGAAGATAATAACAAATGTTGAACTGTAGGCTCAGGATTAACCAAATTTTATAATATTTTCTTCAAACATCATTTGAGTATGTGAAAATTTGCTACGCTCGCGTACGAAACAGTGTACGTCGAAATTGAAAAGAAATAATTGGCGAACAACAGAGTCGCAATAAATGGTGTGCAGACGAACGGTTAAACGGAATTGAAAAACCGAAGTGTGCGCATGAGTAAACGTTTCCAATCGTTTGTAAACGTCAAAAATATTCATGTAATCCGTTTTGTCATCGGATTTATATACGCGTAAACGTTCAATCGTAAAAGCGTTTACGAATCGGCGCACGCCTACATAGATACATGTTGGAGTACGCAAATATCTTCGACATTTGTTGGTGTTATAAAGCTACCCTTTAGCATGTATTTCGCTAATCAAGAAAGTAAATCAACTAATTAAATGGCTCTGTAACCATTTTATCGTTTCCTCAAAGATTTGGATATCACTAAAGTTTCTCAATGTGTGTTTTATAAAACGAGATTAAAAAATGTAGAAAAGGAACGTAACACGTCAGTTAAGAAATACAATTAACCTTGAAGTCCGTTAAAAAGTCAGTGCGATTAATTAAGTTAAAAAAAAATTTTGTTTTCATGGGAAAAAACTACATCGTAATTAGCGTCACAATGAGCACTCTCATTAACAAGGAACATCGTGCAAGCGAAAGATTAAAAAAAGACATGGAGCGTAGTCCAATTATAAAGTACTTTGATCAATACATAAAGCGGTTTTTTGTTGGTGGGAACAAAGGAAATGATCCCTGTGATAATGAAGCACGACAGCTTTCCTTTACTATATATTTTGATAGTGCATTGCACATTATACTGTAGATTGTCAGTACATATAAATAGCACTGATTAAAACGACTGGACAGCCAATCTTCATTATTATCTTCTATATTTAAATAAGATCGAACTTCTGGATTCATCGCAGCTCTCAGTTTCACGTATACAGAATATCTTTAAAAATCTATTCATTGTATCCAACTTGGAATTGTTACTTGAAATAATATGTTCTGCAACTGTTCCCTAGGCTTCTATAATCATTTATAATAATTTTAAATTATTGCATAAAAGGACAAATCAATATAAATGGGCTGTCATTTAAAAATTGATTTTGACTACGTAAAGTCGTCAACTAACACAAGTGGCTCATTCATTAGACCACCCATTGTGAATTTACATATACACACGTGCAGAATCAAATAAGCGTTCGAAATATTATTTCTATTGACACGAATGCAATCGATTATTGCAAAGTAACCACCCAAGTCACCTATATCACTCAGCATTACATACTATTCAAACGCTCATTGTAAGAGCGTAGCTAGGGTAGTCGATAGGGAAACTAATTCCGCTCAGCGAGAAGTCGTAACCGGCGCGGCACGGAACGGCGTGGCCTGGCACTCCGCGTCCGGATCATAAAATTTTCCGTGCAATTTGCATTACGATCCATTCAATATCCGATAATACAGTCCGTCTCCTTTCGCGGCTGCAGCTTACCTAAATAGAAACGGGGGTAATAATTTCCACGATCGATCAGCGAGGCGGAACGGCCGCGATAACAGATTCCCTGAACCTTATGAATTCGTATCTCGGTCGGATTCGACTTTTCCAGAATTAGATGGATCGTTCTCGCGTGTGCCGGCTGAGAACACGGTCTCTAAACACAACGACGTCGACGACGATGACGGCGACCACGACGATGGCTGGAATTACTATTCGCCGGCACGTAACTCTTCCACTTAAGCGCGGTCGCGTCAGGTGGCGGGGGCTTCAATGTTAGAAGGGTTTCACCCCTTAGACCTGTCATACATATGTAGGCGTAATTACTCCAGCCGGCGCGAACCCTTAGAAAAATAAGCGTCTGGGGATACGGGGTAAATTTTCGACTGGCCGCTCGACACCGGCTACCATTCGCAACCATTCGCTTGGAACCTTTCTCCTTTCCCACTCCTCCACAATGAGTAGGACCGACGTCCTTACAGCCGGGGAGCAAGGCGAAGTAGAAAAATCAGGAGTGCAGTAGTGCTCACTTAAATTTGCAAACTTCGCCAGCCAAAAGTTCACTTCTTGAGTTACACCGTTTCACTTCCAGGAATTTACTGGACTGAATTTACGTTGCTCGAAAATGTAAGAGAATAAATTTAGCGAGCGAAATCGAGATTGAATTTCGCACTCCTAATGCTTCGACTAGTAATAATAACACATGCATACTCTATTTCAGCTGCACGACCAAGAAATTGGACTTGCTTTATATAAACCTAATCAGTGTAATTCTTTGTTTCCAATTTCTACTAAGTATATTAAGTATGTCACTATATTGTTGCACCACTTTAGTCTTTGGCTTGAACCAGCATAACTTTGTACAAAATCAATATTTTTTGCGTATAACAATTATATTCATATAGTCTGAGCATTGCAAAAACACCACAAAAATGTGAAATCCATGTGTCCACTAGTTTTGTTTGAGAAAACTTTCAGTTTGTCTTACATATTCGAACTTGATATCACTGAGCTGTTGAGATTCTTCTGATTAAAATGAGTCCAAACATGGCATAGATCGGTCTACTTTCACAGACTTTCTACGTAGCAATCATACATATGTCCTCGATGTCTTTACATTAGGTCTATAAAACTAGACCAATTTACGTCGTGTTTGAACTCATTTTCAGAAATATTTCAGCAAGGCTGGCACTACGTTATTGTAGTTCTGATTCAATAAATTATTAATTTCTAAGAGCGCTTAACAAAATCGCTCACAATATGGGGATTTTCGACCGACACCGACAACCATTCGCATCCATACGCTCAGCTGTAGTCGCGCGGATCCTTCTCTACTTCCAGTCCTCCAAAATGAATAGAAAAGGTCCGACAGGCTTTCAACGGCGTTCAATCGAGAAAGGGGAAACCGGCGAGGTTTTCGAATTACCTCGAAGCCTCGTCTCCTTTCATTTCGCAACTAACGCGAACCTAACGTTTATTCGACGCTAGACTCTTTAATTAGTTACCCTACTGCGAGATCAGATCACCCGAACGCTGTACTGTTTGTCTTCATTCGACCTCGGCGCAGGTTGGGTCAGTATGACCCGCCCTCTGAATCGGGCAATCTTTATTAACGTAACTTTGATTAAAACGTAATCTTTCTTACTCCACTGATCTTTATCATTATACGATATGTAAAATAATATTTGTCTTCGTCGATTGCAACAGGAATCAGATAAAAATTCCTAAAATTTTAATTATTGCATAAAAAAATGTATTGCCGTGCTTCGATCAGCCAATGATATTTTTTCGAAGCAGATTTTCGGTGGCTATTTTACGAACGATTACGTTGTCACGATTTCGCAGTATTTCGGATTTTACTTCACATTGCATTTTAGTTGAGTGTCTTGCATACATTCATACGTTTATTTTGGTTTAGGCCAGTTAATGAACAGCACACTCTAAATTCGTTTCAAACGGAGGCTAAATGTGTGTGTGACAAGGTGGTAGTGGGGCAGTAGGTCAGAGTAGGGTCGTAGACCAAGAAATTACCCCGCTGTTAGGTTGTTACCCTCCTGTTGACGTCATTGGTACGAAAAATATAGTTAACTAACACACTTCTTGTTCATCTTACCAGATACTGCACACGAAGCTTGTATTACGCGGATAAGATATTCTTCTGGCGACATGCACAATTATAAATGCTTATAGAAACACTTAATATTTTAGATTAATTTTTATCTTGACTCGAAATAAATTTAATGTCTCCGCACTAGGAAATATTCTTCCTACAAAATAATTATTCTCCAAGGTATAGGGCGACTGTTTAGTATCGATTAAGTATATCCAGCAGCTCATTGAAGACCTTGGTGCAAATGCCAAAAACTGAAAATGTGCGTTTTTGAAGCAATTATTGAAGCAATTGTTAGCTCGATTGTAAACAATAATGAAACATAATCAATCGCCAGAGTATTTAATTTTTGTTTTTCAAATTTCATGAATATGTGAACGACGTTTCCATTGTGGTTCAATATTATTTATCGGCTTAGGCTCGAGGGTTTCATCTTCCTTTGCAAATCGCTCACTGGTTAATGAAACGTTTCGAAGAGTAATTATTGAACTGCTGAGAATAATAGGTCAAAAATATATCACGATTGTGAATCGAAACAGTTGTTTGCACAATAAAGTGGTGCGGAATATTTCATGAACGTTACAGCGTTCCTTTGAGTTTCAACCTCAACGGCTGGCATCCTTCCCACTGATTGACGGAACGCTTCATCCCCAATTTATTACCTGCTTCACAATGTATCTTATTCGAGAACAATAAGTTGACTCGGCAATTAACTTTACGCTCTTGACGCGCCGCTGAGATCGCGTGACACGAACAAAGAACTTTTTTACCTAGTCCGTATTATCCGATGAAAAGCTGTTGGTATATAAAGCACTGTTTCAACAAAATTAAATGCATCGCTTTACCTTGCATCACGTTAACAGCATTTAGAGTGATATTCTTTTAAACATAACTAGATGATTACAAAAAGTATTCGAACGCTTTTCGATATTCGAAAATTGTTCGTGTTTAAACAGTTGTAATTTTGTAAAAAAAATTGTGCACTCATTTTAAAGCATGACTGGATCAAAGAATATCATTTCATAATACATATTCTTGTTATCCCAGCACCCTATTATACCAGTGTACTTTTTGGAAGATAAAATGCAACGAAATAATCACTATCATCTTCTATATACATAATGAAGAAAAATATATACATGCACACTATTAGTTGTGATTATGTTTCAATATTTTACCTTCCAAAAATATTTGAGAAAATAGCATTATTCGTAGGATTACCCAATAAATTCATATTCAAATGTTAGTTTCATGACTTGTTCTCGTATCCGCACTGATGTCCAACTAAATTGGAAATAACCTGAATAATTGCACTTACAGATATAAAATAGAGCACCCTGTGTACAGCGTTCTATGCATTAGAGTAAAAGTGGAGACACCCTCCATTATGCCGAACGGAAATTGTATTTGCACTCGGATACTTTTCTTTCTGAAGTCATGTGCCTGCAAGACAAATCATCGGAAATTGGTTTACGATGAAGTGGGAACCGTATCGGATATTTGATATCCTTTTAATGGCTGGCCTGAATTAAAGTCGTGCGAATGGTGCAGTAGGTTTCGGTATATCCGGTTTCAAAAAGTGTTGTACGACGCTATCACGGGTTTTACTGTGACGCGGGGTATGATAAAGAAACTTTATTATCCGTAACTCGTCCTGGAATCCATCTGTTGAATAGGCGTTATCACTTTATTAAAATCACCTGACGATCCGATTTAATCTTCAGCTACGAGACTAAAATCGATATTTCGCCGCTTCGTTTCATGGCTCGATGTTGCAGTATTTCTGAATTCTGTGCGTCATACTTTCGCCAACAGGGACTGTGATACACTCGTCACTATACTGAGGATTTCGTACATTTGTGATGGAGATAAGTATGTGCAATTTGAAAGAGGTAAACACAAGTGTAGATTGTTATATTGGTTTAATTACAAAATTTCTGTACATTTGCATTATTTATTGACGTAATAAAATTGAAATAAAAAGTGTATATGATCATTCAAATTGTTTGATCATTGTTTGCATAGAAATTGAATGACATATTCAAATTTGTTTTGCAGATGATTTGCAGAATTTACGGTCTATTGATGATTGTGTATCCTGTTTGTGTCTGTCCTTATTAGAAAAGTGAAATTCTCACTACATCAAGCACGAGGACTTCTTCATGCGGCAAGTGCTTTGAACAATACAGAGATTCACGATGGTTTAGCTTGAGGAACAATAGGCTCGTTCCTCTCGATGGATCTTCAAAACAAGTCGAATTGCCAAACCTTCCCTAGTCTTGAGAACAATTTCGAGACATTTACATTCATTTTTTAGTAATCGATTCAGAACGAGTTTGAAAGAGGCTCGTGGATCCCGTTTTACCGCGTCGCCAGTGAAATAGGATCGAACTTGTCATTCAAATTATTTCCGGATCTTTCGCGGAACTTTCTTCAACGTTAACTTGCCTATTTCCACTTGCCTTTCGCATCTTTCTAAGTCAGTGAGAACTCGGTGACAGTCGCGAGTTGTGAAGAACTTTAATTATTCAACAGTTACAAGGTGGCGGCTCTACGAATTTAAATTGATACCTAAATGTTTTGAATTTATTATGTTTCTCTTGAGGATAACAGTCTCAAAATTCATAACATTTATCCCTTTCGCCCTGTGTTTAAAAATAATGAAAAATATACGAAACACGAATATTTCGTTTGCATGTTTTTCCAGACACTGAATCGTTAAGATTTGCGTTGCCCACTAACTAGCAAGAGCATAGCACAAAAAACACGCAGACAGTGAAATCCAATGATTGAAAAACAGGAAAAACAAGACAGAATTCTACGCAAACACTAACTCACGATCAAAATGGTTCAGTGTTTCACTAGCAGATAATGCATGGGCTTACACAACTTCATCGTTTTTTCCCCTGACATTAATAGAGCACATCGCATACTACGTAACAAAGAAAAATGAAAATTATTGGAGACAGATACACTAATGAAAAATGTTTTCCGCCAAGGGATAAACTGCAATCCAATAGAGCACTTAATAACTTGTAATCGTATTAGATTCTGTGCACAGTATAATTATACGCACTTACTATAAAAACTCGCTGCTTGTTTACTACACTTAAGCAATTTTGTCTGGATATTAAAAACAGTTGCTTTTTCATTTGTTTGGAATTCTAGCATAATCTGTTTTAATGCAATTTTATCTTCCGTCTCTTCCCTCCTCCATCTGGTCGTTGTTCCGCTAAATAATTAATAAAATAAGCTTGCAAAAAGCAGAATCAGACAATTTTTCATAAGTTTGTGCATATTCAAAATCATCAGAAGATCGATTATGCTGAGCCGAACTAGCTTTCAGTTTGCACACCCACACCTAAGTAGGGTTAATTCGATCTCCAAAGTTTGATGCGCAACAGAGAGCACAATCGATCAGAATTTATTACGCTCTCAACGTTCCTTGATCGACGAATTCTGCTCGTTCGATGACTAGTTCAGTTCCCGGAACTAATTGTTGATTAACGATTCGGTAAAATCGTTTTCCGTGCCAGTAGCAGCGATGAAAAGGTATCGCGCTAATTTAGCTCCATTACTGAAGGAGTAATCAGATTGCAGTCGAATGATGGAATCGATTCGAACAAATTGACACGGACTTTCGATCGACCGTCTCTGGCTGTGACCCTGTTTTAATTATTTCTTCCTGAAGATCTGTATAACGGCGTTCAATCAATCTTTCTGATGGAGTCAAATGGAACATGACGATGGAGAAACTTTAACATCAAACGTTTTAACCATTAAATCATTCGATTCCATTGACTCGTGTGTCCGAATAGCTGCAAACTATCTGAATGGCTACATAATTGATGAACATATAAATTGATATTAATTTACTGTTCAGTAATTAAACATATACCAAACTGAGAACACTCTGGTATTTCGAAAATTACAGTGAACCAGTAATAGTACTAAAATTGTTTGAAAAGTGTACACCGAGTCTCCTAGATCTATTAAAAAATTTCTCAACAAATTGCTACAATTTCGTGAAAAACACAATAAAAGTTTCTTCAACAAATTGTTGTAATTTGACAGTATCAGTAGTTGAAAAAGCTTTTCCATTAATTATGTTTCCGAAAATTCTTGAAGATAATGAAAAATAGCATCTTCTCCGAACTTTTAGAGTATCCTTTTACACCGACGTACAGAACGCCATTAAAATGAGCATAAATTTACGATGCTTGCTTATGACCCAAGGAGCCCTCGGGAATACATGTTAAAGCCATTACACGGGACGGACGTAAAATGGACAGGCGTCTTTGGTTTATGCTATGTTTACCGAGAATTTCGCAGCGTTGTTCGCGAAACGATTTCATTCTGTCACAGAAAGCTCGTCAACGAGGGGATCCTCTTTTTGCGAAAGACGTCAAACTGCTCCGTCGTGCAAACGTCCGGGGCTAATGATTCTAAAGTAGCTAAGGTTCCATCCGAAAAGGGAAGGTGAATTTCACGAAAAGGTGTTAAAGAACTGCACTGTGTAAAACAAACTTTCTTCGTAGACCCGTATATTCAGTAAACACGATTAATTAATCAGGAAGTATATTGCATCTCCGAAGGTGTTACACAATAGCTCCCTTCGGTTAATACAACGCTCTACGCCGCAGGCTATGATTTGTATTCCAGCAATTATCTATCACCTGCGTCATTATATATCATTAATACTGCTTCAAAGGTCAACGAGGAACGTATTCATCACTTTGTTCAATCGGTGTAGAATGCAATGTCATAAGCTCAACATCGGTTGGATATCCTAATAATTAATTACTAGACAGTTTCTGTGCACTTACGACAAAGAAGGATAGATCAAATGCAAAACATTAAAATAAATGATTCAAACCAAAAATTAATGTCCACGTAACTATCTTACAATTATGCAGATAACCGAGGACGTTATAACATCATCAGAAGAAGATAAAAAATAAATATATGTAGGCCACTGTGAACCATCCATTCCAGTCTATTCATGAAAGTTTATTCGGTTTAACGTGTTTATATGCATCGATTTATAACGGGTGTCACCGAACTCGTGGCACAAGCGGCCGGGTGTTGGTTCCACATGCAAAAAACAAATCGAAAAGTAGCAATAACATGTTTTCATTTGACACCTCGTTTCGAGAAAAACGAGTTTGCAAATCCGCCGAATTCGCGTGTTCTAGTGTTTGCAGGAAGTAGAACTGATAGGTCATGAACAAACGCGTCAGCCGATTGCTATCTACCGCCACGCTTATTCGCAGAATTTTGAAACACGATTTACTCGAAAACGAAGCGTCAAACGAGAAATTGTTATTGCTTTTTTTCGGTTTGTTTCCGTATGTAGAATCACCATCCTGGCCGAAAAGAAAGGTCTTCCCTTCAATAAGCAGTGAAAGATTACGTACGGTCCTGCTGCGGAGGGAATGCAACGTTTATCGATTCTCAATGGCCACGTTGATGGTACACGTTTGCGGGAAGCGCGCCAAATTTCCAAGGAAATTTCCTTGTGAAAGGTCAGCTGAAGGTCGTGTCGCCTTTGGGTCACTGAATTCCTTTCGATGTCGATTGTATCGTCGCACACGATAACTGTTCCCGTTCGTTTTCCTCCCTCTTTTATTCGTTTGGGCGGCACAGGATTCTCGTAATCGACCGGCGAAACGATGTATCGTGGAATCTCTGTTATCGGATACGAGATTTTTCAGCCACTTAGTCTTGTATAATGAACTCTGCATACCTCGAATGGCACCGGAGAGAACTGATACTCCTGCCTGATATGACCGATCGATTTGCTTTAAGAATTTATGCACCGTGGTAAATTCGTATTACCTCCTCACGGCTATTTAGGTAGCTCCTGAATGTCTGCTGCGGGTATTTTCACGTCTTTAATCAGAATTTGTTAACCCGGTTACACCTGTCGTGTCATGTACGGTATCTACGGTTCATTAGGATAAATTTACTGACGTATACGTACAATTTTCACATAGGCTACTGTGGAACGGGTAGTTCCCAGTAACCCACATATGAATTTATTTTTTGTCTGATGATTATGTAACGTCCTCGAATTGAGATTATTAGACTTCCGATTTTTTTGCAAAATAAAAATTTTCTGAATTCACTGCAAGATATGCATAGGAGCCACGTATTTTATCTTAATACATTTAGAAAGCTGAAAATAGCGCAATAGTTTTTTTTTATTGTTTTTACTGTTTGCATTTGATCTGCTCATTTTTGTCATGAATGCATAAATTAAATAGGAAATGGCATTTCGTTAGAAGAGACAGTTTTTCTGTAATTTATTTTGTGAATTTATGTTTTTAGTTTCTTTCTAGTTCATTTATTCGTACACTCAATCAAACGAATATAGTGACTACAAATGTAGTGTATCAACATTTGAGGAACGAAAGCACTTAGATGGATCGTTTCTGGGCCGAAACCCTCGGGTTCGGGTAAATACTCGTGACGAGCAGATGATTATGGGAAGATGCTGCTGAAGTGTATCAGCCAAATCCATTAATGACGATTCGTCGACAATGGAGGGCTTTTTAGAAGTGAAAAATGCTTCTGGCAATGTGTGTCTCACACGATTTTCGAGTAATACCTGTACTATCGCCAATTCATTCTAAAAGCATCCATTACAGGCTTTAAACATTAATATTTAATTGATTGTATGATATATGATGATTGGACTGCGGATTTTATGCATTTATGGTAAAAGTGGGTAGGTGCAATCTAAAAAAGTACAGAGATTGAAAGAATTTAAGAGTATCAATGTATTCAGATTTTTAAAGTTATTAAAAAAGTATAGAAACTTCTACCTTGGACCAATTTATTGCAATTACAATCTTGCATAATACTAATAATATCGAGTGCAGAAAATCTTTTATACTTTAAACAAAAATCTGTTGCATAGATTATTAAGGAAATCAGATTTGCATTGAAAACGCAAAGATCGTCAATAACATTGATTCGAGGACTGGAAACAATCGATTACACAAAAGCATACATCGTTTGTTCGGGAAAGTCGCATTTACTGTTTCATTATACGAGTAATTCAAACACTGGAATTGCGGGTATTGAAAACGCACAGCCATATTTAGTCACGCTATCCATGCCACGAAAGAACAGATTCTCGTAAACAAACGTAACTGATCGTGAATGCGATCCATAATGTCTTTGTATTTAATTTTGTATCAATTCTTTAACGAAATTATCGCAGTCTCTTCATCTTCAGAATTCAAATACCTTTTCTACATAGAAGAATTTGTTTGCAAGTTCGATAAAATAATTTTTCTTTTACAGCCGGCTTTCATTCGCGTGTAATTGGTTTATCTAGATTTTCAGGAAAAAATCAAATAAATATAGGGAATGGATCAGATCTTGGAAAGAAATATTAGGGAGCCCATTATCGCCCTGTCCTCTATACGAAGTGTCTTACTATTTTGTCCACCACTGTAAGATCCGGTGGCATTCGCGCGGTACACGAGTACGAGCGCAGCCTCGACAAAGACAGCCGAAGAAAGCCCGACGCGACGGTCGCGAGGCATTCGCTGCCTCAGACCATGAAAAGATCTAATCGAGACACCGAGCACGAACTTCATCTTCACCGTTGTGTCGGCTCGGGCGTTCGTACAACACGTACACGAAACGAAAAGCAACCCCTCCGAATTTCTAGCGACCCTCTCGCTTCTAAGCCGCTTCTACGCGGCGACGCATCCGCTTCAACCCTGACGGATTCCAATCTCCACCCCGCTTTGATGCGGTCTCGAAACTCTCCCCGGTATTATTAACTGGGCTCGCGGATGCGCCGCAATCCCGGCGGAGTCGCGCGAACACCTCTTCCAGGCTCATAAAGACACGGGAAAACCGCTTTGTGCCTCGCCAAGCCCTGACTCGACGAGGCTTTGTTTAGAAGACGCGCGCCACTCGTCTAGGCCTCTCGCTTCTCTCTCTCTCTCTCTCTCTCTCTCTCTCTATCTATCTATCTATCTATCTCCTCTCTGTCTCTCTTATTCATTTCGAAATATTGCGCGGTTTCCGCCGCGACGGGACTTAACCCAGCAACTTCGATAATTAATCCCTGAACGACCCTGCACCCGAACTGCAGTCTATTCGTTTGCTACCCCGAGTTCACACTCGCAAACACTGGTCGAAGAAAACGCGTTAAAACGATGACCTTCGGGCCCCTTTACCTTCATAGTCCGTTTCTTAGAGCTTGCTCCGGGTGTCAAGGTTAGGTGCACACAGTTACTCGTGTTCGCTGTTACACATGTGTGACGACAGTCTCGCAATTCACTTAGGAATAGTCAGATTCATTTTATACACGCGCTGTTTAAATTTCGGACAGTGAACCACTCTTATAACTAATTTTTTGAGACATATATTTCAAGGTACTTTTGTACTTTAATCCTACTGCCGTTCCTGTTCGTTTAATTAATTCGCAAAAAAGCGATTGATCGAATGACCATTTTATACTCTAAATCGAAATGGACCCGCCCTCCGCCGAGGGTTAATGCAAAAATGGAGGAAAGTCGATTTTTTCTGTTTGGTTTAACAGCACGTCTCAATGATCTAGACGAAGATTGCGCATTATTATTGACAAAGATGATCAAGATTAAAATAAACCGAAAATGGATTTTTAATGATAAGATACATTTGTTTTGCCTTTTATATGCACTCCCAAAGAACAGTTATTCCCCTTTTCAAGAATTCTCTTAAAATACAAACTACCAACTTGGTAAATTGCGCTTTTACAACGCTTTCGAGAAACGTTGTTAAACCCGAGAATAGAATACTTCATCCGCAGTGCAACAATGTTTCCTGAAAATTCTGACAAGATGATTATCCTCTCGCGCACAACGCATGCTTAAAAAAGAAACATCAGACAAGCTACAAAATCCTCAAGTCCATATTTCCATTGCGACAACTTTACTCGTGCCATAAAAACTCGAACGACGATAATACGTCTAGCTAATTCCTATAGAATCGTAATCGATCCGAGAAAAATCTGCTCAAGTGAAGTTTCAAGAGAAACGAATATCAAGCGACTTCGATAAAAACCCGCCACCTCGTTCAGAGTTCTTATCGTTTCTCTTAAAAAAGCGTTCAAACATTTTCGTCGTGCGCATTACCGATCTATTAACTCTTTAATAGCCGGTGTTACGTATGTGTGACTTCATCGAGCCGGCGTTTATCGGCCATGATCTGCGCGATGAGTCTTCGCTTGCGCTGTCTTGTGCGAAATCCTTCAGTCTGACTCCTCCACGTATATTTGCACGTTAGGCTATCGTCACGTATGTCAACTGTGTTAAAGTTAAAAGTTACAACGATTTTACTGGCCTTCTAAACATCACGCACATAGACTCCAGTAATTAATAGTCCTGCCAAATTTTCTGAAACGCCTACTCCATCGATCAATCATATTAACCCTCTAACGGCTGACCAACGTCCCCCACCTATACAATTTCCGTCGCTTGAGATCATTCGCAAGATTATTTATCAATTATGTAAAACATCTAACAAACATGTTTCCTATGCAACATTTTATTTTGTAAATTTGAAGATCAATTATGTAAAACATCTAACAAACATGTTTCCTATGTAACATTTTATTTTGTAAATTTGAAGATCAATTATGTAAAACATCTAACAAACATGTTTCTTATGTAACATTTTATTTTGTAAATTTAAAGATCAATTATGTAAAACATCTAACAAACATGTTTCCTATGTAACATTTTATTTTGTAAATTTGAAGATCAATTATGTAAAACATCTAACAAACATGTTTCCTATGTAACATTTTATTTTGTAAATTTGAAAATCAATTATGTAAAACATCTAACAAACATGTTTCTTATGTAACATTTTATTTTGTAAATTTGAAGATCAATTATGTAAAACATCTAACAAACATGTTTCCTATGTAACATTTTATTTTGTAAATTTGAAGATCAATTATGTAAAACATCTAACAAACATGTTTCCTATGTAACATTTTATTTTGTAAATTTGAAGATCAATTATGTAAAACATCTAACAAACATGTTTCCTATGTAACATTTTATTTTGTAAATTTGAAGATTGTATATGCTCGTGTTATAAATCGAAAGAAACTTCTGGGACAAGCTAATACATCCACAAAGACAATGTTTCACGTTGAGGTGCTCAAAAGTTCCCGCATCAATTAACCCAGAAGGCAGGCCATTTCCAAAAATTGTGCGTTCCATAACAGATCGAATAGGCCCGCATTGTTCCCTGCGGAAAGTTTACCATCGAGTCAATGGGTCAAACGGTCTCGAGCGATAATATTAAGAACAACGTTACCGAAGAATTTACATCTACGTCGTGCCCGGAACTTCGCGATCAACTTTTGCAAGACTCGTTTTAAACTTACGGAGACTTCTGAAGCCAATTTATTTTCATTCCATGGTACACAATCTCCCGTTCACAATGTACACTAAACTTTGCCTCGTGCATAGTTTCTGGTAGTCTTAGCTATCGATGCGAGAATAAAATCGCGAGGAGGAGCGCAGCGCACCGGTTCTTCGGATCGGTTTTCCCGCAAGTAGAATGAGCATGAAGCGCGCAGACGGAACCGCGGACCTGTACAATAAATCACATTATCACGTCGCAGGCTATTGTCTACAGTTCCTGCGCGGGGCGTCTCGTTGGAGAGCAGCGTTTCTGATCATATTTAGCGTGTGCAATTCCGAAATAACCGACGGCTGGCGAGACGATCTAAAAATTGCGAAAAAAGGAGGCCTGCGAAAGAAAGGAGACGCGGAGAATCTATAAACGCGTCGGCGTTTACGTCACTTAGGTACAACTAACGCAGCGTTATCGTGCGGTATTATTGGTCCGCAATGTTTCCTCGCGTACGCTTGATATTTTCGATTGTATTTAGCCTGTTAATATCGGCCGCACTCGGCGTAGAACCGTAATCTTTACGATCGATCGAGCCCACTTTTCCTACCGAGGAGCACACACACGGTTCGATCGTATAACGTTGTTGTTCCAATGTTCCTTCTGTACTAAGGTAGGAGCATGATTCAGGGAATTACGGTTCTAATCGGCATGCTGATCTCGCGTTTTAATCGCACGGCCTCCGATAGCCTTGTAAAAGGCAAATCACCTACCTCCGGCGTCTCATCCGGTACCTTGCCCATCCAGCTGAGCGACAGGATGTTGCAGTCGCACTTGGCATTGTTGTTCTTCTCGAAATGCAAATGCATGATCGCGTAACTGGATCGCGGCGGCCGTCGTGATATTCGTCAAGCCATTGAAACCGGCACTGACAAACGCGATTGTCACTCGGTCGCGAAGGAGCACCAACCCTCCACTACCATTAGTCCGCTATCGGTGTTCTAGGGTCCGAGGATCTCCGGTCGATGATCGCGAACCCAGCGATCCCAGAAATCCCTCAGGCGTTCCTGACCGGGCACACCACGGACGCTGACTCGATCATCCTAACTCTTCTCGCAGGCCTAACTGTTCCTCCTCCTCCCCCTATAGATCTCGTTTTCCCAAGTACAACTTGAACAGGTCACGGATGACCCAATGCGATAGGACTTTTCTTGGGCCACTGTCGCATGCAAACCCGCGACCAAACCCCGTGGAAAACCGACGGTTTTCCAGCCAAGCAGTCTCACGTCCGGCTTGCAGCGAGCTTTTCACGCAGAGTCATTTGTTTGGTATCGCGGTCGCCATTTTGTCGCCAGGCTCTATATCTCCACCATCCCGTTAAGCCTCGCCGATGATAGCAACGCGGGAGAGGACACGCGTGATAAACGAGGGCGAGCAAGCTTCGTGAGCTTTCGTCGCGACCGTACGTCCGACTGAAAGCTCGGCCGGAGCTGCCACGCACGAGGCACCGTCGTCGCGTTCTGTCAGCGTATTGATTGCGTTCCGCGCTTGCCTGCTTTCCTAGCCACCTAACGGTATCTACCAGTGTTAAATCCGCTGCAAGCTTTTGCGCGCTACCACCACGCTTGTGGAAACTCGCTGACAAAACCTTCCGGGTTTACGCTCCTTTTCAGAACTTCCAGAATCGATGTCATAGAGCTGCCACTCCACGCCAGCCGAATCTTCCGGGGCCTACACCGTGCGAGAAAATCATCGCACGCCTTAACATTCGCATGATTTTCATACATTTTCACGTTGCAACGGAAATTTGTTTATATACTATATTTTGGGAAAATCAAATTGGATCACGGCCTATTTTTTTAACCTATTGTCGTTTCTAACAAATGTTATTGTTCGATTTATTATCTATGTTCAATGATCGATACTTGTTAGTCAGTAGCTTATGTATAACGGTGTATTTGTCCTTTACCTTTCTGGTTTTATTCAGGCGGAACGCATATTGAAATATCGATACTTGATACCGAATGATTAACTGGTTTGTTTAACACCAGCACTACCGGACTCGTTAATCATAGAGATTACGAATGTGTTTCTGTAGATACTGATTGGATACACTTATACATTCAGATATGTTTTGTAATAAAATTTTGTATTTACTTGGATTTTGGACAATTTTTATTTAAATGTGAACTCTTCGATAGGGAAGTTGATTAAAAAATTCCTGACGAAAATATTTTTATTGTTCCAATATTTGCGAGTGAAGCAATCAGAAGTCATTCAACAATCGAAAATCATTTTAACCCAGCTCGCAGTGAAACAAAGCGCTTATTTTATTGAACAACAAAAACATACTTGATTTTAAAACGGTACGGATGATCTTGAAATCTCGTGGGAAACAATATTGGAAGACAATTCTTCATTATCATCGAATGCACCCCCTAAAATAGTGTAACATTGTTCGAAACCATTTTTCCGTAAAATATTGAACAATGGAGACAATTAGCACGTCCATTTATTTTCCTTAGCCGTTCCACTGTGGTGTCTGATAATTCTGTCGAGGTGAGTTGTTTCAAGGCCATTTCAAAATGTATGTAAGTACCATATAATAGTCACTTAATTACCTATAATGTAATAATAAATATACTGCAAATCTTTTTACATTTGTAATATTGGAACAACATTAAAGTGCAAGAAGACTCGTATATAGACAGATCTTAAGAGCATATTTACTTAATTCTTTTATGAAAAAAGGTCTAGTTGGTAATAGAAACTTCTTATTTATTCTAACTTTTATATTTGTGAAAATAAATTTGAGTCCTGCATAAAGAACCGCAGATCTTAAGAGCATATTTACTTAATTCTTTTATGAAAAAAGGTCTAGTTGATAATAGAAGCTTCTTAATTATTCTAACTTTTATATTTCTGAAAATAAATTTGAGTCCTGCATAAAGAACCGCAGATCTTAAGAGCATATTTACTAAATTATTTTATGAAAAAAGGTCTAGTTGGTAATAGAAGCTTCTTAATTATTCTAACTTTTATATTTGTGAAAATAAATTTGAGTCCTGCATAAGGAACTGCAGTCTGCTAATGCGCTTCGCGCCGCGTTTAAAGGGCTGTTGATAAAATTGTGATGCAGGCTTATAAGCAAATAAGCGAGCTTCGATTGTGCCAGCTCTTATTGTTTCACGCACAATAGAAATGCCAATACAAATTTTACTTTTCATCGAGTTCGTGTTCCAATACTGTGCACGGGATAATGATTTATACTTTCAACGGGGTGAGTTTCTAGAAGCGATTATTCTTCGTTTTGATATCATCTGCTTTCTTTCTCGGCTTTCTTAAAGTTGCATTAGCCATTTGGTGCGATCTATTTTTACTAATTTCGGTCAAGCTTTTTTTAAACTACTCTTAAACAGTTCTTCGGGATTGTGTGGGTGAAACAAGATCTCGAAAAAATTAGCTGCTCTCGTCGGCTACCAAACTTTTCGTGATTTCTTTTCTGGAGCGGATTTAAAAGACTTTGACGGTCAAAATTAATTAACTATCAGCGCATATGTGGTTGATAGGATAATCTATAATACAAAAGTTGAGAAGAAGAATTTTGTTTCCATAATGTAAAATGATGATATTTAAATAATATACTATTCGTAGTATAATAATAGTCCTTGAACTTCAATTTTATTCTTTTAGAATTAAAAATTTATTTGATATGTTTTTTAGTATTGAGTTAAAATTTAAAAAAAATAAATGCGACCTATATAAAATAATACGGGATAACAATTAATGTTTTTATGCTTCGAATAAGTTTATCAGAATGGAAGCTTTAATTATTTGAAATAATCTAGAACGACGACATGTTTTATTATAATTTATAATATTCTGTATAATTTTTTATTGAATTATTCATCTGAATTTCGTAGAAACATTCGTAATATTAAACAATAAAAGAATTTATGCAATCAGTAAAGTTGCTCGTTTAGCCCGTATAGATAAGTTTGTGGTGCAGCGCTGCTCGCCGGTGCTGTCACGATTGTAACATGGTTTCGTGAATTTGTTCAAAGTTATCACTTAAATACGTAACCTAAAAATCTGTTAACAAATTAATTTTGTTCTAAACAACATGGATTACTTAGAAGAACAGCACAATGAGATCGAGGCACTGGAATCGATCTACTGTGGAGAATTAGAAAGTAAGCATTGTAATATAACCTATAAATTTGTTGTTGCAATATAGAAATACTGCTATTTTATCGGTTACTTCATCCAAATTGTCTATTTAATAAAAAATAGACGCGCATGTATTACTTTACTATTTAAGGTTTTTAAATTTGACAAGGAAAAATATTTTTTCGCAGTTTTAGCCACGGAACCGTTCTACGTGTTCGCCGTACCTATTAAAACGGAAGAGTATGAGCCAGATACTGTAAATGGTCTTAGTTGTCGATTAGAATTCACTTATACTCCAAACTATCCCGATGAGCCTCTGCTTGTATCCATAGAGGAACAAGAGAATTTCGAAGGAGGAAGCGACAAACTGTTAAAAGAACACTTAATAGAGCAAATGAATGAAAACTTAGGAATGGTAATGGTGTTTACGTTAGTTAGTGCTGCTCAAGAATGGCTGAATTGCCAGTGGGATAAGATTAAATTGAAGAGAGAAGAATCTGCGGCGATAAAGCAGAGGGAAGAAGAAGAAGCAGAAAGGGTAAAGGGTATATATACTTCTTCGTATTTACCCATGATATTAACATATCGTTTGTTTTACAGAAAAAGTTTGAGGGAACTAGGGTCACCGTAGAAACATTCTTATGTTGGAAGGAAAAGTTTGACGATCAAATGGGATACACAAAGCGGAGAGAGATAGCTGAGCGTGAAGGAAAGAAGTTAACTGGCAAAGAATTATTTATGACTGATAAAACATTGGATCAGTCTGATCTTAAATTCTTGGATGATGGTACTGTCGTGGAACAAAATTAATTGATTTAATATAAGATAAAGTACAACACAACTAATCCTTTAATTTTTAGGAGATGCGGTTAAAGTTGATGAGAGTCTCTTTCAAAATCTGGATGATTTATCTTTGAAAGATGACGATGATGATGACGACGATCCTGATTATGAACCAAATTATGATAGTGCCTAAAATGAATGCAGTATATTGTTGGTGGAAGAGATTCAGTTCATAAAACAGAATTCGAAGATTATGTTGTCCTTAAGTGTTAGGAGTTTAGAGCTCAGGAGAAAGTTTGATACATGTTTTACACTGGCACGTCGAGGGCCTGAATAAAAGTTAATCGATTAAATTTGGCCCTGTAAAAGCACTATATCTCCACATCCATAATGTATCTCTTCCATGCACAATATATTCCACGCTCTTAGATAAAGAATAATCTCAACACTTAAGTAAGAAATTAGTACTTGAAAGTTTATTTTAAGTACTAACACACGAAATGCAGATCGACGAACTTGGAAGCGAATGTGCCACTGTAGAATGAACTAATCATAATTCTTTGGTGCTATTTGCATTTTATACTGTGGCTGACAATGAGACATGTTGTTATCTGTAACGCGGATATATTTTACACATGCAAGTATGAAAGGGGTGAAGATATTTAATAACAAAAATAATTTTTGTAATTATGTATATATACTACCTGAGAATCACTTTCATAAAGTTTTGTTTAATAAACATAATATTACAATTTCTCCCGCGCTTCATTGAAGCGCAGATCATTTCAAAAAAAGGAATAGAAGGAAATAAAGAGGCGCGTTAACGATCACGACTTAACATTTATTCATAGCCTTAAGACTATAATTTACACGTCCAGTAACAAATTCCGAGAAACAGGACTTCCTTCTAATAATTTCATTTTCCATGGTTTTATTTTATTCCCGCTCGTAGTATATATTTCGTAAATTCCTTAATATTTGTGACGTGGCAGTAATTACAATCTAATCGATGTTACTGATCGAAGTTTCTATTTTCACACAACACATAGGAACCTTCAGACAAAATCTCCATTTCGTACATTTACTTAAAGTAAGTTTGACGATTAGAATATAGTACAAAAAATACAACTTTCAAAACGTTGCTCTGCTTGTCCGGATTTGTAACTTTAAAAAACACGTTATGAATTAATTCGGAGAGATGAGGTGGTGAGACAATTTCCGCAGCTTTATGTAATACATCCAGTGGAACAGAAGAGTCAATCCGAACCATCGATTCTGTTCGATACGATTACTCGATACGTGCACTAAACTAAATGCTGCTTGACAATACAGTAGCACTACATAATATGATAAATAATTTTGGATACGTCACTGAGGCACAATTACATCGAGCCAGTGCTATTCACGGATAGATCGCTTATGTAGATCGCTCCAATCTTGTCGTGCTTTACTAGATTTACGCAAAGTGTATTAAAAATTGTGGGACGCCGACATTTTGCGAGAAATAATAAATGGAAAGCAACATAATTGTTTCGTCTGAGAAAATCAAGAAAGAGTCCCAATATATTCTTCTAATTAAATGAAGCTAAAAACTGTAGAATAACATTTTGTATTGGAGTTCACACTGTCGAGAAAATTGAGTTTGGTTCATGCCCTGTCAGGGTTTAATTAAAAGTGTATTCGTCAAATTCTTTTTATTTCTTTCTTTTCGAAAACGAGGTTTTAAATGTGGAAGATTACTGGATCAGGAAGTCTACTGTATTTTCCATTTTATTTTTGCGTATGGAATTACATCTTTCTCGGTGGTACCACGACTTTGAATACACGATGTACATAAATGTTGTATAAACCACAGAAACCCGTAATAATTAATCAGCTGTCTAGTAAGAGGGATGCTGTAGAGCAACCCGTGAACATCACTTATAAAGCAACTATTCATTAATTTACGAAGTAATCTCGAAACAGGGCCCGGGCTTCGCGATATCCTTCGCTCTCAGGAACAATCGCAAAGCATGGCACGCGCAAAATAATACGTTCTACTAATAAATAAGTATAGTTTCTAGTCGAAGTGGCTCGTGAAATTCACGTTCGAAATCAATGAATAGTCTGAGCATTGGGAAACCTGTACACCGTTCAAGCGTATCATCTCGATATTAAATTAACAATAAATAAGTACAGAACATTGACGGGACGAGGAGGTTCGATCGAAACCGTCAATTTCCTGATACGTCCCACGGCGTTTCTATAATTAATCTACTGAAGTGTCACGGGCGTGTACACGTTACGAGACATTTATTCCACAATATTATCTTAATACGTGTGTGTATACGTCAGAGTAGTCATCTTGTCTTTAAACTCGCCAACACGTCATAATCTGTTGGGAGAAGAACATGATTAGTAATGACATAACGCTATTTTCAGAATTTTTCATTTAACCAAGCGACACCGTGAAGGACTTCATTATATTGAGCTGGAGACGCACGCGTAACGCGAAATAGGATTGAAACGTGAACGCATCAGTTTCGATTACTCTCTAATGTCCATCTAATCGCGAACTATATATATTTTATATGTATATACGTATATTTATACATGTACGTAGAACGATTATTGCAAACAAGCTCGCGTCGCTTGGCTAAACTTGCCTATCACATTCAAGTCTACGCGAATAAACTGTAAATCATCAAAAATGTAACAGCCAAAAACGTTCCCATGACGTAGCACAACGTTATACACGTGCCAAATAATCGGCAGGTTTCTTTCTAATCAGCGATTAATTACGTGACGACACACACAAGCACAGTTTATGCACGTACAGATATCACATGTCTAACATATCGATTACGTCTTACACAACATGCGAGACCCGATAGAATACACCATCGATTATTCCACGATGAAATATTAACAGCTAAGGGAAGTGTTTCCAGTACACTCTTACGAAAAATAGACATTCTTCGCGTTCTTCAGAGAAAAATAAGTTGCCTACACGATGAGCCACGTTGAAATCTAAATTACCTCTAATGTACTTAATGACACGAACAAATTTCTAAGCAATGAACAATCTTTTCAAGGGGCTAATATTGTAGTAATTCCTTCTTGCGAACTGCGCCGATAACGCATTCAAAAATAAATAGTCTCATAGAAAAAAATTTATCAGAAAATATATTTTCAATAAAATCCTTTCTCTCGTAATGTTTGGTCCCTTGAAATATGCATTTCTTCGCTTGGAAACTTTCTCATCGTCGTACGAACAATAGAGATATTTTAGATCGTGGTTTAAGGTAACTCACCATGCATGTTATTCGTATCGAATCGTTTGATGATGCCTCTCGGTCATTCGATCGATTGCGAAGACTGAGAACATCTCAGGAACAAAATGTCTAGGTAGTTGCATTAATATTTACGAGCGAGAAATATTTTAATGATCCCTCGACACATCTTATACGAAATATAAAATTATTTTATACATACGATACTCTGTGCTTTCAAGCGCACTATCGTTAAAGCTACACCGGCTCACCCGCAGGATATCCCGTAATTCATGATGCAACAAATAAAATTATACTGTAAAAAAATGATTCTTTAAAAATGGCTTCTAGTGGAAGCTATGTTAATGTTGTAGATGTTGTTCGATTTCTCTTAGTTTCATAAACTTTTTATAATTTTGATTTACATGTATTATCCTTATAAGTTTACGTTTTTAAAAAATTATTTGTACTTCAAGACTCTACCACTAGATATTAATATTACAAGATCAGCGAACATATCCTTATGAATTCTGAAAATGTTGTAGAAGGAAGTCTCGCATAAATGCGATTTGTCCGATGAATTTACGGTTTTGCATCATGAATTGCGAGACACTCGGTGTACGAAATTAAAACAAGACGCATGAGAAACTATGTGTTGCCTAGAATTGATAGCGAATGGTAAAACTAATAGTTTCTGAACGAGTAGATGGCAGTCGCGCGATTCGTTTGCAGTTTCGAACTCTACAGGTTGTATTCATTTGGAAAAATATGTATTGTTAGTATTAAAGAAAATACATACAGTTAGTAAAGCACTGGGAAAAAGTTTATAAAACGTTGAGAGGTAAAGCATGTTAGAAGAATGATATTCTTGGAAGTTCTCTGGTGTTTCAGGGAAGAGACAGCTTCTGGTTGGTTTTGGTGGAGAGGAGATCCGCATTGCAAGGTGAAAGGTCATCTTCTAAAGGTTCGTGTCATGGAAGAGTTTTGATCTGTTGAGGAGGGATTGGATTCTTCGTGTTGTATGATTGCGAAGTTCTTCGAAAAGGAAAATTCACGTATCCTTAAATACAGAACGAAGTTTTTCATTGGAAAAGTAAAGACGACGAGAGAGAAAGGAAAACGACATATACATTCACAAGATAATCATAATACGAAATATACTTCGTGTGATCTTTGCATTTGCTAGGTTTTCCACTAAAACTTTATTTGTTATCGATTTCTCGATCGAAACTGTCACTACACAAATCTCGGTATTGCGTAAAACCATAATTTACTAAATTGGTCGCGCTTTAATCAATTAAGTGAAGCACTGTTTCGTCTGTGTTTCGTACAGCATAGCTGCTAGAGTATACACGTGACAACAACAATTCTATAAACTTTCTTTGAAATACTTTCAATAGTTAATACTTATCGCGGCTCGGGGGAGGGGATAACTAGCAATTGTAATACTGCGTATAGGATGAAGGAGGACATTAAAATACTGCAATGTTAGCTTACTGCGACATTCGATGCTGTAATAATAGCACTATGTCATCGCTTCAACTTTTTGTTTGTGTGTTGCCGTGCTTTTCAACACTTCGTGCAAGTTACATCGTAAGAAGCACTGACAATTAGTCACTGACAGATGAAGTAACAGTTCTTACAGCTAAAACTGTTTCAAACTGCACTGTTGCCTGTATCTGCCACGACCTGTTTTACATTGTCAATTCAGGACACAGTGATAATTTTTTTTTTATTATTCGTTTCTTTTTTTAAAGATTAATGGTAATAATGATAGCCTCCGAATATTCCGTTTGGTGAAACCCGCTACAGATGTTTTAAATCGTGGCGGATTTCTACAGTCTCTCTGAAAAAAATTAATTAAGCTTCAGCGGCCTGCACCGAAGTCAGTCACTGACTAGCAAAGAACTGACGATAAAGAAATGCCGTTGCTAATAGAAATAATCGCTAACAGATCTAGTCTTCTAGAAGCCTTTGTTACAAGAAGTTTGCGGAGAAAAAAATGTTCAACTACTTTTTCTTTAATTTGACTCATTTTGTTGTCCATTCATTCGCTTTTTTTAACAGATAATAAATTAAAGATTAACTTTTTCTACGGTATCTGCAATAAGAAAAATTGAATTCAAGTGAAATACTTTAGACTTTTTTCTCCGCAGAAAAGAATGTTAGCTACTAGCTAGCTTAAAGCAAGATGAAGCGTTCGAGGTTATTGCATGGCAGTAATAAAAAATAAAATTTGGAAAACAATAAAATTTTCGCAGTTTTCGATGTTCAAAGCAATATACAAAATTCGTTTGACCAAATCTACAAGAAAAAATGCGAGTCTGATTAGAAAGCTGTGCTCATGCTATGTTTGAATATATAAGAAACTGAAACTGCGATTCCTTTTGTAAAATTGTTTGTTGTTCAAGTCGTTGCTTCTTTCGGGTGTAAATGTGCATCTAAATTCGAATTGCGGCTTGCTATTTGCTATGGTGCTACATGGTATTTCTAAAAGTTCTGCATATCTTTGCTAGAGATTGTGCTTTGCAATCTATGGTGCATGTACAACGGTATCGTGAGTTCTACACGAGACTATTTATAGTCGTCTGTACAATATATATATATGTAAATACTTACTGCTCTGGTAAAACACGCGGTTTAGCATAATCACCTGGCCAATCGTACAGGTTTGGCAGTGGACTATCATAATTGGCATCGTACATTTTGCTCACAATAAATTCTCGTTTGTCTTTAGGTTCCGGGTACTCACTCGCCAATCCAGCTGCGGAAGAAGATCGGTTAAGAGAAATTATGAAAAGTAACATCATAACTGGACGCTCGTATTGATCTCCATCAAAATTACATCGAATACAGGTTGGTCAATAAAGATGTAATTATCAACGGAAATTGTGAAATAGTAAGTTGTAACGTAAATAATTTCGATTAGAGGCATAGAAGCATTGTAATTCTAAACTACAATAAATGTTATTGACGCACTAATTTTGGAAACAATAAGCAAACAATTTGCAAAATATCATATAAAATTTTATTCAACGTTTCGGTCTGAATTTAGACCATTTTCAAGAATGTAAATTTTTTGTATTGTGTCGGTAAGAATTTATCAATTAATTAATATACGGTTAGGCAAACTGGGCTGCTTCTAAGGATTCATATTTGCCGCCACTTATCGATTGGCCAATACATATATCAGTGTTCTTTGATTCGTTATCGTTTCAAATCTTCACAGTTTACTCAGTCCACATGTCACCGGCATGGAACCAACATGCTGTTCCTTGACTCTTAAGAATTTAAATTAATATATTTTTCTAAGCAAGTGAGTTTATACATTTGTTTCGTTTTTAATATCTTGGTATTTTTTCTGTTTATTCAGGGTGTCGTTTGCCTAACCGTATATTAATTAATTGATAAATTCTCACAGACGCAATACAGAAAATTTACATTCTTGAGAATGGTCTAAATTCAGATCGAAACGTTGAATACAATTTTATGTGATATTTTGCAAATTTGCTTATTGTTTCCAAATGATCGTACCAGTGCGCCAATAACATTTATTATAGTTTTTAACAATTGTCGATCAAGATACAGAGAACTGTTCTAATTCTAAGTAATGACTAGAATGCGGATTTTCATTCAAATTGAAATATTTTGTATAAATTGCAGCAAATGGGTTGAAAATAATATATAGGAATTCTTGAAAGCTTATCATAAATACAGGACAGATCTGTATGCCAAACAATTGTCTACAATTGCAAGGAATTGATGCAAGTTGTTGCATCCGTTCTTTATCAGCAAATAAAAAGTACTCACTTTTCGCATAAGCATAGTTGGCAATTCTAACGGCAATGTCTATTGAACATTCGCGAATAGTGCCCAATGGTGGATAAAGACTTCCCATCTCGAGATCCTCGTCCTTCACGTGATCAGCAACTGCTTGAGCTGAAATGAGGAATAAATCTTCGGTGATGTGATGGACTCCGGTTCCGATCACGCCCAATGCGATTCCAGGGAATATGTACGCATTGTTTCCTTGTCCCGGTTTGTATATTTTCCCGTTGTAGTTTACTTCTCCAAACGGGGAACCCGAGGAGAATATGCATCTTCCCTAAAACGTGAATATTCTCAAATGAAGATTTAAAATGCTCTTGACAAGTCCATCAAAATGATGAATTTCAGGCGATCGTGGCGAAAGAGACGCTATTGTTCATCAATTGATTAAAAGGACTTTTAAAATGGTCAACGTGAATTGGTTTGTGTTTCGTGGGAATCCCCAAGAAATATTTCTGAATATAATTTTCGTACATCCGTATGGTCGTAAGCTTGCTGAGCAGTGCACTCGGCTTTGCTAGTCGGATTGCTCAGAGCGAAGATCAACGGCCTCTCGTTATTCTTGGCCATTTCTTTAAGGACCTCAGGTGTGAACGCTCCGGCCGCAGCTGACGCGCCTGTTTGAGTATTTCAACTTTAGACAGAAATCAATGCTAGCCGGCAAACAAAAATTCACGCACCTATCAGAACGGTCGGCTTCACTTTCTTCACAACGTCGATCAGCGACTTCATCACCTTGTGATCCTTCGCGTACCAGACCTTGTGACCTTCGAGGTTGCCTTCTGGACGGTTTTTAACGAGTAATCCGTCGATATCCATCATCCAAATATTGTCGCGAGCCTCCTGTTCAGTGCAGCCGTCTGCTTCCATTGCTTTCACGCAGAGATCGGCAATTCCAATGGCGGCCTGTGGTTTAAAAAATCTTTATTAGCATTTTTCTTGATCTATACGGTTCATATTTATCGTGTACTTTGGATCAAAGTCCGGATCTTTGTTTTTCTAGGTAGAGTATTATTTTAGTAGACTTTATTGGGATATTACACACCTCGCCAGCGCCTAAAAAGACGAACCTATTGTCAGACATATTCTTCTTCGTTATTCTTTTCGACGCTAAAATCCCAGCCACCGCAACCGCAGCGGTGCCTTGTATGTCATCGTTGAACGTGCAATACTTGTCGCGATATTTGTCTAGGAAACGGAAGGCATTATGGTTTCCGAAATCCTCAAACTGCAATAACACGTAAAAATCAGCTCGCGAAGGGAAGAGAGGGGAGTCTAAAGAATAAATATTGGTTTCCTGCGAACGTACTTGAATCAGAACGTTCTGACCATATTTTTTCACGCACGCAGCCATAAACTCATCGATCAACTCGTCATACTCCTCGCCCTGACTTCTCGGTTTGTTAAGACCGATGTAATGGGGATCGTTTCTGAGTTGCTCGTTGTTTGTACCAACGTCAATAGTAATTGGTAGACACTGATGCGGCTTAATTCCAGCTAGAGCAGTGTAGAGAGCCAATTTTCCTACGGGAATTCCCATACCGCACGCTCCCAGATCACCGAGACCGAGAATTCTTTCCCCATCCGTTACGCAAATAGCACGAACCGCTTGTTCAGGCCTGCATTATGACATTATCATGCTTTTATGGTATTCGTTTCGTGAGAATTTCTCAACAGTTCAATTATTTGGACTCGTGAAAAAAAGCACAGTTAAGTAAATCATAATTGGACTGCGGACAAGAATTTTACCGCCAATCGTGAGAAAGAAAAATTACTTGAAAATATGTCTCTTTTTTCAATCATTTTAATATAAATGATACGACATACATTTATCGAATACCTTCACCGTTTTGTGTTAGTGCATTCTAATAAATCAGATGAAATAATTTAAAAAATTAAGAACAATATTTATGCAATGTCTTCACAATTTTGTGTTTTACTTATTCATTTCTGTTATATATGCATAAAATTCGCAGTCTAATCATAGTTACTGTACATCTAACAAACCTTAACCATTTTACGAGATATTTACTATCTTAATGATGTTTCATTTTTGTTAGGACACTATTGCTGAAATTTGTTTATAGAACCAATGTTCAGTGTATTCTAATATGATAAATGACGTATTGCAGTACAACCAGTTTTATACGTTTTATAAATACAGAAAATCGTAGATTTTTTTAAATTTTCATAGATTCGTAAAGTCCGCAATAGCATTCGTTCGGTCCAATTCTAAGTATGCAAAACACAGCTGAACATATGAAACAAGAATTTCGGGAATCGAGTTGGGAACAGACTTATCAACAAATATGTTCCAACTTGTACACGTACATCGTCTGGTTCAACCTTAAGTTTCGTCAATGTTTATGTATTTTACGACGTTTTAAACGTCAACAAAAAAAGCTAGTATGACTTTCACTGTCGGTATACACGAAAGTTATTTATTGCACGTTTCCTTAAGATACTATGTTTCAATTTGTAAAGTACCTACCAATTGTTCAGTATCTCATAGATGTGGCCTTTGTCGTATATCGTAATAAATAACCCGCGAGGTCTGCGATAAATGACGCCGAACTTCTGACAGGCTAATCCCACGGTAGGAGTATAAATAATTGGCATCATTTGCTCAATGTTCTCACTTAGCAGACGGAAAAATAATCTCTCGTTTCTTTCCTGCAGCAAACAGTGGACACTCCAATTAGTTTGGTACTCATTATATTAATTATGTTTTCTGTAGCAAACATAGAACGTACAAAAGTACATAAGAAAAAAAACTATTATAAACAATTTATTGTAGAGCTTGGTTTATCTAAACATAAATGGTAACATAAAAGTAATTGAAAAATGGGAAGATTAAATTTGAAGAAATATATCTCCCAGTAAGCATATGTACTGAGAGTACTTTAAAGAAACATTGTTTTGAATCAATTCCACCTAAACTCCCAAAAATGAAGTCGACAATAAAGGTAGTTGTAAAACAAAAGAAAATGGAAAACTTCATTCAGTTTTTAAGAGGAACAAAATTAATGACAATACCAACATAATAGCAACATAGTCGCTAACAACCAGGACGTTAATGCGATTTTAAAAATCCAAGAAAAAAGAGATAAGAGCACAATTAGCTGCGAGTATTGAAATTATTCCATTCGCATGTCTACAGTATGTATGTGCGTGTTGAATGCTTATTCTTGTAACAGAAGATCCCGGAAATCCGTTTATCTAGACACTATACTCATTAATCGTTCGCGGAATCCAGATCTCGCTGTATCAGTCAATTAGAGTTGTCTTATATCTTGTTTCACCATACCTGAAGTTCTACGAGGTAAAGATAACGATTCAGATCCTCGGTGTACTTCATAACTGAAGCCTTGCACAGAGCCAGCTGTTCTTCCTGAGTTTTGAATCTAGGAGGCTGCAGACCGTGTATACCCAAGGATATCCTCTCTTGCAGAGTAAATGCCAAACCCTGCCCGACAGATAAAAATTATACATTCGCATGTAGTAATGCAGATCTTTATGAAAAATCACATTTCAAAAGGTTAATTTGGGAAAACTGGAACTAGGTGACACATAGTTGTAATTGTGCTACTAGAGGTGTGGCTAGTTAACAATAATTACAAAAAGAAAAGATGCAATTTGATTAGAATCAACTGCAAGTTTTTATTTTTTTATTTATTTCACGTCGCTCTCAACTCTTTTGCTAAGATTATTTCGCGACGGGAAAAGTTTTTATTTCTTATGAAGATCTACATCAATCGCATTGTGTGTTCTCACAGCGTTTAATAAGAAAGATTAGATACTTACCTTGTTAAGTCGGGGATCCCGTAAATGACCAATGCCTTTCACCATATTTATCGGGACGACATCTCCCGATATTTCGTGGATGTCCCTTTGCGGGACATCCTTCGCAGCAGGATGCGAGGACGGAAGAACTCGAGTCCATGATCCTGCACCGTTTCTGCTACTGGTTAATCTGATACACACAAAAGAGACAGATTGAGTTTCTTCTTCGTCCATTGTATTTTTGATAAGGCACACGCAGCTACGAAGATAAGGTAACAAAAGAACTTCGGCAACTTGACAATTCCGATTTCTGCTGGACTGTGCAAGTTCGTAGATTATCTATAGCAGCGTTATGCATTTTTTGCTGTTTTTGTAAAATGCTATTTCATTTTATAATGTTAAAAGTCGTGCCAAGTAAAATCGCTATGATACATTAAACGTTCATTCTGTGCTAATAAACCTAATTTTATTGAATCGCTTAACTGGAACGCTTTCTTTTCAAATACTACAAGATGGCTGCATCCAGTTTGCAGTCGGAGTTATTTTGAACACTTGCTGTAAAAGCAATCTTCTGTAATTCGGGAACAAGGTCGAAGGGGGGTATGTTGAAGTAAACTCTTTTATTGCTTATAAATGTCGCGTTCATTGAAGTGGATCTCGTATACTGTGATATACATTGTGCATTGAATAAAATTAAACAGTATATTACTTATGTAGCAGGAATTTTGAAGAATGAAAAGTAATCTTTAATCATCGTTTATCCTCTAAACAGACGCTTACAAGTATAAAGTGTTATTGATTGTAATGTTTACAAAATGCTAATGAAGTTATACTGAAACTGAAGTTCAAATCTGAATAAAACAGTGTCTTGGTTAGCAGAATTCCGAACGTGCAAATATTTGTTTAAACACGACGAGAAAGTGAAGGTGAAAGGTGAAGGCAGCCGCAATTCTGAGGCTGCGAGGCCCGGCCCTGTATCGCCTGCTGTACACGTTCATTTTGTTTATAATTGCATTAGCTTGCGTGCACGGGCAGCACACAGTGCGCTCCAGTTTCTGGGAAAATTACATTTAACATCAAAATTTCCGCCGGTTTATAAACCCCGAACGGACGCGTGCCAATTAGTACGTTCAACTGAGTGATTCATTTGTGGAGCGTTTAGTGGGGCTTAAGCGAATTGGTCGAATCAGTTTCAGGTGGAATCGCGATTAACATCGTTTCGGAAACACGTGACTCGTTTCGTCAATAATATGGACAAGGTGTAAATGACGCTCGCGTTCGTGGAGAACACTTGTTGCGGTTGTCGCGGTTATTCATGATGCTCTCTCTAGAGGGAAATCAATAAAACGAGGACAAGTTACGCTGCCAAATAACATTAAGTGTTGTGCACGGGGAAATAATTCAACAAGTCACGATATCATCAGCCTTTTGGCAGGACACCTTCGACGCGATCAAAAACACAGACGTTCGATCAGTCACTCAGCTAATGTAGTTAATAGACTGTGAATTTTAAGGCATTTGTGATCCAAATGGGTAGATGGAATGCGAAACAGTGAAAGTTTAGTTATTTTCAATTTATTAAAATCATTATTTCTTTCTTTAATGATTTTAATAAATGTATGACACATTGCATGACACATTTTTAATTACTGTCCACGTAGGGGAAAATGGTCCTACATGTATATTATACTAATTCTATGAATATTAGAATTACCCTGTTTAAATAACGAGTGCAAAGAATTATTTCCTATAAAACATTCTGTACGTTTAATCTGAAACAGCCGAGAGCATCAAATTTTCTCGCCGAAAGGACAATAGGAGAATTAAACGAAATAAAAGGAATATAATATTTATTAAAACATTGTTTCTGTAGACAGTTAGAGCAATGTCTCTGCGAATATCATTTCTATATCGTTCACATCTGAAGGTTCATCTCGTCATGATTACTGTTTAAACATCCGTTTTGCTCTGGGAACTATTTTAGTGGATTATTGTTTAACAATTCGCACGGTGTAATACATAGAGAAATGGTGGCGAGATACTGCTCTACCAATAATAAAATGATTTGTGTCGATAAAAGACACGCTGCCAGCGTTGTAACAAGAGGAGCTGTGTAGTATATTCGCAACCCAATACCTGGTCATGCGATAATATATTCATTACTATCGACAATACCTTGACATTTGCATACCGGTGAACTATAATGAACAACTAATACAGTGAAAGTGGTTATACACAACCTTTCCGAGTGGGTGCACTTATGAATTATATTGTACACTGCATCACAGACATGTAGTGGCGAATAAAAAGCACCGGCGGAAAATTATGCAACGTTTCCTGTACCCACAATTATTTCATCTGCATGCTTCATCGTTTTATTGGAAATTTCTATATTTTTTCTCATGTTTGTTGCTCAAACGAAGCTTATCTATTCTTCATTTTAGCTATTATCTCTTAAAGGGAATCCTATTTTAACACTTTAGCTAACAGAAGCCTGTTAAGCTTTTTCAGTTCAGTAGCTTGGTTCAAGTTCAAGCTTTATGACTATGTTGTATTTAAGAGGAGCTTAACCATTATCTCTAAACAATTTCATTGAGAGATATAAAGAGCAATTAAATAACTATCAATCTGTACAGTATTGAATGTTATTCTACGGAAAATTTCAAAAATTTTTATAGAAATTTAAACCTCAAAGAAATTTTTATTTAATTGTCAGTTCCATCGAATACATTGCAAAAAAATGCGATTTGTGAAACGCATGACCGATCACGAGTTAAAACAAATATGCCGAACGACTACCACATACAAACATTGTGGAAAATCGTACAAGTCCGTATTCCATTTTATCACGCACTTGGATCAAACAGGATTAATCGATTAGCAATGAATTCTAGATAACAACTCGATATTGTGCAATGTGCAGTTATCGGTTTGATCTGGTTACAACTAAAGCGCGGAATTAACCACGTGACTGCAATTGACCGCGTCTGATCGCGACTGATAACGCCGGAAATCTAGATTCAACAATTCCTGTTTTCAAGAGCAACATTTAACCTTGCAAGAAAACGGCGCGATAATCTTAATGGAACGACTACGCACACATTACCGAGAAATATCGCCGTGAAATGACAATAGTTCACGTTTGAACGAGAACGGGGTAATCTATTATTACTTTAGTGGCATTCGGCCAGATTTATAGGAATAACTTTGAAAAATATGGCCGAACAACTGATTGTGTTCTAAAAGGACATCTGTTATGTCACCCCATAAAAATGCGAATTTAATTTCGCACTCCTGGAAGCAGAAATACAAAAATATTAGCTGCAGACTGCGAGTTTCACGCATTTTAAAATTTTGCATTTAAAGAGATTACCATATTATTTATTTTCTACCTGTTAAAAGATAAAGATGTACAGTTTAATAAGCCAAATATATAAGGATAAAGGGAAACAGAAAAGTAAATGAAAGAAAGATAAAGACTCACAGGCTACTAATCATGAATGTAGTTATGGATGATATATGAAAAAACTATTACACGATGTTCACAATATACTATGACTATAATATTCATAATATTGATTTTAATTTTAATTTAAGATATTTAATTTAAAGAGAAGATAATATAAGAATTTAAATTTAAGAATGCTATGCTGGTGGTACAATGTTGAAACTGGTTTTTACATATTTATTTGTGACGTTAGGTTTTTTGCTTATCATATGGCGGCCTTGATCGTCGCAGCTTCTTCATCATCGAATGAGTGTATCTACACGATCCACGTGACGTCAGTTTCCTGCGTGGAACTATCTAATTTCTGCGTGCTCATTAAGTATGCATCGTGAAATGTTGAGAAGGCTATCTAGACGCTTGTGCTCAAATGTGCTTTCTATGCAGAACATTTGAGAGCGTTATGATAAAACTCTTAACGCATTATAGAATTTCATGAGCTGATAAAAATCTATAAAACGATTGCAACTGAAAACAATAATTAATTAGAGTTTTTTAAACTGGAAATTACTAAAGTGCGGGCATATTGCACATTCGTGAAATAGTCCACTTATCCCAAGTCATTTTGAACGCATCCTAAATAACCACGTAACTACAACAAGATACTTTTTCCCCGTTCCGAGTAACAAAACCATGGGTTAGCATATATTATGTAAGTTAGTCGATTTAATATGTTACGTAAAGCGCTGACATAGCTTTACCAGCATGAAATGACACGGGTCGTGATATATGTGTGTCGTCATTCCCAAAGATTCCCTATGACGAAACGTGACGTACAGGATAAAACGTCCTTCCCGGAAAACCATAAACTATGAACGGCGTTTTCTTGAACAAGCTTCTGCTTTTATCTTTACAGAGATATTAAACGCAATTCGGAGAGTTCGACGAAACCTCGAAGAGAATTCACCCCCTTTTCAACATCATTTTATAAGTGTTTTTTAGCTTTTCACCGTGCTGCAATCACCGGCATTTGATCTTCGAAACAATGAGTAGTTATTTACTCTGGTATGCAAACGAATCGTAAAAATGTAAGACTCTATAAATGTTTGAATTGTGCGCGTCCTATCTACGAAACCAGCAATTAGCAGGTGTTCGAGATAATTACATCGTAATGCAGCGTGGATGGTGTTATTAATACCATAGTTGACTTATACTCTGTTAATTTGCGAAACAGAGAGAAGCGGAGGACAGACAATCCGATAATATTTATGCGCATCGAAATGCAATGGTAACTGATTCGAAGTGTCCCACCCAAATAATAAACAGCTGATCAAGCGAAGATACGAATTCGCCGCCTTTACGGAAAAAAAGGAGGCGTCATACATTTCTGAGAAGTCGGAGGGAAAAAACGCCTGACAACGTAAGGTTACAAAAATAGATCGATGCACACATCTGTGTGTATGGTATGCGAAAACGTAGATATCGCTGTCCGTGTTCCGCCAGGGCCATGCTTTTCAACAAAGCTTCTACCGTCAATGCAAAATCTCGTTACGACAACCGCGCCAAGCAGAATCAATACTCCGATAGAACTCCATTTATATTGGAACGAAATTTCTGCCAGATTTACTATACACCTGCTCACCGTTTATTGCATTGTCCAGCGAATCCTCTAGCAAGTTTTTCAATCGAAAGGAATTTCACAGCGAATTATTTGACGAACTCAAAATTTTGTAATCAGGTTTTCGTCCAGTTTAGTGAAACGTTCACTTTCCCAATTCGTTATTATTTGACGACTCTTTTACAGTTTGCTCGTTTTCATCGACGTGTTTATCATCGTATCAGGTTTATTTCGTGTATGTTTTAAATCAATATTATTCTATATTGATCGTAACGGTGAATCATGTAAATGCAAAGGATAGTGAACTCGTTAACTTTGCAAAATTTACAAAACGATTTTGCTTTGTTCCTTCATGAAAGCAATTAAAAATATTTTTACAATACGTCTTAATAAATTCATTCGTCTTAATAAATTGAAATAGAAATACGATAATTTCTCTGTGACAGAGTTGGTGTGAATTTCACGTAGCATTTTTGCTCGGAAGCGATCAATAAGTGAAATATTGGATCGGAAGATGAGCTGTAATAATTCGAACGGATGAACAGGTAGCAGGGAAATCCAAGTAGGTGTTCCCTATTATGCCAGCGACCCAGATATGCGAACAGCTGTGGCGTAAATGGAGTTCTAACGTAGACGATATTCTAATATTAAGCACAAAACTGCTCCAAAAGCAGCGACCGGAATGATTCGTTCGAAATAATCCAAGGATCGTCGACCTTTTACATTAGCTTGGAAAGTTCCACTGAAGCTGATCGACTCCCTTTTCTTCGAATTTTGCGGTTTCTCGTGAAATGGTCGGGTTCGTGTGGGAGAAAGGAAGGACTCGGACGCGTGTGCGTAGGGGCTGGAGTCCAGAAAGAGAGGAGCGTCCCTTGTGCTGTTGGGAGGAGAACGGCAGGAATCGCGTTGGTCTAAGAAGAAGATAGAAGGAAGGTAGAAGACAGAGGATTTTGGAGAAAGAGAGGGTGAAATTTGCGAGGCACCTGGACGAGAAGTGAGCCCGGTGCTATTGTGGTTGGCACTGTCCCACAAAACGGCCGTTAAACGTGGCCTGGTATCGATCTGCGACTGTTCCCAGCGCGTTCCTATTTTCAGCACTGCATTGCGGTAGAATCGCTAGGTTATCCACGGCCCTTGTCGCGTATTCGAGTAGCTCTTTCCACTTCTCCCGTCAATGCGAAGGCGCGCACGTGCGTGTATCTCGCACCGGTCGAACCGAAACCGAACCGAAACGGAGCTGACTGTCTTGCGGTTTCCCGAAAAGGCACACGGCGATTTGGCCGATGGTTGTCGGTGAATTTTGTGGAAAAATTTAGCTGGGTACTCACAATATAGACCTTTGCAGGACGAACATTTCTGTTCCTCGCGTGCTCACAGCTGATCACCTCCCACCCGACAGGATCAACGCGCGACTGCGCGTTTTCGGCTAATCGCGATCACCGATGCCGACCCGCTTACCCTCGCTCAACGCTCAACGCCGCCGCTCAGTATACACTCGCACACCTTATTCCCCTTTCGGCTCTTCAAGTTCATCTACACGGCGATCCACGCATACGCAGGACCGTTCGTTGACACACGGCACATCGTACTGCACACGCGCGCGATTAACGGAACGCCCGCCGCTTCTTTCCGCGTCGATCCAGCGATTCTCTTTCTTGCCAACCTCCGTTTCCGTTTGGAGTTACTCCGAATGTAGCGTAGAAGTAGGTCGTTCACCTAATCGTAGGCCCGTCATCTGTGAAATCGCTAATCTGGGACGGAGAACGTGCAAACCGAGCACGAAACTGGAATATTTTTCAGTATCTCCAAACACTTTGCGGACCGCACGGTTCTGCATACATTTTTGTAGAAGTGTGAGACACCCCGAAAATGTCGGGTACCCGATGGTCGGTACAGGTCGGTGATTTCAGAGAATTTCGAGTAATGTTTCGATCTCGATTAAAATTCTCGACCCGTCCCAAATCGACGGTTTTAGGTTCTTGCAGAATTAATTATCATAACTAATTTTCATAGAGTCGTTGAAAGGACGGAGATTCGTGTCCCAGATCATTAACCCTTCCGTGCATGGATTGGCTCCGTTTCACTTGATGTTTCACTATCGTGTTAATTTGACACACGAGGGACGCATTAAGTTGTGAAAAGGTGGGAGGGATGAGTGTTAATTTTGTTTAAACTATCTTGGAATTCCTCGATCAATTATCGTTTTACTTGGGGTTGATTTATGTAATACAGCAACAATAGCAGTGTGTAAGAAAAATTCTGAGTTTTTAGACGAAATGAATACTTCTCACCCTACCACTGAAAAGTTACCAAGACCTGCAGGACGTTTGCTAAACAAAAGATTCGCGTCTTTGATCCAAAAAGTGTTAAATCTGCTGTATGGTGTTAATTTGATGGTACCTCATTTGATGGTACAGATAGAAAGCGAATCAAAGTTTTTTACACCAAAACGTTTTCGTCAGATCCTTTTGCAATAGTATTTGCAGGAAATAGAACGGGTAGCTTGTCACCAGTCAATTTCTAGGTTGACACTCGCCTTCGCGGAGACAAGTATTTCGGGATTAGAACCCTGGAAAGCCTTTTTGGTACATGTTTACAGGTGAAACCACATGCGCCTCTATAGCCTTAGTTATAGAGATGCACACAAGACCTTAAACATGTCGGATCTGGATGGGTCGACAATTTTATTCGGGATCTTCTAAAATCTAAAAGATTTTGGGATTTTCGAGAATATTAATTCTGTCTGTATAAAACTGGTGTCATCCGTGGTAAAATGCCACAACTATCGATCCTGTTAGTATTCGGTAGATATCGGTAGGTAGCGCGACAGGGATGTTCTGATAATGTCGATAATGTTCTGTAGAAGCACACATGAGGCACCGACAGGATACTACACCTCGTCGGTGATCACGATGTGTGACAACGACGGTAGTCGGTACCTGTGTTACTGATAGTTTACAGATTTTGACGAATTAGCAAGAACCGAATATTCTATATACTTCATTTTTACTATGGGTGCTTCGTATGATTTGGAGGCTACACATGTACATGGTGTCTATTTTTGAACAGTGGAAATAATATTTATGAAGAATGGATTACAAAAATACGAAACGTAACAAAATCAGATTTGAAGGTTTGATTATTCATGTCATTAGGGAAATGGACTTCTTTTTCCAGGTTCGCAAGGGTGCGAGATTCGTGTTCTCATTTCTCGATAATACGAGAATGGTATCTCAAATTGTGAATCGAATATCGATAATACTAGATAAAAGATCGATCTAGGGCGCTATCGTCCTCAAAAGTCCTATTGTCCTGTTTACGAGGGGCAATTTGCATTATTCAGCAGCATGTAGCTATGAGAATAGCTACATGTGCAGTTGTATGCTTTCGAATAATCGAAATTACTTTAATAAGACTTTTGAGGGTGTTATGTAGCTCTCTAGATCGATCTAGCGTTTTTTGACTACTGGGAAACCCCATTTTTGTATTATCGAGAAATAGGAACGCGAATCCCATACCCTTGCAATCCTGGAAACGGGTCTACCGCTTTAAGAAAGTATACATACATATAGCAATAGTTTTACCTACATTTACATACACTTTTTTGATACCCAAATGATCCTGTCATAAAGTGCAACCCTACATCTTTAATTCGAGCTGTAACGTTCGAAAATTTCAATAAAAATGCATACTATAAATGGCTTGAAAATTTCCCTTAAACATGTGCGTATTTTCTAAAATCTGGTGATCGCAGTTTTTCCCTTTCTCAATCACATGTATGAACCCGCGTTCTCAATTGTGCGCCAAGCCCCCGTGATTTTTAATCGTCGGACTCGATGGATCAAAGGCCGAGCCCCCCTCCGCTTCGGTCCCAATTCGGGTGCTCCACCAATTAAAAATTCACGAGGGTAGCCTCCCCACCGTTGCGCTGTACCTGCGACCCTCACGGACCCAAGGGTTCGGCCGCGGTATCATAAGTATAGTGAGAATGTCAGTGAACGCATGCGAGTTCCGTGAGTGACTTTAACAACAGCGTCATTTGTTATAGTGACGAAGAAAGTGTACAAGTATACGACGCAATATTGTGGACGTTATGTGGTGAGTATCCTTTTCTTGTTTCATCATTTCGATAGTTTATCAAGATTACTTACTTGAAAGTAAAATATCTTCTAAATTTGTATTCATATTTTCTGATTAATTTACATAATTTAAATGTTAATATTCATATTGAGATACGAAATGTAAAAGAGTTTTTGGGACTTCCAAATTAAATAACGTTTGTCACAATTCATAAATAAGATTAATTTATGTAGATATATACAAGGATTTATTAAACGATGTGTAATGTAATTGATAAAAATTACAGAAAATTATAGTTTATTCTTCGAAAATCATAGTTTATCTCAACTGAATTCATTATAGAGTCATGGTAATTAAGCAGCAAAATGCATATTCTTTATAACTATCTAATCGTATCAACTAAAAAGATTTTGTGTTTCTCAATCGCGCGAAGTCAAGTATTTTTGAAGTATTAAATATCCACTCGTGACTTGCTAAAATTCTCTTTGGTTTTGAATGTGTGCATATGCTTTAGTTGTCTAGCCTACTCGTTGAACAAAAGTTTCGTATCCCTTCGTACCGTTCTTTTCACATCGCCTATGAAAATAATTTTAGTGAAATAAGATTAAGCTTTACTGTTGCGAGATCGCTTGTGCCGCTCGTTCTGACATTCGTCTGGGTTCTAATTGCTTCGGATAATTATCTCAAACAATTATACTCAGACACTTGCATGATGTGTAAGGGGAGCATTCTCGTTTCATAGCTCCTCAAGCTGGAGTGGAAGATCTTTCATTGCTTAACGATCTGGCGCAGTTACGGCAGAATTTAACTATCTCTTCAGCATCGCGGCTTGTTTTTGTACAAAAGGAACGCCGGCAAGCGAGAAGAGAATGTAAGACGTGAAATTGATGAACAGGCTTCCGCAGTACATCCACAGAACGATTTCGGTGGAGAACGTTTGCGAAACTTTCTGCCTATCTTAGCTTATTTTAGTCGCTTAGCATTTCCAAAAGTAAAATGATCGATTTGATGACCCGTTCAGGGAATATTGTCCAGTGTCAAAGTTTTGACAACGTCACGTGTAATTACTTCAAACATTAAACTATGGTTACAAACATATTCCAGTTTCAAAGAAAATTCTTAATTATAATAAGAAATATTAGTAACTCTTTATGAATATTTCTGTAAACTTGTCCAAGATTTATTGTTTCGGCAGAATGAAATATATAAATTGTCATATTTTCAATATACTTAAAAATACTAATGTTTATATATAAATACGATTTTATACTTATGGATTCCTTGGTAAAAAGAAGGTAGTGTATAGCATTAATCCTCTGCAGTCGAAGCTATTTTAAACATTCGAAATTTAAACATTTCTTCCGATCTAGAAGAATACTATTTTATATGATTTTTTTCATTTTTATGCTTATGAAATTCATATTTCATAACAACAATACTGTGAATAATAGTAGAGTAATTTTTGTGGTGACTCTGAGTCTAGTGATTAATTGAATTTCCACACTTATGGACTGAAGTACTGTTGGTTTAACCCTTAGCCCTCGAGAGGAGCCTTTGACACGTCACTAAAAATTGCTGTACCATTATTTAAAATATTGTCTCCATTATTAGTTATGCCAGTATGTAACCAATCACTAAACATTTAAGTATTGTACGAGGTATTATATCAATTTTATATCTACCAAATTAAAAAAATCAGAGAATACAAATATTCTAGGTCAGAAGTAACGTTTGATTTTCGAGTTAAAATAGCTCCCAGTGCAAAGGATTAACTTGTTCAATTGCTATACTTAAGAGTGTGCATTTATTTTCGTCACACACTCTACGAAAGAGAGATTCACATCGTATGCAGTTTTCTTTAGTTTTCTATTACTTTTTTATTTTTCGTTGTAAAAAATGTTACGCGTGTGTTCAATCATTGTAAGTTTAAATAATTAAATAATATAATTACGTTTGGTTTCATTACAGACACAATGTCATTAAATTAATCTCTTGAAAACGATCTAAATGTAGATCGAAACGTCGAGATGAAATATTGTGAATATTTGCAAATAGTGTTATAAAGTATTAATAGATCGAACCAATGCGCCGAAAACATTTAATTTTTGCTTAAAGCTTATTACGATCGCTATACGTTTAACTGTGTATGCATCTCCATTTTCAAAAATAAGGATATCGTGTCATGGTTAGAGGGTTAAAAGATGATTCGTTTCATATGGATTCATATACTAAGATTTATTAGGACAGTAACGATGATTGCATTACAGTTCAGTAACTTATGCGTGAGATGATCGGCAAGAGCCTCAAAACAGAATAAGAAAATACATCCGCCACTAGCGGATACCGTAGTCGATGCTCAGATCAACGTATCCGGTTTGCCCGGAGCACGACTACGATGCTTTTGAGTAGTTTTAACCGCAGGACAACGTGTGAGGCGCCCCAGGCGCGACTTCATTAACACGCCTGATCTTGGTGACGTGCGCCGTGTAAGGATAAAACTTTATTTTACTCTTTTTTTTATTCTTTCCCTTTTTGTTTTGCTTTACGGATCCAGGAACTTGCTGCTAGGCCGCTCCTGAACTTCCTGCCTAATCACGGAGCGCTCGTCGAGTCGTAAATCCCGAGAGGGTTGAGGGTTCTTTGTTTTTCTCGTAACTATTATTCGGCTAATTAAGTCGTTCTCGTACACATTATCATTCACGAAACGCATGAAAGCCTCGCGATCGTCGCGAAACCGATCTATGCTCGACAGCGCTTGCGTACACTGACTCGCGTAAATATTTATACACTTGGAAAATTCTACAAATATTACATTTGTTTTCTCAATCTAAACCGATATTTGCGATAGAATGAAAAATATGCCATTGTATTTGGCGAAGTCCACAGAATCGTCCTGTGTAAGAATCATTTGTGTAGCTATTATGATCACCGCAGAAAAAAATCTAAAAGATTGACTCGATTCTTAAAAATTTTCTAAATTGTCAAAGCATGAAATACCTAGAAATGTATATTTGTAACTGAATTGCGGATTTTTATGCAATATAAAAATTGTCTGTATTCATTGCAGGATGGCTACTCGTTTATTGATTTTCTTAGACATTGTAATCAGTGGAAGATAATGCAACAGTATTTTTGAATTCTTGGAATATCTTTGATATTATGAATTTTATCTACTCAGGTTTGTCACGAACGCATCAAATCTGCAGTCTATTTACAACAAACATTTTCTAATATAAATTCGTAGAACTTTGCTGTGACTTTGTTCAAATCGTTCCGCGAGTCAGCGTACAATTAATTTTGTTGTGTTCGACGCTTAGTTTTTAATGTTAGGTTGTAAAGTAAGTCCTTGCGTTCGCGAGCCTCGGGTGAAGACTCTGAAACGAATTCTTCTCACCGGGTAATTAAAATGCTGACAGACAAACAGATGTAACTAGAAAACGTTTTGCATGTTCTGCGTCGCGACGTGAATAATAAACGCGAAGAATCGATTTACGACTTAATACGAGCAACAGGTGTGTTTTCTCACGTGGTTTAACAAACTAATTGACTGATATACCGCCAGAAACGAATACGTACAGTGCGAAAAGGGACATAATTAGGTAGACTCAAGTTTTGGAACGACCAAAGCTACGACTTGTCATTCTGCTCGTTTTTTAGTTAACTCCGTTACATCTGAGCTTATCGGTACGGAATAAAACAGTATAACTACGTATGTAGTGACAGCAGCTCGAACGGATTAAATATAACAGTATTTACAATGTGAATACTTACACGTAAGCATTTTATAGTGCCGATTTGGGTGTACAACTTCCTAATAGTGTTTTCTGTCATCCTCATCTCTTATAGACAACATATAAATAACAATGGATGCAAGCCTTATCAACTGCCTCATATACATCGTACAGTCTCCGCCGTTTTGACTTTCTCACTCGCTCGGATACGTTCGTATCATATTTTATCTCACAGTCATACTATCATTTATAAATCAATTAGAAACTCGGGAGAAGTAGTTAACGTATTATAAACCTATTAAAGAATATTCACAGTAGTCTAACGTACACAATGACAGTATTGCTACCTATTTATGTATCACTGGATACATCGACTTGATATTGAATCCGCAAGTGTTCAATCCTCAATCTGTTTTTTTTTTTAAATCGGTTCTCATTTTCCTCCGCGAACCTTCGCGATGTTTTCTTTGGTTTTCGTTCGTATATAATTTTTTTCGTTTTTTTTTTACTGTCTGGTTTTTGCGTGTACGCTGCACACAATGCACTTCTACGAGTTCAACGAATTCTCGGCTGGCGGATGTCGTAATTGTACAAAACCACACCACTCTTATTGCTGTTACGCTCGCCGCGATAAGCTCGGGAAAGTGGGGGCTTGGCTTTAGTCCGCGAGTTTATAGTTCGAAATAATTTTCTGGGTAAGTGGTGGATCTTTGTGTGATAAAGTTCGCCAGAAACTACCGTTAACTCCGGCATTAATGACTTTCTGCCCGGCTGAAGCGCCGCCGATGCATCTCTTTATACAGCTCCGTCGACTTTTACATCGACCGTTAAACATTTATCTTTATTGATTGCATCGCGAGTGGGCGAACTTTAGACGCGGACAGTATTTACGCATCATTCCGACCGGTAATGTTATTTTATCACGAATAACTCCTCTGTTTTTGTTTAGTTTAGACCGCGACCAATGCCGGAAAGTAATATTGTACAAAGTTGTAATTGTTTATCATGTTAAAGGAGTTCGTTCGGAGATGGTGGATTACCACTGTTTCAGAAGATTACTCCGAACTGTGTTGGTCACAGTAGAACTTGTCTCGATCATTAACATCATCTTACGAAATCGATAATCATCGTTGGTATAGTGCTAATAAAAAATCTGGAGCCCTCTTAGCTATTCTTCTAATAACAAATATATACAGGGTGTCCAAATATTGTTGTATTTCCTTGAAAGTGGCGATTCCTTGTTCGGGAATTATTAACGGAGAACACGGACGAATTAGAGCATTCGGATTGGGGAGAAGGGTTTCATCTTTTTCGTCAATAGCTCTCGAACTTCGGTGATCCTTTTTGCAAAGGAGAAAGTAACTTCAAATGACCTCAGGAATCTCCTTGGTCAAGGAAGTGCAACATTTTTAGGACACCCTATAAAACGATAACAGAATATCATCTCTAACGAAACAGTTCGCTTAGTGCTACTAGTTTTCAATTAAAATAACAGCTTCGAACGCTCCAGACTTTCTAGCGCACGTGCACTTAAATCCAATTAATCACGCTTCTTTGTTCGGTTACACCTTCTATCAAAATCCCGATCCGTTTATCCGTTCGTTCGACAATCCGTTTTTCTGTTTTTTTTTGTGTGTTTGTTACGAATATCTATATATTCTCGCGTATAATCAGACTTGTATACGTTTCTCTAAAGAACTAAGAAGGAATGGAAACATCACAGTCGTATAGAGGATGTAATAATAAATGGTGTCCGTACCGGATCGTGTACTTAGGAAGGCAAATTTTCGTGTCTCTTACAGTGGGTAAAAAAGTATTGGCACACTCTTAAAAAGACTATAACTTTTTAAATATCGTATTATACAATTAGAATTTTTTTGGGAAGCTACAGCAATTAGTTTGCCACAGGATGTGAAAAAAAATTTGTCAAAAATTGCAATTCATCGGAATTGTAACAAAAATACCAAGAGTTGCATTTTACAACTTTTTTACGTGGGCCAATATTGAAAATTATAAAAATGCGTTTTGTAGACCTGTGTCAATTAAACATATTCTAAATTTCGTCAAAATCGGTCGACTTTGCAATGAGCTATAAACGTTTGAATATGTTAAAAATTGCAATTTTCACGATTTTCGACCTATAACTGCATCTTTCAATGCCTGTCGTTTTTTTCACATCAACCGATTTCGATGAAATTTTACCAGTGCATATAACTGACACAGATCTACAAAATGTATTTTTAAAATTTTCAATATTGGCCCACATAAAAACGTTGTAAAATGCAACTTTTAGTATTTTTGATACAATTCCAATGAATTGCAATTTTTGACAAAATTTTTTTTCGCATCCTGTTGCAAACTAATTGCTCTTGCTTCCCAAAAAAATTCAAATCGTACAATACGATATTTAAAAAGTTATCGCCTTCTGAAGTGTGCCAATACTTTTTTTACACACTGTATATCGTTCATTGTACGTCTGACTTTCCAATAATTCATCGAACGGATAGTTTCATAGCGATTTAATAAATTCGTTCCCGTACAAGGAGAGAAACATTAATGATCCATCATTTTCGGAACGCTTCAACGCTACAACAAATGATAGATATACCCTATTACATACACAACACGCATAACATTCTCTCTTTCCCTTTCTCTCGCTCTCGCTCTTTCTCTCTCCGCACGTATTTATTAATTAAGTACACTACTTAGGGCGATCCTCGACTCGAAAACGCAAAAGAAATACGTTGAAACATGTGTACAGTACGCTTTGGTCAGTGGTAAGCAAGTTCGGTTATAAAAATTCACTCGAAGAAACGAACGTTCGGAAAATTGATCTATTTGTTACGAGGAATGTAACACCAGGTTGGAACTCATCTTTACGAACTACTCGATACATTGAAAAGAAGTTATCTCTAAAAGAATGGGAGATTTCGTTACACATTTTCCTAATTCAACGCCGCGTTAATGATAAGACGAGCGAAGGGAAGCTACGTAGCAATCGATCTACGAATTATTTCAAATTGCGTACTTCCTTCGAACTATCGAGAATTAACGATAATCTTCAGAACGACGGATCGTCGCAGTTCGTACTGTGGAGAGATTATAAAAAGGTCTCCGGGTCCTCCGCCGCGGTCCGGTCACGTGATGAGTTACATCTTCGCATGTGCCCTGTGCTGGCAGAGAGAGAGAGGAAGAGAGAGGGTAAATTCACTCCTAAAATCCGCTGCCAGGGGCCTTCTCGTCATCTCGCCACAGTATGTATCTTTGAACGCGTTTCCGTGATCGACGCGTCGTTCTTAAATCAGGCTCGAACAATAAAAAATTCGATATTCTCCCCGGCGTGTACGAGGTCCAACATGCAGTCCGGATGCTCGATCGTCTTTGAAATTTCTTCGTCGAGAATTTTCCCCCGTAGTAAGTTCGAATACTTTATTGCCAATATTTTTCTCAGCTGGGAGGTCGTAAGGTGATGGAGATCGAACCAGCGTCGTATCGGCGCGTTGATGAACCTAATAAATGAATTACGATGTCCCGTGTTGTTGTCATCGTCGTCGGAAAATTGGCGGTGGTCTGTCGAGTCGGCGATTTTCATGAGAACGTAGCAAACAATGTAGTAGCCACTTCCCTCGGCATTGCCGGATGACGGGAGAGATTTCGGAATGGCTCCTCCGGCCCGTCGAAGTTACAGTTCGTTGTAAATTGAGCCAAGACCCGTCCAACTAGTTACCGATCGTGATTAAAGCGAAACTCGAACGTGCAGCAGACTCGTGAGCAGAAACGCCAGCATCGATGCACCTGAAACAGAAAAATCGACCGAGTAGACTCGTGATTACGCCAGATCTGGTCATCAGCATGACGACATTCTAAAGCATCTTTTCACGTTTCCCATGCGAACAATCGTATCCCGGAGTTATGCCATAACGAACATTCAACGTAAGGAAAATAACTTTCAATATACGACATGGACGCCTTCTTTTTTTTACGTCGCCCTTCAAACACTCGTTCAGCAAGATGACACGATCGACTGCCAGGAAATTGTATCTTCACTGATGAAACTCCTTTATGAAGGCTTATTTTTAACGTAACTATCAAAATCGTAGTATAAAAAGTAAAGCGATGTAATCAAGTAACTGTAGGAGCATCATATTTTCAGCGGATCAGTACCGCGTGGTTTGATAGTTTATGTAGGATAGGTCGCGAAATGGGGAGAGACTATTAGCTGCTCGAACGCATTTATTTATGTATTTACGATAACTTTATTTGATAAAATTTGTCGAGAAATGTTTCCATTATTTACTTTTTTAAAAATCAAAATGTACGTAAATATCGAGCTTTCGAACAGGATTTATAAAAATAATGGGGCGCTTGGAAATATTGAAAACTGAACTATTTGGTAAATTGTTTTTGTACATTCCAGTTTTAAAAAACATTTTAGTTCTACCGGCAGAGCCAAATAAACAAAACCAGTTGAAAACGATGCATGTACTCGAAATTTTATTTTCGTTATCCACTAGATAAAAATGAACAAATGTGATTAGAATTCATTTTTGTAACCGACTATCATCGCAACTAAAATCGACGAAACTCGGAACGTGTTAAATCCGCTAAATGTTTTACTGATTAAAGGGAGACCATTCGTTTTCGTTTTAGTTCGGAATCGAATCCCTTTTTTTTCTCTGATCACTGCGATTCGAACCAGACGTCCGAATGAGTTTACAAGCGGCGAAAGAACATTTATATCCTCCGACCCGATGTATTGTGCAATGCGGTGCGCTTTTACAGCGCGAGGGGTATCGCAGCATTTCTCGCGTTGATCTGCATCCCAAACGACCTGTAGGGATTTTCGTTCTGCTATGACACGGCCATTGGAAAAATCCTACATCGAGGCACGCCGCGTTGGACATATACCTTGAAAGTAATTGCTATCGAAGATGCATGCCAGGGTGGCAAACAGAAACGCGAAACTTCACTGTATCATAATCAACTGAAACGTTACGCAATTCTGTGCCGCGCGGTTAATGGAAAATATCCGATACCGGTAATGCAATCAATAATATCGAATATTCCTAGCGTCTTTTGAATACGAAGAAATCGCATTGGTTAACATCGCGCAATAACTACGGCCACCCTCGCCGTTCTGTTTTGCAAGCTGTTCTGAAACAATGCAACCCAATTCAATTTGATCAGTCGTGTTTGCCGAGCGCGCCGGTAATAATTGCCTCCATTTAGTTTCGACGGTGTATTTTTTTTGTCCCGTTCAATTACCCGGCAGACTCTCGATAGAGGAAAATCGAACCGGACGCATTAATTACTTTCATGATCGACCAAATCTAGGAGCCGATGCCAATGAACTGCGCTGTCTGTTCGTTGTTTGCCATCGCCGTCACCGTTACGCAATTGTATTTCACCTCTTAATCCAAGCTGTGCCATGCTTGCTGCTGTTTCCTTCAGTTTGGAAATAATAACGTGGCTATGTTCAAGAACAATGGAAAAACGGTGACTTCAGATTTAAACGTTTTTAAGAAAGAAACCTTTTCGAATTAGGGTAACTGCACCAGTGAATGAACGGGCACCAGTAAATGAACGCTTTTGTATATTTCAACAAATTTTAACCCGGACGGCATACTAGCGATAAAATTGTGATTAAAGAGTTAAATAAATAGGAGAATATTGTTTAGTAATTTTGTTCATTGATTGGACTAGCATTATTCAATTACTAGAATGTAGTGTTAATTGACTGGTATTTTCCATATTTTTGATTTAACGTTTAATAAAGAAGAATAATAATAATTTCATTGTATTTGTGTTCATTTATTTTTGACAAATGAAGTATAGGGAGCTATTTGGCATATATGAGATTCCTTTAATTCACATAGTTTTTTTTTAAATAAAATATTTTCCTGAACAATTTCTTAAATGTTCATTCACTGGTGCAGTTACCCTAGCTACTCTCTGATATATTTCGGTCCAGTGTAACAATTAATGAGACGAGTACACATATTTTGAATAGCAGAATTTTCGCAATACCTTCGCAGTTGTTTTAACAATCTAATTGGAGTTTCGCGCACGTCAACATTGACAAATAGCTAATCTGCGTTTTAGCGTATGCGTGAATTTCAACGTTGAAATCCGCGCGGGGAGAACAGAGGGTCTAATAGGCCGTCGGTGGCCACTAATGAATGTCGGAATTAAAACGATGGCTCTCCGGACGATGATCACGATGAATGAGGGAGGAAGAATTAATAATCGTAACCACTACGAGCCCGAGAAATAAGCGAGATACCCCGGTGAATGGGATATTAGTTGGACAGTTACAGGGCGGAATACTTTTCGTTACGTGTAAACCGATTCAATTTAAATTAATGCAAAGGTTTGCCGGCGTGTGTGCTCTCTCCGTGCAATATCCGTGGCCAGCCACGTACAGAGTACATCCTGATTCGTATTTAATATGTCATTACATAAATTAAATTCATTAAATTAATGTACGGGTACGCGGCTGTACCCAAGAACCCTTTGATCGTATCCATTGTAACTTACCATCGGTACGTTATAAATTGCCCTCTATCCGGTCCGTTTGAAAATCGGCGATTCATTAAGTCTACTTGTTGATCTCCCTAATATTTTCGGACTTTTTAATAGTTCCAGCACCGGCCTTTTATTATCGTTTTTACATGCAAATGTAATTAGTTTCCGTGTACGAACCCCCTCACCCCCACTCCGCCAATTTCCCCGATTATACCGAAATCCTGGTACAGTAATTCCGATTCCATTTAACTTCCGCGGGATTCAATCGAACAATCTATTTCAGCTCCTTTTTTCGGCATTAATGTCTTCGTCGATTTATTCATAAATTGTGGCTCGCGGAGGACTGAACGCCCGGTACTATTACGCGTAGTAATGAATCGGTTTTATTAATCCTATCCATTACACGGCTGAACACAGAATCAAGTGTTCCCGCGCTGAGCTTTATTTAACCGGTCGTTTTTCTTCGCACCCTTCTTCTTCTTCTGCATGATCAAATATTTAGTAGGTATCTCGCGGTCGTGGTCGTACGTAATTATTACTCGACTGTGGATATTATCCGATTTTGACGAATACTAGAAGAAATAGTAGAAGCATTCGAAGAAATTTTTAATATTATTTGTAATCGCTATTTAGAAAGAAAAATCAGGCTTTATTTTGTTCTAGTTCGTTGAAATTGAGGTTGAATTTTCTATTTTGCACGAAAAATACGGTCTAGTAATTGTGAAAATAAAAATGCTGCTCGAGAGATTCCTATAATCTGAAGTTTTTGTTGAAATTACGTGCTTTCATAGTCGCGGGAACACTGCAAATTTTTATAGAAACTAAACATTATCCAATTGTATGTAGTTGAAATTTTGTAAAAAAGAATTCGTTATTTAGATATTTTCACAATTTTTTATATTAAGAAAAATGGGACACTTTGTTCGTGAATATCTTTAAGACAAATATAGGTTAACAAATTCTCTATATTGTAATTAAGAATATTGCAAAATTGGGTGATCACAGCTTTTTAAATGAACGTGTAAACGAACATATTTGCTTGAAACACGAAACGTTATTAATGAATTTATATAATTGGCTTCTCAACGTAATTCCATATTACCGAAAAAATGTTGTCGGATAAAAAGATCTACGAAATATACACGATTAAATAAGAGCTTATATTTTCCAATCGCGCAAAAAGCAAGAAGAAGTTGGAAACACTTTCCGAACGGATACCAGCAACTGCTTCTTTATATTTGCACGTGTTGTAAACTACAAACCAATCGTAAAGACAAGAATCAAGTTTCCCATGCATAAAGGGAAGCCGAGCAAACTTACAGAAACCTTTGGGGCGATGTATTTTAAATTGTGCACGTGCGCTTGTTTCTTTTTCTTCGATACTTTCAGAACGGTCGCTTAAAGTCCACACACGTGCTAACAGAAACTGATATTATAAGCTTTACAAGCTTTGCCTTTTCCAGCAAGATTAATTACGCTGAGCTATTTTGTTCGTTCATTTTCACTGTGTTGGACGTGAAAAATCCAGTCTCCTTTTTATTTCTACGCCCGTTATTGAATATTTATGCCGTGACAAGTGCAATTAAAACCTGGTAACATTGATCTTTTGCATCGAGTGCATTTTTTAATATCAATGTATAAAATCGATTTAGAAAACGCTGCAATCTATCAATTTATCGATACATTGAATATCTTCTTCACTTTCGTTACTTATGGATTAAATCGATCGACAAATTTTGTATTAAACAATTTGTGTATTTAGCTTTGTTTAAAATGGATTTTCTCTTGAAGCGTTTATATGCAGAAAAATTAAAGAAGTCTATCGTATATTTATTGTGGAATTCATACATTTTATTGTACAATTTTCTGTAATACATACAAAGGATCGCTACATTGTAACCGTAAAGAAATCTCACTGCATTTTGCCTGCGTTCATTTATAAAGGGTAAAGTCATTACTTTCATACCCTTTATTATAGTTTTTCCAGATTTATTTTCTGTTTCAAAAGTGACTGAGATACTACAGTTGTCTTTTTATTTCAAAATTTTATAAATTCGGACAATTCTACGAATTTAAACATTTATTTTCAAATTCGGTTTGATAATTGTGAAAATAAGAGTGCTCGGCAAAACTAAATCAAAAGACGTGAAAGTAGAAACTGCATCCTTCATAAGATGCGAAGCAAAGTGTTATAGAATTGTTTTTCTTCAATTTGTGGAGTAGTGTATCTGCTGAATTTTGCAAACCAATGACGACGAAATCATTTTAGATGAATTCACTACAAGAAAATGTTACTACTTTTAAAATAATTGTAGGATTTAGTCGATAACAGTCTTGATTGACGTTTGTCCAGTGTTTGGTTCACTTTTCAAACTTAAACTTCCTGATCAACCTTTCCGATTTTATATGCTTCGTGCGTATTCGCATTCGTGATGCAACACAATATCTATCCTGAACAAAGCATAATATTACAAATGCGTACATCCGCAGCAGCCAGAGGGCTGATGCAGGAACCGGTATTTACTTCCTGTTTCCCATAGTGCCCTGGATTCGTCCGATTTATGTACGATTAAAGCAAACGTATCTATCCCCGGGGTGATTAATAATGAAAGAAAGTACACAAAAACTCGATTTCTTCTATCAATACCTGCAGGCCAGATCTGGCCTATCAGAAATCCTCCTATAAATTGCATAAAATCTCTTTTGCACCGGCGCCATCCGTTTCTGCTGTTTCGGATGTAACTGTCTATTATTCATGGGATTGCATGATAAATCCGTGCAATCCAATGAGTGGTACGAGTTTTTATTCCACGCCCAAAAACTGCTGTTCCCCGTTATCTACGCTTCGACGAAATATTCACGAATTTTTACATCTGTCAACGATCTCCTTGCTCGGTTATGCACAAGCGCGATTATAAGAAATTTATACGTCGCCGTTGCGACTTGCAACGCGGAATTGTAATAGAGTTTACATAGCAAACTATGTTTCGAGAGTGTTCCCCTAATTAATCTCTAATGGCTAAGTTCTAGTATCAGCGACAGGGCATCAATTCAATTATCACGCTTCATAATGCATTTCAAAAACTAGTTTCACAAAGTTTTATGCACGTTAAAGTTCACATCTTTGTAGATATTTTATTACTTCTTTTATTAAACACTGATTAAACATGTGTAACGAGAAAATTTCATGTTGATTTTAATTGGCTAGAATGTTTAATGTTTAAAATTGTATTTGAATCACGCGAAAAGCGTTTAATATTTTCATTTATCGTGCTGATATGTTTACAAATTTTCAGTTTAAATTGTATGTTCTTAATGATTCATTGTTTGTGCTGCAATTATTTAATATGTAAGTTTGAATTCAATATTCCACGTTTTCCGTCTACTAAAATATTATTTTATTAAATGCACAAAATAATGATGTTCAAGCTGGATTTGTGTAAATGAATTAGGAAGAATTTTTCACCATTTTTCCAATAACTGTAATAAATATTGTAACGCTCCTACAGTTTTCATTTTTCTTAAGAAAGTATATAATTTTTTCTCATTTTGTTACGAATATTTTATTGCGTCGACGCATTCTCAGAATTGTTCAGTTGAGTAGTGATTTAACAACTATTATCTAATTTCCGCGCAAGAAGAAATTAACCGAACGGGTGTGAGAAAACCTGGGTGAACGTAGAAACCTCGGGTATGAAAAGAGACGAAAGATGTGGGCAAAGGAAATTTAGTTGTACCTTTTAACATCGACGCGTTACTCGTTGGTGGCTTTGTTGTATAATTTCCTTCTTCGTCCACAAACACGTAGCTGGCGTTAAATCCTGTTCCGTCGTATCTGTCATTACTTTTAAAAGTCACACGAAAGAACTTCCTGTCGCTTGCTACGTCGAATTCCTTCTGCTGGCCACAATGCCTCGAGAACTTCCTGTCCCTGGACATGTAATTTGAAAATTCGACGTAGTCGCTCGCAGACACCGGGTCGCATCTGGAAAAGTCATAATTACACGTGTCATAATTCTACAATCTCACTGCAGAAAATCCACTGAAAATCTACAAGAATTACACGTCTAACATTTTACAACGTGTCCCAAATACGATAAGAAAAGATAGTAATACATAGACAGCGGATCTTCTTATGCGAAATAAAAATTGGGGTCAAATAGAAATTTATATTTTTCCTTGATATGTTTAATTGATCGAAAATAATAGTATTTTTCAAGTTGTCAAATATTTTTACTTTTCTAAATTACTTGAAAATTATTTACCAAAAATATGTATAGGAATCTTTGGTATGTATTACGGATCATCGTGTAAATTCGCATTTTCATGTTCGCCAGGGGCAGTAGAATCACCGCCATTGTGCCACACCCTGTATACATACTGCTTCTTAAACTTTCGTTTGCGTACTGTATATTTGTGACGATGCGTCCGCAAACAATAATGAGATTGATAACGATGTAAAAGTAATTAGCAGAAGGAAAGCTTCCACGAGGCATCGGTCCAAACGTGCAAGCTTTTCGCCTTCGGTCTGTATACAGGGTGTCCCAAAACTGGTGTAGGAGCGGGAAATGGGAGGTTCCTTGGGTCATTTGAAGCGACATTTTCCTTAACAAAAATGCTTTGTTTAGGAGTTATTAACGAAAAACACGAACCAATCAGAGCGCGACCTAGACGGGAGTTAGCACAGTCGACCCGATGCGCCAACTGACAATTGGCCGAACGTGTCATCGCATGTCTGGATCGCGCTCTGATTGATCCGTGTTTTTCGTTAATAACTCCTAAACAAAGCCGCGGACGTCATTTTTGTAAAGAAAACTGTCGCTTCGAATGACCCAAGGAACCTCCCATTTTCCGGTCCTACATCAGTTTTGGGACACCCTGTATTATTACTTTCGCAAATATATTCAGCCATTGGTGAACTGGAAGAGCCCGCCTCTTTTTTCCTGGCAGGCGAAAGCGCTAAGCAAATAAAACAGTGCTAATTAATTCCGCGCGCTCGACAATTTCAGAGCTGGGCGTTTCTGTTATTTTCACGGTGGACAATTGGCTGGACGGTGGCGTTCCTTGGACCGTGTGCCTACACTGGCATTAAAGTTATTTTCGCGCATCCGAACGGAACAAAACATCGAAGTTGGTAGAAGGGTTGCCTGCCGGGCCGGCGCGACGGCCGCTCTCGCACCATGCAGAAATAAAACGTTGTTTCTGACGTTCCGCCGCGGCGTTCGCGAACTTTAATCACGGATTATGTAACTGGCGAATGGATTCGTTGACTCCGTTGAAGTGGCGGGAAATATTTATGGAGCACGGAGACCCGGAATAAAATCTGAGGCCAGGGGAATATCCAAAGGATTCTGATTGTAAAGCCGGTCTCTCTCTCTCTCACTCCGTGGTGTGGCACGGCACGGCGGTTTCAACTACGCATGTATATTAAAGTTATGCGCGGGAAGAGCCAAGATTGAATTACTTATGGAATTGCCGGTCCACGGCTATGAAAGCAATTTATGGGCAGGCGCAAGAAGACCGAGAAAAAGCATTCGAACTACCCTCGATATTCACCCGTGAAAAGGTGAATATTTCAGGGCCATCCTCGCCCGGACACTTCGTCGTCCATGTATATCAATTTACGGTGGACTGTATAATGTTCAACTTCGTCGAAAATATAAATTTTCACCGAACGGCCGGCCAGCTTAGGCGGCCTTGAATAATACACCTGCGTTTGTATTTTATACATAATAGAATTGGACGGCCAACACAGGGACTTCTCTTCTGTGAGTAGGTCGTCCCATAAATTTTAAGGGTTTCTAAATAGAGTGCTGTGCGCCGAGGGTACCTCGAAATTGATATAGTGATGTATTCCTCCGGTAATAAGCGGGACAGAGGATGGCCGCGTGAATTCATACTTTTAGGTGAGACTCTGTAAGAGCTACTCGGAATTTGTTATGTTCTTTCGAACTACGTATTTTTCCCTTGACGACGATTAGTTACAGACTTGTATAGGGTAACTGCACCAGTGAATGAACGGGCACCAGTAAATGAACGCTTTTGTATATTTCAACAAATTTTAACCCGGACGGCATACTAGCGATAAAATTGTGATTAAAGAGTTAAATAAATAGGAGAATATTGTTTAGTAATTTTGTTCATTGATTGGACTAGCATTATTCAATTACTAGAATGTAGTGTTCATTGACTGGTATTTTTCATATTTTTGATTTAACGTTTAATAAAGAAGAATAATAATAATTTCATTGTATTTGTGTTCATTTATTTTTGACAAATGAAGTATAGGGAGCTATTTGGCATATATGAGATTCTTTTAATTCACATAGTTTTTTTTTAAATAAAATATTTTCCTGAACAATTTCTTAAATGTTCATTCACTGGTGCAGCTAGTCTATTAGACTACGGATTTCCTGCGTTTATGACAGAGTTGGTCAAGTGCTGTATTTAAAGCGGCACAAAAATTAATATTGTAGTTTCTCATTACCATTAATTTTGAAGAATTTTTATTAAGGTATTATAGAAAAATAGAAATACACGAATATTGTCTTTAAAATTCAAGAATTTCCAGCTTCTCATTTTCTAAATCTTGTTTTTCTTACAACACCTCATAATTGATTGCAAATCTTCTAGCAGATTGCTACTACACGAATATTGCATTGGAAATTAAATGGTTCCCAGTGTCAATATTCTAGTTTAGAAAAGAATGGATTGAATACGAGCAGAATTATTAAAGCAACTGCGATTAAGTTCGTAATGGATTATCACCGGAATCTCAAATATTTTGTCAGAAGTGAGACTAAGACTGGCTTTAAAGAAGTCTACTAGCGTGTAAGTTATATCTATTAAAAGTTTCACTCGGCACAAAACTTTTTACGAACAGCATTTTTCTCCAGACCCGTGGACTAATTTAGAAAGATGGAATTAAATGTCTAAATACTTCTCCCGGTAAATATGTACTTTGTAAAATTTTTAATCTCGTCGATTTGTATTTCATTGACGACGTTCATCGAATTTTCTTGATAATGTCGATTGCATATATTTGCCCGTAAGTATGAAAGTGGTCCAAGTCAAAATTTAACACACTGTCGTCTAACGTCGGATACAATTTCGGAAGTTATTAAATTATGGAACTCCTCGAAAACAATTTCAGTTTGGCAATTACTTAAACAATTTTAATTTCGGAAAACCTTAATTTCCCCGCGAATATTTGAAGTATCACAGTGTTTCATTTTTTAAGACAAACAGAAGCCTGATGAATGAAAAAGAATCGTGTCAACAAATTCTTAATCTAGGTTAGGTATTGTCAACTTAAAACTTCTAGTTAGTTCGAAAGAAAAATTTGATGTTTTTCAAGTCGATAACGAATTAACTTTTAGAGAGCAAACACGTAAAAAGTACACGAGATGCCCGACTCTATGGCCTGATGGCGTGTTCAGTAGTTTGTTTTTCGAAAAAAGACGTGCACCGACACAATGATCGTCCACTCCATCTTGAACACTCAAGTATTATAAATTGGGATTGACTATAGCAGAGTGGAGAGCTGCCATGGCTAAATTGTGGATTTTTAGACACATTTCTATTTTCGTAACTTAGGTATAAACGGACCTTTATGCAAAATAAAAATTGTTTCTTCTTCAGATAATATCGTTCATTTAGAAAAAAGTGATATAAGTCAAAAAATGGAAATTTGACACGAGAGCCGTTTGAAAATTACATAAAATTGCCAATTTTTTAATTGTATATAACTATACTTATATAGATACTGAGTTAATTGTCGTTTACGTTAATTATAAAGTACATCACAATTTATATATTTATTATTATACTTGCCTTAAAAATATATTTTGAGTTGTGTCACTTTTCTTATGAATGAATAATATCGTTGAGAATTTTGGCGATCTATGTGTCGCAATTAAAGACGAAATGGAAACAGGTTATGGCAAGAATAAATGTAATTGATAATGTCGATTTATGTGCGAATGTTCCTGCAACGAAGAATGTATTCATTCCTGAAAATAATATATCGCGACCGTAAGAAATATTGATAGGAGAGCGATGGCGCTATTATCGCGAAAGGGGAAAAATATATCGCGACCAGCTCCTTGTACCGATGACATAAGTGGCAATTCCTGTGATAGATCATCATTCGGCCTTCTCGTTTGGGGACATATATTTTCGACTGTTTACTCGAGCTTGGATTTACGAGTAAGAATGTATCTTCCTTGTTCCGAAATGGAAACGCAATGATCTAAGGAACTGTCCTGTCCCCCTATCGCGCACTCCCCTTAATCGAACTTCCGCTTGAACCATAATACTAGTGACTCATGGAATTATTGGCCTGAGCCGAGAAAAACGTGGAAAATACGAAAAGAATTTTTCAGATATTTTTGTCGAAGAACAGTTGAAACTTAACAACTAACTCATAAAATAAAGCAGTGAAGTTAGAATTAATTATCCGGAACCACAAAATGATCAGTAAAGATACGTAAAATTTAATGCCGAATAAAATTCTATTTATTTCCAATACAGTTTTTAATACTCAACGTACGAGTAGGGTATCTTAAAGTTAAACTAGAATTCTTAATTCTTATTCCAATTTTTATTAATACTTCAATGCCGAATATGAAATAAAATATCTGAGATGAGGCAGTTAAACCAGTTTTTCAATTTTTGTTTAATAGTTACACCAATTCAATTTTACAGTCGATAGCATGTTCTAGTTGAATTAATTATCCTGAAAAACTACAAAATTCCTGCCCAAAGGAACATTTAAAAGAATATTTACAAGCTTCTTTCTCAAGTGTGCTGATAATAAGGTTCCAGTAAACGAAGTGTTGATTTTATTAATAAAGTAAAAAGTACATTATAACTATTATGACGTTCTTCAGACTTCATCTTCGACCGATCCGCAGATGAGTCAAATCGAGGCCAAATTCGAGGCTTCGTAGGATCGATGAAGTCGCGAGACCTACTTTCCGTGTTTCCCCTTGGCGCGATTGTTTAAAAGTTCGACCGAAATTGGGAAAAAGGCAGGACTAATTAGCGGTTCCCCCGCGTTAATGAACGAGGCGTCGTGTTACAGTAGGTTATTGATGGTGATTTAACGTGATCCAATTAGGTCGTTGTGTGGCCAGCTTCTTCTTCCCCCCCGTAATAGTATTTCGATTTCGCGTCTGGTCCTAATGCTTTGGTGCCAGGTTTCGTTCTGCTGTTACTACGCTAATTAAACTTGCTTGTTAATCAGTTCTATCCAGAGAGCGAGCCCGTGACGCAAACACTTTACGTTTTGATGGACGGTTCCGGGCCTATCGGTTACAAGACATTGGCTCCTCGGACTCTGAACGTCTCGAATGAGCAGCTCGAAACTTTGTTTGGCGTAGTTTGATTTAGTGGAACGTCGAATTATATCAGGAAACCAATCGAACTAGTATCGAATCCCATCCAGTAGACTTCTAGTTGACTAAGGATGCTCACTTTGTCTCACCTCGTCCTGCTTGGTGACGAAAAGGCAGTCGGACCGGAATCGATACATCGGATTCCAGTCACGATAGAGTTGTCGGTTTATCTCATCTGTACGATGGTTACGTTTCTCTGTACTTTTATATTGTTTCCAAGTTTCCCCTTTATTAGATTTTCAGAGTTATTGCTTCATAGTTTCCCTTTTATGGGGAATTATAGATTTTTTGTAGCGCTCGTGGAATGAATTGAAAGAATTCTTTGATTAATATAGCTTCGCCGCGGGCCGAATTTATCACGTTGGCATGTATAAAATGGCTAATTGTTAAGCGACGTTAAACAAGTTTAACTTCCTTCGAAGTCGAACTTATTGATCACAGAAAACATCATGTTGAATACATTTGAAGAAATTAAAAATATCGTGCTAGTATTTCCAACTCACTGAAATCATTTAAAAAAAAATGTCTGCAGCTTCTGTTTTTATTTGCAATTTAGGCAGACAATTTCTATTTTGTATATAACCAATATCTGCGGTCAGCAAATTATCACGTTCGCGATTATACCATGGTAAAATTGAATTTTTTGGGCGTTCCCGGTTTTCATTTGCGAGATTGGTATCTCAATTTTCAAATTGCTTCTGTCATCATTTCACATTTTGATCAAACGTCCCACAATGCTACCGAAAATAAGTTCATTCATATAGAAAGAAAAAATAATAATTATTACATAAAAAATTATTAAATATGATCCGAAGGTTGGTCCTCAATGATAAGCTTTGTACCCTAAAATGATTTATAATTAACCTGTAGACTATAGTAGACACTTTATGAGTTTATTATTTTTATATTAATTTAGTATAAATTTGTCATGCCGTTTCTATCTTTAAAGATTTACTGATCATTCTCTGGAAGTACATTTAACTATTCTCCTTCGTCTTCCATTATCGAAAAAATTTGCTTTATTAACGTTTCCAAGATATGAGAGAAGAGAGGTGGTTAATTTACCCGAAAAGAAAATATCTTACAACCAAATCGCAGAACTTTATGAAAGTTCATATTCTCGGAAGAATTCTACAGGAAAGGATACCAAAGAAAAATTAATATTTATTTTCTTGGAATACTCTCGTGTACATTGCAACTGTATCTTTACATCTAGTTTCTTAATTTTTTACTCGTCTTTCCTATAGAATATCAATTCCTCTTCGTCAAATGATAATATCAGAAATTCTGTGTCTATTTTAAATACTCGTACCGGACGTTAAAATATTCACTTTTTAACTGGTCGTTCTTTCTTTATATTCTTTCTTTCTTTATACGAATAGCGAACAATGAGATATTTAATGTGAAAGCGATAGAAATTCAAGGTAAAATTGTACGTCCAGATCTATTTTATTAAACGTAACACTCATATTTCTGTTATCTCAATCCAATAAATCATTATTACATATATTTTCCTTTTCAACCGTCCAATTGAAATAATACAGCACATGAGACACTTGTATTTATTCAACTCATTGTCGGTATTGATTAAGGTACGCCAACAGACGAGATATACTGTCAGTCATAAAAATGTGCTGACATTTTTACCACTCTTGTATTTATAAAATTAAACGAAAATCTGAAATATTCCGTCAATGAGGGACGTTGATTAATGAGAATGTTAAATAAATTACGAACAAAATCAAGAAATTAACGACATAATTACGGAGAGTTAAATATAAAATCTTCGAATTTTATTATTTCATATATCGTCATTTATTCAGAGTTAGTACAGAGTTTAAAATATGGAAGTATGTAAAATATGGCACGGTAAAGAGAAATAAATTCAATCTTCTTACTTTTATAATATAATTCAACAGACAATAATCAGTCGACTGCGAAGTTTACATATTTATGACAAAAAGGTACTTCGTATTCCAGGAAAGAAAGGAGCTTCAATATTGTTTCTACTGTCAATTTTTATTTCGTATAAAGACCCATAGTCTACTTATCACGTTTTTATAATTCGGTAGATTTTATGTTAATCGTACCATAAATCTTCTCCAGATGACTCTTGGGCATTAATTCGTTCGAAAACGTATTTTCGCGTGAAAATCGTCGGCTTACATTTTCGACTTATTCTTTCATGCAGATTCGCTACTTTCGCGGGTTCTACAGCGAGGTCGTCGAGTACTCTCTGTATAAATGTACACGGGGAGTAATGAATTCTGACTTACGGTAGTACTCCCTCGATGTCGAAGAAGTGGAAGTGAAGATGGACACGTTCATTCGGCAGGCCATAAAAGAAATAGTGGCATTCGGTGTTACGTGGGTACAGTCCTGGGTAGTTTGGTGACGCGAACGAACCGTTCCTTGTCTCGTTGCTGTTATAAACAAAGGCACAGGGATATTGCGCCTCCTGCCGACCCGTAGTTATGCCAAAGTCTGAAACAGTGAAACAATGTTGCGTTAATGTCCACTAAATCTTCTGTGCTACTAAGAATAAACTTTGACTGTGCAGAAATAGTCCCTCTCTCTCCTCCCTTTAAGCTTTGCCAGTTTCTCTCTCTCTCCCCTCTTTCTCCGCCTCTCTGTTCGAGATATGGCCAGTGTGCCGCGTTTCACCGAATAAATATGACGTTCCGTGAGCTCGTTAATTAAATAGCGCCTATTCCGTGTATTTAATTGCGGAAAGAAGGAAGTCCGTAACTTCGAATCGACCGTGCAGTTACCTTTACCTTCTACCTTCACTTGTTTAATGAAAAGTCGCTCAAAGAGTTCAGCCTTAGACGTGAAACAATAGGAGTGGCTAAAGTTTCAACTCCCGGGCACCGCTGAGGCTGATTAACTTTGTATTAGGTAGAATTATTTTGATATTGTTTAATAAGACATTAAACTTTAGTAATGGGCCGACGATATTCTATTCTTGCCGCAAGTTTCTCGCGGTTTTATTACTTCTTAAGTCACGCGATTCTCAGCTGATTCTTCTATCTTTTTAACGGAGACTATACGATTTGTTGTGCGTTTTCTTGAAATTAATCGATAAACACGAAATAGGAATGAATAATACAATTCGTAGAAAAACGTTGGTGACTTTTTCGATCTGTGAATCGTGTAAATAATTACGTAATGTATTGTGCATTCTGATAAGGAATCGGTTTAAGTTATAAAAATGAAATGGACACGAGTAATACATAATTTGGTGAAAATTGTGTCGTTGTTCATAACTTGTGTAAATAATTATGCAATATATTGGAGATAGTCGACATTCGGTGAACTGAAATTTTCCTCGAAGCACGAGTGTAATTACATTTTGCGATTACACGCAGCCACAACGTCGACTGCGTAGCTTTAGAATGTTTTAGTGAGTCAACGGGCCACCAATTACTACTTTACACGGACTCTTATTAGCTGTATTTGCACATTATTCGATTACTTCGTGATGTTTATGATTGCCAGCACGGGCGTTGCTATCCATCTGGTGCGCTTAATAAATATTGACGTTCGCTAATGAACAGTCAGACGTCCGAAATATAAAGCATCACCGTCATAATCGCCATACTGTAACACGATGAGCATTAATAAACAACAGCGGCATAATTGCTTACGTATTATTAACTAGACGTTCGAAAACCAAACGCTGGGACCCGACTACCTCAATTTGCCAATGAATATACATCTCGCCTGGTGATCAGAATGCGATACACTATCGCACTGACTGATGCGCCGAGGCTTTAACGTATACATCATGTCGCCTGATTTAATATTTCGTAATAAATATTGCCAGACGCTTTCGTTGTTAATTCATTTCTGTGACAGCGTTCTTCGGCCGAGATAACGTTAGATCATCCGTTTATCGATACTCCACTATTTTTCTGTCATGGTTTAACAGAGTTATGTGGTAAATTCGAAATTGTTTCGCTGGATTTTGAACAGCATTTTTTTAACAACATCTATGAAAATGATATAATTGGTACCAAGAGTTTGCGAGGATTAAAAAGTATTAACAAAATCATTTTTCTCGAAGAAATTGGAAGATGTCTGAATACTTGTAACAGTAAAATGGTAAAATCAATTGCACAATTATTTCAATGTGGGTGTCTTATGATTAGACTGCGGATCTTTATAAAAGTTTTTAATGTAACAAAGTCGTTAATGGATGAAATCAATTTTTATATTACTGCTATGCACGATCAATGTAAAACATTTTCGTTTTGATAAATATCCCCAGTCTACTGATGATGAATGTATCTTGTTGTCAGAGGGCTTCAACGCCAGAGTGTACACGTTGACTCCATCGATCTGGACCCGCGCTAGTCGGAATCGTTGGATCTCGGCTCGCAACTGAATATTAAAGCTTCAAAGCGAAATGGGTTAATTATAAGATCAGGGGGTCGTCAGGGCTCGTTTGAAATGGTTCAGTATGGTCGTTGGAATTGCAGCGGAACTTCTCCCCGGAGTTCCTAAAGTGTGATTCTCCCAACATGTACGTCGGCCAAGTTTCTTCGCGGTTGTAAACATCGAGTAATAAGCTTTCGCGGACGCGGCGCACTTTTGCGCTTAGTTAGCCGTATTTGTTACGGAGACGATGTGCATCAACCGCTCGACTTATGCATTAAGAGAGAGGAGAAGTCGGGGAAGTGACTTGCGAATGATAAAGCGCTTCTAGCGCTGCTCGCTGACAGCTCTCCTTCTCTCCCTCGCTTCAAATAAGCGTGATTCCCAAAGCCTTTATGCAACTAGAAATTATTCCTTCTTAGTTGCTAACTTTCAGCCAACTGCATTGTTCCAACTAAATTCGTTCGAATCAATTATTTCGGCACAAAGAACTGTAGCGTCGGCGTGCGCCGAATGACTTTTCACTTCTCCTTTACGGTTACGATAATGTATATTTATTGTACGTTTATATTTGTTGTATTGCGTATATGCTTATGATAACAACAATTTATTTTATTTCGGCCTCGCGGTCAAGAAATTGGACTTGGTTTTACAGATATACTGTATCACTCATCTCACCATCCATCTAATCTAATCGATCCTAATTTATCCTAGTATCTTACATCTAATATTGCCTTCTCCCTCTCTCCTTTTGATTATTTCTTCCCTTTTTGCTTCGATACTCTTTTATTTTCTTTTCTATACTTAAATTTGTTCTTTCTATCCCTTCATAATTTTCTGCCGGATGCTTTAGCGTCCCTAGTTGTCTCTTGCATATCATGCACATTCACTCTTCCTCCAGTATATTTATTTCCTTCCTCTATATTACCGCATCTTACTCTCGCCATTAGGATCTGGCTGTCTCCTTCGTCTTTCTCTTCTAAATACCTTGGCACTCTCGCTTCGTATAATATATATTCTTATATTTACTTTGATGCTTAACATTTGCCACAAAAGAATTTGATTTCGTCCCAAAAGGAAGGTACAATATTCATATTTAAATGACTTTGTCTGACTTGCTGTGTAACAGCACGAGGGTCTTCTGGTTAGAATCTTAAAAAAATCAATTTTTCGTTTTTCCATTTCCTCAAGACACATGCCTTTAAAGATATGTCTGCAAAAGTTTATGTTTAAATTCATAAATCACTCACTATATACAGGTTATTATATAGGATGTGGCACACGCGGTCAACGTGGAAAGACAAGTCGAAAAGAAGGAATAACATTTTTCCGTTTGACGCCTCGTTTTCAAGAGAATCGAGCTTGAAGATCTGTCGGGTTCGCGTGTGGAAGTATTTGCAGCAAGTAGAATTGGTTAGCCATGATCATACGCGTCAGACGATTCCTATCTAGTGGCACGCGTATTCATCTTCAAACTCGATTTTCTCGAGAACGGAACGTCAAACGAAAGAATATTATGACTTATTTTTAGACCAAAAGATCTCCTTTAATGTTTTGTGCGATATTAAATTATTAATGGATGGATATGAAACTGACGGATGTCACAGCAGACTCACAAGTAATAATGATCCAGCATGTCAGTGAATTGAATTTTAAATTCCAGCGATTTTAAATTGCTAATATGGAAATCGATTGTACACGTCATAGAATGGTGTGACATTAATATTAATTCAAGAGGAGTCCACCAAAATAAAATGTTAATCTAGTCGCTCTACGTTCATGAAACTCGAAGCATATATTGATGAAGATCTGCGCGGAAAACATTCTACTTAATTACTGTGTACATCTGCAATGAAAGTTTGCTCGGTGTTAATTCTCTATAAGTTTATGAAATTTGTAACTTGAGAAGCTAACAAAATATTTGATATTAAAAAATTTCGAAAGATCCGAGACGCCTCGGTACTTCAAAGAATTTTAATAACTAAAAATTTTCCGAGTTGTCCCGGAGTTTCGAACCCGTTTCAGTCTCGTGACGGGCTGAAAGTGTTTTAAAACTCCGTTCTCTTGATTTTGACGAAAAATTTCCGCTTTTAGATGAACAATGGAAGTAGTGTTTCGGCTTCAGTGGACGTGTAAATAACAGCTTGCTTAAAATTTAAAGCGTAAAATGCTTGGGAAATTTTTGTCCCTCGTAAAAACATAATTGGATTGCATACTTCGCCTCTCTAGAGTTTATGCAGTGCATTATTCATCGTAGGATTTTCATTCGCTTGTAAACGTTTGATACCTATCCCGATGAATAAAAGGAGCTTTGTTTCCCAGGGAATTTAAATGTACCATTAAATGATGCCACGTAAAAAATAACGCAGATTGTCGTTTCATTTCTGCAAATTGATTTAATAATGATACTTCCAGCGAAAATATATAGCATACGTTGAGGAAGATGTATTGAGCGCGTCAATTTATTGGACGAATGAATTGTTTTGAAACGAAAGACGCGATTCGGATTGCAATGTTTTTCCGTGTTTGTTTAATATTTCATCAGATAAAGTTTTACAACGTACCACACGCTGTTTGGTATTCATGTAAATGGTAACAAAGCTGTTACGTAACGTACGCTATGAGAAATTGTTTGTTACTGCATAAAAACAATTCCAAATTGAATATTGTTCCCTATGGATTTTGCATTATTGTAAACGTGCATTATGCTGGGAACATATTTCTTTCACTTTGAAATTGCATTATTCAGGATTTATTCTTTTATTATTAAAACTGCAAATCGTTTGAAGAAGTTAAAAGTATTGGTACATCATTGATACATCATTGGGGTGTATTATTGATACATCATTGTTAAATTAATGGTACAAAGAAAAATTTATTTACTTCCTCGGTCCTATAATTAACTTGGAAAATGTTTGTTTTGTATAAATGTCTGCAGTGCAGTAATATTGCTGGCATGGCATTTTACGTGCAACTGTATAAACAGTTAAACGACGGCACAGCGTCTCATTTTCTTCGTAACACCTCTACCAGCCGATATTACTTTTTAAGTCGCAAATTATTGGCAAATCTCAGTTTAATAAACGATAACGGGGAAACCGGAGCTGCGGTGTTTTGTGCTATAAAAATTTAAATTTGATATATCCTTGGAGAGTGTGCGGTGCCGGTTATGAGTTAACTAGACTTTCTCCAGTGCTTTCCTAAAGACTCTGTAATAGTACCAACTCTGCCGTTCTCGTGACTTTCTATCGCGTAAACAAAGAGCTTTCGTGTGATTTTAATAAACTTGTGTCATTTATGAGAATCGCCAGACTACTGGAGCTCGAAACGAGGAAAATCGTAATGCAATAAGTAGAATGTTGATCTTTATGCGGAAGAAAACATTTTGTTCGAATCGGAAGAAACAGAAATTGAGTATAATTTTGAAATTGCATTCATTGTTTTTATATGTATATGTGGAAAATATGTACTTTAGCAATAAACAATTTATTGATTTTTCTAAGTATGGAGCTGTGCATAAGTGATAATAAAATAAAAATTGCAATAGAAAGTTGCAGTAATTTTTCAATCGACTGAATAATATTCGACGCTGTGGAACAAAATAAAATTTTATGGAATATAATTATATTTCAACTTTTAGAGTATGCCATGTGTACATCGATACAATTTTTAATATTTCTGTGCAATTGTGTTATTGTAGAAATATGCAAATTTAATTTATATCTACGATTGATTATTTTCAGAGAAATTGTTTTCATTAATGTAACAAGTATTGTCAAATATCATGTGATTGAAGTCCTCGCGTTGAAGACTCTAATGCATTGATTGCAATAGCAGTGATTGCTTCTTCGTACACGTACATAATGTTCAATTTTGCAGATTTCAAACGATTTTTCTGCACATTCATTTTAAAGGGAGGTCTCCCTTTACAGTGACCTGTCAAAAACTGATCTGTGTTTTTAAAAAAAGATTGAGTTGCGAAATGCGAAGTAGAGAATTCATTCTGTAAAATGAGCAAAATCCTGAAACAATTCAGGATTTCTTCATTTTTGTTCCCTTGTTCTCTTATTTCTTTGACAATGTAATACTCGAATACTTACCAAATTATTTCGTAGATGAAAGAATGAAATTTCCGACAAATATAATTTTCCGTATAATGAATGAATTCGCATTAATTCCGTCTATTTTCTCGATGCGAGGATTCATTTTGCCGGGTATACGTCGAGAGTTCGCGACGATATGAGGATTCTCTGCAATTAGAAGGAAGCACGCGTATCATTTCGCGATTTTTACGATTGTGTCAGCTCCTGGAGAGACTTCCAGCGTCGAATTGAGCGTTGTGCTGCACGGGGACTATTGCGAGCGTTTAGCATCCGGCATAATGGCGGCATACCAACGAAACGTTGCGCTGAATACACGTATAGCCGCACACTGTTCCGCACATTTCCGTTTTAGGGGCCGCGCCTCAGTATTTTTGGAAACAACGAACTTTTTTCTCCCTTGTTTCAAGCATCGTTCTCACGTGACTCCTTAAATATTTTTCCTGGCGCTTGTAAGTGGTCTGTGCGGATTTTTATCCAAAATAAAAACTTCGTAGAACGATTGCACGAAATGGGAATTGCACAAACATTTATTTCTTCGTTTACATCATTGATTAATCAGTTACCTGTGTGAAGAAAGTTCGTAAAACATAATCGAGTGTAATTTATTATAGTGTTCTCGTCAGTAATTTTAATTGAAATCTTCATGAATATCTCCATTTGTCTTCTTTGAAGTTGCCCTGCAGCATTAGGCAGATTTCGAAACTGTCTCTCTGGATTCTGTGTTTCGGACCGTATAGTAGCAGATGTTCCACCGTAATTATTGAGTTACAATGGCTACAAGTAGCTGCTGGGTTCCTTGATAGCATATGTGAGTGGGTATTAAACTTGCACAATAGCAAGTGTGGCAGCACTGCGGTAGTAAATAAGTACGCTTAATTTTGTTCGCTACAGGGGAATCGTGAAATACTTTATGGTGTAATAATTTTAAATGATTTTGATTAATCTACTAAATATATACAATTTTTTTTTGTTACTTAAATTAAGTTAAAGGAAAACATATTACTGTTAATATAAACCTAATTTGCTATATAACATATTAATAAACAAATTTCCTTCAAAAAATTAAAATTATATTCCTTTGAGCATGAATTTAATAAATTTTCAAATAATTCTTGGAATTTATTTACGAACGAATAATGAGGTGTAATTATCTGTTAATTATAATGGGCACAAATTACCATTTCAGTCCGCGACAAGAACTCCTTCAAACATCTCCGAAATGAACACGTGTAATAAACATAAATGAAATAATTTATTGAACTAATCGCGAATACAAGCTACGTATAATAATGAGAGTGTCTACATATAATAGGTGCTGATTCAAATGTGTTCCACTCGTGCAGAGAAATATCAATTTCAACTATACTCCCGGTGTCCGAGTCGAGTATGTTAAAAATCCAAAAATGCTCCACCCCTTTTGTCACTAGTTATGGACGGTCGGAATAACACGAAAAAACTTTCACGGTATTAAACGTCGCAAAATGTAACATGCATATGACATTATTCGACGGCATTAAATTTCTGAAATCATGGGCCAGTGCGATGTTTGCATTTTTTGCCGCTGTCATGCGTACATATGTATAAGCCGGTGATGAGCATGGACGGCTCATTATAATTACCGGCCAGGCAAATCGACCGCAAAGCACGTGTATCTTCGCATTTGCCTTTAGTAAATTCTGTTGTCAGTGATGATTGGGGATGTACAAATATTTGCGCATGATATAGTGCGTGCTCCGATGGAATACAACGAGCTGCGGATACTGCAGAAGCAGCTGATTATTTCCAATGCTGAACGGTGATAACGTCTGAAGGCATTTCCATTACAGCTTTCCATTTAATTTTTAACTGTAGCTACGTGCACTATGCAACGCTTTCAATTCACAAAACCAATTTACACCTGTTCGGAAATAAATGATCACCAGTGCAACCAACCTTTCAAACCTCAATATTGTAAAGCAGATAAAACTCGTTTAATGACTCTCTTCTTATTTGTTAAATATATAAAAAACGTACAACATTTTGCTTAATTTTAATTGAGGACTATGATAAGTGAATCGACAATTCGAGAATTGATTCATGAGTTACATTTCACCTGAGGAAATCAGAAAGTTTTCACTGCTTTTTATAGAATTTTTATAGAATCCTGTACATTTTGATTAGAAAATTCCGAAAATCCAAGTTTTAATCATAGAGATATACTGGTTATGCGTATGGTTACTGGTTATGCAGAAGTTATGCGTATCAAAAGTTCAGCGATATTCTTCATCGTTTTTTACCAGTATGGGCGCCGCCATGTTGGTATGTAGTGAGCATCTCGCGTTGTTTAATGAGCGGAACGGACGCGTTGCATTTATTTATAGTTATAAATTTTGTAATACGTAAAATTTATCTAGCGAGAAACAGAAAGTTTTAGATTTCAAATTCAAGTTTTCGATTCGATTAGAATGTGATCGTCGAATTCCTGCTTTGGAAGAAACTGTACCTCTTCCCTTGAAGTCGTGCAAAAACTGCTGTCATTCCAGTTTGCACCTTCCGGAATGCATTCTCACTAATTAAAGGTTTGTTTTCCCGTTCTGATTCTGTTCACCAGAGTATACAGCATACGAAACGCTTTACGGCACCTAGACATTTGAATTTTACGAGTTCACCTCTTGGAGTAGTTAATCGATTTTGCTGATTTGTTAAGAGACACGGGCCCTTAACCGGCAAATGCTATGGTAGACGACGATGTATGTGCCTCCGCGTGTTGGTAAACTTTCTACGTGTACGGAGACAAATTAATTCACTAACTTCACTAACGAGAGAGCACCGCAATTGCGAACACTACGGTTTTATTGAAATTACATTAACAGATTGGGACAATAACGTTAAGGAGGTGGAAAATGATTCTCGGGCTTCTGCTGCATAGAAGTAAACGTTTAGAGGAACAGAAATTTCGAAAATTTACAAAATGAAATGTTAAATCTGTGTACTTGAGGCCATATTCCTAACCATTTTTCTACAAAAGAAGTAAGATTGTATTATATTTGATATTTTAGTAAGTTATTAAATAGAAACAAATTTAGTAATATCAAAATTATTGTAAATTAATTTATGTCAATTTTTAATGGCACGCATCAGAGTAACCGTAAAAAACAATTTTAATTAGCAATTATTTTCAGTGAAATAGTTGATTAACATATTTTATCCCAATTCGAAAACTAGTTTTAAATTATGTAATATTAAATCAGTTTCTAAAGAGAGTTTGAATCCAAGTAATTAAAATTAATAGCTACTGCAATATCTCGCAACGAATACAGAGCTTCCAAGTTCGAAGGTTGTAATAGTAAATGGTGATCGTACAAATAACGCTAAAATTTTAAAGATCTGTGTAAAAGTTAAATTTTCCATTTAAACAAGCTGACCACAACATTTTTAATATATTAGTACTACAAAATGAAATGAGAAATTTCACGAGTTTAGATTCAGATTCACTAATGAGATATGAAATTCTTTCGATTTAAATTAATGGCGGCATTAAGTTTGAATAACGCTTCCCACAGCCCTTTACTAAGGCTTCTGCCGGGCATTTAGTTATCCATAAAATTTTTAACGAAGAAAGTTCTCGTATCTATAAAAGCATTCGAAACGGCATACATTAATTTCACGCTTTCCCCGTTGATTGTTACAATTTTCATTAATTTTATCTGTATTATTTGTGCGTTATTCTGTTCTTTATTTGGTAGAATAAACTGAGAATGTACTTTCGAATACTAACAGCCCTAAAAAATGCAAAATAAAATTGATCGTGTAGAATTGTCGAATAAACATCTAGTAATTGTTAAATTAATCGGTTAACTTAAATATCTATCGTTCTAATTATGAAATTAGTATATAGGTATTCGTGAGAAAATAGGCAATCCTAAGTTTTAGTAAAAGTATTTGTACTACGAATAAAAGCATTGTGTTCTACTATCAGTTCGGGAATATTATATTTATTTTGACTACGATAAAATTGTTATCTCCATTTTACTCGTGTTTTGCAGAAAAAGACCTCCTTGTAACATAACAATTTTTCTCCACAACTTACAATATTTACAACTACGACTAAATAGTCTGGATAGTTTGCTCCTCTGTGAAATCATCATCGAATAAATGAGTAACGGTCGAATAGGTGGTCGGCGACGTCAGCCATCGACAGTCACGAAATCGAAGACATTAGTTTTCCATCGGATCGGGAGTTGATATTAAATTTGTGCTGTTCGATAATAACGTTACCGGCAGCGATGCAACAGTTCGGAATGTGCGAGCGGGTCCGAGTCGATCTTAAGCGACATCGATCGCCGCCATTAAAGGGACGCATAACATGTTTGTCGGCGGGCGGGATCGTTGAATTTCTAGATTTTGAATTGACCATTTGTGACAGAGTCACGCTCGATTTTATGACGTTCATCGATTGCTCATGGAAGATAACGCACGATTGAAGGTATCGCCAGATAACGGATATACATACACGCCGGATCCTATATGGGAGCAATCGGATATTCATTTGCGGCGAACCAAATGGTGGGGCCTCGACTGTACATGCGTGTATGCAGGACCGCGTAATGCATTCTCTCGTTTCGCTACGTTTTCCTCTCCGTTCCTCTTCCCTCTGTTCTTTTCCCCTCTCCCTGTCTGGTCGAATGCCACATCACTCTGATGTTCATTCACGTAACCCTTTCTCGCTCGGTTCCCGTTGTATACCGATCACGGTTTCCTTCAGGCCACGTCCTCACCAGGACCACTACGATCAATTTCTTGCCAACCCCTTGTGGTCTGATCGCATTCTCTAGTTCGTTGTCTCACCATTTTTAAAAGTCTGGATTTTTTAAATAGATCCTTTAATATCAACAGTTTCGTGGGTTAAACTTCATTCGTTTTAACTTTTTAAATATACAAACCTGTACATTTTGACGAGAAGAGAGCTGAAAATCCGAGATTCAGTCTCAGGAATTCACTGGTTCAAAAGTTATGCCTGTTTAGTTCAAGGATTTTCACCGGTTCCCACTGGTATGGACGCCACCATGTTGGTTGGACTAGTTCTGCGGCTAGGTGGCATGACCAGCACGCACTGATGTCAATAACGTAGATTTCTAAGCGTATTTCAAGTTATTATATTGTGAAAAAATCGTTTGGCTCTAGTTAGAAAATGTATTCCTTTTTTAATATCGTGTGCGAGCACTTTTGTCCACCGTTGTACAGGGTGCAAAAAGTGTTTGATCCTGGCTGCCATAGGCGTATTCTACATCTTCGGATCGGTGAAGATCTATGAAAAAAAGTTGCCGCAAAATTGTTCTTGCCGCAAATTTTTGTATTATTGCATTGTATTCTATGCATCATTGGAACAAAAAGTATCAAGAGAATCATGGGTGAATTGAGTTTTGACCCATGGTTCCCTTGACACTTTTTGTTCCCATGATGCGCAGAATACAATGCAATAATACAAAAATTTGTCCTTGAAATTCAAGGTCAAGGAGAATTTTGCGACAACTTTTTTTCACAGATCTTCACCGATCCGAAGATGTAGAATACGCCTATGGCAGCCAGGATCAAACACTTTTTACACCCTGTACGTCGCCTCAGAGAGGTTAACAAATGACGTAGCTGCACGGAGTAAATCTTCTAGGAACAAAACCGAGATGTTCCGAATGTTTTCGTAGGTCAGCGTTTGTTGGCGAGGTTTTGGAGAGTGCAGCGACAAAAAGGTGCTGGTTGTTGCATCAGCGAAGATGCAGCTTTGTGGCGGTGGTTGCATCGTTACTGGTTCTCGAGGATATGACCTTTTCGCGATAGTTGCGGCTTGCGTGATGCAACGGGGCACGGATTACACACAGTTCGGAGTCTCAAGTGCGGAGGCTCGAAATTATTATCGCGTGGAAGACGCCGTTGTCACGATAATTGGGATCGTTATTATTCGCCAAGGTAGACTACACTATGTGTACGCGTCGCAGCCGAAGCACAACGCGCGACCGCTTTATTATCCGACTCGGATTATTAGTTTGTTTTTGCGCTCTCGACCGTGTAACGATGTGTAAATAATGGCGGCTAAGGGAAAACCCCCCTTTGAAAGGTCTGAAAGGATCGCCGAGGGTACCGCGAATAAATATTGATACACAGGTGGGCGGAAGCTATTCTGTTTTATTTGCCGGCAAGTATTTTCGCATTGGATTATTACGAGCCACGGCCGTTTGATGTACTCCGCCCGAAACTGTTTCTTCTTCTCTTTTGTGTTTTTTCGTTCTTCTCCTTAAACAATTTCATATTTGCCGAACCATCTTTGCGCGCCGCGGCTAACAAAGAAGTAGATGGTTTCTCGGAAATAAAATTTACCACATTGTCTCGAATCGCAGTTACAATCGAATATTTCAATTTGTTTAGGCGATCGTGAAGGCACTTCTGTTCCGCGAATTTCCCGTTGTCTCGACGGACCGCTACTCCGGGGAAATCTGTTTTTATCTAAAAAGTACTTTCCATCTCATGAATTCAGCTTAATGCCGAAACATGAAAGGATTTTGTAACGCGTTTTGCCGCACTGTTACATCTGGTTACTGGTGTGTAACATTTAATGTACAGAGTTGGTATTTACTACTTGTGGGAATTGTGAATGTACGGTGGTTTTGTATTGGAAATGTTTAAGATTTTTTGACAAATTATAAGCATATTTATTATAGTGAGAAATGCTAATAGAAGGATCTAAATCTTCAAAGCATATTTTTTAAATTTTCTTTATATGTCTAGATGGGCCTGTCTTCTGCACATCCTCTAGAAAACTAGTCTTCTAACATCTCGAAAAGTATTCAACTCACTTGGTACATTTCTGGAAAACATTTTCTGTGTTAAACACAGTCAGAACATTAATACAGGCTACTGTACGCGGAAAAGGGGGAATCATTTTAACAATTATTTCACTCCAAATATGGAAACTGCAGGGAGAGTGAAGCGAATAAATAAGTAATTAAAAAGGTGCAAGAGAGAGGAAAATTAAATTTCCAGTTTTCATAGTGTTAACGTGAATCCTAATAAGTGTGATTCGTTTAATCTCATTGCGAGTCTTGCAAAGGAACGTTGATAAAAAGAATGAATGTGTATGAGGTTTAGGAAATGTTTGTTAAAGGACGTAGCATAGTTACATTCTCGGTAAAATCAATATTCTAAATAGAATATCCAATATCGCGAACACTGTTCTAATTTGAATTCATACTACGGCGAGGGGTGGTTTATCGAAAGCGTTTACAGTGAATGTAACTCCGTCGTTGGATTTTTTTTTACCAGTAGAATAACATCGAATGGGATATACATAGTGCTTATGCCCTGTATACGGAAAGGTTCTTTTCTTTGTGCCTGTTTTTATTTCTATCGATATCGCGCAGAAAAGGTAGTGCAGATGGTTGCCGCGCCTTTCTCGTTCTCGTAATGATACGCTTTATATGCGCCCCTTTAGCAGCTCGTTCAATTCAAGTGTGTCCATGAAAAAGAAAACGAAGAGACTACTTATCTGCTCGGCGGCGCTTTCTCGTTAGGAGTTAGCGGAACGCAGGATCAAAATTTAAAATGATGCTAAGTCGTCGAAACTCCCAGACTGCACACAGTCATCGGGAAACATCCTCAATAAGTAGAGAATCTTAAAGAGAACGCAGCTTCAGACTGCAAAAGGCACGGAATGCAGACTGACGAGGCTTGTATTCATCAGCTGCACAGTTTTCTTAACTACTTTACATTTTGATTAATGTGGTATACCTCCATATACAAGATATTTACCTTCGTACGTCTATTGAGAAATAAATAATTTTCATAGAATAATATTACATACATAATATATTGTGTAGTAATAATAATTAATAGATTTACCGTTGGATAATAATACTTTGTATATCTTAGTAAAGTTATGTAAAATAGTAAGTATACTGGTTATGGAAATTATATTAATCGTTCGTGAATTGGCTGCATCTTTTTTAGCGAAATCGTGCGACGAACGCAATAGAAGCTCCTCTGAATACTGAATAATTATAGTCGTGTGTTCTCATTTACACTCATATGAGTTGAGGTTATTATACGAAACGCCGAGATTCGCTAATTAACGACAAAACAATACTAATTAACCCACCGTTTCATGTCAAAGCAAGCGTTAAACAATTCGATGAAATTGCAAATTAATTTCGTGATTTTTCTGTTCCCTGAATACGTGTTATTAGCCTTTTAAATCCGATTCAATGTTTGGAATGTGCGCTCCACGGCTCGCGGAATATACCATGATCAAATCTCTATTGCCGCGTAAAGAGGTATAAACGCGATCCAAATCTGCAAATCACAGTTTACGGATACTATTCTGTTATATCTTCAATTATGATGGGCGTATTAAAATTACTTAAGCTTATAGATAAAGGTGTTATCATTTCTAATACAATTATTATACACGTACCAGATAAAGCAGAAATAGAGTTATTGAAAACAAGAGCTAAAATAGAGGATTCGAAAAAGTTGATAAAATGCTATCTCTATCTAATCATAAGAATTTAATCATTAAAATTTTTTAAAAATTGCATTTAAGCTTATTGATAGAAGTGTACAATTTTTATACACAGTAAGCTCCGCGAATATGTTCAGCGGAAAGAGTTGTATAATCACTTTATCTTCAATTACATTACTAGCATTAAATACTGATATAAATGAATATGCTCTTAATCGGATATGATTAAAGTTGAATACTGTATTGTATCAAACAAGTATTCGAATTCTTATAAATATTTTCTTCCCTTTTGAAAGATTGCATTCTCCTTTACGCCTCACCCTAAATACTTGTGCAGATAAAGCTTTTGCACATCACCGCCAGGCACTTGGTTACCTAAAAACGCCATGTACGTCAAGAGCCTACTGTGAACATGAAACGATTCATGTCAAAGTAGACCCCAAATCGAGTTTCGTGTACCGGAAGCTTTCAGGATGCCGAAAGTCTCGAGATCTCGAGAGAGGCACGATACTTTTGGGATCTTGAATCTGCGATCCTACCCTCGTATCTTTGATAAATAGATTTTCGTACTATTCTATCGCTTACGTTTAACCTTAATAAGATTGACAGGACAAGCGACCCTAATTAACTTGTCCTTTTCTTTCAATGCTCCCCAAACTTGTTGAATATTTTTTTCGCTACAGACTGCAGACCTTAATTCTTTTCAATACAAAAGTACTCGGTCTGGTTATTTAATTCTTTTACAAGATTGTAACCGTTTTAAAGACTACTAAAATATTGTCGCAAACGAAGAGGGAGACTTAAATTATACTTTGTAAAATATTAATGTTAAATGCTTAACCCTTTGCAGTCGGAGCTATTTTAACTCAAAAATTAAACATTCCTTTGCTTTAGAATATTTCTATTCTCCATGATTTTTTAAATTTCATGGGTATGAAATTGATGTAATAACTCATACAGTACTTAAATATTCAGTAACTGATTAGATACCAACATATTTAATAATATAAACAATATTTTGATAATGGTACAGCAATTTTTAGTGGTGCCTCAGAGTCACCACTCGAGTGCTAAAGGTTAATACATCGTACCCGTTTAAAGGTAACAAGCTCTGCAAATCAAATTCACTTCAAAGCTTTTTTAAATTTCATAGAATAACACGAGCAATATCTAGCTATCTATTAAATCTAGCAAATACTACTTACGAATCTACTTAAAGCGGTAAAGAAAATGTACATTTACGATGAATATAAATACGAATATAATGCTGTGCAAAATCATACAGAGCTGACATTCCATCGGACACGCATTCGCAGCGTCAAAAATCGCAGATAATTCGCAACGCAACATTTCGTATTACACGACCCACTAGAAACGTAGTTTCCGGCCCATCAGTTCCGTATCGGTTTCATCATTCATCGGATTCCTTATGGAATGGAAGTCGAAACGTTGCGCGTTGTTTCAAATCACTCCGGTGCGGAACGTGAATCGTCGCGGCAAACGTCCGCTAAAATGAATCAATCGTTCAAGAATGACACGGGACTGCAAATTGCGTCGTCGTTGACTAAGTGCTATTTCGCTGTACGTTCTCGCTCGATTTCACCGGAGCGACAGCGTGTCACGCGGGGGCCCGCTTGTATATCGAACACGAACCGAGTGTGTGCGTTCTAAATTAGAGTCTCATATTGCCCAGGCTGGAAGCCAGACAGTTTTGATGTCCCAGCTTTTTCGCCTCACCCGATGCGATGGAATTCCCCGCGCTCGTCAGGACCGGTTTTCATTTTGAAATGACCCTATTTGCATTGGCTCTGACCCCCTCTCGCATGAGCGCTCGCTTCGTTTTCTCTTTCTTTCTTCTTTTTGTTGCCGGTCGGTTGGTCGGTCGGGAGAGGGCATGACGGTTGTTTTGCGAGCAACAAACAATGTCCTCGATTACACCGGGCAGAACGGTGGTTTAAAGTAACGAGATCGCCACGTTTGCCGACGCTTTGTGCATTTTTACGGAAATTACAAGAGGTTGTTTGTACGCCGCAGCATGGTTTCCCGGCGCTACGACCCTGACGCTCCACGGACCGACCTCTCTCTCCTCCTGGCCATACTAACAAAGTTTCGCCTTTGATGCCCGCCATGTAAACCTGTACCGCGCATTTCTGGAATTATAAAAAGAGCGTCATTCATGCCGGGCAACTGGAAAAACAACTTGGTCTCCGTATTGCTCGAGCGTTTAAATTGCAGGACCGAGAACACTAGTTTTCTTGTCGACTTCGCTCCCTATCGACTTCACAATTCTACTGTTCCCGATCCTTTCAAAGAACGACACCGTGCTCTTGCTCGAACTGTAGACACTCTGAAATGTGGTTTAAAGTGCACTTCGTTGACCGAATTAACCTCTTGACATCCGAATCGAATGGCATTCTTTTGTGCAAGAACATCTACGAAGTTTTGTGACCGTAGGTGGGTCGCGCGATAATTAAAATACCAATTAGAAACACTGATTTTTTAAGAAAACGAATTTTATTTCTGACAATGTACATTTACAATGTACAGATTTTATAAGATTAGCACAGGTTCTTTTGGGTTATCTTATGAAAAGTTTTTAAAATATTCAACGAATTTTGTTATACGTATCCGATTGAATAATGTTATTAAATAGTTTTCTACAAGAGCGTCTGTATAATTTCAATACCTGAGAAATAGACAATCAAATAATTTGTGTGTTATTACTAATTTTCCACCAGGAGGGGAATATTTATGTTCATCTTATATCAACATTTACTGTGAATATTGAATATTAAAAAATCATATTTTATTTAGTTACAGTTACTAGACTTTGTTTCAAAATTTTTATCACGTGGACAGTTCAATCTTTTAAGACCTGAGGTTAATAGAACATAATTTTTTCAACCACGAAAATAATGCTCAAAAGCACAGACAATGAAAATTGTATGGTATCCGACGAAGGAAGTATACAAAACTGCATCCGTAGAACAGAATGTTCGCATGTTGGGATATTAAGGTAACGATCTTTTCGATACGGTAAATTCTGCTACAATTTCCAGATTATCACTGTATCCGTAGTAATGTTTGAATAATTAATTTTTAGAACACTTTGCTACACCTTCGTTTGCCATTCTTAACGACTATCCGGGGGCAGGTTCCCCGAGGTGCGAATTCTTGCAATTAGAAGGATCGTTTAACACTATCATGCCAGAAAGTTTTACGGGTGTTTGAGAGCAATTTCAGAAGAGGATTATAAGAGACATTGGAGGGGAAGATTCAACTAGACATGAGTAAGAGTTCCAACCATGTGACAGCACGTTTTAGAAGCGCTGATATCCTCGGTTATACTAGCAATCAAATGTACGTATCAATCACAGCGATTCATATATCTTCAGACAATGAAAACTCAATTATCTGATTAGAAATAATCGATTCGATCAACCGGTTCATATGTTCTCTTATAGTGACTTTTAAATGATTCATCATGTCACAATTAGACTGCAGATCTTTATGTAAAAGGAGAAATTGGTTAAGTCAATTGGACGGGACATAAGTTAAATAAAAATGTATTTAACTTTTTAATCGCTTTAATAAATCAAGTAGAATATTTTAATTTCTCATGTATGTAGGAATATTTTATAAAGGAGAAGTATCTTCTTTGACATCTTATCATCTCTTTAACTTTTTACTTTCACCGAAACTTTGTATAATGTAGATTTTGTATATTTCACAATTTAAGACATTTTATAGATTTGTAAAAATTTGAAAAAATGTAATATTACTTATCGCAAGCATATTTCAAGCGACAAGTTGTTGCCCATTAATTTTTCCGCGTTTATTACTCCCGGAAAACTATTTTATTCTATGTCATGTGGGAGCCGTGCACAATATTTCTGCAGAAATTACAATTTTCAAATTTTCCCTGACAAACTGGTAGAATCGAATTGGTAACCGTTTCAAGCTGACTGTTTCATTAAGTACGGGTCCTTCCACCGCAAATCGAACACTTTTTGTATAGAACGTTGGAAATTTTGTTTAATTGAAATATGTTTTATCCCACGTGAAACAAGGGAGACAGAGTTTATCTACAATATGCAATTACACGACTTCGTTAATAACGTTTACAGTATAAAAGATAATCGGTTTTCGAGTCAAGTCTACCAGAAGAGACGGGTTATGTTGGACTGTTTTGTCCTCAATTTTACAGCTTCCGCGAATTAAAGAAACGGAATTTAAAGGGGGGAACAAAAAAACTAAAACACGGGAACTATTTTCCCCGATTTTTTTAGATCTGTGTAAAAAATAACAGTCCGAAGAGAACATTGAACAAAAAAATTCGTTAAGTAGAGCAATCCTTTACAACTGAACCGAAACGAGCCGAGACAAAGCTTTCGTGAAAATCGTAGAAATATGCTGGCTTCGGCAGTTTACGTTTCGTAAACTATTCCCAAATCAGTGAGGCGATTTAAACCCTTCTGGCAGAAAGACTGAGAATACGGATTTTATACGTTTAACGTAAATGGATAGATTAAATTCAAAACAGTAAAAACATTTAGAGAAACTACAAAGAGTTAGGACTTAAAGAGAATTATATTTTAAAGATTATATTCATGTATCAACAAACTAACGCTTGTTTTAAGATCATGACTAACTATGTATACAGGGTCATCCGTTTTTAAACGGACAAACGTAAACCAGCTATAAAGAACCCCAAATGGAACAAGTTTTACCCCTGCCACTTTTTTTGTTTTGGTCTTGATTTCTAGAAAATTGCAAAAAACCATAATTTTTTTAGTTCACATAAACTTGAATATCTCGGGACTCCAGTGATGAATCTTGATGATTTTTCCTTTGTTTGGTTTAAAATAAATAGGGGCATCTTTTTTGTTAACAAAATATTTTTTTTTTTTTTTAGCACGTTTATTCCAAGAAAATATCATCCATTGAAGTCACGCATCCTGGAACCGTTCAGATAGCTACAGTCCGATCCAGAAAAAACCAAGATTCGAAGGTCATACAAAAAAATTTTGGGAACAAAAAAAAGATGCTCCTGTTTATTTTCAACAGAACAAAGAAAAAATTATCAAGATTCATCACTGGAGTCCCGAGATATTCAAGTTTATGTGAACTAAAAAAATTATGGTTTTTTGCAATTTTCTAGAAATCAAGGCCGAAACAAAAAAAGTGGCAGGGGTAAAACTTGTTCCATTTGGGGTTCTTTATAGCTGGTTTACGTTTGTCCGTTTAAAAACGGATGACCCTGTATATTATCTAAATCTTCATCTTTAAAATTTGTAGTAAATTTCAGAGACGCACGATTCGAAGGTGATTGCTAAATAAAATGGCTGGGTATATTTAATCGCCACGCGCGTGTTCTCGGTCGACAATTCACAAGGCGCAATAAGACAGTGTTCATCGTTTCGAGGCGAGTCGGAGCCGGCAAGCCAGATTTGTACAGGTAAGGTAACCAGACCTGGTATTTGCTGCGCGGGCGATCCAATAAAATAGCTGGTTTAATAGCCCGTTACCCCGATAAAACCAAACCGGGACGAGCCCGTAGCATCAATTTTTTAAGATCGCTCCCTGAGAAAATGTCTTCCGGTCTGGTATCCGGTCGAGCACGTAACCACAAGTCGAATTCATACACGCGGAAGAACGTCAGTTTCCCGTCTCCAACACCCGTGGCCACGGGGTATCGGGATGCCGCACGAACAGTGACATCTTCCCCGGTGCTTTTAAAATATTTATCGTAACCACACCGCGAAACGCATCACGTGCCATTTTTACGTTATTGCTCTGCTTGATGTCGCGCATACGTTGTTCTCTTCTTTTCTTTTACCGTTCTTACGATATCCCGTGGCCTTTCGACGTATGTACGTGCAAGCCTGCTGTAGTTGGTGACAGATACTACAGACGGGAAACAGAAGATTCCTATGTCGGAAAGATGGTCTTCGTATCTCCTTCTGGCCCGCAAACTTTTATAGTTATTGTCGATCAAAATTCTTTTTTTACGAGCACGCGAGATGCGGAATTCGAGGGATCGCGGAAGGGACAAGACACTTCTGTTTCTCTTTACCGTCCCGCGGACGTTCAAATCAGTCGATGCCGAGATCAATATCAGTTTTATAATTGGTGATACGCGCTTTCCTTTGTGTTTGAATTACTGACAAAGTTAGTACAAGCTGCTTTTTACAAATTTTTTTATTTGGATTAAACTTTATCGGAGAAAACCTGAAATTTCTAGCTTTTTTGTATAGCCCTGTAGATTTTGACGAGAAAATTTCGAAAATCCAAGTTTTCATTTTAGGAATCCACTGGTTCAAAAGTTATTCTTGTTTAAAGCGCGGCGCTTTTCATCGTTTTCAACTGATATGGGCGCTGCCATGTTGGTTACAGTGATCGTTGCGTGTCGTGTAACGAGCTCTAACGAGAAATTATATTATAATTCTCAATTGTATTATAGTTATCTATTGATAATTGGTAGTAGGATGCAGCAAACGTATTAAACATTGGTTTCTATTATAGAATAAATTGTTCTTTTATTTATATATTAATTTAAATTTACTTTATTTACGTCTGCAGATAATTTTTGATTGTTTATTTTATTCGATTCTCCGATTGCGTCATCGTGATTAATTAAAAAGGTAGATATATATTTTTCTCTCTGCACCTGTGCCAACTATTAAATACTAACGGCAAAGGAAGAGTATTTCATTTTACCTCGAGAGAAATGAATAACATTCATATTTATTGGATTCTGTTTGAGATCTTCATCACGAGTCTGGCTTGATATTATAAGGCAAGAGGATTTAAGATAGCCATCAGAAGGTGAGAAGTTAGATGAAGTCTTTAAAAAGCTGGGTCAGATGAATCCAGGTCTGCCATCTTGAGGTTAATAATCCTCCTTTTGCAAATTAAATGAAACTGTGCCGAAACTAAAACTGGATTAACAATCCTTGATCATTCTGAACGGCATTAAAATACATATAAAAAGATATTGTTTCTAGGCGTTTCCAAAAAACTTGTGCAACTCGGAAACTGGAATCTGAACAAAATTAATGGGAAAAACCTTTTTGTATAAGAATCATTAGAACTATATCTTGCCTTTGCATTCGTATATTATTAAATAAACGGTTTTGATGTTATGCGACTTTTAAGAGCACTAATGTTGTAGTTATGTGTTAAAAATGTTTGTTAAATATTTATATTTGGTACTAATGGTGACCAACAGCTGGGATCTCGAAACGAGTATTTTTGGGCAACGATAGTAGCAGCGGAATGTTTTAAAATATTTTTATCTATGTGATAGACCCGTAGCGCAGTTAAACGTTATCTAAACCACGCGCTACAGCCTGCAATCCGCAATGCCATAGATTTATTACATGTCTCTCCAAACGTAAAAATGTTTCATGCGGCGAGCAATACAACAGATGGAATATAATGCGGTTTCGAATTACAAACCGCAGCCGGTGCAGACCGCAGAATAACCAATGGAATATTCGCGCTCTTTCGCAATATTACAAAACGGTTTACGCAATACGCAACTGATTCTGCAAGTCGTAACCTGTGACACGTCTCTTTAAAGGAAATTCCTTCGGCGATTGAACTTTACACGCGACAATGCAGTCTTACAGAAACGTCGTTGCTATGGAAAGAACGAAGAGAAGTTGCCACGTGTGAGATGTAGAATGCCTCGGCAGCCATATTGCGTGCAAGTTACATGAATTCGAATAGGAATTCACGACAATACTCGGTTCTTTGAATCGAACGAAATTTAGTTAGTATCTTCGGAATGACATTTCTTGAAATTCGCAAAGTGAAATGAAGAAAGTTAACAGAAACAATTGATTTACTTAAAATGTCAATGCTAGGTATTAATCATATAGTTTCACTTCAATCTAAAACAATGTATCACGTTGCTATTTTCACATAGAATATATGTTCCACTTTTCTGAATCATTTCAAGTGACACGTTCAATGTTTCGTGTTTCTTTTTTTCAACGAGGAAGCTGCGAGTGCTTGTTATTTTATTTTTGCAAATGTAATTTTATTACAAGCCGACAAGAAAATATGAAAAAGCCAAAATCGAATGAAGAATTGACGCACGGTAGCGTTGTTTCAGTTTATTTTTGTTGACACTGGAAGTCAGTGCACGCGACGCGCGATGGTACGAAGCAATTTGAATCCATCTTTTTCGATTTATTTTTATGCGTACGCGTTTGGAGTCGTCGCCTTGATTGTGCAAAATCGATTGCTGCAAACTATATAAATTCGAAACGAGTATTATCTAATCGATAAAATACTATTGCGCTAGGCGACACGAAATGAGTATAGTGTCACACGGTGCGATCATTCGTATTGCCTTTGGGGATATGTCCCATGGCATCTCCTGTGCCAGATATTCTGCACTGCTAAGTACATTATCGTAGTAACAACATGAATCATTGAAAGGGATTTTGCATAAGTCCATTGTGCGAAATCCGAACTACACGGCTGTCTTCAAGAAACGTCACGCTTATCTCATGATAATCTGAGGTCTAAACAGGTCTCTACGCATTACCACTATGCGACAAGATGACATATAAATGTCCAACTGGGGCCGACATCTCAGATAGAATCTCATTTCGTCGATTAATGTGGTCTTGTGAAACAGCCGAATTAAATGCACAACACGCAGCAATACTCAAACATTCGTTGCTGCAATGGTATTAAATATTTTTAATCGGACAATTATTCTTTTTACGAAAAAAATCATTGAATTTAATACAAATTTATAGGAAGAATTAATACATTGATCGCCACACAAGCGTCCATAAAAGTCATACAAAGTCAGAATAATTGATTAAATCATATAACATATAGTAGAAAGAACGAAATTTATTAAAATAATTATAATTTATTTAAAATATTAAATAATCATAACACCAAAAAGAAATATTTTCTGTTATAGCTAGAGATAGTATATTTTATTGGATTATTAATGCTATTTTATTATTTTATTAGAATACTTTATTAGAATAATATTTTACTATTTATTATATTACACATTCAAGGATTAGTGGGTGCATTGATAATCAATAATGGATTTTGGATAACAGATTTTCGGATCATGAAGCATCTTCTGTTTCGATCGCAGTTATAAACTTACACAGCTGCTGTCGATCGAAATCCGTTCTTTATGAGCACATATAAATGTTTCGAAGATAGTTTGTAGTAGGTAACTTATGCGCATATGCGTATACTGTCGAGTTTGCGTCTATATACCTGTCAGCTGCTGGCTATACCACAATTTATACAACACTATGCACCCAGAACTAAAAAGCATATCGATGAATTCTGCGGTTAAACCATGTCGGCGAAGGAAAAAGTATCACGCGGATCGCGTTTTTCAGTTCAATTAAGCGAAAAATATTTTATAAGATTTATTACACTAACCGAATCGATCGAATAATACTTATTTATTGGAAAAACGATAGTGCTCCAGTTTTCGAAAAAACTGTCCATCCAACATTCTGTAAGTAATATCCAGAAGTTATTGCTCGAACGTTTATTTATTAATATAACAGAAATTTCTGATCGAAATTTAGGTTCCTAAATAAAACTATAAAACTATTATTTAAATAAAACTTTCGAATAAAGTAAGTTTGAAACCTACTTGGAAAAACCCCACTTTATTCGAAATTTTTATTTCAATAAAATTTTTGCCCAACACTGGTGTCTGTGACTATAATAAAACATGTATGAAGAGAACAATTTTGAAATTGTGGTTTGCCGAGAAATTAAAAATTCATATCACGGTCAGAAGCAAAATTCGGCCAACGAAATGTTCCCACTTCGAGGCGGTAAAGAATAATAGCTTCCCTCCAAACAGCAAAGCCTCTTTGCCCTGATTAAACGGTGTGCTCTCGAAAATAGGCATTTCCATAATTACCTTAAACACAAACACTTGCTCCCCCTCCCACCCCCGAGACTGATGCCCTCCTACATCCTGCGCCGCGCCGTAAACACTTCGAATCAATTCTAGACACCGAGAAAATCATTCTCAGGTCTGACCTGGTGCACACTTTTTTCCGGGCTTGTCAGATGTAGGTGGGGAATCCGTTAAATTGATAAAGTTTCTGCGGAACTTTCATAATACCCAGCCGCTGAAGAATGTTCAAGTATATATGAGTTGGCAATTTATGTTCTTCCAGACAGAGCGGCCACCTTCGAATCCCGATTAGGCGATGCACCGCACGCCGCGAAGTTTTGCAGTGAACAATAAATCTGGGAAGAGAGAATGCAGAATCTTCATTGTTTCTTATTATTTAATTCTCGTCGGATAAAGTAGCATTTATGGAATAGGTCGAAGGATGATTCAGAATCACCACTAAGAATTGCTGTACCATTATTCAGAATATTGTTTACACCATTAAATATGTTAGCATCTAATACATATTTCAGTATTGTATGAGACTTTTTATCAATTTGATATCCTATCAATTTTGATGTCGGATGAAACGTTTCACTTTCTAGCAACGGGCTAATATCAGAATAAGACTCTAATATTCTAGTAATGTTTAAAATATTATCAAGGCCTGTCGTTATATACTTTCATTTTTTAAGAGCTGCGGACTTAAGGTACAAGTGTTTGTTTATACCGTTATTATCATTCTCGTGTCTTTGTTATATTATTTGTTTTTTCTGTGTCCTGTTCTTTTTTGTGGTTTTTGTATTTTGTGCTGTATATATTGTTATCTATATATACTGTATTCTATGTATTGCATTACAATTATGTTGAAATAAATCTCATATGAGATTTTCTAATAAAAAAAAAAAAAAATTTAAAATATATTAGGCAAGTGCATCCAACAATAATAGCTTTATTGAAACCTAAAAGTGTTAAAAATTTAAAAACCAGTTAAAACGAGTTATGTATTGGTGTCGATACATAAATAAACAATACCGTTTTTAAAAAATACATATGCAGAAATGGCATTTCGAAATTTATAGAGATTTACGATCACGAGGAAACAGGAAACAATTAAAATTTCGAAACCCATCCACTCGGATTCGCAGTTCGGCCCCACCCTTGTTTCCGAGGATCTGGAGTTCCGCGTCTATGGGGGTAGGTGCGGGCTGTTTATCACACTTTCGAGGAGCATAACTGTCGTAAAATCGTACCGCGATCTACATTACAAAAGATTCCGGGGACCAGTGGCAGTTTGGCAGTGTACGTAGCCGGAGTGGAGAGCGTTCCTCTCTCGTCGAGGAGCCCGCATTTCGTTTTCTTCCTTCCCCGCTTCCTTCCTCCTTTCCTGTTTGGTCTGGCCTACCTGTCCGACTGCTTACCAACTTTGCAATTGTAATCAACGATAACGGTTCCGGCACCTCGTTTCGTTATTCGCGCGGAATAATTCGCAAAATGCAAAACGGCTATTCGAACGCTTCCATTTAACCGATTACGGCCGATAGCACCCCAATACTCCCTTCACCTTTCGTCCTCTCCCCTCTTTCCCACCCACGCACCCCTTCGTACCGCCAATTTCAAGTATCGCCTTTTCGGGCTTCAACCGTGCGTCGTGTTTGCACCGTCACGAACACCGTAACCGCGAATTGATTCCTCCTCGGCAGCGTTATTAACGCCCAACACGTTCCCCGCTCCTCATAATTATGAATTAATTAATTTTCCGACGAATTGTTGCGATTTTATAAACACCGAAATCGTTGTAACCCCGCTCTCCCTCCTCCTCCTCGTCGTTTTGATTGAAAATGACGAGCCGCTAGGCCGATTATGAAATTCCCTGTCGCCGCGCCGCGCGGATTACATTTATGATTCTGTACGGGGAAACGGTCTCCGAGCGCGTGTAAACGCATTCATGGCGATTTTAATGTGTAAATTACACGAGAACTTCATTTGGCTCATTCGTTTATGGTCGCGTCGGCGATATCGGTGGTTATGTCACCGGAAATTGAATGTTAAAATTCACGCGTTCTTCGTTGATGATCCTGTATTTAAAATTGTTCCACTGGACCGTCGTTTATTGATGTAAAAAATATATTATACGACTGCATGTACTAAACGTGTTATAACGTACTAAACCACGAGTTATCCGATTCAGACAATCTGGGTTTTATGGCCTCATACGTATGATGCAATTTTGTTTTGAAATTTCTTCACGAAAATGTATTTGGGACTCGAGATACTAAATATTATATGACAAACTAATTTATGTTTTTTGTTACTTAATTATTAATTCTTAGCAGTCGATGGGTGACTCGGTGAGTCTACTACTGAAAATTACTATACCATCATTCAAATTATTATTTAGAATATTAAATATGTTGGTATCTAATCAATTATTACACACTTAAGTATTCTATGAGGTATTGTATCAATTTTACAAAAACATTTATATACAATGAAATTATTCTAGGTCGGAAGAAATGTTTAATTTTCAAGTTAAAATACCTCCGAATGCAAAGGATTCGTTTTATTTACACTAATTTATATAGGGTACACATAATTGAAAAAGCATAAAGCATTTGTTCTTGTTAAATTTATATTATACTGTACCTAAAGATTCTTCTCGTTAGAATGACCCAATACAAGTTGCTATCAGATGTTTCTGATCAGTATGATTTTTTGCGAGGTACATTCGACGATTGGATCACTGTGAGATTGAAGTATTCAAAATCCCAGTTGCGGGCGTGACGCGTGAACAAAATTCCTCAGAGTCACGAGTCTCGACTTCTCCCATATATTAGAATTCGCTGGCAAAGATGCACACGGACGTGCATAAAGGTGTATCAATTTCCCCGAATACGTTGGAAATATAGCAGTCGAACTTCGGCGAACTTTCGAAGTGAAATACGCTAGGTTACATTAAAACGTAACCGCAGATATGGATGCAAGTTTCGAGCATTTGACACAGCATTACACACGTATCGGACCCGCGACTCCTCCAGCATGCAATCTTCTCCACCATACAATCTTCTCCACCATACAAAACTTTTTTACACCCTGGTCTTACACTGGGTGTAAGAAAACTGATGGTCAGTACGGGTGAATCCACCTCTGAATCGGTGGACATTTGGAACACAATTGCCACAAATCTATATAATCAAATCTTGTAAATACATTTATAACAAAAATTGGTAGGAGCAATACAAAACAGCTGTTAATGTTAATCACGTTTCTACTAGATTGCGGAATTTATGAGAACTCTAAACTGAAGTTTGATCTTATTTCTAAACTGAAAATGCTTTTTCAGGCAATTCCGATAATGAGACAAAAAAATGTTGTAAACAAAAGTTAATTGACATGTAGTCGTCTTACAAATTTCAATACAACAAATGTTTTCAGGAATGTTTATTCTATAAAAATCAGGGTCACCTTTAATTATTAAAGATTAATAAACATTTCTGATATAATATTGTAGCTTACGTCAAAACGAATCTAAGGAACTACAATATTATACCCTTCAACTTCCAAATAGTGCTGAAATCTTAATGAACTATTGGATCGGTTGCCCGGACCACTGCGCGACTGCGCATAAACCGTGGAATCGCTTCGAGTCCTGCGAGCCTCAAAATAATTTAACCGAAACGACGAGGAAAGCTAGAGTTTCCGCTACATGGATGAGCGGGTTCCGCGTGTTTATAGCATGTGGCGACGGGTTACTATCGGCCTCGAAATTTTTACTGCCGACGACGCTAGACGCGATAAAGCATTGGTTAGTATTCGACTCGGGACCGAAATCCGGCGGACGTAGAAACACTGTGTGCGCTCACACCACCGTGGAAAAGGATGCGAGGCAAGCAGAGACGAGCTGAGACTACGTGTCCCCCGGAGAACATTTCCGCAAGGCAAATCGGACAGGCATAACCCGTCCAGTTCAAGTCATAGAAATCGAGGCGTGTTCTTGCGATCTCGTCAACGGGGAAACTCCGTCGCGTCACCTATCTGATCGACGATATATTCCGCATTCCCGTCGACGGAGAACGTCGCCGCGTCGCGTCGGGCTGGGAATGACTCATTTTGCGGAGGGTGGGAAAGCCGGTTCACACCCGTTGAATCCTGAGCAGGGTCTAGGAGCGCCAAATACGACGACGATCACGACAACGACGCCGGGCGACCGGTCGACCCGACCGAAATCGATGCGAAACTTTCCGAATCCAGTCGAACGAGTTAGATACCATCAATAGCAACAGCCAACGGGGTGGAGAAAGGGTGCGCGATTGGGAGAGAGAAAAGCGAACGCCCCGGCGACATATTTTCCCTGACGTTTTTCGAAAACTCCTTCGGACCACCCTGACGGATTTACGAACCACTGCGAGCGCGAAGTGCTCCGAAGAGTCGCGAAAACAAGGGGTCTGGCTCCGCGGATCCCGATGTACAGGGTCGCCGACGGGTAAATCCGGAAAAGTCTAAAGAAAAACATTTGAAACTCCAGGGAAATGTCAATACATTCTTTTTCACCATTTTGTGCGAAAATGGTGCAATCAATGGAATTACCCGATATTGCCTCCTCTTGTACATTTTCTTTATCGCCTTCACTCAGAGTCGCCAAATCAGGGGAATTGGCTAGAATTGATAAGAAAAAGTTACTTCCTCTCTTTATCAGTACCGGACCAATTCGCATGATATTGTGAGACGGAAGCGTTGGGAGGGATAGCGTCGTAAAAGGGTAAGGTAGGGTGGGAAACAAGTCTTGATCTGGTGACACTGTCTTCACTAATCTTTTCTTTCAATTCAATTACAAATTCTGCGCTTCTCTTGCGATCAGAATAATTCCTGTGAGCTGCACAGAATGCAATCACCTTCTACCGTTGTCAGAATTTCGGAATTTCTTGGCTACGTCGTAAACTTGCGTCTTCTTGTAGCCGAACCGCGCAATGATGCCCGCGGGCGATTTTTCGGGCCGACGCGATCCGAGTGTTGCCGCTCTTCGGTTGTACGGCTGACACTTTCGAACTTGTTCACCGACTCGTGGCTTATACAGTGAGTTACCTCGTCAATAATTTCATTGTTTATATTCGCCGTACGCGTTTAGTCAGAGACATTGTAAAAATGTTTGTATGATAAACTTTTTCACACGCCTTTCCATTCGTGTTGGAGTTATACTGAAAATCGTATCTTCGAATTGATATAGTAATGTCTGTGAATCACTTTTCAAATTACTTTTGCACTACCACCTTGTCTCTTGTAACTTACAAGTACATTTCTTTTCGGTCGGTTCACAAACTGACCATTTTCCGCTTACCTACGTTATCAGAAAAGATTGTTGCGTTGCGTTGGCCTAAAAATCGCGAACTAGATCACGTCGGAAGTCGATATAGGATATAAGGTCTCCTAACGACACTCCGGAGTGTAAGTTCTGAAAAATTGATGGAACTACGGAACTCGGCTTTTATTTCCTAAGACAGTCTCGGCTTATCTTGGAAGATTACTTTCTTGTTGCAACCCTGGCAACCATATTTGGTATATATATATTTCATATTGATAAGACGTTTGAATAGGAACAAATTATTCTTACTCAGGAGGCTTGGTGCTGGAAAGGTCTGGATTTACCAATCGCCTCGTAACGTGAACCAAGGTTTATTTAAGAAGTGTGCACCAAATTCTTCAGTAGGCTGAAATATTTTTTACAAAGAAGAACTAAAGTGTGAGCGAGTATCGATAAGAAAATAAGATGTAGGATTCATGTGGGTTGAGTCTCAAGCAAATTTCTGTTCTAATATAATCACCGAAGGTGTAAGACATTATTTAGTAAGAAAATTTAAATTTGCATACAAATATAAATTTGTGATTCATAATTAAACATTGAGATGAAGGGTTCACGAGTTGAGTAACTGAATATATTTTAGAGAGAGAGAGAGAGAGGGAGAGGGAGAGAGGGAGAGAGAGAAAGGGTGGGGCGAGATTTCTACCGTAATCAGTGAAAGTGTCGACACAGGCAAAATGCAATCAGGTATCTCCTGAAAACCGTGTGAAGGAGAAGGTTACCCACGAGAATACGAGAACTGTTAGTCACTTCGGAAGACACAGGACTAAACAAGCCGAGGTAAGCCGTAGACAAGAGATGGTAATTAACCGTGTGCACAACGGTGTGTTTGAAGCTGCTGGTAAGACGCTATCTTCGCGTGGTTATCGCGATAGTTGATGACCTCCCAAAGAAAATCGCAGAAACTGTAATTCTTCATAGTCAGCAGCGACGTTGATAACAAAAGTCTGTCATGAAAGAATAGCTGATTGTCGTTAATCTCCAACAGAACGTTTAATGCATTAAGGACGCGGTTTTTTTACAAGTTCATTTGTCACTGTCTTTCGCTGTGAACACTGTTCTTCATTTTTCCATTGGTCGCTCATAGTCTGCGAAATAAATTTGAAAAACTGCTACAAATGAAGCGCACCGATGCAACTGGAAATGGAAGGATAAGTTTTCGATCAATATTATTCCTGACTGGAGATTATGAACGGCTACGGAGATAGACTCGTAGCGAGGCGATGTTCGCTGGCGAAGGATATAAAACTACTTCACGTAGCTTAAAATAATGTTCGTTGTTAATATTCTCGCGGTAATGTACTAGTACATTGAATTCAAAATTGAATACACTATTTATTAACGTACATAGGTTATACATTTTAGCATGTTTTTAAACGATTTCAGTCTTTCACAGTTTTGGGAAAAGTAAGCAACATGATACAATGTTAAAACAAAGTACCGGATAATAGATTGATAATAGAATTTTGGAAAAAGTTTAATTGATCGTTTTAGAATTCCAATAAATCGAAAGCACAATATTGTTTACTTTTGAACCTTTTTGATTATTTTTCAGTATTTTCACGACAACGTGACGTCGTGCCGCCGCTTGCCAGCGAGTATAATATTTTCACATAAAAAAGCACTTTTCCAAAAAATGTCAAAAGTGCACAGGGCTTAAAAGCTCGGTAGAGGGAGGCTAAAAAAGGAAACGTCGAAAAGGTCAGATATTCCCCGTAAAATAGTTGTACTTCGTGAGCACCGCGAAAACAGTCCGGGACGCCCTACGCTCTTTTTGCGCGGGTTTCGCCCGGGCAACAGGGAAATATAAATATTTCTTTGTGGGCAAATGCACATATTCAAACAATAAACAGAATTACGCGCGGAGGAAAGAACGTCCGCGGGAATAATTGAATTCGCGAGAGGACGGAAAAAAAGATTAACTAACGAGATTTAGGAATGGCGAAACGCGCGAAAGCTGGCGGCCGCGGCAAGTTTACGGAAACGCGGGTGTCTGGACAAATTTATTCGACGAATAACGGGGCGCAGGTGAGGCGCAGATGAACGCGGGGGCGGTTCTCTTTGACGCACGCATCACGCCGCGCCGCGGCGAAATTTTAATGGCTTTTGATTTCAAAGACGAGATCACGCGCTGTCTTGGAAATAACTTCGAAATCCAGTTATGAACGCTTTGAGCGTGCAATGAGAAGTCCGGCTTTTTCATGGACGATATCCAGCTTTGAAGTTTTCCGCGAAGGATATATCCCACCATAGCAATTAAAGCGAAACTTTTTATCGTTATTCGTGCTTCGTTTCGCCGTGCTCTACCTCCGGCGAGGTTGACTCGAGGCCGTGCTGCCATACCGGGTTCAAACGAGGAACTTCGATGCCGCAGATTCTCTTTTCTACCTCTCTGAATAGGTCGAAATCCGTTTGTTCGCGTTTCAATTACGCGATAATAGGAGACTCGTTTACTTCACGGGAACTTCGGGAACAATACAACACTCACACCGCCGTAAGATGGCAGCGTCAGAACTAACATGGGAAACTTGTCTCTTAAAATTAACAGAGACCCGATGTACACCGGGTGTTGTGTTCTCCCTTCCTCTCCTCTTCCGCGTACTTTCAATCTCCGGGGCCCTTTAACGTTTCCTGTTTCCCTGGGAAGCACTTCAACTGTTGTAAAACTTGCACAATTAAGAGATGGAAGAATCCTCTAAATAATCGGTCCGTTAAATTGCGTGAGGGATTTGTACATTCTGCACGATCAGGGAAAAGTATAATCGATGCTTGATTGCTGCTCCCAGTTATGACTTTTCCGCGAATAACTTGACGCGATTGGATCACTGCAGTATTTTCTATTTTACATTTCATTTTATATTCGCAAACTGGTTGAACTGGTTTTCGAATCTTCACGGAAAGAAAATATATTTATATGATAATGTTACGAATTAAATTCACAATGAAAGTATTACATTCCATTCGAAAATTCGTTCTGTGCGCCTAGATCGGAACGAAATACCACTTCCCCATAACCAATATTTAACCATGGATGGGAACAGAGAATCCATTTTGATTCCATCGAATTTTCAGGGACGCGGCAATAAGCACACCACCGAAAGAGCCAGTGACTCAAACGGTTAATATCAAGAGTCTGATCCCGTATCTTTTTCTCCATATTTTTGTACCACATTTCTGCACGAAATTCGGTATGTAGCGCACAACAGGCGACTTTATATGCAAGAATCCGCGTCGGACTCGTTCCTGCCTCTTTCCCATTTTCGTTCGGCTCCATCCTAACTCGTAGCCGTTCGAGTTCTAAACACCGCAATCTTCGACTGTTTGCCTCTAAATAGGACGAAACTTTCGGTATCAAAACGTTTCCGCAGTCGGGCGGAATATTCGCAATGGACCAAACTTGTAAACCGTAGCTTAATCCCGTCCGATTTCTCTCTTGCTTTTAAATTCGATCTGGTGTGTTATCTATGCTTTGGCCTGGTTCTGCTTCTTCCCATTCCCGCACTTTTCGGTCCTCCGAGGGGGTTGTGCTTGACCCAGCCATCTGGCTACCTCGTTTCCTCTGTCCTCGTTTTCTCTGGCCAGAGCGAGACGGAGACTTTGAAAGAAATTTTGAGTTTCGCGAAACGAGTATCGCGAGGTGTGCGCGCTCGCGTGCCGAGTCGAATCTTTTTCCCGGGGAAGCAGCAAAAGACAAACACACTTCGCGATCCATTTGTTCTGTAGCCCGGGCATTCCAGCGTGTACCCTGCAATCTGAACCTCGCCTGTGGATGATAAACGGCCGTACGAAGAGAGACACATTGCCATCACGATAGAATGCTCAACGGAAATTGAAATTTCGACGGGACATAGGCACGCAGGAGAAAGGGCCGCGCCGCCAGGACAGACGCTCTCTCTATGCGTACGCGATACTATAAGACCGTACGTCAATGTTCCGATGTTACGTCCCGAACACGTCCTACACCAATAACTTATTCTCAATGATGCGTATCGTCTATCTTTAGCCGAGCACATTGAACCGATTTATGGCACCGACAAGATCGGAATTTACTAGGACAAAGAACGGACAAAAGCTCAGAGGGAAGAACAGTCGAAGGTGTGCATTCGGTGGACATTGACGCGAGAACCCTCCGACAGTGGTGGTCGAGTCTATTATACAGGGTGGTCCACCTAAGTAAGGCCACCTAAATGTCTCTGCAGCTTATTGTGATGCAACAAATATTTATTACGTAATATGCATGGTGTCCATGGACCAATATCTGGCAAGAATATTTTTGTCCTAAGGTCATTGTTTTCGAAGTTATCAAGGTCATCGGTATTTTTTGATTCATAACTACATTTTTTTAATTGCATCGTGTAGCTGATGGACAAATAAATTCAGATATGCATAGTAACAGGACCTTGAAATGACTTTGATATTCGGTTGCTCGGTGCAACGAGATGAGTCATTTGAAGGTCATGCTACAATGCATATCTGAATGTATTTTTCCATTAGTTACACGATACAATTTTTAAAAAATGTAGTTATGTTTCAAAAAAACATCGATAACCTTGATAACTTGAAAAAAATGACCTTAGGAAAAAATATTCATACCAGATATTGGTCCATGGACACCATGCACATTACGTATTTGTTGCATCACAATGACCTGAAGAGATATTTAAGTGGCCTTACTTAGGTGGACCACCCTGTATACTGACTAATTGCAAGAAGTACCTTCAAAAATGTTAGAAGCATTATCAATATTATTGTAGGATTGATTTAATCGAGGTTCACGGATTAAGGAATGCGGTGGGTTTAAAAACTTACTTTTACAAACAATACTAATTACAGACAAAAAAGAACAAAAAACTACTTGATACACTTATTACGATCTACTACTCCCTACTACCTTCAAAGCCACCGTCGACTCCCTGCCCGCCAAAACCATTGTCGCGCACTCTTTTTTATTAGAGTTATTCCTGATTTATTAGACTAATTCCTTTTCACTCAGGATCACGTCCGATCACCTCGCGTCCTGACCGACCGAAGTCAGAAATATCGGATCAACCTATCCCTCATTATAATCACAAACATGATCCAAGGGGTTCAAGCACTGCCTGCTTGAGTCCTGGCAGAATTACGGCAGAGGAGGTGCTTTCTCCGCTGGGGATGTACGAAATTCTTTCAGACAAAATATTGAAATATTTTTTTAATCTCGAGACTAAAAAGCACCACTGGAATCTTTCTAAAAATTCAGTTTCACCAAAATAATTCTAGACATACAGTTTAAGATTCCAAAATCCAAATGTTCCGAAAAGGTTGAAGAAATTTCATTACAGTATACGGTTAATTTTATTTGAAGTTCTACTCTTACAGATAATTGAAACGTTTCTAAGCATGTTGGAAATTTTTTTATGTCGAATCTAAAACAGATTTCAAAATTGATCCTCCCTCTCGAATCTCTTCGTCCATTCAACACAGCTACTAATAAACACTGACATATTGTTTCATTTCATAGCTGATATAGTAAAACGAAACACGATACTTGTAATTCTATCAACTGCACGGTTTACATCACCAGTTTGTGTGATGGGCATAGTATAGAATTTCATGCATGGAACAGACTCTCCATTCAGAATGAATCTGTGTAATTTAATATATCAATCAAACATGATTATGGCGATTCTCTTTGGAAATTGTATTATAGTTTAATCATAATAAACATGTATTGATGGGGTTTCCATGTGTCAACGAGTTTTAGAATTAAGTTATTTAAAGATTAATTTATAACAGTGGTTAAAACATTTTTAACCACTTAATTATTTTTCTCTCTCTTATTATTATATTGCTATATTGCTCTCTCTCTCTCTGTTGTTCACTTAATTAAAACTTCTACATTTTTTTATTAAAAATTATTTGATTCTATAACAACCCTTGTTGGCGATTATTTCATATTCTACAGAACGATTTAATTCATATTCTACAGTACGATTTAATTTTTCGAAAAGTCTGACAGCTTTCTTGAAGTTTTCTTTCGTCTCGAATATATTTTTAAAATCGCTGACTATTAAAAGCTCGTGGTATCTCTCGAGTTCTTGCAGTGGAAAAAGTAAGATGTAGAATAATAGATTGAACAGAATGGATATTTTTCATGCGATGAGAATTGTTTATTCAATGTATTCAAGAAGGTCCCTGCCACCGAACTTTATAAAATATTTCTCAAAGTTGTCCCATGACAACGAAACAGCTGTTATTTAATTATACAACCATATGGTGAAATGTATTGAAACGCATATAGCCGCAGACTGGTATACCTTCTCATGCTTATTTTTCATATGTGTACCACTGTAATGCATTCAGATGCGCGAGGGCATTTTTTTGGTCCATTTAACTTGAAACTTTTAATATCGTGTCGTAGTATACAGTTGCGTGTTGGTTTCCTGAAAAGAGTATTACGTTTTTAGAGAAATATTTACATCGAGTCATTTTTCATCTTCAAAACACAAGGGAAATGTTGGTGTTCCATAACTGAATCCATGTAGTTTTTAATGGATCAGTTGCCGCATTTTGCCATTTCATACTACAATGAAATGGTTCAAATACCGTAGCAGTAGACGCGACATGAAGCTATAAATTGAAAAAAATCGTCTTAACTATGTCTTCGAAACAAAAACACTATTCCCAAAGATATTTTAATGTTAGTAATATGAATGTTGCTCGTGCATATGTACGTATTATTTTCATAGAATAGCTTTTGTCGCAGAGGTACAAAAATATTTTTAGGTGCCCCAACTTATATTCGAGTATTACAATTATTAGAATGCCAGTATGAAACGAAGCTCTGCATAAGATTTAATTAAATTTAACTACACGTTTGCGTTCCGTACTACACGCTTGTCCGTGCAGACCGAACAGACTTGAAGCAGTAAAAAATAACATTGGCATAATCCAGGACGCAGAGGATTAAATGCTTCAACCCTGTGAGGGTTTTAACAGATACTTACAAGTCACCCTAATTATTCTATACAACATCCGCGGTACAGGGGAATTGTCACAGACGTGGATTCAGGACACAAAAGTAACCAAAAAAAAGTTCATAGAAACGTGTGTCCTGTTTCAGAGTTACAGCCGTTTTTGTGTTGTGCCGGTTGATCACCTGTCTGCACAGAAATTGCTTGGAGCGGCCACCTCCAGCTTGAATACAGGCGTAAATACGTCTCACCATGGATTGTCCGACTCGCTGGAAAAGGTTGGGTGTTGCACGGATTTCAAACCAACGTTGTTCGACAAGCTGACGAAGTGTTTCAACACTGTCGATTGTTGTTGCGCCGAATACAGATTCTAAATACTCCCACGAAATGATTATTATCATTTGAATCGTTTGATTGTTTCGAGTGGAAACGATCGTTGCGACAGGAAACAGACCAATAAACAAAAAAATCATCCCGACTACTATATCATAAATGTCTTGGTAAATGATGAATGATCAACTACACCAGAGGATATGAAGAACCGAATAGTTAGAGCATGTGCTGATACTAATGTCGAAACAATTGAAAGATCTGTACAGTCGGTCATTGCACGTTTCAGAAAATGTATCAACGTAGAAGGACGCCATTTTGAACATTTCTGATGACAAGTTAAAGAGTGTTGTTTTAACAGTTAACACATGCACACATCTGTTGATCGATATTCTTAGTGTGATAAAAAATATTTTCTTATTAAGAAGATACTCGACATCAGTTTTAAGTTAAATTTTAATTTTCGAGGATCAAGGTCATTTCAAGGTCATTTCAAGGTCATGTAATTATATTTGAATGTACTTTTCCATCAGTTACACGATGCAATAAAAAAATGTACAAGAAAACATCGATGACTTTGACAACTCCGAAAAAAATATTCGTGCCAGATATTTGGTCCATTGACACCATGCACATTACGTAACAAATATTTTTTTGATCACAATAACCTGAAGAGATATTTAGGTGTTCTTATTTAAACGGGCCTTCTTGTATATTATTCAGTTCGTAGTAGACAAATTTAATCTCACAATGGGAGCTCCTTGCAGAAGGAATAACTGCTATATATTTCATTTCAGAGAATTTTTCGAAAATTGAAAAGAGGTCAATGCTTATCAAGGTAGTACAAAGTATTTAAAGTTTCACAAAAGTCTTTTCTATGTGCATAATCATTTAAAAATGTCAGAAACCAATTGCAATGACTCCCTTCACATACTAACAGAGAATTTTTTCATTTAGCATGTTTTTTCTCTACCTCTGTTAGCTTTCGAATGACACGATAAACTAGGTTTCCTGCCCGAAACATTGAAGGGTAGTTTCACTATCCCGACACGAATATGGTATGAAAAAAATACGTATCAAATATTTTCCTGCGCGTTGCTCATGCGCGAAGGTCAAAAAATACGTGTTACAATTGGGCGTTGGTTCCTTTCGAGTTAACAATAAAAATTCTACTGCGAGAAGAGGGGCTAGTTTAAATGAAACGCAACTTTCGCATAATAAGTATAATATTACTAGATTGGAGAATCGCATGCAAAGTCACGTTTCCAAGGAATAATTGATTATATTTGCTGACAAATAATTGCCCAGCCATCCGATGAATATTATTTTCAAATCTATTATTCATTGTTTTACATATTCATGCATCTGTAAATTTTTATGTATGATTTAAATGTGGGCCACTGCTTGTATAAAATTATTAGGTGTACAGGTACAACTATATCACTGAAGAGGTCATTCAACTCGTCATTCAGACAAAAAACGGTACTTCTGAACAAAATGCTTGATTTGTTTGACGGAATTGGTTTTAGCGAGAAGTTTATAATGTTGTTCACAGTCGTACGCAAAACAACAAACAGACGAGTGAATAGAATAATTAATTGTACTCACTTTCGGTGAAAATATACATCGCTTTGAAACCTCTAAAATGGCGGGACGACGTGATGCCGTGGAATTCCAAGGAAAGTTGTGGTCCATTGCTCATGATAGGTCGTGATGGCATCTCACCGCAGAATGCATCTATTTTCTCCTTCTTGCCGTCTATGTTTACGTATGCCACTAACGAGTCCACACTGTCGCAACTGAAAGTACAGAAAATCAAACGGCCGTCAACAACAGTATTTGCGTGTGTGTTCTGTTCGGTGGTGTACAAAACGACGAAGCTTGATGTCGGTAATCCGATTAACGTTCAGTTGCAACTGTTTCAATAAACGCATGTAACTGTACCGAAGGTTAACCGCAATAATAGCAATGATATCATTGTACCAATTAGCGAAATTACGGGAATTATTATACGAAGATATTTCCCTTTGACTATCATTTTTATTTTTTTTTGCGAGGCATTGTCACGCGAAGATACACCGCTTTGTTCTCATTCGTGTTACTGTGCGCAACACACGTTACTTTGATCTGCTTTATATCGAAAATTGTACTCAATCTCCGAAATAAATTCTCGTTTACGATAGAATAGACATATCTTGATTAAAAAGTAACCGAGACACAATTGTGAATAAAGCATTTTTATATTTTTCATTTTTTTTAAAGCCGATGTAGTCGAACAACTGTAATGACTGCGTAAGTGCATTTGAAAGTGCAGCGAATGCACTGTGTAGACAGATTTTATTTTGCATAACGATCAGCAGTTTATTAACAATAGATTTGAAGTAATTTAAGCTGAAATACATACTGCAGGGAAGAATTGTGTAATTAAAGAAGACAATGAATAAGACATCGATCGATTCTACGAAAGTTCGAGACGCTCATAGACAGATTAGATGTATTTAGACGATAATGAAACGATGAATTCAATTGCGACCTGAATTCGACTGATCAAAGCGAGAATAAATCAATACTTTCGTGACGCGTGTCTGACTGCACACATTGCGCTTATAATTTATTTATTCATAGCCAAGAGAACTCCAAATTCTAATTAGGGTTGATGTCCCCGTAGCGTATGGTAAACTCGGATATATATCGAATTCGAACACATCGAATCAGTAATGGGGTTTAGTACTTGCGGGTGGGGTTGTTCGAAATTAGGAGCTTGTACAAGTGTTCCAAATTGCATACTTGCATGTCCCACGTGGCACGCAGTAACACTAGTTTGCATTTAGTGCTTCAGAAGTTGAAAAATCTATTCTGTCATCTCTAAATAGTTTCTTCACTTTGCGAGTTGATTGTACTCGGATTTATAAAATTATATTTAAAATTGAAAAGTTTTCAAAATTAATGTTTTAATTTCATCATTGTTTTCCTAACATTTTCTAGTCCTGTAGCTTCCTTCTAGTAACATTTTCTGCAATTTTGGAATTTCTTTACGACTGTCGTAATTTGATGTGTACGTTTAAAATATGATATTATAAATAAAACATGAAGTAAAATTACATAATTAACGTTAAATCTTTGGTGCAACTATTTCTAAGGAGTGTACAAAGACTAGTATTTCTTAGCGTCTAAATAATGTTTGAACTGTTTTTTTATAAGATTCAAGACTACTAAAAATAATTGTGAATTATGATAGTGAATATTATATTAAATTTGGATTGATTGAATAAAGGATGTGAATCATTTCTGATTGTTTTGGGAAAATCTTTTCACTAAAACGATTAACCCGCTCGTAACAACCGGCTTGTATATACTCGGTCGTGATTTACGATTTCTGTATCCGAATCACTTTTGCGTATCCTTCGGATTTCGAGGGGAGTTAACGACGCCAATTCGCAGACAATTAGAACTTCGTCGAGTAGACAGAACATACAGAGTTTAATTAATAAAGTTCGACCTTTTCTGATCCGTACGATGGAGTCGACACGTGTAGCAAAACTTCTGATTTTGCAAGAGAAATACGACGCTTGCGTCTATACATATAAAAGCGAGCGCAAAACACCGTGATATCTTTAATTGTTTCGTAATATTTTATGAAAATTACTCTCGAATACATTCATCGACCATTTTCATTATTTTTCGGAATGTGACGCAATTACTGAAAAGTCGAATTATCAATAATATTATTAATATTAGTAAAACATCAGTGTACACAATTTTACTCCATGTTAATTAATTTTACTCCATGCTAAATTTTGTAAATTTTTCTTACAATTCGAAATACCAAATGATAAATTTTAAATACAAGTAAACTTCCTCGAAACGAATTCAATTTTTCTTGATTGCTTGCTCATGACATTCCACGTGCTCAACGAAAGTAAATATGAACAACGATGGTGAATATTAACCTGGAATATCTGAACTCAAACAATATCAAGTGAAACTTTCTTCTAATCACTGTAGTTTGCAAAATTGTATTAGATTAGTGAAGCATAGAGCTTCGGTAGCTTTACCCTCGAGTATTTAAATTATATTTGCTAGAAGTGGTCTTGTTTTATTATAATTTAGAATATAGTAGAACCTCAGTTGTGCAAAATAATTGGGAATCTTGGATAACAGAACTTGTTAGTACAGTGATAGACTGCACTCTAGCTGATTTTTATCATAATTCGGATTAAACCTCAGGCGTACACAATTGCCGAGCCTTCCCGCCGCTCCAGTCTCAATTCGGGGACAATAGTGGATCGTCAGGGACTCTGTTCGGATCTTTCGCCCCTCTCCACAAATGAAAAATGGCGAGAGTAGCTACCCCACTGTCTCACCGTAGTTACGACCCTAGCGGACATAAGGTTTCGGCCGCTGTGTCATTAGTATAACGAGAGTGAAAGTGATCACACGTTGGTTTCCGTGAGTGACCTCGACAAACAGCGTTATACAAGGTACATTATCAGTCAATTTGGATATTTAGCTACATCAATAACAATGAAACAATTGCACAAAAAAGTGATTGAAACAGTTTTTACATCCCCGTAATATTTACATGCGAAACATATTCGGAAGTTCGCGGTTCCTATCTACATGATCTGCGATTATTACGCTGGATTACACTGTATACTAATTATGCACTCAGGATATTTGTATAATGAGTAACGGAATTTGAAAAGAACTTGAAGGCAGACGAGAAACTGGGGAACACGCAATGGCCCGACATCTAATTATAAGGGAAGTACCTAATTTTTCGTACACTATTCAGAAAATCACATTCCCGTAGATACATACTTCCGCTGGTACATGGATTATTGAGGGAATAACGCGGAACTCGCCAACATCGAAGAGGATGCATTTGAAAAAGAAATCCGCTTAAAATATGCACAATTTCTCGTTTTACAAATTGAGCACAGACTAGGCAACAGTGGGTGTACAAAGTGTTCGTACACTGTTTAAAATGGAATAACTTTTTTATAATTGTATCAAATAATCTGATTTTTTGTAATTGATTACAAGCATTGGTTTATGAAATGATATACAAAAAAGATTTTCCAAAAAATTATTATTTGCAAGGTCACATGCAAAAATAAAAAAGGCATTTTTTAAAACTCTTTTATTTGGGCCCTTAATGAAAATTTAAAATTTGTGTTTTGTAGATCTATGGTAGTTACACACATACTGAAAATTTTATCGAAATCTTTTGACGTAGGAACAAACGGAAGATTTTGTGGATTTTAAACAGACACTGATCAAAAATCGCGTAAAATTACGATTTTCACCATTTTTAACCGCTCGCAGCTGGTGTGTATGTTAATCGATTTCGATGAAACTTTCAACATGTGTGTAACAAACATTGATCTACAAAACATATATTTTAAATTTTCATTAAGGGTCCTAATCAAAAAATTAAAAGAAATGCTTTTCTTATTTTTGCCTGCAACCTTGTAAATTGTAATTTTTGGAAAAGCGTTTCTGCAGATCATTTAGTAAACCACTGCTTCTAATTGATGATAAAAGATCCGGTCGGTTGGTACAATTATAAAAAAGTTATTTTATTTCGAAAGGTGTGCGAACACTTCGTACGCCCACTGTAGGCTTTCTGCAGAGTAACACGATATTCGAAGTAAATAATGTTCAGCTCTGCATCGATGTTTGTTCATTCATGGGAAAAGTGACACACCTCAAAGTAGATTTGTAGTTTCATTTGTACGAATTATTATTTTACTCGTGCAACTTATTCGGGATCTTTGGAGCTTAGCAATTTGGGGATTGATTTATTAGTGAATTGTTCGTCTGAAAACTCAGTCAACAATACATTTCGAAATTTTAATCCTTTCGTGACTGCGAACGTGATCCGTCGCGATCCAATACTGTCGGTCTGTCGCTGTGCACTACGTATATCGCCAACCCACTTTCCTGTATTTTTATGTTTTTCGCGAGACTGTCTGTTGTTTCACCGATAATCTATAAAATCATACAATTCCAGCAGAAATATATTCGACGAACAATTGAATTCGTTTTTATGGCGACGTGTCGTTTATTACGGTTATAAGAAACGCCGGCAACAGCCGACAAAGTGATTGAAGCGTTTATTATGGCTTGCTTGGTGAAAGCAGAGAACTGACGTACACCATCGGTCATAATAGCTGTCCACCCTGCCACAATCACTCCGGACTGATTACAATGTTTGGAGTGACGGTAGGGAAGCTGATTTTCCACTAGTCTGTCGGATCTCTTCTTTTGGAAAACAGATTGTGTGAGATGATTGTAAGAGTTCGTATTCGCTTTCGAAGAACAAACATTTTAATTCATTATTTGTGATTATAATTTCTGGAAGTTTATAGTCATTCCAAGGTCAAAGTTTATGTCATTCTTTGGTCCTTAAAGATGTTGATTTTTAATTTATTTTGTACATTCTGAATAAAATTTTCCAGACAGAGTAAAATTACAAATGAACATTGTACATGTGTACTGCTAAGATCGGAAATGCACTGAGATCACGTAGGATCATAATATAAACGGAGATAATTATTCATGAGTAATTAGAGGGCTTGCCCTACGCGTGTGTAAACATTTTAATACAAACTGGAAGAACTGCAACTTCCACGGAGCTATTTTCTTTCCCCTTAGCTATAACATATTCTCCCTCTAAATCTATGCACCAAGTGGCACGCTCATAAGGGTTCCGAATTTCCATACGGAAGTCTGTTGCCATAATATCGTTCAGCTTAAGCGTTGCATCGGCGAGCATATCTTCGATGAAGTCAAAATGACGCCCCTCCGAGAGAAATTCCAACTTGTGAAATACCAAATAGTCCGTCGGTGCTAAATCCAGCGAATGAGGGGGTTATTAAGAACTGTGACGCCTTTCCTCATATGAATTCTCGGTTCACAGCTGCGTTATGAAAATGAACCCTGTCGTTCAAACTATATATAAAACAGGCAAGTAATAATCGTAGAACATTGTACTCATAAAAATCAATAACTATCATCTTCAAATGTAAGTTGAATGAATCATTACATTTTTAAAGTAATTTGTATTATCGTAACTGCAGGTAAAGTGGAGAATAAATTTGCTTAAAATAGATATTGAACAATTCAACTCTATATCTGCGATTTTAACCTTCTCTCTGTGTAGGGTAACTGCACCAGTGAATGAACATTTAAGAAATTGTTCAGGAAAATATTTTATTTAAAAAAAACTATGTGAATTAAAGGAATCTCATATATGCCAAATAGCTCCCTATACTTCATTTGTCAAAAATAAATGAACACTAATACAATGAAATTATTATTATTCTTCTTTATTAAACGTTAAATCAAAAATATGAAAAATACCAGTCAATGAACACTACATTCTAGTAATTGAATAATGCCAGTCCAATCAATGAACAAAATTACTAAACAATATTCTCCTATTTATTTAACTCTTTAATCACAATTTTATCTCTAGTATGCCGTCCGGGTTAAAATTTGTTGAAATATACAAAAGCGTTCATTTACTGGTGCCCGTTCATTCACTGGTGCAGTTACCCTACTGCTATCTTAATTTTAATCGTGCACAGAGGGTTACTTGGCCTCCATACATTTTTAAAGCAAAATGAAAGAAAAAATGTGTCTGAATAAGTACTCGTGCAATATTATCGATTGTTAAAAGATTGGTATACATTATTTATAAAATTTTAATTCATGTTACGTTGCCAGAAAAATTTTGGAACTTTTCCATTCGTTAACTTTTGATTTTCGTTTCTGTCAGTCTAGCGTATTGACGTACATGGAGAGAGGTTTAAAAAGGCTAAAGAATTTCCGAATAGATTTAATTTTTTTAAGCTTGATGATGAAACGGTTATTTCCATCTTGGTCTGCAATTTCCCGTTATAAAAACGGGGCCGCAAGAGTTGGGGGGATCAATCATCAGTCATTGAATCGCAAAAGCTCTTTTTACCCATCTACTCATGGAGCGATTTGACGTTCCGCTCCATCGTTAGATGGATCAATCGAATCGGTTTGATCTGCTCGTTACACGCGGCACGTATGAAACCATGATAATTTTTTGCCGTACTTTAAAATGGTTATTGCAGCGCACGAGGTCCTTTGTTTGACTGCCACGACTCTGACGGTAATATTGATCCGAAGATAACAGTAGATTCACCGGGATAATGATAGACGAGAGAGATTCGTTCAAATTACTCGTTAGCGATCTCGACGCAGACTTCAAGTTGAATGTTAAACTCGCTGATCTGACAATGGATCAGACACATCGCGTTGTTAAATGCTCGTCAAACGGCTCCCTTTAACGATCATAAGTTCCTGCAACTCTGATTACCAACTCAAACTAGCAAACTGATAAACAAAATTACATTCCGAATTTTTATCTGTGGCAATATTCTATTCAAAGTTTCATGCACGTTATATATTATAATTATAACGAATGTGTCAGTATAATAATAATGAATTTAGCTCAAAAACATGGACGCTCCAACACCGTATTTGGCCGAACTTCACCTGCGATAGTTCGTAACTCTTGTTTTATACAATCCTATAGATATTTACGAGGAAATGTCGAAAATCCAAGTTGTAGTCTTAGAAATCCATCGGTTTAAAAGTTATGCGTGTTTGAAGTTCAGTAATTTTCACTGTTTTTGATTGTTAAAGGTGTTGGTATGACATCTAACTGGATGGCAGCTACATGGCACCACAAACACGCAAATTATACATACAATCTTTCATCTGTAGTGCTCTTTGAGTTCACTGTCTGTTTATATCAATTTGTTTCAGTTATGCTGGGAAAACAGCTATGACTTGCAACAGTTGCGCGGACCATTCTGTACCGTACCGTTATAAGATCAGGTATGGTACACTTAAAAGTTAGTGAAAGGAAGGAAGAGGATCGTTTTGCGAACGTAATTGTACAAACAAGCTAAAGTAACTAAATTAGAAAGGCTGTAAACTGTAAGACTGTTCCTGCCCGGAAACGGTTGTTTTCTTCTTGCCCATTATTACTTTAGACACGATTCACCAATGTTTGGAGTGCTATTAATTTCTAATAAATATCTTTATAATGCACTTATGAAAATCATAAAGGTTTTGTCGTAAGTAATCGTCGAATAAATTCGTTTAATCTTCATGTGCAGGTTCTTTTAGTAATTTTTATAAAAGATCAGTAATAATTCAGAAGAGAAATAGATATGTTGTAGTAGGGGTCACATTTGACATAAATGCAACACATTTAAACGATTATACAAAATTGAAAATATAAATTAGCTAGCTGCATACATTAATTAATTTTGTAATCAGGATTAAACATTACGAAAGTACTAAATTTCATTCGTTGCAATTAATATTTTCAAACATACTGCGTGTTAGGAAATGTCACATTTGAATGCGTGGTCGTACATTGAAGACCATTATCTCTAGCCTTCGTCCACGAAGAGTTAATATTAATCCTCGAACGGAGGATCGTCCATCGGTAAACCGCACGACGAGCACAGGGTCCGTGGAGACAGACGGTAGTTATCCCATATTTATTTAATCTGGATATACCTTCACGTAAAATGTTTATCTCGTCCAATGTGTACGTAGCTTCATCGTAACATTAAATAAAATTTTCATGGAGCAGAATAAATGCGAATATCTTGCAATAAAGTAAACTGTTCCAGTACTAGCGTGCGTGACTTACATTTTGCAATTGCAACACAGTGCACGATATATGCAGAGAAAAATAATAGTGTGCACGCAACAAAATGTTCGACATATAAATTGTGATAATTTCATAAAAACACCATAGTGCAACCATAAGCTTGGACTTATTTGTATTTTCGCAAAGCATTGTTCATTTTCCTCCAAGAAGTTTTTACTTATTTTTTTTCTGAAAAGATTGTGCACATCCAAACGTCTTTAAAAAATTCAAAAATTTTTCTCCTAACTAAAACTAACGTAGATTTAGAGATTGAAGCCTCCGCTTTCCAAGGAGTTTGTACGATTAAATTGTGTAACGAACGATGTACAAATACGGGTTCAGACGAACACGGTGTTCATCAAGAAGGGTTTAATATTTCGTCGAAGAGTCAGGCAGTTCGTTAGGATGAAACGGTCCAATGCGTAACGAAACACAAAGAAAGGATTCCGAGTTTATTTCAAGGAGTCACTAAATTTTCATATTAGTGCCGCCGGGATCGCTGAACCGACTATAATAAGTACGAATGTTGCGTAAAACCGGCGCGAGCAAAAAGGGACGATACAAAAGATCTATACCTTCTTTCGGGGCGGAGGATTTATCGTGTCCTCAGTAGAACCGCGTTCTCAGATACACGTACTTACATTGCGGGTTCTGAAATATTCCAAGTTTTTCACCACATAACGACACAATTTGTATGCGCGGAACGAGTGCTAAGGGTGCGTTAATGGCGAGCCTTAAATTAAAGATAACGAATCGTACTAATTCCATAGTTAACTGTTCCGTTCCGTTCCCGTTAAATGTATGTCTCTAAGCTCTGACCCTGGTAATCCTTAACTTTCGTGGATTAATTGGGCTCCCTAATGAATAATCTGTTACGCATTTTACGATAAGGTCGAGCAAATTGCGATCTGGACGATAAAGCATTAACAATACGACGTTAAAGGAAAGGATAGTTGCAAATCATCAAGATCTTGTCTTACACTATGCAGTGAGAAAGTTAAGTATAGTTTAATTAATTGTAAATACTCATCTTTTATGAATTTTTCCTCAAAATAGAGAAATTAAAAGTCAAAAAATTAGTGACCCAACTGACGATATCCCCGAACTACATATATAACAAGCTGCCAACAGCGACGAGTCAATAGAAGCGACTATAGTGACGTATCGCACAAGAGATAACGTCTATCATAAAAATTGTAGCCGGAAGCCTTCGTGTAACTCTTTTTTTAATTTACACACCGACTGAAATCAATAATGGCGCATTAGTACACGCCCTATCGAATATCCCAATAAAGAGGATGAATAATGCCTTTTTCAATATACAAATTTATTCTGGAAGGACCAACATATTCGCACACGACCATAGCCACGGACAGCGAAATACACCGCAGAGGTTTATGCATATTTATTATACACGAATATTTAAAGGAAATCTACTAAAAAATTTTGTAAAAGTCCGAGCGGGATATTTATTTCATTTGGAAATCGGTAAAATTACCGATACGACAAACAAATCTCTGTTTAATACCTATTTCCACAAATTAGTTTTTATACAAACAAAGCGGTCCCATGCACTGCAATCCATTCATGTGCACAAATAGTATTTAACGTAAACTAGATTTAGCAATGGGAATTTATAATATTTTGCATAAATGGCTTAACAAGAATTTGATGAATTAAATTGCATACTCAATAAGAGTATTAAAATCACAAATTTCCTGGAATTATAATACGTTTCCCAATAACTTAAAAATGATTGTAATCGAATTAATGGCACTGAGAATATTAATTTATTCGTACTAAAATTAATTAAATTATACGTACGGTGTAAAATTCATTATCGAGTGAGTAGTAACATTTATTAATAACGCTGATCATTCACACGAATAAAATAGGTAACACTTGCGTGTAAAACACGACAGACATTTCTTTCTTGGTTTATCGAAACCAAGAGAACATGTAAAAATCGTGTACAAATAAATAGTAAAATTTCAACCAATTCCTTTTCACACAAAATACTTTTAGTTCCAATGAAAAGCAAGAGCAGAACGGATACAAAGAGTAAGTACAAACAATTCGAGCGCTTTCGTGTCGTTCATTAAAAGCAAATTCTAAAGATCACTTCAAAATGGTTTTTAAACTGGCACTTGACTAGTTCGTTTCATTATTTCTTGCCGGTGAGCATGTTAACCGGACGCGGGCAAATATTCGCTTTCCCCGTGACTACACAAATTTCATTTACCTGAAAACGAGGCATCCCGTGAAAATACTTATTTTACATTTTCAATTTCTTTTTACGTACAGAGCTCCCGCGTCTAGTTGTACTCATCCATCTCATTCCGCGTATTATACACTGGCACGATCGCGTTGCAACACGTATTTGGTGTGGAAAGAGAGTGAGAGAGAGAGGGAGGGAGGGAGAGGTAGAGGGAGACAGGAAAAATAGGAGAATGAAATAACAGAACGTTCTCATATATCAAATAATTGGAAGTCTGCACGGTGACGAGATCACGATCGCGTGCAGGCCGGAGTTCGCCTCTGGAAGCATGGCGGAACGAACGCGCGATGAAAACTCGCGATAATAACGAGCCGATGAATTCCTGGATAAACAGTCACGCGCTGCACTGGTGTGCTCGCCTTTTGCCCCTCTCGACGAAGACGTTCCACCGATAATATCTGCGGATTACGACCGGTCTTCGATCCAATTTATTCGCAGATGCTAGTACATATTTATGAATTAATATGCAGGGTGAACTTTTTCCACAACGGGTTACTAATCGCATTTTATCAATTCTTCGACCGATCAAACTCTTTGTCTCGCTAAATGTGTGGAAATATACAGTAGTGACATCTAGTTTCAAAGTTAGACTTCACCTGAGGAAACTAGAAATTTTTAACTTTTTATTTATACAATTCTACAAATTTCGACAAGGAAATGCTGTGAAACTCTAAGCTTTAATATAATTGTCCTATGTTACCGATAATTCCCAGATTTAAGCATATTATTAATAACTGCATACTGTATTGCCTATGATTATATTTTAATCTATATTTTATATGCTTCTAGGTACGTCGGTACATCTGCCTGTCCACACCTCGAACGCTCGCGTAGTCCCAATGTTTGCAAGAGGCGTCACCATTCCACATTGATCCAATCGGCATCACGTTCGTATCTAAGTCACTGCATTCCTCCCAGGACCTTCAAGTCATCTCATCACGATAAGCGTTTAATATTATAAATTATAGTAACATTTTTGATGAAAAATAAAGAATATTAGTTACCACAGTTATTGTATTCTTTTCTCCCCACCCTCTACATGAATATTCGATAGTAGAAATTCCAAAAAATGTTCAGCTATTTGGTCTGATGTTGAGTTATACTACTGAAATTCCGGATACCTCCTTCCGCATCATGTTCTCCTAATACAAAGTTCAATTTCCGTGGTTTTCGAAAAATTTTGCAAATTTTCGACCGTCTGACTTGTCATCGACTTGTACTACTTAATTTCCGAAAATTTTCGAGCGTCTGACTTGTCGTTGACTTGTACTACTGAAAATCCGAATACCTCCTTCGACATCATGTTCTCCTAATACAAAGTTCAATTTCCGAGGTTTTCGAAAAATTTTCGCCAATTTATCGACCGTCTGACTTGTCGTCGACTTGTACTACTGAATTTCCGAAAATTTTCGAGCGTCTGACTTGTCGTTGACTTGTACTACTGAAAATCCGGATACCTCCTTCGATATCATGTTCTCCTAATACCGAGTTCAATTTTCGAGGAAATCGAAAAATTTCGCAAATTTTCGACCGTCAGACTTGTCGTCGAGTTCCACTACTTAATTTCCGAAAATTTCCGAGCGTCTGACTCGTCGTTGACTTGTACTACTGAAAAACCGGATACCTCCTTCGATATCATGTTCTCCTAATACCGAGTTCAATTTTCGAGGAAATTTTTCGAAAACCTCGAAAATTGAACTTCGTATTAGGAGAACATGATATCGAAGGAGGTATCCGGATTTTCAGTAGTACAAGTCAACGACAAGTCAGACGCTCGAAAATTTTCGGAAATTCAGTAGTACAACTCAACGACAAGTCAGACGGTCGAAAATTTGCGAAATTTTTCGATTTCCTCGAAAATTGAACTCGGTATTAGGAGAACATGATATCGAAGGAGGTATCCGGATTTTCAGTAGTACAAGTCAACGACGAGTCAGACGCTCGGAAATTTTCGGAAATTAAGTAGTGGAACTCGACGACAAGTCTGACGGTCGAAAATTTGCGAAATTTTTCGATTTCCTCGAAAATTGGACTTTGTATTAGGAGAACATGATGCGGAAGGAGGTATTCGGATTTGCAGTAGTATAAGTCAATGGAAAGTGTGACGTTCAGGAAAAATGGAGGTTTAATGAATATGTATGCAAATACGGTGTTTTAATATAATTGCCTTTATTTATTGATTCTTGATTCATACATAAAATGTTTGTATTATACATGTACATAACTTATATTCTAAATATTTATAGAAGAATGTTGTCTGTCTCATGGAAACTGACAACGCTGTAACGTCTAGCTCTCTGAGAGACACACGTTATTGTGACAACCTCGTGTATTTGACTAGTTGACCGTTTCATTTCGATGGAGTCCGCTGTCGTAGAGAATCATACAGAATTTCTTAATATATCAGATATTTTCCGTAGAGTCTAACCTTACGTTAGACTTGGTAGGTAGGTAAGTAAATTTCAGCTTCCTTTTAACTTCGTTGGAATCTTGTACACCAATGTCTTTGTTTCCCTTTTCCTTCTAGTTTGCAGAAATACTCTGTTCTTACGTACAACTATTCTTCTTTTTTGCACTTCTTTACCGTGTTGCGCCATTGCAGCACCATCTCGTTCTCCCTACGTGCTACAATGCCCTCCAGCTTCGTCTTGGTGTCTTCTCTTTTTTCGCATTCCTTACCTGATGTCTCAAACTTTCTTTTACTTCACTAGACATTCCATGCATTCTTTTCTTCACTTCTAATCTTGTATCTATTATTTTTCTCTGGACTGGTGGATATCGCGTTTGGGATTAATTTTTGATACTTTTGATTAAAATCTTATACTTACTAATTAATCTAAGTAATATTGGACATCGTCTCTGCTATTTTTTCAAATTCCTTCTGTTGCTGGATATACATACACACATTTTACTATGTTTCTTTTTCTCTCTTACTTTTCTGAATAGTTTTTACACTCTCCCTTTCTTTTCTCTAACAAGCACCTTTTCATTAACTCACCTAACAATTACTGCACAAAGGGCTCCAGGATTTAAAGAAAAGTTTATTACACTCCGTCGGATTCACATTTATAGTTGTAAAAATTTGTGGAAAAATTGTAAGAAAGTTGTCAAAGAAGCTTACAAAATTTTCTAATTCTATGAAATGTAAAAATGCCATAGTCAACACGTTGATCTTTAAAAATGGTTGTCGATTCCCAGTAGAAAACTAGATGCAATCTAAAGTAATGAAACATGAAGCCCTGGTACGAATAAAATACAGCAATTATTTTCTTCAGAATTACCAAAAACAATCAAGAATATTGTAAGTATTGCACCCAAAAATTCAGAGGGGATCCAGAGGATTTTTGTGTCCGCGATTCTACCTAGAAAATGGACCCTCATGAAAGTAATACGATCCAGAAACAGTTCAGTCGTTTCACAAGCGTTCTATAGAACGGCACGTATCGAATCTTCAGTCGCAACAGTGTGGGCGAAACTCTCGATCTGTTTTAACCCCGCAGCCATACACTGGGGACACTCAAACCTCAGCAAAATTTTCTGTACACTGATATCTACTACTGGCTTAGAAAAACATGGCATGTATGAAATTTTTGAAACAACTTTCGGTGAATACCTAAATGCTGATCAAAATTCCTTATGAAAATCCTTAACGACGTCACACAAATGACTATTATCTGAATCCCATCTTCAGCATCCTCGTTAGCGTCCTGTTAATCTGTGAGTCGATCAACTAAACCAACTGAGTGATCAATGTTCTGTGCTACTGACCATATGACAGGAAAGTATTGCCTAGTGCAATCAATATTAAAGTATTTGTGCATAGTAATGCCTCAATTATATATCAAGACTTCAGTATTGCGAGAAAGCGAACCATAATGATTTTTAATGATTTTTTGTGTGAAACTTCCACGAACATATTCGTGACTGTTTTCTGATTGGAACGACCCCAGACACGATACAATTTGGTTCATACTTACCAGTTTAATCGATGAAACAGTGGTACCTCGATTATCCGTACGCGTCGGTAGAACATGAGCCACAGTATTATATTGAATCTTTATTGATTTATCCAGTAAATTGCGTTTGGACTCCATGTATCAGAAAAATGCCATAAATATATTGCCGAGAGCTCCATAAAGAAGTAATAACTCTGCATTAGCAGGAACACATTTCTCACAAATATCGTGCAGATCTCTTGCCCATATATCAAGACATTACTGTATTTCTACTAAAACTGCAGGAAAACTGGTTCCACAGTAATACCAATCATTCGACGTGCAATTCTCAAATTGAAGTTCGGCAATTTTTGGAAAATCTCGATCTACCGACTAGCAAGTGAACGAGCCGAAGAAACGTAACAGTCTGTAACTCTTAGAGCTCCAGCTCTCCTGATAAAGCTAGCGATAAAGATAACCAAAGTATTCGAGCAATTCGGTGACTTAGAGTGTGCGGCGGAGTAAGAAGCCTCGGAAAGAAGTTCATCTCGTTCCATTATCACAATATAGAGGGCCGGGGCTTGCCTAGTTGAACCGTTTCTCGCACTACTTACACGCTCGGCTCACACTCTCGTCTGCTCGGCGCGAACGCGCGTCACCGGCGCGTGGCGTAAAACATATTCAATGGGAAAACTTTTCATTTCCCCGACAAAAGAAGCATCAGCCCCGGGGACCACCGTGTATTTCCATTCACTACTGATTTCACGTCCCGTTAGAAACACAGAAATCAAGATGCATTTTTCCCGGTACGCTCTTTCCCCCGGCCCGCGCGTCTCCGCACAACCAAAACCCTCACCTACGCGTATTGTCCAATTTCATATTCAACATTCGCTGGCACTACCACATAACTTTGCGCAATAACCCCGACGCTGGCCTGACATTCTTCGATCGTGACCTTCGTTTTTCCCACGGATACCCCCTACCAACGTTGAAATCCCTGTGTTCCATCCCCTCTTCCGTCTCCTTTTGCTCAGGTACGCCGACTCTCTCCTATACCTCTATATCGTCGCCCCCCTTTAACCGCGTTCGCCTCTTCCGCCAGGAAATATTGCAACCTCGATTTTATCTTAACAGCTAGACGAGGAATTATGTTACGTTATCGAGTCCTCGACCTGTTCGTAGTTTACGAGCGGTGTCGTTGAAATTTGTTAGCGGAAATTCGCCGGGACATTAGCGGGAACCTGCTTGTTGATTTTTCGTTCGAGGGTTGAACCTCTCGTCTAATGCGCACGTTGGAGATATTTTATTTTGTCGTTTAATTTGTTCAGAAATTTTGTGTCCACTGCAGGTTTAAAACCTCGACGATCTAATGTTGATATCTGAAACGTTTCAATTTCATTTAGAATATCAAGCTTTCATAACCTATAGTTTACACGTTTTGATTTTTTAAGCACTTAACGTCACATGTGTATATACACAAAAATTTATTCAGTGATATTAATGTGTATGTACACACCTAAGTATTCTACCTTCAATGTATGAACTCGCTCCTGTTTTGTGTGTAACGATTTAAACGTGCGTCTGACTTATGCAGCCTTGTATTACTTACACTGTAGATCTTGCTTGGGACATTTTCCTTTGCTTTTTCATTAACGTAACCGCGCGAACTCGAATTAAATGTACACGCGTTACCTAGCATTTTTGGAAATGGTAAAATTGTAAACATCTTAGTTATATTAAGTAACTATAAACATATTGAGAAATACTTAATTTCGAACGTGAATTAAGTGTACATGCTAGTGAAAGAATGTTTGAGATGATAAAATTTATATTTTAAACATCACCCATTTGAAAAATTTTCGTCTACACAAGAGTTCACCAATTCACTTTCCGATTATTTTACCGAAACACTCCAGTCTTGCCATCGTTACATTTTGTCCTCCTCTCGCGAGTTTACACGAACACTTAGCACACGTAATCGTGCCCGTATTTCCGCCGGTACATGTTCATCTCAATTTCCACGTGTAAGTTGCTTTATTCTCCCAATAGTCCCGACCATAATCTAACACATTGTAGCCCAGTTTTAATAAGCAAACGTACAGTTCGACTCGTGTTCGAGCCAAGTGGTCGGGCGAGTGCGACGATATAAAGAATATTATTACATGTACATACGGCTGGCGTTACGTGCGCGGCAGACTGTGTGCGTTTGTTGCACATCGAATGAATGCACGCCGAGCGTATACATGAGGGGTCGGGGGTGTGTGACGCTCAAGGAAAATTTCAACCAATCCACTTGGATGATTGGAAGGAAACTGGCCAGGAAAATCAGATGTTGGTTGCGGACGCTCCTCGTCCTATTCACCGAAATCCCCTTCTGCATTTGAATGCACCTTCGCTGCGCGCACTGTACCCATAGTCAACCTGATATAAAACGAAAGCACTTGAGACAGTTTTCTGCGGTAACACATATTTTTTACCTTGAACAAATGATTTTTGCACGTTATTTGGATGATTGGAATTTAGACCCTTGACTGAGTATTGGTCGTAACTGTGAAGGAGTTTTTTTTTATTATGCTATGAAACCCCACATGGGATTATTAGCAATATGTACATATCTGTACATGCTAACATTACAATGACAACTTATAAACTAGGATAAGTAACATAATTAACAATTCCAATACAACACTATAGATACAAACAGTGAGATAGTAGAACTGAATTTGACTGAATTTTGATTTTTTGGAATTATTAAAGGAGAAAATGCATTTTCATTTAGCAACTGTTTTGTTCAATTGACTTAGATAATTTTTATTTTGCAGACAGATAAAAATGACTTTACAGATAGGTAATGATTTTTAGAGCAACGTTTGTACTACTCGTAAGTAGAAATGTCAAACAGTGGTCAGACACATTAGTCAGCCAAACATTCGTATGGAAATATTTTAATTTGAATATCTAAATTGAATTATTTGAGTGGATATCTTTATGCAAAATAAACGTTTTCCATATAAGAAATTTGTTCTTCATAAAAATTACTCTTTATAATATTGCATTGTAATTGTTATGGGGTTTGAAAAATATTTTAATGTCCTATCTGTTATTTAGAAAGTGAGCCAATATACAGGGTGTCCTAGCTAACTTGACCACCTTGAATATCTCGCTTAGTTTTAGTAAGGTGGTCAAGTTAGCTGGGACACCCTGTATACGGTACCTGTAAACACGGGCGAGCATAGAGCTTCTCGTCCTAAGTTTGTCATATATTATGCCCCAATGAATTACTCTGACGCAATAGATAATATTCAACGGAAGTACCAGCATAATATTCGCGATATTATATTAGAAGTGATGATGCATATCAAGGGCATACCTGTATACGAAACAACGACTATCTTGATTATTAACACTAGTTATGTATACACAGCGTATTTTCCAGATATAGGAGAACATATTGCGAGGCTGCTGCACAGTTCAAAGGGAACGTAGAATGTCCTTTGATACCACGATATACTTCCACTTTGTAGTAATAATATTTCAGTCTCTGGATTTCTAAAGAGAATGGCAAGTGTTATTCCGATTCACGAGTTCAAAAATCTCTGTTCGATTTTATTTCTGGTTCAAAAGTTTGTTTTGCTATTCGCTACAAACATTACAGAACAAGGTAGCTGCATGTTCGAAAGTTAAAAATTTTCTGATTTTATGCCTTGTGCAAAATATTCTAGAAAAATTAACTTTGCCGTACTTTAAACACATTACAAAATATATTAATTCATTTAGGGATACACTGAAATCGAACAAAATTAGATTCAAGAATATCTGTTATATATCTTGCAAAGTCTAAACGTTGTAAAATCCTCTTTGGGAACAATCTCAGTAGCACGAAAGAATTATTGCTCAAGTATTGTGTTTCCCCAATAGTATTTGACCTAGAACTTTTAAGTTCGCACGCTTAGGAACATGCTATAGAATAAACTTTGAAATATGAGCATGCATCATATGACTTTTCCTTATGCCAAAACTTCAAAACTCGTGTTTAAATTTTAAGCTTCGAACATAACAGCCGTCTACTTCCGCGGAAAGTTGGTTCTGCAGAAGCTGTGTGAAGTTTTAACCTCTCTTGTTAAACATTTTTTTTACACAGACGGATCCATTAAAATATTAAAACTGTGAGGGGCGGTGCAAAAATAAACATCGCTTCACTCTCGTATAAAATTTAAAATTCGATGGAAGAGATTAAAAGTATTTGGCAAAAATTCATTAATTACATTCTAATAGAAACGAAAAAATTATTCACTGCATATTTGCGAAAAACCTGTTGAAAAGTTTATAAATGCCTCGTGAATTTATATAATATGTATTTAAACATTCCGTTTCACATTCTTTTATTTTTTCCAGATATATTAACTTTTATTTCGCCACGAATAACGTCACGCAGTATATCACTAAAGTGAAAGAATAATTTAACGTGTTTATTACCGGTGTTACGAATATGTAACAACTATATCATATTTCTGTGCGGGGAACGTCAAATGAATTTCGTACTCGTTGGTATTTAAAATTGCATTATCTGGCATGATATTCACCAGACCTGTGTATTCGCTTTATGAAATTTTTTAAATAATCCATAAAAGGAAAACGGAACATTAAACAAATCTGATCCATCTTATATTGTTACTCTATTTACACTCATTTTGAGCAATTAATGCTAGACGTACATAAAACTGAATTTATTTTTGCAATCTACTTAAAGCATTACTAAACTTTACTAAAATAAAATTAAAAAACTCACATCGAATGGAATTATTCTAGACCGTTAGAAATGTTTAATTTTCCAATTAAAATAACTCCGAGTGCAAAGGGTAATAATGTATTTGGAACAATCAAGTCCGGTCAGAGATTAAGTTGTCAAGCTGAATTTTTCCCGTGACACAATCCGTGTGCTCGGTGTTTAAATGCGGGGTTAAATGCCAGCGACCCCGGTGTTCAGGTTGTTGTCCAGCAGCGTTAAGTTCCTGGTAACAATGGTGTTGGGCGTGATCATTTCGTTTTCCCGAAACGTAACGGTAACAATTACACCGCCAGGGAAACACAACTCCAGTGACCACACGATGAAACGTACCGGCGGCAATTAAACGGCGTTTAAGGCCAAGCACGTGGAAAATGAACGAGGAGCTGACCAATCGCAATTCTCGTTGTCAGGCAGCCGTTGTGTTATAGGCAGATTCTCGGAATACCGTTCAGACGTTTCCCTTCGACCTGTGTACGTCACTCTTTGCTGCATTCACCGATGCAGCCGTTCTGTCGATTCTCGATACACTACTCACAGAAATTCGAAAGGCCCGTCGAGACGTCGATCGAGGACAACCCCCTTTGTCGGATTTAAATAAGACTTCAGAGTACTACTACCGACAATATTCTCTCCGTCCGTGTTTTCGTAACGGAATTGCATCATTCAATATCAACGTACAAGTTCGCAACGTCCTCGCAAAGCATCGAAAAATACACCGGCGCATCTAACTTGCCGACTCGAATTACTTGTCCCGGACAAATGAGTTCGGACACGGGCAGTTTTCTTTTTGCTCGTCGTTGTTGTCCTTTCGATCGTACGAATGTTTTGCTCCGTCGAGTGTCTGCATTTAATCCCACTCCGGCTGTTGCAGAAGTTACAAGAGGCTGCGTTGCGTATTACAGAAAATATTATAGAAAATAAAACGAGCTTCTCCGGGTACACGTACACGGGTAAAAGTATTCGGACCAGTGATTTTCAAGCGTAAATTATAGTCTCGAACAAGATTTCTGTTGAAATATTACGTTATACTTCTTGAATCTTTTAAGGATAGCACGAGGGAAACATTTTTAAAGAAAAATTCTTTGAATAGGTTCGATAATTCTGTATAATGCATAGTAATCCTGTGCATTATTTCAGCAAAAATCTCTATTTGTAGATTCATACGAATTCTAAGAGCATTAATGCTGAATGTAATAGTTTTAGCGAGTCCAAAATTATGTTAAAAACTTGTTCGTGTGGAAAGGTTGGACGGAGTAACTGACAGTATTGCAGTGAACTTATTTCTACCGATGCCACAGAGAATGTTGGCCAATGTAAATGTCAAGGTAAGCCCTATGTGAATTAATACAATATTCTGGAGAGAAATTTTATTGATTGTCGTTAATGTTCGATTCACTACTAATTCAAGGAGTATTCAATAAACGAAGAATTATTTTCCAACAAAATATTACAATGTGAATATTATACAGCAACAAAGCGTATAAACAAACAGGAACTGATTTACGAAATCAACGTTTCTGTGTTATTTTCACACTGAGCAATCTTTTAGAAAATGTTCTCCAATACTGAATGTTATAGAGAACAAGGTACGCGAGTTCGCGTAGAGAGCCGCATCTAATTTCTAAACTTTCGCGCATCGCTGAATTAAATGAAATAATTTCGTGCTCCTTTCTCTCGTGCATATTTCATTAAAAGGCGTGAAAGTTTTCGACACGTAGTTTTATCGGGTTTTTGCGGGCGAGAAATTATAACCGGGAGTGCAGTTCATTGAGAATCAGCGGCCGGACAAAGTGTTCCGAGATGTCAATCAGTGGTTAAGTGCCGCAAAGCATTTGAAAACGAGCGTGATGGGGTTGCCCGATGAGTACCGCGAAAGAAGACCGACGCTCCTGAGAATATTGAGAAGGTCGATGCCCTGATTCAGTCAAATCGACGGACAAAATTGGATGAAATTGCACGGGAAGTAGGCATTGCACACGGCGCGTTACGTCGCTGCCAAATGAAAAAAGATATGGCTCGGGAAGCGTTTCAGCACGAATGACGAAGGGGAGGAAACAACCCTAACATGCTTACCGGGAAGCGAACGCGCAGTTTTTTGAAACTGGAATTCGCAAACTGGTTCCGTCTTCCTTATTGCTACAACTGCTCGTAGATTCGCTAGACTGCAGAGCAATGACACGAAAAATATCTCCGTCGCTTTTAAAACAAATTTTATTTATTTTTATTCTTGTTCATAGATGAGGAAAGTTTTCAGATTGACGAGAAGTTCGATTCGACTATTTTATATTACTTTATAAAAATGACAAGGATGTGTTTACTCACATTATTAGCGATTTACATCGGAATTTAATTTGAAAAAATATAAATAGGAAAAGTAATACTTTTGGAATTAACAACTGGTTCCGTCTTCCCTATTGCTACAACTGCTCGTAGATTCTCTAGACTGCAGAGCAATGACACGAAAAATATCTCCGTCGCTTTTAAAACTATTTATTTTTATTCTTGTTCATAGATGAGGAAAGTTTTCAGATTGACGAGAAGTTCGATTCGACTATTTTATATTACTTTATAAAAATGACAAGGATGTGTTTACTCACATTATTAGCGATTTACATCGGAATTTAAATTGAAAAATATAAATAGGAAAAGTAATACTTTTGGAATTAACAAGAGTTGATAATAAGAATACAATTTTTTGCAGAAAGATTAAACTTTGTATTAAGGTGTACCATCTTTTGTAAAACTGTGATGAAATCTTCATGCATGCTGGAAATATTTTACCAGTTGCACTTCATTCCATTTACTGCACATGCAGGATTTAAACTCACCTCAGAGCATGATCAGATAAAACCAGCAGTAAGGATTAGCGAGTTTTAAAGAACTTTCTGGTAATGTGGGTGCTGCACTGTATGTATAATATTAGTAAATGAAGGTGAAAAGTGATACCTGTACACTTGCATTTTGATTAATGATGTAAAACTAATGATATTACAGTAATTTTAAAGTTTGTGTCTCTAAGTAGATTCCAAATTTCAAGTCTCAGTTTAGGGGTACATATATAACAATGATTTTACAGTAATAATTCTGTAAAATAGAAAGTGAAAAGAATTAATGTAATTTAGTTATCAATTTTAATCCATTTCCTACTCTACATTTTATAAAAATTAATGTTGCATAAAATACATACATAACTTAATGTAATTTAATGCATACCCAGATAGCACGTACAATTTATGTCCATACGTTCTTTGGACGTATATCGGACGTCCGGGTGCTATCTGGGATAATAAGAATGCCCAATTATTTAATAAAACAGTCATTACTCACGCAATCGTTAGGTTCTGAGGTATTATATATATTTCATCTCTTTGTAGGGAAAAATTCTTTTTCTCTTGAAGGAAGCATTAAAATTGATTTAATGAGAACATTGAAACAAGTGACGCAATTAAAATTTCATTCCATTAAAAAGTTCCGCAGGTTTATAGGGATTTCGTTTTAGAAGTTGGGAGAATTTTATTACGCATAAATTGGAAGAAAAAATAAATTAAACAACAATGCACAACTAACTTTTGCTTTAATATATTCGCTGCCGTGCTAGTCGCCAGTGACCGACGCGAAACTATCTGTCGACGCCGCATTTATAATAAACCGCGAAATAGACGCGCTCACAGCTTTATTCAGTCGTTAATTAACACAGATATTAAACGGTTGTATCTGAAATAATGCTATGAAATTTTCTGCCTTAAAAACTTCACGCAACATATTATTTATGAAAATGGTATCAATTGATTTAATCATTATCTGACATAATTATTTAACTCGTTCTACTGAAATGTACAATTACCAGGACCGGAAAATTAATCAAAATAGAATCCACAGTGACTATGTTAATTGAAACCATTATGCGTTCAAATTAATTTGTGACTCCCACAGTTAATCAATGCTAATTTTATTTGAAGTTCGAATCTTGCATTTGTTATATTGGACATTGGCAGTGCCAACTCTCGTTAAAGATTACTAAACCAGAAATATTTCCAATCATTATTGCGTACTTTCCATAACTCGATAATAGGAATAAAAAATATTAAAAAATTCAAGATCTCCAATAAATTACGTTATACACTCAACACAAAATCTCTAACATACAAAAATAAAGTAACAGTCAGATATCGTCCCCAAAGGGTTAATGTCCCTTTTTACCAAAATAAATTTTTCAGAAATTCCTACTCACGTTCGAAATCACTGTCGGAAACAACCTCATCGAACCTCAACATTTCTTTCCATGACCAACAGTTTCCGGATAGAAACTCCCAAACACACAACCCCAAATCTGAGAGTTATTTCGAATCCCTCGGAATATAAACGAAGGCAGTCGAAAAACGTGGGTGTACAAATACGTGTCGAATATTTGCAGAGTTCTATATTACATGTAAATTTTAGGGAGCCCGGATGGGTCACTTGGGGGTAACGCCCCTGTAAATAAATCCTCCTAAACCGCTCGTAATCGAATCGTGTCATCAGAGTAGTGGGCACCATCTATTTTCATAGCAATGAAAGCGCATATGAAACACAGAGGATCCGGGATGCGGATGATATTCGGCTCGTGCAACAGTGTCATCCCTGTAACGAGGGAAATATTGCGCGAATGCTCGCGTTCACGCTTCCGCGATTTAGTTATTTTTCCGACAAATTCGATTGGTTCGATTTGTTCTGCCGATGAATTATTAGCTGTCGGGTCTGCAAACGTGCGTACACTTCTGGACAAAATAATAAGGCGTTTTACATGTTTATGCCGGGATGTATACAGTATTAGGTGTGCAAATTATTTATATTCAATTTTGGTACATTCTATTCCCATGCTCGAAAACTTGAGGAAGTTTGAACTGCAATAACTTTGTCAAGAAAAAAATAAGATACTTGGACTCATTTTAAATCTTGAGTCTAGTATTGATCCATTTTTCAATTCTCTAGAGAAAATTTAAATGATGCACCAGCTACAAGAAGCTACAAGTTCAAACGTCTGTATAAACATTAAGAAACTTCTCGGGACCCAATCTACCACAGATTTGAAGATTGAAGTTTCCCTTTTCGACGAGACCTCAAGTCTTAAAGTACAATTTCTTTTGGTCGATCTATACAGCTTTTAATGAAAGCTAATGAGGTACATCGTGAAGGCTTTACACGACGAAACCCGTCTCCACGTTTTGCCCCGAAAAACAATTTAAAAAATCGTACATTAAGTTTTGAAGCTTCAATATTCAAACCAGTGGAAGATTCGTTCAATTTTTAGGAACAAAATTCTAGAATTCTAGTCAAAAATGAAGAAAGGATTGAGAAAATAGATGAACAAGCTTTGAAATTAGTCTAAGTGTATGGTTCTAGCATTTTTACTTAATCCCGTATTTTGATAAGCAAGACTCGTGACGAGGTTTTTCAATAAAGTCTAACAAACATGACTGTCACGCGTTTCAGTTTTAGATGAAATAAACTTTGATTCGTTCGTAATCAATATTTAAGCAATAAAATAAATGTATCCTTTCCAAAAGTATACATTATCTTTTCCTTTCTACTATATTTTCTGTATGAAGACGTTTTAATCACTGTAACTGTAAAGAGAAAGTTACAGCGAGGGGTTGAACTTCCAGAATTTTTCGAAAATCGGGAATTTAGCGTTGCAATACTTTTTCGCATCCGCAGTAAACATGTAAAGTGTCTTATTATTTCGTCGAGCGCTGTAGGCGGCAATTGTCACCGCACAGGGCCGCTTTAGGAGCTGTCCACATGCACAGATGTACACAATGATCGCGTGGATACGTGGGTGGATAGACACACGGGTACGGGGTCGCGTTCGCGCTCGTGAAATCGATCGCAACTGTCCGTTCCCGTGCTTTTCACAAGGACAAGCAGAATTCCAGGAACGTCCGATCCTCGTCGTCGGACAACGGAACGAACTCGTCGATCAATCGGCACACTAATGGCGGAATTCGGGCACACCACTCTCGATCCACTCCGTGCAAATTGTATTTGAAGGTACGTCAAGCGGAGCTCAGGATCGCGGTTGCCAAATTCTACATTGCCTTTTGATGGGACGCCATGTCTGTAGGGCTCGAATATGCGGTACGCATCGGCGGTCCGGCCCGGTTCTTTTTCGCATTACCGGTTCGCAACTCCGTTAAATTAACGTTTAACGGACACACGCGCACACATCCACCATCCACAGCCGTCGACCGACGTCGATTGTTGCCGATTTCCCATAGTTTTTCACCCCTTCCTCCGTTCCCGCGGTGAAAACGCGGGAAAAGAATCGGTCGATAGAATTGAATCGGTGCTCGATCTTTCATCCGGTCAAAGCCTGTTTGTTTTCAATCGAGTTGTTCGGGCTGATGGACATTTCTTCCGCAAACTCGCGTATTTGGTAATGTCTGCCGCATGCACAAGACCTTCGGGACCGTCCCCACCATTCCGCGTCGATATCCACGATGGAAAGTTCCGTGGTTCTTCCAGCAAGGGTGTTCGACGACCCGTGGTACCGTATTCACCGGAGAAACTCGTTTTTAAAAACCTAATACCGGGCTCAGAGATTGGTAGACATGGTCCCTAGATGTTGCTCTACATATTTTTGCTCGGTACTTTAATTTAACAAGTAGCGCTGCATTTGCACTATCCTTTTCATGTTGAAATTTATATACAGCAATTCTATTCTAGCGAGCTTAAATAAATTGGGTATATGGGGAAAGTATTTGTACTTTTGAAGCAATTGTACTGAAATTTTTTTAATCAGCGAAACTAAAACTCTGCTGCTTAGTTTCACGTTTAAAAAACTACTGCAAGGTATTCTAGTCTGAAAGAACTTTTGCCAATGTAACAGCACGCACGTGTAAATTTTAATTCATTCTTCTGAACATATTTTTAATAGATATGAATTCAATTTCGATTTTGTGTTTCACAAAGTTAATTGTGGAAGAAAAAAGATAAACGTGGCAATTTCACATTGCACAATAATGGGGTTTACAGTAAATTGCTGCGATACATAATTTCAGAATTGCAACGTTTCGTACAAAATTTTAACGGAATAGCGAAAATACAAAAATAACAGTGGCAATATTCGTTCCGCCAGGAAAAGTTCTGTTAATTGTAATTAATTTAACCGTCTGCAACAACGAACGCGAAGAACAATTTCGGTAAAATCGTTCCTGTTCGAATAATTTACAATTTTTTATCTACCTGTAAGCACAATTAGAGTGGGGCCGAACGAATTTTTAATCACGCGACGCACGCAACTGCTGCTAACCAGGTCATCGCAAAACCCGTCCTTGCCGAACAAAAAGAGTTTGTAATTTTCGACTTAATGGTTCCGCGTGAAAGGAAACTGCGAAACCATTAAGAAAAATAATTAAGTCAATTACGTCAACAAGCTCGCAGTGATATGAGTTTAAAAGGAAGAGAATTTCTGCATTCGAAATGCGGCTGTTTAGCTTTTCAGGGATGGGAAAGGATGTTGTTTAAAGACCCGCCGCGAATGGAAACTGGGTCACAAGGCAAGAATTGCCGCCATATTTCTTTTGCGCGATGTGCCCCGCGTATATCACGCCGAGAATTAATTACAAGAAACTGAACAAAAATTGTGGTGTTCTCCTGGGAATTTCATTCATCAACGGAGACCATGCCTCAGTTATGCGGGCCGAACTTAATTTTAAAATGCTCGTCAATCAAATTTTCAAGCGCCTTTTCTTGCCGAAACTTTGCTTATTGCTTCCGTACTTTCGTTAAATCGCAGTCACTTTTTTCACAATTCAATGTTTGTACAAATCGGAGGTGCTTTGTAATGCTTCACACTGACTGAAATCGAACTAAAATTGATTTAGCACGTCCAAGCTTACATCAAGTTAGAAATCGAACCACAATTCGGTTAAGCTATATTAAACTTCTCACTACATCTAGTTTTAGAAATTCGTGTGTGGTGTAACTACATTACATATCCACAGTTTAATCATCACACGGATGGAAACATGCTTCTAATGGTTAAGTTAGTGGACATCGTAAGTAGACTATTAACATTTTACGAAAAACGGTAATTATAGAAGACACGAGCATTATCTAAGTTTTAGTGAACCACCCTTCCGAAAATTAATCATTAGAAGAATATACTTACATTCTAATTTTTAGTTTCATTTGCAATTTTAATCATTCTATCATTTACTGTGTATTTAATTTAGTTGCATTTATTCGTAAACATTGCTAAGACCGTTCTTTTCAAATATATATTCCAAAGTTTAAATGAAATAATGCTTAGCTTTGCTTTCTTAAAATTCGATATCATTCACAATTAAAATTGCGGATTTTTATACATTTATGAGAAGAATGAGCAGATGCCGTTTAAAACTGTACAAAAATTAGAAGCATACGTGTTTTCACAATTTTTTGAAATTATTAGATAAGGAAAGAAATTTTTTATGCGGCTTCTGTTCCTCGTAGCGTATGCGGGATATTTCTATTTTGCATAAAAATCCGCAGTCTAGTGGTCGAGATGGAGAAAATTGTGTGATACTTACTCGTTCGGTAGGTCGGACGTATGATACAAATTTAAATCCTGGAAAATGACTTGGATCCGTTCCTTGCCGCGTCCCTTGAAGTCGAATGTACAGTGCGACCTGGCTGGATAAGGATTCGGATATCCTGGTGACGTGACCACCCCTGTTTTCGTCGTGTCACTATTGAAGATCATGTCGCACAGTGACGCTGCAAGTAAAAGGATAATCAAAATAGAGAGAAGCCGAGACACAGTGACATGGCGCTGAACAACAAATAAAAAGCGGTACGAGTTAACAAGAATAATTAATTAACGCTCGAACAGCGATAAAGCCGTACCCAATTAAATTCTAACAGACATCCCCCTCGTTAGTACCAACACTTTTACAGGCGCAGATAAATCGTTCCGATTCTTCCTGGTTTTTTCAACCTGAGTTTAGTTACTGCGTGATCCTGTTTGAAATAAACCCTCCAAACTGCACATCCGTTCGTCAAGGATTATTTATTATACTTTTATATGTTAATGCCACTGATTATAGACACAAGTTGGAATGATATTAAAACGACGTTAAAACCTTCCATTTTTATAAGCTTCCTCATTCATTTCTCAATTTTTACTCTGAACAATGGTATTTTCATAAGAAAAGGTAAATTCACTAAATAATCATGACAGATACGTAAATTACGATCGAAATAGAAGAGTCTCGTGATCAAAAACTCTATTAAATTGACTGTCCACGAAGTCGTTATATTATTATTTTCGATCCCAACCTCCAGTAAAATTCTGAAGAGTAAACAATTTTCGGGACAATTTTTATAATACTTTTTATTGATTATAAATAAAGAAATAAGAAGGGTTAAACAGATATGTTTTTTTAAATAAATTTGTAAAGAATGTCGACATTATTCTCTACAAAATTGCCACATAGCCGGTCGATACTCGAGCGAATGAACTTGTTGAATGCACCAAAAGAACACGATACATCATGTCTCTATAATATTCAGTATCTGTTGGACGACCTTTGGACGCGGAAGAAGTGATATTTTCGTCTTCCCGCTCAGTTTTAAGACGACCACTCCAATCATCATCTTTCTTCAGGGTCACAAAAACCTAAAGAAGTTCACGCAACAGACAGGATGCGCCACATAAAGTGTCACAATGCTGTTTTCTCGGAACGACAGCTGACTTTATTCTTTTTAATGAAATGTTGCAGAGAGGTCAGGCAGCTACAAAAGATTCTTCTCGGTTGTTTGTTGATGAAATAGCGTATTAATGTTTCTTCTTTGGATAGCTGTCACCCAAGCGAATAATATTCACTTGGAGCATTTCTCTATTTTACATAGTTAGGGACTTATAATAAAGTTATAATACGATTATAACTTTTCTTCGGAGAAACTTCGCGGAGATGTCAGAAAAATGTAGCGGAACGCATTCTGGATTGGAAACCATTTTATTAAATGTTCAGAATGGAGTATTTGAACTAGACGGAAATTATAAAGTTACTTACATGGAAATTGATTCGACAAATTTTCATTCAAGCACATATCGGATAACAAATATTGTACAAAATCTGAATAAACAGAGCCCGTCATTTTTGTAAGCTAAAACATTTGAATCGCTTTTAGTGGTCGGTAGATTTTGTTTCAAAATTTTTCTGTTGCTTTTACGAATATTTTTCAGTAAATTCATGTATGGTAAACGTTTCAATTAGCACCTACTAAAAAGTTTCGTGTCTGTTGTCATCTCTAATTTTGTGTAGTATTTTATTTTTAACACTAATACCGCTTATTCAGTTTTAGCAGATTAGCACAACTACTTATCCTTAAGTTTGAGAGCTTGCACAAGCGGGGTTAGTCAGTGTGGTGATAGGTCTGCAAGGATTTAGTATATCCAACATTGATGAATTCGAGCAAATCCAGTTTCTCTCGTCGCACTTATAATCCTGACAGTATCTCTGATTGCGATCCTGGCACTGATAATTACGGTAACCAGGAGAGCCTGCCATTGACTGACTGCCCATCCACGAGTCTTGAGGCAGTACTAATCCAAATACATCCGCAATTTACATCTGCCGTTATCGATCCCGAAATGCTCGGATACCTTCGAATGTAATAATTAATTACTTTATATCGTTCCGTCCATCGCTACTCTATGACAGGAATTTTAGTTACTCCGCGAATCCATAAAATCTATTGCTGTCTCATGATTAAATATTTGCTCATTGTTTCCACGTTTACACTGCTAATTTGTACTTATATTTTATTAGGCTGGAACATACATTCGTTTGATTGCAAATATAAATATGTTCTTCTCTTAATATTTATTCTTATTAATAAGTGGAAAGAAGACATTGAAGATAACCGAAATGATTTATGTATATTGCATCCAAATTAATTCCAAATGATTTATGTGGTTGGTGTAACTATAGCTGGAGTTTTCGTGGCCTTAATATTTTTTTAAAATGTCATTTTATTTGAAAACATATTTCTATTTTACAAATCTCGTCATTCACTTACGCAAATTACTTTTAGTTGCATTGTTTCGCGATGCTTGTTTGATTCTACTGCAGTAAAAATGTAAAATGATAATCTGAATAATTATATATATGTACTATGTACTATACATATATATATATTTAACAAAATATTTAATAAAAATTGTGTATACTTAAACTCATTTAATCTGTTTACTGTCACGAATTACAGCTATTCAGTTTTGACATAGCCAAATATAATCCGCTGTGTAGCAATAACATTGACCAATATTTGTAATTGAATAAAATTTCTCATGCAGGAAATAAACTTCTGCCAGCTTTTCACAGTGGTGAATTAAAGTATGAAAAGCTTACGGAACGGATTTAAGCAGATGCAACGATATAAAGTAACAAGTTATCACAACTTTATCGAATGCTTTCAAAATTACGATAAAAAGTCAGAAAAATTACGTCGTAGCACAGACTCTTTCTAAGTCCCTGAATTAACAGTCCGGTATGTGAAGTTCTGGCTAGTGATTACAAAATCATTCCGCGTAGTACGTTCCGCGTCATCAAACACAGTTTTAATTAGCCGACGCATTGTTAATTACCGGACACAAAGAGTATTAATTTATTGTTCGTCTGGTTCATTGAGCTGTTTGCGTAATTAGTTGGATGCCACATGACGCGTGAAACGTAGACGCTTCAAAGGCGGATGGGCGACGCACGCGGTGATCGTTTCGCAGGCTGATGTAAAATTACCAACTCCCCCATATTTAATAACGCGAACTTGACGGAAAGCTTTCCGGTCTGGCATGTACCTCGTGATAATGGAATATGATCGTCATTAATGCAATATGGATGCAATGAAGTGACAGAAAAAAGAAACGCTTTATCCTATCGGGCTTTTTTATTTTATTCCACGCCGTCTAGAATTACGCGTGCTTTTACACTTTTGCAAGATAAAATATTAGACCAATCATTTTGAAATTGTTCTACGGGTAACATGTCGCAAAAGTAAATTTGTTACTCGGAAAAATAAAATACGAAAATATATCGTTCGTTCATAAGAAAAGTGATATAAGTCGAAAATAGCCAATTTATAGGAGAGTCATTTGAAAATGATCTAAAATTGCTAATTTTTGAAATTGTATGTCACCAACATAGAAATGTAAAATAATTTGTTGTTATTTAGATACTAGGTTAATTCTCATGTACACTAGTTATAAAGTACACGGCAATTTATATATTTATTATTATACTTCTTTTTAGAAATATATTTTGAGTTGTGTCACTTTTATTATGAACGAACAATATTGTTGGAAAACAAACTACATATGTTGTAGGTGCGTACATTGGATAGTGAGAATTATATTGTCAGTGAGAAAGACTGTATCTATAATTTTCCGCTAGAAATGTCTAACGAGATTAGTATGCAAGTCAACAGTAGGCTAAAGACAGTGAAAGCAAGCAGAAGCAGTATCGAAAGAAATGCGTTGGAGTAGTTGAGTGAAGGTAAAGACACTCCGATTCTATCTGTTTGAGAGCAGAACATACAGAACGATGTCAAAGGGCTCTACAAAGCGGTAGAAGAGGAAATATGCCCAAGGTAATCAGCTAACAGCACACAACTGATGGTATTACTCGTTGAACGAAAGCAATTCATTTTTATGGATTCTTGAGTGACGTAAACATAGCCGATTATAATCAATAATTTTATAAATGATTGTAATTCTCAACTTTATTAGAATACATTGACCTAATAATTATAACCATATATCGATCGTATTTGTTGGTTAATTCGGTCATTCGGTCATTTGTTACCTGAATTACAAAGAAATTTTGAAAACTGCTAAGATAATTCCGACGTCGGAAATCAAGTAACAAATGATCGAACCTTTTTAATATTAACATTGACCTAATGTTTGACGAGTGGCTAAATGTGACGACTTTTCTGCTGGTGGCGTGAAAAAAATGTTATTCGTTAAGAAAAATATGTTAAATGAAGGAGTAATTTGTTTTGTATACGTTTACGTCATCAACATAACGTTTAACGGGCCGAATCTTAAGTCAACGTGAAATTAAAACTATGTAAATCAAGCACGTCAAAATTGGACAGATGTTTGCCGATCCCGAAGATCCACAGCCACAACTATTAGCAGCGGAAGTTCAGAAGATACCGTACTCACGCAGGAAAGTCTACACATCGACGAAGTTGCAAGCAGTGAGTGTAAACGACTCGAAGAACACGAACGGTGTGTCGGGTTGGTGTAGATGCAATTAACACAATAATAAACGTTCACATTCGATTAAATACACTTGTACACTTTCTGCGTCTCGATAATAAATAACACAGATATCACAGCGGCTCACGGAAATCCATGTGTGTTTATTGTCACTCTGATTATACTAACGACACCGCGGCTAAAACCTTGGGTCCGTAGGGATCGCAGGTATGGCAAGACGATACTAAGCCAAGAACAGGCTCGTGGCCGTAGTCAAGAATATCCCCCGCTGAATGCGGATAGCGGGCCAGTGGGGGAAATATACAGGGTGTTCCAAAATGACTGTAACTCCCGAAAATGGGAGGTTCCTTGGGTCACTTGAAGCGACATTTTCCTTTTACAGAAATGGCGTCCGCGGCTTTGTTTAGTAGTTATTATCGAAAAACACGGACCAATCAGAGCCCGACTATAGCGAACGGACTCCGACTCGGCGACAGGTCCCGCTTAACGTAATAGACAATAACAGGTGTGTGGTAGACCCAATTAAGGGGGGAGAAATGCGGACAGCGGAGCCCCCCTACAAATATAATTGGAACAAAGAAGAGAAAAAGGGGCATAAATAACATCATATGTCCCGGGGCGTGGGCGTTGTCAATCTCCCACGTCCCTTAAAAAAAGGTCCCGCTTAACGTGGAGTCGCTATTGGCCGAACCAGAATCAATCCGCTGTAGCCGCGCTCTGGTTGGTCCGTGTTTTTCGTTAATAACTCCTAAACAAAGCCGCGGACGCCATTTTTGTAAAGGAAAATGTTTCTTCAAATTACCTAAGGTACCTCCCATTTCCGGGAGTTACACTTATTTTGGGACACCCTGTATTCTAGACATAATAGATGAGCAGAAGGGACCGACGGCCTCTGGGCTGTGGGGTCTTAGTATGGCGGCTGCGCAAGGCAAAATGATTTTCCGCATAACATTTTAGGAAAAGCCGAGCCTGACACTACCACCCCGACCAACATCAGGAGGGGTGAAGACGTAACAATATTTTCCCACCGCCCTTAAATAAAATAAAAAAAAGGTATGGCAAGGCGACAGGGTGGCTACCCTCGCGAATTTTTCATTGGTGGAGAGGAGCGAGAGACCCGGACAGAGTCCCCGACGATTGACGATTGCCCCAGAATTGGGACCGGAGGGAAGGCTCGGGGATTGGCCCATCGCCCTGTCGATTGAATATGACGGGGTCCTGCGTAAGATTGAGAATGCGGGTTCATATCCTGCGCCAAAAATCCCCTTCAAGACGTCACGTTACAATAATTCCTTATCTTTGTTAGAATTTATAAACAAGTTACGTTGACTGTAGTTTATAGCGTTGATAGTGAACTAAATGACAGTCCAGTTGCAATAATAGTGGAACGTTTCAGATAATTTTATCAAGAGAACACGGCTTACATTTTAAAGCTGTAAGAGGTCTGTGACCTGGTCTCTGAAGGGATCAAATCTCCCTTGTCTCAAATTTCTGCGGACGGTTGTTCCAAGACATGGGGTAAGCTTCTGAGGTTAGCCAAAAAAGAAGTTTACGACCCCAGTGTAGCTCATCCGCCAAATACACCCTTGGTGGAAATGATATAGCGTGGTCATAAAATAGATCTCCGAAAAACGGGTTCTGTCGATGTCGTAGGTCGAAGGGCTACATGAAACATTGCATTTTAATACTTCAAAAAGGTGCTCTGGTAACTAACAGGGATTCTTTTGTTGGCTAGGAGACTATAAATTTTGATTAGTCCTCGGATGGCGGGACTTGGGGCCATTTTGACACTGGGTTACAAACTTTCCACTTAAATTGCAATTTTATAGCAACCAACTTTAGCTATTCTCATTCGATCCAATGAAATCAATGTTGATCCCGACATAGTGGGTTCGAAAATATTTGTAAGCATGTTTAACTTTTAATTATACTCGGGGTTATATATAATTTGTTTACTTGAGTAAAAACACTTTACTTGTTAAAGACATTTATATAATTATCGTTTAGAATGTAGATTGTGGACTCACCTAAAATTTTGATAACGAGTTAAAGCAGATGTCATAGCATGCTTGAACGAGCTAGGAAAAAATAGTTTCTGTCAACGAGAATTCAACCGTTCCCTCTCGTGATATTATGTTTGGCGACGTCTGGTCAACCGTGCCGACACGGTTTTCAATAATGGTATTCAATTATTTGTTATTCAAACATAGATATATTTGACGAAACAGCAATATGCCGAATAAAAATTTTACGAAAAACGCGTTCACACCAGAAATTCAATGGGTCCGAGATTTTTTCGCATCGGTGGAAATTTATCATTCGAAAATCGATACCTTTGAAACAGTAGAACCAGATTTTAATTGAAATGGTCGATCAATACACCAGCTCGTATACAGCGAATAACCACTGTACTATACATATATACGGTTACCTCACTAGAAACTAGAAACTAGATAAGCTTCCGGTCTGAGCTTATCTATATTTCTAACATATGTCTAGTAATACCCGTTGAAGTTTCTTCAAACAGATCTAATACTTGTACAGTTTGTAGCGGTAAATGTTTGTTCAAATGTAGTCGACGAATGTTTGCTGCTGATTGGATACACGAGATTATTAACCCTTTGCACTCGGAGCTATTTCAATTTGAAAAGTAAACATTTCTTCTAATTATTTCATTATATTTTATTATTCACATTATTTTTCAGATAATACTTGAATGTTTATTAATTGATTAGACACCAACATATTTGACAATGTAAACAGTATTCTGAATAATGCTACAGCAATTTTTGCAGATGTCTATTAGTAATTTTAATCTCGCTTTCATTTAATTTTATTTGATATTTGGAGAAATGTGGGAAGTGAAAATCAATTTAAATGTTTTATACTCTAATATACTATAATGTCTATTCTTTAGATATCTGGTGTTTGTGTTTCTAATATATTTTTGTTCACTTCATTAGGCATTTGTTTATACTGTCACCACCCTTTTGTATTAGTGCTTTAACATCTTCATAAATGATATCTCCACGAACACATAATGGAACAGCTGTTGTCTTTAAGGTTTCACTTTGATGTTTCTGGTCTGGCACAGGCCCAGATTCGAATACTATACGTCCATATTGAAACAGCATAATAAGACAATTTGTATAAGAAATTCAGTGAAATATTGTATTACTTAGATATTCTTATGGGATAGGTAGTATCTGTAGTAGTGCCACCAACTCCGAGCTAGAGATCCATTCATCCTCGGCGTCCTTTTCTCTTCGAATCTCATTATTCATTCGTTCCATCCGCTTGTTTGTCTGTTTTGTGTCATTGCATTAATGTGCGCGTCCCCGAGCAAAAGGAACGCGTTCGCAAATCAGCCCGAGAAAAATCACACTTTTAAAGAAACCGTCGGGAGGAGGTTCTTTAATGCTTGAAAGCCGGGAGATACGATATGACAAGGATTTACTGCACGGGGAACTGAAAGGGTGAAGCGATACGGACGATGGCTCATGAATGTTGCATGAATGTTTGGATCACTGTGCTACCGGGCATACATGTATCTTGATATCGTACTCTGGATTATTAGCATATCGAAAATATTGTTTATACTCATGTGCTCCTCTTTAAACTGATTCCGCTAGTTCTTCTTCCTCTTGAAGCGACTCGTGACACTTTGAATAACAATGTCACGTTAAAGGATATATATCGTGACATAGTGCACTCCTATTTCGAAGCGAGTGTCCTCGGTGTCACAAATTTGCCTGTGCTTAATCAATTGCTATTTACAGTGAATCAAAGTGATCTTTTTAATACGGGACCATACGATTGAAACATATGATCTTTATCAAAAAAGTATGCTCTTCGATTAAAAAAAAGCGACAGAATATATTAAATAGGAACGTCAGGGCATCGCATCAAAGAAAAGTAATTTTTCTCGTGAAAAATACTCCTAAAATGTCCAACTTTCAATATTTATTATAACTATAATATTCATTAAATTGTACTATTTTCATCATTTCTGAGGTCTATGGACATTTGGGAAGTAACGTTCATATATTAGATATCGATACGAGAAAGTTTGTTTTTGGGCAAAATGAGACACTTTTTGCCAATCCGGACCACTGTGTGCCGGTCTTCAACAACTTACAAATCTAAACACTATCCCAAACGAACTAAAACTGAATACCATTGCTAAGTAAATGTGAAGCAAACCACTAAACTAATTTGCGCATTTGAAAAAACTTTATTGACAAGTGGCGTAAAGCGCTGGTTTCAAAGCATGACGCTTCAATAAATTTTTAACGTCATTAGCAATAAATGTTGAGCATCGGAATATCGATACCACTCGCTGAACTTCCCAGTGAAACTACAAGCTCCAGGTATTTGAATGTCTATGTAAAATAAACGATTAACTTTGATGTCGAATTAAGCTTATTGATATACTAATAACAGCTTGTACAAAATTTTATAATTGGCGATGAACCGGTTGCACAGATTTTGTCAAAGTTGTGTTTGATCTTTAGGATCCCATTCAAAACCGAAATATTTTGAATGCAAATGGTTTCTTCTCATTTATTAATACTCTTTTCATTTATCAATAATATCAATTTTATGAAATGGAATTGAAATAAAAATGTATTTTTTCTTTTGCTAATGATAAGATGTGTTCAAAATAATTTCATAATGTTCTTAAATTCTTAAATTTTTCTCTTATAAAAAAGTTTCATATTTCACTTGTTCAAGTTTTGTTAGAATAGCATAACATCCACAGAATATACTTTTATTATACATATATTCACGTAAGCTTGCAGTCGACAAGAGAAATTTCGTCTCAATTCAGACTTTTATAAAACATTGTACGGAAATGAAAATTTAAAAGAAGATCCGTACCATAGTCATAACTAAACTGTTAAAATCAGACCATACTCATTTAACAATCCAATATTGTTCGTGGGTTGTCCCGCATATGGCCTGGATAAATTAATTTCCATTTCATTAAAGATTCTCATATGAAATAAATAAAATAGGGGTTATTTGAGTCGTGTCTCAGGTATAATGTTCAAAGAGAACTGACTTTTCACGGTATTCGCCACATATTTTTAAAATTGCTCTGAAAAATTATACTTTCACAATTGTTGAACATTATCTTTTTAATGTTTCTCGTACCGTTCGCCGAGGATTCTCGTGCAGCGCTCGTAAAGTATTACTTTGTTACTGCAGCTAACGGTACTAACAGTAACCTAACCGTGGTTTTAAACACGGAGATAAACGACGCGATGATTCGAATAAAAATCACCGTTCTTTTTTGCGCGTGGGCCGCTGCTGAAAATTCTTCCGCCGGAGTTCGTAACTTTGTCTTCGCATTGTTTCTTCCTGCGGCAAAGCAGGAGCATATTTCTTCCCCGCAAATTGGTACAAAGCGGACGGAGATATTTTTGCAGCCGGGGGCCGTAAATTCTATAACTGGGTTAGTAGTCTTTTACTCTTTCCACAATTACCGCGTCGTTTTGCTTCGTTAGTGCCCAATTTCTGTCCAAATAGGGTTATAGAACTCAGACGGAACGGTGGGGCGGGGGGAGAAACAGTGGTGGAAAAAGGAGAAGCAGTACAAGAAAAAAACGAAGGAATATGCAATACAGTCGACCAAAGAAGAGTGGGGGAAGGGGATTAGTCAACAACGTAAACGTTCGCGCTGTGTCGAGCAGTTCGTTAAATCCTGCGCGGCGCCGGCAAAGAAATTTAACGAGGCCATTTACTTCGGAGTTGAAAATGGCAAGGAATACCAAAGGCGCAACGAACGAGTCTTAATTAAATAATCTTTGGTCCGCCTCCACTCGGACATAACGCGATTCGCGAACTCGAATTTAGTCGGCCTCGGCCGTTTATGTAGTTTCTGTCCCGGCGATATGAAAAATCGTATGAAATTAACGCGCACTTCTCTTTCACTTTACGCCGGAAAATGGCCGCGGGTATAATTCATGGTAATTTCAGCTGACCCATTTTTCCAGGCCGGATTCAAGCCATCTAATACTAGGTATGGCCAAAAACATGTATATTTATGTAATACGGGGTGGACCAAGAACTTTGACCACTAAATATTTCCATTATTTGTAACAATACGAGAAAACGATATTATACCGAATTTGCATGGTACAGAGGGGAAAATATTTTTTATGAAGGCGTTTCAGAGCTTTCAAGATCACCATGATTTCTTTTGAATCGGTAGGGTATCAAATGCTGCGTAAAGATGTATCGACCTAAATCTAATATTGTTAACGAGATATCATAGAAATAATGTGTGTAAAGAAGTAAAGGTGACCTTGAAACATCCGAAACACCATCACGTGTATATAAAATGTTTGATCCACAATATTTTCCTCTCTACACCATGCAAGTATTGTGTACATAAGTTTTTTCATATTATTAGAAAATATTCAAGTTGGTCAAAGTTATTGGTCCATGCTGTACTCGATGGTTGTTTGACGAAAAATAAAAAATACTGGCAGCATGGCCAAAGAAACGGTGATTTCAAACAACGAGACCTCTTTACCGAGCATTCATTATTTTAGTCTTAGATAGCGCCGTGGCTTATCGACTTCTGAATGCCGCTTATACGGGAAATCAAATAACGGAAACGAGGAAAGAGGCGCGTCATAGGAGTCAGGCGGACGTTTTAATTTGCATTCATGAGCCGTCCCCTCAAAATTCTTAGAACCACCAAGTATTCCAAGTACGTCGCCGGTTATATTCGATGGAACGAATTCACTTATGACGATCGATGCGTCTACTTCAAAGTATATGCCCGGTCTAGACTAATGTATTCGTCAAGTAGCCAATCCAGATGGAAATTTGAGCGGAATACAAAGCAGCGTTAATTCCGCGGGATAGAAAAATCCAATGGAACATATCGATCCGGTTTCTTTCTTTCCGGGAATTGTTGACGGGTTTCCTCGGAAATCAGTTGAACGATTGCTCTTAAAGAGGTCACTGAACACTTCATCTATCTGCGGTTGAAACACGGTGAACCGGCAACCATAAAAATTCCGCGGGATCAGGGGAACTTCGTGAGTCTAGAACCGAGCCGTTAACGCCCACCATATAGCACCCCTGTGACAAAAAGGACATCGCTCAAAGAACGAATTTCTGAGTGATCATAAATTACCATTTTCGTACTTAATTGCATGAAAATCTTTTTGCCCATAATTTCGATTAAAGTTCAATTAATTTAACCATCAGTTTCTCACTTGCAATAGATGAATGTACAACACGTACTATTTATTTAGAATAAATGAAAAAATGATTGAAATTGACACACGGGACAGATGAAAGCGGCAAAATAATTTCGTCAGAGGAACTGAAATTTGTATTAAAAATTCCTGCAATAATGGTCAAGATCTTTCAGCTGATCTTTCAGCTTAGGAATGTTTTCAGAATACGTTTAGAGAAGTAAGCGGTAATAAAATATGCGAACAATGCTGAAGGGAGAAGAGATTTAACCGGAGAAAGTTGAAAACAGTAAATTTCCATATACACTATTTCTAGCCTGTGGTTACAGGGGCAGGATTTCGCAGTGCGCATGTAGAGAATGGCGGACACGATTCTGCTGATCGTCGCATTAATTAGCTACCCACACAGCAACATTCTTTTCCACGAGGGAAGCATGTTACTTCTCCCGCAGCCATTGATATTCGTCGAGAAAGTCGGAGGGATAATAATCACGTTGGTGTATGCTCGCCCACTTGAAAATTTTCCTGTCGATTTTCCTGTCATTCTTTTTTGTCACTCTGTCCCTTGATCATTCGGTAGAATATAATGCTGTCCCGGCACACGAACAAGGGAACTTGTTTCCAAGAGTCGTTCGTCTCTCTACACACCTTGGAAGGGTATGCGTGTGAGTTAGCGGTTAAGTTTGACATCCTTGCACACGGTTTATTCCCTCGACCATGTTCTCCATTTTTCCATGAAGATTTTCTCTGTACGAGAAGTTTTATTACCTCTGCATACGTTTTCCGATGATCAGGAATATTTAAATCATTATCCAAGGATTTGATTATCAAATTGTTCGAATATATTTCCAAGCTGTTCATTAGTTATATCGTTGATGCGATAAAGGTTCGCTCTTCGTTTATCAAATTAATTAAATCGGAAGAATTCTGTAGAATCGAAGGAAAAATTCACAAAAGAAGTTATGTCAAAAGAGGTTTGCCAATAGTTGGAAATATTTCCTGTAAAATGCAGTAACGAAAAACAAACTGTGATGCAATTTCCAGCGTAAAACAAGTGTCAACTATTCTTGGTTACAAATGGAACATTCATTCCTTTTGAATCGTTGGAAAGAATTACGGCAAGAATAAGCGTAATGATTCACAGAACGATAACAATCCTTTCACAACGCGTTACCTACCATTCTTTCCGGATGGATTCTGCTTTTCACGAGAAAGATTGTTGGTGTCTGGATGGTTATTGACGTTTCCCTTCTGTCCTGTTTCTCCTTACTGGCCTCATTATTCTAGCTCTTTCTCGCAATCAGATAGACTGAAGGTGGGGGATAGTGATGCGCTTATAAAGAGGTCGACGAAGAGAAATTACAGGGGGTGAAATGATATATTTCACCATTACGAAAAAGGCCAGATGAAATCATAAGGTATACTAACATAATATAGATATATCACATTTAATTGTACCCAATTTCTGGATTCCCAATATTTTCTGAATTCTTGGTTCGTCCTTTCGTCGATGTAATGAATTTTAATGAAGCAGACGATGAAAAATATCATATGTTGTTTCTCATACCACGTTCGAGAAATTGATATCGGACATTTTTATAAGCGGATTGATAATCTCGTTGAACACCCTTTCGGTTATCTTTTTAGAATATTCATCGATATTTCCATTGAATATGTAATCCTTTTATAAAAGTGACTGAGCGTTAATAACATACACGACGTTTGCACATCTAAATGCGTATACTCTTGTTTTAATGAAGTTATCGATTTCATTCCACTGTCAATCTTCGTCGTTTGCAATCTAATCTTCTTCAAACATCTGTACATTTTACTGTAATTGATCTGTCGTACCTAGGTTTTAATATTTGCTATTTTGTGATACGTATTTTTATTCACAGCAGTACAAAAGTAATAAAATAATAGTTTTCTTGCTTCAAAAGTGGTTTCAACTCTTTCAAAGTAATGTATTAATTGAAGTTCAGATTAAAATTTTTAACATTCATTGTTATCAACATTTATGCTGATTTATTTTAAAATTTGTGGTGTTTCAGTGTATTATTCCTTTACAAGATCAAGAGAAATCATTAACACGAATATTTATGTACAATTTGCGTAAACCTCAGAGAATCCACAAATTCAATTGACGTTTCCTGGGATTTTTTCTGCAATTACGATTCCTCCTTGTAATTCCGCGGCAAGTAAAAGCAGAAAAACTGGTCTTACCTTGGCATTTAAAAAATTTACAAATATCATGCTCCAGAAGCGAAAATATTTAATACATTCCAAATAAGATCACGTTTTTTCCATAATGTAAATTCCTTTACGCATATCCTTGATTTTATTATATTTGATCCCCCTCGGCGCAACTACATAGTTAGCATATAGAACACGCAGCTGCTATGCAGGGGTTTCCAATTTTCTAGAAAATGTTAACGAACTGCCCATAACTTCCACTTTTAAAACACAGCTTCTCAATTACAGAATTTCGTTTAAATTGACGTATACTTGGATCCCGGCGCATGTTACTGGTCCATTAACAATATTGTACGAAAGCGCAGTTGCAGCGAAACGATTTTTACGCGACCGCGAATAATCATCGCTTGAATACCAACGCTACGTATTTATTAACGTTAAAACATTTTTCACGTATTTTCAAAAATTTACCACATTGCTCGGACACTGAAATGGAATTCACGTATTTAGTACTTGTGAATAATTTGCAATTGACCTGAAATTATTCAAACATATTCCAAAATACTGTGAGAGCAAATTGTTTGTACGAACCAATAACAATTTGTAATAGCCAGCGTTTTTCACACTTACACACTTGTTTCATATTGTATGAAAACTGATGATAAAATTTTAATGGAATCAATTATCTTTGCTGTGAACTGTAAATTGTTAAAAATTAGAGAAATCGCAATTTTTTCGCAAAGTCTAGACTCAAATCTATGAAATGTATTTTTGAAACTACGAGCATCAATACAATTTTAAGTAAATTAATAGCAGTCCTTTGAATCATCTCTTCGCAAACAGATCATTTAATAAACTAATCGAAACAAAACCCAAACCACGCGATCCATTTTCGGAAAAGTTATATCCTCCCATACAGCGATTCAAAATAATAATGAAACTCGCATCGGTATAAACACACTCATCAATTTCAATTCTCGCCGGCGCACATTAAACATATTAATTACAAACACATATGATTAACACGTTTAAACTTTCAGGTCCCGAAAAGTTGTGTCCCATCGAATTCTACATTATAATAAATCGATGGAAACCAATTTCGCCGGGGGCGTAATAGAGATTCGGCGAGATCGCGGGACCTAATTAAAATTTCACCGAATGAGACTTAAATACTCGCTCTCTCGCGTTTACCGATAACGCGCGACGGCAATCCTCGTCGCCACGGATTTAATTCAAAAATCATTCTACAAGCGGGGTTGCGCGGCCTAGGTTATCACGGTGGATCGTGTGGAGCCCCTTTCGACGTGTGTGTCGGCCCCTTTTTCCAATAAAAAGAAACTTTATATAGCGCGTGTGAATTCCGTTATGTCAAACGGATTCGAGCGTGTAATTTCGAAAACTCTTGTTCCCCGGGTAATAGCACGTCCACGCAGCGCGCCGCACAAAGTGTGTAGGTGAGCTACGGGGAGATCGATGGAGAGAGAGAGAGAGAGAGAAAGAGAGAGAGAGGATGGTTGTACCGGAAGAGGAAGAGGACGAGACAGGGTCTGCGCGCGGAATAGTTTTGAGCTCGTTCTGCAACGGCACCGGTATTGCAATACAGGCAATCTGTCGTCTGGCTAGCGGTCATCGCGTGAAAATGTTGTGTCGACGCTGGTGGGGAAAGCGGTACAACCGTTGACAATCCCCGCCTTACCACAATTGCGGATTTCCTAATTAAACAGCACATTTAACTGAGGACAACCGAGTCAGCAGGCGCCACCGGCCCGCCAGTATTAATAATTTAGTGGGGAACTTTGGCGAAATTATTTCGAACGCCATTTGCCGGTCGCGCGCGTCTTGCCCTGCGCGCCAGCCCTGCGATAACTCTGCAGATTCGGCCAACTAACCCTCCACACCCCTCTCGCTATTCGATTGTCCAACCAACCCCCGGCACTCTCTCGCTCAGCAGAATCCGCGACGCGAGGAAATATTCGCGCAAATATCCTGTTCCGTTTCGGTAACGCTGCTTCATATTTTCTTGCGGATTTCTACATTATTCACGCACGAATATTTCACCACCCGCGCCCGCACACGGTTATGCCTTTGTCAGCTATGAAAAGTCCATAGACCAACCCCCCGACTCTGGAAATTCAACGGCGTTGTCTTGCCACCGAACTTCTCCTTCTTCTCTTTCCTTTTTCTCTTCTTCTTTCCACCCTTTGCGGTCCCCTGAGTTTTTACCGGAATATCGTCGCTGCCGTATCGGCTGCTAGTGTGTATTCGCTGTGTCAACACGACTCGATTAATATTTAGGGATCTCGAGGATGTGCATGGAGGAATTTTGCCGGAATTGCGAAGAAAAAATGTCGGGAGAAACGTGAGCGCGACTGTGATAGTGGGACGAATTTTGTTGCACTGGTATCATTTGATATTATTTTTTACTTCAAATTTACGTGAATTTGAGTTGCGAAAATTTAGTTTTTACTCAAACGAGCCATCGATATTCTCTTGTCTATTTTTTCGTGCAAAAGTGTTATCGAAATAAGGTTTCGAACATATTACAGTACACTCTAGTACAGATTGTTCTCCGATTTGGATAATCGGCGAATGCTCCTGTTTGTCCGGAGATAAATGGCGACTCATAATCATTTCTCCGGGTGATCAGTCGTATCTAACCCGCGTGAAAAATCTTCCTTCGCCGAGCAAATGTCTGCCAATTTCTCGACAAGCACCTAATAATAGCGCAGCATTTGGGTTTACCGTGGAGGTGGGCGCACTTTGCGACAATTTTATCTGGTCCAATATGTCCGGCGCTTTATCTCTTGGTTTAAGGTGCTATATAATTTCCGATACTACACACCGACGAAGATTGCGGAGCTTGTTTCGCTGTATCTCACGAATCCCCATTTTACGGTCTCTTGACTTAAACCGATTAACCACTGAACTCTCCGTATAATAGTATCTCATTTCATAAACGTTATTAAGCGTGCTTCAAAATGCTCTCCTGTCCCTTTGCTCGCCCGTACAAATGGGATTATGGGACGGGAAAGGGTTCGAGAGCGTGTACGAGGCAACATGGAAATTAAAAAAAAATATACAAAGAAGACAGATTGCTGCCGGGTGAAAGATTATCAGCCAACCTTCTAATACGTCGATGAGCAGCGTGTTCGCTTCCTCGTATCTCTATTAATTGACCTCCGGTGAGTGAACTTTAATCCGCCGTTAACACACTGACCGTTGATATCGTTGTGCCTTTGTCGCGTTGGAATATGCCGAAGCTGAATGTTACTGCTTCTTGGTTTACCCGCGCTCCGTGCCGCGGCAAGAAAAGCTCCCTTGTTATTCTTCTTTACTCGGTTAATGGCTCGTCCGTTTGTCGGCTATTTGCCACCAATTCCGGTTTCTGCTCTACCATGGAATTGTTATTTACGAAGAGGAAATTGGTGTATTTATAAGATGTCCTAATAATCCCAAGAAGCTCATTATTATTATTTTAACTTCCGTTTAGTTCACTTGTTACAGTCATTTATTCCTCCCTCGATTTTGTACCAATCCAAAATACTAAACTGTTTATACTTTTCCTACAAAAACACTGAACAAAACAATTCAGAATACCACGATGCCCGACCCTGTCTTAATAAATACGTGAATGGTTTTTCAATCCAATGATTTTATTTTCTGACGATTCTATTTGTATTGTTTTATAATTAAGAAGCGATAGCACCAAAATAGTTTAGAAGTTCCTCTGTATTTTTATATGAAATCGATTGTGAGAAAAATATCTGGCGAAAAATGTTTCGATGAAACGGAAAGTTATTGTATAAAAGTAACTCAATATCGATGCTATGTTCATGGTAGAAAAAGAAGATAACCGTTAGAGCGTAACTGCAATGGTCGACATAGAAACAGCATTTTACCAATAGACAGGTGAATTGGCAGTGTTGACCCAGTGATAAAAGGACTGAAAATTTTTATATTTATGGGAAAGATTTGTGAAGGTAGATTTATATCGTATTTGTATTTTCTCTGTCAATGAATAAATTAAATTATGTTTCCAACTGTTCTAAAAAGAATGTTTCCATTGACATAAAATATGTTGCTACGCAATCTCTGTATTTCGGAAATTTTGTATAACTCGAAAAATGTCCAGAAAATTCTTTCTACGCGTACAAAGTGCTCAGCAAAATTCCTGGATTGAAACAGCGCGGAAATTCGAAGTATAAACGGTCGTTTCTGTTTGAATTTTGTGTTTCTGAATGCTGTCAACTGATACGAGTAAAAATTGCTCGCGCACGTCAAGGGAAAACCTACTCTCGTTCACGAATGCTTTGAAACTCAAGATCGTTTAGTTATTTATTTAGGAAAAGTGCTGTGCAGCGACACCCACGGTGGAACAGAATGCTAAAACTTGCGGGTCTGAGAATATTATGTCATTAAAAGCAGGAGTAAAAGAACACTCGCATTCTTAACAACGCGCTCTGAATACGAGTCAATGCGCTTTTATTTTTTAAAAGCAGGCTTTAAAAACCCGCGCGAGAGGAACTCTCTCCTTTACCCCGCCGCAGTGTTACGCGCCTCTAAAAGATTTACCTACACTTTACGTAACTTTTTGAGTTTATGAATTTTCTTAGCAAAGGCGCGATTAAAGCCGCTCGCGAATACCGTTAGCAACTGTTACGCAATGAAACTTGACGTTTATTCAACAGAAATTTAATATATTATGCATTCGATTAAGCACGGAGTTTCATATTTCCGACCCGACTTTCTCGCATTCGCTTGCTGCGTAAAAATGTGGTTATAAAATCTTTCATAATGGAAATAACGATTTTATAAAAGAACATTCCAGCGAAGATTAATTTACGGCCAACTCTCAACTAACACAGTTAGTTAGTCTTTGTTGTGAAAGCGTTCGTTCTAATTCGTTGAATTGTAGGAAACTTTAGAAGTCCTTTAATAGTTTATTTGATAACCGAGACTGAAAATCGTGGCGATAGATTCGGAACGATTTTTCGATTCGAGGCCATGATAAAGTAGGTCGTTTAATTGATTTAGACGTAGCCTACAATGCTACAAAGTCGGAAATACATGGTTGTATCTAAAAGATTGTTTTGAAAATAGAAATTTCTTGCTGGAAAATAGCATTTTTATAAAATAATGCATTAAAAACTCGTTTAAAATACATTATGTTTAATACTACTGATGTTGTGTCTGACCAATGTCGAGTATTTCTACTTCAGTTCCACTGCTTCTATTATCTTCATTCAGTTTGTATATTGTTGTTAATTATTAAAATCCTCGGATGAGTTCAATAATTATGAAAGAAATGATTCCTTCAAGCAGTTCGGTAATTGCTTTTCGTTATATTTGTTGCAGCAGTCTCGATTAGGAGAGAAATATCGAGTAATTGCTCTTCAGAAAGAATCTGATTATAGCTTCTAGTAATTGAAAGCTTTATTAGATCAGGTATTTAGGCTCCATAAATTTCAGTAAATGACTTTTATGCTGACAAAGTAGGTACACTGTCCTCTCCTAATAAAACTATCCATCGTGCTAGCGATCAATTAATTATTTCTGTTATGGAAATAAATCTTCTATATTCTCAAGAAGACAAGGTGCAATGATCTACTAATTCGTCGAGGGAATAATTAATTACGAATTTGTACAATTAACACACCGTGAGACGGGTCTGTTAAAAATATATTTGCTATCAGCAAACATACTTAGCATAATTTATTGGGCGGTTTAAAATAAAAAGGAGAAGCGCGGAAACTCCGAATGGTCCCATTGTGTGACAATTTCCTTATGTAAACAGTAATTACTTCCGACAAGAGAGGAGAGCTTTATATTGACACGACTGAAATGATTGAACTCTTTTTCGCGCGAAAGATTTAATGCGACGAACAATCAGAAGGATCTAGATTGAAGTACGGGACCGTTGAGAAAGTTTGAGAACTTCGCGCAAGAAACCACCTATTTCGAGAATAGTTCAATTTCGAGGAACTTCTGTTGTTTGTCGCGAAACTTTCGTCTCGTGTACTCCCGTTTTCTCGAATATTTCGCCTCGTTTTTAAAAACGACGGGGAATCTATAGAACAGAAACGGTTTGCGAAGTTACAACCAAGTCTATAGTCGCTGTCCATCAGTTCCGTGGCATTGGTAAGGGAAAAACCTTACGAAATATGGGTACATCACACTTTATCCGAGAAGAGTGAAGCGGATCGTTTATCAATCATCATTTCTTTTGTCCTGCGTCTTTCGAATGAGTCATTGTTAGGAGACGTTGTAGCGGAACATGAGAAATGGCTAACATAAGAAAATACTGTACCAAAAGAAGGGGTACCGGTTCGCGAAAAATCGCTTCAGTTTCCACAGTTTTGAGCAATCCATGAAGTTGAGAAGCTCTTCTAAACTATTTTATTGTTGGACCGCCGGGTGATGAATCATTTTTATCTGTCTGAAACGAAATGGAACCGTAGGAATACACGTTTGACAGGTTTGCAATTTTTTGAAATAACCTGCGTGACAAACGTGAAGAAGTCACGACAGAACTAATAAGTTTTGAGAGATGGTGCGCGCGCGCGGTCTCACTTTTCAAACAATCTAGAAACACTTCTGAAGTTGAAACTGTTTCCTTCGTTGGATCTTCGATTTTTATCTTTCGTTTGGAATGTCGTAGAATATCTTTCACATATATAGAAATACGGGTTTCATTAAACTTTGTAATTTAATAATCCTTGTAATGATGTTGCTAACGAACCTTGTTACGTTTGCAAATCATATTTACGCTAAGTAATTAATCTTACCGCAATTTAATATTGCAAAGTTGGATACTCTGCGAATATTCTGCACTCCAATTTTAGGAGTGTTTGTTTGAGGGATAAGGGTGGCGTGACAATCTTGATTTTGGAGGGATGTAGTTTGGTGCGTAATTTAGGATAAAAGATGATCAACTAGCAAATATGATAAAGTCAAGAATCTTTACCCAGGGCTTCCAAAATTGTACTTGATCAAACACATCCCTCCTTTGCTAAAAACACTATTGTACATGAAAGCAGCAATCTTAAAATATCATTACCATTCTCTTTTAAAATATTAACTCTCTGGATTCAAAAGCTCTACATTACTTTTAACATTCTTTTAGAGATTATGTTTTCCATGTGTTTGGCCTTTCAGTTTGCAATCACCTGATTTTTTATGTCATCGGTATTATTAAATAAATTTTTGTTGTTATCTTGTTTTGTGTTATATCGTTTTGTTTCCTGTACAACGGAAACGATTTGGAAATTTCATTGGACACAGATGTGTCCGCGATTCTGATGAATAGAAACGACAAGCAATGAATAGACACGCAGTCACATTCTGTCCTGGAACGCCAATGTCCGCTCGAAATCAACCTCAATTTTTTCGAAAACGAAGCAACCCACGAACAAATTGGATTCAGAAATTTCGAGTTATATTCCCACGTAGAATCACAAGTGTTTGCCCTCTTTGGACACATATGCGGATTGTCCCGAAAAATAGTGGATTATTCGTCCGCGTACCTAACATTGAACCAGATAGTGTAAAGAGAATTTTTATCCGCTTCGAGGTAAAGTTTCGTAGAGCCATTTGTCAGCCGTTACTTCAAACCTATGAATTATTTACACACGCTTTTTTATCATTTCGATCACATATTCAAAGCCGGATCTACATTCATTTTAATTTCTCCATGCATTTTAATTTCTAGACAAAAGTGATGAAACATTTGAGCAAGTTATCTTAAAAAAAATTGTAGAATATAATAATTTGTAGTAGTAGAGGTGTACGCGACTACTGTTTTTTCAAGGAGACGAGATGCTTTTTCAATAAAAATGATAGTTTTATTGGTTCAGTTCACTGTGGAAACACCACGAAAAATTGCTCCTTTTGATTCATATGATGGCACGGTGTACGCTATACAGTTATTCGAAACCGAAAAAGCTAAAACTAGTTTTATCTGCACGAGTCTGGCTATCGCCTGAACCGGAGTAAAAAGAGCTATTAAAAAGTAGAAAGATTGAAACGGTTGATATACAAAATTTCGTTTTTATTGACAGAGATATTTGTTTTTTAACCCGCAAAGCTTAAATTCTGGAATTGCCGAACGTTTAAAAAAACTCGGACAATTTTGCAACATCCATATCTATTGGCCGAATAAATTATAATTTTTTATTTATCGTTAAACTACGGGTGTTCTTATCGAAGTGTCTACTAACATCTGAGAACAAGGAATAATATCAGGCACAAGACAGATTCAAACGAAACGAACTCGAATACATTAGTATTCGAATATTGAATATCGAATTACTACAGTGGCGATTTTTAGATTGCAATGTTTCATTTCCCGTTGAACTACCAACCAGCGCTCTTGAAATCAAACACTACATTCCCACCGGAGAACAAGAAGTAATGCTACAGGATGCGTATCGACAAATACCCATAATGGAATAAAATTCAGACAAATCGTTGCTCGACTCGCTCCAGTAGAATCAAAGGGAAAACGTCGGCTAGGCAAATGTCACAGTTTCCTCGTCGCGAGAACGTCCCCTTCCCCTCGGCAGCGTCGTATATTGAAAACATTGCGCCCCTCGATTCTCCAGCGTGTCGAGGAGGCGTGAAATTTTTCAGCGACGTAAGAATTGTAGTGGCCCTTTATCAGCTGGAGCCGTCGACGTCGAAGAAATCGCGTGTTTTCGGTGATAGCCGATCAACTAGCACTCGCGAGATCGACGAGACCGACTACGCTCGACAAAGACTGCAATACCAAGAACGAAAACAAGAGAGAGAGAGTGAAAGCAAGCTAGTTTAATGAAGCAAGAGAAAGAGAAAGACAAGAAAGAGAGAGATCGATAGAACAATCTGAGAAGCGGGTGACGCCACGCCGGAAACTGACGGTAGTGTCTGCGAGCAGAATTCTGGAAAACTGGCGAACCGTGGTGCTTTGCGGCGCGGTTTTGTCTCAGAGAGAAGCCACGGATCCGGATGCCGCGAAGAAAAGGGGAGGAAACGAAGTGAGCTTGCAGACAAGCCGACGGAGGGGAGATAAGACCGGCAACGGGAATAAGGAAATCGAGTGGGAGCACCGGGGGTTGGGTGGGTGGGCGTCGGTAAGGGGTGAAACGAGGGGTTGGGGGAGGGTCGGGGGACGGAAAGGAGGAAGGAAGAGAACTTACTTAACGTCGCGCAGCAAAATGGAACGGTAACTAATTCTGACTAGACCGGCTGATTTATCGGCTTTTGGTTCTTCATCGTTGCATTTCTGCGTCCCCCCGGTTGCTTATTCGAATCAGTTCTTCCCAAAGTATTCCGGGACTTTGACAGTGATTTCGTTTCTCTCTCTCTCTCTAGATTCTCTTCTTATTTACGGGACAATCTCTGCCTCGGTCTTTTCCAGGCGACAACATCGTTCTCATCGACGCATGATTATTATGATTATTCCTCGTTGTGCGCCTGCAGGTGCCAGACGCTGCCGACAACTTTCTTCTCTTGTTCTTTTTTCTTCCGGCATGCGCGTGTTTTTTTCCTCTCTTCGTTCTCCTATCTCATTTCTGCGCTTCGCGTCGGTGACAAATATTTTGATTGATATCGTTTTCATCGTTCGATCGCATTTCCATTAGCTGATGAGCTCGCCGACCGAACAGTCCTCGCCCATTCCCCGGGACCAGACACAACGGGCATAGAGGAAAGAACGAGGAAGGAGAGCCGGAGGAAGAACGACGACATCGGCGATGAAAGAGGAAAGACTCGGGGGGAGGCTTTGTGCACCGGTCGACAAGTTCGAACGATAATGCGTCGTGGCGCGTCGCGCGTTAAACGGAAATGAAATATTTAAAAGGGATGTCCGCTGCAGAGCTGTGCCGTGCTCTGCGCGGGCCAGCTGCCTCCTCGCGCCTCCGTTACAAGACCATCGGTTCTGTACATTCGCACCCGGAGAATGCCTATGAAACATTCAAGCGACGCGTTCACCTTCTTTCCGCTCTGCACCGAATCGATATCTCTCTGTTACGCGGTCTCTTACACGGACACGGTGCGCTGACCTCCGACGAGCTTCCGAACCTGGAACATCCATCATCTCGCAAGTCCGTCAGGACAGGAGAGAGCTCGTCTATCAAGGGACCGATTAGCGATGATAAAGATCTCGAAATGAATGGACCATGCCACTCGACTGGCTCATTGTCCTCCGAGCGCGCAACCGCCCGCGTTCCAGACCAGCAAATAAACTGCCCCCTTCGAATCTTCCCCTAAATACCGCAATTTCAATTTATTAATCGGCCTTCGATCTGACGCGAGATTTGTTTCGCCCGGTCCATCAGGGTTACGTGCCATTGAACCCTCGAGAAATTAGATTCGACAAATTTTTTAATTCATTTCGTTATTAGAAGAAAAATCACTTTGTCGAAGAGCGGTCTGAAGAATGTTATTCCACGATTTTATTCGTATTAGTACTATAGTCTTGCGGACAGTTTTGGGACTGTTTTCGAAAACTTCATTCCGTGGAAGACGCGGTCAAAGTTTAAATTATATGCTACCACTGTGCAATACGACAGCACTTTCGAAGCTATAAATCCTGCAGATTTACGAATTTCCATATAAAACTTTGGGAAAGTAGTTCGGAAGGATCGTAGTAACGGAATATGTAATTTTTGAAAAAGCGATTCTTTTTGTTTTACCAATGGCATCCCTCTTTACGGCAACCACGCGTTCTATAGATGCTGTTTTGAAATTCGTCTTGGATTTTGACGAACTAAAACCCGATATCTGAGGAGCGTACTTGATGTTTCAGCTTGGAATAGTTCTCCAAACAAAATTGTATATTACACTACTACTTTCATTTTACGCTTGAAACTTTTGAAGCTTCGAAATTGCACGCATTTTTTAAGCGCGACACGGAAAATTCTTTATACCCGTGTTATTGAATTTTTTTCACTTTCAGGTGGATGCTTCATTTTCCAATACTCTAACGATGAAGAATAACGACTCGCCAAATTCTGTAGAAAATTAATCTTTGAAATACGGATACACTGACAAATTGCAATACAAACTGGTAATATGTGTACGAATACTTAAAAATTTGAAACGAACAGTTACTACGATTAAACTATGTCTATGTTGTCATAGCGAACAACAATTGCTGATTTGAAGAAGCTGCCATGCGTTAAAATCCGCTCATTTTTATTCAAAAGGTATTGACAAATCACCACGTGGGCGCGAGAAGGCTGTCAACGCTATTGGGAACTACACATTAAATTAATGAAAAAAAAACTGAATCTATCAATGACTTCAGTCAACATTTTACATTCATATCATCGTATTATAGACATATCAAAATTTCGGTGATTTCTAATATAGTCTCACTCCATTTCTATTCTATTCACAATTGTAAAAATAAAATAACAATAAATGCAAATAGAATTTTATGCATTTACGAGAAAAACGACTGAATGTTTGTAGCTATTGACGCAAACAATTTTTATTTCGAACACAAATTCGCAATTTAGTGATTGCCGTGCGCGATATAATTTTAACGAATAAAATAACATGAAAAATCTTCAGACGAACGAAGTAATCACAAATAATATAATCAGAATACATGAATGCGAAGCGCCAGTGAATGCTGTAGAAGCAAACATTTCTGCAAGGCACATTTAAATAAATAATGTTTGTTCGAATTACGCGTAAAAGCCGTAACGCATTAACTCGATTAAAAGTTTACCGGAAACCCGGTCGCAGAATTAAAGTCATAAATTATCCGTACATTTACTTTATAAATTAATGCGTGGCTTGATGGGCTGAAGCAGTCATTACGATCGCGTTACGCGAGGAATTATGACGCCGTCGAATAAACACTCTCTATCGCGAGTTCACCTTTTCTTGGAGAAAAGAAGAAACTACCCCTTCACACAGTCAGAGCGTAATTAACCATTTCGTATCTTAAGTTATGTTTTTCCGAATAAAAATAGAAGGCAACAAGTGATGGCAAAAAAATGCTTAAAGTTGCTCCGGTGTGAACATACCTTCGCATTAGAGAATATGGTGCGTTGTATATCGTGGACTTTACTTCAACATTTAAGATTAAAAATCCATTGTTAAGACATTTCTGAAAAAATACATTTGGTGAAGGAAAGAACATCCTTTCAAATAATGTAATTTTGTCGAAAGTGAACAACGTGACTCGAGTTTTTCAAAAATTTAGAAGAATTGATTTACTGCGAGAAAATAATATTGATCTTGCAATTCTAACTTTATGATTATAACACTGATGGTGCACCTGCTTGAATCCTTCCAATATCTCAAAACAACTCAAATTGATTGAGTTCGTTTAAAAAAAGTTATTCCGTTTGAAAGTGTGTACTGTACGGTGCATGTGTAAACTTTATGAATGCGCTACCATTTTGTGCAAAAGCTTATCGTCGTCCATACCATCATAGAAGCGACATAAAGACGGCGAGATATCTCGTTCTCGGTAACGAAAGGGTTAATGACCGGAAGCCGGTGGAAAACGGGTGTGTCTGTTCGACAATCCGAACTAAAAATCCGAGTATGGTTGCAGAGACCGCTTCATCCTTCTGCCACTCACACAACCGAGAGCCGAAACAACAAGCCCCGGGTTTGCCTCGGAACGACAGATCCATTCCTCACGTCGTGTTCCGGAACTCCTCTTATTTTTTCTGCCGCTCGTTGAGCAGCAACACGAAACGATCGGTAATCGTGACAGCCGATCCCTCTTCTGGAATTTAACCGAGAAGACGACGTTTTAGAGAACCCTCCTCTCTCCTCTCCACTCTTCTCCTTTCCGGCCACAAGTCCCCACCAACTTCTTTTCGCCACCTACAACCTTCGTTTCTCCTTATATCTGTTTCCGTCTCACGGATAACGGAAAGCCGATGATTAACGCGTTTTTCCCAGCAGCCCGGATCGAATCGAGAAATTCTGTGGCTTCCCGGGGAATCCCAGGAATTCGAAGAATCTTTGCTCTGACCAACGATGAACTTGATCATTTATCATGCGATTATTGGCGCGCGAAGTTGATGGCCGTCGCGTGTCGTGACACCGCCTGAAGAACTTACCGATTAACTATGACTTGCCGTACTCTGACGCGTGCCGAATGCACAAAACGCGAGCTATGCTTAAGCGGCGTCAGCGTGAAACGACGTCGACGCCTCCGGCGTATGAGAGTGTTGCGAACTTTTGCAAATTAAATTTGCAGACAGTCAAAAAAGTCTCCATAAATCCATTCAAACAGAATATCTTTATCAACATGTAGGTATAAACAATATTTTTAGTCAATAATACATTAGTGTTAAATAAAGGACATTTGTTTGATTTAACCCTATTGAAAGGCACGAAACGCACAAGGAAATCGTATTGGAATTAGTTTATTTTCAAATTGTTTTGTCACTTAGAAACCATTGACACTTCTTCGGTAAAATGTGAACAACTGAATATGAACAAGTGAATATTTTTACTAAAACTTTGAATATGTACTGTAACACACTGCCATTTGGAATTGAGGAACGTGGATCTTTCTTTACAGATAAAATATTTGGCCATCGAATGATTGGTAATAATATCGGTTTGAAGTTAGATTATTTGATAAACGTTATAAAAAAATCTCGTTTCAAAGAGTTCGCAATGTTTATGAATCCGGCCTGTCAAGCCCGTCAGACCTGGTCGTTCAAACACAGCTTTTGCCCTGGCGTGTTCGTGAAGCGAAAATAAATAATAAAGGCAGAGGCAAATATTATACGTTCACAATTTTTCAGTCGGGTAAAGGACTGACTTTTTATCTGTTTGACGGTTCGTATTTAAAGGTTTCGCGTATGTCGAGAAATGTAGATTATTGTGGAAAAATTGAGTCTGAGTCGTAATCAAATGGTAGTAACAATTACATTTCGGACCGCTCGCGAATAAAATTTGGTATTCCCTTGGAAATGAATGTTTCCCTTGACGGACGTGTCTAGATTTGACACACGAAAAATATGCAATTTCACGGTATTCTTTCGCAATTTTTGAGCTCGCAGGTTATTGTCTGCCGTTTTTCTTGTTGCTAAAAATGTTTGCGGCAATGGAGTGGAGTATAAAATAGAAAATCATAGCTGAATTTGTCACTCTAAAAAAAATCTCAAATATTATTTTATCTACGTGACACACGCTACCGACAGACATTGCTCGATGCTATTTTAACTCTAAATGATTTATTGGTCACACACTTTACGCAACATCTCGTTTCAATTGAATGGTTATGCGTTCTATCATGATATTGCTAGATTTATCGATTTCATTTTCATAGAGAATACTTATGATAATTTACAATTTTATAGGCAGTCTCGTTAAAGTTAAGTAAGCTATTAATAGCTGCGGCAGATTCTCTTTCAAGGCAGTATTTTATTATTATTGGAAACTTTTTATGAGCTATAAATGCATTCGAGAGAGAAGTTTTGCGGCTCAATTCGCTAAGCTTAGAGAATCGCTGTGTAAATGGCTGTGAAATACTACGCATTATTAAAAATCCAAAAATATAAAATTCGATGCAATTTCGTATTATTCCCACTGCCTTTCTTTAAAATTTGTCTAAAAGAAAAAAAATCGTGTGCTTGGAGTCCACACGTGACAGAAGTAAAACTTATTGCTTATTAGATATAGACACAGATAAATTATTAGTATTTTGAGTTTCACTTCTGTCGCGTGTGGACTCCACGCACACGATTTTTATTTTAGAAAGCCGTTTTTAGTAAAGTACAATTTAGATGTTGTAGACAATGTACTTTCGTTGCCGGCCTAAAAATGATCGCGCCGACCGAGGGCCGATGGGCCCACTCAATGGCCAAAAAAATGAAAAATTGCGTAAACATCCGCAGCAAGTAATTTTCGTTCGCAAAATGAAACAATATTCTCTGTCTCATGGCGCAGTTTACTGCAGCACTCTAAGAACGTCTCCGCATTCCAAAGAAAAGAGATTGCGGCCATCGCGGCGCACAATGGCTAAATTAACGTCACCGGAAGACTTTCCTCTGGAGCCATTAGAAGAGGCGTGATACCGAATACATTCGCTTCGTTGCGATACCCCGGTTAGTTCCATAAATATCGCCTAATAAGCGGTGGCATAATGCATATCGATGCGCTCACTGTATAAGCGCAAAATATTGCTGAACACTTAATAGGCCGACGTGGGGCGTGCAACTATATGCGAGTGTAAGTTCACGTAATGCTGCAGGAAGATCGCCGATAATTTACTGTTATTTTATCGCGAACAACGATATGGGGCTGACGCGTTATCAGAAACGGCGTATTACTATAGCAAGGAATCGATACACTCTGCAGTTGTTGCGGTGCGACAACAATATGGGGTACGGAAATGCCTAGTAGTATTATTTTAGGCATTCGATACTGGATTTATCATGTTACTACGGTGGCCCGGCTTAAATGTCACGATTCCAGGGAAATTCGCTTCGAATGTTTAGATGTGTTTTAACTTTCCACTGCTCTTTAGATTTGGACAATAAAATGAGAGAAATCCAAGTTTCGAGCTGGAGGATCAATGGTTCAAAAGTTATGAGCGTTTAAATTTGAGCGACTTACAGTGTTTGCAAAATTGTAAACTATTTTCTCGCAAAAATTTTTGGTTACGCGAGGAAAACATTACCCAAATATTTTCACGGATGTAAGACACATTCTGTTATTTTTCTGATAATATGATTTATATATTTAGATGACTTGTAAGAAGGATAATGTAGTTAGCACACCACACAGCTTCTGTGCACACGTAAATACTTTATCGCTTTGAAGTTTCAGACGTCAATAAGATATCAATTCTTCAACGGGTCGCTGACAGATCTGAAACGGGAGATATCCACACGGCTATTGCATATTGTTTTCGGACAATAGTGATCAAGCAAGTGATTCGATTGTTCATAAAATTGCATTTTCTATGACCTTAGTTACCGACGAAAATACAATTACAGGAAAAAGGACAATGCGGGAATAATAGAACAGTACAATAGAAGTAGTTAACAAAGCGAACTGGAAAGACAGTGATCAATTCAAAACGTCGGTTTCCACTGTAAGGAAGTGTGCTCGTGTACAGGTTAGATCGATAGAAGTATACTAAAGTAATGTAAAAGATAAAATAATATTTAAGACGTGTATGAATTCTTTAAAATTAATGATTAATACGAAAGGCAAAGGTTATCTAGAAGAAAATCAAACGAGTCAACGGCATTAAGAGTTCGCTATCATCTTTAAATTAGAATGTAGAACAGTTTGAATTTTCGAAATATATTTTTCAGCGCACATAAACTGTTGTGTTTCTTCCCAAGAATTCTTTCGATCTTTGAGAGCAAGCGTTCCAGTGTTTGAGAAGGTCTTAATGGAATGCAAAGTGCTATGAATACTAAAGCGGTGCACAATATGGTCACCAAATACGTTTTAACATTTCTTTTTTTTTAATTTGAAACCACTTTGAAGTCTCATCCAAAATTGAATGTTTTGACTGTAAGATGAAGTCGATTCGGAATGTACATATTTTTTCTCCACGATAAAAGATAAAGTATAATATTCCTTCGTTTAGGAAAAGCAATTTCGGGTATTGCAATTTTTTTGTGGAGCTCAATTTGCTTTAAAACGGATATTTGATATTTTACATTTCTTTGTTCTGTAATAGTTTTTGGACATTTCCAATGTTAAATGGTAGATCAGTGGCTCGAAATAATTTCTACAGAATTTTTCTTTAGGAGAGGAATTTATCTTTTATACGAATAAAATAACCAGAAATTCCGTGTTGAAGAAGGAACAACAGATTTAAATTGTCATGGAAATTGATTTAAAACAGATATTGTTTACAAAGGATGGAAAAATCGTTTTTCAAAACAATTCCGGTATAACGGTGACGTAATGTTTGTATTGAGTGCTCACACAAAGATTCCACAAAGCTTTAGAACGCACGGTTTAGTGAGAAAGGTCTCGGCAATTTATTCGTTCCATAGGATCGAGAGTTCAAAAGTTTTTCATAAAATTGCCTTTCAATTTCCTGTGTCCGACCATTTTCTTTTCCAAAACAAATAAACCGTTTCATCGATCGATCGGGCACGCTGTTACTAACTAATACATTCGAAGCTATCAAACATACGTGGACGTTCTCTCTTCGTACGTTCAACCCAGTCTACGGAAATAATCGTTCTTTACTGCTTATAGATCTTCTATTTCTTTGTTTTCGTGTTACTCGCAATAATCTCAAGAATGGTTTTCAGGAAATATAGTTCGTATATCTTTCTACGTATTATTTTGTACGTGCATCTATCTCCTCGATAAAAGATTTAAAGACCCGTGGACTTTGTAAATAAAAAAATTCCAATATTATCCCCAACTAACACTTAATCTATGCTGTTACTTAATAGTTGTACAGAAAATCGAAAATTAATAATTCGGAATTTCTTAATAGGTTCAATAACGAAATCAATTTCATTCGTAAATTAACTTAAAAACTAGAAAAAAAGTAATAATTATTATTAGCTTATTAAAAAGACTATTATTAGGTTTACTAATAATGGAAACAGTTTTGCTGCTTTCATTTAGCTAAATGACAACTTGTTGATTTCTTCTATTGAACAAGATTGTAAAGAAATCATAAACCATGTGACAGAAAAAAAATTTCGAGTTTGCCGAATAGCATGTCGATATTTGAGATTGACGTCACAGACCTTTCAAACTGTCACTCAGATAGAATACTCTCGCTGGGGTATATGTTCGTTTTTGTTTACTAACCAAATCACTGAAAATTGACTTCTAAAAATATGTTTCAATCTACGAAGTTCTCATTCGAGTACATTATATTTTATAGTTGTGCACTTTTGTTGATTTGTTTCGTTATACCTCGAGATATTCGTCATTGTTACGGCATGCACGTGATCAATCCATTTACTTTTATTTGCTGTTTGCACAAGACTGAATGTTACATGCTAAACAAGTTCAGGAGTTATGGGGTCATAAAATGATAAAAAATGTACGAGTTGATACCCGATCTACGTCCTCTTTGCACTAATACCGTCGTAATATTTTAAAACACTTTAAGCAGTTTACGATCTATTAATAATTCTACCGTCTTATAATGTCACAAGTTTAGGGCTGAACAGATATGCCAGAAAATACGTGAAAACTTGCACTGAACATTTTCATGCGTCTTTTACAGTTTAGCTGTTATTTGTTATACTACTTGCCAAATTCGAGTGCTTTACAGAAATGCATAATCCAAGAGATAGCTTTGAACTCTTGAGTAGGTGGTCGCAGGTGATGCGCGAATTTAGTAATGAGCCTCTGCAGGAAGATGATAGGGCTTAGAATTAAAGCTAGCCTCATGATGTGGTCTTTACATTATTATAAATTTATTTCCAGAATTGTATATTTATTACACGTTCACGTAGCAAACGTTTAGTTTAGTAGTTTCGTTTATTAAGAGAACAATTGTAATTTAACAATTAGACTGGTGGATTCTGTGCAGAACTGCGAAACAGTAAAAATATTTGCGTAAATATACTGTTGCTTGTGTAGCTTCAAATGAACGCAGATAATTTTTATTTTGGATATTATTTTCAACGATAGTTTACTTATAGAAAACTATAGAGATTTAAATACGTGTAATACGTGAATAATAATCATGGGTGGTTCTATGTAAGTGTGTTCGCGTGGATATAACCGAATAAAACGGTCCGGGTTCGAACCATTTATCTTGTATGCTTTTATGACAAATATTATTGGAAAGTGATTTACAAACAAAACGTTGTTCAACGCTATTCTAAATATTGTGCAGACTGCCGATAAAAGTGAAAATAGTTTAGAACGTATTTGAAATGGACAATAACGGAACGAAAATCTATCGCGAACGAATCAACAGGACTGAAGTCGTGTGTACATAAATATAATGGTAGACTGCATCCAAGCGTTCGCAGTTAATTGTTCGCAACTGTGCTGGAAAAAAAGCAGATAAATGTCCAGCGATAACTTTAGCGCTAAATATCGCGGAAGTTATCGACCGTGTGTACCAGAAACCGCATATTAATAGGTTTGATGTACGGAGCGCTAACACCTTGCAAAAGCTCATTAAAAAGTCAACGTCTCTTGGGACCTTCTCTGTTGTTCTAAATAACTCAGCAGGCCATTTTCGTTCAGAAGTGCATGTACTTTAGAACGTGGCTCTACTGAACCCTAATTCAGTAATATATGCAGTTAAAAAAATGTAAGCCTTCAGAAATGGGAATAATTATACAGAGGAATTTTGATGTAACTTACAAAGTAGTTGCTACATAAATATTTCATATGTAACTTTCCAGACCGTCAATATTTACGTTGGAGGGGTGAAAGCAATCCGGAGAGAGAGCGAGAGATATTCTTCGTGAAATGTCTTGGGAAGTATCAGAGCAAAAGAAACATTGTTTGCAACAGAAATGTCTGTCAATTACATCGGAAAATTGGAATTATTTAAATTGTAAATTCTAGAAATATTCTAAAATGAATAAAGGTCATGTTACAGTGATTAATTTCTGAAGTGTATACGTAATATCTAAAGTGTGTTTGTATATATGTATATATTTCTTTCATTTATTAAAGGATAATTCATATTACTGAAGTGGCAACATAAAAATTTCTTTGTATTTTTTATAATTTTAATTAATTGAAAATAATATGTAAACATAAAATCCGCAATTTAGTAATATACCTATACCTACGGATAGTTGACATTTCCAAGCTAGATTGAATTTATTTAGAAGTTTAAGGTTACAGACAGATACAGAATATTAGTATATTATTTGTTCCGTAGGAAATATCAAATTGTTTGCAGGCGCAGCTACAAGAAAATGTCCCAATTTTCTATTGGTTTCGCTATGCTCCCATCTATTTCTGTCTCCCTCCAAAGGATGTTTGAAATGGGAATCCAAGCTTACGACTTGGCGATTTCGCCGAGACTCGAGAGGTTTTCGTAAGCATACAACTGGACACATATTTTCTCATCTTTATATTATAGACCTGAGTTCTGTAAATAGTAAACTTGCATTCTCGAACGTTATTTTTCCGAATTTTGTCCATAGACGGTCTTATCAATCAAATAAAGAAATTCATTGTTGCTTGGAAATACAGCAATGAAGATTGTTTTTTAACAAGTGATTTGTTTTGGAAGAAAACCAATTTCATTTCTTATAATTGACTCGGAATTCGCAATGTAGAATATACGTTAATATAATTGTATTTTGACATCAATTTTAATAATCACTTAAGAAATCTCGTGCCACAATTTTGAATGCTGAACACGTGTCTCTGCATACGTTAAGGAATCTGATGAATGGGGACCGTATGGGATTAAAGTATCCCGGAAGTCACATTACCATTATCCTTCATTAGGCTAATTCTTAATTTCGTTACTGCTCAACGCGCGCGTACCGGCATGTTCTTTCATTGTACTTTTCTATTTTTTAAATGAGCAATTAACTCCTTCCGCCGCGGCGCGCGTAAATGCATACATTCTACGGAGGAATTAAAAGCAGACGTAAACGTAAGATTGTTTTTTAAAATTACTGTTACTTTAAAAGTGAACCCGTATTCTAGACCGGGGAATTAGTTTTACTTTAATGCAAAAGTTATTCCACCTGAGGACCCTTCGTATTTACGAACTTTTAGAAGTCGTATGTTGAAATTTTCCGAGTTTTAGTGCTGGACGTGCGCAATATTTACATGAAGTGATGACAGAATAATTTTTCGGTTTCTTTTATATCATACAATTTATCATAAAACTGTACCAATTTATTCAACATTATAACGTTCCATACAATTAAATCGCGTTTTGAGTTCAGTTTGAAAATTAATATGTCCACTGCATAAAATATTTAATTTATATTTTAATACTGCAATTTTATAATGTCAAATAATGAAACCTTCAGTACAATAATAGTTTGAAATGTGATATGTACAGTTTGCAGAATAAATTATATCTTATTTTCCACTGCACAGAGAGTATGAAATATTTTTATGAAAGTATTGTTAGGAATTGTAGAATACTGTTTTAATTATACATGATAATCCAAGTTAAAGTGATATGAAGAATAAAACGGATTATAAAATAATAAGCAAACAGGAAAAACGATAAACGAAGTCAAGTGTGTAGGAATTAGCATTTTAATTGAAAACACAGAACTGGGTTAGCTGGATACAGATACAATCAGATATATGTTAAGAAAATATGTTAAGATACGTAGTCCTAATGAATTTAAATTAGTCTATTCAACAATTTATGTACGTGTAATTTCATTTCAATTACATATTTGCACAATTTATGCACATTTACATACATTGTAACTAACAAATACTAAATGTGAAAGATGTGAACCAATAACTAATAGAATGTCTTAGTCAGTGGGCCAATTTAGCGTTGTATTTCCAATTAAAATGAAATAGATCAAGGCCGGACGCAAAGTAGACAGCGAAGAACTTTCAGAAAGAGGAGAAAGTTTGGAAAGTGAAAATTAAGAGAAAGAAAGTAAAAGAAAGAAGAGTATGCTAAAAATCATGGCTAAATGCACGAGGACTATATCATATATAGAATAATTTGTAACCTCGACAACATTAGCGAATATAAGTCACACGAACCACTGCGCGTTAAAGCCTTGAGCCCCTAAGAACAGAATCAGCGGGGTTCGATGATAGAACTCGGGTCACTTTGACCCGGGATTCGTCGAGGAGGGGTTAATCAAACTCTGAGAAGCAGAGAATCACCTCGCGACCTCTCCTCGCAAGACACGATAATGCTGCTGGTAATAAAATCCAGCGGAAGGGGAGCGGCGACAGGAAATCCGACGGGAGAAATTACTCACCGCTGGAAAGTATTAAAACAGGAAACCAAACGCGATGGAGCAAGTTCCCTTCGTTCCGGTTTGCGCGAGATTAACTTCCCGTCGTCGTCGTTCTTTGTAAATTTCAGGCAAGAATTCGTCGTGTACTGCAACCGTGCATGGTTTATATTATCTCGTTCCCGTACACTTCGGCTCGTTATACAATACCCAGGCGGTTCGAGGAGCTGTGCATCAAGAAGAGAACCGGCAGAGGGTGGCAAAAAGGGGAGTTGGTAGAAATGGGAGTAAGAGAGAGAGAGGCGGGTGGTGGAAGAGGAGCGCCGGTAGGCGGTAGATTCCTCAAAGGAAGGAAAATTGTATACCGCAAATAAAAGAAATAGAACCGCTGCCGTCTCTGACTCCGCTGTAAGGTAATTTGCGAATTTCAAGCTAAAATGTTGGCGGATACCTGGGTGTACTATACCTGTGTCGTGTTCGTTGCGTGTAGTGCGGCTCATTATACGAATCCCGGTGGAGAGATCCGCGGAAGAGAAAGCGGATTAAGTGCAGAAATGAGCCCCGGCAAATTATTCATGCAATAAAAAAAGAGGGGAGATAGAGATAGCCGAAAAAAAGGAACGCAACGCGGTTACCCTCGGCCAAAAGTGCTAACGCGTGATTTGCAATTTTGAGACATTCGCAAGGCAACCGCCAAACGTTGAGAGCTAAGCTAACGATTTTACAACCCGTGCAACCTGCTGCCCCGTTGGAAAGGGTAGAGTGCTCTGGCAGAGTAGCAACGGCGGCTAGCAAAGGTCTCGGTAGGCCAGACTCCAAACAGCTCAGACTTCCTCACAATCAAGAAAATGACACAAAACGATAGAGACTGTTTGAGGAGGCTGCATATACCGTTGAAATGTAAATGCAGCTGAATTGCTGGTTCTTTTGTAGTCCTTGTTGCAGTAATGAAACTGCCCTTTGAATCACAGCGTCGGCAACGCGAAATAAAAGGAGAAGAATTAGTTGACGCGCTTTCGTGTAATGCATACGTAATTAGAAACAGGGATTATGTAACTCATAAATATTTGATCACGTGTTTGGCAAACAATGAGCTCAAGGCTTTTACCGAAACCATGCAAATTCGAAGTTTCGTGTATTTAATGTTAACGGACGTGGACGAACGCTTGTTACGGCAACATTCGTGGGAATAAATTTACAAATTTAATTCATTGATAGATGCTGATAAATATTTTTCAATTCTTGACAATTTTCTCCGTGCGATATCAAGTTGGGAAAAATCTGTGATAAGGTTGAATCTCTCTAAAATAGTTACACACGCGCGACAACGAAATATTAAGACCTTGAGAAAACACGGGTTCGAACACCGCCGCGACAAAACAAAGGGCAATTCAATTACCAAGAAAAACCGGGTGAGCTCAGCGGCTAGAATGTTTCACTCCATTAAATTGGGTAGAAAATCATTATCCCACATCTCTTTCAGTTTTATCAGCGGTCCGTTCCCTTTCACCGGGTGGAACAGTGCCGCGGCAAATACGATAACCCTCGTCGGCCGGCAAAGAGCCCCATCAATGCCTAGGAAGAATGGAAAGGTTGTAGTCCGGACATCGGACGCAATTAAACTCGACGACTCTTTGCAGCCACCTCATGTTTCTCGCGCGATGCAACCCTCGGATAACGAACCTCCTAAGATAAGGGCCTCGAAACGATTTTCTCGAGCAAGTTCCTAAGGTCCGTGGATTTAGGTCCGTAGGCCGTTGGTGCTGGGCCGGTCTAATTACACGGGCGATGTTTCGACCTGGCCGTAGGAGGTCGAAAATCTCACGGACGCACACAGCTAGGCGGCTCAGCGGAGATCTCCGATATCCTGATAGGTCCAGCCCGAATCCGGGCTGAGAGGACAACAAAACACATTAACGCTAATCTGTCCGTACGTCGAGCGCAGTCAATGGCACGGCACGAATCCCATTTGTCCGGAGCGACGTCTCGCGTCGTGACGTACGGCTGTGTACACGTCCCCCGGCGTCCCTCTCTATCTGTACCTATGTGTTTGTGTGTATGAACGTCGCGGCACATACACAAGATCGTCCTTCTCGCTGTAACGACGATGTGTACGTGGTACGCTCCTCCGGGAATGGCCCAGGACATTATATAGGTAAGGGCTGAAAGCGCTGAAGCAATCAAGTTCTTCCGCGGGGGTGGAAAACGAAGACTTGTTGAAGCAACATTGGACTCCTTCCATCGGCTCTTCAGTTTCACAAAGTTCAGGAGGAGGACATGAGCTTGCTGTTACCGCGGTACACCGGATGATAGCGGAAGGAGAGGGGACCCGGCAAGAGAATCCCTCGGACCTGACCTGACCGCTTATCGAACGTGGTTAGCGCTACCAGCCACTCTCGGCTTATCCCACAGGACTCTCCGTCCGTCGCCGAAGACGACCTGACTATCTTGCACAACGTATTGTACCTTTGCGCTGCTCGCCAGTAACCCCCGGCTCTTCTGCTCCATCTTTCTCCGCGTCGTATACCCGCCGCCAGCCGCCACCTTTTCTTTTCTTTTCGTTTCTCGTTTTCGACTGTCCTTTCCTTGTTGATCCTGACCTGTAATATCCTGAGGATTTCCAAGTTCAACGACTACTGCCAGCTTCTCACTCGCTTCGGGACACTTTAATGAAAGTCACGCTAACGCTTTATCCGCCGCGGGGAGGTCGGTTAATTGTCCTTTACAGATCAATGATAGGAAATCTCCTGAGCTTTCTCGAGGATTTTTGTTCGCTGTACCGAACGGCATTGTTCGTTTGTGAATTTGACGGGAATTATTGTCAGACAGAAGTTATAGGATTTTATGGGACGCTTTTGACGATTTTATTACATTATAATAATTACACCGATGCGGATAGACTTGAGAGGATTCTGCTTTTTGTCCACAATCTTTTATATTTTGTATGTAATTAAATGTGAGGATACGTTGATATTCAGAACACTCGTTTAATTTCATTTACGCAGAAGTGCTTGGAAATTTCTGCTTTTATACTGAAATTATACCGAAAACGTATAATTTGTATATGAATAATCATATATCATGATCCAATGAATTATGGACAACAGTGCCCTGAATTCTAATTCAGGCTCAAGGGGCTCAGAGTTTCTTCTTGTTTCGCGAGAATGATTGACGTATCGCAACCCCGTGGGAGCCTCAAACTTCAGTCGAGAACTAAGGGCAGACGGACTGGTTTACGAAATTGAAAGCGGGCGCATTGTCCTTGAATTATGTATATGAAAACTTCATACGAAATCCTGTCTCTGTCGTGCAGACTTGAAGAAGCAGCAGCTCTGAAGATCTTTGTAGAACTCTATATTGGAATTACTATACGGAAGAAAAGTGTTGAGATAAGAACGACATCCTGTACGTTTGTTCATGACACTGTTGGAACAGGTTTTAGTGTGCGTTTTACACAATCGGAGGCCACGTTTCTATACGAAAGTATAATCCGGCGAATCTATTCTCCCGAGGGTGGAAATGACATCTATTGAATATACGATGGCAGATTCACTTTTTCGGAACTAGATACGTATATGTTCTGAGGTAAACTCAACTTTTCGGAGCATATTATTCTGTTTTCACACTAATAAACAGCTTAGATCCTTTCCTCGAATATAATTTTTATCTTTGATCATTCTCTTTAGAAGTTTTTTTACTCATTTAACGTCGCTTTCAACTCTTAGCTAAGGTTATTTCGCGACAGGACCTATACTTTATAAGGTGGGCTCCGAACCACCTAGGGAGGCAGAGTTCATTCGTCGTAATGAAATATTTGCAATCGTTTACCGTCCTTAAAAACAAATTTCCAAGACGAAACACTAAACAGGAGGTCATGTGGTGCGATGAAACTTTCGATAGAGTTAAAATAAAAATTGTACGGAATTTTTGTTCGAACATTTATTTGATATGCATACTGAAATCTGGCGTAAACGCGGAACTCCCCAGCTGTGTGATAATAACTCTGATAAATCAGAACTTTCCCAGTTTATGCTTCACCGGTAAATTACTTCGATTTTGTAGAATTTTTATGGTTGTTGGTTCGGGCAGCGAACGCGTTGACAAGTAAAAGTACAGTGGTCGTAGGATCCTGAAGAAAATTTAAAAGAGTTATACGCGCACGGGAAAAGAACACCGATATCGAAGGGTGACTTTAGCTGTTACCGCGCGAAATGGATCCGTTCTGGAGAACTCCCGTTCACTCGAAAGGTATTGCGAAGTTACCCTGGTCGTATTAATGGTCGACCTGGAGTCGTATTGCAGACATCGAAACAGAACTTCTCCGAGCTGTGATGCGATATCGTATAACGTAACAATGGCCAGGCTATAGGTCGTCTTGGTTCGATGTGTCCGTGAAATGTGTACTGTCGTGACTTACGACAGAATCCTGAATGGAAATTGTCGTAAACGCGGCGTCCAGGTAGCGCTGCGATATTTATTAAGACACGCACGACGACGCTCAGCATCCTTAGTACCCGAAAACTTTTGTCGGAGTATTTCTAAATTACATTCTACGAACTTGGATTCCGAGCTAAATTTGTGGTTTGGCAACTCGTAGCCGAAGTGTCAAAATTTCCATAGTCGAATCCGAGTAACGTTTCAGACTGTTTTTGACAGTGCCTTCACTGCAAACGATATCCCGGCGATTCCGTGAATTGATAAACGCTCGCGTTTGCACGGCTCACTCTTGAGAATTCCAGTATGCTGCATCGAATCAGCATCATCGGACTCTACCTGAACTGGTAGCTCGACTGCGCATGCAATCTTGCATGTAATTGTTACAAAGGAAAATCGTACGTTCGTTCTGTATGTTGCTCATTGGAATTACCTTTGCTACCGATGAAAGGGTCTAATCAACGATCAAAGCATTTTGTATAAATTTTGTAATGGTTTTGAATTTCTTTCAATTTTAGATTGAAATGTAGTACAACTTGAATGTTGTAAATATTCTTTCGCGATGACGTTTTCATTCACATTTTGTAAGTATTCTTGGTTCACTCGATTTTATCTCAATTTGTGGTTATCATAATTTACAATAAATAATTCTTGAATCGTACCTATCATCAAAATATGAGATTTTCGATGAGTAATTTCATGATTGAATTGTATTTGTATTCGTTCAAATGCAAATGTAATTTCCGTGCATAATAATATAATATTTAAACATGATTGACAAAATAAAGGTCCATAAACATCGATACTATCCTGTAATGTGTAACTTGCAATTGGTAATTTGCTAATTGTACATTGCTATTTACAATTTATAATACGAAATTTATAAATCATAAACTGTGATTTACATCTTGTAGTTTGGACAATGTAAATTGCCATTTGAAACCTGCAATTTGTGTACGAATTTCAGAACCGTCCCAGTCTGTACTTCCAAAGAAAAATTCGTTCGTGAACGCAACATTCAGTTACAGTAAATCAAAAACACAAAATCAGTAAAGATCAGTCAGCAGCGTGCATGAACCGCAGTATTCACCAAATATTTCCACGCACCGAGTTGAACACACGAGTGGTTCGAATCCGTGTTGGCTTCAGCCAAAGAAGCGTCGTGTTCAAAGTTCAGATTTCACAAAGGGCAGCGAAAAGGGGGAGTGGTCGAGTGGCACGCGGTTTTCAAAATAATTCTGATCTAAATCCGAAACCCATTGATCCCGTTAGCGTGATGTCATAAATGAATGGTCGTTTGATCCTTTGGTTTCGTGGACAAGCGCTCCTTAAAACGTCTGAAATTTTCGACGCTCGAACGCTTCCCTTTAACAGAGTCCTCGAAAATGAAATGCGCCGAAATGTCCAGCACTTGTCATAACTCGTTCGCGTTTCGAATAACAATGGAAGGTGTTGCGGCCCGTTACCAGACGCAGGATGAAACGAACATCATTGTACCACTTAGCGGGAGCTATTTCGATCGAATTAACAGTTACTCGTATCTCCGCGCCGGAGCCTGGGGTATCCATAAACCATTTTGACGTGGCTGGAAGGACGGACAGGAAAATCGTGGGTCTCCGGTGGGCCGGTTTCGGGGATTCGACGGGTACGTATTATACGATGTGACGTTGGCCTCCGTTCGTAAGTCTATTAAACGGGTGACATTTAAACATCCTAAACCGCATGACATAGTGGCGCATGCGACTCCGCACCGGCACGTGCTGCCGAGACGGGCTCTCGGGTACGTGGTAATTCCCCGGGAGAGCGTAATCCAGGCTGTTCGACGGCTCCCCGATTCGCACGATCGCGCAATTCGCTCTTAAGGAATGTGCCGTTGGACCCTTGCGTGGGCGGGTAAACCGGCGCGCCGCTTGTTCCCAACGCGCTACGACGTGCTCACGTGTAAGTGGCCGAGCGAGCCGGTGAACTACGCCCGTATTTATCACCCGACGTAAATTCGATGCTCTCACGGCTGATTTCAATTTTCCCGCACACCCCCTCCGTCAAAGATATATGCGTCTCGGTTCGTCTCCGTTCGATTCGAACGGAGACAAAGATCGTGTACGGAATCGAGCGAACGGGAATAATTGAGATCTAGTGGGCTAGACACCCCCCACCGTGCACAACCATCTCGAATCGGCTCTCGCCACACTCCACTGGGAATATCAGCTTTGGAAACTTTCGACTCTTGCGATTTCTTCGAACGGAGGTTTCTCGACGTTTTATTTTCACACGTTGTTTATCAGTTAATTGGCGTGCGAATTAAATCATAGCTGGAAAAATTGAGTGGATGAAACGTCAGATTAATTATTAAAATTATAAGAGAAGAAATCGATGCGAGATAAAAGAGAAGTCTGTGTCAGATACATAAAAATGATCCAAATTTCTTTCCGGATATCTCTTCAACCATGACAAAGGACATCGTGTAGCACACTCGCACAGCAAACTATCATCTCACCACTCTAAAGTCCACATCTCGTAAGCAATAAGACTTTCATGCAATCCCAACATTGACAGTCGAACATTTTCAACAAAACTCGAGAACAGTGCCAATAATCTCCGGCGATATTCCCACCGCGGTTCGAGCAGACAAACTTTGTAAAATTTCAGCGATACTACGCTGGGCAGCTCCTATCAGGATCAATAATACAATGTAAACCACTTTCAACATCTCTACGCCGTCCAAGTTATATTTCGCAAGCCATAATATTTATAGGGCTCGCCATACAGAGCCATGAGTCGCCCCATAACCACACCTATTCGAGGTCATGAATGAAAACAGGTTTCGGGATTATATCGTAGATCCCTCATGTCTTCTCTATTTACACAGCTCGATCGACTTTCAGCTGGGTTAAAATAGAGAGAACTAAGGCGGGATTTCTTTGGAAATTTTTATAATTAAATCGAAGGATTGGTTTGAATTCATCTTTTACATAGATATTTTTCACTATTTGAACTATACAAGATATTCTATTTAAGTGGAAATACTTAAAATTGTAGGAGTTACAACTCTTAGAATGGGGCTATATAAAATAGAGATTTGGCGAAACGAAAGAAAGGTAGAAGTCTAATTTCTTACGAATTTAAACAAATCCTTATGTAGATGTTTTAAAGACGTATGTATTAAGAAAAACTAGCTGGTTATTGTTGCTCGCTCGCTTCGCGAGCTCGCGGGTGGGGTTGTTATTGCTCGCTCGCTTCGCGAGCTCGCGGGTAGGACTGCTCTTGCGAAAGGGTTAATGGTACGCATTGCTAGTGGGGCACACAGCTCTTAATGGTTTTTTTATTTATTTTGTGTGTGACTCTCCACGAGCCACACAAAGAACTTCCCGATTCGTTAGTTGTAAGCGGTAACATTAGCATTAGTTGCATAATTAAAAAAAAAATTTTTTTCAATTAAAAAAAAATTTTTTTTAAATAAAAATGAAATATATATAATTACGTTTGTTTATTCGGTGGAAAATTACCATCCTCTCGTATAAATTGCATTCTTGAATGAACTTCTTTCGAAAAAAACTATAAAAACTAAAAAATATAAAAAACTACTTGACCAATATGGACCAAAATCTAATCAGCTCTAAGTTACGATGGGGCACATCGATTGCATCATTCATCATTCTGATCGCATTGTTACTTTTTCAGAAAACGTTAACGAAAAATTTGATAACATAAAAACGGCCATACGCACACACACACACACACACACACACACACACACACACACACACACACACACATACTAACAATTTGATAAAAATAGTTTTAAATGACTTCAATAACCATGAAACGTGAAGATCTGCTAAAAAATCGATTTTCGATTTTCGGGGTAATTACAGTAACTTCCCTATGAATCGGGAAGTTAATTAATTGCTTCAAGGTTCTAGACTAGGAGAGCCCTTTAACCATATACGGTCTTCTATTAAGCCAGACATTGACTGCTTGTTTTACTCGTTATCGTCGTATTCATCAAGAATGCGGCGATTGTATGGCTTACAAGAATAATTGTACGATTTCTCAATTGTTCTAGGTGGATCGATGAAGTCGCACACGGGAATATAATTGAATAACGTTTTAGCAAGTTCTAATACAAAAGCGAGTATTTTAGACTCAAAGGTGTTAAGGGGTAGTGGCGGGATGGAGGTTCGACAAAAGGCGACTGAGCACCGAAGATCGGAGATTCCGGCCTCGTCCGGCAAAGTTCCGCGTGGCTGTGTGACCTCGAGTGACGGCGTCGTTCGAAATGCCTGAATGGGCAGAGGCGTAGGAGGCCAATTGATCTTGATCCGCGCACGCTCCGCCGGTTATCCTCTATGGCTCGTAAACGCGTCTTTTAAGACGGTGCTTTGGCACACGTGCTCTTTCACGGGGATCGGTTATTCACGGTGGCGCATCATCGCCTGTTTTCTCCTTCTCTTTTTTCCTGGAGACCGCCACCACGGCGCTCCGAGAAAGTCCGCCCCCGAATCTTATTTCGGCCGTACCCGGGAAACCATTCGCTTCGTTTCTGGTTTAACGAGAAGGGAAGAATGGGGCTATGGATAAGGGTGAAACGATGGGACCCGGTAAAAAGTTTCGACGTCTCCCTACCCCAACCCCCTACCCCCCACTTCTCGAGGACGATCCACGCCATTTTTCTGTAACTTTCCCGAGGGCCGATTCTTTGCTAAAGTCCTCTACATACCCGCGTATCCTCCCTGTATGAATCGCTCGAGTAACTCGACGAAGAGATTGACCCGCACTCCGATTTCGATTCGAGCGAGTAACCCTCCCAGGAACTCCAGCTCCGCGCTTTTCCGAGGTGCTCCCGAACACGCGGGTACCTCGCCCGCGCCGCTTCGACCCGTCGATTCCCTCGACGATCCTCTATCCCATAGACTTATTTTGTCGCCGCAAAAGGAGAAAGTCTTCTCCTTCTACTTTCCTTGCGCAGGTGCGGAACGTGATGTGCGGGAGTGGAGAACACGAGCGCGGTCCCAAAAACCGTAGAAAACGAAAAAACATTCTGTTGGCGACAAGGGGCGCGACATAATCCAGGTCTCCATCAAGTTGTTCCATGTCTCACCAGTTACGATCACAATTCGAAGTTTCCCGACGTATCGGCATACACGGTGGAAAACGAAGGAAACCTGCGACCAGGTAGACGCGGATTTATAGCCGCTAACGGGACCAGTATGAATCCGTTCCGACAGACCTTGAATAAGACAGCATGATTGATGCTGATTTCCAGAATTGTGTTCCTGCGTTTGTAGGGGTATCAACAAATTGGTGGGATGCTCTACGAGAGTATATACTGCTTTTAATGTAACTTTGCACTTGATTGATGCCAGTAGAACGAAGAACATCGAAATCATGAAATTTTTAATGACTTCGTTTGACCATCATCTTCGGAGCTTAAGATCATTTGAAGATCATGTCACAGTATATGTTTAAATGTATTTTTGACGAGCTACGTGGAAACACATGTAGTTATTTAAAAAGAAAATCAGTGACTTTGAAAACTATGATAAAAAACATTTGAAAAGAACAATGAATTATTTTCAAGTAAACACAAGTTTAATTTACAGAAACAAGTGCAAAAGGTAATTAAACAGGTTCAAAGAAAAGCGAACACTCGTTCTCGTAGACCGCAGAAGTTCTCTGTCGCTAATTCGAGATTTCTCGCGTTCCCGACCCTACAGCGGATAAGTTCCAAGCACACGACAATCACGATAATAACGCTGTCGTTCCGGCGAAGTTTTTAATGCAACAAAGTGGAGCTTCTTCTAATCTGTTCTCCGATACACGCGACACCGCTAATTAACCGTGGAAAGGAAACCGCGGTCTGTACGAATCGCAGAACCGACAAGGAAATCCCGTTGCAACGGGTGAAAATAAACTTGACAAAATTCTCGACGAACAACACACTCTGCGAGTCAATGTTCTGAGAAGATAGTAATACAATTAAGGAGGGTGGGAAGTGGAAAAAGAAAAGATGATTTTCCATCAAAAAATTTTGCGATCAATGCAATAAAGCATCCGATGTGAAGCACATGGAGAATGAATAAGAGACGAGGTTAGTGGATACTGAAATTACAATCCCGGAGAGCGACGACTGCCAAGCGGATGTATAGAAATTCCTGTCGTACTGCTCGAGATGCGCCGCGGTAGTGACGTCGTCGTCCCCCATCTTGAAGTCGATCTATTATATTCGCATCCTCATTGTGGCGAGAAAACGCGATAAACTTGATCGCAACAGCGTACCCGAGCTAACGAAATGGTTTCACTGAAAGATAGATTCGAACGGAATCTCCTTGTACTCTTCGGATCCTGTCAACAATAAGCAGCCAGCGACGCTAACAATGTCCTTTCCCAGTCAATAGCTCCAAGACGCATTACATACAATAAACGAAACCGGGAACAAACTCGACTCCCGGAAAATGGTTTAGGCTTACATTCGCCAATAGACAAACGAGGAGCGTACACGCATTGCCATGGACCATCCCACCCTAGAAATTACAACCCCATGAATGTGGTGAACATTTCGTAACGCTATACAGGGTGGTCCACCTAAGTGAGGCCACCTAAATATCTCCTCTAATTGTGGGGTACAAAAAATATTTTGTATGCTACTTAAATGGTTTGAAAATACCATTCTGTTGCAAAAAATGTTTTTCTCTAAGGTAATTTTTTTCGGAGTTTACAAGGTTGTCGAGGTTTTCTGCGTATAATTGTATAATTTTTTTTATTGCATCGTGTAGCTGATGTAAAAATACGTTCAGTTATGTACATTACATGACCCTGAAATGACCTTTCAAATACAATTGTACGCAAAAAACATCGATAACCTTGTAAACTCCGAAAAAAAAATTACCGTAGAAAAAAACATTTTTTGCAATTGAATGGTATTTTCAAAGCATTCAAATACCATACAAAGTATTTTTTGTACCCCCACAATTAGAGGAGATATCTAGGTGGCGTTACTTAGGTGGACCACCCTGTATAGTTTTCATAGAATTATTTTACAGTATTTTACGTTGCGACCATCGTATTTTTCATGTCGCTTTCTATTTTTCTTTGTACAAGGAGAACGCTGCCCGATTCCATATTCTTGAACTCAAGGTGAGTACAATTCGGTTTCAAGAAAGGAAATGTGTACTCTGTGCTTCAGTGATATTATGAGTTTGTATTTTGCTAGGCGAGAGGTAATTCTTAGAATCTATACTCAGAACTATAACTACGATGTAGACTACGATGTCTAAACTAACTGTAAGGTTTGGAGCTTAGGAACCTTCTCCAGATTTTCCTGAACCCACGCGGCTCAAACGTAGACTGTTGCGCTTCGAACGATGGCTGCCTATTACAAATGTCATCCGCGGAAATGACGTTACTAACCAATTCCATCAAGAAAACTTAAATTTCAAAGTATCTAAATTATCCGTACTCACTTGTGATGATGTATTTGAATTTTGCAAGTATTTTAAAATAATCACATTCAGAAAATCATCGCTAATCACTGGCTGTAATTTCTGTATAATGCTCGTAACCCAATCAAAATGCCAGCACAGTAGCTATACTATTCACAGAATCATACATTCATAATTTCATACATTAATTAACGCATCAGAAATCCAACCGGTCCGAGGATCACTGTTATACATTAATAAACGATGCAGTGCTTTAATATTGTCGCAGCCGTCATTAACAGTGGCACGTTGAAATTTTAATTCGATAAATACAGGATACACTGAAAGCCGCGATCATTCGATTTCGTCTGAGCTGTGTACATAGCAAATGATAAATAAACGAAAATAAATATATGGAGTGAAAGATGCAGGTGTTAATAAAAAATATCGCCAGTCGATATCAATTTCTCTTAATAACAGAGTCGGTAAATTGCAACTGATGGTTTCTGTGTGTCGCGGAGGAAATTTTCAGTTCATAAAAGCGTTTATTATCGACAAATATTATACGTTTCTGACCGGATCGGCTTTCAGATCAATACTTCGGGATTGACCATGTTTTGTTCGCACGTTCGGCAGGCGCGGGTGTAACGTTCGACAAGGCTAGTGTAATTACTCTAAACCAGTGACGGCTAATGAAACGGATGACCCAGGCTGTTGCCCGCTTTTTCCGTCGGACTTAGCTTCCGGATATGGAACAGGAGATGAATAAGAGAAAAAAAGCAGGAATCGAAAGAATTGGCGGGGGAAAAGACAGGATAACCGCATTGCACCACTCCTGCCAACCACATCGATCAACAAATCACCTTCTATAAGCGAAGCCCGAGGAGGCTTTCCTCCGAGAATCTTTCTCAGCCCATTCCCGGTAGCACGGTGTTCTTTATTTTGGCAGGAATGACGGCTAATTACGCTTCGTTCCCACCTTGTGGCTCGCGACTGTCAGTCGGAAAGTTCGTTTCACCCGTATTAAAAGTAATGAGACATTTTCCAGTCGATTCGTTCCTTTATTTCATAACTCTTCTGGTAGTAAAATTACTACACGCAGTAAAACCACTCGATCGTAATCGTCAATTGTTGGAAGAATTATTCAAAAATTTATTAAAACTGAGAAATGTTTAAAATACTATAATATATTCAGTTACCGTCATTCTACAATTCAGGACTTGGGCGAAGTACTAGTTTAAATAAGAAATGTATTTAAAATTTGACAATCTAAAGTATAAAATAATATTGAAGCGTAACGGAGCTACATGATGTTTGTACTGGTTCGAGAATAAAAGATCGAAAATACTTCGGCTAGCAGTGATAGGTTAAAAAACACAACTGTTATCTCGGAAAACGGTGAAACAAAGCGGTACTAAAATTTTAGAGTTTATGGTTACAAGCGTCACTTCTGACAGACTATTCCACTGAATAGCCGGAAAAGTTGTAAACCATTTAAATCCTACGCTGATGGAATAATGGCGCAACCCATAAAATGGCAGATCATCTACGAGAGCGACGCAAGTTTGAAAAGGATTGATATTTTTTCGATAATCCGTCGCGCAACGTTATAAAAATTAATATGTATTAGCATGCAATCATGCAAAGTCTCATATGATTTGCACGGGTTCACTGACTGTTCTCGCTGCCATTTATTCCTTATTAAATATGATGTGTACGTTTTGGATAAACCAATAAGATGCTTAACAGCTTAAAGCATTACGTGCTCTCTATTCATATGTTTCGTAGTATTAATGAACTACCAAGTTTCAAGCTCTTGAAAGGCCTAATAAAAATTCATTACGACTATTTCGTTCACTACCGTTATCGATATTATAACAAGAATAATTTGACTTTGTAGCTTAACTTAATTCCACTCTATACGAATCGATTTATTCAAAATTTAGTTCTGACAACAATCTTTCCACATGCAAAATTTCCGTGGATGCAATTCTGTTTATCATGTTCAAAAACTGTAACAAAGTATTCCCATTAATCCTCATTAAAATTTCGCGTAATTCTCTGCATAAAATTAATTTCATTTTTTCCTTGTGAAAACCATGCGTGGCCGTCAGTGAGCGTGTTAATTAATTTTTAAATAACCAGGAGCTAATACTTCTAGCTCCGAACAACCCTCTTGCTCGTACAGATCGCATAATGCTTAATCCGAACTATGCTCGTAACGATTCCCGAGGACAATTAATACAGACTCGCCAAGGAGAATCGTAAGCACGACGAAAGAAACGAGAAGGAGGAAAGTAATCACACTCGGTGGACGATTATGGTTTTAAAATACGGCGGCGGTCGCGCCGTTCCACGCGGATTTCTTCCATTCGTAACATGGCCGCGATATCGTTAGCCGGGGGTATCTGTCAACACTATATAGCCGGTCCGCCGAAAGAAGCTGAAATTCATGAGATCACGCGGCGAAAAAGTAGAGTATTCAAGAATCCCGAGTTCCCGGCCGAAGTCCGCAGATATTATTTTACCGTGAAATAATGTCGGCGGAAGTTCGTTAAAATTGGGGTTACAATTCAATTACTGACACGGTCGCTGGCCCGCCGGCGGTAGTGGGGGTTGAAGAACAAAAAAATGAGCAAGAGTGACGGTGGCATAAAGCGGGCCAGGCTGAAAATCGATAGGGCGTCGCCATTGTGTTGTCCGTACAACTCGAGATTTTTTTGTCGGTTCGCTACGAAACGCACAAATCAAGCGGAAGGATGTTATCAAAATTTCCGTCTGCGTGACAAATTGAATTACTACGGAAGTCTGAACGTACGAAGGTACAGGGACGAGCAGAACGATTAAAAAAGAACAGAGAGAGAGAGGAAGAGAATGAGCGGTGGTCGCGGCTTGTTGTAAATCCGTCCGCGCGATACGAAAATCTGTCATTCCGCGGACACGGTGTACGGAGCTGCATTACATGCGGATTTTTCGACGATCGACAGACGGGCCGACGAGATAGAAAACGTTGACTGCTCAACGGGGATATTTATTGAACGTCGTCGGTGTTCTCGGCGAAATCTTCGGTGGTCGTTCCTAAACCATTGTCGGTTGTCGACGCGGCCCGCTGACGATGTCTCCACGAATCGATATGAATTTATGATGTTTTTCTATTGCTCCGACTTGGCAGACCTTTCTTAGTAACGGCACATCGTCGCGGAAACATTACACGGTAATTTATTGCACGCTCGGTTTACAATTGCTGTAGCAAGGGGTGGACAGTCTTATGTGAGAAACCATGGCGGTGGTAAATTCGCTCACCGTCGAATTTAATAACCCACCGAGATAGAGAACCATCCTCCGCGCGCAATCCTGCCAGTAAGTGATTCGAAGAAAATTATGTGCAGCGAGAACGGCGCGGGGGCGGAACCGGCCAACGGGAAAATGAAACCGTTCAAGGATTCTGCACGATCGAACACCGCGCCGGGAGATTCTGTTCGTTAGTGGAGCGTGTCTCGCGCGTTGTATCGGTGTATGCTGCATAAATTCGATTTGTCTGTTTTGCCGTAACGATCGTGAACGGTCTTGTCGCGCTCAGATTTTACGTTCCAACGGTGTGCACGCTGCCGTTACTGTAAGTGGCGCACACGCTGCGAATTCCACAAAATATTTTCAACTATTTATTACGTTCGATGAAATATGAGACACTTCACGCGTGTACACCAAGCATTCGAACATTAAATTCTCGATTAATTGTAGATTGACTCTGATAATTTCGTTTGAAAAAGTAGTACAACACACCTGCGCATGTAGTGGCTTAGGAGTTCAAAGGAAACTTTGAAATTACTCCAAATTTATTATTCTACTTTTTTTTAAATGAAATTATATAACAACTTAAATAGTTCCAGTTCACCAGAATGAGAGGCATCATCTATAAGAAATGTATAATCTAATTGTGAAATTTTGTACAGGAACACTTGAAATCCGTAAGCCAATTTGACCTTTCACTTTAAAAGAGCATGATCAAAGTGTAACACGTTTTACGTCGGCCGAAAATTGCATTATCTCGCCATTAATTTCATTTTGCATGCTAAATGGCCAGAAAGAAACAGAAATTTCAAACTCAAACACAAATTTTGTCATAACTCCGTAACTACTTGGCCAATGAAACTGAAAACGAGATTACAGCAAACGAAATAAGATTAGAGACGCAGTTCCGTTTGCTTTCAGAAACTTTTTAGAGACGCAGTGAACGAAAGCCACTTCTATACAATGCGTTTCAATTAATTTTTCTAACCACATTTGAATTACGCGAAGTTCTTTGTGCGCTGTGTATTTTCATAAAATGTGCTAAGTGAAATTTACATGTGGAAACTTTTTCCAGAGGAATTTATTCTGCAGTTTAAAAGTTTCAAACGACTTGAAGTATTCACAGTTTGTAAGGAGAGTCGAAGTCAAATATAATGCAACCAGATATTTCGTATTTCTAGTTCTACCATATTTCTTTCTTTTATACGTAATATTGAATTCGCATACTTTTGTAAAAAGAATAATATTCATGTTCGCCGTTTTAAACAAGTTTTCTGATTATCCTCCATCTTAACTTCAGCTGCGAACTTGTAATACATTCTTCCACTTACTATTATTATTCTCTGTTCATTTTCATTTTTTTACGAACCGACAATAAATTATTATTTCGTTTGCGAAATTAAAGTTGATTTTAAACCTTTCGGAATCAATTCTTTATTCATGTTACATTTGTCGTATGACAAAAAATAAATGCGATAAAGTTTCGTCTTTGTAACCGTCTTATCCAAAAGATTCCAAACACAATTTAATTATACAAGTATAACTTATATGCCGTACACAATCAATTCAATTTCCAATCTCCACGTGTTGATTGTTTGAAATGCAGGAATGTTTAATAAACTACCCGAAGAATTAGGACACGTCCAGAATCGTTGGTAACTATTGAAAGTGGATTGATCGAATTTCTGAAGTCGAGCTTTCCAGAATGTCAGTGTTTAAATCAAGAGTCTCGTACCAGGAGTTCATGAATCCTCTCGGGAGTCTGTGACATAATTACCAGCGCTATAGATGTATATGAAGGTAATCAATTTTCAATTGTATAAATTGAGTGTAATATTACCCCGAAAGTAATGTATGGCCATCTTCCTCACAAGGGTGGCCTCGGATAACGTCAATTTATAGTTCGAAGGAATTTAATATAAGAAAGAATTCTATTGAACGGGTTTCACAGAAAACTCAGCTTGAAATTTAGCTTAGAAAACACTTATTTAAAGACAAGAATGTCCAAAGTTTCAAACACAACCTATTAATTTAACATTACCGCAATAATCTGTAAAATACTACTTTGATACCAGATAGCGAGTTCAATTAACGATAACCAGTGAGATGTCAGAATGTACCAGTGTTATTTAACAGTATTACAATAGTGTTCGCGAAACTGCGACCATTATTCATAACCGTATTTCACAGGAAGACCGCACGCGTTAAATCTTATTTAAATGAGAACACTCGGCATATTTTTAATATATGCATCTACGGAAAAACTCTTTAAGATGAATTTGCATTATTTGGAAAGTCAAATTCGCTGCCAGAGGAATTTTTAATTAATGGACCTCTTGACGAACTTACGTTTTCAAAATAGCAACCGCTGCTATCTCGGTGTAATATTAATTAAATTACAGCGACTTTCGAAATTTGCTAAATGGCAAAATGCATTTGTGTTTACTACAGCACAGTTGCTTGTGAATATCTCATTGAAAATATAATTGACGAGAAGCGAAATTATGAAAACCAAAGTGGTAGGATATACATTTCAAAAATGTAGGAACACGCTGAAGGTACACTACATAAAATGAATTTTTTGAAGATTTTTGAAGATTTTGACAAATTTTACTTTATGTAACAAAATCACCTGTCAGACGTCGAGCCTGTCCTTCAACACCGACCCAACAATCGCGATAACTGATTTCTAATTCCTCTCGAAAACGATTAAAGCGCATTTGTCGGTAGTCGACTTTCAAGTAATCGGTTTCAGCGACTGTTAAGACATCTAAAACGAGTGATTCTTACGGTTGCTTTCGGCGGCATCGGGTTAAAGAACTTGGAAAGTTCGATGAACTTTCCCAATAAAATAGTTGGTGGGTTTTATTTTGCCCGATATTACACCGGCGGCCGAAAGTAAGGATCATACAGCGGTACTTTTTATTTCACGAGTGAACTGTAATTGAAATGTTTCACCCTTCCCACCTGGGAACATTTTATTCTCCGTCATTGATTAAAACCGAATACTTTTTATACAATTGCTCGTATGTAGCGGCACAAACTCATATCAGTCGATTGACCCGGGCCGTGGAAAGAACATGAAATTGGTTCGAGCACGGAGCCAGCATACTGCTTTTCCTGGCTGTTATTTGCCAATTTTTAGGAATTTTTTTCAGGGAAATTGTTAAATTGTATGCATTAGGATTTTGCATGTGCATTTACGAGCATTTAAAGTATATGTGTACTTATTTCGAAGAAAAAATAATCAATATCCCACGAGTTATATATATTTTCTTACAGAGCATATTTTATAAAGTGTATGTTGGCTTTTCACCCTCCTGCTGAAATGTCTGTACCAAAATAAATAAAAAATCTTGATTATTTATAAAATTGCAGCATTTTCAATTGATATTATTGATTTTTAAAATATTTTTAAGAACACTCATATTTATTCTACGTGACAAGATGCACAATGCATTTAAAAATTGGATTCACCCCTTAAAAATTGACGTATGATCTTCTGTCGCCATTTTATTGAACACTGTATATGACTCAATGTGTTTTTTAATTTTTTCTTTTTACTTCTATACTTAGACACGTTGAAGAATACATATACTCAAAGAAAATATAAAAAAATCGATCTTTTGGAAATTGAGAACTGGAATACCCTTTAACGAACGATCTGCTGTGAAACGATTCGGCGAATCCGATCGCATTAAAGTGGCAGTGTTGGCGTGAATCGAGCTGGTTGCTAGTACGTCGATGTTAGGCACGGATGAATGCCGTTGCCGTACGTATGCAGATTTGAAGACACACCGGTCTATTCGCCGGTAGTGTCTAGGACCGTGTTTAAACAGAAGAACGCCATCAAACATTCGACTTGGGATGCACGAGGGGATTTCGCGTAACCAAACATACGTACCCAGACACGTTGAATATCTAGAGTAGCGGCGCGGTGCGGCGGCGAGGCCTACGGAGCGCGGAGGAACCGGCTAAAATGAGATGGGGAAACGGTGAACAAAGGATCGAACATGGGGGGAGAGACAGAGGGGTCGGAACGACGACAAATTCTGCCAAACACATGAGAGATACTCGAGCTGGCCGGCTGCCAAAGCACCCAAAGCCATTCGTTCGTGCATGTTCGCGCGAACTTGCGAAGACGCAAACTCTCCTCTTCTTATGCTCTAGCGCCAACGACCCACGGCCAGTTATCTGCTGTTTCGTGAGCATCACGAGCTCATCCCGGGGTCTTCATTCCCTTGCTTCATTCCCCCTAGCTCCGGGGACAGAGACAGTAACCCACCAGTCGTCGACCGAGTTTTAAGATACCATTCAAGTCTGAGAGCCTCGTTGTCGAGCTGACGCAAGATTTTATATCGGTCAACCGGTTCGATTAACCCGACTTAATTTTCAACGATTCGTTCTTGTATGCCGCATCGATCCAAGAACCGGTTGCTAAGTCACCATGAGCAATTTGGTGCCACGGCATTCGTTTAACGCTACGTGTAATGAGCCAAAACTTCTGTAGGTCTTCGACTAGCTTCGAAAATTTCGGCTGATCGATATGTGTCGTTTCTACAGCCGCGTCGCCGGGAAAACCAGTCTCGCGAAAGTCGGAGTTTCCGCGACAAATAATGCAACCTGATTGACGAAAATTTCGGCGGAAACTTGGTCGCAACTCGTATTTAAACGGCAAGCTGAATAAACGTCGCACTAGGACTGCGTTTTGGCCTGTATCGAATGGGAATTCGAAGCTGACTGGCTTGATTCCCGAGTAATTTGCAGTTTCAGCGGGTTTCATTATTCCGACGGATAATTACGGGAAATTTGCTTTCCCTTCTGCCGTTCGAAAGACGATTTATAATCGTCCGAAAACTCTTCATGGAAACTAATTGCCTGGAGAAGTAAATACGTACTTTGTAATATACTGTTTTCGAATAACGATAGGATTTATACAGATTTGTATGGTTTTCATTAGAATGTTTACTTTAATGAAGAAGTTCAGTCGAACAGTTCTCGGACTGCAGTCGCACATTATCTAGACGCGTCTGGTGTCTGACCGACTTCATCTACTTAAAATTGCCTCATATGAGATGTCACCCCGGTTGGGATTTTCAAGGTGGAGTGTGGAATATAGTTTGTGAATATACACTTGTAAATATTAATTGTTTTCCAAATTTGTTTATATTGTTTTAGTATATTTATTTATGTTTTAGTATTCATTATTATTCTGGTATGTTATAGTATGTTCTAGTCAAATATTAACAGTTTCTGTTTCATATAAAAACTTCACTGTCTAATTATTGTACATGGTATCATGTGATAATTATACTTTTAGATTTTAAAATATGTCGTTAAATTAATGCGAATGGTTCCTGTTGCTTCATTTCCAACGAGATTAAACTCGAATAAAATTGTGTCATCTTCGTTTCCTATAATTATTATTAAAGTGTTGCTTCTGTTTATAGACGAAGTTTTTACAGTATTTTCGCGATTACCATTCGTTAGGATAATCGTATAGGTCACGGATGTTCGATGAGAATTTTAATAACCGAACAACGGAAGATGTTTAAGGCGAGTAATATTTTTAAAGCTTCCGTGGCTTCGTCGGTCGAGTAACGAATTCCTTTCTTCAATTTATTTCTTTTCGCTCGTTCATTCTGTGCTGTTCGTTTTATTCATCGGCGGCTGATTGCAGAGTTCCAGCTTACAGAAATCAAGCGGACGTCGACCCCATTTTTTCTGCGCAGGACAAACGATTCGAGCCAGCGCAAAAAATTATCGAGGATACCAGACGCTGAGTAAATAGAACAAGATAAGAAGTACAATAAAAGCAATCGTTCGCCTCATCTGCTCCACGGTATGTTCTGTCGCGATGAAGATGTTCGACTGTATTCGCAATCTTCCCCGCAACGAGAATTTCTTTTGAAATATCCCCGTTCTACGAATCCTATCCAGATATTGGGAGGCTATAGTCGATACACTTTCAGTTTACCAGCTATGGAATGCTCTTGAAGGAATAAATAGCTATGGCTGCAAAATAACACGGTACCTTTTACAATCTCCTTCAGTAATGATGTTACCCTATTGCCAAATTAAATTTACAAGTACCATTACCATTTATTTGGTAATCATTCTGGCATCTACTTTCTGCTGGTCAATTATATGTGCAAATTATAGTCGTAAACATATAATTTTTCAACGCTATTTCATTCCTCCGGTTGAATTACCTTCGTTTTGAAGATTAAAGAATTCTTTCACAAATCTAGACGCTCATATGAAGTGTACAACGTGCAAAATCATTAGTAGGATTTAGTGTATTTATGAATAAAAAAACAAGTACATTCAATGCGAGACAGAGAAAACATATATAAAGAATTTAAAAATGCCGATATGTAGTTAGCAACTGGTAAAAATTATTAAGAAAAAAAATCAACATCGAAAATAAAAAGCGGACAGCGCCAACTATCATTTCTATATGATTATCATATATAAGTTTCAGAAAGAAACACAACAAAATGATTTGAAACATTATTATGCAGTGTTCTGGGTGAATTTTACTACAAAGTAGTCCAGCTTCATAAAAACGATAAAATCAAGTAACGATTCGTTTATACACTATCAAAAACTTTTGCACTCAGACAACACGTTGCTAACGTGAAAGAGGACGAACTATTTAATATACATATACACGCTACAACTAAAACCATAATTCCGCCCCACCACTTTAATTACGAATTCCACACTCTCTCCTCACTTTTGCATAAGGAATCACGGGTTCCTCCTATAAAATAACAACGTTTATACGAGTAGAACATTAAATGCAAATCAAGTAAGGGCCGTTTCCACGTCGCCCGGTAATGTTTTGGAAATTATCCTGGACGCGGAACGCGCGAGGACATCCGGTGCGCTAATAAATCTCGAAGGGGACGTTCTTGTGTCGCCTGGGGATAGAATATCCCTTATTTCTCCGACTTGAAACAGTCTAATTATCGTAATGTACTCATTACCGTTGCTGTCTGACGTCGAAATACAGTACCATCCGTATAAGCAATCTTAAATTCGACTTGAATTCATTTCTAGGAAGAAAACCGTACGAACCTAATATCTGTAATCGTAAGGAAGAACACCGCATGTTACATACTTTCACTTTCGAGATATTGTTTAAAGTTTACATCTCAAATTCCTCACACCGGACATTGATAAAGTTGCATTATTTTTTTTGACTCATCTTCTGGTAAATATGTAAATCCTATACTCTAAAGCTCAATTAATGTATAAACTTGAATTTTTTAAAATTGATACATGCTTATTAAAGCATTAAATGTATCGGCGCCAGAACAAAACAACAAATGTGCAATTAATACATGTTCCTAACGTTTCGACCCCGATAACATTTAAAACTTTAATTATCAAAACTTTCGATCGAGAAGAATTCACCTTTTATTATTGATACATGTGGCGTTTTTCCTTACGAACACAGATACAAGCGTTGTTTTTAAACAATGGTTATATTTTAATATGACCTGTACGCAAGTGAACGACTGTCACTGTAGGTGTTGAGTTATTTATGAACGGGGTTGTACGTAGGAACGATGCGCCCGTATCAAGATCGGCGGGGTCCACGGGGGCGAGGAGTAATTCGTTAATTGGCGAACGGGGTGGAAGGCAACGTGGGCGGCAGAAGAGCCGACCAAAGAAAAACGCGGGTGAGAAGTGCTCAGAGAAAACGAGCGAATGCGCCGCCAGGGAAAGCACTGGCTGGACGGATGCCTCCGTCATTAGCGCTCGGACAATGTTTCTCCCGTTACTCGGACTCGTATAATGCAACTGAATATATCGCGACTGAAAGAGACGAATGGGTGAGAGAACGAGAGAGCAGTCGAGGTATCAGGAATGAGACGAGATAGAGCAACAACCGTTGGCTGGTGTGGGGGCGTGGGAGGGCTACGCGGGGAACGGGAAAAGTAAACGATCGACCAAGGCACTGAGATGGGATGTCTAATTACGCTCGTTTGCTACCCTTCACCCTGGAACGACCGTGCGCGGGCATCCTTTCTTGTGCCGGTTCTCGTTTTCGCGCGCGCGCGCGCCAGCACCGCTGCTTCCCGCAAAAAAGCTTTATTTAGTTTAACGAGAGGCAAAATACTTGAGCGAGTTCGCGACTTACAGGTTTGCGGTGCATTTCCCGTCCACAAAGGAGAAACGAACAATCCGCGAGTCTTTTTCTATCGCATTATCTCTTCCACCGAGGAATCCCCGTGCATCCCCGATACTCGTTATCAAATACTTATCATTCGCGGTATTGTTCGACGTATTTTGACTCGGATTTTTGCGATAACGCCCACCTTTGTAACGCGACCGGCTTCCTGGCCAGAGGGAGCATTTCTGAGGGTAATGTAATAACCGGGGAATTTCTTTTGTGCCGCGCAATTTCGAGGGGTTCAGGGAGGAACGAGCACGTCGGAATCATTAGCGTTATTCAGTCAACAGTTTTAATATCAATTTCCACGGTGTTCTTGATGATTACCTCCATTTTATGATTCTACAAGCTGAATTGCTTTTATATTACGCCGACGTATATATTAGTTTTGGTTTCTACATGTAACAGAAGTGTGAATTTTATATCTGAACATTAATATTTGCCTGAAGAATCTTCAGGACACGAGCCCAACATACGAGGCCAGTCAATTAAAACAATTTCTGTTTTAATACATTTAATGGCATAATTTACGGTTTAATGCACCAGTATTATGAGTTTGTGTTTTAGTATGCAGGAGACCCCCACGTACCTTCTATCACGGAAGAAAGAAAATATTATTCTAGAAGAGCGTAACGAAACTCGTACACCAAAGTGGAATTCTAAGAACTCGAGCAAAATACTGTCTTCGCAGGCTTCATTGCGCCGTTTTAATATAATATTATCGTTGTTAATTAACTATGATTCTTATATATGGAACATGATATGGATACAGCCTAACAACCGACGGTTTTATGAAGAGGTTTTCAAGACAATTGTATTTTTTAATAATTCCAGAATGATTATGAATATTTCATGAACTATGAATACAATAAAAAATATTGGAAATTTTTCGTTACTTTTAAATAGCTCTCGTAGGATAAAATTTCCTTTTTTTCGACTTATGTTTTACTCAGCACGTGCATGGTTAAATGACATTTCACTGTCAAGTAAGCAATTTTAAAACAATTGTGTCCTGTAAGATATGCTTTGAAATACCATCAAAATATAATAAGAAATTGCTTTAACCACAATATAATTCTGATCAGCATTTTTAGTAAACTTTTTCACGTTACCATTAACCAGTGCATTAAAACCGGTCTACGAGGCATGGACCTCATTAAAAGGCATTAATACCTGGGCGCTTCTTGCTAAACAGTGGACTCTGGTGAAATCATTAATGGCATCAGCGTAGAGTGAACTATGGTGTTAACGAATCGTATATACGCCATTACGCCTCGTGGAAACGATCGTTCGGCCGGTAGTGCGTGAAGTCACTAGGCGACACAAAAACCCGAGGACGATTACGGGAGCACGGTGGAATTGTCAAGTGCCGGCGTGCAGACTAAAATTATCGTTAATTTAAATGCCCCGCTTACATTTGGCGTAAGTGCATAATGTGGCGGTGAAGTTCAAGAGAAACGGTGGAGCCGCGCCGAAGAAAACTGCGACGCAGGAGAACTGCGACGCTCCGAGTCGCTCTGCACCGCTTTTCGAGATTTAACGTTCGCTACGTGTTGAAATTTCAAATTAATGCGAAATCGAGTTCGCCCGGCCACCGTGAAGTACGACGAGTATTGATGATTCGAATATTTCGCGGGGTCACAATTCATCGCCGTGACGTTTTAATGACGCGATTACTAGTAGAAAATTCATTTCCGACATTAATGCCGGGGCATTATGATGATAATTTCGTTGCCACTCGGCGAACGCGTTCCTGTAATAACGGCGCAATGGAAAATTAAACAATGCACTGAAGCACGCGATCCGCTGTGTCGTAAATCGGCCGTATGTTCTTTTCTCGACGCGTTCACACCGTCCGACACCGGAGCCGCACGACCTGTTCAAACATCATATGAATCGCCGAAAACAGCCATTGCCAATTCTTATTGATATTTTGCGTCGTAATTGTTACGTTGTTTCGTTAATCTTTCGATCTTGATCAAACAGGACTGCAGCGATCCAATTAGTTTCTACAAACAGCCTGCAAATTATCGAACTTGAAACAAAGCATCTATTGTTCTTTCTTTTGTGTTTGTTTATGTGCGACAGGACTAATGCAAGTGTTTCGAATTTAAATTTCATTGTTTACTTCCTGCTACAGTAACTCTGATAGTGTCAGATTAATTGAATCGAATACGTTAATGTGCGAAATGTTCAAAATATATCTTTCGTTTATGTCGTATACGAACGAATTCGGTTTATTCGTAAAATGTAAAATTGAACATATTTATTGAAGAATTTAGTAGATCATCTAACGTCACGTCTAGGGTTAATGTAATTAAAATTTTCAAGTGTGTGTATCATAAAAAGCTACCTGTGTATAGACGTAAATTTGTTGCATTAGCAACCCGACCAAGGATTTCTATTTTAATAAAGCTGATAGAAGTTGATCCTCGAACGAGCCCTGCTAGTATCCTCCTTTTTTGGAAAACACTCGAAGCTCCGGAGTGGCACTCGAACACAGTGCGAGCAGTGTTCTTGTAAGATAAGAGGGAATAGAGCTGCCCTAGATGACAACGTTAAGCGTCTCACTTTGTATACTCCGCTGCAACCCAAGTGACACATTTCCAATAAAATCCATAACCCCCCCACGGCCTTTGCAAAAATCAGTTTCTCCTCTTAGCTTCTTGAGTGAAACCTTCATAACCGCGAACGTATCTTAGAAATAATCACTTCTAAAGGAATTTCGATATCGACTGGGCACTCTTACCGCCAGCAAATCGTTTTAACGAATTAATCGATAAAAAGGATTAGTGTGATCGCTAAATGGATTGTTAAATTAATATACTGCCCCCATTGTCTGCACTTTTACGCGGTTACTGTATTTTATTTAATTTCAGCTTCAGTAGCAGTAATTGAGAAAGATTAAAATTACTGATGGTAGGAGTACTATAACAAATTTGTTAAGTTTTAAGACGATAGCTATCTGCGAAGACAAAATTAGCTTTGCTCCAAGTATAATGTCCTTGTTCTTGACTTCTAATATCCAGCACTTTATGTATCCCAAGGAAGGAATATTATCCAGTCTTTAACCTGCCAGACTAATCATGAATTATTGATTTCTCTGACCCAGGAGTAATCTGTTTCGTTTAATTCTAGTGAAAATTTTGTTAAATTATAATCGCTAAAATTATACCTATTCAAATATTTTTTAATTAAAAATTATACCTTAAAATGTATATGTTACAGACAACTCATCTCATTTATGGTTGCACTATATTCCGAACGCATTGGCTTCTTTGATTATATCCGCACAAAGTAAAACTGTACAGCGCAGTTAAGGGTTTAATTCGTATCTCAACGAAAGAATATCACACGCAATTAAAAGTAGATTAAGTCCCGCATAGATGTATCACATCGTTAATAACGGTTATCTCGGTGAAAAATAACGATGCCAGATTTAACCGTGAAATTCATCTTGCTAAGAAATAATATAATATACAACCAAAACGTGCACAACCCCCTCTCTCTTTCACTCTCTCTCTCTCTCTCTCTCGCTCTCTCTCGTTCTATCTATTTCTCTCTGTAACGCTTCTTTTGTTCCGGGGTGGATGAGCACGAAACTTCTCAAACAAAAGACGGTCTCCCAACCTTGCAGCTTTTAAAATCTGCTCAGAAGTGATAGTAAACAGTATCACATTCAACGGTGTATCTTTGTGTCTGCCGAAAAGAAAACTAAAGAGCACCCGCACATGAATCAGATATTCCCCATTTTTAGACGTTCCGCTTTAAGCTATGCGTTCCAGTATCTTGTAAAACCACTTTTTACTTGAACATCGTCAATTATAAAAATTTCAAACAATTAATAAATTTATTGACTACATCATCAATTTATTTATTTAATTATGTTCATAGAATTTTCTTGAAATTAATCATAATTTTATTCGACAAAATTTCAAGTAAGAATGAACTCAACGTTACCCTAGGTAATTTTGTAAATTTTGTTTCGTAACAAACTTTATTATGGCTTCGAAGATTGAAGCTTTCTGCAACAACTTTTTTATGGTGGTTTCACTGAACTGTGAGGGAAAGATGTACTGTATACTTTGTACCTAATTGTTCATTCATAAAACAATTAAAAGAAGATTCATTTTCGAGGAATTTGTGTGAAGGGAAGCTTCAAGTTTAAGATTCTGCCACGAAAAAAATTGTATAATGATCTTCGAGGAATTTCAATTCGTAGCGTTTTCGACGAGAAACGCCAAGAATAATAATCGAGAAACGGAGTGTTTAGGAGGGAGTTCTTCACGGCTAGGTCAAAGAGGGTTAAAAGTTCAGACCGAGGAAGATTAATTCGACCGGTGTCCCATCATCCTGCAGACTCCTCGGCAAGCAGAGCGAAGAATCAATCGTGGAAGTAATTCCGGAATTTCAAATGCGACATCGGTTAATATCCAGGGACCTCAAAGGCGTCATTGGTTGTTGTAGGCGCGCGGTAGAGCGGTTAGCCTCGGCGCGGAGGCATGGAGGCGACGATATTCCGTTTCGACGCTTCTGCCGAGCGTCCTTTTTCGTCGTCGTACGAAAATTAGGAACATCTGTGACAAAGAAAAGCGGATATTCGAGGGAATGGAAAGTAGCCAAGTCCGACGGAACGAGAGCCGGAAGATGCGAGAAATTCGGTGCCAGTCGCGGAGTCGGGCAAGGGAAAGAGAAGGCAAGGGAATGCACCGAGCGCACTTTTGCTCGTGCATTCATAAAGCTGGGTCATTGCCGAGCTGTCGAGTCGGGCCTTTCTTGTTTCTGCAGAGCTGCGTCGAGATAAGTAGCTGCACGGTCTGTGCGCTTTGTTTGTTCAAGCTTCTCCTCTCTTCCTGCTCTTCTTCTTACTTCGTAGTTCTTTTTCTTCTCCCCAGCCCTTATGCGAGCGTTAGTTGTCCCTACGAGAGGGATGGCCTGGCCACTTGAGTCGCAAGACACAGTCGTTACCGTGCATTAATTATTGATAAATAGGCTTCTGGTATCTAGGAGGGTTGGTCACGTGTAAACCGGACATTTCCTCGAATCTTCTCTATTCGAGCAGAATTTCTTAACAGCGTTAACCAGTTATTTTTCTATGTATACTCCTCCAGCTCACTTTTTTAACACTTTTAATTCCATCATAGAAAATAGAAGGGTCCGAAATCAATTCCGGCCCAAAGTGTTCTTCATCCCAATTATAGTCACAAGGTGATAACCTTGGACAATAAAGGGGATGCTAAAAAATAGTTCAATGTAGTTTTTCAATTTCTTCTCGTGTTCAAATGGTTGTTCGATCAGGTCTCAAATATCTTACATGGCTTCTTGCGACGCTAAATTTTTTTACACACATTCTACTACACTTGAATAAAATGCAAACTAATGTTTGAAAATGAAAACTTGTTTAGATTAAACTATACTGTTGCACAATGCAAAGTCTGGTTTGTACTGACCCTTGTAATACACACGTGGACATGCTTTTCTCCGTTCGAGACACACCGTCCACTCGTGAGTTTATCTCTGAGCGTCTCGCGAATCTAACCGATCCGTGGTTGCGTTTCCCGGATAATGCCGGGAAAACTTAATAGCCCCCCATAAATGACAATGGCCCTAGAGTTAATAATTGTGATTATTCTCCACCAGGCCCACGGCAGTTACCCCCTCTGTATTAGCGCGCGCACACAGCCCGATCTATTTGGTTTTGTATTAGAGATATTATAAACCGTATACCCTGTATGCTGGTCGCGTTATTGATCACTGGTACGCGGGATTATTGTTTGAGTAATTGAACGATTATTCATTCCACGGCCACGGCAATAGCCAAGGGGATAATTAAACTAATTATAGCCTAACGATCTCTACCATCGAACTCGAATATCTTCCTTGAAAGCTTTAGTCTCTGTGGAAACTATCTCTTCCAGCAGCTTAATTTTGAAGATCTGTCTTAGGTAGCTGTATTGCTGACTCTAATTATTATGTGCGTTGCGAGGATAATTAAATTCGCATAATTAACACCACGACTCATTTGTAGACAATGTAAGTACTATGTCCGCGATTAAAAATTATTTAAGGCTTGATTGAACTGTGGCTGATATAAGAACTGAGAATTTTGTTTTCTAACGATTAGATTTTATTATATTGAACTCTAATCAAATACAGTAGAACCTCGATTATCCGGGCCTCTGATGCTAGAATTCTTTATCGTCTGAATACTTTCCACGAAAAATTAGTTTGAAGTATCGAAGTTCTACTGTATTTTCATAATTGACTTCGTTTGAATTACAATAACGGGAACCTGATTTGAACGATGGTAAACGAGAAATGAAATACTGAACGTCATCGTATCTTCAAAGTAGCGATAACTCTACTTCGAGGTTGTCGTTCCGGTCGAAATCCGATCTCGATTTCCCCGGAAACAGAGTCAGATACGGAAAATATTTATTGTTCATTTTCGACTTATTTCGCCGAGTAGAATCGACACTGTTTCATCAGATACGACGTACCTACTGTATAAACACGATGTGCTGAAAACTTTCTAAAAATGTTTCAATCACTGTTATGACACATATATATCTTCGTGAAATGCACAAAACAAAAATTTGATTTATTTGAGCGAGTTCCATTTTTGATGAAAGTCGCATCGCGAAACTATAAATTATATTACTCGTGATGGAACTTCGAATTTTTATGTAAAAGAAAAATTGTAATCACAAGATGCAGATGGTATCTGGAAATTTATTTCTATTGTTTTTAATTATAATTAAATTATTGAATAAAACACAGTAGTATATTGCAATTTTTTAAACTCTGTTACTGTTTTGGAATACACCTATTAATTTTTCTCATAAATTCTTCGATTTAGTTCAATGAGAGTTTTCTAAGAGTCGAATCAGTGTTAAAAACATGCTTTTAATCGCACATTTTCGCCGCAATTTATTCCTATCCGTTGAAAATTGTTGAAGAGTTATTTATCTCGAGATACACGGTGCATCGCAATATTTTATACTTTACATATGTAATCTTTACGTCTCGTAAATAAACGCGAAAGTAGCATTAAGCGTCAGCCGTGCCGTATTTTATAAGAATTAAGAGAAGAAGAATTGTCGTTGTTCTGCTTGGTTAAATCAGTCGTTTTTCTTTTTCGTTTCTTTCTCTCTCGACGTTCCGTTAGGATGCTGTTTCGAGCTTCTGAAAATACACGACCGCTATGTCCCGAGTTGCCAAATAACTCTGACGGAAAATTGTGTAGCATTATGTTGTTGCTAATCGTAACCAATTCAAATGTATTTTGCAAATGGGTCAGATAGCGACAAATTCATGGGCAAGATCTATTGTTGAATTTCATTCGCGATTTTGACTATTCCGCCGGAGAAATTTGCAACCCGGATTGCGTTACCCAAATGGAAATCTGTTTAATAAATTAGCGCTAGGAAATCGATCTAAAGTGCCATTTACAGGTTCGGTTGCACTGGCTGGGATTAACAATCGGGGTTGCTCCAATTTGAATAGTAGGCTCAACATGATGGAATTTCCTGTCAGGGTAGTTACATCTATTAACGTGGCATTTTATGTAAATAAAGAGAACCGAGTGAAACTCGTTGGAATTTTGCAAACGATTAAATCGACGATAACATATTTGATTCGCAGAAAATTATCCGCAAATTACACCGTAAATAAAATAAACCATAAATAAATAAATAATAATAATTCTAAATAATTGCCAAATACAGTAGAGATAATTTCTTGAAACTTAACGACAATGATCGAACCAATCATATCTAATTACATCCAGATGAACAAATAAACTCAATCAAATGAATATAATAAATAAATCTATATATGAATTTTATAGACGTGATTTCATTTCACCGTGCGGAAACGTTGCCGCAGTTTTTCGATTGTAAATTTCATCGTACCGACTCTTACATTACACAGCGTTCAATTTTAACATTTTTCCCATCTTCATTCGATCTGTTTTCATTTTATAAAATCGACTGGAATAATTTCATACTGCATCAACAGTTGACCACGCACATCCGTAAAATTCACTGTGAAAGAGTTGACAAAAATAATGCCTTTAACGTTGTCGCAGCCTCCGCATTCGGCACACGTTGTTCCATCCGAGTACCAGCAAAAGTCCGATTACATCCCGCGGTTTTTGGTGGAAAAAAGTTTGCATGCATGGCACGAGATGAAATATGCTACGCAAGAATATATTGACTCTCAAATTGGAGATTTTTTCACGGATAGCTCGCATCGCGGCCGGAGAATGTGCAAGAAAACGAATATTGCCGAATCCATCATTTACATATATTCTCAGGCAGCTCAACTAAATTAATTTTAATCGAACAACTAGTCACTCTATTTCTCATACTGCTTAAGGGGGTAGAGTACCCACGTGACATTACTAGAATCTAACCAGAATATTACTAGAAAACAAGTGAAAACAGGGGTTTACGCGGGAACGTTTCACATCCTCATACGATTATATTTTGAGCTGAGTGAGGGCTCATTCGAAAGAGGAAGGTTGCACGCAGTGCGCTCTTGTCATGTTTTCTTTAGATGATGTTTATATGAAGTAATATGATTGTCCAAAGTAGGCGAAACAAATGAGGAAAAATTCCGGAGATTCTAATGTATTTTTCGTACACAAAAAGATTTTTCTCGCGAAAAAATCGAGAAGACCGCACTGCGTGCAACCTTCCTCTTTCGAATGAGCCCTCACTCAGCTCAAAATATAATCGTATGAGGACGTGAAACGTTCCCGCGTGATCGCATTCAATTGTTCCCCAGATTCCGTTTATGAAGGGTGAATAGAAGCAATTTTAGTTCCACTACTTCGACCAGATGGCGCTTAGTCAGGAGAACTATCAGCGTAGATTCGTAACAACAAAAGTGTAAAGGGCATGAAGCCACTCGGATGCATTAATAGCAATAAAGATATTCATGAAAAGATAAAAACCTGTAATGATAGCGAAACTAAAGCGTTAGATTGATACAGATGTATGTTCATCACTGTTGCCAAATTGGTTTTCCGCGCGGAGGTTGGTCACAATGAAAAATACCATAGTCACGTGGGGCCTCTACCCCCTTAATCTATGCGTTTATAACATTTTTAGTCGATTAAAGTTAGCTTCAGAGGATTTAAATAAAATTATTTCCGTTGGAAACCAAAAGCATTGTTGTGCAAACGATTTCAATAAAAATTGTCCTAGGGGCCGCTGAACCATGCTTATTCTGCTAAACCCATTGGGAACGTCATAACCCGGAGCTTTTACTTACAGGCGCCAGCGTAGCGCATGAATTAGCGTCAGTGGCGGAGAAAGAAAACGGCAAAAACATATTGAACAGGTTGCTAGTATAATCGGACGGTTGCGGAAACGTCGCGTCGCGTAGAATGCACGGCGGAAGGAGCGCGTGCACAATACTCGCCAGGCTGCCAAGCAACACATTCCTCGTTATAGATGCGATCGATTTTCAGTGATCGCTCAACGCGCCGTGCCGCCGGTGCCGTGCCGCGTGCAACCATTTTTCACCGGGGTAGTCGTCGTCGTCAACGCACGGCTCCGAAAACGAGGCTCGTTATCGTGATTTTTCGTCCATGTTACCATTATACAAGTACGCCCTAACTACGTAGGGTCGACGTTTATTCGGGCGCAGACATCCAAACGTCGCATAAACAGAAACGCGAGAACGGACTGGCTGACTTCCTTCTACCCTCGCTAACAAATTTCGACGTTGTGTTTTCTGATCGATGGATAAATAGAATAATTTCGAAAATCGACTTGCGACGCGGAACGGAGTCAGTGAACGCGAATGGCGCTCGCATTGCGTTCACCGAGGAATTCACCGTACCGCTAGGAATTGCAAACGAGCGAAAAAGTGTTGTCGCAGCCCGGCAAGAGAGACGTCCTCTCTTTTTGCGGGGCGTCGCGCGTCGTTGGACCCGCGCCGCTATCAGCCGACGATTGAAGCCCGGGAAAGATAATTAATTCAATTAACGCGACCGAGTCTGCGCATGCATTAAATACACTAAAATGATTCGAATTAAAATCGACGAGGAATTGCAGCCGCAAGGGGGCGAAACCTGTGGCGGAGAAAGGGGGTAGTTGGAAAAAGCCGGGGTGGAGAGAGATCGCAAGTACGTGTCACTGTGTCCCCCTCGTATTGCTACCAAAAAACGTGGATGGTACACAGCCGACCTGTAATCGAGAATGCCCGTATTGGTCACTGTTAAAAATGCACGGAACTGGGAAATTGCGTAGGAATAACAATAGCTGGCGCACCGTACACAAATGGTCCGTGGAGATTGCAATCGGCGCCAGGCAATAATAGAGTGTTTTCAAAAAGCACCGGCTTCATCGTCATTTAAAATATTTATAACTGGCCGAGTTACGCAGCTGGCTAGTTAATGCTGCCGTCAGAGATTCGTGTGTACGTAACCATTACACGTAATGGCACATTGTTGCGTGGCGATTAAAACCGTGTACACCTCGTCTAGGAAAGATAACGTTAGCTGGATCTATTTTGCACTCTTTACTCGCGACCATACACGGATTTCCGGATGGCTTTCGTTTGGACATGCCAACCGCGTTTGTAACAGGTTCCGAATCTTTCTGTGATAATTCCACTGCAGGATTTCGTGAAAAATAAAATATGTGTGCATTCATTTGAAAATATAGGAGCTACATAGACATTTAATTATTTCTTAAAGAATTTTAATGAATTATAAATAATACGACTGTATTGTTGAATTTTTGGAGAACGTTAAGATGATTAAAATTGGAACAACATATTTTTCCAAAAAATCGTCTATTCTTTTCTTCGCTGTAGTAAAAATGTATAAATATATTCATAATAAGATAATTACATAAATTTAAATATTTGTGACGTTTGAAACAATAAAAATATTTAATTTTTCAATAATTTATCGAGGTTGGACGTGTACACATAAACCCAAATATGTTACTGCTGTACCTTTGTTTTGAAAAAGAAGTATAAATCATACAAATCTGATAAAAGTAAGCAGGTATAATTTGAATTGATGTTACAAAACCATATAGCCTGAGGAGAATGTTTTGTTTATAACTGTATGACAAAGATGTCTTGTTTAAATGCAGGCATTAGCCAAACTTTGAACACTAGATAATAGGGGATCATGAGTAAAGCGCCGCTCTGTATACATGTGGTAACTGTGACTACAACTTATTAGCAAGTTATTACCCTTTCAACTTACTACTGCGTGCATGTATAAGCACGTATCCCGGGACCTTCAACGTTTCATACACTTCTATTTGTTTACACTCCTTCGTGTTCGTGGCTTCCGTGTGAATATTATTCGTAAATTTTCGCATTAACATTTAGATTTTCGTAGGTAACAAAAATATAACGAACATTAATTTTCTTTGACTCTATTATATAAAATATAAAATATTATATAAAATGTATTAAAAAAAAAAAAGAAATTCCCATTGCGAAAGCAATGTCTGATTCAATCCGATTAAAATAATAATCAGATTCGAACGAGAGCACACAATAATGGGAGATTTCAAACATTGCAAAATGTTCAAACCGATATTGTGTTGTTTATTGCACATGCAAACTAAAAAATTCGGCAAATTTCCACGAAAGGGGAAGCTCAAGGGGATGACTGAAATATATTCGAACGGACTGTGAATTTTTGCCACAGATCTGTCGCCGGTTGAACCTGATTTAATAATCAAATTCCACTAGTGAATGCCCAACGATAATAATGAAAAACTACGCGCATGAATTGTAGCTCGAGCATGAATTTGATTTGAGGGTATTCAGAATAGTTGTCCGCCAAATACCGTGGATTCTGCGAAATTCCCGACCGGAAATGGTGAAAATGCAGCCGACAAAAATTCATGAGGTTTTCGGTGGAATTGTAATGTTTGCCAAATCCGTCGGTGATGGAATATTGATTAAATACGGAGATTTGCGAGACTAATAAAAAACAGGGTTCTAATCGAACGGAATGATGGCGATATTTTCGCAAGAATTTTACACGATCGCGGAATCCCGTTACATCGAATGCTACCCAGCGTCCCGTAATCCGTACGTTTACACATATGTATAATAATTGATTGCGTTTGTTACTCAATCATCCCTCTGTGCTGTTCCGATAGGCGACGTTTGATAGCAATTGACTACGTTGCAAATTCTTGTGTGCATAATGTACGAGAGCCATGACATTCGTAGAAATCTATAATCATGCATATAATCCGTTATTTTGCTTTAATGGAATCTCGTTTTCATAGACAACCGCTTCCAAACCGGTTCCCTGGCTTCTTGTATCTCGTAGAAATAACAAATAAGATTAAATAACACAAATTAATGTTATTAATACCCATAAGTAATGTTGTGAATAAACACTTCTAATTTATTCATGGATGCGAGACATAATTACTAAACTGTGTGTTGTTGCAAAATACAAATGCTCCACTTGAACTGCAAGCTACATGAATAATAAATTAATGTCCTTTATAATAAATATTAAATATACTAAAATGCACGTGGTAGTAATTGGAGAAACTCTTAAGTTAAAAATATTTTCAATAGTACTTCTAAACTATTTCAATAGTACTTCTAAAATAATAATATTAATTTCTAAAGAACATTTGATTTTATATTCACTAATCAAGCAGTAAATGTTGCAAATTGTATAGGCGAAACATTGAAATTTTCTGAAGAGTCGATCAAAGCGATGAGGAATTTGTCATCGCGTAATCAGATTTGATTTGATTGATGAATTTCGTCGAACGTAATCATTGTTGGATCGATCAATGAATTTTGCAGAGTGTAATCGGATTTGATTCGGCAGTGAAGAATGCAGTTTTAATGCTCAGCTAATTTTTTTGGAAAATGTCAGATCCATTAAACGACTCACTGAAACATGCTGTGTTAAATTCAATCTTACATTGAATCCAATTAAGTCCTGTTGAACAGTATTTTTAATTGCATTTTGGCACCACTGGTATCTGTGGCGAGAATACTATTTATATAATAACTGCACTTATAATTTTCTTAAATTGCAATTCACGTGAATTTATCAAAATGAAATATAAATTTTTTATACGAATCAATACGAGTTCTATGCGAGTCAACGTAATATTTTCAGAAATAGAAATTAATTGCGAGAAATAAGAATACGAACTTGCAAATATCGACCGGTATATTAAATGTGATGTAAATAATTTAACAACTCACAAAGAAGTTTAAAAATTGTGCAATCATTTGTCTTTGTAAAATAAATGCAAAAATGTCGTCATGTACCGTCTAATTTACCGTTTAATATTGTAAATTGTACCAGATCTGAACTGATATTTTTCTGGGGTAACGTAACTTTAATGCAAGTTGACAAAAATGGCTTGGTCTTTATCCTCGCAGAGTGCCTTGAAAGCTCAGATGCAACTTTTATAGGAAGGTTCACTGTTACCGCGAAGTGATGAATAAAATACCGCGATATTGATGAAGATCTCGGGCACAATATGGTGCCACTTGAACTATGGATTTACTCAGGACTTGACATTACCGAAATGCAACAAACTGCGTTAATAATAATTCTACTAATTTACAAACGTAAAACTGAAGAATGTCACAATATCTAAAAAGCTCCAGATCACAATAGAATTTAAGCGAAACAGTTTTTCGAAAAATTGCAGGATCTCTTTCACCCGGTAGTGCAGCCAACTAAAAATACCGGTGGAACAGAGGGTTCTATTTCCCGTTTTCGACAGAAAAATCGGTCGACCGCAGTGTCCGTCGGATCACGCGTCAATTAACCCTGAGACACCTAATTTTTGAGGTCGTTGGGCATCGGGTATATCGATCGTTTTCTACGCCTCAATCACGGTGTGTTGCACATCGCACCGGTCGGGTCCGCGATACGCGTACCCGGTGATGGCCGATTATCGCGTCCGCGATGCAGTCGAATGCGTGCACTTTGTCCCGGCGATTATCGAGAAGAGAATGGGATCTACTGTTTGTCGTGTCAGCCGAACAGAACCGACGATACCGTTGTTATATGGGCTGGAGGAATGGAACAAAGTCGACGCCCGTATACAACCGAAGACCGACATTCTGCAATTCTCTGCGATTCTCTCCGACGTTTCGCGACGCTATGCAATTTTCCGGTTGCTGCGTGATTCTATGCAATCCGGTTGCATTAAAAACAATGGAATACTTTCAAATTTTTAACAAAAGAAGAAGCAGTAATTGATTTAATTATTGTATATTGTAGAACTCACTTATTCAGCCGTGGACGCACTTACTGCTTCGAAGGGTGTGTCACTGAGCCATTTCGGAGGCGAACTGCACTGCTGACTTCAGGACGTATGATTATGCCGACGAGCTTCAAACTGACACTTCACTAGAGATGTTCTCTCTACCGCGGCCCGAACAACACTGATTTCACATAAGGTTTTTCTTTTGACGTTTGCGAGGGCTTTACGCATGTCAAACGACCAGGTGATCAAACAAAAACAGGACACAAGAGGGACCGCTGTACTTATACAGGGTGTCCCAAAATAAGTGTAACTCCCGGAAATGGGAGATTCCTTGGGTCATTTGAAGCGACATTTTCTTTTACAAAAACGGCGTCCGCGGCTTTATTTAGGAGTTATTAACGAAAAACACGGACCAATCAGAGCGCGGCTACAGCAGATTGATTTTGGTTCGGCCAATAGCGACACCACGTTAAGCGGCACCTGTCGCCGAGTCGAACTCCGTACGCTATAGCCGGGCTCTGATTGGTCCGTGTTTTTCGATAATAACTCCTAAACAAAGCCGCGGACGCCATTTTTGTAAAGGAAAATGTCGCTTCAAATGACCCAAGGAACCTCCCATTTACAGGAGTTACACTTATTTTGGGACACCCTGTATGCGGTTGGAATATATAGCATGGCGAAACATTGTCTGCCCTTCTCTTACAGGGTTTATAAGCAAGATATAGGACAATAGCGACTCATAAGCGCTAGGCGTACCTGACATTTCTACTTCCTGCTGGGCAAAAGGATACACTTAAGTCTATTAAGACTATAAAGTCTAGTGTTTCAGCGGTTCCTCTCATATCGTATTTTTTTCTATTCACCCCGTGTCATTCAATAAACATAATGGCCCCCTCCCTAGACTCTTCAGAAAAATCTTGTGTAAAATCAGTGTCGTTCGAACTGCCTAGACAGAACATTTCTAGAGACATGCCAATTCGAAGCTCAGGGTTGTGGATTTTAATGGTTCCATTTCTTGATTAATTTGTCGGTAGCGCCGTGTATCTGAAGTCAGCTCATTGTCAATTCACTGCAATTGTGTACGCCGTGTACCTACAGAAGTTTTCACGTTAAGAAGTCGACAAACAAAACGGTAAGTGGTCCTAAACATCGTCAACTATACAAAGATAGGATGCCGTCCGAGGGTTAACAGCGATTCTTTGCGAGGCTCTGCGATTCGGTGCGATTCTCCGTGACATGAAGGCAAGTTTACACGTCGGTAGTGCTCTCTGAGTCCGGTGGAGTGGCATTTTGCACGGACGCCCGTTCCTGTTTTCGGCGGAGCTGCTCTCGCCTCGGCGGGTGCGGGTTTCCTTTCAGTTTCGAAACCGGTCTCTAACGACGTAACTACACCCGACGGAGTTCCACCGACGGTACAGAAAATGTGAAGTTACCCTGGCCCGGTACCTAGGGACATCGGGTCACGACTCTCGACTACCTTTCTTCCGTTAGCCCTCGGAGATTTCGATTTAAAGTTTAATTGCGCATTTTATTTGACGTGACATCCTGCGAGGCAAACGTTCGAAGGGAAAAGTAGACAGAAAGCGAACGGAGCCGGGGGTCGGAGGCTTTGAATGAGCGTAGATTCGTTCCCGTCGTTTTCCACGCGAAAACAGAGACACCCCCACAGCCCATGGTGGAAGGCGTTTTCCTTGGTGCCGGAGATGTAGCGTTTAATCGAGACGCTCGGAAAAATATTTGTCAGACGACAGGAGACGTTTCCTGCTATCCGGATTCGCAGGCGGCAGTTAGACGGCCGATCTTTTATAGTCCCCGGGACTCGATTCGACGATGTTAAAGTTTCATTCATGCAAATACGAGGTGTACATCACGCGATAAACGGGAAATGGAGGCGACGGAGAACGGGAAATAGCGAGCCGGAAATGCTGAGTGTGAAGTTACTATGGCCAGAGAAAATGGGAAATTAAAAATCGAAAATTGAAAATCAAATGGAATTAGAAGGTTTAACGCGTTCTTCGCCAATTTGTTTGTAGATCAATATATTATCATAAATTATACTATCCCTGGCACAAAATATTCGATAAAAATCGCAAATGTGATCGTTGAATGAATTATTTGAACGTATATTAAATATGAAAAATATTAATCTATATATTTGAACATTTATAAACATTACATTTATAAACATTATTTTTAGTTTTTTTTTCTACACATATGTACTTCATAAATGTAGAATGAAGAATTATAATTATAATAGACTTTGAACGAAATTGTTTATCAACGTTTTTATAGTGCGATTCATTAAAAATATTTAACCAGCAATTACAAATATGATAATTATTTTTAAATGCAGAATATTTGCTAAGATCAAGTCGTTTACATCCGTAAAACACACAAAGGAATCGTATTTAAATTAAGGAATAAAAATAATTGAATCGAAACATCGCTGCTAAAGAAAATACAGAATGTAAAGTAGAAAATAGCAGAGGGTACAGAAATATTCATTCATGGTGTGTATAAAAGTCTATTGTAGAATCACGATACAGTTTAATCCATCGCTATGAAATACTTCAAAAGTGATACCCGTATTGAATGCCAGTTAACGTGATCCCCATACATGTATGTATCTATATATGCAGATATTCTGAAAAGTTTATATTGACCTTTTTTATTACTCCATCGATATACGCCCTCGAAAAATCTATATTAATGAAAAAGCTGAAAAGAGTGCCGGGCTACATCAAAATTTTTCTGTCAAATTTTAATCGGCTCGGGCGAGTTAAGCACAACCATGGAATTTAAAAAAAGTTTCAGACTTTCGGGTTATTGAACTCGTCGCTTATTTTTCACGAACTGTCAATTTTTACACGAACATATCTACTCTTTCATTTACTTTTCGATTTATTTTACACATCGAACACAAAGATCGTTGTCAAGCAATATAACGCTAGTATGAAAGCACACTGTAACTTTGGAAATGCGCAGAAAAATGTTCGAACCAAAGGAACGGTGATCCGTAAATAAGAGTATTGCAGACCACTATTTTACCACCTCGGACATCATCATCGATAACTTCGGTTTCCAATTTGTATTTTCGATTTTTGCAACTTCAATTCTTCTGCAATAATGATGATCAAATATGGTAGGATTCTATGCATAACATTATACCTAACAGCACACATGACAGTGAATTATTTCAGAATTTTTTATTGCAAAATCCATTTTTTTTTTAAATCCGGAGGCTTAAAATTGTCGATTGCATATCGAAGTTTTCAGAATAATTATTGCGTTAGCTATGTCTCATCGTAATTATTAATATATATGTATTTCAGTCTTTCGGATTTTGGGAACAGGTTTAAAAATATTGGAAATCTCAAAAAATTCGAAAAGAATGCATGTTCCGTATTGAAATTTCGGAGATGCCAGTTTTATAAAAATTTTGTAACAAAATGTCGTTGAAACCATTGTTCTTAATTTTTTTTAAATTTTTTATACAATAGTGCATCGTAGTCAAAGAAAATAGAAATCAATTTTTCCAATGTATTTTTACTTCTTTGTACGTGTATTATGTGATGTTGAACATTTATGTGATAAGTCAAAGCAAAATGAATGACAGAAACAATTTTTGTTACATTACTTGATCAAAACCAGATAGAAATCTTTCGCAGCGTCTCGCAAAGAAAATTCTTGTTCCGCGATACGGTCAAAGTTATTACACATGGAGGCATGGGACACGTAGTCGAAGCTGTTTTCTGGGGAACTTTGATCGTAGTTATCATGGCGTGATGTGGAGATGGCAGACGAATCAAGTGTTCTTCCGCGACGATGGCATTCGGGTATATCCGACGGCGACGCGTCCGCAAACATCGTTCCGCACAAAGGCGAGTTTAGATCCTTGTCATAGATTTCGGGGAACGCTGGGTAAATTTCTATCTATCCTATTCAGGCTTCCGGTTGTCTTGCATAACGCGGGTCGAAAGTACGTGTTTCCAGAATGTTATCCGATCGTCGGATAAGTTTGAATTAGTACTTTCATCGTGTGCTTTGAGTCCCCCGAATTAGTTGCGAGTTCATACGACCTTTAGGTTAATCAGATCTTCGGATTAGCTATGGAAGTAATTAATTTGACGGAAAAGTTCTATCGCGGCGGGCATCGTCTTAACAATTCAGCTTTCAAATTATTATCGAGAATTGCTGAAAATCTCAGATTTCGTAAAACAAACATTCGAATATGTTCCTCGAATGTTAATCTGTTCTTTGAATTTGAAACAGTCAAATAGAAATTTCCTGCTCTAATAATAAGTTTATTCATCAGGTTTCTTTGACATTTTTTACCAAAACTAGTTAAAATTGTATATCAAAATTTATTAAAGTTTTTGTTCTAAAAATTAAATCTTTTTGTAGACATATTTTTCGAGATGAATTATTTGAGAAAATACGATGAGAAGATTAATTTTTTGAATGTTCTATACTACAGTACCCTCAGCAATGATCATCATGTTTTAGAAAAATTACTCTCAGCTTGTTGGCGAAGTAATTATACCAAAGTGTTAAAGCAATTACTGAAATACCGTAAGTGAAATTCGCTCGTGTAAGGTTTAATATTATAACGAATGTTTTCACCTGAGATCACAAAGGACTCGCTCGCAGGATTTCATTTCGCGTAAACGTCTGATCGTGAATAATTTCGCTCGCTCCCAGGTAATTATAGCAATGTAATTTTCGCTTGTGAATTTTGCAATAGAAATTTAGACATTCAGTGTGTAATGAACGCATGGGGATAATTGACAAACAGCCTGGGAGCCAAAGAATATTTGTGTAGACGAGGATATTTGTTTTCGCAACTACTCACGGAACTGCGCTTGTGAACTGTTTTTCGGTGAGTACACAACTTAATGAAATATATACGGTAGTTTCGTGTTCCTAAGACATGTATTCTAGAAAGCAAGATGTAGTTGTCCGCGTTGAGCCGGTGCTACTCCCCAGAAAATATGCGCGACGTAGATTTAGCGTGTCCTAAATTATTCACGGTAAGACAGAATCAAATAACCAGCCGCTTTATTTCGCTGGCTGTCTCGTATTAAAAATTTAATAACGCTGTCCGTGACAGTTCGTTTCCCCAGGTAGTTCGACGATCGAACATCTCGTCTCGGTGGAATAATTAAATTCCCTATAATGTGTTGTTACTTTCTTGTATTAACTTTTAGCGAATCCTAAACGAAACGCGAAAGAAACTTTCGTCATAGTTCCCCGACGCTTTTTGCCTCTTTGTCCTACTTTCAACATTTTTTACCTTACATTCGCTTTGGGTAATGAATCTTTATCGTCAAAAAATTATTATAAATTCTAAAACGTTATCAACATTCTTTTTTTAAGAACCGTGGATGCGAGACGACTGAATATCCTCTTGTCACAGGTTAAAAATATGAATATTCTTTTCATAAATCAAAGAGGATTTAACATCTCAAAGACATTTGAAAGTTTTTCGGTCCAATTTGCACAATAACAAAGTTACAGATCATTTAGTGCGAGGAAGTTTGAAGCATAGAGCTTAAAAACTTTTAAAAACTTCGCTCTCTAGATGTGAACGTATAACTGAAGAACTACTTAGCCGATCAATTTCGAACACGGCTCGTTCAATTCCTTATAAAATTGTCTAAATACCATACGTACAATATATTTTAATCCTAAGGTCTGGTCTCGCAAAACCGTTCGCGAACGGTTGCCCGACGCAAAATCCGCAGTCAAATTACGACATAGCAGTGTTCACGGAGTTAAGCCAATCGATGAGCGTGCAAATTTCGATCGAGCAGGGATCGGAAGAAAAGAATAATTCTTGGGCGAGCTGATCCGAAACGGGTGCAAAATTACTGGGGTGTGTAAATTCCAGAAGCGCGATCTATACTAGCGTTCGCGATCATTGGCAGGCGGCCAGGTTCCTCGTGGATTAACATTTTTGTCCGGGGATGAAAAAATGCAAAGATTTCCCGGACAAAATTTAGTCTGAAATAAGGCATCACCGTGGTCGGCTGCTGCCGCGCTTCCATCCTCATAATCCTCAACCTGTTTTCGTCTCATTTCTTCCATCCGGTGGTTCTTCTCCCTCTCTTTATCCCTCTTATCCTCTCTCCTTCTCTCTCTTTCTCTTGCTTTCTGTCATCGTAACGCTGCAATCGTTTTCTCCCGAGGGCAAACGGAATAATGAATTCGGCCGCGTGCTATTAGGTTACGTTACGGCGACGCTTACAAACGCCATGATGAATATGATATCTAATTTAGGGGACGTAGGGTAGCCCTCACCGAGGAAACTACTCAGTCTACTTTAACATGGCCGTCGAGGCCTGAGCTTCGCCGTGCTGCCATTAAATTGAGACGACAGGAGTATTCGCCGTTTCTGGCTCTCCAGGTGTGGTCTAAATAATGCAAACGGGCTGTTGCATAATAGACGATCACAGATGCCCGTTACCGTGTCGCGGTCACAAACGAACCAACCCTTGGGCGGAATTTTTCAAGCGCGCAAACTTTACCTCTACCCCACTACCCCGGTGAAAACCTGCTGACAAATAGCTGCCCACGAATTCTGCATTTGTCAGGCTAGGAACACCGGGATCGAAGCCGGGTCTGACGTTACCGTAAATGGCTTTACTATTATTTAACTTTTCTATATAAACGACACGGGCATTCAATGAAAGCAACAACCGACAATCCGACTAGCGTTGTACACGGCGAGACGCACGCCTGTTGGCGGACATATTTCTTCTTCGGTTGCGGATTGAAAAACGTGTCGATAACAATTGTTTAGGTGATTTAACGTCCGGCGTGTGTTGCGTGTACGTTGCTTTGTTGTCGGCGGTTAAAGTATGCAGTTTGTTCGAAACTCATTCTCCTAGTGTCTGCTTGCTTGAAATGCTATGGGATTTTCTTTGAAAGACAGCTACAGAACATAGGCTTTGTTTTATCTATTTTTTTACAGCAGTATATTCAACATATAGCTGATTTTCTCAAAATTGAATAGAGAGAAAAATTTGTTTGGTTGATTAAAAAACTGTTGGATAAAAATAAGAATGTTATTTTCCATAACGGCATAATGCAGTGTAGTTATCAATATTGTAGTTTTATTATTGTAACAATGTGATTCTCTCTGAAGCGAGCAGTATGTTAATAACAGAATGAACGATTAATGTGTCGTGTTTGCGAGTGATTTGTAATGGTACACGTTAAATGTTCTTACACATGCAATTCGTCATGCGATCGTGATTTCGCTTTTTGTTCAGCACGATACACGGAAGTAAGTAGATTACGACACTAGTGAAATGAGAGCCGCGTGCCGAAAGCGTCGATAATTCGCACCTAATGAACGTGTAATTGAGTTTTATTGCATTTTAATCCAATATTGCCTGCGCACGGCCAGGGATGTGACAGTTTACGAACTACGGCTCCGCGTTAACTAACATTCAACACAGTTGGATGCAACAATTCATCATAATTATCTGGACAGATGGAAAGAACGGCCAATGCTGCCCATCACAGCTGAATGCGAGCTTCATCATCCCTTTTGAGTGCCCTAACCTCTTCCCACAAGCTACGGCTAAGGCTATAACAGTCTCGTTTTGGAGTGTGAATCATGCCTACACTGTTCACTTGTCCTCTGCGATGGTTTATACTAACAATAGCGGAATTTAAACTTCACAGAAAACGGAATTAGAATAATGTGTGACGTTTTATGAATTCCTTATAAGAATTAGTAGATCGAATGGAAAATAGTGAAAATACTCAAGGAATTTAGAAATGTGAATTTAAATGTCTGTACAGGGTAATTTTGGGAATTGGTACAAATACTGCTCTTTTTAAGTAAAAATAGAAAAAATTGATAGATAGATTCTTACATTTTAGAAACAATCAAATATAAAAAGCAGAGAATTTTGAAATTTCTAAAATTATTTCACATTCATTATTTAAAACTAAACGTTCTAAAACAATTCGTTTGTCATCCAAAATTTACAAACTGCCACATTTGGGTATGAAATGGATGTTTAGCTGTACAACTCTAGTTAATTTCATATTATTATAGGGATTAGCAAATGTTTCCCTCCCGTATAGAATGTCAGTGCTTGGGAAACATGATATCAAATTATTTATGTATACACATCAAAACAGACACATCGTGCTTTCATTACAGTCCATATCAATTACAAATCATACGTAGCTTTGTAACATATAATTTCTATAATAATGCTTCACGGATAGCGTAAAGAGCATATAATCGTAGCGTATATTTTACTAACACTCGATAGCTAGAAAACGGCACAAGCATCTCTTTCTGAAAAGATAGAAAATCACGCCCAAATGGCAAAAAACTTAATCTCCGACAACCTTTGACAATCCAAATGGAATATCGTGAAAGGTTCAAACTCGAGCCGTCACTTATCGTTTTCTTTTTTCTTTGTGAGATGACAGACTAAAAGGTAATTCCTTTTTTCTCGGGACCTCCCTCGATTTCAGCTTGAATGATGGCGAGACAGAGATGCCAGTTTGCGGATCATGCTCATTGAGATCGCTGTGTGCACTGTCACGTCAGCGTTCAACAAGTTTCCCATTGAAGTGGAATTAAAAGTGAGGTATAATAAGATTCGCGAACAGAATCGATTTCCTGAAGTAGCTCCGAGTCCGTTTTCAAGCGATCGTTTCCGGAAATTGTTCCGGATAAGTAGGAACAATTTTCCAGCTTCGAATATAATGACGTTTTATTCTGTTCGGCTCCAACGATTCGGCAAATGATGCTACGCGATCCATCGATTGAACCAAGAAATTACTAATTATTGCTGGGCAATTGATTATCGAAAAAAATGATTTCACCGATATGAGAAATCCACATTTCCAAATTGCTGTTTATTGGAATCGTTATGGGAAAAAATCTGACACGAAAATATTATTTAAAGAGGATATAGAATATCTAAAAGTACATTTTTGATGTAGAATGCATCTGATTTTACAGGATACGTCAAAATTATTAAGTCATCCAGAAAAATTCGAAAGTTCAAGTTGATGTTGCAATGTCTTTATTTTGTTTCAATATTTATCCTTGGTAGACCACAAAGAAAATTACAAACATTTTGTGGCCGACCTAATTTTCATTTGAAATATATTAATTCTCAGAATCAAAATCAAAATTCTCCAAGTCATTTGTAAGAAAGAAAACCTAGTTGCTGCTGTTTCTTTCTTGGTACTGTCCCAAAGACATCGAACACCATTTTCATTTCCACAGCATAGCATAATTTTCTAGTGGGTTACAAGCCAGTATTTGTTTTCGATACAGAAATAGAAGACCACGAAAGTCTCTGATCTCGGATCTTTTTCCCTTTCTAACCTGATCTTCTTGGTCCAAGAGTGAAAGGTCCGAGCTTCGGTTTCCGAAGGCTGCATTCAAAGACTGAAGGGAATACGATCCGGCAGCGACGTCTGTAACGAAGCATAATTCTGGCGGGGTCTAGCCGGGACGCATTGCCGGGGTGGTTGAACATTCTAAAGACCGACGAGCGCAGTTCCAAAGAGTAATATAATTACCCGCGCTGCGCTCGAACAAGTAAATACATCGGGCGAGGGAGACAGGAGGCGAAGGAGGCGGTCGGAAAGCACCGGGTTTCAAGAGGGGCCCTATCGCTCTCTCTGCGCCACTGTGTACGTGACCTTTATACGCTCGTATTGGTAACGAGGTTATTCAAGTAGAGCGGAGGACTCATTGTTTACGTTTGCGCGGGCTCACACAAATTTTCGTACGCGCGCGAAACAAGCGGAACCCGGTGTGCGCGCCGCGCCGAATGGAACAATCGCTGGATAGTAGTTCGTTTCTATACGCATGTCGCTCGAAACCAGAGGCATAAAGGAACAATTCGACCCCCTACTCTCGCCTCCGGACTACCCCGACGTTTATACGCGCGATGGCGAGCGAAAAGGAGACCGTGGCAAATGGCTGTTTCTCCTAATAATCCCATAGATTCGAGAGCGTACTTAAATTAGCCACGCCCGCGTACCATCGCGGATTAACCATTGTAGGACGGGCTATCCGCTCCTTTCGCGAACGGGATTCACCAACTTCATTTGCAAGTTTCTACCCCCTCCCTCCCGCCACGTCAAGTAGCTAAGAGTGCTATCGCGGCGAAATTATTAGGAACACGACACATTCGCGAGCAATGTAGACGCGACGCGCAGTACGTTTACAATGGTTGGTGTTCAAAATCTTCGTAGATGTTCTTACATGTCCATTATAAAAGTAAGCAATGATATTAGAATCAATAAACAAGTATTAACTATGCTTCAAATTCGTTTACCAAATGTGCCTAGTGTGCTTGTTCAATGAAAGTAAAAGCTTTTCATTATTTTGACACGTGTCAATATTGCAGCTCTTCGTACAAATGCGATCGAAAAATAATTTTAAAAGACCGTGTATACAGAGTGTCTTATGCCGATTTACGAGAAAATGGAATTAATAAGGATTCGACTGACGCATCTGATCATTGCTGGCCAATTCTACTTCCTGCGAATGCTAAGATACATCAACCGAAAAAATTGTACTAGTTTCTTCTTCTTTATTTTTGTCCATATAATCATCTAATGCCTGTTGGTATCATTGACACTGAGGAAAATCGTTACTCTAGCATTACGGGAAGAAAAGATCTCTCGCGTTGAAAATTTCACATACCGCACACCAGATCCACCATGTTACATGCAATTTGTAAAAGGATTCGGAAAGACAAAGTAAGAAATAGAGTACGTGGTCCACGAGCAATAAGTTGTCCCAGAAACAGAATCCAGGACAAAATCTATAAGCCTCACCACCGAGTGTGCTTCACACGTTCAGCCGATGAGAGCATTGAATTTATGGGTAGTGCCATCGCGTTGTCGTGGCGGCGTAAAAATGAGTTCCGAAAACAGGCGAGAACTCATAAGCCCTGACACAGGCACGGTGTCATTATAAATATTCGTGTGTCGCTCGTCTAGCAAGCCGCCGCTCGAGCGATAAGGACTGGCAACTTGAAAACTTGTCTTGCCACGTCGCGTCCTTTATCGCCCGCGAAAGCGAATGTGTCCTACTCCTAATAATTTCGTCGTGGCAGTACTCTTAACTATAATACTTGACGTTGGGAGAATGAAACTTGCACGTGAAGTTCAGCGAGATTTTTTTCCTGACTACGGGTCCTACAGGTTCACGAGGCTATGCTGTTTTATCGCATTTTGAGTAAGAGCCGTCATTAAAGTAACCCAAAGTACACTGCACATCGCGAGGATGTTGAATATTATGGATCATGGCAAAATTGTTTTCATCCTGTTAAAATTATGAATAGACTGCGAATTTTTATGCAAAACAAAAATTGTAACGACACGGGTGTGACTTAAGAGTTTCTGTCTTTCCTTGTTGATTTAAAAAGATTGAAAATATTGATACAAAATTCTTCTAAGCTTTCTGGTGTTTAAAATTTCTCCTACTCGCAGACACATTTTCCTGGTAAATCCATAAAACCCGCAGTCTAATTATTAATTTAAGGAACATATTTTCCTTGTGTGTTTTTAGACTATGTTTTCTTTAATTTAAGAATGTCCGAAACTAAATTGTATTTCATTCGTGTATACGTTATGTGCGTGTAATGAAAATGAACTACGAAATAATAATTAATAAATTCTGTGAGGATATATATTCGAAAGTTGTCGCACAACCAATCCCAACGGAACTGGAACTGCAGGTTGTTAGGCAATCGGCGATCGCACTGTATATAATAGATTATCGAACAAGCTCTAACGCAAACCGTTCGAAGTTAAAGCTTCGTTACATAGAGACCAAAATGGAACGATCCACAAGTTACATTGTAACGTGCGAATGTTTCGAATAAAATACGTAGGGGGCCGCGAATACAGCGCGAATTTCGTGCTGTAATGCGACCGCTTTTAATAGAATATCGGAGAAGGCGTTCGGCGAAAGTTAGCGCCTAGTTGCTCGGAACAGACGATACCAACTTGGTAAGAACCAGCCAGCCGGTCTCTATAATGCATGAGAGTCTGGCACGACCCCTCTTCGGTATGTATGATTGACCATTTGCTTACGAAATGCAATGTTGCTGTGGGACCACTTACAAGTAGATCCGCTTGGCGGGAGATTGCTATAGTCCCCCAGTGTCCTAACATTGCTATAGTTCCCCAATGCAATGACACATTATTCAACACAGTGTCACCTAACGATGAAATCACGCCAACTCACTGATTTGGTGTTGACATTTCTGAATTTGGGTCACCTTGAAAGTCATTAATATCGTACGCGAATGAATTCGCGTTTTAATAAATTAAAATTAAATTTAATTAAATTAAAATTATAAGAAACATACAGCTTTCCCTTTAAGCAATTGAAGGTCATCTGCATTCCAGAAAAAATAATGCAGATAACATATAAATTACACACAACGTTACATTGCTTGCAAAAAAAGGTGTAACTTTTTCCTCTTACTTTTTTGTCTCATGTTTATTCTATTTTCAAGGAAAAAGGAAGAACTTTTCATTTCTATTCACTGTTTATTATGGCGTCAATTTATGAGGAAACATCTACGAAGGTTTCATAGAATTATGCATGTGTATCCAAGACACTGAATCAGTAATTCAGTCCAACCTCCTTTTACTTTAGTAGGTTTTATGTTCTACTTAATTAGCGTTTTTTTTCAAGAGTGTACAATGAGAAACCGTGAGGCATTGGAGGAGTCATTAAAAGACTCACACCGCCTGCAAGCTTGTAAAGCTCGATCGGAAGGAGATTCTTAAATCTTGAGACCCATTTGAATGGGCAAAGACAGCTTTTGCTAACACTTCGTTTGATTACGTTAGTCGAGACGAGTAGGAAGAGTATGCTGCTGGATGAAAGGGTCGCTCTGCAGCTGCTTCACCAATTCCAGGTCTTTTCAAAGCTTTCCATCGAAATCTGAAGAACAATAATGTATAAAACTTGCTCTTTTCACGACGATAACGTTATTTTCTACTGCATTCTCAAATCAAACACTTATAGTGCCCTTATTTATTCGTATTTCACCGTTCTTGAAATTCTAGTGTATTTCCTCCATTTCATTTCACATTGATGTTATTCCGAACATTCGGATGTTTAAATTCGTATTTGCATTTCTGCATTTATTATATCGCTATATTAATACATTTTCCTATTTACCATCCCAGTGTGTAATTAACAGTATAATTAAAATGTTATTATCATTATCATTATTACAATGTTTCAGTGACATACAACCAGAAATCAAATTCTGATTACACATTCGAGTATCAGTTTTAATTGTCAAGAACATAATTGAAACAGAGACCCAATTAATTTTATTTTTAATTGGAAAGAACACAATTCAAACACGGACAATTTAATTTTATTTTTAAGCTTCATCTGAATAAATGAATTTTTGTGTCGAGAAGTTTAAACACATTATAATTTACCATGTTGAAATAGAAAAGAAATTAGTAAATCGAATAAATTTCCCAGATAAATATGAATTCGCGCTACCTGTTTTCGACAAAATGGACGTGCACAGTTAATTGCGATGTCTCGTATTTTTGTTTAAATCCGTGTCCAGCGACACGGTGACTTAGACCACTTCCAATTTCGCCTGTACTGTCTCATATTTTAATTGCATTGAATTCTTTGACATTGCGTACAGTGTATGGCTCGAGTGATGTGAAATATGTTACTAATCATCGTACGAAGGCAAAAAATTTATCGTAACGAGATTGAAATTTCAGTATTCCGAATCGAAAACCCGATTCATATCCTGTCATGAAATCGACTTTTTTGTCGATACATATGCAAGGAAATGCGATTCAGATATTTTTAGCAACGATGTTGCGTATTGCAAGATTGATAAGAAAGAGAGAGCACAAAACAATACATTAGAAAATTGTTGTCTTCGAAAAAATCAGCAGCGCAAATACATCAGGTTCTTGGGTAATACTAGACACATGTAAGAAACGAAGTAGAATTAGCAAGGTATGGTCAGACGCATTTCTATTCCTATTCGAATTCAATTATCTCGAAAGATTTTTATCGTATGTCGTAATACGTGTCGCAATTTATTTTATTAAATTTCAATTAATATTTTTCTATTTGAAATACTTTCGTATATCACCTGGGAAATCGTCGAAACCGGAAAGGTTATGGTTTGCATTTCGCAGCGCCGGCGAAATCGATTTAGGTCATAAGTCACGAACCGCGACCTATGTTTTTTTTCCAGCTCCGGGGGGATAAAGATGGAAGTTTGTATATTTCCCCCGCGCTATGTACAGTCAGAATAGTTAAATCTCCGGCTAACCTTTTTGCGAGGGGACCGACCGCCGCGAGAACGGACTCGACGTCGTGGATGTTACATATTTCACGAACTACTTGACTTTACACGCCCCCAAGGCTCTTTCGGGAGATGATGAACTCGCACCACTTGTCGCCCCACTCCACACTACCAGCCGTGGTATCAATAATAAAATAACCGCCTACGCGGGGCTAATAATGTACAGAACAATCACGAAACGCGTATAAAGTTAGATTATCTTCGCGATAGAGAAGTTTCACGCCTCGTTTCGCGACTGTCGCCAGTTATCGCGGCTCGCAGTCCGACAGACTCATCACCGCTGTATTACAGCCACGGGAATTGTCTTTGATACTTCATCGACGAACGGGTAATTCCTGTTAAGAACCTAACTTCGACGATCTACGATCTAAATCGTTCTTGGCTCTATCGCGCAGCAAATTTGCAGTCGGCCGAAACTGTATTCGTACACCCTCCAGACAATTACTTTTTAAGAGAACCGTTCAAGTTACACGAATTCATTTCAAGGTAACAAGGTAATAACGTTTTAAAAAATTATTAATAATTAGTCTTCCACTGTGTGAAGATTATAAAAAAATTAAGTAGCATGTTAAAATATTCGGAGCACTTGTTAAACATTTCTAACGATGAAGATGACGGCAGACGTTGCCAAAAAAATATCTGAATATATGGGGATGATTACATCCTTCCTGAAATCAGTGTCTAATTTGCTATAATACAATATGTAAAAGTCTAACGTTATCCATAAACGTAATGATTACAAGCAAATATAATCTCGTTTTAAATTCAGCATTGAAAGAATTTAGACTCGCCTAGGGGAACATTGACGGTGACGTGGTAGATGCTTAAACAATTAGGAAACAGTTATTATATCCCCCAAGGATGTAATAGCACCGCAAATGCCATTACTGGATATTAGTTATAATATCGATTGAGTGTTTTGATCCGAATGGATTTGTAGTTGTAGCAGTCGGTGAGAATATGATGAATGACGAGGCACTGGTTACCCAGATCCCATTGAGCTGTTGCTGCTCTGCTAACAATGAGAAGCTACTGGTGGCTTAGTTTCTGTTGCAATTCTGAACATATACGTGCACAAGTGCATTACCATGACTGATCACACAGTAGTTGTTTTTTACTTTCACGACGTATTTTTCAGGATCGGTAAGCCTAGATGATTCTGTGATAGATGATCAGATTCAACGCGAACTTCGTTATCTAGCAGGTTACGTGCGTTCTAATAATCTCCACGTCACACGAGAATTCAATTTTACGTGACCACCTCGTCTACCGCCTTCAGGGTATAGGATATAAGATATTGGCTGCTGATTTCTGACTCGGTACTGGCTGTGAGGAGCCGTTTTCTTTTAGACCGACTTCCATCTCGTGAATTCAAGTGTCGTTAAAAATAAAACTAAAATTACATAAAATCAAGCATTGTGACCAACACACGAACATTCGTGATGGGTTTGCCAAATTATCCGACAGCGCCACGACGTTAAAGGTATTAATACATTAATGACGAATGTGGAATGTTTGGAATTTTAAGCGGCAAATGTGCATATTGAATAAGGAATCGTTCGAGTTATTTCAAGATTCCAGAAATTGTGAATACGTGATTGGAATCGTTATTTTCAGAGAATTGATTTCGTCGTTGATAAAATTTTCATCAGTGGATAAATACACCTCGAGAATTGTATTATTAGAGTTTACAGAATAATTATTTCATACATAGTATATTTAATATGCGTGTTACATTTCAGATTCGCTGTGAGTAATAGGGCTTGCCACGACATGATTCGTGACGATGTAATCACATGGGAAAATTTTTAAATTACAGAGGACATGAGCCATAATGCATAATTTAGTTTCCAAAGAAGCAGAGTATGTACAGAGTCTTTTGAGTATTAATCTTCATTCACAAATGTTCCATTTTTACGAGTGTTCACAAAAATAATTACGTATTACTCTGCACTGCAAAAAGCTGTTATTCTTTGGATCTCTCTTACTTATCGTAGTGCAATTTTTCTTTTCCTTCTGTGATGCGTTGAATGTATCACTCTATCTTTTCACGTAGAAGAAGTGAATGCAGCTTTCTTGAAGTAGCTCAATATTTGTTATGAATTCGATCGTGCAGTATACTGGAAGTCGAGGGTTGCAGAACTTCTGTGCGTACATCTGTTAAGCAAAACGAACAATTTCAAAGAAACTTTGTACAAATTCCATACGAGAGAAGTTTACGAACCCATGAGCACTTGAAGTTGACTGTGGAAAATTCTCAACCTCTCTTGTAAACCAGTTATCAAGTCACAGAAGGACTCCTGCGATGTGATATGATATTTGACAAACAGAATTCTTTACACCAGAAAAGTACTGGAAATAAGCTCGGATCCAGCAGAATCTAATTTTTGGAACACTATATTTTCCATTTCATTAAACTTTTGTGCGGTATACGAATTTTTTATATTTAAATTTTTCAATAATGAAGATTAAACTCATCTCCAATGAAATTTAATATTCTTAGATCAAGATTTCTAATTTCCTTAGAATTTTGTCTGTGAAATATAAGCCTTAACAGATCTTTCCATTTTTATAAAAAGTCCTATCGGACTATGTAACTTCAATTATCCTACAGAACTAATTTGGACGAACCATGAAACTCGTGTGTGACATATAATTTTGTTTCCGGCTCCGTTTTGTGTCGTGCGTGTGGTTTCGATCTCGACTCTCGATAAGAGTAATTTGGGATGCAAGCAATTGAAGCATATCTGCAGCAAATTGGCTACCTATGTATTTAATGTAATTTCAATGAATCGCCGTTATTGTATTCGATTATTTACTACTAACGATCCGCGTTTGATTATTTACTGTTACCTAATAATAGCTATTTAATTAAATGACGAGTACGGTACTCTCTCCTATATCAAAGTCTCATCAACAAAAATATACACATCGAAATGATTTTCAGTGTTCCAGATTAACGTGGAACATTGATACGAGCATTCAATGTAACTTCAAAGAGGAAATAAGAAATAATAAGGAACATAATAGATCCGTAATATTAAAATCCTAATAAGATGTGGATTGCGGTAATTAAAATTTTCTCGGATGTAAAGCTACGCGTCTGTCAGTATTCACCGGTGGTAATAATCTTCCACTGAACATGAACTAAGATGATTAAACATTTTTAATTACTACTTGCGAGTATTCCCGGCGGAATAATGAAATATGCTCACCGCGTCAAGGATATTCAGGAGTAGGAAGAAATAAAAAAATTTCCCTTTCTCCGTTCGTGCATTAAAAATTAATTACGTCTCGGTTTTTCCGCGTGTTAATTTTCTGCGCTGCGGTCCCCGTGTATTATTTTCGCTCTATCAACGAACGGCTCTCGCGCTGACTAATGAAAAACACAGGGAAAAAAGGAGGGTAGTTTTCCAAGTAGCGGGGACAGTGCAGTGGCCGTGTTTCTAACTAATTTAATGGGAATTTAATATGCTAAGTGATACTTAACGATAGCAGTTCTTTGCGAAGGGAGGGAATCTGTGAAAGATTACCCGTTACCACATTAATTGGCCTGACGAGCGATGTAAGCGTATCAAAACTTTCTTCGCTACAATTTTCTCAGGTTGCTCCGGCACATTGAGGACCAGCACAGTATCGGATAGCTATAATCAATGGTTTCTTCTGGATTCGACCACTTTGATACTAATTACCTTTTACAGTTCATTGTGGACACCGTGAGCGATTTAAAAAATCATTAAGTATCAGAAGTGTGGAACTCGCTGAACGAATTCGGATAAAAAGTACGAACATTGTATGAGGGGTTAATTTCATCGAAATGACTACAGCTAAAAAATGTTGACACTTGAAATATTACTTATAATATTATTGTTATAAGTCATGAGAAACTTATTAATACAGTGTACATTGAGGGAATAAAATCAAACTTCAAAAGTGTAACAATCCCGTGTGCAAAATTAAGAAGCATATCGTTATCGTGATGCTACGATTTGGAGTTTAGAGCTTTTTATGATGCTTCGAATTAAGCCCCGTGATTACTCGACGCGATCACGAAACTGGGTTAGTGGCAAAGTTTTGTGCGATAGTGCCAAGTAACGTCAAATAGAGCATAATAGTCTATTTAAAATTGTGTGCGGATATAAACGTTGGATCCTACGAACAAGAGGGGCCAGGATCTCGCAAAGAACCGTCAGAAGTTGTTAATAAATATTCATGAAATAAATCGTTAAAATAAATTAATATTTATGTAGAATAAATATTCATAATTTACTTCCATAAGTCAGTTTTAAAGTCACGTTACACATAGACACCCGTGGGAATTAATTAATACTGTCCACATTAATACGTCTTTTAAATGTGGTCTGACAATGAGACATATGCGTTTAATTGAAGTACGATTTTGATTTAAAATTAAACTGCGTTTATGTTGAATACTTAAATTAGAGTGTTTTATTAAGGAACAAATTGAAAATGAATTACGTGAATGTAATGAATGTTTGAACGCAATTGGAACTGAATTTTTTGCAATTAAACTGCAATGTTTTATAGAACGTTCAGTTTCCATTGTATAAAAAACAAATTATGTAATAATACAATTAATGGGGAAAATAAAAATACTTTTTATTTCTTCGTTTTTCCTTTTTCAAAAGCTTTTTATGGATCAAACGGAAGTTAGAATTTGTTTTTCATAAATAATTAGTTGAAATTTCAAATTAATTTCTGATTATTTAATAAGAATTGAACGCGAAGGCTCCATAATTTTTATTTCACAAAGACATAGTTTATATTATTAGACATTTGTTCACGCTGCAAAGCTTTTTAGCAAGTATTGCATATTCTCTTTCGGCCCTATTCTTATACCCTCACTGCCCACGAATACAGTAGACGCAATAGTCTTTAATGAAGGAACTTGCGTTTATCTTTCGAACCAACTTGCAATTTAAAAAAGGCGTCTCTCAGATTCTCATGGTAATAGACAGCTCGACGTTTCAGAAGTTTCGTAAACATTTATTGCATAAGAACTTTCTTTTTAAAAAAGTCATTGAAACCTAAACCAAAAAACGACAAAGCACGGCTGTGTATACGATGTACCTTTAATGAATATTTATAGTACAATAGTACAAACAATGTTAAACATTAAATATTTAATTGCAAAGAGATCGGAATACATTTGTAGTTAAATGAACATTTTGCTTAATGTAATAGCATTATAAGATATTTATGTATATATGATATATTTTACTATAGTTTCGTTTATCATTAAATTCTGAATTTGAATGCATCTGGCATGTAAAATTTTGTCAATTGCAACAATTGCACTTAATTTTCAATATAAGCAGTTGTTGAATCATAAATTATTTACTTAATTTTATTTTCATAAAAAACTGTATCATACAACAAATAATGTGAAGAACAAAGAAGGGCGAATATATAGACCACTGATAACTCTGACTGTGTGTTAGTATTTCTAATAGTCGATAGAGGCATCTCACATTACGTGTAACATGATCTGGGATTAAATGGGAATTTGGCTAAGACATTCAGTCTAGCCATCACTATAGACTGTCACATGTCTCGTCATCTTCGGCGAGCATCTCGTAATCGTATTGCTTCGGTATCGTTTCAGCCACACGGAACGCTGGCAAACGGATTTTACTAATACTAATGGCGTGGTTGAGTACCGGCTCGAAACAGTAACACAATATTCATGAATCGACACATATTGGTATTAATGAGCGTGCCATTGAATTGATCCCGCCATTACTATCAATCTCTCCACTGCGAAATTAGGGGTCCTGAATTGATCGAAGCAATTCCGACGAAATAAAAGTATTGGTTGACCCTCACAGACATTCCGAAAGCGGAGAAGCAGTGAAATATAGTCTCGATGATGATGACCAGCTTAACGAGCAGGTGATTACGTTGTTTGAAAAGTTTGGAAAATTTAATACTTTACTATAAAAATAGCAATCGGCACGTACTGCTATTAATTTCTTTTTTATTTATGCAATTGTAGCGTCCGTCTAGATTATTTTGTATCGAGTTACATGCAATTATAGAGTTATTTAAAATACAGAGTATCCGTTATATGACGGAGATTACAAATCTGTTTTTGTACTTTTGGTTATAAAAGTGCTTCAATAATTTATTTCTTTCGTCAACCCTTCATTGATGATAGTATCGAGGATATTTCTGATAGGTGTAGCTTCGAAGTCTGTGTAAAGGACGTCGAGGTGATATTGCTGTATTTTTTACTAACTTGTCGGTATTTTCGTTTCCTGAAATTGCTACGTAAGCAGGTATCTATATTACTGTTAATAACCGTGCCATTGAATAGATCCCGCTATTACTATCAATCCTTCCGCAGCAAAGCCGGGCGCCCCCTGGGGCTCATCGATGCAATTCCGACGAATGAAATAAGACTAAAGGGGGATTCTCAAAGGCGTTCCGAAAGCAGAGAGGCAATAAAGTAAATGGTCGAAATCAATGTCCGAAGCCGGGTCCAGGTAAAAACGTGACTACCGGAATATCTTGGAATTGGTTCCGGCAACGGTAATTGATTTCTCGGTCGAAGACGAAGTCGAGGAGAAAGCGTGGTGATCCCATTACAACCGGGACCGAAGAGTTCGTTGTCGCCGTGGTCTTCGGGGTTCGAGTGGAAGGAAATTGAAAGGACGAGAAACCGAGTATAAAGTATGCATTACGTCGGTAGCAATGCAGTAAATCGAATTCCACTTATCGACTTAAACCGGCCGATCGAATGCCCGGGGGGACCGCGTGACTCCGTTTCGCTGCGATCGATCGATCAGCGTTGGCGCGTCACTTCCTGAAGACGGCGAAGCACCTAAATGTCTGCCTATGCACCATGATACGCAGATTAATGCCACGCCGATGTGACAGCTGCGTGCACGCCCGACCATGATGAATGTGCGAGGACCCTAGACCCCACATCGGCCTGCACATCGTCTGGCTAAATGTTCCACCTTGAACTTCACCGATCCCACCCCGTGCTCTGCTACACAGTGCCCCGATGCGACGCCACACGTCCCGTTCAAGTTTCACGATCTTCCACCGAAAAGTTTTCACCGACCCATGCAACCAGACGATCGTTACTACCCGCATCGGCTACCATAGTCTATTGGCCCGAACAAGTTAGGCGCATCGAGGGTCGATAACGAGCGCTCAAAGTTATACGTAACGGTCTCTCAATTCCCGGTTTTGCGTCAAGTTCGTTTCCACCGCTATATACGGATACTTGATCGGCCGGTCAATGTAATTAACCCTCTGTAACGACAGCGAACTTTCCCTCGAAGGTTAGGTTTTCCAACTGCGATTTCCGTCGAATGTCTTACGAATTTCGTTAAGGTCTGCAGCTTTTTCAACCGAGGACGTGCTATGTATTTCTAGTCGGCTTTTACGCTATGGACTTTTCGTTTAGTCAGCAGAAATGGAAGTAGAATTTGAGAATAGGAATAAAATTCGTAGTATAATCGTATGTAACAAAAATAGTCTAGATCAGATGAGCGGGATTCAAAGAGCTGTGCAAAGGGTTAACTGGTTACCAAGTGCAACCGTGTTCAAAACCTACATCAAGGGTCTGACTCGAAATTATAGTGTGTCAAGTGGTTATCTACTTAGGACTATATCCGAAAACCTAAAGACGCTGCTGGACACATCATTTTCTTGAACAACCTTAATGTTTACGTCGGTGATGTCCAAACAAAGTTCGCGAGTTCTTCCCCTACTCTATCCTAGAGCTTCGGAGTTTCAACCCTTGAGCGCTCGGTATCCAAAGCTGCGTTCAAAACACGAAGGTTTCTCATGGAATGCGGCAGAGTTTGGCAACAGGTCGTAGAAGGGGAACCTGCCATATGAGAGGCCCCACCTGTGGACATCATTGATCTAGGTCAACGACCCATTTCAGTCTGTTTGTTTCACCAATATGCGTAAGTTATCCTGTTCACCTGTGACGCAGCTTACCATAGCACGTTTCCACTCAACTGCGGATTCTATGCAAATTATTTTAAAAAGTGAGCAACATAGCAAAGCAGATAAAATGAAAATAACATTATTAGAGTTACTTGCATAAGCTGGAATGTAGCTACACAAAATTGTGATTGTTCTTTTTTTTATCAAGAATTACTTCTTAAAAATAAAAATTCCAGATTTAAACTCTAGAATTAAAACTTTAATTTTAATTGGTCAAGAATGACTTTCCAGCCAGCCTGTACTAGATTTTACATTTAGTGAATACCACAGTAAATTTACTTGCACATTGAAGAAATAAATGTTAATGCTTGAAAATACATAAGCACTGTATTAATGTAATTACAAGTAGAACAGTTTGAGTTTGTTTCTGGGATGCAATCTAACGAAAACGTTCATGGTCAATACGTCCCTTCCAATATAATTCAGTAAAACACGAGTCGGGTCTTGAATGTGAAATCCGTCTGAAAACCAACAGCAGTTTGTTGTACTGCCGCTCCTATTACCAAATCAACGAAACTGTATCTCATTAACTCTAGGTGGAGACGATGTGATTAGATTACAGTACAGTTTACACGCGTTCCACGAACTGGGCTACATTTCTGAAAGTAGTTCCTTGGTTAGCACGGGAACAGCTAAATAATGTCTCTAAATCTTCGGATTCCGTTGTTGGTAATTACATGAAATTGTTAAACTTCAACTGGTTGCATACACCTCCCTTTGCCATTGCCATAAAATAACAGAGACGAATGATTACCAAATTAAATTTACAAGGTGTAAATTATAGGTGTATTTGCAGAAGAGTTGACAAAATATTTGCTACATTCACGTGAGAGCTCTCTTAAAACCATGATGTACCTCTATTGCTCGCAATTCGTGGTTCACCTGTACATTTGTCTTCGCATTTATTTTACTTCAAGTACTAGGTGGAATTGTATTTCTAATACTGTATTCTTGTAATACGTTTCGCAGTGAGCGCAAGAAAATTTGTTACACCGCAGAATCGTAGATCTCTTCCTGAAGATGTAGAAAAATTGAAATTCCCATTGTGCGCGGCGATAAATTTGGCAAAAGTCCCATGATCTTACAGATTTAGATAGCAGAACATTACGTGACTCTCAAGCGTCTCATAATCCATACATTTTTCCGATAAGGAGCTCACATACCACGAACTTAAGGAGACGTTTTCGGTTGTACAACTCGCCTTCAGCATTCATAAAATTGTTTTCCTTGGATCACATACCTTGCACGGGAAAATCACGATGATATTGTAGACGATGGTTTACGTAATACCGTAGTAGCCATATTTAATTTTTGCTGACATTACGGTGAAGCGAGAGGGAAGAGAATACATATACGTATCCATCGGTCCGTTGGAAAAATTCTGCACTTCCCGCGTTCGTATTTCAAGGATAAAATGTGCAATTTTCGTGCAAAACGTATTGATCATTTTTCAAAAAACTGGATGGTACAAAGGTAATAGTCGTTCTAGCAAATGATAAAATATATACATATAGTAACTCGCTAAAAATCATAAGGAAAAAAAATATAGAGGGAAATTTAGACATTTTATTAATATATAAATTTATAAAATACCAAAAATTTAGCCAATTGGACCAATGCATTGCCTTGATAAGAAAACTCGATTGAATGGTCCAAGTATTCACGATGCGATTGAAAAAAGCATCGAGAGCATCATTTATCAGGGGGACGGCGTGGCGCCACGTGGTTGTCTCAATGAAGAAAAGTTGGGTCGCAGCACCGTGAAATACGACAATACCCCACGAAGCATTAATGTGATCTGTGTAAGCCACGTGAGGCAGAGTTCGGATGCACCCAGAGGCCCATGTACCATCCGGATATAAATAATGCAGAATACTCTTGAAGCCGCCAGTTCACGTAGAACCAATACGTTCTTCCCACGAAACTGTAAACTGGATGGGTTGGGAGCCGATAGAACACGACTAGGAAACCGCGTCTTGCTCTCCAAGCTTCTCTGATCGAATATAAATCCTAGCTGGCCTTCGATCGGACCAGATTATTGCGTTACCAGTATGCTAAAAGCTGCTCGAATTTTCGGATCTATATAAACTTATCGAGTTATGGTGGTATTGCCCTAGAGTAGTAACCATTTTTATTTTTCTTGGCGTTAATGGAAGTGCATATATTGGTGTCTATAAATCCACAGGTAATATGTTCTTGATAATCTTTATTGTATCATTAAAATGATGAAAATATTAGATGCACAAATTAATTAATAAGAATTACTTTAACATTTAAAGTACTGCATTTGACGTACTAATAGCAGTGAACGTTAACTCTGTTAGATATTTTAAATCATCTAAAGTTCAATATATATCGTTTAGATAGTAATTATCTTCTTGAAAGCAGACATCGAATCGGAAACGTCTCATAATGGCTATCACGACCTATCGCCGACGTCAGGAACAGTTATAATGATTGCCGGTCACTGTGACGTGTGACCGAATCAAATAGGTCTGTGCTTTCAATGTCCCTCGGGACACTTGACTGCTCGATTCGTCATTAAATCATTAGATCAACAAATTTCACAATTCACCAAGCACACTGCAGGATAATTGCTGTGGGGACTGCTGAGTAATTTAAATGGGCGTCGGATCTCGGGGCCGGTGTGTCCCGAACGGAAAATCTTTCGAGATTAATGTTAACTTGCGCCGGATTAATTGGCAGGGCCGACTGGAGGACATAGACAGCACATTTATGAAATGCAAATATGAACCGCGAAAACACTTCCAACAAAATTTCCATGCATTTGCCTGTCATAATATTTGATCGCCTGTTTCAATCTCTCACCACGAGTGTGCGACTTCAACGAAGATGAATGTATCCTATGCACGGGGATGAAAAGCCAATAATACGTACGGCAACCGTGGCATGTAACATGACCGAGAATAATTCGAAACTTTTCGGCCTTGTCGCTTCGCGGTTCTGGTAAACACGAATAGATTATAAAGATATGTTCACACCGTGCCTAATCCATTGTCGAGGGCCTAATGGAAAAGCAAATATTGATTTATGCAATAACAATCGCGGATTTCATCCGACGATTTTTCTGAACTGGTGTTTCATTACACATTCACATAGCACGCAAGCATAAAATAATCTATAAAATACATGAAAATATACATAAAATATATATGTACAATATTAACTTTGCATCAACTGCATGTGGTAATGTATCTTTTCTGTCCGACGAATCTCGACTATCTTGAGAGAAGGCACCCGCAGTGATTAAAGCGACTTGATTAAACATTATTTATGAAAAAGAATTGGAAAAAAGGGGTGATAGACGGTTCCTTTGTCATCTCAGTTTTGTTCTTCTGTCGTGAAATCCGTTAGCTGTTTAAGTAACGCGGCCTTGGCGACACAAAAGGCCGAGCGCAATACATTGTAACGCGGCGAAACCACTGCGTTACTTTGTCCTTGCGTCTTCCTATTCGCGATTTCTGTCAGTGACCACGTGCTGACCTGACATCTCGCTTTCTATTGTAAATACTAGGATCTAGATTAATACTACGCCAGGCTCTTAATTACTTAGCACGTGGCAGCAAGTGTCAAATTTAACGAAAATTCCAAGTTTGACCAAAGAGCGATTGTAATATGAAGAGAAATGTGCTGCAATCTTGCGGGGCAAGAAACATAGGCTTCCATTTAACACGACGATGTCTCCAGCGCGATTCCATTTGATCCATCTTATGCCTTCCCTTGAGACTATATAACGTTATCCTAACTGTCTCCAGAGATAATAATAGTCTAAACAGAGGTGGCAGCTTCGTTTTAAGGGAAGTGAATATTGCGATGACGAAGAAGGCGATTTTCGAGAATTTTTTGGAGGGATAGTATTATAAGTATCCATTTCAAATTTTGTGAGCCGACGTGTGCTACAAGAGCACATAGTGATTTTTTTATTTATAAATATTATTATTATTTTAATTAGCATTGCTTCATAATACTGGCAATATTGCACTTATTTACATTTGATATAATTTTAATAATAGGTGCTCCAATGAAGACTTATTTTAAGACAAAACATTCATAAAATTAATTCGTGTGCAAATAATCGATTAGGTCTTTCCCACCGTCGCGCGAGCGAACTTTTAGAAATGGCTCGAGCGGATTGTTCATTAATATAGTTTTATTTCAAGATAAAATTGTGGACAGTATAGAGAGAGCATGAGCGAAACAAGAAAGAAAAATTGATGGTATGTGTTCCGTCGTTGCGCCGGAATTTCCCCATCCGCATTCTTCTGGATCTCAGCTCTCTGGCATGGCGGAGTACTCCTTTCAATCAGGAATTCTCAAATTTCCCTATTATCCGTTTTCGGCGTGGCGAGATAATAACCTATTGATTGTACGGTTGCTGTGCGCCTAATTAAATGTGCTGTTGCCCGGTTTCTAAGAAAGCATTCCTCCGCAGTTAGCGGGGACAAAATCAATTGTGAATGTTATTCGTTTATGACAAAAGTGGTTGGTGGAAAAGGAGGAAAATGATATCTCTCTTATCTCTTCAGGGCCGGAATTTCACCACCGGTTTCTAACTAACCGGTGTCCCACAGTTTAAAAAAATGATTTGTATTGAGTTGGCAAGAAAGTAGTTTCGGTATTTTAAGGTGAAATAGATCCTAATTGTTTTATTCAAGCAACGAACTTTCACGAATAGATGTTTTCCCTTTTGTTTGATGATCATACGGTTCAACATTTATTATTACCAATAATGCGATCGATAGAAGAGACACATTTGTTTCATGATCCTTTGCCAAAAAGAACAAACAAGAAAGTATTTTATTGTTTAAAATTCATCGCTTGAATAAGGAAATTTGGCTTTACTTCACCTTAAAGTACCGAAATTACTTCCTTGCCAACCCAATATTTTGCACAATTACTATAATCAGCATGGTGCGTAGAACGCAGAGCCGATCCTTGCCGATTCAAGCGAGGAATATTCCGCGTACAACGCGTGTACAGCGTGCAACAAAAATCGAATGGCTCCCGGCGGGGACCGCATGCGTTTCCTCCGCATTTGACGAACCGACGCGGTTGACCGCCGCTTTTTCACATTGTTACCGCTCTCTCGTTTGGATTCGCGCCACGGCGGCCCATGCTGGCTTCCATTTTCCATTGCCGTCGGTGTAACCGAAAATTCGCGGTCGGCGCGGGTATGTCTTCGATGCGTCGAATGTCAGCGGATCGAAATACGATTGCACCGGGTTCGTTTTAACTATCGCATCGTTTAAATCTCCTCCGGGGCGACCGCGTGGCCGCGGCCAGCCGCTGATGAATAACGATCAGAAAAACTCTCCGGACCGGTTTTCTGCAGTTCGTGAAATATCGCCGCCGAACGTGACAATGTGGCCGCCCGAGAGAAAAAAACCTATAATCGCGGGGAAATATGTATGAGGCAAAGAAGCATTTCGAATTCCTTATACCGCGTAGGATCTGTTAAATTAAAGGTATGAATCTTATGGCGGTGAACTGTAATGTAGCATCGTGGGAAAGAGTCGGAACAAACGTACGTTTTCCAAGGAGGAACAAAGCTTTATGTAAATGTGAACGCGTTGGTCTTACGTCCATTGTTTGACAGAAATTGCAACGTGGTTCAAACAATACATGTTCTACATACGCCGCGGTGTGCAAGTTAAATGGAACACGTAGATTGCGCTGAACTTACAATTAGCGGCGGGGCAAGTGTTTATGTTAAGCTTCGAGTGCTACTGTTGCGTGTTAACAGTACACAGGGCGGTATGTTTAAATTAGACACCTGTAGTGGTTGAGTACAATGAGATTCCTGTATGTCTTTCCTGCTTCCTTTCTTATCGAATATTTTACTTCTCGCTTGTCTGTTTGCTTTTAATCTAAATTTTTGTGAATGTTCGTCAATCACAAATATCATATTGATAGGCATTTATAATGATTTTATATCAATTAATAAATGTGGTAAAAATTATTAGAGATAGATCACAACTCGTAGACTGACGTCTGTAGTATTCGTAAGTAGAATTATCAAGCAGTAGTCAGACACATCAGTCGGCCAGAACGAAACAATTTAGACAGCTAAAATACACAAACAACCGATGCTCTGTAGTTTCGCAGGTCAGTGAAAACTCTGGATATTGTGCACGCAATTTATTCGCTTTCACAGTTTGTAATTTCAAAATGCATGTCAGGTGTAAATGAACTGACAGATCCATGTCACACCTTTCTCTCTGATAATGTCTCAAAAGTGGCTTTGTTATAGTTCCTGCTAGAAATTTCACTGAACACTTTCATGCACTACGAATTTCAAACTAAAGTGGCACAAGGTGTGCACACGACGCATACAAATTAGCATAACTAAGCAAACGAATGATTTAATATGACTGACAATTAAATTATTTTGAATTAAATCGCAGCATCTAACGATGCAAAGTTTATAAAATTTAAAGTTTCTTACTCATCGAGAAACACATTAAAGTAGCAATATTTAACTGAGATACACGAAGCATTTATTGTATTTATAAGAACAATATTTTCACTGTTCGAACAGATCCCTTTTCGATACGGATTTTTTCGAAGCATTCGGACACCCTGTATCGAAAACAAAATAGTGAAACACATATTTTGTCAACGCCAGGAATAAAACTTTGAAAATCGATCGACAGAATTCGAAACAAAACATTGCATTCTGTTCAACTTAATCCTAGTGCCAGTGTTCGGCTTTCATTTTCGCATAGTTTTAGCAATATTCACAATACTCTTTTCAATATACACGCTCGTTTACTTGTACATTCAGGCAACTGTCTCGCAGTAAACGCTTTTACTGAAATTGCAGTCCAATTATTCTTTTTCTGAAACAAAACATTAAAAGTATTCGAAAGTACCTTGAAAGCGCATTTCGTTTAACTGGAATGCTATTGTTTCAATTCTTACATTATGGCTGCGGCACCGTGCTGAGAATAAGAAACTGTTGTAAATGGATCTGCATAGGAGAACCACTGCAGTGCACATTTTACATATATATATATCATTTAAAAGTTATGTCGATTCTCTGAAACATCTTTGTAACACCACTTTACATTTACATTTGAGAATTCATGAAACAATATTAAAGCATTCTTCGGAGCGTAAATTAAATTTCTTCTATTACGAGTACTCAAAACAGAATTAATTGACACCGTCACGATATTATGTATTATCGTTCCGTGTAGCGAAGCATATAGAGAAAAAATTCCAATTTCATTATACAGAGAGCTTTCGCCTGCGCGAGTTAAAAATATTGTGTTCGAGTGGGAAACAATAAACGCGAGTGTGACACAGTCCGAGAAATCAGTCAAGCACGTCAATAATGTTGATGAAAAATAAATTCGTGGAAAGTAATTGAATATATATATTCTCTATATATCCTCTGAAGTTGATAATACTTCAATTTCATTTCATTCGGTTTCTGCTGATGCTTCTTACTTTGCAATCCCTCGTTCCTTTTAGCCGTACTGCCCACTTTTTAATTCCTTTTCATTTCCGTATTCTGTCCTCTTAGGGGCAGACTGAACTCGTTAGCTTAACATTCCTTTCTTTCAATCCACAAATCTGATAGACTACGCGAAACATTTCATCGCTAAATTTCAGTTTCACTATTATTGAAACGGCACTATTGCCACTAAATGTGAAATCGACGCGAACACTTTATCGTAGTACTTAGTTTTGCATTGATTATTTCCCGTGTAAATATTTTTCTCGCAACATTTAGCACGATTTTTAAAAGATTATAGATTCTTAGAAACTATTCTACATCACCTACGAATGACATATTGAATGATTGCTAAAAATCCTGCTAGATTTTTAGAGAGCTCGAATTTTTCTTTGATGATAAACTAATTTTTATGGAAAAAAGGGATTCACCAGCTTGTAAAATGCGGGGAGACAATTGTAGAAAATAGCGGTGATATTATGGGTATCGACGTGTCCGAAGAACCAATTTCATTAACGGTATTACTAGTACCTTAATAACATAACACTTTCATTTGCATACGCCTAATAAAATTAACTAATCAAATTGTTAAAACTGGATAAGATTGTTGCTTCAAAATGTAACTTCTTGTGTTTTATTTTCAGATTGATCACGAACGTTTGCGATCACCTAACTATAGCAAACCAGTAGACTGTGACATTATTTGTTGACGGAAGTTCAGCAACATTTACCTTGCATTATGGTGTGTTTCCAACGCAACAAGCTAATAAAACGATGATCGAGAGGTGTAGAGAGTAGGACATCCATCAGTCTCCGCGGAAGCGCATCGTATCTGCATAGACAATCAATTCGGACGGCAGAAGATACGCGTGAAGGGCTCGGCATTGTTTCTGTCCGCGATGGCCGTTGACGTTAATGTTGATGCACGTGTAACTACGTGGGCAACCGTTAGGCACGGTGCAAAGCTCGCACCGTTTATATCTACGGTGTCGTCGTCTCCTAATCCAACTGCTCGGGTTGCCGCACTCTCACGGGAAATACTAGCTGGGCTTTACCTGTGTCCCACCTTGGCCACCGTCGTCGTTGCGACCTATCGTGGTAGAACATCTACTTTGTCGGGCGCGCACGAATCCTTTGTCTCGTCCCATGGCTTCCCTTGCATCCGGAATCCCTTCTGCCAGTCCCGAGACGAACGGAGTTTTCCTTCCAAGATGACTTTCTTGATCCCAGCTCTCGCAATCGATTACCATGAAGCTCCTTCTCTCCGAGCCATGTCCATTGCGAAATATCTCGCCGCAAGTTCTCCAGTCCGAGCTGCAAAAACCTTCTCGAATGTTCGCGGATGTTTCCAAACCGATAAAATTGACTGGCTCTACTCGCTGGCTGGCGAAAAGGGACGCGGGATTTGTATAGACGACGACGACGACGCGACGTTGCGATTTCATTCCTGATTAGAGAGGGACCTTTCATTTGAAGGGATGTTTCGTCTGACCGGAAATTCCCAGGCAATAAGCCCTTCTTTCGCGAATTCATCTCCTGGCGAGATTCTTCTCACAGTTTATCTCTGTGATCAGACATCCTTTGAAACCCACTTTTTCGGTGACAGCTTTTTTTATAGTTTTTACTTTTGGATTTTGCCGATGGAATGCTTTTATTTCTTGCGATACCGTTTTGCTGGTACCTGTTGTGCTAACGGTGTAAACGTCGATGAAAAATAACGCGAATTTCTGTGTCGTCTGTGCGCTAGGACTTGACTTGTAGTTTAAATCGATAGCAGGTGGTTGGGGATGCGCGGGCCCATCATTCTTTACAGAGCTGCAACGTATAACTGGAAAGAGGCCGGGGAAAACGTCCTCAACTTTCTAGAAGCGATAAGTGGTTGCTACGTTCCGACAGCACTTCTGACGAGCGGTGTGATTTCAAGAATTTCTTGGCGAACTAAATTTGTACACAAGTACAGCAGCTTTGCGATACTTTCCTAGTTCTCGGAATGAAAGGAAGGACATTTCGTAAACTTGAAATCTTATAGAAAATTCGAACATCAAGGAAAAGTTTTTCGAAAATATTTCAGAAGGAAACGAATGATGAATTCCGAAAATTTTAACTGTTTTAAATTTCATCTATCCATTTTTGTCGTAGTCGCATTGCACTCAACTTTGGAATGATCTCGCGAGGTCTCTCGTGATAAGGCAGTGGATTTTATGCACTTATAGCAAAAATGAGTAGGTAAAAAATAGAAAATGTAACAACGTGAATATACTATTTTAAACAATTAAAATAGACTTGTATTTAGCTCGTTTTCCTTGCAAATATGAACCTTACATTTTGAATAAAGATTCGCAGTCTACTGATGATCCTACAAAATTTCTGTAAACTAGTTTTCTCCAGGAGTGTCTCGGTAACTTTTTACATAATTATAACAAGGTCCTAGTATGACACTTCGTAGTAAATATGATACCGCTCAAGGGTAAAACGATATTCCTGTCGCTTTTATATCATCCGTTGTAAAATTTATTTCCAAAAATATTAATGATAAAAGGATTTGCGTCAAATATTTAAAGACAGTATAAAATGCTTTATCGCAGAATCACGTTATCGAGCGGACTGGCAGCGAGAAAACTTCCGCAGCGGCAACATCGTAGAATGTTTTATTCCTCGGCGCGCAGCCATTTTTACGCACAGAGCGGCCGCCGCCGCAATATCACGAAGTTCTCCGTTCAAATATTCACCTTTCTGATGAGTAGGAATCTCGGTCAAGGATGCAGAGCGTCGAAAATTGTTCGCCGAAAAATTGTCTGAAAGGGGTGCCAGTTCTCTGGAAACAAGATGGCACCCCTCCCGCACGAAGGCCGTATTATCGAAGGGGCGACGTACGTTTCTCGCTGTCGTGAAAAAGCTAGATATCTCTCAACTTTCCCTCGGCGAATCTAAAAACGCGAACCCTCTGTCGTCCGTGCACGGAAAAATGGTCGCGAGGAGAGAATAAAATTGAAAAACCGGGTAGAGAAGGGAGAAGGCATCGTTATCGCAAAATATCAGCGAAAACTGGGGATGTCACGCGAGCCTGTAAGAATCCGCGAAAAAAGTTCTGTGACCTGTTTAAAAATCTAGAAGACGAGTAATCGTACTTGCGTATAGTTTTTTCGCCGCTTTCAAAGGCGTTCGGAGCACACTCGACTGTGCTGGTGTTGGTGGTCGACGGTGGCCGTCTTTTTCCAGGGATGGGCACTTGAAAACGATCCTTTGAAGCAACGTGACGTTGCAGAAAGTGAAAATGAGATTTTCTATGCTTCGATAGGAAATTATGTCACGGAAGTCCCTTCCACTGCGAAACGCACGAACCAAGGCGCGCACAAAGCGTCGCTTTCTACATGTAGGTATCTGCTCGAACCTCAAATGTACATGCCTCTTCTGTATTTTATAATGAATGGAGCAAATTTTTATTTTGCGTGAAAATCCGTAATGAAACCTTGCTCGCTCGGAAGAATAAAATTCGACGTATTTTTACACGTCCAAGCTATTTGCAACACACAGATTACTATATTAAAACATATTTCGCCGCTTCGCGTTTCGCTGCGCAATTCCGCCCGCTAAACGCATTAAACGTAGAAAGAGCTCTGTGCTTTTTCGGTAAAATTCAATTTCGATTTACAAAGAAAAGTAAAGTTCTGTCTCTTTGATACCATAGAATCGGCAATGTGTGTTTCTAACAGAATTACCGTAGGGTACACTTTGAGTCTACCAGTTTCGCCATGCTGGAAATATATTGAATATTGTTTTCGTCTACAATATATTCAATATATTAGCTTTTGTTGTTCTTTATGTCCTCAAGATTGCAGTTTAATAAACGATTGCAGTTTCGTAATAATATTATAAAATATTATAAAATGATTCAATAACGTCTACATCCAAAACAAAAATTTTAAAAAATTATTTATTATCTAACTAAAGGATAGTCACATGTAAAGAAGTTTCTCACGCAAGTCGTGCTCGGAAAAATATTTCAGACCGGGCAAATCATTTCAGCAGTTCCATCGTCGGTTTTATTGGCCTGAAACGAGACGAGAATACAGTGTGCATGCATTTTATCGGCGACCGTTGCGTTTACGAATGTGTTTCCTGCGTTATATCGCAAACAACCGGCAAGCAACACGCTATTTCCAGCAAGTGAAGGGCTACGTTGGAAACGACCTAAACGGTGAGAAGAATACCTCTGTTCCGAGTCATTTTAAGAACTATAAAATCACACGAGGACGTTCCGAGAGGAGTAACAAAAACGTTCCAGTACGAGCGAAACAGAGTATAGAGGAATAAAAAAGGGACGAAAGTGGAAGAAATTTTCGACAGCTTGGATATTCAGGTATAGCATCGCGACCTACAATTAACAAAGAAGACCAAACACGAACGAGGCTAAAAGCGAACAGGCAGAAGCAGAAGTGGGCAAATAAAAATAGAAATGAACAAACAGGACAAAAAGTGAATGAACAAGATCAAAAATCAAGTAAGGACAGTAAAAATGAACAAACAGGACCAAAAGTGAACGAACAAGATCAAAAATCAACTAACGACACTAAAAATGAACAAACAAAACCAGAAATGGGAAAACGAAGTAAAACACGAACGAACAAGACCAAAGTAAACTAGCAAGACTAAAAATGAACAAATAAGATGGAAAATGAACAAACGAAAGGAAAGTGAACCAGTTAGACTAACAATGAACAAACCAAAAATTGTTAGTCTAACTAAGAATAAAGCGAGAATAAAAATGAACAAGCAGTACCAATAATTAGCAGACGATACACTAGTTTATCGATGGTGTGACATAAATCAGATCGAGATTAGCAAGTTGTCAAATAAATGTAATAACTTCAGGCCCAGAAGTGCTCGACGCGGAGTTCAATACATAGGGTAAGTACGGAGAAACGTTGTAAAAAGGCACAATATTGCGGGAAGATACATTTGGTTCGCCAGAAATATTCTTGCGACGCGAGTTAAGAAAATGTATTCACCGCTGCGAGTCGCACCGACTCGCCCTATTTCCAAAGAATTCATCAGTACGGAGCTCCGACCGAAAATTCAAGACGCGTCCGCTGCCAGCTTTCACAGGATTATGGTGGATGGTGTCTAATGAAGCGGAAGTAACGAGTTCGACGATGGATCAGACTCATTTTGCAATCTTTCGGAGTCGACCTCCCGCGTCAGGGAAGGAATCTCTGTCCCGGCCCTGGGGTTCTTACATACCGGCGAGCGGGGGGATTAGGGTAACAACGACTTTCCGGCAGAAAGCATCGTAAACGGTTACGACGCCGACCTGTATTTTTCAAGGGAATTTATCTGACGGTCAGAAGGAAAATCGTACCCCGTTCGAGCCATTGATTCGCGAGACGCCGCATGCGGCAACCTGATACGGATTTTCGAATGAAATTTATATCCGGCTGTCGCGGATATTTGCACACCGTGTCTCGCCACGGCGTGCTACACGCAGAACGGGCTGACAGTTTTCGTCTTGATAGGATCTTGGTAATTTCGAATGTTATTGCGCCGAAAGCCTCGATTTTGGGCGGGACCAGATAAGCGAATAGAATTATGGCTGCTGCACATGAAATGTTCGATTTGAGAATGCTAATGTTCCAAAGCGGTTCCATCAAGAAATACTATTAAAGTCTAAAGGCTTATCATATATCATTTTGATAAATAAAGCTGGTCCTTAAGGTTCTGTCTTCAATTGTAATTTAAATATATCATTTTACGGTCAAACAAAGTCAATTCGTGCAATACGTGTGCACTTTGTTCATATGAATGGAAAAACAACATATATAGTCAATCAGTTTTTTTTTCTATCTTGTAACTAAATTAAACAACACGAAAATATTACCAATTTTTAAGTACAATTAAATCGATAAGTAGAAATATTTGGCTCAACTTTGAATATTGGAATCAAAATTCTAACGAGAAGTTCGTAATTGAATTAGTTCGAAGAAAGCAGAATCAGTGTCCACTATAATAAATTATTTATCCCTCGTTGCTGTTAAAAATCCACTAGATTAAAAATAAAATAGTATAATCTTTCTCGTTGCACGCTTTTTCTGGCTGAATTCGTTCTGGAGTAATTACGCTTTCATTATTTTGATTCTCTTTTTCTATAGAATAGAACTGCTTGTGGAATACGGAATTAAATTGTTAAAAATTTGTGAGGCAATGTTATGGCTTTAGTGGCTGCAAATTTCTGTTCAAAGCTCTTTGTTAGACCCATTTATTGTCTACGAAATGGAATGCATATTTGTAGCTTGGAAACAGCAATAATTCGCAAAAAAGTAAGGAGGATTTATTGTAACTACACTTTCATTTATAAATTGTTTGCTAATGCGTACATTATTTGTGTTTACATAAAGCAATTCACTTATAAATGATCGAGTGACCACCATTGTATAATACATTTAGTATGCATAATCGTATATAGAAAATTATTAAAATTATTAAAGCCACAGTACGATAAACATGTTAATTACCTATCTAATGAATAATTTCGTCTACAGCATTGTAAATGTATATGTATACAATTCCACACTTCATGCTTTATAAAAATGATTCGAATTCAGTGTAGCTGAACTTAAAATTGATAATTTTTTAGTGATGGAACATCTACTTAATAATTTGATCACCGGCGGTATTTTGTATTCTAGTAAAATCTGAAGTCAGATCGTCTGATAAGTATTCAGTGCCGATTCATCGAAAATTTTCAAACATTGATGTATATTTTAAGAACAGCGGAGCAGCTCAGGACGTGCCGAACGAGCAGATTTCTCCGTTCGATATTCATTTTCGCCTCGTATTTCTCCTCGGTATACTCCGGTTCCTGGTTATAAATAAGAACGTGTCCACGTGGTAATTTCTCCTTTACGATAGTCACAAATCATTATTATTTACGGCTGTACTTTCTTAGAATATTATTACAACGCGGACATATCTGCATGTAACATAATCGATACCAAATATTATTCATATAAAGTAAATCATTCTATACATCAAATGACACGCAGAACTGGTCGTCATTATTCGGACACGGTGTTTAATTAATTACAGAAATAATTAAATGTAAATAAGGAAATGATATCGTCCGACCGTGATGTAACTCTTCAGGAAAACAATAAACACGCGAAATTATGAACTTTGTAATTAATACATTAGATGCGTAAAAACAAATATGTTGAATTGCACTTCATTATTATTTTAACGTTATTCGTAACCGTATTCATTAATTGCCATTTTCAGATTCGTTAAAAATATCCAGGACAATTTATAATTATAATTATACAATCGTTTACAATTATTCGACGCTGTATTTATGTTCTAAAACACATTTTTTAAGTAACTTCATGCAAACATGTTAATTTTTCTGGGTCAGAATAGACCCAGGCTCTCCCGTTCGAGAAAATTTATACGTTAACGAAGCTGAAGTCTTGATTAAAAAAGCCCAGTAGTTTATTATCTAGAGTGAATAAAAATTTCTAAAAAGTTCAACTATTCGGAATTCCAAGTGACCCGTCCGCATTGGCCAGGTCTCCTGTGCATCGATCAGCAGCGGCCCGACATGTTTCACGCTTTTGTTGTTCCGCAGGAAGGTTAATATAAGACGGAGCGCGACTGGTGTTTGTGACGCAATCAAGCAATCCGGAATCTTCCCCGGGGATCGTGGAACGCGAAACACGTACTTCCCTCGAAGTGGATTCATCACGGTGAACAAGAAGTGATAATAATTTCCTGCGGCGAACGACGTTAAATCAAAGCACAACGTTTTCGTCCGGGTAGACGAACGCCGCTTGGCTCCGAAGATAGAGAAGCACGTTAATTCCGGAGAGATACACGCGTATTTACTATCAACCCTCTTGAGTCATTCAAAATGTAGATTGTATGTTTTCTCCGTTGCGGATGATCGGAATTACTGGGCAGATATCGCCGGTCGAAATAAAGCGATTGAATCCCAGCCAGGTGTCGCTCGATTTTGATTCGATCAGCGGACGAGAACCGAGGTTTTGCCACTTCTCCAGTGCCAAAGGATCCTAGATAATCCCTCGTAATATTCGCGTGAGGAGCCGCACCGGCGCTGGTTCAGTCGCGGCATTTCAATTTCAGTTCAGGTGTGCCGCGAGGTCGGCATACAGAGTCGCTTGATTAATTTCCTTTGGCCGGCGCGGCGCCGGCGTGGCTCTTTGCCTGGTTCAAGCACATTTCTGACCTTCCTTGACTTGTTTCGTGACACAAGCGCGAACCCCGCTGCACCAGAATTGCATATCAACCGAGAAGAGAGCGTCCCGACCAAGGCCGATTGAACATTTCAATAATTATGCGACCCGCAAAAAGTTCGATTCCAGAGTTATCTATCCGAAGATTATTTTTTCAGACGCGATTCAAATTAATCTTGAACACGATCCAAACTGGAATCGAAAAATTGCTTATTAACAATCAGTATTAAACGATTGAACCGTAGCGCCGATAACATTCAACATTTATTAATAATAATAATACGATCGAAAGAAGAGACATATTTATCTGTCTAAAGAATTCGACCTCGATTCAAATTTCGACACCGGAAGCATCGCATCACTTATGGGATTACTTATTTGTTAAGATTAAATGATGTGTTCGAGATTCTGTAATCAATATTTCGCTTGGAAAGTACACACGCACAAACTTTATTCAAATCTGAACAAAGTCGAATAATTAATGACTATGATATATTAATTTCAATTTATAGTACCGGAAATATTAATTCGTTGTCAGATATACGCGGGACACACAATTTTCATAACAATATAATTGATGAATTAATTCGTACCCAACTTGTTTTATTCAGGATCGTGACTCACATATTTTTGCAATAAATATTCCTTTTAATTAATGAGTGAACAATAGTACCTGAAAGGGTGATAACGCGTTTGTCTTTACTCGTGTACACTCTGTGATGTTGTATTCTGTTCGAACGATTTGCAAACTTTTAATGAAATCAACAAATTCTGAATCCAGTTTACATCCGGGTTTTATGTTATCCGAATTTTAATCAATCATTAAATTACTGTATTTTAAAACATTTTAAACACACATATAAGATATTGTCTTGACGAAGCTCATTTACCATTTGATGCAATATTTTTTCAATTCTAGCAACTGCTTATAATTTATCGATGAGGTTTATTGGCATGAATTCTTATGTTTTCCGATTTCCATCGTCTACATAATGCAGTATGGACTTATACGGACCGATGGGACCAAAATTGAACGTCAACCAAGATGAGGATAACGAGGCAGCTGCGCAATCTAGTTGAAGCCATAGGCAATCGAATCTTTCCGGAATTATGCAACATGGAAGGGACTGGGCTCTCGCCGAGTATTGTCGTACATTTCAATCATGTTCCTTTGGACATATTGCGCGGCCCGTGTTGTCACGTCCCCGCTTTTCTGTCACTAATTATGCGTGGTTCGTACCGCGTCCGTGTATTCCGCGCGCACTCGACTACACGCCGCCCTCTTCTGCCACCGTCCCTGTTCCCTGTTGAATGAATGCATCCGCAAGTAATTGCTAGTTCACGAGCTTTTGTATACTACACGGTCGAAGACGCAGTGCCGCATTAAAGGGACCTTGGTCGACCATGGTCGATCCGATTGTTCCATCGATTGCGCCGCTGTCACCGATCGTCTGCGAGTTCTTTCCGCGACCACCGTCGAGGTTGAATGCAATTTGCGGCGATTCGATACCTCAGGTAGGAAACGCAGTGTCCGACGTTGCGGCAAGTTGAAAGTTTTCCTACTAATTTGATTTTATTAATTGTGATGCTTGTCGTGCCTCGCCCGCTCCTGCGGCATACTGATGGAAGCGCAAGGGCTCGTCGGGATTTAAACGCCAAACTTCAAAATTAGCTTTACATTGCTTTTGAAAAATAACGAAAATTTGTTTATTCCGATGTTTAGCAATTTTTTAAACACTAAAATTAATGTAAAAAAAAATTTAGTGTTGTTTTTATCCTTCATCAAATTAAATTTCTTGAAGAAAAATGTGAGATTTAATGAAAATTTACAATGTATATTTTGTACCCGTTATTTCACCATGTTTTGATGAAATGTGTGTTATATTTTACTTGCAGCATTCCGATTCATAATTCATTCGAGCAAATATGAAGTATTGTCTTTCCAGATGAATGAATGGGCACATGAATGAACTGACCCGCACTTTAATGTGTTAATATGGTTCTAGTACAACATGATAATGTACTATTAAATATGATGATAGTAATATGATTAACATGTGCTGGTGTGAATAATTAATGCCGAGGGCGGGTTGAGTACAGTCAGTTGGGCAATAATGAGCAAAATTTCGTGAATTGCAAATAAACTTGCGACGATGCGTTTATGGGACATTTGAATTCATCATTAGCGATACCTAAAAAATTCTTTATACAGAAAATAATTTCGATTTTTTAAAGAAAGCTTCGCAAAAGTTGCAACCTTACTTCGTAAAATTTAAAAACTGTTCCTATTGATTTCATGGGATTGTCTTTTAATATTCATCGAAAAGTCTGTTTTATCTAGCCTCATTGGAAAAGTTGTTCGCACTGTATCAATGGGAATATCATATTATTGAACAGTATTCATACCGGAGTATATAGACACAGTATACCTGTGTTGACATAGGCAATAATCTGTAAACACGACTCCTAGTTGTGCTCGCTGCGTTATTGCTACAAATCCAAGAAATATCAGGTAGTACACAGGTAGTTTCCGCATGCATATGTAATAGACCTACAGCGCAACTGGCCAGTCTCATACAGAAATCTAAACCGCATCTATTTAATAAAGTGATGCAGAAGCTGAATTCATGCCATTTGAACCCATAAACAAATCATCAAATGCATCGTTCTTTGCATTCTGCTATACAACGAGCTCATTCATCGTACATTCTCACTACAGCTCTTCTATTCCCCCTTCTGATTTACAAAATACAATCGGATTGAATAATTAAAAGATAAAATCATTTTTACAACGAAAGATTGTTAATTCTTTTTAGAAGCTTCAGAAAGTATTTATATCGCCAATAGAAAAAGATAGCAATTTTTTAGTGTATCTAATGGCCTTTGAAATAATATTAAAAGTGATTAGATATCTTGTTTACACGTCAACTCTTATTCAAATGTCTATGTAGACATCAAATATGAGTATATACATTCGGTAATGAATTTATTAATATAATTGAATTATCCATTCTGCTGTAATGTCCGGAGTAATTTGGAACATCATGAATACATTGATTATTAAGCATCGTTGTTTCTATGTAATTATATAAAATTGCCCGTTTCGCGAGAAGAATAATGCATTGAATTGTCCACTTCAATTGATATTCAGTCGTCAGGCTACTAAAAGTTAATGAGTATGCGAAATTTGCTTCCATTAGATCTGAAAATATGGCCAATAGCGGCAAGAAATGTTCAATATAACATCAAAATTTCGCGAACAAGTGCCGTTTAGAATTACGTACAGAGAACGTGTATTATAAATAATTATATTTTCCAGCAAAAACTTCAATGCAATTCTCGGAAAACGACTCTATGGTGATGACCGAAAACAAGATTACTGATTATGCTATTTAGAATGGGTACGTGAACATGAATACAATAGCAGATTCAGCAATGGATGAATATGGTACCCACCACAATTTGCACATTTACAAAATAAACAAACTTCAATTTCCGACCGGTACTACTAACTTCGAAAACTGGAATTGTATTTTAAGAATGAAACATTTCGGTTATGAAAAATAGTATAATTTCATATTAACCATGTATGTATAACCTTAATAATGAAATCAAGTAATCATTTTCTTTTATTCGTGTGATCAATTATTTTAATAGCGAATTGTAGCACGAATATGTATATTGAATGTGGTGGTCACTAAAATACAATCAGAAACGAGGTGATTTCGTATGGCAAGGTACAACTAGAAAAAAAATGTTATATGCACGGTGTAACCATCGTTGCGAATGATTTCAACAGCGTGTGATTGCACGTCAAACAAAATACCCAACGTTGTTTCAATTTTCACTAAAATCATTTCCCCACGAATCGTTCAGTTCCAATAAATACTTAATTTTTCATCGACACTTCTATTAGCACGGTCGTCGAACCAGCTGTGGAGGAAAATAAAACATAATAAAATTTCCCATTGACTTTTATAGGCCACCGCAACCGCGATTACCAGAACTAGCAATATGTCGAAAAAAATGGTTCTACACCGGAACCGAAGAACTCGAAACTGCGTTCCAATTACAGCAACGACACCGCGCGCGCAAACATACATATAGACGCAGCGACGGAAGAATAAAGTTTCCCTTGACAGTGACGGATCAAGTGACATGGAAAAAACTTTTTAATTTTGGCAGGAAACCGCACCGTCGACGTTCCAATAAAAATAATTTTCCACTGAGAAGTTCTCTTTGTCTCATACGCGACTGTACTCGTGGTAGCAGCGGGCGGTGGCCATTTGATTAAAAAAAAAGGGCTTGACAGACTCAGAGACAGAGTAGAGTTTTTTTCGATTTAATTGAAAGTCGAAAAAGGTGGCCCCTGTGGCGCGGTTCGTTTCAGGTTCCCGGTTTAGAATTGACTGACAACGACTGCGCGCGACTTTTGAACTTGACGAGCCAGGGTCTGTTAAATTGCGCGCGACCCAATTCATATTGTCGACGACGTTCCTTGCACCAAGGCCAATCTTCGCTCTCCATTCTTTCCATTTGTTAACGGTGTCAACGGCGCGAAAAGCGGACAGTGTGTTCTCGACGGATCCAGGGATTCAATAAGTTTATTATGATCAGTCGCCCGGATGAATACTATTTTGATCACGTATTCACAGCGACGGTTCACCAAATTATGAATTACAGTTTTTCCCTAGCCGGCGAATATCTCCATTCTTCCCGGAAATTTTCGTCCCCTCTCTTCTTTGGGAGAAAGGTGATTGAGTCGTAATTTCCAACTGCGAATTGATCATTCGATCGTCGAGCACAACTCTGCCGGACGAGGAAAATAATTGGGACGAATGAAATATTATTTTTGGTCGTGGAATATGAACATTCGGGGAAATGTTGCGTTCGATTCTCTTTGGTACAGAGCCCGCGGTAATTAGCAGTTATTGCGAAAACTGATGAGCATGTGTCCCGCGAATTTACTGCTGCTTGTTTAAAGGAGAGGAACAGCGTTCATTGGAAAGGCTAGCTTCAAAGAATATTTTAACACAAAATTTTGCAGAAAGTAGTCGTGTAATAATTAACTTGGACTCGTTTCAAAGCTTGAAACTCCTTTTGTAATCCATGGTTCATTTTCTTCTAAAATTTTAGAAATCGAGCAATTTGTAAAATAAACATGATAAAGTTTTTGATAAAACATTATTGTAAACACTGCGGAGTAATGGAAAATTGATACATTTGAAGATCTCGTAATATTTTCAGTAAAAATCTGTAAAATCAGTTAAAAAAAATTCAGTAAAAATTTGAAATATTTTAAGTGGAAAGAATATTTTTTTGCACGTTTTTGGTGCACTGGAAAGTCAATAATTCATGGATATTTGAACTCTATTATATGAATGTAGATTGGTGGGTTGCAAAGCTCACAGAGATATTGTACAAATATATGTGCTCGTTTGAAGCCGAAATTGATATGTACAAACATACATACATATGTCGTTCAATATTTTATGAATTCTAAATTATATGAAAACATTTCGTTGCAAAATCTTCGCACAAGAAATATCTGCATTGCAATTTCCTGCTCGGCAAACATGTTCAAGTATCGTTACCGTTGCAAATTGTGTACATGGAAGTAATTCCATAATAATATAATTAATAAGTTCGGTTTCTGTTCATTCATGAAGTCGCACTAAGTCTGTAACATTTAGGAAATCAAAACGACTGTTCTTTTGACGCGATTAAAGTACGCGAGAGTTAAAATTTAGTAATTTATCAATAAAATTCGTTGCAAATGAAGAGACGGAATTCCAGCACAGCAAACATGTACAAAATTCGTTTAAATATTTTTTAAGGACAGTCACGCATCGCGAAAATTCAAAGTTATTCTCCACGCCGCGAAGCATTGTAATGAAGTTCCCTTTCGAGAATAGTAATATCGGAAGTGTTCAATCGAACGTTTACATTCCGAACGGTAATACTAAATCGAATGTTATTTTTGCACCTCTTCCACTTTGTACGTGCATAGAAGTACAAAGGCGCCCCTAATTTCAGCTTCAAAGACGAAATCAGGGTTCTCGTATTTTAACCGTAAAATGAGAGACGAGAGAGGGTCGAGGCTCTATGGGATTACGCTTCTCTGCGTTATCTTTCTACGATGCACTCTTACCATCGGGATTCGTTCGTTTCCGGGGCAATCGGGGCAAGTGAGACTCTATTACGTATTTTTCTTTCACGATACCTTCGATTCTTTTTGTACAGTCGAAACCTTGGCCACAAGAGAAATTGTGGAGCGAAATCGAAGTTTTCTTCAGTGATGTATTATTTCGAACCTATTCCACGAGCTAATCAATAATGCCTAATATAATTCTGTAAAATGATCCCTACTCCAATATTGCTAGATTAAAACCTAACTAGGTTTTGATCAAGGGAAATGCATATATCAATCGATGGAGGTGTCGCGCGAATATTAATCGTATTTCAGAAACGCAAAGGAATATACATTTCTTAGGTAGATCTAGGTGGAATGATTGCCTTGAGAAGAAATCGAAAATGTGGATTGAACTGCCTTTATATGGAACTTCGTCTCTAACTTCATCAGCATTGGTGTTAACTACTCGACTTACATACATAACTTCAAGGAACCTGTTCTTGTAAAAGAAGTAGCAGCGTTGCATATTCGTTTGATGATTAAATACGAATATATTGTGGATGTTTAAAGATATTTTCACTGATAACAATTCCTTACAAGAAATATGATATTTTTATGCCATCATAAACCCATTTTCCAGACTTCAAAGCAAAATAGGTACTGATTTTCTTGCGAGTCTCCCGTAAAGAGTGAAAATGTGTTCCCTTCAATGAGTTTTCCACTTTTCGGAAAAGGAAAAAAATTTGTAGGGTGCCAAATCTGGTGAATACGCGGTGTGCTCGAACTTTTCCCTTCCCCTAACAGCGAAAAACGCGTGTTGAAGGGAATCTATTTTAACTTCCTGCGGGGGGTGAGGGAAAAAACGACGAATCTGCTGAATGCCTTGACAGAAAGTCAGCTCTAGACTGCTTTGAAAAGTAAAAACCTATAAGCAGCGTGTGAAGATAGGGCTGACTTCAAACGTTTTCGTGGATTGCGTAGTTTTCAAAAGGGTCCCTGTATTTCTGCAAAAATCGAATGAACATCGAGACTTCGTAATACTTAAAAAATTTATCAAACGTACGTGTAATGTAAAATATGAGAATTAATGTCCGAATTTATTCTACACATACATTCTGATTTTAAAATAAAGATTGTGAGTATAACATTTTTATTTAATTATTATTTTTCAAAACTGATGCGGACAACTTCTGTTGTACGAATATTTCCAGTCTCGTCAAGTTTACAAGACTTTCAATTATTTTACTGCAATATTTATATTTATATTTAACCATCGTTTCTCATAACTGATATACGCAATGTGGGGAGAAAAATGTCAAGAGACCTTTCTTGTAGAAAATTTAGAGCCCATTGAATACCTGTTATATACACAGTTTTTTCTTAAAATGATCCGAGGAACACAAATATAACCTTCAAAGCAGGGGCCACGGTTATCGTAATCGTGCCCACAATGTTAACAATGTCACCAGAAACACTATCTCTCTACAGGCACCATTGTAATTATTTAATAGCAACGGTATAATATTCGTCGTTGACTTATGCGTCGACCAGCACGCACAGTACCCTGCAAATTACTGACGCAAATTCTTTGCCCGTCCATGTGACAATTACCAAGCGCGTATGGCCGTCGGAACAACGGTCTATAGCGTCGCAACAATCTAGGTCTGACGTTACAACCTCAGAGGGGGTAAATACTGAAAGCATGCACGGTATGAGAGTAGGGGGTGACCAGTAAAATTATTAACGACCCACCGTGAGGCATCTCTTGGCAATAATGCACGAGCGTGCAACGACGGACTATCTCTAGTTTATTCGTACTTGCGGGTCGTCGTCGTCTGCCACTCCGCCGTTGAAACTCGGCTCGGCTGAGTTTTCGCGGGTAGAAAAAGTGTGACGCGATAATTCCGCAAATTAGTTCCGGCGGAGAGCGCCGACGTCTAACAGTGCCCGAGATCCCTTGAATTCGAGCCCGTAGACCATTCTTGCCTGCCGGGCAGAAGACTCCGCCGCCCGGTATCTTCTTATGTTTGTCAAAGAAGAAATCTTCGCCTGGTTATTACTCGGGCCGGGTCTGCGCGCGACATTAGCGAATGACTGGCCGTTTCTTTCACGATTCCAGCCTGCCTCGTATTATCCGACCGTTGGAACGACTCGAGCTAAACGCTTCGGAGGGACTAGACTTTTTCGACAGGCCCATGGCGTCGACGGGGAACCACAACGCCGATCAGCGTAGATCAGATTCACAAATTTTTTGGTACGACTGAATTGTCCACAAACATTTTTCAACGCGTTTTTTATTTACCTTCAAAAAATTTTATCCTTTACCGTTGAAAAATATTGCACACTTATTTGACTGGTATAGTATATCATATAATACGTCATGACTGCTATAGTATGTCATCGGATTATGACAAGAATGAGTAAATCGAGCAGTAACAACATTTAAAGAATTAAAAAATACTGTTGCATCGTGGGGAATTTTATTTAAATTAAGAAGTTAAGACAATTTTTATTTTGTAGGAAAATATACAGTCTAGGCATTACCAAGAAGCGAGTAACGCTCAAGATTTTATTTTACTATATTTATGATGTGTGTTATTAGTATTATTGCAGTCTTTCTTAAAATGATTATTTCGCAAGATTGATTTAGCAATGGATTTTCATCGAAGAAGAGGAATGATCGAAGAGTTACTTGCAATTTTCGTATTTTCTAGAACTTCAAAATCATTTCTACGAATTACAATTTTTATTTCGTAGATTCATTTAGGACGTATAGATCCATGCTGTAATTTTTCGAACCATAATGGTCTATTTTCAACGCTATCCTTTAATTCGAAGACCAATGTGTAAGTAAAGGGACGACAGACGATATGATAGATGGTGCTTAAGCTGCACCAAAGCGTGACACTAAAGGTGACACGCCAGTCTCTCAGAGACGAAATTAATCTCTTTTTTTCTCGCTTTTCAGTCTCTTGCGCTTTCGAGATTTTGAGTAATGTTTTTTGAGATTTAGTATAGAGAATGGAAAACGACGAAATGAAAGCTTCTTTTCAGAAGACTGTTATCAAGCTGTCGCTCATGGGAAACAATTTCAAATTTTATTTGCTTACTGTAAGAATTACGAGAAAACCTCGAATAACGATGCCACTCGAGTCGCGCAGGGTTTCGTATGACACGAATAAAATTGTAGCAACCCTGAAATAACACACGGTAAAAATTGGAGACTCTCTAATAACAAGGCGTTAGAATTGTACAGAGTCTCGGATGGCACAAATATTCAAGAGAACAAATGCACAAATGCGGTACTGTGTAATCTGTTGGTGTACTGTGTAATACTTCAAAAAAACAGATTGAAAATTTTAGTGACGATCAAACCGGTTTAAAGACAATAATCAATGTTGATTAAGAAACAATGTTGATAAGTAGCGCTTATGAATTTCCGCATTTTTCTAGATTGTTTAACTTGTGCTACCTCTTCGAAATGAAACTAAAAATAGTTTAAATAATGAGTATAACTCTTTAAATTGTATTTATTAAAACGACACTTGATTTTGTATGGATTTAGAGGTTCGAATAACACGATGTGTTTTATCTAACAACGTCAAAGCGTACATCGTGAAACTTGCAGTTGTTAACGAAGAAGAACAAAAACATTTTAATACGTCAAATAATACGTGGAGGGAATATGTAACATGTATTCTACTTTTGAAACAGTCAATGTAAAAAGATAAAAGGGGAATGCGCTTAACTAATCATGTACTTTGTCTCTCAGCTTATGGTGTGTAACTAGTTCTCGAGCAATTTAGTATATTGAAAACGTAAAGGCATCGAAGCGATGAAAACGCGCAGCGAAATCAGTTTCCGGTTAACGCCCTGGAAACTATTTCTCCCGTGAACAGACGATGTTACACCGGCGCATGGAAGGATTACAGTTGATCCTGACGCACCAAACGATTACAAGTGTACGCGGGCTTATTCGAAAAGCCGGATTACGATCAGCATAAGGACTGAACGGACTATGTGCTTTGTACAGCATGTGCGATGATAGCCTCATAACTGCTTCCGCTTATATCTACCACTTTGTTCCCACGAAAAACAATCAATCTTCCTCTCCATTCATGATTTCCCTCGTACACGCTGCTGATGACTACCGTGTCAACCTTCGCGTGTACATCAATTTCCCGAGATCAGCCTCTGGGGATTAAACTAAAAGTAATTTCCTTTAGAAGCATCTTGTAAATGTAATTTCAATGTGAAATCTTGATTGGTGTTTGTTAGATACAATCTTGTGTTTATACGAATTTTTACATACAGTTTGGTTTACTTTTTAAACTTCAACTATCTCTGATACTCTCACCTTACTAAATTCATATAATATTTTATCAAAACCAATGATTATGTGAAATAATGTGTATAAGTAAGTCTACATATGTTTCACATTCCTTGCAACAGTTTTATTTTATTTCCCTTATAATATTTCATATATTTCTAAATAATTAAAAATAAGATTTCATATATTCACAGTGAATGGAGAAGAATGCTTCAAAATATGTAATTACACCGATTGTCGGGAAAATACAAAATTATATGAAATTATTAATACACATTTCAATGCACGTTTAAAGTACTTTCAATCCCATTAATATCTCCATTGACGTTCTTCAAGAGGAATGGAATTATCAACTTGGTTGTAGACAAAGTACTCTTGTAATCGGCAGTACATTTAACTTACACGATGAAAGTTCCAACGCGTTAGAAGGGTGGCTTGTTAAAGCAAAAAGTAAAGTAGTCCAAGAGTTAACTTACGAATGAAATTATGAACACTCGACCAACAACGGTTAACTTGCGTCGTCTTGAGATTCACTGTCCTCTGCCTTCAGATTTTCACTGTGTACGCGTTCGCAGTCTCTAGTTTGGCTAACTTAATAACTATATGTTATATTTCTGGAAACATTAACTAACCTGTCACGAACAAATATTTCGCGAACCTGCGAATTCGCGTAACCCAACATAGCATCTCGCTGAACGACTTTGTTGACTGTTATACCAGGAATAAAATAATTTCTGGAGTTTCAAAATAAAAATGCTCTCTGTCAAAAAAAGACTGTAAACTTCATACACTTGGTAAATAAAACAGGGAGGAGTATGTTTGCAAAACTTCTTGACGATGGTTCGCGATAATAAAATTTTCATAGTAACTAATTGATTGTTGCGAAGCATCGCAGTTTCTATTTTGCATGAATCCTCGCATAAACTAGCTTTCACGATCGTGCAATAATAATCAGTAACTTGAAATATACCGGAACTTCCGAATTCAGTTGCGCGGGAATCAAAATAAATGATTTGTAAGTCGAAATCAATTAGTAGAGAGTAATGTACTATATATTCTCAAAGTTATGGGATTCCCTTGTTGATTCCTATCGCGGCATCTGCAACAATTTGCATACCGGAGTCACGAATAATCTAAGTTTCAAGAACATTGAAACTGAGTTGGAAGTGCTGTCTATGAATGACTGGGATCGAGTGATATTCTGGTTTTAGGCTTCCTCCCCTTTGTGTACCATTTAATGGCATCTCGAAGGAGATCCCGTTGATAGTTCACGTTTATAAAATGGCCGACTTCACTGAATACCGGATAACCTAATATCCCGAAATTTTAAACTAACTCTGCGTCAGCGAAAATCCGGAAACTTTATAACCAACATGTTACTTGTATCGTGTACACTGTTCGAAAGTGGAAAATGATGACGCGTAAATCAATATCAGCATATCGGTAAGAGGATGCTAAGTCCTTAACAAAACTCTATTATTTATAATAATTTTTATACGAAACTCTTACACAATATTCATATTTATACATTCTGTGCTACAAGAATAATAAACTTTACCTATTATATACTTTTACGTAAATCAATATCAGCATATTGGTAAGAGAATGCTAAGTCCTTAACAAAACTCTATTATTTATAATAATTTTTATACGAAACTCATACACAATATTCATATTTATACATTCTGTGCTACAAGAATAATAAACTTTACCTATTATATACTTTTACTTGAAGAATACATAAAACGCTAATATAAAAATTCAAGAAAATACATCACAATACCATCTAATGCATAATTTAAAAGCGAGAAATGCAAAATTTTAAATATTCTTCTATTTAGGTAGTTCAATAGGAAAGGCCTTAATAGGCAACATTTGAAGTGGATTTTTGGAAAATCGAATTTTGGTTGACGCAATTTCATTCTACACGACCGATTTAATTTTCACGGAACGATCTTGTGCTCGGATGATCCCTGCGGTTGCACATTTGATGGAAACTGGATAGGTTTCGCGGGGATCGCAACTTCGCGTGGTGCTGGCGACACAGAGTATATAGAGAGACATTCGCAATCCACGATGCTCATAATTTGTTGGAGAAAGAGGTGTCCTCCTCGGGTAGAGCTAATATCACGAGAAAGATACCAGGACAGACGCTGACGAGAAGGGAACGGGGAGACGGAGAAACATCGGATAGCGTTTAGGGAGCTCGTTTCTCACGGGTGCGCGAAAGCAAGCGAAAGTCGGGTGAATATCGTTGCCCGCGATATTTATGAATTATGAGCAGCCCGCTCTACCATGTACATATGTACGTATGTATGTATGTATTGCAAGAGGACAGTGTCGTCGGAATCTTTTTATCGAGCTATAAAAGTAGCGACGCAACCGTGCACGGCTCTGCGTCAGAGATTGTTGGTGACCGACCATTCCGTCTTTAGGTGGAAGTGTTTCCAGAACATCTGTAGGGTAAGAAACATTAAACGGTACGGGTTTATGGGTCTAGTTGCCGTTTCTTTGAAACCGTATCCGTTGATGACCGCAAAAACTAGTTTGCAGTATTCCTTTGCACATACGAACTGCTGCCACGGTACGTGCTAGGTAATTACACGGTGGAAGTTTGACACGCTCGCGAGGATAGATCTCCGACGATCTTTATTGTTTTAATTAGAGTGGAATAGTTCGATTCTGGCTCAGACACTTTTATGTGGAATGAAATGAACGACATTTCGATTGGATATCGTCCGTGCCACAATCGTGTCGAATCATACAGTCTCATAATTAATGGCGCACAATTTAGATCTGGATAAGTCTTTTACAAATGGATCAAACTTCATTTTTTCTACCAAGCTGGGTGAATTAGTTTGCTAATTATCGGATTTATATATATGCATTTAGGAAGAAATTATCTAGCTGAAATAAACATATAAAGCAGTAGAAGATTAGAAATAATAATTGGTATGTTGGTTTTAATGGAACAAAGTCGTTGAGGGATGAAATCAATTTCAATTTTACTCTTGCTTCCCACAATCAATACAAAACTATACACTTCAGATTTAATTTATTGTATATCATCACCCTAAGTTAGTATTATGGTTCCGGCAGCACCCTATTTCCCATTGTTAAACGGTAAGATGAATGACAGTGCGTTTCGCATCCCAAGATCTATAATCTACGAGAAATCCGGCAGCCTTCTTTGACCCAACGTTCTTCAACCCGAACCTGAACATTGCGAAGGATGGTCCTTCGCATGACTTCCGGATGGACGTGTAACTTCCAGTTGCCGACGCGGTATTTGATTCCGGAAGGAACATTTATCACGGAAGATTTATGTTCGCAGCAACACCCGCTGATGGTTATAAATTAATTTTGCTACGACCGACGATCGCCGGGTCGACCATTCTTCCAAACACTGAATGCTTCAAAAATGTGAACTGGAAGTTTGTAGAACAGATAATGGCCGAAACAACGAATACACGGCAGCAAGTTTCTCTGTAGGACTAAGCAAACTACACGCAAGCTGGTACGTTGAAATTTGAACATCGTTTGGAGCACGATTTTCGGGACAGTCTAACTTCGTTTGATACTGAAAATAGAATAAATGTCTGGGTCGTGTTTGTACTGGGTTCTCTTAGAATAATACGAATTAATTCCATCATGATAAAGTGATCTGAATTTTCTAATCATATTTTTTATATTTTTCTTACGAACAGCGTTCCCAAGGTGACGCTTTATTTTTCGTAAATACAACCGTATAAAAAATACCCTGACAGAGTAAAATTATAGTGACAGAAAACATTCTATTTGGGACCAGCATTTGCACTGTGCAGTAGGGCTGTAACTTTTTCGAAGCTTCGAAGACTTCGAAGCTTCGAAGTCTTCGAAGGAACGAAGGGAGCTTCGAAGTTTCGAAGTTTCGAAGTCTTCGTAGTCTTCGAAGTCTTCGAAGTCTTCGAAGTTTCGAAATTTCGAAGTTTTGAAGCTTCGAAATTTCGCAATCTTATACCGTGTCACGATTTTTGATAAATAAAAATATTAACTGTCAGTCACCGGTGACTGACATTTAACTTTCCGTTTGAACTTTTCGCAATTTTTTTTTTTTATTTGTGCAATAGAAACCTCAAATAAGAGGTTATTCTGCAATCAGTATTACATAGATAATATTACAATAGAAATCTTATTTGCTAATGTGTGGTAACTTTTCGTAATTAAATTATATTTAAAAAATTGTATTCTATTAATTTTCGGGATCATATCACGAATGTACTTAAAAAATAATTGATGACGTATCTACCGTGGCCGTCATAATAATTTACTACGGAGAGAAGTTCGAAATTAGAAACTTTGATTCTCCATCGCCTTCGAATTTCCAGAAAGCGAACCTTTGAAATTTCGAAGGTTCTGAAATCGAAGCTTCGAAGCTTCGAAATCTCCGACCTTCGAAGGTTCGGCAATCGAAGCTTCGAAGCTTCAAAATCTTCGACCTTCGAAGGTTCTGAAATCGAAGCTTCGACATTCGAAGCTTCGAAGCTTCGAAATCTTCGACCTTCGAAGGAAAGTTACAGCCCTACTGTGCAGCGGCCATAAATTTTACTAATACGATGAAAAAGTTTGGCGAAACAAAAATGAGGGTCGGTGGAGGTCGGAAATAGTTCTGAAATGTAGTTTAAAATTCTGGAACAAGAGTAACGAGATTTCTCGGAGGCAACGAACGGTACAATCTCTTGTCGCTAACACTATCAATAAACGTTGTTACAATTAATGAACAGGAACGCACACGGCTAACCGGTATAATGCTCGCGGCGCGCGTCTTTCCTGGGCCTAGGGGAAGGGTGGATGTCGTCGTCATTAACGGTGGCTACGCGTAATTTGCCTTTTAGAAGCCATTAAAGGTATACCATTATATCGCGGTGGTCATAATTAGAACGCGACGCCGTAGATGTCGCGCACGATAGAAGCGCGGAAGGCGTTGAAAAGGCCAACGATATCCTTCGGACGTTTTCCACTGGTTTTTCCTTTTTCGTTGTTTCTTCCACGCGCCTGTTTTTCCTTTCATCCCCTGTAAAAAGAAGTTGTTCGACTGATCCACCCGGCGGTCGAAGCTAATTAAGCAACGCCACGCCGCCGTTGTAATCAGCATCTATTTCACGCGTGATTAATTACCCGAAAACATTCGCAACAGCGTTTTTATGGCGGCCCCGTAAAAAGCCCCGGCGATAAAAGAGCGGAGAATAGGCGCGCGATCGTTTAAGGTCACGTAGAAAATCACTGCGCCGCCCTCCACTGTGCTCACACTGATACTCGGACGCTATACTGTCTCTATAATTGCTACTGTGCGCAAGAGAAAACGATTCAGGCGTTACATTGTTCACTGTACTGAAGGATAAATCATTTATTTGCCATTAAACGTCTCGTTGCAAGAAAGTATCGATATTACGAGAATACAACAATATTTTTGGTTCTGTCTTTCTACCATGAATCTTCTTCGATGATAACGATTCAAATTATCTACAAAAACATGAACAACATTTTTCCGTGAAACTATGAACGAGGAAACAGTTTTAATTCGCCTAGTTCGAATTTCGTCGAGCAAGATTGTCGGATCACAACACTGTGCAATATTCTGAAATTCCACGAAGGCGATCGGTTATCGTCGGGAAAAAATCTGTTATTCTACCGGACTCGAAAAATGAACTCTCGCGTTTGCGATGGGCCAAGCCTCTCGGAATTACAGTGAACGTTGCGCCGGCACGCGACTGAACTTAGGCTCCGAGAGTAGGATCTACCCGAGTCCACGTAAACGTTGGTCGTAAAGTGTTCGAGAAGTCCTGGATACCGGAAGCCGGAAATACTCGTTGTCACCGGGAGTTCTCGGGCAACGTAATTACGTATAAGGAATCAGGAAAAATGGCGGTGGCCCCGTGGAAATAATATCCCGCCTAATGGCACATGCTATCCCGGCGACGGTTGAATTATTGTTCCACAGATAACGTTCGTTTCGTGTTACCCCTTGCAACAGAAGAAAGATTTTGCGGAACGACTCTAGACGACGAGACGCGTGGCGCGGCGCGAAAACTTGGCTACGGCAATCTGCATTTAAGCGGCGCTGATAACTCCCGCGACTTAATGTTGTATTAACACCGGAGAGACTTTACGTGCTGAAAAACACCAGGATACGTTGCAAACCAGATAAGCTAAATCACCCCTTTACCGGCGACGTAAGAATGCAATTGTTTCGTAATACACATTGGTTACCAAGATTTACGAACACCGCCGTCCAATATTAAGCCTTGGCGTACCAATCATTTTTCGATGCGATCAGAAACCCAGGTTTTTCTCTGGGAAAAATCTTATTGTGATAAGAAAAGGGTAGACATTTTTGCAAATTCCTTTACTCTCGTTCCTCGGAATCGTTTCCTCCATTCCAGTGAACGTGAAAATAGAACTATCATCGTTGTTAATTTCCTAACCTGTGCATGTTGTCCTTACTTTCATGGTTTAGCCAACTCTTAAATGGAAAGTTTTCATCGTACAGTGCCATGTATAAATTGTGAAAAAAATCGCTAACAATATTTTCAATACTTAATTTGTTTTCCCCTCTCTCCGTTTGTGTATTCATGCACGCGTACCATCAGCCACGCCACCAACGCCAATTTATTCCATAGTTTCCATCAATGGAAAACCTACAGAAATTCATGTACTGTAATAAATGTTCTATCGGATTTGAAATCAAACGAAAGCTGTGTCGAAGCTTTGCCAATTTTATGCTATGTCGAATTTCGAATAATTGTATATGCTATAAATGCATAAAATTCCCAATCTGTTTAAAATCGATTTTATTGTTCATCAAATTCCTAATTCAGGATGTTAGCTGTCGTTCTTTGAATGACTCAAAATTGGTAATTTAAACTGAATAGACAATTCAGTTGAATACATTGTATCTATTAGAGAAAACGATTTATATTATTAATTTCCTTTGTATCGAAATCAAATTCTATACTGCCATCATTAATGTACAATAAATACACATACTCTTTATTTTCTATAAAATTATGTTATAATACATAAATATTCTAGAGGAAGAACAAAAACTAGTTTAAATATCAGCAATTTTTAGCAAAGATTGAAGTGTCGAGTGACTTATGAACGAGCTCGTACCCCCGCAATCTACTTACACCCAAAAAACGAAGAGTAACAGCACCATCACCGACGGGGTGTGAAAAGATCGAAGGGTAATCTGGCCGGCGCAATCCCGGCCGCGTCGCGATCTATGTATCATTTAATATTCGCCCTGCCATACTTTCTAATTACATCAGCCGGGGGAACCGCGTTATCCGTATCGATAACAATGTCACGTTCGCCGGGTATGGGCCGTGAATCTCAAACGATCTCAAAGACGGTCGCATAATGACGGAAAATCACCGCGGCAATTTTATTTAAATTCTATCTCCGACGGGAATCATATTTCATCCCCCGAAGTAGCTGGCGTATAAACGAGCGTATAAACGGAGCGTGTTGGCAGTGCGGTAGTGGTGCTAGATAGAGGTGTGGGAGGGTTAGAGGAGGGGCGAGGGGGTGGGTTGATGTCGCACGTTACGACAATATTCCTGCTCGGTAGAGGCGGGCAGGCTTATAACGGACCGCGTGACACAAGTATTAATTGTTGAAAGTCGACGGAGCGTCGTTGAGCGGTATCGGCGATTCAGCAGAATCAAAGGATGAGGGAGAGAGAGAGGGAGAGGGGGTGTGAAAGGGGTGTTCTAGGGTGTTTGGGGTGGATGCGGGGGTGTGGGAACGACCGCGATACAGAAACTCGGTAACGGTGCAAGTAGCTGCTGGTAGAAGGCGTGGCAGCCCGAGGGGTTAAAGGGATTGCGATGTGAACGCGACGCCCGGCAACGTAGAAGGGGTGGAACGCGGCGGGGGTTGCAGCCAAGAGAGTAACTTCGTTAACTTCTTATTAATGGTGATGAAGTTGCGCACGACCGAGTTATACCGTGGCTCATAAAAACCACCTAGATTCCGTCGGGACGAAAAACTTGCGGCGCTGCTTTGGTAAACGAAAAATCGGCTGACGCCGCCTCAGCTAAAGAAAAACACGCCCCGGTTAGGCGAGCCTTAATACACGACAGTTGTTCGCGATCGCTGATATTGCTCAACTCTTCAGGGACCGCGAGCGATCGTTGCTTTCTTTCTGTATGATTTTATTATAGACGCTGAAACTACCATAGGCAGTCTGTTGGATCACTGGCAGAAAGGAAATTAGTCTTACTGATAGCTGGATATGTAGAAGACGTCAATAATTTTTTGAATTTAATATTATGATACTGACAATGTAATGTGTAAATTTTGAAATATTTGTCACAGTGCACAGATGTTATTCCAGAAGACCCAAACCATCGCATCGTGAGTAACCCGGGTCAATTTCGACCCCTAGATAATGGACGTGTCACTGTATCCCACTCCCCTTTCCGAATGCAAACTGATGACCAGATTGTGTTTCAGTATTATGCACATGGAGTTCTGTTTCAATCGGTTTTCTCGGGTGTCTATGGAACCGTTGGTGGCGTTAAAAAGTGTTTCTATGAAATGTTTCTTCCGAAATTTTGGTCCTGTAGTCGAATAATTCTATAGAGAATCCAGTTATTGTCTGAATATAATCTCGCTAGTAACAGTTTCTCAATTAGACATCTTGATGTATAAATCGGGTAGGTCAATTCGGTTAAATTGTACTTCTTTATTACTCTTAATCATCGAAGTAATTAACTAAAGGATAAAAAGTGTCACCATTTGTTTCCCAGAAGGTCTCAGCCGGATTCGTCGCGCGTGCACGCGTTACACGATCGACACGCGTGCAGGTCTGCGGCTAGGTGCTAGCCGGACTGCAACCTGGTTGCACGTTCGGATGGAACTTAATGCGGCACGTTACACTATGCAAATACGGGACACTCTGGGGATAACGCGGACAAGAAATTGCGTTTGACGCGCCTATATCAGACGGTACTTAAGGGTATCCGCCGTTCTATGCGGCTGCGTCTGACGCGCCTATATCAGAGTCGCCGTTCCAAGATGAATACGTATGGAGCCGCATATTTGTAGGCAGCGAAATGACGGAAGCACGAGTTGTCGCTGATGGGAAGACGCCGAAGCGTCAGCTTAAATAGGAGTTACGAGGACGATGGAACACTGTCGTGTACCCTGATTTCTCTGGAGCACCGTCTGTTTTCCGCAAATGGAAAATGTGTCTTTGATCAATTGCCACGTCATTTTTATATGACTTACTTATCTTAGAACATACAGAATTCACAGATCAGAGTATATGCGTTGAAATGTGTATATGATTGTGTTCATGTTAAAAATTACCTTTTCTGAAAGTATGATATTTCATCCTACTTTCCCTGTGAAAACCGCACTGTATGTGAATTGTAATAATATTAGTAACCTGATAGTAACCTTAATTCGACAGTGACAATTTGAACACTGTTACAGTCACGTTGTTCCTAATGGAATAGTGTCAGGAGTAAAAGTTGGGTGAACTAAAACTCTAGAGTGTATCAGAAACAGAGTCCCACATGGCCTATCAGTTAATTAGGCTCATTCAAACAATGTCAAACTAGATGCTTAAAATGAAGTTTACACATCATTTACATCAAATAGGACACGTGGTAACTAGGCTGCAGACGTTAACTCAAAACACTTGCTACCAAGTCAGAAACTGCAGTGTAGTAAAATTAGACTACCTCTATCAACAGTTTCTGGATACTAAAAATGAATTGTATTTATTAAAGCAATCTCGTACTGAATTATCTAGAGGCGGGAATGAAGAAATGGAAGCTATTGGAACCAAGGATAAAAGATCGAGATTAATATCGATGAAAGAAGTGTCCCGTTAATTCCACCGTCAACGCAGCGATCCTAGCGGGTTTATAAACATTTTCTTGGCGTTTTAACAGGCTTCAGATCCAGCATATTTTTACTGTACAGTATGAAGCAGTAAAAGAAAACGAGTTTCGAAAATCCAGCGGGATATGTTCGCACGTCCCCTGTATTTTCATTTTCATACTCCGGTATCAGATGGGAAGAGGGGGATAGGGGTGTACGGGGTTGTGCGCAGAGATTCCGAGGTTCCGAACTTTGATGGAATTGAATCTCTCCGACGTTACCGGTTTTCTGGATATCAATATCCCCTGCCAAGTTTATTCGAGCGGGTAGGGATTCCGCTCTTTAGGCGATAGGATCGTGGAATAAATATTTCTGACTTTGGCAAGACTATACGAGCGTCGTTACTCATTTCACAGTCGTTCTGCGCCCCCGACCATCCCTCCGGGAAATCTTGCGGTACCATAATTCTTACAAATGTAAACGGAAGCCGACAGGGTGAAATAATACACTCCTCGTTGTTAGGTGGTCTCCCGAACACCCCCTGCCCGCCATGGAAATCCTTGGCTGAAATCTGTGCGGCATAAATCCTTCGACGGTCCACCGATTAAACAGGACTCGACGATTTCGATTTACATTTTTCCGCATGCGTGAACCGACCGACTCGACGGCGATACTTTCAGGCGAACCGTGTTGAGAGACCGGGGAAAAGGGAACGAGATCGGATACAATGGCCTCGAATCGATGGGGAGCCATTAATAAGCAGTCTCGCGAGCGGCCACCGTGAAAAACGTGGCAGTATTGTCGTTAATTGGATAATTCGGTCAACATGTGCTGTTACGAATCGTCGATCTAGCTGGACAAAAGTGATTCTGATTGCCATTTTGAAATATACTAATTTTTATTCGTAGTTAATTACTAGACTGTGGATCTTTATGCATTTATAGCAAACTTGAATAGATGAAATCCAATGTTGTTGAAAAATTTTAAAAATTGAAGATGTCAATATACGATTTCTCCTCTATTCAAATAATTAAGGGAAGAAATAACATTCAATTTGACTTCTATTTCTTGCAATCGGTGCAGACAATTTTTATTTTGCATAAAGATCCTATTATTCCTATTTTTAGCAAGTCATTCCTTTTTAATTCGAGATAACTAAACCATCCATAAAAGCTATATTGGATATTATATTTATTAATTGAAGCATTTATTTGATATCTGAAATCACAAGTTACGGGAAGGTAATTATTTAAGGTCGAAACGTGTACGAATATTTGTACTCACTGCAAGTATGTATTCGTCACTCCATGTCATTATCAACTAAAGTAATTTTCGTTCATGCAACGTGTTTGCTGTTTATCCTCGGCTTTTTCGCAAAGTCCCATTCCACGTTTATCGATAACTCCTCTGCTGTCTCTGAACTCTGCCACCCCCGGTATCGCAACCGTCGCGTTTTAATATCCAACGAACTCGTGCTAATCAGCACACGTCGCGTGGCGCGATGGAAAACTGGTGGAGACTGTCGACTGGTCTTGTGATTAATTAACGGCGACGGAAACAAGTCGTGGCCTAGGTTATTTTTCATAATTATATTGAATGGGAGGCACACATCAAAGGCACTTCCGCGGGAGACGCCCGCCGGGGTAGAATGTAATTATTCTCAGTGCCGAGGAAGCTTGTTTTGTGAACAACACGGGACGAAATACCCGGAAAATGTATCGGAAAATTGTAGAGATTGTTGATGAGAACTTTGCTCGCCTCGAGTCAGCTTTCATTTAATAATTGAATCGCGATAAAAATAATCTTACTCGCAGGAACTGTATTGCATGTTCATTTGAAGGTTCGTATAAATATAGATCTATTTCCATTATTAACCTCTGGAAAGTGTTCGAAAACATGTTAAATCGGTTTGAATAATTGATAATGTACCTTAATTTATTATTGAATTAACTTCTGAGTTTTTATGGTTACATAAGCTATTCCTACTTGTGATTTCGACACCATAGTAAAATTACAATATAGATTCATAGTGATATTGTGTAAAAGATGATTGATTTGGTTTCTATTTATAATAAAATCCGACGTTGTTTTTTTTTGACAAACGGTGCGTTTATTTAGTGACAGATCTTTAAATCGTATTTGTTTTCCTCTGACGTTGTTATAAATCGGTATAAACAATCCAGTATGTAATTTGTATAATATTCGTATCATTTCAGATCGTGTGTACAAAATGTAGGTAAACATTCATCCTCAGATATCGCGAAATCGGATTATTTACCTGTACAGGAATATATTAAAAAATTACATACATATTTCCAATTGAAAAATTATCAATGATCAAATCTCATTAAAAAAAAAATAAACTTCAGAGAAAATTAAAGAAGGAAAAGAATTTTATACGGCTCTAGTTCCTAATAATTGATGCAGACAATTTTTATTGTTCACAGAGATCTAATAATAATTCGAAACTGTAAATCATGAAAGGATACAGGTTGCAGTAAATAATAATAACCCAGTAAAGATATAAAATAATGTAACACGCATGGCAAAGAAAATTTTGAAAAGAAGAGAACAGTGTCGAAATTTTTCAGCAAGCGTTTAATGTGATTTTCCCTTGCAACATGTCGTACAATTCTAGCCTTAAAAACTTTGTCGGACGACTAAATTGGACTCTTAGCGGGAAATGCCTTGGTAATTAAAGCCATTAGTCTACGGCGTTACAGTGTTACAGGCGTGCAAACGATAACACGGCGAACGAGCGTCGAGTGCACGCTTTGTTACTCGCGCGTACGAACGTCGATAAAAATTATACGATGCTTTTTGCCTGTCCGTGTGCGTGCCCACTGCCTCGGCAAATTTATGTAGCCGTGCAGACGACACCGTTTTCACGCCGGCTCTCGAATCCTCGAAAAAGAGGACCGTATAATTCAGTAAAATGACATGTGAAATTATATTTTGTCACGGAACGAACGAAACTGCGAAGACTTATTACAAAAAAGTCCAAACTAATATACACCATGTGACAAGCATTTTTACCGCACTCTCCTATGATCAATAAACTAGAAAATTCACTGTTTTCAGTGACACACTTTATAACAGCAACATAAAACCCCATGGTGGAGTCAAGATCGATTGCGACTCGGAGTATTGATATCATGATTCAATTACTCGGTTTCTGAACTACTGCATTAGGAACAGAATCGCCAGATCAGAGTTTCCCTCTCTCTGCCGGTACCGTATTAGTCAAGTGCCATCGTGGGGAATAGAACAAGGTAGAGTAGGGACACATGTCTTAATCATGCGACTCTGGTTAGAAACGATAGGAAAATGTTTATAAAAAGTACCTGGAAAAATATGTTTTAAAAAATTGATAAGTAAATCAGTGATCTCAAACATCATCAGTTATATAGCCATAAGAACGGTCCGCTGTCCGAGGATTGTAGAACGAAAGAAGAAGCGACATCGCCAAAACAGATCTATCGCAACGTGCATCGACCATACAACTATATAAACTGTGTTCCCAACACAGAAAATTACTTTTCTGTGTCTCTTTTCTTGTTGTTCCCGACGGTGCTTCCATACACGCGGCCAAAACGCGCCTTTTGTTTTCACTCGGCATTCGGTTAGCCCGCTCGAAGGTATTCGAGAAGTTATTTTTCTGTGAAACGGCCCCAGTGTCACGGGAAACCGCGGAATTCTTATAAAAGACACTATCGGACGATGCTTCCGAACCGGGTTTTTAAATTTCACGATTGCACGCCGGCTTGCGGTCAGTATTTTTATCGATCCGCTCCTCGCGGTCGCTGTATGGAAAAGAACAATCATCAGATCCGCAGAACAAACACCTTTATGAAGTGAATTTGCTATTTACATGGTTTCCTGTAATTGACGGCGACAATTATCAGCAAAAAATTCAATGGAAATTTACTTTTTTTAAATCCAACAGACCTTTCATGTTTTCTCGTATACGGTAACAGAATTTCTCGTTTTAGTTAATTTCCATTTGTCGATAATAGCAATTGATGGTAATATTAAACGAATTTTTTTTACATTTCTAGAAACAGTGTTTTTTGAATTGGAAGAATCTCCATTATTATACACTCGATTTTCAGAAGAACTTATTTGTATAAATATTTAAAGCGAGAACATATTTTTCCACTTTAAATTGCTGTCATTTCAATTTTAATTCAAATGATCTTAACACAGTCATTTCGCAATATCGTGGCACACAAAATTGAAATATTAAGCTGTGTATTACACGCTTGTAACACAGAAAAGTTGAAAAATGAAAAGAAATGTGTGAATGCGCCAAAGGGTGGCGTTCCTCCTAACTTCATTCTATTTTTCATTGTACATCTAATCGATTTAATCATTTAATTAATACTGGAAAGTAAACATAACCCGTTTATTATTTCGTATTCCACAATTCCTACACAGACAAAGTTGAACACTTGTTTCAAATAGAATTGCTCGTTGCATTAAATCCGGGCAAATGAGTTCTCCTGATTTTTGTAAGCAATGAAAAATGAGTCAGCTGGAATGCTCTCGGTGCCTCTAGTGTAAATCTCGGGCTGAAGAAACACGCGAACTAGTACGGCAAACTTGTTTCGCCGTTTATCACGAGCTTCTTATTAAACAGCGAATATTATTCCACCGCATACAATGAACCGAGCGAAATTAATCTATGTCGACTTCAAACATTGTTTTAATATAACCATTCGTTTACATCGCACTACAGGAACAACACAAAGCATATTAAAAATTCTTCGCATTCTAGGCTATTTTACCTTTCTTCTTCGAGACAGGGAAGCCGACTGTCGACGTAGAACGTAATCGAGAACACAATAAATGTTAACACGTCCAGGCCACAGGTTTTCCAAAACTTTTATAGAACTGGGAAATGAGGGCTCCAGAGTTCCCAGTGAAATGATTGCGCAGCATGATTTTTTCCGTCGGGCAAGGCCACACCGTTCTTTCCCCCTTTAATTATTCATATATGAAGTTGGATGAACGTATATTAAACCAGGAAACTTTCAACGGACACACGGGCGACGACACTTTTTTTCCCCGCTCTTCCTCGTAATTTACAGGTGCGAGCATTAGGGCTCCGCGTTTTTACATACTTTAAAAAATGTCACTATGTCACGGTGGAAAAAGCGATGTCAAATGCTCGCCAGGAGAAAGACCCTGTTAGCCGATTCCGCCGGGTTTTGCAACTTTTACGAATTGAATAGTACGCATGGCATAAATACGGGAAAAATGTACACCTGTTCAAATGCCTGCACACTGAAGGGAAGCCGAACTTTATATAGCTTGTTTCGGCGGCACGTGTTAGAATGCTTTTATGTAACTTTTTCGCCAAATGATTTTATCATTACTGGATTGTAGTGCATTTGCCCATTTTCGTGTGTTTTACACAAGTGTAAACTGCATTGTATTTTTGAACAAAAGCAGATTTCAATTGGTATTGTATTGATCACCATGAGTCCATAATTTTTATATTTTTCTACACGGGTCTAATTAAAAGAAATAAAAGTTCGAATACTTTTACTGTTCGTGCAGTTTGTTCATGTATAAACCCTGCAAATGGGTTCGTATTACTTGAAAGAATTTTTAGTTGTGGAGAGAGATTTCTCATTTTTGATGTTTTTGATAGAATGACTTTTACAAATGTAATTTTACAGTAAGATCCACCGTCTGACTGTTTGCTCACACTACGTTTTAAAACGGTTTGTTATTAACAAATTTAAATTGGCTTCGTCATGCAGCACGAGCTGGAGGATTCGTTAAACGTGGTGTTACTAGATGTGGAATGTTTGCCCTCAATTTTTCGCAGGTTCACATAACATATGTATTTCCAACGAGATGAGAACTGGAAACATAAGAGTGATCCGGGATTCTGCAGAGGATCCGTGAATTTTGCATACCCTACAGTCCGATCCGATGCATTGGACACGGAGCTATGGAATGTAGGGTCGTTATACATGTCCCTAATTTGGGACACCGGCTTGCAATCCTCCACGGCAAATCCGTTCAAAATCTGGTGTTGTGGGTTTGCGATACGTCAGCCGGTGTTAAGAGATAGGAAAGTGTTGGAAATCCCGTAATCTCCAATTAGAATTGAAATGTTTTGTTAGTCACATAATACCGGGTTCTACGAAAACAAACAGGGAACAGCAAATGCTGTCCAAGAAAACTGTAACAAGATAATACTCGCAACGAGCAACTCAACAATTTAGAGTAGGAATTAACTTTTTCATAACTGAACTGACATGAAGGGCGACAACTTACTTTCACTGAAATTGTTAATAATGAAAATCGTTTTTCTTTGATTTATTGTTTTATTCTTCTTCTTATCGACTATTGAAAAGTAGATTCCCCAATATATAAATGTTGTATCAAATTGTAGATCTTTATGTACTTGAAATGAATGTTGTTAAAATCGTATTTCGAAATTAACATTCGTTTGGATTTCATAAAACAGAATAAAATAGTTAGTTCTAATCAAACAGTGTTTCACATCGAATATTCAACATTTATTTTTGTATCAGAAGAGCCATCTACATAAATTGATCTAGGAGTGTTTAGAATAATAACAGCCGGCCAGGCACATCGAGAGTTCTTGCAACAAAAGCTGATGGAGCTATTTTGTGAAGGTTGCTAATTAAGCTGGATGGACAAAAAATACGAGGACTTGATTTTACTTTGTTGGCAGGGGCTATTGGTGAACTATCTATAAATTCGATATATTTAAGTTAGGATACGGTTTAGACATTGACGGCTCCACGAGAATTTGATATTTATGTTAATCTCGATAACTCATTCATAATGTTCGCAAATAAGGCAAGGTGAATTGTTTGTGAATTTAATATTCGGCACTTGTTTTAACGCGTTAGAACCGAGCGTTCGTGTACGGGCATATAAACGCGCGTGAATTTGACTTAATTAAATGCTGTTTTGAAAAATTAACTAGTAAACAGAGAGTTGCTTTTCTACTGAATGTGAATTTTCACACAAGCGTTGCTGACCGCTACTGTTCCAACAAGGCTGCTTTGAGAATGTTTGAGACCCGATGATAGGATCAAGGAAATTATTTAACACGCTGACTTCAGAACCAGCATTCTTAAAACTTCATAAAGTGGAAATATGTCGAGATAATGAAATATTGTTTCCTGTACGCATCAAAATAATACTAAAACGGTTCAGATTACGTTAAAAAGTCAATTTTCTGAGATTTTTATGGATTACAAAAAATTAGCACTTTTTGAAAATATTTCTAGTACAGAAAACTGTTAAACACAATAAATTTCTGTTTTATGAGAATTTTTTCCAAAACTAATGATTTATTGAGAATTTAGTAAAATTTTAATGAATGGAGATCTGAAATCAGTCACAGAGCAATTAAATGTAGAACTCATGTAACAAATATACTTCAAAGGAACAGTGCTGTATATCATGAATATGTTACTTCAATTAAATTGATTCAATTAAAATCTCTGGTCAGTGCCCATTGATCCAGAACACAAAATGGGAATATTCCCAGGATGAAACATCGCGTGTCAACACTATTAGCGGTTCCGGCAAACGTGTGATGAATATTTTTTCAAACGTACTTTCAATTAAAAGCTTTTCGAAAATTGAAGCTTTCCAAACGTGAGAGTCATGTGGTATATTTAAAAATATAAATATTAGACATAAAAAACATAGATAAAATGTAAAATAATTAAAAATTTAGACAATTTAAGAATACTCTTGTATTATTTCCAATGCAGTAACATTAAAAAAAAATAAAAACGTAGTAAAAATAAATAAATATCTTTGCAGTCCCCATATACAGTGGATGAACAAAGTTTCCTACACCTTTTAAAATAGATTAACTTTTTTATAAGCGTATCAAACGACCTGACTTTTTTATCATCAATTAGAAGCATTGGTTTATTAAATGATCTGCAGAAAAGATTTTTCAAAAATGACAATTTACAAATCATCAAATAAAATAGTTTTGAAAAATGAGTTTTTTATTTTTGCATATAACCTTGTAAATAATAATTTTTTGAAAAATCTTTTTTGCATATGATTTTATAAATCAATGCTTATAATTAATTATAAAAAATTAGGTCGTGTGGTACAATTATAAAAAAGAGATTCCATTTTTAAAAGTATACGAACACTATGTACACCCACTGTATGTATTCTAATTCATAAAATTCTCGTTTTGTTTAGGAATTCATAGTCTGTTTGATATATTTGTGATTACCAGCAGTGTAAAATTGGCCGAGGCAATTTCTGAAACGTTGAATAATATTTTATTCGTCCAAAGATAACTACGGCCGACTGTGCTAACGACTTTAACTGTTCGTACTGGTGGGTTCATTTTTCCTTATTTGACTTTCTCGAGCAAAGTGCTTTCACTCAATGGTGTCAAAAGGATTAGAACTTTCATCAGTCTCGGGGTGGTAGCCGGTACAGTGCAAAAGAAAGCTCCGTCTGTACAATGGGGCCAGCGAGCGTAACTTCGAATTCACGTTAAAAATCCACGGACGGTGGCTTATGCCGCGCGAGTAATTTAGTTATCGTGGAAATCGAAAGCTCGCGAGTGAAGTCGAGGAATTTCAACAATTCTCGAACGTCCGTTAAAATAACAACGGGAACGAACCGACTTTCCTCGTGACTTCATTCGTTTATAAGTTTCAGCGGGTTGTTGCCACGGGGACGCGTGTAGATTTTCCCGGCTCCGGGGATAGGAACGATGCACCAGACACAACAGCAGCCTGTCGTTGTTCAAATTTGTACAAATCCTTCAAACACGTATCTCGAGTAACGATCTTTTCGGCGAAACGCGGACGTGTACCGAGTGTCCCAGAACATTCCGGATAAACTCGGTCAATAACCCTTCGAAATCAAGAAAAATTGTTGTGCAAACGTGGACTGGTTAAAAGTTTAGGAAAAATGTGAATGAGTTATTACGATGGACATCAAACTCGTCTTCAAGATGAGAAGAGGTCGACGATCAATGCGATCGCGTGCTATTAACAATCCGCCTCGAAATGCATGTCGGTCTCAAGATTTCTTTCGTAACTACACTTATCAGAACTGGCTTGTATTTTCATAGTTCGCTGCGGGGAAAAATGTATTGCATGTTCATTGCAAGTTTACGTTTTCGCTGAAGATTGGTAGCGGGAAAAAGATGTTTCATATTAACTTTGTTCAATATTATAAGACGAGTGTTGCAAGCAATCAAACAAAATTTATGGTAGTGACGAATCGAATTTGTTCTGGATTTGCTTGCGATATTTACGATGAAATAGTAAGGGAAAGGTCTGCGGACACAGAACTAGCATATGGTTCGTAGTCAGAGAAGTGGAATAAAGGTAGTATATGGTCAGACAAGGAGAAGAGCGCTTATAACCAGACATGTAGAAGAGAACTAATTTATGATGAAACACGTGGAATAAGATTGATTTATGGCAAGTATACTAGGACTGTAGCCAGAAAAGTAGTACAGGAATAATTTATAGTGATTAATCACTCGTTATACTTAGCCTGCACGCATGTTGACTTTGCGTGATTTAAGCACACTGATGTGTATGATCATACAAGTGGTATAGGAACGGCCAGGAAACTACTATATGGTTCGTACATAGTCAGCCGAGTGGTATCGTAACAGTCTGTGGCAGAAGTAGTATATGGATAGTCTGGTGAGTCAAGTGGACTGAAGGTAGTATATGGTCAGACAAGAAGAATAATGACTGGCACGTTGTCAGACATGTAGAGCAGAAGTAATATATGATTGAATGAGAATACTGTGAATGGTTCATAGCCAGACACGCTGTACGATGATAATTTGCAACAGATAATCACGTATTATATTTTAGCACCTGGTGAATACAATCGGCCAGGTAGGTTCCGGTAAGATTATTGGTATGAATATTTTCTGCAAGAAAAATCACGTATTGTGATCTTGTTCCCCTAGTTTACATTAAATATCCCGTGTCATATTATTGACTCCAGGTTCTATTTTATCAATAAGGAGTCAAATAAATTTTATACGGATTAATTTGGTGAAACAGTACCGAAGTCTAGAATATTTATTGGGTTTTCTACGTCTGTAGTAGTGAATTCACCACCAACAGGTTACATCAAGACGTTTCGCCCTGTAAATGAACGAGAGAGGATAATGACAACTCCAAGCAGCAGCACTTAAACCTAGATTTCGAGGAAGTTATTGCTTCGTTCTTTTCCTGCTCGGTGAAATCCCATCGATGCTTGGGCGTGCTTCGGCAGATCAAGTTTTACACGTCGTCATAAAACTTTCCGATCCTTTTACGTCCATCCTATCGATTAATTAGAATCGTTTACCATCGCTGTTCAGGTATATCGTTTTCCAAGTAGCTACTTTCACTGGTAACCATCAAGGGTTCCGATACGAAATAGTTGCGTAAATTAGATGCGATTGAGAGCCCGATCGATGCAGTACAATCTCAGAGTCAGAAAGTCCTCGAACCCGGTCGAGATGGAACGATGACCGTAAATCCTTTTTATTTTATGAGTTTCGATATTTCTCGCTCGCACGAGTTCTCTAACATTCAAGGAACTAGCGGACCGATATTTTCCACCGGATGCTAGAAAGATTTCAGGATCGAAGCTCCTTTTCATACCGATGATGAAATTTTTATTTTCGTTAAGATTTTCGCAATCCAATTTCGGGAACTTTTTGGAAGAAGCTTTCGTCGACTTTTACGATGTCCTACTTATTTATTTATTTTTATGAAATATTTGAAACCTCCAGTGGGTGATTGAGCGTGCGTCTGATTCGTTCGGTAAATAGAAATTCTTAAAGAAATATTTGTTATGTCATTTTTACACACTAGAAATTCATTTTATATCCTGTATAAATTCCGAAATATACAGAATACTGTGGTACAGAATGTAATAATTAAGATTTTACAAATAATTTACGCTATATTACCAGAATACAATGTTCAAATATGGACAGTTTCAAAGCTGACCCATATTATGTCATGTGACAAATAATTCCACCGGAAGAGCGGTTCATTTTAAAAGGGGAAATAATATTTTCCAGCTAGTCGAGTTTCAGAAGTTTGAAACGGGTCAGAATTATTTTTAAATCGGTCGACCTGACAAAAAATTCTTAATTAGTTGACGATTTGTTGAGTTCAGAACAAATTTAAAATTTAGTAGAAAACCTAATTAATTAACGCGTTTATTATAAACTATATAACGTACGTGTCCAAATGCTGAAACGTCTAAAAATGTATTTCTAGTGTTAAAAAATCAGTTAGCCCTCGCAGAACTCTACACTTCTTCTGGTAAAAAGTATTCGATCAAACAAATATTTGTTATTGTAGTTATTTATATTTTCAATGTGGAATACATATATTACCATTAATGATAAAAGTAAATGCAATTATAAAACATGCGATAAGTAATAAAAATATTGAATACGTTTGTTTTTCCACAATTTTCAATGAACCAAAGTAAATGTAATTATAAAGCTTGTCATATGTAAATCTATCATATACACCATACTAATATTCACATTTATTATTTCGTTCGACGATCATATTTACAATTTTCATGGAATACCTTCTACCAGCTGTGGTACAAACCAAAAAACATACATTTGATAGTCGGGGTGCTCGAAGAACCTACTGGCGTTAATGAAACCTTGTATTTTTTGGAGCAATATTCGTCATAGCCAAACCTAACGTCAACCATATGAAAGTACGTTTCCAGGGGAGGGGAGTGTCCGTCGAATAAGGTCTTTTTCCGGCGGAAGCGTTTGTCCTCTCCTCCCATTCGTTTCCTAGGTTGAAGCTGGGCTTCCGGTGGTCCCATCCTCTTTTCACCGTGGTCCTGACTACTTCAGCCATAACCAACAACCCTTTTACTTTCGAGAATCCGGGGGGCCGGCAGGTACTCCAGTGTCTTCAGAAATGGAATTTATTTTTCCTCTCGACATTAGGAAGGTCGGCTAGCCGATTTATGGATATGATTTCGGCTCGGATCGCTGGACAGAAGAAGAAATCCAGGAGGAACCTGAACGTACGAAGAACAGGGTGGGGAGTTGGTCTTCTCTCGTCAGTGGGGAACACCGATGAAAGAATCGCTGGCCGGCATTCCCCGGTTCCGACACGAGATACCTTTTACCCGGACTCTGTCTTCGACAGAACCCATTGCGGGCTGCGGCATCGATATCTCTCGCGTAAAATGCACCGCAGTTTGCACTTAATTGCGATATAAATTCAGCCCCGTGATAAATCAACGGCTACCGCAAGGTTAGCCGACGAAGGAAAACCGTGGAGGCCGATCCCCCGGCCGCATCTTCGATCGTCATTTAATCTCCAGCCTCAGTTTCCACTCGCGGTGCTTCATATGGTTGCGCATTATTTGCACGCGCGGTTACCGCGTTTTCGGTATGTAAAGTTACGGACCTGCATGTGTACCGTGTAATTCAAAACTATGGCGGCGAAACTCGTAGGCGGATCTCCTGCGCCAGAAGGATTCCTATAAACACCGGTCTGCAAATTATGTAGCTCATCTGTATGGTTTATTCCGTGGTACGCGAGCTACTGATGCTTCGCTGATAATTTGTGCTGGATGAACATTTTATTTTATTCTAGTAGCTTAGTATTCTCGTATTCAATATAGGCTCCTTGTTCAAGATATTGTATAATAGCACGTGAAAATGAATATTGCAGTTTGTAATTAAATGAACAACAGCTACATTACACTTGCTTGTGGTAGACTGTGATGTCCACTGGCAGATGTGCTTGTGGTGCATATGCTACTGTCGAGTCTATGCACGAAATTTATTTAGAAGAATGCTAAAAAAATGGATTTTTATCTTTATATAGGTGCAATTGATTAAAATTGAATAAATATTTTGATATTTACATGCAATTTTCTAAGTTAAAATTGCAAAAGTGAATATATTAAGTAATTATCTACAGGAATGAGTATGCTCTTTGCTTGGGGCATGAATGAAATAACAGACACGACATTAAGAGCTTGAAAGAATAATGAAACACGAAGGAACAATGGGTCTGTTTTCATCTACACTGATATAGTACACAGTGCATTACGTTTGCATTCCATCACAGAATATCTCCTGAGCACTTTGATAATTCCTGAGTTCAAAGCACAGTGCCGAACATATAAACGAACTACAGGGTAAAAACCAATTAAATTTAACACTTCGCACTTCGAGTGCCAATCTGGTTTATTTCGACAGTTTTGATACTTTACACACGATGCTACATAAAATATCATCTCCGTCGAAGTATAGATGAATGGGTTCTCTTCGCGTCTTGTTAGTTTGTTATCGCCGTTGAGGTCCCAGCTTATTTATTCGTACAACAGAATTTTCTCAGCAAATTCGATGAATCGAAGTTTCATTTCATAAATTAATTTTTATAAATTTTATAAATTTGTTAAATATATAGTGCCTAAATCATCGAACAAATTTTGTGCTTTTCGGTTAACTGTTCTATTTTAATGATATATTTTAGATATTAACGCAGCTGGAAACGTAAAATATCCGTCAAAGGTGAACAATTACGTGCACATATTTTCATGAGAATCAAACAGACAGTGAAACAAGCAAGATTAATCTGTATTCACTGGGGCTAGATACTCGAAATTGTAATTGTAAATTAAATACAGTGGAGTATGTCACAATGAACGGTGCTACAACGAACGCTTAATTAATTTCCGTCTCTTAGCGACAATACTGATTCCCTTTCTTCCACCATGTAATTTTGCATGAATTATACTGAGGAAATGTTGATATTATTTTTCCAAGCTCTACAGGAAATAAATTAATCGTTTCAGTATTACCGTAAATACACACACCTCGTCAAAACCGACAACCATCGAGATTCTATAGCTTCATAATTTCATGTGAATTTTCACATGAAGTCCAATGTAATATTATACGAAAATAAATTACATTTTTGACGAAGATAAATTTTACTTGCGAATATATTCTCTTTATCTGACAATCTTCCACATAATTTCATTCAAATGTTACCGTACGAATAAAATTTGCGAAACCATTTTTGCCGCGGGTGTTCGCACATCCTCTCAACACACAGAATAAATCTTCGTTTGTGTCAGCTCGTGGCCACCCTCAATTTTGAAATTGTGAAAGAATAACTGCAATTATTCAACCGCTATCAATTTCACCAATAGATATACTCCAAAGTTCCAAATACGTGCACAAAGATACGTTAAAGGAGCCGACAATCTTTACCGATAGCAGCAACCAAACATCAACTTGGCAAACAGCTGCACGAAGTTACGGGTCAACCAGTAGAACCAATTATGATCGTTCGAGCATACTGTTCTGTACATTTTCAATAAAGTTCTGATACCGCAACTTAAACATTTGCCGCCCAACTGTCGCGAATTTCGAAGCAAACAGTAACTATATTTCGAGAGTAAATATTCACAAAAAGGGAGACGTCTCCAATTTCAATAATTTTTCACGTCGTCAGAACCATCCACCTAAGTGGTGTCGTTTCTATTGTGTATTAAAAAGATATTATCGAAGAGAGTTTACCCTGATATATTATTTACACACTATTTAATAGGATGTAAATATTTGTATAGTAAATCGAATGCTTATCGTGTTTACCTATCTTGTAATAATTCTGTTATTACAATAATAATTTATCTGTTGATAATTCTTATGGCTAGATTGCACATGTCCATTCATGACAAAAATGAATTTTTTCAATTTGATGTGATTATATAATATATAATAATAATAATTGTTGTGAAACTTTGACCAACATATCTGTGACATTTTTCAGATTAAAACAAGGACAAACACGACACCATTTGGATCATATTTGCGTGTTTAATCCACGGTATGGTAAAACCTCGACTATCCGAACCGATATCTGAATTCAAAATGAAGTAAACAATTAAATTTGAAGCGATTGATATCCAATACAACACGATTCATTATACAAATCTGTAACAATTTAATATACCTCTGTATCTGGTTAATCTACTATCCCAGCACGTATGTACCACAAATTATTTCGGATAATAGACGTTCTACTGTATCGTGAATGAAATGTATAGGTGTTATCCTAAAAGTGTCATGTTTGGAGTTATTTTAATTGGAGAAACTTCACGAACACATTCCCAAAACTTTCATTACAAAAACAAAAAATTAAGTAGAAAAAAGCTTTGGCAGAGAAAGTACTGATGGGTGACATTTCGGACCAAACTTTCCACATATATTGCGACGTTCCCGCATGCACCATTCAAAGTTTCCGGGCGTCCGTTTCGAAAATGTGACTCCGTTTTTGATAGGACCTGTAGAGAGAAATTCGGGGACGCTCGGAGTGGAAACGACCGTCCATATACACGCGGTCCGGGGTACGGACTTCGAAATTACTTGCGCGGAACAAAACTGGCTCCAAAATAGACGGACCGACTGCTCCGACTGAGTGCGCGGACGGCATGGCATCGCGGAGCACTCTGGAACCTCGAGGTAGGGCTGCACACTTACTTGAATTCGAGACGTTACAGGGCCGCAGAGAGCGCTCGGGTAAAATCGGCGCAGCGGCGATAGGGAGACCGGGTGGCTTCGGTCAAGAACGAAATGGAAAACGGACGGAGGGAATTCGTTCGCCGCCTTGTCCTAGCTTGAAAGCGACGCGGTTCGAACGAAATCGTATTTTCGTCGGTCATTCGTACCACCTATTGCGCCCCGAAATACCTCCGCGTCTTCTAAGAGCGTAGATCGGTTCAGGGGCTCCCTATTCTATTCATCCCTTTCCGCTTTGTTCTATGCACTCCCGCGCAAATTACAAGCCCCGGGCTGTCCTTCGTTTACGAAGCGCACCAGCACTTGAATAGAAATAGCAATAGTAACGCCACGCTGCTCCCCATGATCCGTTCATCAGCGTTCTAATAGCTCTTAATGGTTCTAAGCACGTTCACGGTTTAATTACTGTGTCTTGGCCGAGAACAATTTGCGCTGCGCATAACGCGATTCCACTGTCGAATCAGGCACCTCTCTTCGAGGATATTTGCCGTCTCAATGTCCTCCGAACTTTGCCTACTTCCCTAATAAAAATTAATGTTAACGAAAGATTTGTCTAGCTGTGGCACGAATAGGAGCCATCGAAAAAACAGTGGCACTGTTTTCTTCGTTTTTACACAGAAACTTCTCCAGAGCATTTTCCTTCCAGATTTTCAAAGGAAAGAATAATTTTGTAATGGCTCAAAATTTCATTATGCATGTGTTGAGATTGTTCCGTGTCTTCGTTTTTAATCTTCACAACGCATTACTTCCAAATATCTTCAGTTTTGCGCAGGTCCAAAGACAATACAATGCTCGAGAGACGTTAATGTTAATTGACACGTTTTCTAAGAGCATTGACAATGCTCTTTTCACCGTGAGTTGTTAAAGGACAACTCGTGCGAAGACTTCAGAAACTGCAAACCCAATTCCATCTAACTGATTCACGCTCACGTTCTCTCCTTCAAATATTAAAAAGAGCAGTCGCCTGTACGCTTCATATCAGAAATCCGTCCGTTTACGTACGTGCATATTTTAAAGCCCACCGTCGTCTTTCATTCCAACGTGACGGGACGGTGCAACTGCAACGTTTATTTTTCGCTAATAAAAGTAAAACTGAATTTCATACTAATAAATCAGGTGTACCGATTAGAATATGTAAAGTGCGAACAAGTTGAAAGTATGCTATGGTAAGTAACTGATATGAGTTTTCCAATTTTTATTGTATTAAATAAACTACTTCAACTTTATGGAATTATGTTGATATTCTAATTTTAAACTCGTAGAATATTTTAATGTGCACAGAGAGTTGAAATGAAACACTGTTATAGCTAAAAAAATTTCACGTTTCTGCCTTCAGTAATTCTAATAAATCGTTGATAATGCATCGATGCAGTTCAATATTTTTTTCTTGTTTGTCACTTTACCTACTAATTACCTAGTGATTAAAGCCGCGTTCTAATTCTGGAGGAAGTGGCTACGGGAGTTTTCTAGATTCTGTTATTCGACTATCCACTTCAAACCGAACAAAATCAATGGCAGACATTTGATTAATGCCCATTGTAAACCATCAAACAGCTTTCAGGTTCATGAAACACAGGGCCATTCGATTGGATATTACAGCCAGTCCCTGAGCGATCCGAAGCTCACGTGGTATCGGAATACTTAGAGCAAACCAGGTTCCTAGTCACCACAGGATTGATTGCCGTTGCCTAAACAGCGAACCCGCTGCTGAGTTAGCGTGTTACAGCACTCTTCTGCCGAGACTAGCTTCGACTTAAGCGAATATTATATTAATCACTTTGCTAAATCTATCGTATGATCGAGCAATTTAAACTTCCACCACAAGCAGCAAAACTGCTGGCCAAACTAAAAACGCAAGCACCACGCCGCGAAAAAATTAAATAACATGCAAAGCTGTTCTTCGACACGTGTCCCAATTTCTTTTTAATTTTCATATTCGATTTTAGGACTATTTGTTATTCATAGTAGGCATAATTCGTTCTAATTTTCAAAAAATATTAATGTGCAAATTCAGATTCATAAAATTTCGATTCAATTTTCATTCATTTATTGTATAGATTTAGATAAATTTAGATTACGTAATAGAATTTAGACCCATTTATTAACCACAATGATATCCACATCATTCTTGAAATATTTTTATGAATTACTTCAGACTCGCACTACAGGACACGCTACAGATTAAACATTTCTAATTCACAGGGCACAGGTAAAATATGAATGACGCGAAGCTGCAAATAGTACGCCAATAAATTTATCGTGGGTCATTTACGCGCCCCTTTGTAGTCGCTTATATACATACGTTCATTATGATATTGTGTTTACAATATCGGTCATAAATGGAGCGCTTTAATTAAAGAGAATAGTTTATGAACGTGCATACACGATAAGCGTACGCACTTGTGAATGCAAATATTTACCAACAATGAAAGAATATTTGTCTCCAGAAATAAAAGCTTCAGTGACACTTTTATTCTGACATTTTATTATACGTTTCGCAGGAACAATGCATATTGAACTGCAATCTAACACGTAAAAAAATTAAGAGAACTTTTAAACTTGTTTTCTGCTATGTATAATAAATAGCCTTCGTGTACTTAAGGTGAAGCTTGAAAGCTTCCAAGCACACTTTCGACAGTACTTTTAATCATAATTTAAGTGAAAAAATAATGATCGAATATTAATTTTGCTTTCAAGAAATTACTGTGCTGATTGGCCATAACTATTCATCGAATTCTTACAAAAGGTTAATAAGATTACAGTATTTCCAACTGTGTACAAGCAGCGACATAAATCGAAATAATTGTCCGTTGTTAAACCCGGTAGCAAAACAGTATTCAAATGCACGCGAATCAAACGAATTTTCAATCCCGATTTGCATGAAAATTAATCTTCACGCAGAATAATTTATGTACGCCATATTTTTCGTTTGCACACACAGAGTGGTCCCTTATCGGATTGTTCGACCAATCGAAACACGTCTCGTGTAATTAATCTCGAGGATTGGGTACGCCTCCGTTTAAATACAAATCTTTGAAAAATTATTTTCCCTACAACGACCTACGTCTTCCTCGCTTACTATCAGCAAGGCGATGGTTAACTGTTTATAGTCCACATTCTTCCATAGGCTTAGTCAGATCTCAGTCGGTCGAGTCTACGGTAATATTTTACGGATGATCTATCGAAATGGAAAAACATCGTTACATTTAAACGAATAAAAAAAAGTTGAAGTGTTAATTTCTAATCAGTTATTCATTTATTTCTCAGGAATTTGTTTTCGAAAAGGCCGACTGCGGAGGGCTGAATCGAGGCAGCTTACGCGAAAATTCGACAACGACAATGAACCGTCGTAAATATACTTACAAGTAGGAACACTAATATATACGATTCGTTTCTATCAGGGCCATAAATCTAACACGTAGCAGTCCATTAATAATCCCGACGCGGGAGAGTCGAAACGGTTCAAACTTTCGAGATATTTATTTCCATCGATTACACTCGTAAAGTTGGTTTGGTCGTTACGGGCAGCCTCTCGATATCTTTCGAATAAATCCAACGATATTTGTTCGTTTTAATAGGGAGGAAACAGAAGGGGAGGGGGAAGAGGCGAGTGGACACATATATTTTCTTTGACGCCATGAAATTAGACTTAATTGAAGTTCAGCCTCGGCTGAAGAGGGATGGGAAAGTTTGTCGAGCTCATTGGCAGAAAGTTCGCACGGATTTGCGAAAGTAAATTAAGTCGAATCACAGACACGTGCGAGTGTGCTATTGCGGCTTGCTCTTCGCCTCACCTATCCATCCTGTGCCGGTTCCCTCCAGGTTTCCCAGCATTTCTAGAATACATCCAAGGCTTGTGGGAGTCACCGGCGCGCGAACCCGTTGCGACCGAAATACAGACAACATGAAGAGCCTGATAGTCCACGGCAATGCGCTATTCATCAAACATCCTAATGGGTCGTAACGGGTGTGAGTGCAACTGCGGATTCAACGTTTCGCGGGGAATTCCCAACGCCTGTCTGTTTGCAACGAAATATAATTAGAACCAGCAACCCGGGCGCTCGCCTATTCCGATTAATACTCGTTTACAAGAAATGCCACCGGGCCTCGAAGAATCGAATTCGTGTTTCATTGCCTCGCTGCTGCGAATATGCGATTATCGGCTGAAACCGTCTCATCTTGCGAACTACCGTGCTGCTTCTTCGACAACTGGTTGAGTTTTGCCATGCGTTTGCATCGTAATATGTTGCCTCATCGGTGATTAAAATACAGTGGAGACTTCCATATCCGAACCAATAGGGAGACAAAAGTGGCCGGATAGTGGAATTTTCGGATAATAGAACAACTACTTTATTTTGCTTTCAACATCATTTATTCAAGTAGAAATTAACAAAATTATTATAAGTTTCTTTCAACATCTAAGGGTCCCATATCTTTTCAGCCGCTAAGTCGCATCAATTTTTTATTATATGCAACTTCGTAGAATTACATTCCCGTTGTGCCTCAAATCATCGAAGTCCTTTTTTAAATGACTCTGTTCACGTATCGTAGATCCAGATGTCGGTATGCCTTTGTCTCTTTGTTCATGAAAGCATTAGAAGGCAACATCATCTACACTTTTATTTTTTGGATTTGTTAAGTTCTTCCTACTGGTACTAGCATCCGTGGAATATGCGTTTTGTATATAATTTTCAATATTGCGTTTCGGTTTTTTTAATATCTGTGATCGTAGTTTTCCCAATACCATGTATTTTCGCTAATTTAGTTGCACTTTCGCCACTTTCAAGATCTTAAATTATTTTGTATTTTACGCGCCGTGTAGATTCATGTCAGTACAATTATTTCTAAAAGGCCTAAGAAAGTTAAGTTAACTATAATCATAACTTTAAGAAGACGTTGAGTAAAAACGACATAATCCGACCTTATGCGTACTTGGCAAAAATGAAAAGCACCCGACTCATTGCAAACGATCGTCTAAGAAGAGAACGCATCAAAGTGCGCCGTCATTTTTATATTGCATTAGTGGTTAACACACGGATACATTGTACCGAGCCGCTTTGAAATTCCGAGCTGCGAGCGGAACTGTTACACGGTTCGTCGGTCAAACGACCCCCAGAAATCAACGGGATTTAGAACTCGTGATTCCCAAGGTAGGGACACGATATTAGAGTTTTTCGGGGCGATATTCCATCCGAATTGGTCCGGCTCTCAACTACTAAACAAGTTCTCGATATTACGAAATTCTCGCGTGAGGACGCCGCGCCGCGGAGCGTAGCGGTGTGAAAGGTCCATTCCCTTAAACATTAAATTCTTCTAATGTTTCAACTGTTTTAAATTAAAAACAGAAATGTAGAAAGAAAATTCTCCACCATCGTAGCATGCACCTCTTAACCCTGAATTGCTCATGCGACAAATGTTCAGGGCTAGAGATCCATACTGCTCATTTCTAAAATTCTTGAAATTCCTGTGACACATTCTAGATATCGCACAGATTAATAAGAATTATTTTTAAATCACTGGTGTCGCGATACTCCCTGTAAGATCCATGGATTGAATTTATACTGTTTCAATATGTCTTTAAATGATTTTGTTGTGCAGTAAGAAAAGCTCTACGTTAGAACAAACGTCAATTGACATTTTTGACCCGTATATTGAAAGGTAAAAGTAACTTAGGCTAAACAAATGTCCAGTAGAGTGAAAAACAATCGAGGCAATTGGCAAGTCCAGATATTTTCCTCGCTGCCACTGTGCGGCGCAGCGTCGAAATAAAAAGTGGGAACAGTGAGTGAACAGAGAGTGAACAGAGTGTGCATAGTGAACGGGGTCACGGCAAGGTAAACGCGGGTCAAGCAAACACTCGTCGTGTGGCACGCTCTGTGTAGATTTTCCGCAAGATTTCCCGGCGCATCCTCGGGTTCTGCATCCGCATCGAGCCTCCTGGGAGACAGCTCTGGCTCTCGTGGACACGATCGTCGCTCATTAGTATCGAGGAAGTCGAAGTAATTGCAGCGGGGCGTGCGAGCGGGCGCGTGCCGATGTTTCAGATTGATCGTTAACAATCCAATTAAACTATCCGTTACCGCGGAAACGGCGGCCGTTCAGCAACCGTGCTCGCAACTGTGACCTGACTATAATCCGGCCAATCAGGCGAACGGCCCGCTTACAAACCGCGACTCTCGCGGCAGCTATAGAGGCTGCTCTGGGTTGAGCATCAGCGTTAATTAGAACCACTCGTCATTCGACTTGGTTGTAACGTCGTTGTAGCACCCGTGTGTTACAGTCCGGGCCTATAGGCGCAGACGTGTATTGCCATGCTACCGATAGCAATCTCGCTATCGTGGCAGCAAGCAGCGTTAGAGCGGCTGCAGATGCCGTTCCTATTAGAGTCTTGCTCACAATATTTGATCAATGCCGTCGGAAAGATCTGTCAAGCCGTTCGCCTCGTTCCGCCGAGCCGTTTCCGGCGAACACATGCGTCACGGTTATTGAGCGTCGTGATCGGTTAGACCAGGCTGGGTCGGCTACGGTATCGCTCGAAAACCTCGCGGATAGGCAGCTTGATATTGCAAATCCATGCATTTAATTCAGTCAACATTCACGATATCATCATGCTCTGCACGGTTACCTATGATTCGTTATAGCAGTTTTACACGATGGTCCAATAGTTACTATTTCATTCATTGAACTTTACAATTCGTGTCATTTTTTTGTTCATCTGAAGCTTGATGGGCAACTCGAAAGTCCATACCATTTATTCTTTTACATGGGATTTTAAATGGTTTAGTGACTTTTCAGCCATCCTGTGCTACTACATTTCGTGACAGGAAGAAAACTCAGAATTCTTTTTGTGCCGCAATAGCAGTGACGCGTCATAAATCATGGAATTGTCTATGGTCAGTTGCTCATGTCCGTGTCGTGTTTCCTAGCAAAAAGTACACTCCGTGTGAAGCAATTCGATTACCCGTTTCTCTCCTCCCGTGGTGATCAAGTTGAAATGAGAAACGCCCTTTAACCCCCTGCTATACCATTTTCTTTACAGCTACAGTGCTAAGAACGTCCTATTCCAAAAATGTCACAGAACGAAAAAGAAAATTCTTATACTACTCAGTCTACTGTATACAATCTTTGTGAATCATTATTTGATCACGTTATAAGCGAGTGTACTATCCTCATTCTGTCAGAAACACACAAAATCCGTAGTCTAATCATTACAACCATTTGCACTTAGCTTCCCCGTCACCGTTACACCTCTCAGACTAACTTTGGTTGGTCGGTATCCTGGAACGCATGGTAGCGAGGCCGAGAGCACCGTCAGCGGCGTGATTCATGCTAATTTATTCCTTTTCGTCGCGTTTACATTTTTTCGTTAGCACACGGCCTGGCTGTTTCGCGTTGATCTCGTAGCTGGCCGTCTTTTTCCTGGGCTTCTGTTTCCCGGTCTCCCAGATACCGGTTACAGATTGCGCGAAACGATGTAATTGGAGGGCGACCCGCGGTTCCCGTAATTTCCCTGTTGGCTCGGCAATCGACAAGCCGAAAGTTTTCCCAACTGTGATTAATGAGAATTTTGAAGGACGCGTGTACGACAGTAATTACTCGGCCCTCTCGGTCCTTTGCCAAGGCGACGATTCCCACTCCCTCCTCTCAACCCCTCTCTCCGTTGCTCTCTCACTCTCTTCTTTCTCTGTTACTCTCTGTGTTACACTATCTCTTTCTCCGTCATTCTGTTCCTCTCTTCTTTCTCTGTTACTCTTCCTGTTGTCCATCTTCTCCTCTGTCACTCTGTTACTCTAATAACTCGATTCCTTTACCAGCTGCCGTGTTACTCGGTGATTCTCTCTTTCTATGTTACTCGTTTAGGCACTCTCTCGCTCCTACTGTGTCATTCTGTAACGCTGTTCCTTTCTCATTCACTCTGTCTCTCTCTCTCTCGATTGCTCTTTGACGACGACGCAACTGCCATTGAGACGCCTACGCTCGTAACACTGTTGTCAGACGGCGTTCGTGGCGTCCTCGAATCCAGGCCGCCTAAAGCTTTGTGCGAATTAATTCTGACACGGCTGTAAACGGCTCGTTTATTCGGCGCACAATCAGTACGGTCGCATTGGGACAGGGGCGCAAGCAAGGGTTGTCCGTTCGCGTGCAATAACACCGAAACAATTATTTGAAGACAATATTTGCTTTCCTTCGCACGCGCTCCCGCGAACTCCGCGTCTCACACAGAAGCGCTCGTAGACGCAGTTATTAGAGTCTGCTTGTCTATCGAGCCTGTTCGCTCCCGTAATACCGAGTTACAGAGGTAGCTTGCAATTCGCCGTATTAACTCCGCTGCCCCTGCCCCCGCAGGGCTCGTTAATCTATGAAGGGTACGTCGAAATTACACGAACTTGATGAAGATTAATTACACGAACGAGTCCCGGCAAAAAAAGATCAAAACAAAATGAAAACCAGGCTCTCGAGGTTCTACAGCAATTTCCGCGCAAGTTTCGAGGCAACTTTCCCAAACCGAATTTCGCAACGGTGTTTCGGAGGTCACCCGAGCTTTCGCCCGAGTTTACGATACCGACGTGACTTCTTCGCTATTTTTGAGATTAAGATCACGGTGCCCGTTCTACAGTTTGCATTATTTCGGCCAGTGCATTACTTCCACTTATTGCTAACGGCTGAGACGAACACGATGTCGGAAACCGAGGGTTTAAGGCTCATCCTTCGCCGAAGGATTTCGCGGAGCTGCTTATTCTGACGCTAAAGAGAAATTGCAATTTTTAGAAATTCTTTTATCGGAACGAGTTGAAGAAGCTTCCGAATTCTGCAGGTACAAGGAAACACTTTTTGAAATTTTAAAAAAATAATACAAAAAATATAATTCGAGTTTTTGTTACATGGTACAATGTTAGTGATCGTATTTATCAAATTGTGACTGAAGAATACATTGGTTGCTGGGTAATAAGATAATTAGTGTATGTTTCATTGAAATTAGATTATCATTTTCAGTCAATATATTGTTCAATATCTCTTCCTCTGCTTTATGATTGCTTCCTGCGTGTCGTAATTTTTTATTTCCTCAAGAACCACGATTCGCATTTTGACAATTGCTAGAATGCATTTCGAAAGCATCCTGAACACATTAACTATTTGTCCAGGTCATTAAAACATCGCTGGCACACAGATTTTACTGCACGAAGAGTTGAGTTTCCACTGTAGTCTTGTCGATAATAACGGCGAGCATCACAATAACCAATCTAATTCCAACTTTTCGTTTTAATAAAATCGTATTCTACCGGTTAACAATTTCAATGAAAATGGCGATTCAAAAGTTTCGAACGTTACGACATGCATATGCATCCGGACGTTAAATCGGCAGCGACCGCAGGCAGGTTTCCCTATTGCATTTTAATTGTCCATCAATATCGTTAGCTAACGGCACTGATTTCGTAAAATCAATACCTCATAAACTAGTTAAATATTCCCGTGCTCGGTATACACCAGTGTCCCATAGACGCTTATAAAAGACGTGTATCGAGCGAGCGGAACAAAAGGAGCAAAATTTCTACATACGTAGCTCCTTTGTGTATCGTTTCTAAACAGATCTCACAGTTGAATGCAACAGTGGAACGAGAAAATAGACTGGGCATTGTTGCCGTCAACAAAACGTCGCTCTGACGTAATCAATAAATCCGAAGGTCAACAGATGCGACGATGAAAGCGCGGCTTGACAGACTGTGGAAAAACCGGATGATCGAACGGTTTGATTAGGCTGATTGGCCGACAGCTTTCCCCCGCGCCGGTTAACGATAACTCAGCTGATTACCGGTTAATTTACTGGTATCGAGCGAATTAAAAGCGGCACGTGATTCCTCATCGAATCACCGATTGACCGACGTTCAGCTCGACCAATTCCGCGGAGTAATTTATGCCAATTCGATCCCGTTATCCCCTAAATACGTGATTCACCTGCGGTAACGAGACGCTGAGGACGCCGCGCCGCGCGTCTACTCTGATCGTGCACTATCGCCCAGACGATGGCATCGCGTTTAATCCACGGCCGACATGCTTCGCGAAACACGCCTTCCTTAGTATTTATGGGATCACATAGTCTTGAGGAAGCATCCCCAAAAACCCTCCCCTCCTCCTATCCGTCGCGTCTCGTACCTTCTTGTAAACCGTACAAGGAAATACTGACCGAGTCGAGAAGGAACATCGCGTTAGGTAGCGACCAAAGCAAAAACCTTTGGACCTTCATGCATGGGAAGCGGACTGGATAGGGTCCATCCAGTGGCCCGTTCCCTTGGTCAAAGGCGAAACGTTCTGTCAGCAGAAATTCGCCATCGCGACGCAAAACTCGAGGAACCAGGCTTCTATCCAATCGAAGTGACTGTTTCTTCGCTCGAGCATTACACTTGCTCAAGGATTCCAACGGAACTGGAACACAGATGCCTCGAGATAAACTTGCACCCGCAAAATCAGGGACAACCTAATGCTATGGGCACTGGCGTGCGTATAGCCCGTAGAGTAGATAGCGTAAGCAGCTCGGAGTAGAAACCTCGGTGGATCCAAAATGTATTTGAACAAACATCTTCAAATCTGTAATTGACTGATAGAGAAAACAGTGTTTCGATGATTTTCCAAACGATCTAAATTTTAGAATTTTTTTTAAAAACGTCTCTTTGGTTTTTCACCTGCTATATTATGCACAAATATCCTAGAACAAAATGAATTACGTGTTTCGAAAGTAGAGGCTTCGGGATTTAAAACGAGTCCAGAATCATCATTGTACAACTCCATTTCACAAAGTTATACCAGTTTAAATATCAGCACTTTTTGTCTGTGTTTAAGTAGAAACGTCAAGTAGTGGTCAGACATATTAGTCAGCCGTGCTGAATCTTTAGCGAAAACGAAGCTCTGTGTGGAAACATTTTAATTTTATATTTAGATAATGCAATTTGAACAAAATTACCTAATTCTGTTATTCATTTCTTATTATTTACTTATATTTTTGTAAAATCAACAATTTATAGTGGTGGCTGTAATATTTCGACCGCCTACTGTAATTGAGGAAACAAGAGATGGATGAAGTCATCAAGAGAATGGGTTTGCGAGTTGCACGATACGGGTTTGCGCTAGATGACTGTTTATTATGCGGGAATCGAGGCGAAATTCATTTCCCTAGGCCAACAGTTCTTCAGGATATCAATTCCGAAGTTGCAGGCGGCTTGAACTTTTCAGAAAGTATGTATCCATCGTGTGGCAAGTTTCTCGAGGCACGCCTACGGAAGTTAGGCTCGTCACGCGTACATATTTCCACGGGCAGCTTCGTGACTCGGATGAACGCAGTGACCCGGTGAATGTGGGTTCTGCTCTGAAAAACAAGCACTCGAATACAATTATTAAGATTATCCGGTTTCTTAATCAGAATACTTATTCGTTCTTTAAATAGTGCTTCCAGGTTCGATGAGAGTGTTCAGATTCAATCTATAAGTTCCAGCTACATTTATTTCATATTTGGTAATGAATGATTTTATCATGTTCCATATTGAATTCACTCTTTACAACCTCTTTCTATACGCATGAATGAAATCTGTTGACTGAATGTTGGTTATAAAAAAGATGAATAATACGACGACGGCGTGAATTAAAGCAAAATTCCGAGCCATCTATTCCCAGTAGCGCGAATTAATGCAACCTCCTTAATAATACGAGTACACGTGCTTTAGTTTATGTTTGAATGAACCCTGCACGATACCATCTATCGCACGAATGAAAAATAAGTCACGGCCGTCTGTTGACGAATAAACTTCCTGTTTTATGGAACTAGGTTTTTGCGGCGAACCAGCTCGAAGTATCGTGTTTGCAAATCAATAATTCGTTGTTTGCTTTTTATGAATTTGTAACCTTGCTCGGTATGAAAAACGTCTTCCCATCCGCGGTTTTTTTAAGCGGACGTTGCGATACGAGGTTGAACATTATTCAAACAGCAGTAGGTTATACATTCGTCAGAAAACGAATGAGATTTTTAAAAAATTCGAAATTTTACATTTTTTAAATTGAAATCCAGGTTTTTTGAATTTTGTCGCGTGTAATCCCTGTTTGCCGAGCGGATTTGTGCGCACCATTGTTTCGGACGTCTACTTTGTGTGTTTCTATACGATTTGATGGTGGGTCTGGAAGTTATGGTTAGTCAATTGTTAAAAAAATTACAAGGTTTCGTTTGTTGAGATTTTGTTAACGAGTGCACAAGTTATGATTTTTCAGAATGAATTTTCTGTAGAAATGATTGAAAAATAATGCAATTAACTATGTGGAAGTTCGTTACAAAAAGACATTAATTAATGTTCAAATTGTTTACAAGGTACTGTTTGAACAGTAAATTTGTTATATTGTGAAGACATCATTGTTTTACATAAATGAAGCCGTGGAACCCAGAAACGGAGATATTTTCTTATTATCTCTGAATTACTATTGTGTGTCGCGTGACGTTAAATAAACGATTCACAAGAGGTAGAACAAGGTGCACAGGAAACAAGGAAACTGCAATTCCAATGCAATCGAAACAAAGGCTCGGAAAGTAGAGGTTTCGTAGCATTATTGCATTAGGACTTTAATGATCCACAAATTACAGGTCGCGCAGAAGTAATTTCGAAAATGGATACTTTAAAAATCTGGGAAATTCTAATTGATGTCGAGCAATTAACTTTTTATTGTCGTCGTTTTGTATTATTATTCTTGATCTATCTACAGAATATATAATTTATAGAAGGTCGAATAGAAATAAAAGTGCATCGTCTTTTTAAGTAATTATAATAAAACGTAAATAGTGTAACAATATTTTTTTATTTGAACAATCTTGCTCATAAATAATTTCAGTATATGGTGTATAGATTTAACAATGTCGCAGTGTCTATTCCAGCAATATTAGTTCAGTGTTTACATCTTTCTTTGTTGTTTTATTTTAATATTGTTTCAATTTGATACAGTATTCATTTGTCTAATTTTGGAGTTTGAAACATTAGGAACAATGCGGATTAAGTGGGATTCACGACGTTAAGATTTACTTGTAACGTTACTTCATTTACATGAACACGGGAGCTTACCAAAGTGCTGGAGCCAGCTGCCTCGCGAGAACTTGCGATAATTCATACAAGCTAAGTAAGACAAAAGAATATACTTGCAATTTCCGCTACCACGATTTCAAATTCATTACAGCCATTTCTTTGCTAAATATTAACGGAAAATTGCACGTACAACCTCATCTAAAAACAATCGTAAATAGTTTAAATGTGTCTTCGAATAGACGATTTGCTGTGTTCGAAAAACTGCAAAACAAGTATTTCCTTTTCACGATTTTTTTCATTCCGCTTTAATAAGCGCATTAATGATTTTCTAGAAAAATGGTTTCGTTGTTCAACCTTGCTCCTCACTGCATTAGGCGCACATGATATTCTACGAAAATGGTTTCATTGTTCAACTTTGCTCCTCGCTGCATTAGGTGCACTCACCCTATTTGAGGCAAACCTGAATAACAGCTCTACGGCCAGAACTCCGCACGAAAGTGTCAGAAGTTAACATAGGCTCTTATCTAATAAAAACATGGGGCACGTATAATTTCAATCTTGGAGTCGCAGTGGCTCGATAAACGTGTAGCTACTCCTTCCGAGCGGAATGCATCGTTGCATTTATCTATGATCTAGCAGGGAATCGAGTTCGCGGCATATGAATCGATTTGAGGAAAACAGGGATCGTGGCTTGGAAAAAGAAGTGGTGAAAAAAGACGAAATGGCAAGCGGAATATTTATTATACCGAGAGAGCGGTCGAACGCGGACCCTCGGTTGGGATTAAATTGGTATTACAGTGGAACTCTTTGGAGTAATCAAATCCCAGCGCCACCTTCGCCCTGTCCTCAAATCAAATCTCATTTATTGCCTGGTCAGAGAAAGAGGGGGCGAGGCAAACGTCTCCAACTGAGCCAATTGCTAGCTGCTAAGTCGGCTCTTAATTGACAGATGAAACGGCTCCTCGAATCGAGCAACCCAGTTGCTCGACGGCAATAAGACGTGATACACTTTCGCAGCCCATTCCACCCACGCCCAGTGCGTTTGTGCCGGCTTGAATCTCGATATGAACGTCATTCAGAAGCAGAGCTCTCTTCCTTGGCCGAGTGTAAATACACTTTAACGAATGGCGCTGCGTCGGGAGAGAAGATCATTTCACCATTCAAAGAAAGTCCTCTGATCTTTCTCATAAGCAGATTACCCGAGGGAACCAAGGAGGCTGCGTGTTGTGGGGAAGGGGGGTATAGTTTCAGCTAATTCATTTTTGTTTCGCCCCGGAGGGCTGACTCGCCTTTCACGGGTCACTGTTTCCAAATACCGAGATGATCCGTCTGGTGGCACCGACCTCCACCGCGACACGCAAGTAGAACATCGGAAAATATTTCGCGTCTGCTTTCGCGGATGTTCCCTGCGTATTCGTGTTTAGTGACTGTACCGAACCACCAAAGTAGAAAATGAAATGCCTTGGAAAAGAACAGAAGCGGAAGGAAATGGTAACTAAAGATAGTCCTCGCTTTTCGATTAGCAGTGAAGTGACGGATGAAGTTTTGTAGGTCCGTTCATCACGCTAGTTTTAATTTTGTTGGAACTAACTAGTGATTCTAAACCCTATTACAGAAATTTGTATGTTCGCAAAATGAACATATTAGTGAAAAGTATTTAATTTAGTAAAATCAGATTCCTGCTGGTCTAAGATAGATGTCTGACTAATATCTCTTGCGAATCTCATTAATATACATATAAGGATTCGCAATCTAGTTTTTGGGTAGGGACAAAATCCATATTGTTCAGGCACACATTAATAAGTATAGGATTTTCCAATTTCCTGTTATAGTCAGAAGAGAAAAGGGGATGCATCTGCACGAAAAAATAAGTCGAAAATGTAAAATAAAATTTTGTTGCCCAGATCTTTAGTTTTGCCGAAATCGATTTTGAAAATTCATCAGGTTCGAGTGCATTAGTACGAGAAGTGGAACAAGTCGACCATGATCAGACGCGCCAGCAGGTTCCAATTCAACAGTACATATACTCGACGAATCTTCACTATAAATTTTCTCGCGAACGAAACCTCGTGTAGACAAATTGTATTCTACATTTTTTACTCGTTTTTGCATGTAGTTTAGTTTTTCTGCTTGTATCACGAAATCGAAAACAGTCAGTACGTAAAAACCGCTTTTCAGTAGATAAGGGACATTCAGCCATTCGTTAAATCTCTAAAGGTATGTTTCTTCGAAAATCTTGAAAAATTGATTTGTTTCTACTTTCTTCTCTCACGATTATAGAATTCTGTGCAGAAATGTTTAGGATTCTTTTTTTCAATGGACCACTAGAGCACGCAGTTTAATTATAAACGTCACGTACGGAGTCTGGTAATGTCCCTTGTTGGGAAGTGGGAGTTCATTGCGGCGAGGCACAGGGTCTGCCTAAAGAAACAGGTCGGTTAGCCGAAGCAACGCGAGACGAAGATAAAAGGAAGAGGAGGCTGGAGTCATGGGCCGGATGCTTATCAACGTTATTCACTCGTGGCGGCGGCTGTATCGTGCTAAAACCCCGCCCTCGTGCTTTCGAGTTGCTCCTCGACACGCCCGGGCACATTTACACGTAAGCACATACGCGCGAATAGAGGCGAGTACATACATATACAACCGCGTACGGCGCACAGGCGTAATGAGACCGGTGTGGTACAGGTGAACGTTCAGGAGGAGATAGTCAAAATGGGCTTCGGATGCACAAGAAGTCACAGAAACACGTAGCAGGCGCGAGAACACGCCGTTCTTCTCTTTCTCTCTCCTTTCGCTCTCTCTGTCCCTTCTCCGTTTCACTTCGAAACCCATCCACGCCACCGTCGCCGCACTCTCTGCTAACTGCCGCGCTATCGTCACATTCCATTCTGTTTGCGGAAATCTCGCGCGGATACAATCATACCAGCGCGCGCGTAAGTGCATTTCTGAAATCTCAAAGTATGCTTCATACGCGGAACACGAGGGTCCTCGCCGCGCGATTGAAATGCTTAATCATCTCTGTAATTTATCTGCTATCTGAATCGAAAGAACGAACCGCAACCAGATGCTCCAAATCTTGTCGCGACTGTTTTGCATTTCATCGCGCGACGAGGTGAAATTGTTAGGATCGGCGCAGATGGATTTACCCATTCACGTATAGTATGAGGCGGGCTCGCGATGAAGATTTTAAATAAAATTTACTAGACACGGTGTCAAAAAATATAGTCAGGGTTACTTAAAATATCTTGGTTGAATTATTCTGGAACAGCCATTGCATATTTTATCAAGGATCACTGAAGCCATTAAGAGGATAATGCTGTTGCATTAACCCTCTTGGTTTAATTATAAAGTGGCACCACGATGTGCTCCGTTTAAAGTATAAAAAATACACACTGTTTAGAGGAACTGAGAATAATATTCTCAGTAGTGTTTATCCGATTATTAATATTTTTAACTTCCGTCACAGATTCCGCGATGGCCGCAGCAATAGTCAAGGGGTTAAGAGAGCGGCCATCAATGGGATTTAGGCGCGACGTTATTAGCCCTCGGTAAAACGAACGTTAATTCGATTGGAGTAAGCAAATAGCGGTTGAAATTTATCAAATGGATTTTACACGTACGCGGCGACCGTTCTATTTGTTTGATTGAAATTTTTCGGAACGCGAATAATCTGCCCGGTTATTCCCGGCGAACGTTTCATGATGATTGCCGGCACCGGCACGGTTACCGCGAGCAAGGAAAAAATATATGCGATCGGGAAACATAAAAACGGGTTATAGGCCACGGGGCGTTTCCCCGATCAACGGAAAAATTCCATCTCGGGTATCGAAGCCGGCAGCCACGTGTATGTGTCTCGCATCTTCTTCACGTTACACCGACTTTATTGTAACAGCCGCGACATTCAATGTCAGTAGCGCGAGCCGCGAATCGCGCGTCGCGAAATTCAGGCCACCAGGACTTGCTCGTTGTCGAAACGTTTCCATTTCAAAATTCTGCTGTAACGGCACTTCATTTACATTAACACGGGAGCACGCGACGGCACTGTAACGGAGGCGCGCCGAGAAAACTTGAGGCGCCCGTATTTGCATGTTTCGATGTCTAAATTGAACACACCGAATCTGATTTAAATACGAACGCCGTTAATTTGCAGGAAAAACAAAATTAACTTTTTCGGGAGAGCCAGAGACCTCTTAATACGTTCCGCTGCGAGTGGAATACTTAATGAAGTAGCTTAAAAAAGTGCATTTATGAATTTTTACGTACAGCTGGATCCTAAATTTATTTAACCTGCGACGTCGGAGAGGAAAGTAATTTATTCGGAAACAAAGAAAATAAATACTCTAGGAACTCGTTACAGCGAAATGTGTTGTGTAAACGTGTGAATTATTGTTATTAGATGTGTGAGAAGTCCATTATCTGATTGGCAAATTTAAGTTTGTGATGAACTGTAAGTGTTTGTATTTACACTGCTTCGTTAGACAAATGGAAACGATTTCTCGTGAAATTTCAGAGTACTTTGACTGGCTTTTTTGGAAACTGTGTTCGAGGACTCGTGTATTGTTCAAATATCGTAAAAACAGACTGGTGTGTTGTGTTTGCTCAATTGTTCACTACCTCGTAACCCAATCACGCTGTTCCAAAGCTCACTGATTTTTCATGTATTTGCGCTAACCTAACAAATTGTAATTTAAACAACGTCCTAGTCGGACATATTTCATACAGTTGACAATGTGCTAAAAATTGATATATTGTGAATGTACTTCGTGCAGATAGAATTAATCTTGTGTGAATAGGATTTTCTGTTACGAACGTTATCTGTAGGAACATTTTCGAAATAGTTTTTCGAGAATTTTTAGGATTTCTGGAACAGGAATTTCCACAAAGTACCACAGTCAATATTTATGTCATTGATTTAACACCACATCTCAATAGTAATGGTCGTTATGAAAAATAATTGCAATATGATCATAAAAATGTAATAAAAGCGTGGCTGGCATAAGACGAAAATTAAAACCGGTATTACTGTGTATTGTACTTTTGCTTAATTCCCAATAATGTTCGAATTGCACTAGGTTTGCGGTAAATGGTTCGCACATTCGCTTCCGACAAAGATACAAATCTTGATCGCCGCGAACGTCGAATAAATCTCCGTCGATCTGCAGAGTAATCCAACAATTCACCGATGAATATTCTCCGACAATCCGCGGGAAGCGTCCGCGGATACGGCGAGTCCAGTAATATCGGAGTAACTTTGACGGATCAAAGTTCGCCCATCGAGCGTCGCGTCGCGGCTAAATTTCATTTGTTCGGGCAAAGGGGCCGAGCACGTGGTGTCTCCGGAACTGACGCATGATTGCAAAGTTAATTTCGTGCCGTCGGTTGCCGACCGAGCGTAGAACGGCGTTCAGAGGGAAAGGAAGGAACTTTTTACGAGCGGGCAACGCGGCGGCATCTTTTCTCTTCGAAGAAATTTCTTGACAAAAGCTGGAGGAAGCATCTTGCGACTACACGTTTGGTCTTGTGTACCGTTTGGCCCCAACCGTGGCACGCCGTGGCAGCGTCTATATACGACACAGAACCCACGAAAGCTTTGACATGACGTGACTTTTTATCGACGAACTCGAGGACTCCCGGCTACCCTTTTCACCTCTTCCTTCGCGAGGATGTACCCGGGGAAAGAGATTCAGCCCGGAATCTTGCCGAACGGTTGCCCGGCTCCTTTCTCCCCACAACACGTTCCACGAGTTCCCGTTCGTGGTCGGTTTTCACGCCGAGCTGGATACGCTTTGACAATGAGAAGTCCTAGTGGCCTCAATTTTACGATACACGAATCGCGGCGAGCCGCGCGAGACGCGTCACCGAGTATATCGTTTCCGGTTACAATAAAACCGCTCTTGCGTGAGAAAGACGCAATACCCCCGGCCCCGACGTCGATTCGACGGGATGAAATTATTTTCCTTTCCCGGAAGACTCGTCGAGCACCGTGTCAAGGCTCTTCCTGCCTCCCTTCCTGCTCCACGGGTTTTATTAATCTCGGGTACACCGTCCAGCTTTATTTTTCGATAACCAGTCAGCAATTCTCACAGTGGGCGATCGTGTTATTAAAGTCACTAATACTTATTGACGAGTAGTCTGTGGATATTATGAATTTTGAATAAGAATTAGTATAAAATACGAATCAGTCGAAGCATCGGAAGAATTCAAGTTTTTTTTCTTTTTTTGAAATATAAGTCATGTCGTAGACTTTTCTGTTTTATTTTTACCCTCCCAATTTTATTAATTATTCATTACAATCGACGAATACAATTTTCATCTTGTATAGAATTGCGTATCAGAATATAAACCATTTATGTAGAACGATCGAAAAATGCAACGGTATATTTTATATACCATTACGAGTATTTTAACATTTATAAATGATGTTAAAACCAAAATGCTCTTTGGGTAACTATTTTTATGGGCATTGTACAATTTGTTTCATAACACCGTTGCAAGTACTTCAATAACATTGGTAATGGTTCTGCAATTCCATTTATTTTATATAAAATTATAATATTGATTGGTGCTGTGAATGCTTACGAAATTGTATTTATTTGATTTAAAATTGTTATATTTCTGAACACTGATAACGGGTACGAAATTTTGTTGATTTCATACAAAATTATTTTATTATCGTTCGCCGTTGCTAATGGCTATTCAATTTTATTTATCTCGCGTTAATCCTTCTTTAAAATAAAAAAACGAAATTTATATATATATATATCATATATATATCAAAAATCCAGGAAATTCGATGAATTGGCATGCAATTTTCGCAACTGTCGTACCAGAGACACAATTCGCTAATGGTAATACCAGAAAATGTAAGCGTTCAATTTTGATTTGTTACAATAGAATTTTGTGCGATTTTCAATTCCACACCGTTCATTCTAGATGGTGGAACGAAGCTAAATTAATACCCAACTAACGGTTGAAATTACATTGAAGACGCGGAGAGCTTAAAAGACAGCAATTCTGAAAACTCAATTATCGATCATATTCTGTCGTATTATACGTATCCCGATAATTCTTGCGATGCGACACCGCTGTTTCGATAACCGAATCTGTTTATATCGCGTGCAAGTTAAGGTATTGATCAAGCTGAGAACGTAAACTCCAATTTGCTACGGGTGATATTGACACTTATTATTTACTATTGAGTTTCTCCAATATGTGTCGCGAATGATATTGACACTCACTAGTGAGCTCGGGCAATGTGTACCTATCTAGAACACATAACATTTTTCTCCTGTAATGCTGGCTGAAAGCTCTATCGTGTAACACGTATCAAAATGAAATACTTACTGTCGCGCAAATATCAATTATGTGGGAAACTGAATATTCATACCTCAATATTCTATAATGTAAAACTGAAGACGACAAATCAGTGGAATAAATCGTTCATTCGTTTTAATTTATAAATTACGTTAAAAAAAATTTTGAATCTGCCTAAATATGAAATAAATGTTTTTCCAAAATTTTAGAAATAGAAAGGAAAATGAATTGTTCAATTTAATTCTACGATATCGTACTTGACCTTGTAAATCTCGAAAGACGTACGCGCAAGAACGAGGCGTAAACTTCGAAAATAAGTGGGACACTCTAATCTGTCCGTTTTCCGTCGACATAGGACGAAGATACGACTTGAGCGAAGTGTTTCCCAACGGAGTTCCCATCGACTGGCTGCGAGGAGTGACAAGAAATCACAGACCCGTCCGAAACATCCAAACACGTGACAAAGCTCGAAAGTTAATCATCCAGAACTCGGGTCCAGGACAAATGAATTCGAGACGACGCGACGCGATGCGATGCGATGGGATGCGTCGCGACGCCGACGACGACGACGCCGGGGCCAAAGCCGCGCAGCTGACAGCTACGTAAACGTCATTCACGGTGTATTTAATTTGGACGGGTAAGCACGCGTACCAATTTCATCTCGCGAAGAAACGACGCGACCTTAAGCGAGCTTAAGTCAGCTTAGGGCGGCTTAAGGACCATGGACGCAAGTACACGCTGCCGGCTATGCCGGGTCTCTTCTCTCCACGCCAGTCGCCCTACTCGCGTATCGATCTGTCGTCGAATAGTCCCCCTTAACAGCCCCTAATTTAAATGGCGATTATCTAAGTCGTTAAATTGGGAAAAAGTCGTTAAATGAAAAGTTATGGCCGGAGCTGGTATCGCGCTGCCACGATACCACACCGATTAGACGCAATCCGAACCCCTGGAATAAATTACCGCTAGTTTGTATACTGCGCCAAAAGAGGTAATATTTCATTCTTTGTACAAATATTGGCATTTCTCTGATTGATGTAGAAACATTAATTTAATCCATAAATTTATTCTTAATTTTATGTCCCACCCAATTCTTCACAAATGCATAAAAGTCCGTATTCTATTAATGAGGCAACTTTTTATGCGTTTAATTTCGTCTCTAAATAAATGAGATTCCAGTACGGACTATAAAAGTTTCAACACCTTTTGAAAGTTTAACCCTGTATATAATTTGATAGCCTCTTGGCAACATTAATTTCAAGTAACATTTTTATACATTTCTCCTTCACAATAACTTCTAAGATATAATACATAAAACAATAACATAAAATACACCATGAATTTCCTCGACCGTACTCGTAACACATTTCTGTTCCATAAAACAGCCAACAAAAATCATACATCAATTTTATCGAATCGTTGTACCGAAGAAGCTGCATGCTTCTAATCCATCAATCACGAAAAAAATTTTGCACTGCTTTCAGGGACACTTCAACTTGTAGCATTTCCGAGGAAAAACGTCTCTTCAATTTTCCACCTTCAGCATCATGCAAAAACAGCTCAGAAGAACATGAATAATTTATTACGAGAGCGGGGGCTTGAAGCGAGAAGTACGATTCTTTATTACAAAATTATAACAATTTCTAAGTGTGACGTTAGAGTTCAACTACTTTCTGGAGTCACTGTAGTCCTCAAATATTTGGATCATGTGATGCAACCCTTTCGATTTATCAATGACAGTGGACTGTATGGATGTGATGCACTGACAACAAAATTGAGTCAGCTAAATGCAAACCAGAAAACGTATTTGATTGGAACGAAATTTCGTAGCGTTTGTAAATTAAAATTGAAAGCTAAAATTTAATATTACATTTCCCATTCTGTTCTATTATTTTTTGCCATTTTCGAGAAAACTTCTCGTGTCACTGAATAAATACCTTAATTTCATCTTGGGTTCTTAATTCGAAAACTCCACGAGCTTTCTTTTCAGCCCAATATCTAAAAAATTTCGAAGTACAGCTACACATTTCCAGCTTAATAAAGTTATCGAGAAAACAAATAAATGTCTATGCAGGTCCCGTAGCAGACAATTTTTCTATAGTCTAAACACCCAAAAATAATATTCCAAATTAACCTAAGAAATACAAAATGCGCCGTGGATGTGTCTGGCACATACTCGTGTGGGAACCACGTAGCAGTTCCGTGATTGTATCGCGCGTACCGAAATCCGTGGCGTCCACTGGCTTCTGGCATTTTTGCCCTCTTCGAGATTTCCGTGCGTGGCTTGCACACAGGAGGAGACGTGACTCACCGAGAGCCATTAGCCCTGGCCGAAGCTCAGATACAGAAAACAACTTTCTACGGAGGGGCAGGCAAGAAACTCCGAATTATCTTTCGCCGGAACAGTTAGGGGACGATTTCGGCGGGGCTGGAATAGCACCGGAACCGGTATTCCGTTGTCAAGAAACCGTAAAATCCCGGACAAATAACCGGTAAAGACTATCTTCTTTCGACGTTCCGGCGTTATTCCTGTTGGACCGATTCCCAGCAGAAATGACCAGAAAACGTCAATGGCCTGCGTCGCGCACGTTCATGCACGAATTAATTCAGCTCCTCCGCTGTCTCTCTTGGATTCATGGAAGTGGAAACGTTGTAAGGTATAGATTAACATTTTGATTGTACTGTCACCCGTATACTGGTGATAGACAAATTTACTACATTTAAACACAAATTTTAATATTTATTCAGCATAATTAAAAATTTTGCATGAAATCGGATGAGAATATTCGTTGGATGCAGCAGGAAGTAGAATTAGTTGGTCATGAACAGACGCGTCAGACCATTCCTATTCAATACCACGCGAGCACGCCGAATTTTCTCCAAACTAAAGGCTCATCTGAAAAAGGTTTATTCTACATTTTCGACCTACTATTTTAATGTAGTATGGCTCCGTTTTCGGTTGTACCACCAGTTCACCCTGTATATTGTGTTAAATTTTGATAGGATCTGAAAAATGCAAGAAATGCATTTTCATAGCACTATGAAGTCAAAATGAATAATTAATCAAGGAAAAATATTTTGTCATTAATTCGATTGCAATATTTCGTTGTATTTTATCGATTCCTTCATTTCTGTAATAACGAATACAATTTAACACAGTGGGTGACGATGTTGTATCACAGTATCAGACACTATAAAGTTTCAATTTCCATTTAATTTAATAAATTGATTTTATGGAATTTTTGAGGTTTAACAGACAAGATGTTAATTTAATACAGAATAGTCTGTATACGAATAACACTTGCTGTCACAGTATGTCACTTCTCCTTAATTTCAACATTACCGATTCAATTATGCCGTATAGTTGGCGATCATGTTAGTCTCTCTTTTTCTCGGCCCCGCACTGGGTCGCCAACAGTTTATTTTTGCGGGGATAAATATTCACAGGCACGGCGCAGATATGTATGTTAGCTAGTCACAGCTGTTGCGACGTTAAGCCGAAGCAAGTATGCGGTACGAACTATGTACCTAATGGAGGCAATTTACTGGTAGGTCCTGCGCCCGTAATTAGTAATGGTGTTTGGTCACACGCGTTTCCAACTGCGGGGGGGAGGGTTCAGACCAAAGAACATTTAGCCGATCTGCTCGCGTTATTTTATAACGACCGACGCGTCCCAATTAAGTGCGATCCTACTTCCATAATCGCTAATTAACGCAAAATCGGGGGATGTTTAACGAACCGTTCACGGTCTGCTCTCGCCCGATTTTTGCACCGTGTCGTCTGCGATGCCCTAACGTGCTGTTAATTGAATGATTGCATTCGTAATAACGGATCAGCGGGAGCCGCGCCGGGAGATTTAGCTGCGCTACTCAACACCAATTCTCGCTGCTCCTACGGTAAAGTTAATTGCGTTCATTGTATGGTAGAGATTGTACGTTTAACCTTGGTGTCAGGTCAATTTCGCCTGAAAAATCAACCCGTGTTTTCAGGTATACTTATTTAGTACAGGTGCAGTATCAGTAACGTTTCTACAAACTGCAAGCTGATTAAGGAGAAAATGTTCTCCCGTATTCTTGTATCAATTTTGACTTGTTCAATTTACGAAATGTTATTATAATGTATGATACTAGGGTGCAAGATAATCAATGCAACTTTTCAGTTATATTTATCGAAGCCTTAAATATTGTAATAGTAAAGGAAGGATTATGATTCCATAGTAATCACTGAATAAATATGGTACATAAGCAAAGCGACAGTAACAGCTTTATTGCAAGGATTGTTATTAATATTATATTGTCGCAGAAAGCATTATTTCAATTTGCAACTCTATTAAATCAGATGTGTATGTACGAGACTGTCGGTTAAATGTTCACAGGATTACAAATTACCTTAAAATGCACTTTATAAGGATAATAATTCAATTATTACCCGTATGATTTAATTATAATGTTATAATTGTTGTAACAATTAAACGACATTAATATTACAGGTGTTTGGGATTGTATAATATTTCACATTGATTCATTCTTGCATAAGAATTGTAACATGAAAGAATGCAGCCCTGGTATAAATAACAATTTTCTAGGACTGCATCGAACGCTGCTATGTTATTTCACAGATAGGTAAATTAATTATAACGGGAGCCTTTGATTACGGTTCGCAGGTTAAATGCAACGCTACGAACGCCATTGCCGTCTCCGTAATTTCGAATGTATTGTTATAAACGAAAGCCAAAGTGCGATCACAGAACTAACGAAGTTAATGGTTTTTCCATTTTAATGTTTGCAGAAACACGTGAACAGTACCTTTCAAAATATGCAGTCGCGCAGTCCAGTTTACTGATGATGTATCTATTTGTGCTCATTAATGGGTTACAACTTGATTATTTATATAACCGCCGGTATATAAATAATGCAATGTATAAATATTGTACAATATTAATTAAAATCACAGAAATAAATGTTTCGCTGCCGTACTTTTTCCATGAGATCCAATTTGAATTTCAATGTCGGTTTAAGACTATAATGACGTCATTAATATGAATATTGCAAGATTTATTATTCACTTCTTAAATCATTCTTAAATAATTATTTTTCAGTATATTGGTACATTTATCAATTTAAAGCAGTAGGTAAACATAATGATTTTATAAAATATTAGTAAATGCTACCAAACTATGCCACGAATTCGAATTTTTAATTAAACAGAATTCCAGAAATATAATTAACATTTCTGTGCTAATAAATATTAAAGGAATTAACAGTTACAGAAATGTTTAGCTGGTCAATTGTCAGTGAATCTCTTCAGCCTCGACTTGTATATGGACGACTGATACCACGTGACACAATTTCGAAGCAGTCTGAAGTTTGCCGTCAAAGACTTTCTTCACTTTCTTCAAATTAAACAGCTGAATATTCAGGGGTACATCAATTTGTGTGATCTTAACAGAAAATAACGACCAGTTCTTTAAACGCCCGTATACTTTTCCTTTCACTTTATTTTCATTCTCTTTTTTTAACATCCGACGACGAAACTAACAAGGAAACTTCAGGAACTTGAAAATACTGATTTTGTTGAAACTTTTCAGGTTAGTTAAGGGCTACGATGGAACGTGAGACAATTCTTCTCCTGCCACTGTTTGATTCCTCCAAGTTCAAACACTAATTAAATGCGAGTGTGTACTTTATTTGTAACCAGACGAAAAAGTTATTCGGAATATCAGTTTAAGTTTATTTTACTGACGTTAAAGAATGTTTCTTTATGCATTCCACAATATTCGTAAATGCTGTATCTATTATACTCTCTTTTTAAAATGTACAGGACGTTTCATGAATATATCAGCGAATTTATTTCGTAAAGCGAATATAAATAACGAGGCAAGCCGATATTTGAGCTACTATCATAGAAATACACACTGAAATAATGATACCTCCAGCAATAACTGATGAATGATCTTGTCGATTCTGAATGGCTGTCATCGGTAAAAGCATGCTTATTAGCGTGCATTCAAGCACGTGGTCATTATGTTCAATGTATATAAGCATCGCTGCAATTTCAAATATTATTATGCATATTTTAAGTTAAATACGAACAAAGTAGCTTAAACGCGTTTGACCATTTAAAATTTGTATCAATACGCATTCCATGAATATTCTCTTTTCTCTACACTATAAAATAATGTTCTTATCTTATTTTCCCTTAAACACAAGACAGGACTATCTCCATCATACATTCATTCAGAAATTGAACTACATCGAACCAAAAATCAGTCGATCGTTATTTCACACACTCCTTACAACTCCTCCATGTGTACACCATCAATTTTCTCCGAGATCACTCGGTTTGGAAAACCATAATCACTGAGTACAGCAAAGAACTGCTGCGGAATCTAATCGCAGACGTGATACGCAATTCTGACGTCGCTGATTCTGGACGGCTTCATTAGCGGCCGCCATACCGGTATTTGTTAAATTTATGGTAAATTAAGCTAACAGGCACAAGCCGACCATAACGCGTGGTGACGTTCCGTTGGATTACGCGTTGATGAAGTCACGTTCGGAGAAAAACCGCAACATTGCCGCGCGCGTGGTTCGTCCACCAAGAACAACTGTATCTCGTACATCAGCGTGTGTCGCTGAGGCGTGTCTTTATAAAACTCCTGTGAAATAAAGCAACGTTCCGCGAGACAATGAAACAGTAGCGCGGGCGCGGAACAGTTCGTACACGGCGTGCTAGTTCAACAAATGAACACACCCGGCAAATTACCTCCTTTTTATTCGAGACAAAGAGAGGAACGCGGCTACGAACGCAGGGGCAAGAATTACTGCGAGCGTGATGAAATTTCTTCGAAAACTTCGGCACTTCTGTGCTTGTCGTTATTCCGCCCCGGAAATTATATTTTATTATTGCCTCGGACAGTTAAACAGTCTTTTAGATTTCGTTCCCACCGCTTGTATTAGACGCACACTTTCGTCGTCTTCCTTGTAGGTCTCTTAATTCTTCGGAGAACAGGTTGTTCCTCGTCTACGCGGCCGTACACCGGAAAATGGAGTTTCATTTTTTTTCGGGGCGAAACTTTTGCGTATCTGTGCAACGGTCGCCGAACCAACCCGCAAGTCGTACAAACTGTTCGCGGCGAAACAAACAGCCGCCTGTGTAACTTTTATAACGATCTTATTTCGAGAATGTCCGCGAGACGTCACCGGATCGTGTAAACATAATGAAGTTTCGTTTTTTCGATCAATTTTGCCGGGGCTTGTCGTGCTCGAAGGTAAATCAATTTCTCATATCCTGCGCGAAATATTATTCTTGTGCCACGCCTGATCGAATCAAGTTTGCTTTTAACGAGAACGGATATTAATTTAATTTTAAACGGATCGGGAATCGTTCTTCTATCTGACGCATTGACTGTGCGAATTTCATATTTCTTGTGGTGCTGTTTTTTGTAATAGCTCTCTTCGTGTTAATTGGTAGTAAAGTCGTATAAAACATTAGAATAAATGAATGAGATTGAGCAGAGCGATACAGCTTTGAAATGAGCACAAGATTATCGTTGTACCATTACTTTAAATGATGGCATAAAATCGCATGTATAAGTACGAGGGAAATATAAGTCGTCATACAATGATATATAAAATTGCAAACTTGAAAGTAAAAGATAATTCATAATTATTTTTAATAAATCCATTTATAGGACACTTCTAAAAAAATAACAATGACGGACACAATTTAAAAGAGAATATACATCGACGATACATTATGATTTACCGAGTAAAATGACTCCGAATTTCACGAAACTGTACTAATGGAAGCATAAAGATTCCCATGTAATGGTAATCTGGCTCGTGAACTTTGCAGAGCACAAAGTTAATTCACAGTCTCGACTAAATAAACTCGGAAATTGTACCGTCTTTCGACGACACGGAAGAAATGTATCATTGGGGGGGAGGGGGGAGAACCCTTAACGATCCAGCGGCTCGATTGTTCCATCGACCGAGTGCTTTGCTCTGAATGAGCTCAGAAATTGTCAAATGACTCGTGAACGTTCAATCCTGATCCCAATTGTTTCGAGATCACGCCTCGGTGCGTATCCTTGCACGAGAGAGAAACAAAAGAAAACAGAAAATCGAAACACACTACGGATCACAATTACTCAAACTCTGTTACACGTTTATTATTTTTTCTTGCTTGATCATCGTCGATCTGCTCTTGATCGTTCTAGCTACACATTTTCCAATCTCACTTTCTGGTAATAGTATCTTCTTCATTATTTCACGGTTGCGCCCATCGGTATGCTCCGCAATTGTCACCGAACATCACAATACAACGTTGTAGAGAAATCAATCGTAGCCATTCAAAACGATCCATTGCAGATTTGGAACATTTTTTCTCGTTCAGCATCTATTATCGTACCTATTGATTATTCATAACCTATTCATAAACTATGCATAACCTGATTAGAATTATACATAACCTATTGATAAATATATTGTATAAGCATAACTCGCTGTACGAAAACAATTACATGTGACAGTGTACGGTAGTTTTCCAATCTCAGTTTCTCGTAATCATAACTTTCTCTTTATATCATGGTTGTTACGCCCTCCCATATGCTCCGTAATTATCACCGGAAGGGAAGATACCGCCGAACATCACAGCACAACGCTGTGCAGAAATCACGCGGAATCACTCGGAACGATCCGTTCCATTTTTAGCACATTTGTTTCCGTTCAGCTTCGATGATTGCACTTTTATTAATGAAACTCGCCCGAAACAAATCACCCGTGACAGTGTACGGCAGCAACGATTGCACGGAGAAGGAATTTCACGGAGTGTTGGGAAGTTGTAAGTGTCCGTCTATAATTATTGCAAGCCCGCCACCACCCCGTCCGCCGGTGAACAACGGCGAGTCCGTGAATTGTCGACGACGCCCGACGATTCGGTGTTTTTATCGAACAATTAGATTCCAAGGGCACAGGGGAACACGGGCGAAAGTTGGTAATAGGGGACCAGTCGGTTGTACACGAAATTTCCGGGAGTGCTTTGCAAACCTCGTAAACTCGAGCAACCGTTACGGCACCGAAGCAAATCCAAATTTTACGCTCGATAAACGCGGATCGTCATTCACGTGCATCCACCGATACCTATGCCGGGAGGTTGTAAGGTATAGAACGAGCGAAGAGTTCAAAGGACGGAACGGAATACGAAAAGGATCAACAGAGGCGCCTGGGTGCCCCATCATCCCCCCATCCCTCGTCGTCGTTTCGACGGTGTTGCAATTGGTACGGGCGTCGATCGAACCGATTTTAATTGGTAGCTCGTTTAAAATCACCGAGGGGTGAGTACACAATGGAGATTAATTCCTTTCCGCGAGAAGGTAAACGAATAGCCATTTGCCGGGGGTGTTACCGTCGATCGGCATCGAGCCGGTTATTTTCATTTTAATCGACTTAAGGTGTAAGAGGTGGGGGGAGCAGACATTGAGGCAGCCGACTATGGGAGGCTTGTCATGAAATAGCGGCCCCCTCGGAGGAGCTGCTGGGCGCGGGACTCTATTTCGACTCTTTAATGCCCAGCCGTTCGCGGCCGGAGTCTTTTAATAAAGTGCAAATCTTGCGTCATTGAGCCTCGTAACGTTCTCCTTTACGGTTTACAGGGATATCTCGAAAGGCAGAATCCCTATTATACCGCGCCGCGCGCGCCGAGTATCCTTATTGCGCGACTCTGCAATTGTCTCTCGTCGGGTTATCGTCTGCCGCTTCTCATTCCGTAATCGTCCCCATCCGGAGCTTTGTTCCAGGAGAACCCAGCTACGTATAGTTACACATACACAAGGATACAGACACACGTATACACGGGAGAATAAGCAGAACGTTTCTTTTCCCTCTCCCCGTAGAAAAAGGGAAAACTGTAAAGTAGAAGCGCTTTAATGCCCGATGCCGCCTACCTTTTCCATCACTGACTTCCTTCGCCCGTTGCAGAGCGAAGATCACCGGAGAGGCGTAGACCAGCCACCAAACGGCGAGCAGCAACATCGTCATATCACTTCGTCCCCTCGTCCTTTCCTTGTTCCACGTTACAACAACGTCGAGGCCCGAAACCGTGGGGGCGCGCGCGCGACCCACCGAATCGCGGTGTCACTTTACACGGGACCCAGCCCCTGGCGACTTGAATTCCTGACAGAGGTAAACACGATGCAGCCCGTTTAATCGTCGATCGACCACCCACACAGCTTACGCTCCGACGTGCACCGGGAACGAGGAACCGGGTCGTGCAGGACCGAGAGGAACGCGGGCATTAATCGAAAATATTTTTCTCCCAGTGAAATCGGCCGGCGGTCAAACGTCGATGAACAAAAGCCAACCAAACCAGACCGAGTCAGCCCGACCCCGCCAGCGAGAGACCGACGACCAATCGAATTTTTCAACTCTTCAGCCCGCGATCGTCGGTGATTGCTGCACAGATACCGGGGTCCTCGGACACTCGACTGTTTTGCAATCATTCGCGGTCGAGCGACGACAATGAACGCTACTCTTTCTCTATCGCTCCTCTTGGCCAATTTTATTAATCGATCTCTCGAACAGGCTCTATTCCGGTATGAATTTCTGATCAGCACGCGCGAATACCTCTGTCACCAGGAATCAAGTCGTCGTCGTCGTCGTCGTCCGATTATAGGAGGATAGTGTGCAGTCTCAAGGAATCGATTCACTGAACCCGCGAAAACGTTTGAAACGCGGCTCTGGCGCGTTCACGTGCGCCTGCCGAATATCTTTCGTTCGAACGAACGCGAGCCCTCTGATGATCGCGAGACTATATCGATCCGGAGCGTTATTACTCGTCAAGCTGCAGATTCAGTCTGCGTGGAATCGAACGGAACGCGCGTCAAAGAAGCGCGACTTTAAGAGGGGATCGAAGAGTAATCACTGAAGACGCTTGTACACAACGCGCGCGAAATGATTCGCTAAGACCGCGACGACACTTGGCGGCACTCGCGTGACCGATCGACGATCTCGTTAATAACGGTTCTCATAAGTCCTCCATCTCGGAGATCGTCACCGTGGCCGTACGTCACTGAAACTGATTTTATTTCAACTGGTAAATCGGGTCCACGGAGCGGGTGCAATTATCCTGGGAGCAATCGAGCGATTGCCGTGTGTTCACACGCGTTTTCAAGTGGTCACGGGTACTTGGTACGCGTCGAGACGAAGGGCACACCAAGCGGATTCGCAGGAGAGCGCGTGCAGTTGTGCCTGGACCGAAACTGAGCAACGAACACGCGGCCCGCGAACGCGAATGCCCGGCGCGCGAGCCGAGACTGCGCCCTCCAACGTTTCCCCATAATACACGCACGCCCCTGTTCCCCTTCAACACCACCAAACTGGCCCCCTCTCGCTTCCTTTGTCCCCCGAACCCCTCTGTTGCTCTCAGTCTCCCTCAGTAACCCAGACCTCACCCTCGCACGCCTCTCTTTTTCTCGCCATCGCTCACCTCCACGATCGAGACCGCCACCCGTCTTACCTCTGCTGCAACACCCTTCCTTGTTCCACCCCCTTACACCCTCGGTGCACAGCCCCTCTGTAAGCTCTCCGTTCTCCAACCCTTTCCTCGTTACCCTCCTACCCTCGATAATTTCAGATTTCTGCGGCTTGACCGAGATACAACCGACCACCGTCAGCCGCTTCGGTTAGCGGCCGATCCCTGCTCGAACTTGGTGATCTACGGACGTCGCAGGAACTTCCGCTCGCGTCTCGACCTTTCCTGGATTGTCACGGGAAACAAGGGCGAATGCACCACGCGCGACGCGACGTACCCAGCATCGCGATCGCGATAAAATTGAATTGCGTGGTTCCTAATCGAACTTAGTTGTTGCACGGCCTGCGGAAGCGATTCTAATTCGCAGACCGCCAGTCTGCGAGAGGAATGTCGAAGAACGGGCTTGTGTATCGCGATCTAGATAACAGAGGGATAGTTGTAATTTGTAATCGAACTTTGAGAAGTTCGATGTGCAGGACACTTTCAACTTGGCAGACGGTTAGGCTGGGAATTGGGGATTTATTGTTTTGTTGTCTCTAGTTGAATGCTGCATTCTCCTGCGAGATATTATTAGGTTGTAGCAATAGGAAATAACCGATTTTATAGTGCTAATGTTATCAAGCGTTTTGATCGTGACATACTATTGCAATTTACAGGCACACTATACGTCGTTTAAAGGTACAAAGCTGATCTTTAAGGTTTCACGTTGAATCTTTATTTAGTTATTCAATTTTACTTTTATGTAAAGTTTATTTGAAGGTAGCATTATTTCACAATTGATAAATATTTTACCAGACAATAATAAGCAGCTTTGATAATTCGCCAGGTCCTCCGGCATTAGTATTTACCGGAAGTAGAATAGGCAGGTCATGATCAGACGCACCCAGCCAATTCCTATTCAGCGCGACGCGTTCCTATTTGGCGAATCTTCAAATTTGATTTTCTCGAAATCTGGGACAACATTACAGTATTCTACATTTTTTTACTGCTTTTTACAGCTAGATTTACACGGTCGACAGGACAACCTGTACAAATCGTATATTTTTCTCCATAAAATACTGATCTTAATTACTATGTTCATGCTTGCCCACGTTGTAGCATTAAGTAGAATGTTCCTAATGCAAGACAAAGACGACTATAGTGCATTAAGGTTTATACTTTCATATCGAAATGAGCCACGCGAAGTATACATCTTACACTGAAGTTATGATAAGCTTGGTTTATAAAATAAAATTGTGTGCAAGCTTCTACGTACCATTCGCGTATCTATATCTTAATGGCAGAACCTAACGCTATATTGCAAGAACATAATTGCCATTCGTATAATAAAGTTATTCAGAGGTGTAGATTTTGGAGCATGCAACAAATAAAGGATAATGAAATGGAAGTGATAGACAAATAGATTTAGTATCTTTGTACTTATTTTTACAAAATGTACATATAACGTAAATCATAGCAGTTCTAAATCATAGCACTTTAAGTAAAATATTAACAAGACAAATTTTCTAACAATAGTCTAGATAGTCTTCTAAAATTTCTCAGGTTTATTCTGATATCTGTTCCAATTCATTCAATTAATTATCCTTTCGAACCTGTAGAAGAGCATCTAGCGAATTAAATGATTGCTCGATTCAATTGATATTACTCGGAACGAATTTCTATTTAGGGATTAATTAACTAAAGCTATAGAAACCGTGGAAAAATATTTAACCCGCTCAAATGTCGACGAAAATAATTTCAATCATTGGCGAGGCGACTCAAAGTCTATTTTTAATTACTTTCTCTTCTATCGACCTTGTGATTCAAGCTACGGGTCGCAAAACCCACAAAAAGGAGCACGCTATTTCATAATTGGATTATCGAATTCCGAAAGATTGAAGTGTTTAAAAGAAATAATCACGAGCGAAGGATGGTCCCGGCAGGAAACGGTGAAATTCTTTGCTGATTATTCGCCGGCGAAGAATCCGAGCAAGTCCGTTTCGAGGCTCTTTTCTTCGTTCTTCACAGTTGGGATATTGGATTCCGAGTTATTGAAATGTCCGAGAAAATTAGTCTTGTTGGCAGGGCCCTGTGACCCCATAATTCCCGTCGCTGATATTCGCTTGGTATACACCGATTTCGAAAATTTTCCCTCGTTAATCCTTGGCTTAAATCATGCTCGACTTCGTTCCCGTCGCGCTCTCTCGCGCACACTGCCTCGCCGATCATGCCAACTTTCTTGGAAGGTACCGTAGTATAAGTTAGCCGACCCCGCGGATTTATATCGTCCAACAGCGAACGTACATCAGAAAACACGCGGCAGAAAAAGTCACTCGTCACGAGGCTACAGACGTTTATGGAAATCTCCAATTTTATAGTCGAATAGGAAAGTGTCAAGAACTTAAAGTCACCTGCGGTATCAGCTTTCGTTTGCAAACACTGATCGAAAATTTGTGGAGGAAGAACATGATTTAATGCAAGACCAGATATTTTATTTATTTCGACAAAAATTGATCGGAAATTGTATAAATTTTATTCAGAAAATCATGTCTTAAATCATTCCACAATTAATGTGGTTTTTCTCACACCTATTTGAAAATCCAATAAATGAAGCTTCACCAGTAATTAATCTGGGATACATGGAGCATCGAAAAAAGTATCAACGTGTTTCGACCAATCAAAATTAATAACCACTATAACTAATTACATCCTCCAAAATCGAGCTTTACACTTCTAGTAATAATTACTTGTATATCGCCTGCGTTTGTGGATTATTATCATTCGTATGTGGCTCCGTGCAAACACGTTTCAAAACACTCGGCTTTTCTTGCAATTGTTATGATAATTAATTGGGTGCGTAAATGTAATTGAATCATGATCAAAGTGGATAGATTTTAATCCCTATATTAAAGGATAATTAAATTTATTAGTGGAACATATTGGACGAGTGTAACTGAGTGAACATCCTGTAATAGATACTTATAAACATTAAATTATATATTTCCAGTCACCACATGCCAATGTGTAATCGAAGAAGCGCAAGTTCCTAAAATGTTGCCGGGGTGTGACTAATTTGTTTGTGCAGCAACAATGCGGTAAAAGTTACGAGAGCAACATCTGCGTGCAGATTGACCAGTGCAAAAATGACGATGCAACATGCGGTCTAACAGCGTCCATTGAATAGACCGAAAAGTTTCATCCAGCAAGAAATTCAGGAAGCCATTACGAGATGAAGAAAGTCCGTACAAAGTAAGGGACACTGTATAGAAAAATGATGCATGCACACTTCGATCCACGGACTGCTGTAAGCTAGTGTAATTCTTCAAATATCCTTCGCCGATGTTTCATCAAATTCGCAACTTTTAATTCGCGGTTCGAAATTTCTCCAGCTCGTTCACCGAATCAGTTGATAATCTCTCGAGATAATTAAAATAAACTTTTTACTGCGGTGAATCCTTTCTATCGTATATCTGGATTACGAATTTTCATGCAAATTCACGCATTTTATATCCCATTCAGCGAAATTGAAAAGTTTTATTAGATAATAAAGAGGAAACGTCTTTATTAAGGTGCGATCTCCTTTCCGCGTCTAGACGCAGCGTTTTGCGATCCGTACTCCATTCGTCGTAGCTCACTGCTGTGCCTCTGGACGCACAAGTTTGCGTTTCTATGATGCGATTTGGTATGTCTTTCCTTGTTTTTTACTTGCGAAGAAAAGCGAAAGAGCATAGCCTAAACTCAAACGTCGATCGATTTACGATATATTCGGCGCACACGTTTGCGTTTATATTTTCTCTTCGAGACTTCTGAATGTAATGTTGCACCAGACCAAACCGCAAGCGTTTTTTGACTACTTTCGAAGCAGTCCAAACGCAGAGCCATGCGTTCGTTGAACCACTTTTCTGACTACTGTTTCGGGTTTTGTTCAAACTTGTATTTCTAAATAAAATGTTAAATTGTTAAAATTCAACAAAATTGAAAAAATTAATTAACAAAATGATTAGAAAATATGTATTTATTACGATAATTTATGCAGATTTTATTCAGACGCAGTAAACGCACCCGCAATACACACGTGATATACCAAATATGTTCTTTCGTCACGTTTTGTTGGTACACAAACTGGTGACTAATAATAATCGTGTCACACAGTATACTGTTTTTAAATCGTGACCTGATTTCATATTGCTTCTAATAATTAATATCTTGTACGAATACGATTGTAGCATATATGGTGACTTGTAATACACGTGCTGTAGCAAATTCCCAATTTTCAAGCAACGCAGTGTCGATTGATATTTGTACCAAAGGAGTCAAGTTAAACTGCTAAATCGAGGTAGTAACAAAAATAATTTGTTACTTAATACAGCATAATCGTGTGTTATTAGTAGGTTAAATCTATCAATGTATTGATTTCGATGCGCGGCATTCACGGCTACCCGATTGTAATTGAACTATTGCTGTTGCAACAATGGGGAGGCTAGGTCTGTATGCTTCGCGTACTACTAAATAAACAGTGTCAAATCACGCATCCCTAACTGTATCTGACAATTGAGTTCCGATAGCAGAGAAGTTCGTTGGTATAAATAGAGATACACTGAAGATTAGGTATTACATGTACGCATGCAACCGGGTCCGGTAACAATAAATGTTTTTTTTTTGACGAGCTTCGAAAGGCGCGATCGAAACTATTTGCGCGACAAATATTGATTGTACCCCGAACGAATTTTTAGCGATAATATCGATGTTCATTTATAACGTTTCACGATAGAAAATGTCATCGAGAAAATCGATGGGTTTGTTTTAAACGAATTCATTGCTGCCGATCCGTGGCAAATCTGTCGACAATAGTTGCAAGAATTCAAAGACTGAACGGAATTCTGAATCTTTCTGCTATTTGTTGTCGGTGCTGGTTCCGGAATAATTTAATGATATACTTACTTGCATGTTTTATTCTTCACTTTTATTAATTAATTCTCTACATTTTTATACATTGAGAAAAGAAAGTCTTACGCTCACTATCAAATTGAAAAGTTTGCAATCAATTATGGAATTTCCATCGTACTCCAATTATCTCCTTCCATTTCGCTGTGAGAGTATTAATTCTTTTGTGAAAAGGATCACCACTTGTAGAATCGAATGCAGGCAACTGACATCCATTTTGATGCGCTTTGAGCGCGGCACAATGCTCGAAAAATTATTCAAAGCATACTTTTTCATATCTGCGGTCGTCCTCTTTGAAACTGTGTTTAAAACCTTTCCACGTACTGGTAATTTACAAAGATGTGTGCGCCAAAGGAAAATTATTTAAATCGGAAACGTTAACGTACTTCTGTACTTCACATGTAATAAAGGAAGTAATGTGAAAATAAATTTGATAAAGTGAAATTCGACTATCAAGAATTTCATAAAGTGATACATTTGAAGATAATGTCGTATTAATCTTATCAATTCAGTAAATTCATAAGAGCTTCGTCTAAACTATTATTTTAGATTGAATATTGCTAAATTGGTGTTTTATTAATAACTCAATTGCGTTCTTGTATTGAAGATTAACTTTATGTTTGTGTCATCGGTAAATTATTTTATTTATTATTCGCTGTAATAATTTAAAATAAATATATTCTATCCGCGAAGGTATGCGAACAATATGCATCACTTGCTTTGACGAAATTATGTGTGAACATACATTGCATATCCGCCTGAATACGCTCTTGAGGTAACCGGATCTACGCTCAAAATATGAAGGCGTCCCACGAAACTCGGTGGGGCTCTGACAATAGCTTGTAGAAGGGGGACTTGGCACATGAGGGCCCACAAAGTCGATATTACATCCCCGGCAAGGTAATAATATAATACGTTGCAAACACAAATTTACTAGATATAGCTGACATGAATGCCATTTTTCTAAGTGAAAAGCTTCATACATTTTTGACAATGGGTCGAATATGTCTATGGAATTCACTCGTACGTTTATTACTCGTTAATTGTATTTGTATTAATATATGACATTTTTAAATTCAGGCTAATTTACGCAAAAATTTCTTGCGCAAAAACAACCATAATCTTCACAAATAAAAAATATAATGGGAGACCCTTTACAAAATTATCTTCAATAATGCCATAATCCCACCAATGTTAAGGAAATAATAATGTGACGATCGAAAAAAGGACACAAAGAACTATAAATTTCTGTATTGCAATAAAAGCAACATGGGTCACAAATGACCCGACCTCACTCCTCCGAGCGCAGCCTTCGACTGACCGAGCCGTTAATTCTCGCTATCGTGATTTAGCATGCAGTAATCCACGGACGCCGTAGATCTTTGCGAGATCACTATGCACGATTCGCCGAGGGAAGATTCGTTTGGACGTATTCAAAGGGAAGGAGTGCGGGGCGGGAAACGTTCATTAAGTCTCTCGGTTTCGAACAATTCATCAACCTGATCATGCTCGTACGTTCAGTATTGTTTTCATAAATATTCGACGAACAGATCAAAGACGTATCGGTCGGGTTTCAGTAAGGTCCGAGCGCGGAATACGATAAATCCGACGTTCCACGAATGCTTGGATGGACCATAAATCGGAATCGACCATCTATGCGGCGGGCTTTCTGAATATGGAATGTTAAACGTATATACAAACGTGCTCGCCTATAATGCGTGCCTCTGAAAGCGGTCGTACATATTTACGACACACCACTTGGCTATAACTAATCGCGCAGATCTCAAAATATAAACTATTCACGCTACTGAATTACTGGGGCGAGTGCGAGGCCAGGAGATAAACAGCGAGTGTTGAGAATGGTCGGCGAAGTATAGTATTGGAAAAATTGTCAACTTACCTCGGATAGAGAGCTTTATGTTTATACAGTCGTGCCGAAGAAGAATTTATGGCCCGTGTCACGGAATATGGATTTATCGTCCGTTGTCGTTCGTTCTAAGGCGACTGTACGTAGCAGATAACGATATTAATTGGCCGATCCTTATTACAAGTTCGTAAGAGCGCGTGTGCTATTAATTCCGCGGAGGCCGCAGTTGTTCTCCTATCCATGGGTTCGAATAAATACAGTCGATCCGCAAAATATTCATCTGCGATCATTTCGTTAAAGGAGATAGTACAACCTGAACTCATTCTGAATCTTTAAGCCTTTGTCTCCGCAATCGATTCTTCGTTTTCATCTGAGATAGTTTAAAATTTATCTGGACATATTTTTGTACTACTTTTTTAAACATTTTAAATTTGACAAGATTCGGAAGTTACGTGTTCAAACGTTTTTTTGATAATGTATTGTACGGTTAATAGTTACAGCGATAGTATGTCCTTTTACAGTCGTCATTCGATATGCAAATAATAATATTACACAGCCACTTAATTAATTTAAGGTGTAAATTAACCGTTTCCGCGTGACTGTCCATTGTCGCATGTGTACGTCAATTAAATTCGATTATTATCATGTGTAATTGCTTACGTAATTACATGCTATGAGAAGACTATCTATCTATGCGTAAATGTTACGCAGTAGAGTATATCATAATTAACATAATATATCAGGTTGGAGAGACAATTGTATTTATCAGCTGATAATTTAATACTAAAATATCATACTTGTAACATACCTATTCGCTAAAACTTCTCCCAACAATAATGCTAAAAAATATATACATAGATATTTAAATAGTTTTAAATAATTCTGAAGTCACAGCTCGATGTTCTCTTGTTTTTGTCACAACTGTATAAAAATTCGTAGTCTCCATACGTATACATTGCTTGGACAGTAAGTATATAAATCAGAATAATATTGGGTGTTTTTACCAAGTTGAAATTAAAGTATGCAGATATAGAAATATACATATATAGATATAGAAATTAAAGTATATATACCTCTTATTAATGTTTTCCTCTGTCAGGAATTAACGGAAATTTTGGCATTCGCGTATTTCGTGTATTTAGCTCGTTCGATAAACGCGGTGGTAGAGTGTCGTTAACAAGCCGCAAAGTGTTAGTCGCGCGGCGAAACGGAATCCTTTTGGTTAATCCACGTCGCCGGTTTACGTTTTGAAGTTGGCGCGATATATCCGAACCCGCGCGGCCCATCAATTCCTCCAGAGAATAAATGCTGAAATTTGCAGAAGTTTCCGGAGCAATTGCTCGCCGAAGGAACCAAAGATTTTCAATTTCGTTCGGTGATATATCCGACGTTTTCCGAGGGCTCGTGGTATCACTGCCGCCACGAGCAAGAACCTCTGCCCCTTTCAAACGGCTTCGCTCCCCTATTTCTTACGATTATACGGTCAAGCGTGGAAATGCTCGCAGAGGTGCGCCGCCACTTCCGCCTTCCGGCGAACGAAAAAAAAGAACCCAATGTGAATTACGGAGTTGTTTTCCCGACGTTGTACTACCGCGTTTACATTTTCATGGAGAGGAGAAATGAAGGAAACGAGTTCCTCCCGAGATTCTAACCGGCCATCTGTGATAGTTTGCGGCGAGATTTGTGCTATTTTGTTCGAGGTACGTAAAACTGCGAAGTTTTAATAAATAATTTTCTTCGAGAAGTCTTTACTGTTTAAAAACATTCTACTTCAACTTCTATCGTCGATTTTACTTCACTTTATAAAGATAATAAGATTTAACCATTTTTATCCAGATTTGTCCACTAATTGTATGCACAGTCAGTCAGATAATTTTGCAATCGACATCGACACTTCTTCGTGCACGCGTATTTATAGTCTCGGTAATCGTAAGTAAACGATGGTGACAGCTGTTGGTAGAACGAGCGTAAATGGTAAAAACGGACGAGTTAGGTATCTTGGTTTTGCGGGGGCCGAGGCCAAACGACAAACACCGCGTTTGGTAAAATACAAACGCCATTAGCCCGGCCGGAATTCACTTAGCATTCCGCGTTTCGGCCTCGGACCGAGCTATGAACTGGGTTCCTCGGTGTGTAACCGTGCGGCGTCGCGACGCGAATCGACGCTCAGCCTCGGGAACCTGATTTGCTCGACGGCATGGCTGAGAAAGCACGGTTCGGGCTCGGCCAAGTATGGCGAAATACCAATAACCCGTTCGAAATTGAAGAACAAATGTGAAAGAGAGGGAAACGGCCGGTTCACGGTACGGTGAGCGTCATTAAGCTCGTTTGGCTGTCCGCGAGAGTCACCGCGAGACATAATGCAATTGCTCGATCGCAATCGACCCGCATTAATCGGGGACCTTAAACCGGCCGACGGTTCAACGGTTTCGGAGCCACTCGTTGCCGTTCAGTCGTTCTAATTTGCTTCTGATGTGGTAAACCGACCGTGTCACCTGACCACAGTAGTCGATAAATATGAAAAATCGGACGAAAGTTACTAGAAACATTATAGCAGAGCCTCCCGTATCCGAATACCCTAATCTCCAAACATTGATTGCGAAACCCCAGCAGTGGTTGTATACAATCTGTACTGGGTGTCCCATTTGAGGTCGAACTAGATTTCGCCTTCTTCTCTGTTCGGAGCAGTAGAAATGACGTTTGTGTTCCACAACATACTCTATAATAAACTGTAATTTTTATTGTTTTTACTTTTAAAAAATTACACAAAGATTGGATAGATCCTCTGGAAACAATTGCTAAAAATCGTGCACGACAGGCGCATTGAAAACTAGACTACCCTCTTATTTTTCGAGTAATACTAATGTGTGTCTCACTATTTCGAATAATTGACCGTGCTGGAACCAGGTTTCCCTATGACTCCCGATGACTCGCGCGAATCGGGATTTGGAGCCCAGATACGCGCAATTGGGACACAACACCGTCTGGCTGTTACGTACCAGCGATAGCCGCGCCGTACCCGCGAGCAACTTTGTTCCGGCGTTTTCAAACAGAGTGTAAAATAAATTCGATTAGCTCCGCGAATCGGTCGGTCACGTACACGCCGCGTCGAATCTGTCACGATTGATAGCGGCCCCGGGAAAATGGCCGTGTCACGAGCCAAAAAATGATTGATTACGCCCGGCCATACATTATTGTTACGCGCACGGCAATGCCAGAAAACGGGGAACGTTAAACCCCGTCACTGAAAGAATTAACGTCCCGCCGTCGGGCCCGACAACCGTTTCCGTTTAAGTTCACGGCCTTTATACGGAGAATCGTTTTCCAGAGTTGCTCGAGTACTATCTGTCTTCCTCTTTTTCCTTCTGCCCTTTTCTCGTTTTCTCTCGCTCTTTATCTATCTATCTCGGTAAGCTGGAATTCCAGCGGATCGAAGGAATAGAGGTGCTTGGGAAGTTGTACATCCCGATCAACCAACGAGATGGAGAACGAGCGAAGTTTGATTTATGTATTTTTTGACGTCGACTGTTTATTTCAAGCATCCTCCGTGAAACTTTATTATTTGGCGCAGACATTGATTCAACCAAAACCATTTTAGACATTGATTCGACAAAACCATTTTTAATATTTTAGAATCGTTTTAGTGTTCTCACGTAATTTAATATTTTCAGAGAGCCAGGTAACATTATAAGAAAATAATATCATATAATAAAATATAGAAATTTGAAACACTGGAATTATATTCTGATGAATATTTAATAAATGTACATATTACACATGAATGCGATTCAACAATTTGTTTGAAATTGGCTTGCAGTTAACAGTTCATTAAGTTCTGCCATAAATAAATCAACTAAGTGTATATACTCTTCATATATTGTACTAGTCAAATATGTCTGTCAGATTATTCATGGACTCAGAAGTTATGATGGATCGCTTGGACAACGTGTCACCATTGTTTGTGCTTGCATTAAATATTTAGTAACGGAAGTACTAAGTTTAACACTTCGACGCACTTCGCACCGAATGAGGGTCTACAAAATTGTATAAACTAATATAACATCAATTTCATAGAAATAAATATCGTATTGTATTCACAAGTTGCGCGACACAAATATATTTAAAAAGCGTGCTGCAAGTATTGGCAAAGTATTCGATATCATCACGTGAAAAAATAAGAGTGTTTACCCGATCCAAAACAACTTTCAGACTTCCATAGGGGCAAGGCCAATAAATAATTTTCATGGTCGCGTAATGAATTCTTCGGAATAAATACAAGACAGGGAAGTACTTTGTAATGTGGTTCGCGCGCCGGCCAGAAACGTTTATCAGTCCCATCGTTCAGAATACCTGATATTAAATGTTATCTACTTTCAATATACGCCGAAAGTTTTGCGATTTAGCCGCAGTTGCCGGCGATATAATGCACTCCATTGAATTTACGGACGTTTTTGAAGTCGACCGCGAGCAGCCCGGATACGCTGCTCGATACAGGATCAGGAAGACATTATCGATGTCGTGGTACGTTATTCCGAGCCATGTGGCAAAATAGGTCAGGGATAAATAAGTATTAAGAGCGTGTAGAATAAACTACGGACCGTATGTACTCAGGTGCAAACTTATCCGCTAAATCGGGGGCCAAGAGGCGGGGTAAATTCGGGAGGGGACAGGATGATTGGAAGTAACTAAGGAAAAGACGGAATAATTAATAAGCACCCCCAAGGCCGCTTCGGCTTCTTGCATACTCCGAAGATTGCAGCCTCAAATTACATCGGGGAAATGTTGCCGCTGCAAGAAATCCGAAGGAATTAAGGCACTACACAGATCGTGAACCAACTACGAATTAAAGTATAATAGTTCCTCGAAAATTTCCAACTTGGTTTATGCAATTTTCTCCATTCGGAATCCTCATATACGCGTGAATATTGTTGTTCTAATTGGATCAACTACAAACGAATTACTTCTACAAATATTTTCATGTTTACGTCTTTTCTATGAAACACGGAGCAGATATAGTTCAATGTATTCTTTTGTAAATGAAACTTTTCTGTGCTTTATTTGCGTAACATTCTAATCACCTGTTCTAGATGTTTCTACAAAAGTAAGCACTACTTATATTACAATAGAAGTTCAGGTTTAAGCTCTAACATAAAGTAAAAGTGATGTAATTTTTGATTTCATGAAAAAGTACACTTAAAATTACGCAATCACGTAATATACATCGCATGAAAATAAAAACCAATTATAAATGGCTCGTGATAAGTTTCCAACAAATATTAAAATATTCAACATCATCGTATTCGAATAATTATTACAACACAATATTTTTGTACACAACCAGCATTAACAGATAATAATTATTTCACTTGGATTGTCGATATAATGTCGAATTTGTATTTCACTATAAGTCGCTTAAATAATCAAGAATCGTGAAATATCTGAAATTATGATGCCCCGTTTGAATGAGAAAGATAAGAGAAACATTTGTGCAGGTTGTATTTATGTGCTACAGCATTTAGTATGGAATTTATTACAAAGTATTCTCTTTATCATTCCATACCTCCACTTCCAACTGTCATTCCCCATAACTTCGTGATTTTTATCGATATACAACTCCTGTATACGGAGTACATTTCATTTTATAACTTTCAATAAGTCAGCCACAATGTCGTTCAAGCGTTAATAAAATTGTTATTTAGTGTTCTTCAATAATAGTAAAGTCGTCCTGAGAGACGATTTTTCTTGATGGTACTTGTAGATTATTTGACGAACGAATATGAGTAAATGGATTGATTAAATGATTGATCCACTAGAGTTTTTATTTGATTCCGAACATTTAACTTAATATAAAAGCTATCCATTTGGTTAAATAAAATTGTGTTGTTGGAGTAGTACTTCACGCTTTTATTCAACAATGAATATCAATCAGTGCTTATTAAAAGAGCGTTGTATATTGCATACAGAGTAAATTGGAAAAAGAGTATTAATTCTTCGGTGAACATATTAATTCGTTGCCCTTCCAATATTTTATTTATAAAATTGAAGAGTCAGTAATTATTTATAAAATGAAAGAAATACACGGAAAGTGATAGGTATTATTTTTCATAGTAACATGTATTTTGATTAACAAGTCATTGAACACTATCAGTTCATATTCCGAATTTTTAATCGGTAAGTTAAATGTTATACACCGAAAAATAGACGATTTTTATTTCGCAACAATTCTGTGTGTTAGAATCATAACAAACAAAATCTATTGTCCTCCCCGCATAAGCCAGGCTTGAAAATATATTTTCCACGGTATTGACAGCAAAACGTTTCACCATTTGTTAACTGTAACCAGCTGGAAAATGGCGAAAACCTCCTCTGTAGGATTGCGATCGGAGAACGATTCTCTGGTTACGATGTCTTTGAATACCGTGGTCCCCATGATCATCAAAAATATTTATGAAGCATCCAAGGTATCGGTGAAATTCTCGGTCCGTTCCCCGTTACCATTACGCCGGATAAGGGTGGCCCTCATCGTCTTCATTTACAAAGGACAGAAGTGAGGCCGCATCAAGCGGCTTGTTCAGCTCATTAAATAAAGATCAGTACAACTCGTCAGTTTCAATTCTCTCTAACTCTCGGCAGAGAGGCAGAGAAATTCTGAGTTCCATTAAAGACATCGTCGTTAATATTCCAAGCCGTGTGAAAAGATTAATGCGGCGTCCCTGCATTTTCTCTCGAAGAAACTTTCCGCCGACTTTACCGGAGTGAAACGTTTTTGCCTTGGTCCGCGGCGAAGGTCAACTTCGTGGTCCGCTGTGCCGTGAACTTAATAATCTTCTTAGTTACAGTCACGTGAGCTCTTCCCGCTTTTAATACGAATGGATAAAACCTCTTGGCCAGCGCATTTAAATGCGGTTAAAGACAATAATCAGAACCATGGTCGCGTATCGATATTTTGTTTCTTTCGCCCGAAACGCTCTCAACGCTGAATCGCTGGAACAGGGGAATTGACTCGAAAGGAAAGAGTTACCCTCTCTCCGCTAGTATCGGATTAGTCACGTGATATTGGACGGTTAGTGGGGAATAGCTGAAAGTGGAAGGGGAAGGTAGAGTGAGGAGGACAAGTCTTAATCTGGCGACTCTGTCACGATGGAACAATAAATTGCAATAAATTTCGAATAAAATAAAATTGTGTATAACTATAAAAAGACATTTCTTACGAGTAAATTTGTCTACCTTTTAGAAATTAGTCTGGTGTTGATACTTTTTCAATTAAATGTTTGTTAAACCGATGATTTTAATCATTTTGAAAATTGATTTTACCATTTTTTTCAGATGAATCGCAGCATGCACCGCGTCGATTTCCAACCAAACGGTTCCCAAGATAAAATGGCGAACTGCGGTAACCGTCCGCTCAAACTTTCTTCCCCCTCGGCCGAGAATAATTTGAATAGTCAGTTCAATGACGAGAAACTTTTTCCAGGGCACGGCTGAGCCTCTGAATCGACGGCATATCATTATCAGTTCGTTCCGCGATCCTTGCTCGTTTTTTCCGGTGATCTTTTTACTAGATGAGCTGTATGACAAAGGTAGCGAAGCTGGTCGTTCGGCCAGCTGATTCGAGCCGCGGATCCTCGGACGCTTCCGATTGGAAAGAAAACTTGATTCAATTCATTCGCTGATTTAGGACGGTGTATGACGAACAGATATTGCACGGCCTATGAAGCCCATTCTTTATTCACTTCCTTGTTCGAGAACATTTTAATCAAATTCGAACCCTTTTTCGGTAGAGTTAAAGTTCGCAATACTTTCCATTCCTTGTGTTTATTGTTTATGCTTCGTACTAATCTGAACTTGTACTTTGTCTTAACTGTTTTGCTGTGACGACGAGGTTGCATAAATTGCTCTGTAATTTTATCAATGATTCGTTTAATTACCTTTTCCTCAATTCACAGTGTTTATGTTACCTTAGAAAATTAAAAAGCATGTGAAAGCTCCGAACACTCGGCCCCATTTCCAGCAATGAAATTTTCAACATCGTCGACACCGAATAAATGGAGCCATGAAATATTGCGATCCTGAACGAGCAATCGACGAACGTGTAACAAGATAATATAATTCTGGACACCGGTGTTAATTTCATCATGACGATGAATAAAATGTTGCGGCCGTGGAAATGCGCTACGAAGGGGTGGGGTTATCGATTGCCAGTCGGTAATTAGGAATTTCAATTTTCATTTCTAATTACGAAAAACGAGGTAAACACTCGTAACGGCAAGAAGCTTGGGCGCCGTCAGTCTTTCTGTATCACGATTCATATAACCCCGAATGAAATAACTTGACTCGAGTCCTCTAATTAATACAGGAAAACTATCCTGTACAACTTCAGCCCCCCGAAAGCTTTCATTAAACGTCGAGGAACCTGCAAGTCGCGCGTCGAGCGAAACGAGGGTTGAAAAGTGAGAGAGAGAGAGAGAGAGAGAGAGAGAGAGAAAAAAAGGGCAAGAGAGACATACGGAAAAAGAGAGATGAAGAACAGGTTGGGGGTTAGGGGGTGCAAGTAGAAAACGAGACAGAGTCGGTGAGCTTTTGCGGTAAGAAGCAGGGTAAGGAGTAAAGTGCCGAGGGAAAAAAGAAGGGATACATATACAGCTCACGTTGCGGTCTCTTCCGGCGCCCCCGGAACAAACAGAATGAAAGCTCCAGCCTTTGTGCGCCATAACCCGATCTCTTTATCGCGGAAAATATTCTTTAAGCGTAGAAAATAAAACGGAAGTAAAAGTTCGGGGCTAGTGAATAGGACTTGTTGGGATCGCGCGGGAACGCGAGTGAGAGAGAGAGAGATGGGGGGAGCCTGGTACACGGAGAACCGACTGAAAAGGGGAGGATACAACGTTAAGAAAGAGGAAAACAAAAAGGAAACAGAGAAACGACGAGGAGAAAGAGAATAAAAAATTCAGACGAAAAAGTTGAAGTCTAAGAGCAAGAAAGGGCGAGTAAGAGGAAGAAAAGGGAAGAAGAAGGAGATGAAGAAGAAGAGGAGGCGAAAGAGGATTGAAATGGTGATACGGGCGGCGTGCTGCGGGAGTAACGATTCCAGCGAGGGGGAAGAGGCGGTCCCCTTGTCGTTGTAGGTAACAAGGGAAGCAGGTAGGTAGTTAGGTAGGTCGTGTCGGTCGCGAGACGGTGGGAAGGTGGATGAGTAAATAGGCGCGTTGTAATATAGGTTTATGTATTCCTATATTACCGGTGAGCCCATCTCTGCATCCCAGGAAAATGGAGGCTTAAGTGCAAAAAAAATGACCAGCTCGAACACCGGGAGACCGCCTGATGCTCTATGAACATTCGCGAAGGTGTCCTCCAGCCTTTCTTGCCGGGTAACCTGGTGTCGGTCTGCTATGTAGCCTTTAACCCCTTGCCCTGTTGTTACGTTTGCATCCCTCAAAACAAAATATGTCACTTTACGCTTTATAGTACTCCATCGCCCAAAAATAAATTTTATTTATAACCTAAATATTCTTGTTCAAAGAAGCCTGGTTTTAATTTTATTGTTACTATAAATACATTACAAGTGTACGTATAATGTTACAAGCTAAGGGTGTTAATTGGTTTGCTAAGCCAGCTGTAATATACGATAGCGCTCAAAATATAAATAATTTGTATTTGAATGTAGACGTACGCCACTCAATTAGACCCTACGTTAGGACAACGGGTTAATATCGACGACACACGTAACTCCGATGTTCCGGCCGATCGGCCAGCACAGTTTTGACAACAATTTTCAGGGAATCGGTCGACAGGTAGCGCACGTCTACGTTAACGTGCAAATAATTTCGAATTAAGTAGCCGGTCGGGAGAATTGCAGCTACAGGGCACGTATGCGCAATCGCCAGAGACGAATCGTGATCAAACTGAAACACGCGACTCGCAGGCGCGACGCAGAGCAAAGCGGAACTGAGCGGAGCAGAGCGGAGCAGAGAGTGCCGGACGCGTGCAGTAACGAGGCCGGTGTTGTCAGAAAAAGGAAACACGGGATGCAATTCCCGGAGAGCTTTTCCACTTAACGGAGGCGCGCGCGGCCTCGCACGTGGTCGACCAAGGCGATTTTTCCGCACCGGACTCCAATCTCGTTCGGGCCAATGAGACTCGCAGTTACCCTTAATTCCGACGCCGGTTTTAAGAGTATCATGGAATGCGCCGGTAACGTGCCAACGGGGAACTAGATAACAATTTGATTATCGGGGAAGCGGCTGGTGGTGCTGCTGCTGCTGCAAAGAAAGAGGATTCTTAATTTTTTCGTTCCATTGGCTTGTTGTTCCAAAGAGATTTTACGCTTGGAACGGCGCTTCAGCATTTTTTTTTATCCGCTCGGCTGTAACGAAATGAGGTTTCGAAAGTTATTTCTTTGTTATATCTACAGGGTGTTCGCGTTATTACTAGCCAGCGATTTTCTTGGAAATAATAGATATTAGGACAAATGAGAGAGGTAAAAGTAATACTGTTTTTCCAATGTGTTTCCACGCAGTCGAAATGTGCTTTCCATTTCTGACCATGTACGATCTCGAACGTCGTTGTATGTGTATTCTAAAAATGAAGTTACCATGATTTCATAAGAGACAATTAAGAACTAATTAAAATATTGATTTAGTGCTAAATGATGTATAAGGTTTTTTCAAGACCTGTCATATAGGAATGTATCTTTTGAGAATGTGCTGTAGTTGGAGAGCAATCTGTTTAATTGTGTTAAAAGGTGCATGCGTTATTTTGGTTGTTTTGAAGGGTCTGAACAAACTCGTTCCGCAACCGCAAATGCAGATTCTCTTTCACAGCGGAAAACTTGCACTAGCTTCATTCGTTCTTGGGAGTTTTAACGTTAATTCCAACACGACCAGGCAGTTATGTAAAGCGGAGCGATTACGCCACACTTGTGTCGTGACTTTGTATTTAAATGGGAAGTCTAGTTCTCTAAACTTCTTTCCATACAATTACTCTCCTTCTCGAGTAATTTGGTTATCATAATAGAAAACAGAAAATGGGATTTCGATGTTCCAGACGTCCAATTGTTAATCGATACTTGAAAAGACAAAAGCTACAGATTGTATCAAAATAAATACACTTTCCTAAATTATTTAGACCAATGATTACACAAGGATACAAATAATTTTTCATACTCACTTTTTGGGAGATCGTGTCTATAATAATAAATGTAATTATTTACCAAAATGAATTTTTAACAAACAAAGTTAATTTAAGTCACTTATTAATGCTAGTATTATATTGGAATTAAAATTATTACAATACTAAAAAAATGTATAAAACAAACAATTTATGTAAATTATTAAAGTGTCTGACTGTTGCCGAATATTTCTATATTCAATAAGATTTATAAGCTTTGTAAAATGGTACCGCACAATCCTGTTCGTACAATAATTTACAAATTTACGAATAGAAATTGGTAAAATCTGTGTAAAACACGATCTACCAACGTCACTATCAATTTAAGTAGAAATAGTCAACGACGACCAGCCCGCAATCCATCAGCGACATACATATACAAATGGTCAACTGAAATTTTCCCGGAAATGAAGCTTCACACGAAACAAAATCATATTGTATGTGAAATTCGTGTTTACTCGTCGAACGTATAGCTGTTCTGTTTTACAGCCCGCGTACCTCAATCCTGCGTATTATTAACACAGAATTGTAGACTCTGTTTGTTCATGTTACAAGTTTAGCCCTCTGAACTCCATTTGATATTTTGCTGGGAACTTTTCCGACACAACACAGCAGCAACTGTTTCACTTTTGCCTAATGAAAGCCGCCGAGGATTAGTTGGAAGATGCAGGGAGTTTCACAGGAAGATAGAGTGGTAGAACTAGTGGAAAATTCATAAATCGTGTTGGGGAACTCAACGATTGTAAAGGGGCGGTCGTATTTCTGAGACAAAGACCCTTAACGCGACGAATAAATTTGGCCTTAAGATGCTCAAAAAATACATTCCAGTTGTGTGTTAGAGATACGCGTGTTTTCGCGTGCATATGGAAAATGTAAATAAAAATTTTGTTGTATGTATCCATTCTGTGACGTTCCTTTTCTTTGTTATGAGCGATTACACGTATATTTTGCGGTTTATTGTGTTATGATATTGAATAGTGTGTGTGTGTCGTTCGTGAATCAGCTTGGAGTAATATTGTTGAAGACAAGAAGGAAAGAGTAGGCGTCAGAATGACGTTTCCTAATGCGGTTACGGAGTGCACAGTCGAGCACACGCGTCCACGGCACACGGCTGGGTGCGCAACGCAGGCTTTTGTCTACTCCCGGTAAGGGAAGAGGGTAAATGAAAGGGTTCCTAATTAAGTTGCAAAATTAACTTCGTAAAACGTTGGAAATCGCTCGTATCGCTCACCGCGCCGTCCGGGGATACGATTTAAAGAGACGACTCTGTCGAGACATGACGTCCCGTTTCCGCGGCCCTTTGACAAGCAAATTGGACGCGAATCGTAAACACAATTATCCTTCCATACTCAGGGTAGCACTTATTGCCCGTCCCCTGGACATTGTGAGTTCAGTTGAACGGCAATCCAGTGAGATCCTGTCAGGCGTGCTCGATATATCAATGATTAACGATGTAGACCCGTTCGGGTTCTTTCTGTAATCTTCTCAAACGTCAGACATCAATTTTTTTCCAACCCTTAACGATGGATTTAAAATTATGAAAAAATATCTATATTTAATGAAGCTAACATATGCTTACAATTTACTCTTTCATTCGTGCAAAAATCTTTTGTAACAATCGAGAAATACGTTTCATCGTGTTAGGGGTTTCCTCTTATACTTTCTCATAAGAGCGAGTCTGAATCTACTGCAAATGAAATTTAAGCAAAGCATGTTATTTAGAGATATTAAATACTAAAAGTATGAAAATTAAAGGGGGTAGTAAATGTTACTCAAAGCTGATTCCCGACAGTTTACCGAACATCACATTCGAGACGAGATTAATGCATTGCCCATTAAAATATTTATTGTCACCGTCATAATGTGTTCATAATAATCTCGTGAAAGACAGCTTATCGATTCCCGAAGCCAAGTTATTCAAGCCAATCCTGAACTCGGAGCAACTTGTTCCACACTGTTCCGAGCTAACCAGGGCAATATCGCTTACTTATCTAGACACTATATTAGATTAAGTTTTATTAAATTCGGAAGCTAATGAGGGACGGCTGAAGTGGTGGCACGTCACAATAGCGAACTCGTCGAGAAGTTATCTTGCCGGAGATCCAAGACCGATCGTATCGAGTAGGCGAATGGTATACTAACAACCACTGCGTTACTGGCACGTAGATTGTAATTTCCAGCGGAGGTATTTACGTTTTAAGCTGCTTAATGCGTAAGAAGAGAATTTGCGTGGAATTTAATCAAGCTCGTCGAAAAGGGAGACGCGAAAGGAATATTTTGGATACATCGCGGTGAATCGGGCTAGGCAACTACTCTACACGCGATAATCCAATGTTCGATTCAGGAGCAACGTAAGGTACGTGCGTTTCATTTAACGGCACTCACTAGAAAATACGAACAAACATTTACCGCTCCCAGTACTACACCTGGATTTCTTTTCATACGGCTCGGTTTTCGCATAAACAATTTTCTACTTTCTTCACTGGATTAATGTAGCCAAGCTGGAACTTTGAAAACCAATTTTAAGTTAGATTAAGTTAAGAGGCGAATTAAGCCAATATATGTATAATACAATAATATGTTCATGTACTGTGTATGCTATATAAACCATATTTGGTTTGAAGCATGAAATAAATAAAAATAATGTGGTTTATTTGCTTTTACATGATTTTTCAAGAACAGATTACAGTTTCATGTTGAGATCTGTGCATTTTTAACTCGTTGTTAAACCGAATAAATTGTTTGCACATATACATGCTGAAAGTTCATCCACTGATATTGCACCGTTATCTACAAAGAGTTACTTGTGAAACTGTCGGATATATTCTACCTTCATCTCTGTCAGTGCATTTTTCCAAACCTCTATTTATATATAAATGTCGTTTTTAGTATAATAGCACTATTATGTATAATAATACATTCAATCAGTCTGTAGGAAACAAATAATTTAGATGATTTAAGAATTCGTTAATTAACGATCATGCGTAGTAAAACTGAAATACCAGGAGTGAACAATGGCGTCTAATTTGTCCGAGTTGGGCAGAGTATAAGCGGTTTGTTAATGCCGTTCAAACGAACCGGATATATGTGTTCTTTGACTATTCTTTCCAGTGTAGACCGACAGGCAATCTTTTCTGTTAAGCCGACGGCAGGATCGTAGCGTCCTTACCGGTGCTCAGAAAGGAGTTTCTAGGTAACGGCGTTGCCTCGTTTCCGTTCCGTCGACAGCCGTTTAAACTCCGCGGCAGAGCGACGCCATGGATGCAGGATATATCGAAACGAATCCAACAAACTTCTATTGGTAGGTCATTCACAAAAAATAAATGCCCTTTATGAGTCTCAATTCGTTATAAAAAAAGTGTTACGAAAATCAAATTTCGGATACCAGTGTCGCTTGGAAAATAGTCTGCACTTCCTTGAACGGAATAATTCCCGAGATGAAGTATGTTAATTTTATCCAATCAATCTATAGAAGAAGGAAACAACGGAGCTGGACAGAAAATGGCTGACACGTGCCAGTCCAAGTCAATTACTAATGGTGATTACTTTTAAATGAAACTTGAAGGAGAACTGACATTAAGGAACGAAAGAACGAAAGGACGTGTTCAGTCGGCTCGAGGAATTTCGCTGAGTAGTCCCACAAATAGCGAAGCCCAGCATCTCACGGCCGACGCCCTCCTATCGAGAGAGTATCGAGATGATCGGGACGTGCGAACTACGAGGAAAAGATAGACCTGTTAAGACGAGAAACGATAGGGCGTAGAAAGAGAGAGGGAGGGAGAGAAAGAAAGAGAGAGAGGGTGAAGAGGAGGAAAATGATGAATGGATGGGAAAAGAAGGAAAGAGCACTTTACTCCACTTTCGAACGGTACACAAAGCGGTGAACTTTGCCCCGCGGATCTGGGGCAGTGATTGTATTTTCACGAAGCACGAACTCTGCTCAAACGAGCAAAAGTGCTCGTCTGAGAAAAATTGTCGTTCGATGGCGCAACACTGTTTGCCTGCTCGTTCTACTTCGGCTCGTCTTTTTTTTACACGCCCCTTGGGCGGCATTTAGGTGAACCTCGATCCGCGGCCGTTTTCACTTATCGATTAGCGTCCCGAGGAGGATCCTTTTATTTAACGCACTGTTCGACAGTCTCGTAATCAATTACGGCCAGCATCCACCGATCGGCGCCACCTGCGCGCGCCCGTTTTTCTTGTTCACCTACCGGAATTACGAACGATTTCGTTGAAACATTATTTGGCGCCGAGATCAGGTGTGGAAGCATTGCGCGCGTCGGCTTTCCACATTAGTGTGTTACCGGCAGTCTCCGCGAGCGTATGCGAATTCGCAATTCTCGACATTAATATATAAACCCCTGGCCCGTAGGGTGCGGAAATCTTCCGTGAAAGCTAGGTACAGATCCTATTTTTTACCTTCGCAAATATCAATCAAATGGTGGGTCAAGTAACATAGTTATCTTATTCATAAGATGCGAGTTGTTGAGATATTTTTCTGAAAATTCTTGTACAGAAATAGTTAACATTTACATACTCCTAAGCTTCGTTTCGTATACTCGAGCACTTATTATAAGGATTTTAGCACGTTATATTCTTGTACAAAATTTGCAAGAAATTGATAATTGAAAATTCATGCAAACAGCAAGAGGAAAGGATATTTCATTAATTTCACGGTAAATATTCAATTTCAACTGCTGGCATTTTTGCTCACTGGAATTTAAATGCTGAAGAATATTCGCCGAGTAGAAATAGCGAATTTCAGCTTGTCTCTTTTTTTATGGAGCTTTTATATACGAAGTGCGGGTTAAAAGTCGTCATAAATGCATAACCACAGTCCAACGATAAGAACGTTTACTCGAATAATTAATGATACGGTCTTATTGGTATATGTATTGGCACTATAATCATTTTCCGCCGCATACGTTTACTTTCCGTTTATATTCTTAGAATAAATCCCTTAGACTGTAATCTTTCCGTAGTTTAATACCCTCAGTGCATTTATCACCGTCATTATGCCCTTTACTTCTTTTTCCTATACTTGTATTGCACTTTGCTGTAAAGTTTAAAAGTTTATCTTGCCTTTGGAATCAGTGTAATACTTCGATATACAGGAGGACCCAGAACAAGCAACCAAGTGAACGTTACAGGAGAAATGTGAATAATACAGATTAAACATACGATGTTTCTGCAATGCATTGTAAGTAGCATTTTCTAATTCATTATTCCTCAATCAATTTTTAATTTTTATTTACAGTAAAGTATTCAGTTTTCAATTACATTAGCTTGGTACGGTTTTACGTAGAATGCAGGGGGCAACCCTGCTAAATGAAAATATACACGTATGTATTTAAAAAATTTATGCGACTGCATAATGCACACGCGCCGTTGCACCCGCGAAAAAGATTCCATCCTAGAGACTTCCCTTTGAATCATTTAACCTTTCCCTCCAACATTTTTTTTTAATTACGCCTGAAAAAAAGAGATCCGACTTTCCTTAGGCACACACGTATACTACTACTTGCGACGTTAATTGGTTTCAACAGATATAGCACCTACACTTCGAAAGTATAATCTGTGGACATGTTAGTTATAATGTAAATAGAACCGAAGATGCTTATAAAATAAATGTATGAACGCTTCAATACTCGTTATACATACATATTATCGAAATATTCAAATCTGTGATATAACAAGTACTTGAATATCTAAAGGTGGTTAACACAAATAAGTAACAAATACAGTTTTTAATTTTAGTTTAAGACAACAGAATTTAAAGTATTAATTAAAAAATGATTACAATAATTATATTTATTACGATAATTGTTAGCCGGCAGGAATAATTTTCTAATGAATTTTAGTGGAAATTTCGTACCGATAATCTCTTGTGGTTGGAGAGTTATATTTCGGTAAATAGCAACATTTGGGAAACCACAATTGACAAGAATTAAAAATTTTTGTTGCTGTTATCGGCGCACAGGTTCGATCAATTGTTACACCAAGCAATTCTGCAATTCAGAAAATTCTCAACGTTTCGATCCGGATATGAACCATTTTCAAGAGAAAAGTTGCGTTTGCTATGTATAAAAGAAAAGAAAAATGTAAATTAAATAATACACGTGGTTGACTTCATGCCGGTAGGCAATGTATTGAGTACATCGACTAACATTGACAAGAATATTCTGGAATATTACTCGAAAGGATAATGCAATATTGTTTCTTGACTTAGGCGCACTGCTGATGAAGTACGACGAATAGAGTACAAAAGGCGCTGAGATCACTATTGTATAAAAGTATAAATTAATTAGTACATGTTGATTTATTAATTTGTACGCACATTGTATGAATAATCGCAAGATATATCAATTTTTAGGGATAAATAATATGTTCGATACAAAATTGCAGCGGAACAGGCTGAATCGAGTCAAACATGCCAAATGCACGCTTTTATTGTTTTCCGATATCATTTTCCTGAAAGTCGAAGTTAAAACAGTCGCGTTTAAAACAGTTTACCCTATAAATATCGGTTATTTCATCTATTCTTGATTGCACACAGATTTACGGAATACATCGGGATAAATAAAATTTCGGCAAATTTACGGTTCCGTAAGATAAAACAAATAGAACTAATATACTGTATTACAATTAACACGATGAACACAAAAATATAGTACAATACATCTAAATACAAGTTCATATTGTGTAGAAAGAAAATCCCTCTTGTATGCAATAATTTTTTGTTTCGTACGATTTCCATATAGTCAAAAATTTTTATAACGTTTAAAACACTTTGTACTGCAACAAAGAACGAAAGACCCATATTTAATTATAGAAATTCACGATTTTGTCCTATATTAGAAATAGTTCAAAATGTTATCACTGACTGGGTCAACCATGACCCAGTATTGGTAATCTGTGTCTTCCTTGAGTGACGTCTCCTTGGTAGCTCATTGTGGTGTCAGGATGTCTGTGTCTATTCGCTAGACATAATTCATTTGAATATTGACATTCTAATTAGACACTGTACATAGAGGCTATGTTCAACAAAGTACGTTATACTCCGAAATATGGTGACCTTTGGAAAAGCCTATTACTGCGTGAGCCACTGAATAAAACCAGCTTCACAAAGGTTGGCAAATATCATTTCGTTAATGCACGAATAATTACAATTGAAACGCGTACAAAGAGAATTCTTATTCGTCACTGTGCCCACTTTGTCAGAGAACGTAGATTAAGAATTACGTGAGCAGAATATAAGAACTATGTATTTTTTAAATCTCGCTAGAAAGGAGCGCTTTCTACGCATCGTGCTCGAGCTACTTTCATTACTTTAACAATAGTGTATAGTGGCTTTACTGTTTCCATGAAAGTGACTTTCACGTGAAATTTTTAATAACATTGTCGGTGGCATTCCCAACACGCTATTCGGGTTGCAGAAAATGCAAGTTCCGTAAAAAGCGAAGGCACACTGTTTAAGTCGAAGGACCTATTCATAATCGCTTGGTTAATATTTTTGATATGCGCTGTTTAAGACGATAGTCCTCTATCCCAGGCAGATTTAAAGACACACTGCAGAATCTGAAGCTTTATGCACATGTTTATAGACCTCTTATAAGTATACATACATACATAATATGCATACATAAGAGTTTTATAACTAAAACTTATAAATTTTACATTACTTCACTTTCACAGTGAATAATTACTACAGTTTTAATGGTAACGATGTATTTATATTCATGAATGTAGTCGAAGTGTGTGCAAATACATATACAATGTTCTGTGATGAAAAACAAATGTTTACAAGTAACAAATTATAAAGTTAAAGCTATGCACCACACATGTTCGAATTACTCGACGCATTCTTCTGAATGTGTGTCACAGCTTAAAACTGTTTTCTTTTCACGATGTTTCGCAGCTTCAGAAATATTACAAACTCCGTGGGGTTCGGATCCCATGAAGAACATGGTTGGCTAATCTCTACAGCCCGTTTGTTGGTAAGAAACTACCACACGTTGATACCATTGTGTACGTGGATGTTGACATACAGTAAACTCTCCAAGTTCCCTTTAACACTGGGGTCTGACTCTTTGAAATCTTTTCAAAAGTCGATCTGCCACTTCTTTTTAATACTGTGTATTGACTATAGTGTCGAGAGATGCAAATTCTTCGTGAAAGATCTCTTGGAATTAAAAAGTGTGATAGAGGTAATGTCCTGCTTTTGTGGCAGATTTCTAAGCAGTTCTCTTATCATAACAATATTAAAAGTGGATCGTTAAATTCATATTATAGTAGTTAGTTCTCTAGAAATATGTGTAGGTTAGAACTAATGTGGTGAAGTCATGAATACATTAGAAAAAATTCAATTCCTCTGAATAAATGTTATTGCATTATATTATTGTAACATAATATATCTCCGTATAATGACGCCTCTGATACATGAAACTGGCGTGCTATATGATTCTAGATCTGCACTCTTGTGTGACTTAGAACGCAGCTCCAGGCAAACACTTGTATGATTTTTATCGTCTTCAAGCTAAGTAGAATAATTTTCCAGAAGTTTGCCCACTTATTTTCAGAACATCCTATATAACGTCGGGACAGGCTGTAGGAAGTTCCATAATCTCCGAAGCTTACCTCGGACAACTATGGTATATGCAGGTAAACGTAAAAGTACTGGTTGCTTATCTGGCCATTAATGATGCCATAAATATTTAATCCATGCATAATAATATCCCCAATAAAGAAATACAATCCCCTTTTCCGACAAAAACCTATAAATTCAGTGCATAAGTACTGCCCAACGAAGGCTCCAAATTCACATAAATTAATAAATACAATTCGCAACTGTAATTATGTTATTCGTTACTTCTTCGAATATAAAGATATTCATTAGGTGTAAAAATGAATTCGTAGCCCTCTTTTTGTGAATTTGTTGATTATTTCCAAAATATATTCTGTTTCCCAAAAAAAAATTTCATTTTCTATTCATAGTTTCGTTACTTTTCAATTTAAAAAGTACAAATGTACACTAGCACAGAAGTTCTGTATCGGTTTACCTAGAGGATCAACAGCCCATGAGTTTTTCCTCGTCCGACAAGTTATCATCACCACCGCTCACCCGCGGCGTTTACAACATCAATCTCCATTTCGCCGTCAATTACGTGGCGTAGTTAACACTGCATAATCTCCCGTTAATCATTCCGTCGTCGCTGTAAAAATAGAATGCCCCGTTCATTTTATTGCGCGAACTTCTAACCATCTTCGCGCGGCGAGACGACTATTATATTCCCAGGCTAGCGAGAACGAGGTGGTGGATCCATCGCATCGGACCGCTTTGCTATTCTCAGCATTTCTAATAAAACCCGCCAACGTCCTTCCCCCTCCGGGCCATCGGAACGAAAGAAAAAGGCGGGTGCCGACGTGATATGATGTTAAAATACATTACAATCATGCCTCGTTACCCTCCTCAGCTGCATCTTTTATCGCTCGCGAACGGGGGTTGCGGACTTCGCCGGAAATCACGCTAGTAAAAGCACGGAAGAGCCGTAAACTGGCAAAAGTCACCGGGACGTTCCCCGTCCAAACGGGTAATAATAATTTTCATTGCCGCGAGAGGGCTCGTCGTGTCATCGCGTTCTTCTCGTACCAACCCGCGCCTGGTCACACCCCGTTGTCATCCGCTATAGTTCTCAGGCCACATTTGCTTAGTCTCGTCCCAGAAACAACGCAACAGCCACATCAGTGGACAAGATAATACCACATTGTGCGAAGATATTTGCAGAATTAAAAGAATGAGAATTATTAAAATAAGAGGTACGTTTTCATTTAATTTCTATTTCTTGCAACTGACTAAGCAAATGTTCATGAGAATTATTAAAAATCCGCGGTCTCTTTACTATAAATGTCTCCCCAGCGGAAGCAATGGTCTGCGAAATCATTTTCAAGTTCCCTTACAAGTTTTGTCCACACACTTAAAAAACCGATCCAGCGATTACTTTCTGGGACGAGGGTATTGTGAATCGTCTCACCGCGTTCTTTCCTGCCTGGCCATAGGTTTGTTCCCTCTTAAAACTTAATCCGTTTCGCATGCTGTTCCGTGATTCGATCCTCTCCCTGGAACCGTAGCCCAGCGTACTTTCGGTTCATATTTTATTTCGATGCCACATTTCTGCTTCCCGCTGTGCCGCGCTTCTATGGATCATTTCATAGATCATTTTAAACATTCATTCAACCATCCACTCTTTCCCCTCTCTCACGCTTTGTACCTTGGCTTTCGGCGGACGACCCCGTCCGCAAAATATTTGCTTTCGCCCGGTGTATAGCACGACTTCGCCGGGAAACGTGCCTCTTCTAAGCTCGTGCGGATTACCCTTCGGGCCAGACCGACGTAAAACGAAATTATGTACGGATTTTTGCGCGACATTCGCGCATACGAATTAGCGGAATCGTCGGGATGGCTTCGCGCCGGAACTGAATGCTCTATGGCAAGTGTCGCGAACACGCGCGAAATTGATGTTGCGCGGAATGGAACACGAACGGGCGACGCGTTTGAAGCTGTGTGCGGTTGCGGGTAACGTCGTGAAAGATTGCGCTTTAACGCAAATGAATACGAATTACTGTGCCAATTCCCTGATGCCGTCGTGTTCGACTGACACTCGCTGAGTGCATGCACAGCTTTTCGACGGTGGCCGTCTTCTTTTTCGGTTTTGCCATCTGTTTTTCGAAGGAAGAGGCTTAAAGTAGATTGATAGAGTACGATTACGGATTTTATGCATTTAAGTAGCTGCGATTTAAATCGGTGGGATGATCGATAGAGTCGAAGAGTAGTGGGGTAGTATTCAAAATTAATATGCATGCTACTTTGTGTGAATACGTTCGTGAAACAATGATTAAAAATGAATGGCAAAAAAATCATGTAACTTGCGAAAAGCTCGGAAACTTATTAAACGGTGCGACAAATGGAAATTTGACATTTTCAATAATAAAACGAAGCAATATGTTTGAATTTCTGCCATTGTAATTTAAATACATTACTTGCGTGTATGGGAATCATTAATGATGAAGAATTTAAATGTAACCATGAATTGCAAAATATCAATCATACTGTTCGACACTGTGGTCTTTATAATTCATAGCGCGCCAGGTTCATTAATCAACTGCAAAACCATCAAAGTTAGTTAATATTAAGCACAGAATTGTCAACTGCTGAACCAGACACCATGTTCGCGTATTTATTACTTGCGTTCTATCGTGTGTCTAATTACGGTCAGCCAAATCTACTTCTTCCAAAATACTAATGCACGAGAACCTGACAAATTTTCAAAGCCGATTTTCTCGAACGGAAAGTCTTGTTCGAACAAATTTTATTTTATTCGATTCACTTCATTTTGTAGAATCATTCCTTTCCTTGTCCGCAGAAAAGAAACAGTACTGTGCTGCGATTAAACGTGACAATTACATACGAACAATTTCGAGACAGCAAACCAGAAATTTGCAATAACTTGACTACCAGTCTTTTATATTTCATTGAACTTTATATCTGTTCGTAGCGTTTACAAAACTTCCGGGTTGCGCCAGATAGTCGGGGGGTAGTATCCGGGATGCGAGAAACTTTAACATCGTCGGGGTGTACTATCGTGCGGGCTCGTTTTTCCTCGGCCGGCGAGAATTTCATTTTGTAACGTGCATACTTCTGTCGTTCTTACCAGTGGCACGCGCTGTCTAATCTTCGATAGTCGCCGCAGTTTTCTAGGTCAACCGACTTCTATCCAACTTTTACCGCTTCTCTTAAATTAGCTTCGAGTATCTACTACAAAGCTGAAAACTAGAAACGCCCCGGCAACGGCGTTATAATCCCAACGCAATTTCCCAAGGAACCATCGCGGCAAGTGGTTTCCACTTAAAACCGTAGGGTGGACCCGGTCTCCGAAATCGCTGCCTCGCGATATACCTCGGCTCTCTCCCTCTCTCTCTCCTCTCTCTCTTTCTCTCTCTTCCTATCCCCGAAGCGAAAAGCTCTTGACCGTGGCTTCTTGACCACCGGGATATCAAGGGCTAGATGTTTACCCACGATATCCACTTAGTCGCCCGGCCCGGCCAACGATTAAGAAGAGCTAAATTAACGGTAATGGGTATCGCGCGATGAAACTCGCCACCGATAAAATTATAAAGTTTCCCGGGCGGACGGGCCACGGAGAGAACCGTGGATAAGAGGAAAAGTTTGGCGGGCGTGAAAAGGCCCGAAAAGTCGGGCTTCGAGGTAGACTTATAAATTTCCTGCACGGCTCAGACCACCACCGCGTCTCGGCTGGCTGTAGCCTGGCTGTAGTATGGTCTACGCCCCATGAGCCAAGGGGGTGAGCATTCCGAACTACCCTGAGTTCAGATTGGACTGATCGCTGCAACTAGTACAACGAATGCACGGCGCAGGAATTATACACGGTGAACATCATAGCCTGGTCGCTTGAAATATCCGCTATCTATCTTTGATAAAATAGGTGGCTCTATTTCTACTCTCACTAGGTTGATGCTAATATTAAAAACGTATGAAATGAATTTCTGTATGACTAATGTTAACTAAAATTGATTATTTGTACAGAAAATAATCTAATTATTAAATATATAAATGCAACATAAATTATTAATAATGTACAACGCATAGAATAGTCATTTAATATTTATTCCTTTTCTGTTTTTTTGTTTGTTTCTTTTTACAGGAAATGGTTGAGACAACGAGACAGTGTTAAGGGTGGGCCAAAAGAAGAGTGCAGAGAGCATCTTGTCTCTGCGTACTTTTGCTAGCCAACTTGTCATCTCAGCACAGAGGACGGTGGCTATAAACGTAGAGCAGCTGGGCAAAAGGATGCAGGCTAGGCGAAAAAGGAAGAAGTATCGCGTGGGTACAACGAAGGGAAGTTTTGGGTTACGTTAAGTGGCGCACGAAGCGGGGTTGGCTGTGGAGATAGGAGTCGTCTGAGGGGGAAGAGAGACTAGGGAGAGACTAGGAGGAGGGATTATGGGTCACGGCGACGCGACGTGTCGCTTGACTGAGAATTATGACTCCTCATTTAGTTTGCCAAAGCCTCCCTCTTCCTTCTTTCTCTTCGCTTTTAAAGCTTGAATGTCTGTACTCCTATCGGCGATGCTCTCGCGCAATTCTGTAACCCGTGCATACCACCATTCTTTCTACATCCAGAAGTCTCCGTGCCTTCGAATTAATGTCACCTCTCCGTGTTTCTCCCGTGCCTCTCCCGGTCGAAAGATTTTATTGTTTCAAACGATCGAGACTGTCGCACCGGCAAAAAACTCGATCGTTCGTTTCGTTTCCACGGGAGAGCGTTTATTTCGATGCGTCGCGCGGTAGTTTTTGTCGTGTGAACCGGTGAAACGCAATATGAGTGCCAATTGTACAAACTTCAATATGCAACATTGCAGGCCGAGCCGGTCAGCTTGTGAACACGGTGTCAGGAATTTTGACGGAACTCACGTGTGACGCAGTTGAGTTGCCGTTTTGGTTCGAATTGTTTTTTGAAATTTGAGACGTGCTAGTCTGCGTTCAATCGATTCGGTAAAGCACAAACTCATATTCTATTTGATACTGTTGCTCTCGAAAAATTCCTCCAACTTTTTCATTTGATCCTAACACATTCATAGACTGCGCGATGGACATTCACATTTGAGAATTATTGTTTCTAAAATGGACACGGACAGAAAAAGGAGCATTGGAAATATGGCGCAAAGGCTCTCGCGAGCAAGACCGTCGACAATGCAGTGACGAATGAGCACCTTATTAACTGGGTCGGATTTCCGCAGCTAGCTACCAGTGCATCAGCACTTGCAACTTCCTTATCCCTACGCACTTCTTTCCTTTTTTGGGTCAATTCATTACGGGAGACCTATGCCGAGCTGCTTTTTGCTGAAGCAGTCTACCGCAGATATGTCAGCTAGCTCAGGTCGTACGGTCTGCTGGCTGTATCATCCAAAGTATTATTTGAATGAAGCCAGCAAACGAAACCAGCTAACCTCAAATTGGCCTTCGCACATTGACGGCTCAGCTGTTCATATGTGACCTACGAATTGTTCGTTCGGGTTTCACGAATTATTTATTCGGATTAGTAGCACCACGCTGAATGTTAACTTTCTAGTTTCGGTTTCTGTGACTCGATTGCTCTGATTTCGTGAGAATGTTTGGAGTTGATATTCGACACAGAATGCGCGCACAATTGCGGAACAGGTTTCCGTTTCTCTACCGTGTGCTATAATACAAAGGGGTTGAAGTCGTACCGATTATGACCCATTTTTACTCTGCTGTGGTTCATCCTGAGCTCTTTCGCGCCACCAACAAAATTTATCCACAGTAATTTTCACTATTGTATTAGACCACAACTCAACTTCTTTGTAATATTTGGGGGTTTCAATCTTAAATTACATACTTCAAACTATCATAGTCAATTTTAAATAATAAATATTTTGTATCCTGAGTAAGAATAGTACCGCTCAGTTAGGGTATTGCCCTTTGTCTACTGAATACTCTAATCGATCGAATATCATCAGAATTTGTGGAATACGAAGAAGTTAAAGTAATATTAACTAAACCCCGTTTTAATAATCTAGTTGCAGTTTGACTCGATTTCTTCGATTTTGTGGGGATGTTTGGGGCTGACATTCGGTACTGAACGTGTTAACAATTGCGGAGCACGTCTTCGTTCCGCATTCGCAGTTCCTTTTGCATTCCAGGGTCAGCCGCAGGTCAGAAGGTGAGCGTTCACCGGTTCAGGTTATGCATGACGGTAAAGTACGCGCGCGCCTAGATTCGCAATCCGTCGCATGTTATGGAAGTACACGCGTTGCCCCATATCATGAAAGTGTTATGACGCTGGGGAGGACTGGCCCTCGCAATTCCTCGCGTAAACTTCAATGAAAATGTGATCGTAGCCTAGCCAAGCCGAGGCGAGGCCAGGCCAGCAAGCATGGTCCCAGTGCTTCTCCGTGGCGCACGAGAAATTACCTCGCCACGACAAATTAGTAAACGGAACCATAGAAATTAGTTACGCGCCCGAGGCGGGGCCCACGGCGCTTGGACCTTCCTTTATGTATGTGCTGAAACAACCACGGAGCCCGGAGGCGATTCTATCGATCGTATCGCTCGGACTCGGCTGGATTTGAATTATTTCGACAGCTGGTGCTTGGAATAATAATAAAGTCCAATGCACCGCGGCTCGGCCTACGCGCCGGCCGATTTCTAACCGATCCATTATGCACCGGTTTATTGATCGCCTTGTCCTACATGATTTTAAGCAGATTTGATTACGGTCCACGAGATAAATCACCTCACCTCCAACGCTGGAACGGTTTGATTCATCGTAGCGAAGCATGTGCGAGCTGCTGCGGGAAGATAGCCGAACACCGTCAAAGTATTCCTACGACTTGCACTTGTAATTGAAATGGATATAAATTACGTGATACCGTGAACTCTATTTATTTTCGGAACGCGGGGAATGGGTTCCTGCCTGTTTCGGTTCAAGTGCGTATTTACAGAATATGTGGTATCAAAGGGTAGCTCGATAAGAATGATACATTGTTTAATTCAAATGAACCACTAAGGGGGCGAGATTTAAATTTATATTTCGTTATGCAAATTTGATGACTTCATATGAGAAATATAAAATGGTTTGGCACGTTAATAACGAATTATTCTTGTTAATGGTATCATAAAAAAATTGTGAATCCACTTAATTTCATTAAGACATCAATACGTTCCTAGAATTTTCAATACAACAATAAAATAAGCACGTTTTATAGTACAAATTCAATTACTCTAATTAATGATGAATTCGTTGTATACGTTATATACACTGCGGCGTGAATAAAATTGATTAATATTGAACCCTCGAGATTCAATCGATTATTGACTAAAACAATTCACTTCATTTATCGAGATTCACTTAAAATGACTTTTTAGGTACAGATATTCTTGGTGAAATTTTTTAATGAGTCGATCGGTGTTTTATTTCATAAACTTTGATTAATTCCTACGTTATACCGAATTTTGCATTGCTTTGTAGTAATTATACGGAGGTTACTGATAACATCTGTGAAAGTTTCACGAGCACATCAGCCCCATTGAAACGAAAAAGTCCCGTTTGGAATTTCATCAAGAATTCATGGAATGAGACGGAAAGATCAAAGACCATAGTTATTACATTGCAAGAAATATGGAAATGTAGTCTGATTGAAATTTGGCAACGTGTAGATGCAAACGGCATTTTTTATTTGCAGTACTCTATGGAAAATTACCTCAGGTTATTACTGTAATCATTACTAATGCTGGAGAAGTTTGCGTTGGTTCTACAGTGGATCAAAGTAGAGTTTGGGCACTCTGCTTTTTCATAATAATTTTAGGTGACGAATGCATGAAAGCATCCTGTTGCAAGTACAATTTTTAGTACTTCATAGTCAACATTGGGACGTTATAAAAAGATTACAATTTTTTAACTTTTATTATAAGTATATTTTACAGTATCACAATATTAAAGTCTTTTGAAATTTGAAATAATTCGATAAATAGAAAAGATATGAACGTATTCGGATCGCTTAGAATTTTCACGAAAGTGGTACTTTAAGTGTGTTATCAGCACATAAAAGATTAAAGGATGTTGTATCTCCCAAGTGCGAAATATTTTAACAAAAATATCCCGCTGTAAAAGTCTCTGATAAACCGAAGTTCGAATGAAATTCGAACTTCAGGGTTATCGAAGTTTCCTTGTAAGTCCACGAGCTATTGTAATCGCATTAGGTACTTCGTTTAACAGTGCTTACTACTGTTAATGCTCTTAAAGCCACAATTAATTTTTATTTTAACCCATTATAGGTCACTGACTTTAATTTAAATTTTCGTGGTTACTAAATTGTACAATAGAACAAAACTGTACTCCACGAATTATTATTGAAAATGAGTCAAGTTGAGACGCAATTATGGTAACAGTATTTTACACTGAAATATTATTTCTGGATTCGTTTTTTCCAACAAGATCGCAAGGGGACAGAAAAGCGGAATGAAGTTGAATCTCTTCAAGGCATCGATTCCTCACGAACCCCGACGGCTGCTGAGGGATGCATCACGCGTGAAGAGAAGGTTTGACTTCGTACACCGACCGGATCATTCATAAAATATGATGGGAGATTTTCATCGGAACGGCAGGACGTGACCATATAAATTAACTTTAGCGAAAGATGGGATCAATACGACGCTGTCAAAGGCCCTGGGACGCATATTTTCGTTTTTGAGAATGTGGGAACCGGGTTAATAGCTGGTAAAGCTTTTCTGATACGACGCGTTATTACGTTAACGAACTGTAATGTCATTGTCACGCGAGGAATTATCGGTTTCTAATTAACTGCGCCGTGTAATGGTGGGTCGTGTCGTTCTCAAAGATTCCGGTATTAACCGACTTTGTTCCTGCGATCACAATGCCGTTCTTCAACAACTACGCAAACTACGTTCTTTGTTTCGATTCCAGCGAGAATATAACGTTAATCTTTTTCTTTCGAGTATGCACGGTAATTCCAAAGTGACTTGATGCGCTCGAGTGTTCGTTGGCTATCTAGGTTAAGCCGCCAACATTTAAAATTGACTCACAATCTCCGAGAACTGTAATTTATCTTTCCGTTGGTAATTAGTTTGTTTCTGAACATTAGGCTCGTATCACTGTTTATTAAATCAGTTTTGTATAACGTTTGTGAAAATTATTTTAAATTAAAATTAGTTTAATGAAACTAATTTCACGGCATTTCCGATACATATAATGGAGAGATTATAAATGAATAGTTAGTTGTTCTCTTCATACATCCTATGACTAAAATATGTATGACTACTAAAATGTCTTCAAAGTGTGCTTGTAATGGAAACATTCGATTAGACTACTCTGTTTGTGGTACGTTGAAGTGATTGTAATCCTGTATGGTGCTCAAACCGTGATAGAAATCTTTATAAGGTAATAACTCTCACAAAACTTAAAATTTAGAACTTTTAAGTCATTTTAAGATTACATGTTGGCACATCCCCTTAAAACGAATATAGACTTAGGATGAATACAAAGTTTCTTGTCCTCCCAGGGAAAAATTGAACGCAGAGAAGTTCTAATTATTATAGCAGTGAACAAAATCATAATGATTAATACTATGTTATCATTCCGACGTATCTGGTGGATCATGATTAACAGCGCCATAAGGGGTTAACCGATTGACAGACAATTGGCGTTCGCGGAAAGGACGTAGACGAACGGAAATAGAAATTAATGAAAACCGGATCGGGAAACAGATAGGTAGGATATTACGTGTTGAGGATATGGACTTGCCAATTACAATCGTATCCAAACAGCTATCACCCTCGTGGGGTGCGCAATCGCTGTCTGTTTCTATCTGGCCGGGCGAATGCACATACGTCCTGAGTGTACGTGTAATTCTATAGTTACAGTTATTCACATGAATGTACACACACCGGCGTTTATGTAGGCGCACCGACACAAAGACCACCTGACAAAAGTATGGTGGACTCGTACATGGAGAGGCCAACCCCATCGGAGCTCCTATTTTCCGTCTGCTACACCGCAACTTCGAGTCAGTCGACCACAAAATGTATCATCTCCTAGTTTGTACTCCCAGGTTAAATTAGATTTTATTGGGACTGTTATCCATTCTACGTTACCACGGAAAGTACTTCCGGCCGAAGCAATCACAAGCCCCTCCCCTTCGCCAACCGAGCGCGCCCTACCACCGAAGCGCAGACAAAATTCGAATCCATTCCAGCGATGCAACCGGATGCGGTGGATCGGTACAGGGCACGTACTCCCGTAATCATTCTTTTTCCTTGCCGAACAAAAAATCCCCTGCACTCCTCATCCGCCGCCTATTCGTTTTCTGAAGAAAGAAACGCGAGGTAGTTAGAACGTCTCCGAAGAAGAGCAAGGCGTCCCAAGCTTTCGTGACCGCTTAAAACTTGCATTACTGCAATGTCTCTATAGTTTCGATGCGACAATACCAATCCCTATCTATGGAACAATTTTTTATTTCTAATAATTTCTTCGGGACACATTTAATAACGTATTCGTGACATTTTCTTGATTAAAACGATACCAAACACGACACCTTTCGGATCCTATTTACATGTTTAATCCACGATACTGTTGAACCTGTATTATTCGAACTATTCGCTTGAACATACTACATTAAATTTTTACTGATTCGTACAATAAATCGTGCAGTACATGGATCGATTGGAACTCATCCGACGCATGAACTTGGACAATTCATCGGTTCGGATAAACGACGATTTAATGTATCTAGGATTAAACAGCCAAATATGTACAGAATTATGGCGTGTTCGGTTTCGTTTTAATCAGAAAGATGTCACAAATATGTTGGTAGCCGTGTCATAATAATTAATTAAAACTTTTATCATGTCACTATCTCATCTGTGAAAGAGGTGAACGTTCTGAGCCTTCTCCCCTCTTTTTTGGAGGCTACCCAGTACATAGATTCGAGCAAATCAACCACGGCCCGTAGCATGTATAATAAATATCGGAAACTAGAGAAAAAAGGAATTACGGTAACATAAACGCGAAGGGTACGGCCGGCTACTTTTGCGCGAGGCAGTCCCGGAGATCTTAAACTTCTTGAAATAACTGCAGGCCTGGTTAATGCGCCGCTGTTTTTCCGTGCCGGTAAGAAAACAAAGGGAAGTAGATTGCGACAACCGGCGTGGAACAGCTTATTCGTGCCCGTTAACTTTCCTCGATACTATAGCGCGACATAGACAAACTGTCGCAACTTCCGCGAAATTGTCGAGTTCGAGCGCCCTATCATCCTTCAAAGTTTGCCGCGCGAAATCGCTGCGCCTGTACACACGTGTGCGTCCCGTCGCGCGGCTCCTTTCCGCGCTTTTCCTATCGGCGTTATGTCATCGCGCTGGCAAAACCAAGCAAGTTCAACGACACTATTGTGCATCGGCTGGCAATCTTTCAGAACCGGTCCGCGAAAATCAAACGACGACCCGATTAACGTCGACGAACGGAGACGCGTTCACGCACGAAAAATCCGTGATTGACTTGTCGTTCGACAATGGGTAAAAAGACATTTTTCTTAACTCTACCTTCCCCTTCTATGATCCTCTTCCCCCACGCTTCCGTTACGGCTCGATCACGTGATGCGTTCCGTCTTTGTCGTGCATGTGTCACAGTGTCATGTGACTCATCCGATACTGTCAGAGAGAGAGGGAGACTTTTTCCCCTCATTAATATTTTCAACTCCAAGCAGGTCTTATTCGTGCTCATTTTCATTATCTTCTCTGTATACTGTATAATATTGTATTACCCCACCTGTATCAGGATTTAAAACGCTTGATGTGCAACATCAAATTCAAATGACGTGTCGCAGAATTTTTGTTAGTGATAAAATGACAAGAATAAACTGATAAAAGTTCTGGGATTTACAGGACATTTATATTTAAGAGAAAAAAAACAGACTTCGTCGTGGGAGGGCCAAGCATCTTATCAAAGTGAAAGTTGCACGATAAATTTGCGCGTAAAGATATTTAATCTGTTGTCTAATAATGTATATGTGTTTCTTATTTTTCGGGTTTATCACGCAGAAGTTTCATCGACAATTTAAGTTCCCTTCTATTTTTAGGTTCTACTGTATACATCAAAGTTGCCCAGCGTAATCTACAGAGCTTACAAGCCTTGTTAGAAAATTTCCCCTTTCAGTCTTCATTATTTCTGCCACTCTGGGTCCATTAGATGTCGTGTTCCCTCCGTGTATCCTATACAAATGCAATTGGTCAAGGGACGAGACCAGGACGGAGCACGGTACTCTTTCTCTTTCATGGACAACACTGATTTACAATAAAGTCTCGATTATCTAACTTAATAGGGGAACTAGTGTGCGGATAACTAGATTTTCGGATAATAGAACACTTAGTCTTCATATAACGTGCATATTACATGAAAAAGGACACGGGGATTTAGCGATCGTTATATTCTCACAGGAAACAAGAGTTACCTCACTTCCTTTAAAGAAAAATTCAAATTTTTCAATATTTCTTTCTGTATATTCAAAAATTCATTTCTGTATATTCATAAATTACAATTTTTCTAACATAAACAATTTCAGAATCTCACAACAGTGAAATAAAATCGTGTAGCGTCGTATACAAACATTGACAATATTTTACACAAAATATTAAATAATGTTCTTCTTGCTTTAAAAAATTTATCCTTGGAGAGGTTAATTCGCTTATGGTATGGCATGATTTTAAGAGGTATCGTTTCGGTGCATTATAGAAATAGCACACTAATTAATGCTTCATTTTTAGCCACCCGTATACAATCTAGATTAATATAATTAATAAGTCTTATCACGAATAATTGTGTCCTATCTGCTTGCTACAACTATGCGGATCTATATTGGCAACATTGAAATGCCATATCATCAATTATAGCGCTCGATGTATAATGAATCGCGTATAAACGTACGGTGTACGAGTAATTAATGTTCAAATGGTGGAGTATTTCAATTTCACGAACTCGGATAAGACAGCTTTTACCGTATTTACACTTAATAGAATTGCTTTTAATACAAATGCTGAATTCAATTAACATTAGCTCGACGTTTCATGTCCGCATTAAATACAGTAAAACAGAAACACAGTGTTAAAAACAGATTAAAAAGGCACTGAATCTTCGACTTATTCACATTTGAAATAAGCTTTAATTATTTCGATTACACGTACAAAAGTATTCGTACAGAGAGATGAGATATTTATACAATTTAATTTCAAACTTAAAAATTTTTTTGTCAGCAGACCTCTACTTTGACATTATTGAATAAAAATGTTTATTATTACAAATTCAGAAAATATCAATTGTTTACCCTCGTTTATCGATAATTAAATGTTGATTACGAAACAATAAAATTAGATGTTATCTAAAAAAAAATGGCACAGTCCTCAAATTCTGTAGACTTCGTTGAAAAATCTCAATCGCTTAAAGTAGCGCTCCATCCATTAAAGCAACGCGTTGCAGAGAAGAAATGAGTCTTACTTTTCATTACGTTGCTGTTCGCGCGTATCAGATCGAAAGTATCTCGTACAAATCGTCGCCCGAGAAGCCGGTCGGCTCTCGATTTCCATAAGCCAGCAGTAATTCATCGGACGGGTCCCTCTTTACAGGAATCTCGGCAAGCAAGTACATAAAATTTCCAAGCACGAGGCGTTAAAATCGGCGTCGTGGATAAATCACCGACGCATGGTGATGGACGCCGTTGCATAGGTGGCCGTTATTAGCTCTATGGTGCGCTCGGGAGGAGACCGAGCAACTTCGCCTCTGTAATTGGAACGCAGGGACGGAGATAATTTCACTAGCAACGATCAAGTTTCTCGTCGGCGAAACTTCTTATCGGTGGCCATCGGATTTGCGCGACTTTTGCCAAAAGAAACCACGCCGAAGACGCGCCCCGAATCCGCTCGGTTCCGCCGGAAGCGTCGCCGAGCGGACCGGAGCTGAGCTGGGCGTCGCGGTGCTCGCGCGAGTGCAACTAATGATAATTGCTCCGTTCACGTGGCGATAGCTTTTATTTTGAGCAGGCCGTTGTCCGCGGTGGTGTCCTCGCAAAAACAGGGAACGTTAGTCGCCTCCTTCTATGGTATACCCACCCTCCAGACCATTGGCGCAACTTTCGCCGGACGAGCATTACGTGGCTATAATTCCTGGATACAAATGCCCGTAACAAATGTACCGGTATACGGCAGCAGCACAGCCACCAACCCACCCCATGGGTTACACCCCGAAGGCTCCCAGTTTACGGTCCTCGTCTCCTTCAGAAAAACCTCGATCGATACTTTCGATAGTCCAGGGATGTTTGGTGACTGGTACGTTTTGTTCTTTTGCGCGGACGCTTTGTTACCGTTCAACCCCGACCGGTTCAACGAAATGCCGCTGAAAATGCATGCACGCTCCTGCCGGGCTCGTGCAATTAACCCGTTTCCCGGCGATTTCTTTCAGAGCTTTGACGATTGGGATTTTTTGTCGTCCGGGATTTGCGTGCCCCTTTGATTTCATCTTGTCGATAGACGCTCGTGTCAGAAAATTCGAATTTTAATACGAAACTTGCCACGAATGACTCTTTGGATAATCGGTAAAATTATAAAAAGGCGTTCACCGAAATTATGGAATAAATTTCCGTATTCAAACATCTATGAGAGTCAAAATCGTGCTATCTCTAAAGCTGGGGCTTTGAACCATTCTTCTTCGACACGTCGTGCAAGCTCCCGCATTAAGGACGGTGGGCATATATTTCTTACGAGCCGTTCTTTCGTCAATGAGTAAAACGTCATAGCAGGAAATTGGAAACGCTCTAGTTTGAACTCCGGGACACGGCCGTTTTCGTACGGTATTACGTACTGCACGAAATAGGAGAAACTTCGTGTCACGTCTTGAGGCTAAGTCTAATGCCTAGATTAAGTACCTACGAAGTTGGCGTAAACTAATGGCTGCAACGAGCTGGACGGTTCTGTGCTTTATCAGCATCGCGAGAGACGTTCCGATACTCGTTCACAGTTTCTGTCTCCGTTTACCCCCACCACCCACTCCGAGATTTCTAAATAAGGATTAATATTTCGATGTAGATGGCTGGTGACATCCGTTGATTAAGCTTCCTTCACGATTTTAGCTTGTCTGGAGGGAGGATTTAAACTTGCGATTACCAGTGAATTTGCCTTAGTACCTGGCACAGGAAGTGTTCCATTGATTACTGGTCGTAGCAATGAAGTATTCTTTTCTTTAGAAATAAAATTTAGGACAGCTCAGCGACGTGGAAGTAGAAAATTAAAATTCTATGATCAAAAGCAGAATATATATATTTTTCTTAACGAAGTTATAGAAGTTCAAAGATTGATAAGGTTTTAGTTGTGATTTAATTTTCCTTTAGATTACAATTAAGGATTAGCTAAATATCAATAATGCGTTAAAATATATGCTGCTTCAGGAAATATTAAGTTAATTGCTGAAAAATTGTTTACACATTCTAGAAGTTTTAAATTAAGTTCTGTAGAATACAGTGATAAATTTAAAAGGAACAATAATAATTTTTAATGAAACGCTACTGCAGTTATTTGCCAACTTCGGTACTCAGAAATTCAGAGCTTTACTATTGCCATTGTAATTTATTTGCGAACGCACCCTTGTTTCGTATTCTCCCATCATGATACATCTTTCATTATGTTTTTCATTCCGCACTCTTTCATATTGTTCTTGTAGTTGTTCATTCCAGTCAGTTCGTGTCAAGTCCTCTGCTAATTCGCTCTTCTTGTCTTTGCGCATTGTATTTCTTTTGTGCCTGCTCCTTTCTCTCAGTTGTCTTCTGTTTCTTCGTTCCTTCATTTTGATCTTATATATTTTCTTCTCTGTCCTTTTCCTCTCATATTTTACTGCCCGCCCCCGAACTTCAATTTTTATTTTCTCTATTTTCCCTTCTCAAAGCCTTAGTTATGCGGCAATGTTGAAATCCGGTTCCAATTTCCACTTTATTGATTTTTATTGCTTTCTCTCTCTCTTATTTTCTCTGTCTCCTCCACCATTTTTTAAATGCATATAATACGATGTTATGCATTACTATGTTATTACATTTTTTATATGGTCTCGAACATCTTATATTTGTATGAGAAACTTCCTTTTATTTCCAGTTACAGAAGATACATTAGAATCATGTCTATTAACATTTTATTACTTAAACAATCATGTATATGATTTAAGCTGAGAATTTCTAAATAAACCTTTCGATGTCAATAACAATTTAAAAAAAATTATTCCTCTTGGAATTACTGCCCGCAATAAATTTTAAGCTCCTTTGTACATTTCAGTAAAATATCGAATTCTATATCAAAATTTACATAACGTGTCGCAGAAGGGTGCTAGAACGAGCAATAGAAACGTACATGCAAGAATCGTGTAACAATTTTTATGATGAAGAATCTTAATAGCCGAGGTATTACTATTTTAGAAATTTCTAGTGACAGTCAATAAAGAAAGTTGGCATCAGCAAAATGAAAATTTGCCGCTCGCACAGGATGCTTGATGAGTACGGTACTATGATCGACAAATCTCTTGTAAATTTATCATATTCCAGCGCAGAGGTCTCTCTGTCGGTCGAAGTGGAACCAGAGTGGAATCTTTTTAAAGCTGGCTGGCTTAGTTGAAAGTTTAATCGAAGCTTCTTTGATTGTTCACCGACTTCGATCGTAATACTCTCTGCATCGAAGCACGTCGCGCGCACGTGGACCAGCAGTCTTCCGGGCATCAAATAGTCACCGAGCCAGCAATATTTAAAGGGGCGACGTCTCAGGTGTAATGCCAGTCAGAATAATCCACGAGCCAGAGCCACTGGATGAAAGGTGAGAGACGCTTCTGTCGAAATTTACCTGGCGAACATGCTATCTAGAAAATTTCTTCAACAACAAATCGCGGAAAAACTGTGCCATAAAGAGTACATCGAAGGAGTTCAGCACTCGAGAAAGTGCATACTGTTCAAAATATTACTCTGCCAGCCGGCAGAAAATTTCAAATAATGCAATACCTAGGCAGCAAATATTAAAATGTAAACACTGTCGAGAGAAAAGTGTTTTGCAACATATCTAATCATTCAAAGAAGATATTTTTACATATGCATATTGTTTCGACTGAATTAACTATTTTTTAAGAAGCTACATGTAAAAATGAGAAATTTTATTTGAAATTGTTTTCAGATATATTTCATTAAATGATTTTTATGGGAAATTGTCGGCGGTATAATTGATAAAAGTACAGCAAACATATGGAAATAGCGTTTGTGGTTCCGCAAATATGTCTGTCAGTTTTTATCCGAATAAAAAAAAACGCAAAACTCTCCCTTTACTGTATTCGAATAAAACAAGAATCTGTCGCAGCCAATCCTGAACATTCCGATTTTTCGAAATGTGATAGTCACATAAACCGAGAAACACGATTACGGATCTACGAATAGCGTGCTTTTTCTTTGAAACGAGACTGCGACAGATGTCAACAAATCCTATATTAAAAGTATTAAATCCAACAATTGTATTGACATTTATTTCTTAAAATATCTAAAAGTTTCGATACTTTTTATAAATTACTTTCAAAACATGGTTTACAAATTTACATTAGTCCATTCTTATGGTAGTACTAATTTCGTTACGAAATGATCACAATTAAAATATCGATAATTTTTCGAAACGTACTTTTTGGATCCAGTTTAAACAATATCATCCGAGGTGAGCGTGTTCCTTACCACGACTTTAATCGTCGTGTATCGCTTTAATCGTGATGTGTCAATGACACTGTGGGTTTTTAGTTACGCACACACCATAAAAAAATAGAATCGTATATACGTGACGGTGTATAGAAAACACACCGGTGTCGGGTTGCGCCGTAAGTTTTGGTCGTTTTCACAAGCGTCCTGGTAAATTGAAAGGCTCGTTTGTCTTCGTTATTCGCAAACGAGTCGCTTAGTTTATTAGGGTTCGCGCGCACAGTAAATTTTGGGAAACGTATAGACGGCACGCATCAGTTGGCGGAAAATTCGGCGATCTCGCAACTGCGTGTCGGTGACAGGGCAAAGAGACGACGGGTTTTGTGCATGAAACAAGCGGTTCATATAAATAATTGATGCGGCAATGTCATCCAATTAATCGAGGTGTACATTCGTTGTATAACGCGTCGCTAAACCGAAACAACTGATTTATTCGACGGAGTGTTATTTCCATCGTAAAAGTTAATGAGCGAGTGACGGACCCGTTGACACCGATCAAAACGAACTATCGAAGAAAACCAGTATTTTCCTTCAAAAAACAGTAATGCATTATCCATTAACTCTTACACCTCAAGATAATATTCCCGTAGTGTACATTCTTAATTCTGGATAACTAACCTATTGAGAAGCGACGATAGAAACATTTAAATCTCACGATGTGCATTTACACCACCGTTTAAATTTGTCACAGGTTTCAATTACTAAATTCGATACCAAATGTGACTTTTTAATTTCATTCATCCCGTTTCAATATGTTTTCATTGTCGATTAAAAATGTTCAAGTACATTCGTGTTTTCATTGACTTTTTACTTTTTAGTTCACCTGTTCTTTTTTTATATGGTAAAATGTTTTTGTTGTCAATGAAATTAATTCAATTATGTTCCTGTTTTTAATTATTAGAATAAATATTATTATTAGACAATAGGTATATTGTTACTTTATTTTCGATTTTTTAAGAGACGATTGGAATATTATTGATTGGAGTATTTAAGATAATGGAATTATAGACTGATGTCACAGTGAAAATTTAATCAAGCACTAGAAATACAACAATTGGGTGAACATAATACACGATTTTAAAGTATTTCTCGTTGGAATAAATACTGAAGTAGGCAAAAATAGACATTTCATTAACAATTGTTCAAACATGAAATGCTTTCGTCCTCAGGTAAGCAGAATTTCAAAATTCTATAATTAGGCAATAATCTATATTCATGTTATTCATAATAATACGATATAACGTTAGTGATGTTTGTATAGAATGATAAATGAAGTGTGGATGCACTTGGACACACGATTGTGCATACGAAAATAAATCGAAAGCGAGAGGTTTCATATCCGAGTGAATTAAATTTTAGTAGTTGTCGAACACACGTGTTCTTGGCTATTGCATACCACTTCTATATACACGGAATACAGTCGACGGTACCTTATCATCCGTTTACAACTAATCTTAACACGTTCACTGTCTTGTGCATCATACATGATGCACGAGTGTTCGTTCCTGCCACGTTCGGTGCATAATACGTGATGCACAATCTTCGTTACGCTGCATACACGCATACGTTCGTTGAATTCATAATAGTCATTGCCCGAAGAAAACTGCTCGAATTTGGAATCTTCTAAAATTCATAGGAATTTGCCATCGTCTATTCGTCGGCAGCTTACATTTTCAACTTATACAAATAAGAGCCTGTTATTTAATGATTCTGTTAGGATTCGATTTTTATATTTCTTCTTTGAAAAACTTTGATTCCTTTCATCATATTCGCTTCTATTCTGTGCATCCGAAGAGAAATCGGAAGACGAAGATTCAGAACAGCAGTTGCCCGATAATCCGTGCCAACCCCAATTAAAAACTTGCTGCAGCGCCTGGGATTACCCAACAAACCATTATTGTCTGGTTGAAAAAACTGGGTAAAATTCAAGAAGAGAATCGCTGAGTTCTGTAGTTCGCGGCGTCGGCCGCGGTCGGTTATAAAGCTGCAATTGCCGAGCCTCGTACGGCAGAAACGACAAAAGACACTTTTGATTCATTGAACTACAAAATTTTGCAATATCTGGCATATTCACCAAACCTGACTCAATCGAGCTTTCACTTGTTCCGATGCCCCCAACACCATTTAGTGGGTTTCTAGTTCAAAACGTATGAAAAGGTCGAGAAGTGTATCACGGATTTCACTCACCGCCATCGTTTCATTGAAATGGGATTCGCCACCTATCGGAGAGCTAGAAAAAAACTCTGCTGGTTAAATAATTTGATTTTGAATAAAAAGAAATAAATTTGTCCCTGGAAAGAACATCGAAACTATGTCAAGCGAGTGGTGGAAGCAAGGACAATGAAACACAAAGTCGAGCTTCCGACTGCGAGCTGCCACTACGAGGAGGAATCATGTCTCGCAGCCAGGAGAACAGAGGAAGATATAACTGACGGCTGAGTCATTAGAAAACCGTCTAGCGCTGAGTAGCACAATGACGTGCGCCAGTCTAAAAGGTCTAGCCGAGGGGCTAGACGAAGCCATTGAGAAGCTGGGTCAGAACGGACCCTGGCAGAAGTGGTCCAAGAGTTAATCGATCAGCCGGGAAGAAAGGTCGGTCGTCAGGTGATAATTTAATCGTCGTGACGGATACACAGCGGCGCTGATGGCGCACAACCCTCCACTCCGTCGAGAATCTTCCGCGATAGGAAGTTCGGGACGCTGCTCCGCGCGGTGTAAGTACTGTTACGGAGCATCGATCGAGGCCGATCATGAAGCCAATATCTCATCCTCGCTTGCGGTCTATTAGATTTCCACGGCTTCGAAGGGGTCACCGGCTTCCCATCCTTTCACCCTCATCGCCGCGAAGAAAAAGGCTGGGCGTAAATCGCGACTCTTTCAGCGTCAATCCCTGAAAAGCACGCGAAATGGATCTTATACGTTTCTGACGGCCCATAGTTCCCACCTCCCGATCTCAGGTTTGTCGACCGTATCACAGGAAATCGATAACCTCTCGCCAAATCGACCAGCGTTACATAACGACCGGTATACCAGTCGCGATCTTTAACTGGATCATCGATACTGCGGCGTTGTTGTGCAAGATTTTGCCAACGGTGCGTACCAATCGATTTTACGACTTCCACGAAGGACCATAATAAGACGTCCTGTTATTGATAATAATTTTTTCATACGTTAGTATAGATCTTGATCCAATACTTGCGAGCTATTCGAACGAATACTGTGGACGTAATTGGATCGTTCAAGGAGATTCTTTCTTCTCAATTTTATTTAAGTAATGAACGTCATGAATCCACTGTAAATATATTTCTTGAGATATGGAAAAATAATTTATTCTGTTGAATCTTGTTACGTGGCAACTACAGTATCAAAAGTGTGGATAATATTAGCATTGGAGGTAAATATCTTTGCACTGTATTAATTGTTTCGCTCGTTCATTTTTTCTTCATTTAGCTAGAAATATGAATGCAAGTAACAAGTATGTAATGTCGACACTGGGTGAAAATTTTTCCTGGGAAGTCTATCGTTCGACATTAAAGGATTCGGAACCCGCGCCGTCGAGGGTGAATACCACATGGCGTGACGTCGGTAACAATTTGCATCAGTATCATTAATTTTTGAATAGATTTCCATTCGTTGGAGTTCATTCACGCTATTGTAAGGTTTACGTTTGCATAGAATATTTAATCGACTAAAGTTATTGGGTCATTGGATTTTACCTTTTCAGATTGCGAGAGCATTCTGTACTGAATATTCAATAATAACGTTCGATGCGTTCCTAACATTTCGTATACACTCGAAAAAATACAATGTTTTAACAAAAATTCTATAAAAATGTATTCCTTACATTAAGACAGTGTGTTTCTACCTATTTTGTATTAAAATAGTGGTTCTCCGAAATAAAAAAATATGTTCATGTTAGAGTCATATACCCGTAAACATATCCGTGGAACTCCATTTGGGTAATTGTACGGAAAACGAAGGTTGAGAACTATTAATCAATCATCATGAATGCACTTTATACCGTCATCAAGTCACTCCCTAACACACTTCATCCGCAATCATTCATATTACTATAATCGTTTCTAGGTAATTCCACAGCACCAAGGGGCGGTAAATTAAAATAAAATCGCTTGATTTTGCTCTCGAGCGTAACTTCGTAAATTAAATTCAGCATTCAATATTCGAGGTTTTTTAAATCACTGGAAAAATGAACGTGGCGATCGAATTAAAAAAAATTGTTGCAGCAACTCGTAACAACGTTTCCACTTGAACTCTCGGCAAACAGTATTTCCTCGCCTCTTACCGCGCCCGTTCCGGCAAACATCAATCTGTGAAAAAAAACACGGCATTGTTTTCTGTAACACAGCACGTTCTCCCGGCACAGTGACAATTTTGCTCCATTTTCATTTGAAATTACTCTTTGATTTCCGCAGCAAGGAAACAAGTTATTTCAGGTAACAGTAGTCGACAGTTCGGCGGAGGTGGCGCACGCGGGAAAATACCGTGGTCCCACGGGTCCGGCTCGATCGGATAAATAAATCCCCGTCGTCAAACTCTTTAAAAGGTTGTTTTAAGGGGCGAAAAGTTCCGCGGTGAATTTTAACCCGGAAGCGTTCGCCGAACAAGTGTCTGTAATAGGCTCCTTGTACCGCTTTTTTACCCGCCGCTGCTGCTTTAGTACCCACTTTATCACGGTGTGGTCGTTTCGTTTCAAGTGGATTATTCTGCATCCGACGCATTGCTGCAGGTGGGCACGGTTTACAGTCCGGGTTATTACGATCAAACCTGATTGTGAAGGATGTTGACGCCACTAGACTCGGCCACTATGAAGTATTATCCTTATATTTGAGCCGCTATTGTTCTATTAGCTTTATGGCGAAGCTTTTGTGTATCAACCCCTCGCTCGTTTCCTTCACCTCTGTCGCCAATTTCGCTTTTTGCTGTTCAGATATGGTTTTCATTTCACGTCTCGATCACCAAGCCTGAAGGGAGACTATGATTGGGAATAATTATTCTTTTCGTGATTTATCGTAGACAGACAGATCGTACCTTAAGGAAACGGACCTTTATGCAAACCAAAAATTTTTCAAGTGAATTGCGACAAACTGGAATGAAATAGAAATTTATTTTCTTTCTTCATTTTTTTTAACACTGCACTCGGAATTATTTTAACTAGAAACCTAAACATTAGAATGTTTCCTATATGTTTAATTTTTATCTGGTAGAAATTCACATATTTTTTTATCGATCTCCATGAATAGTTTTCACAACTATATATATGTACATGTCCTCATGGCTGCATATGCTCTGTTTCTAGTGTTTTTCTATTCTTCAGTTTCTTTCATTCCATGCATGCGTTCTTGGAAAATCTCTGGTCGCATCGCCCCGCTTCAAATTCCTCAGATTTGTGAGAAAATGCACTGATAACTAGAGGTAGCAAAACTCTGCAGAAATATGTGCATAATATTCATGCGCTTGTAAATAATCTGCGACAAATTTTCGAATTGACTGCTTTTCATTTTTATGTGACATAAATCTACTTTTAATTCACGAATAATAGTTGATCACATCGCATGTACATGCATACATTACGTGGCAAAGATTATAACCAGATAATTTCGGCACCGAGTCCATAATTTTGAAACAGAATATTACCGCCAATGTTTAGCGATATAAATTGAACGACAGTACCATCTTCCATCGCGCATTTGTATATAAATCTTCTCGATTGTTTTCACCTGTAGAATCGTCGAAATATGTCGACGATAATTGATCAGCGGCCATATATCGACGTTTTCAGGTGTTGACGTTATTGGGGACGCATAATTCACAGAAAGCAAAAGCTCTTTTTCACCGGTCGAGCGTAATGTTGACGTTACAAATTCGAGCACGATGAATCTTGGCCAAAAAAATTGGACGAAGAGTTATAGGCTACGTGCGAGTATATTCGAAATTTTTAATGATCGAACCACCCCCGTGTTCGACGATCGTTCGTTCCGATTGCATCCGTGACTCTATTCTGTGTGAAATACAATGGACACGATAGTGATCGCGTTTACATTCTCGAAATACGACGAGATCGAATATGCCGACGTACGATCGAAAGGAAACATCGAATATTTTTATTAAAGCGTAGAAATAAAATTGCTTCAAATGTTATCTTACGTCTCCGCGATAATAATCTTCCCAAATTTTTATTTTTCAAAATATAATATTCACACACATTCTGAACAGAAATCTTCCGAAGAACTTTCAATAAAAAATTTCACCGACTCGTTCGAATAACTTACTGAACTTTTACAAATTTTTAATTGTTAGTTTCTGTAAATATGATCAATGCAACGTCTAGGTAAAAAGTTATTTGAATACACTATGTGATAAAACGAGTTTATAAAATACAAATAAATAGAATAATTATTTTACCCTTATCCCAAGGATTTAGTAGTAAACAAATTTTTCCAGTATTGATTTTTCATATAATTGACTTAATTGCGCGCCTTAGGATATGCAAACTATTTCGTAGGCTATTTTGGAATTACTATAATGCGGCTCGCGGAAGGATAAGTTGCTCGAGCATTTTCTGACGGATGTAAAACGTTATTACATCTGCAGGATGAACGGAAGAACGGCAAATTGTTTTTGGCCAGTTAAGAAAGGAACCAATTTAGCTTTTTCGAAAGGAACAGCAGATATCCTGTTCGTTTACGCTCGACGGAAAGATTGCGTTCCGACCAATTAGCAAGTGCTGGCTGCGTTCACGGGAAATTCAAATTCCACGGGTATCGTTAACGCATTCCAAGATATCCCGACTCGTGTTTCCCGAGCGATATTTAATGCAGCCAATTACTCAGAATCGCGGTGCGATTACTTTCCCGTTATGATAAACTCGCGCGGGAACGGTTTATCCGTCGACCAACATTTTTTCTCGAGCTTTCCTCGGGCGCAGAGTTTTTCCATTGAAAAGACGAGCGCGAAATAACCCCGGGAACAAAATTACATCGTTGGAAAAGTTAGTGTCCTGTGAACGCGGCATACGCAGCAGTTTCCGGAGGCTAAGGAAGAGAGATAATTGCAAAAACGTTCGCTATCTGTACACAGTGTCTAAGCAACAACTAAACGCTCGCTGGAGCCACTGTTCCACGTACGGGGTTTTATACACGGCGAAATATTTCAAGGGCTGGCAAAGACGCACAAATGAAACAAAATGTGATCAAAGACGCCATGTTTGACTGCCTGTCTGCAGCAAACTCTTGTTGTTTAATGTTCAAATACTGAAATGAAGTCTCGCAGAGTTCAGAGAATTTCGAAACCTTTATGGACCGAGTACAGATTCAATCAAATTTTTTGAACATTTTATAAAGGATGTATAAATCAAATTATGTAAATGTTCCAGCAAACTCTTGTTGTTTAATGTTCAAATACTGAAATGAAGTCTCGCAGAGTTCAGAGAATTTCGAAACCTTTATGGACCGAGTACAGATTCAATCAAATTTTTTGAACATTTTATAAAGGATGTATAAATCAAATTCTGTAAATGTTCCATTTTGGAAGTAGCCAGTTTTCCTTAGTAATTATTATTAGAGGTTTGGAACAGTCAAATACAAAAATAAAAAGTGCCTACAATTACTTCACATCTATTTATTAAAACAAGAATTAATTTAAATCACAATGTACTAATAAAATTCCCATTAACTCAAAAATTAACCAATAGATTAGTAATGGAAGGGCGCTGTTTGAAGCAAAGACAGTATACGAGCGTATAAAATTAATGTTACCACGTGAAGAAATGGGCCACTGCTGATATTTGTCGAGAATAAAATTGTTGCAGCATTTATTTCAATTTCCAAATTGAATTGGCTCGTTCATCAGTTCCAAAGAGCATAAAAAGGATGGTCGTTTACGTCGCAGTTAAAGTCTAAGTACCTTGGGGTCTACAAGTAGAATACGTGTTGCGTGTTGGCCGAGCGTTCGGAAGAATAACTTTCTCTTTCTCTTTAGTCGATTCAAGAAATCCAGCATTTGTTTTTCACTTTCTCTTCCCCGCATTTGCAGGAGAAGCGCCAAAAAGCGTCTTTATCGACACATTGTTCAGCTTCCACTCTGCAACTTATGTCTCATTTTATTCTTGAACCGATAAAAGTCTGTATTCATTTTAACGCACCAATGCATGGAGTGGGTCTGATATTATTTTTTTATTATCTTCGAATTCCTCAATTCTTGTCTCACCAGTAGTATTTTTAGAATACAACATTTATATGTATAAGAATAACTCAGTCTTCAGAAGAAAGTTCAACTTATACTTTTGACCCGTGCACTGGAGGGTTAAATAAATGTTTTATCAGTGAGAATTTACCGAGATCTCGAGAATGTATTCTGCAAAATAACGCCTTGAGATTAAGCTTTCGGGGTCTGGGTATAGCGCACGCATATCGGTACGATAAACAGACTGAAATGGGTCCTTGGCCTAGACCAGGCATGTTCAAGTAGGTCTTTCACGAAGCAAGAGATGCTTTCGAGGTTCGCGAACCGGCCAACGAATCACACGACGAGCCAAACCATAAAAAAGACAGGCCAGTTTGTGTGAGTGAGACTTGTCGGAGGTTGTCTCTGGTTTAGTAGAGCTTGCAATGGTATTCGAGACACAGTGAAACCCCACCACCACGGCTCTTCAGGAACGTGGCTTGCGCGGCACGGCGCTCTTGGCTCTCAACTTGCCGAAACTGCCTCGTACGAGCACCCCTTGGACATGACCTAGACATTTCAGAGATCATACAAAGTGGTATGCGGGTTGGACCACCCTAAAACTCGCAGATATCTGTGACTGTTTTGCTACTGCTGTTTCGGATATGACTCCATTCTACTTAAATAAAAATTGATGCACAGTGCTTAATACAATTTTGAAGATGTCACTCATTTCAAGTTCTATAAAAAATTATACAGTCGTTTGGAAATAAATTGAAATTTTGGCGCGTGATATTTAAAAGAGTAGTTTTAACCCTGCAGTGTAGTTGCATAAACGACAACCATTATTCATTGTAATTTTCCCAACGAAATTACTAATATTGAATCTTTTTAGACATTCTAATACTAAAATAGTAATATTTTAACACTTATTTATTACTGGAATGCGGATTTTCATACAAACTAAAAATGTTTCACATTCCATCTCTCTTTAATAATTCTAGTAAATTGAAAATAACGTATACACAGTTTTAATGTACCCATTTTTATTGTAACCGCATCAAGTTCGCAGTCCACACTACTGCTACCTTCTACAAACTATCAATATGAAGATTCAATAAGATATTGTTAGAAGCCACGTGCGCCAGCAAGCAGGAACAGGTTACAGGGTCCGGGTTATAAAATTAAGACTTCACTGCAGGTTGGAACTGCTTCCAGACCGAAAAAGAAAAATCGCCCAATGGCCTTAGTTGATGATCTTTTAGTTACTAGTTAGGCATTGATTGTGATTTAGGGTTCGCTAGGAAACGGGAGAAGCACCAAAGCGATTCACCTAACACCTAGTAGAACGAAACCATTAAAGAGGTCGAACCAATTGGACAAATCGCACCGTTGTAGAAACAGGTTCATACGGATAGATATATAATATAAAATATATACATAACTGATATACTGTAAAAATCTTAATTGATATTTATTTATTGTAAGATTTTTCAGCGATATTTCATGGAAATTATTAGGTTACCTAGCGGCTTTACTAGTTAGGCAGTTTGTGTGATTCATAAGTGAGCAAATCGGGGTCAATACCTCGAAGGCTTGCGCCTATTACCTCCAGATGTTGAGGTGCAGTCTTCTGCAGCGTCTCAGTTAGAACTTTGAGCTATCAGATCTCGTAAAATCAAGGTTCGAAGGAAAGAAGAATGTCTTGAATCTTCTGGCCACAAGGGCGTCTTCTCGTCAGTGCTTCGTTGGATGTATGGATATGACAAAGACCATTAGTGGGATTGCGTTCGACAGTATAGCACAGTTCATTGATCCGGATGATACGGATCCTAAAAAATTATCGGGTGATTCGGAAGCGCGAATATTCGGTATGTAAGGAGTGATAATATTCTGATTTATTTTATAACTGGGATGGAGGAATATTTTTAAAATATATTATTAATAACCTATGGATTTTATGCGGAATACAGATTGTCCAAGTTAATTCCAACAAACAAGAGGTACACAGATATTTATTTCTTTTATTAATATTTTTAATAAGTAAAAGCGGACGATTTCGACTTTCCCGGTAACTCCTGCCTAAATAAATTGTTGCAGAGTATAAACTTAAAATTTCGTATAATTTTTGCGAATATATTAGTCTCCCTAACGACGCATGAAAGCAGATAAAACTAATTTAAAGCTGCTATTTCGCCGGGTATAATAACGACCGTAGTTGAAACGACTTTCAACTTTGAGCTGGTGGGAAAGAGGACAAAAAATGTGGCGAAGTTGTAATCCATCATTCGTCCGGGTCTTATTTCGTTTCTCTCTCGGTTCGTCTTTACTTTGCGTCGCTGCCCCGGTGCCGCGAGGTGAACGTCATCAGAATTTACCATCGCCTGTTCCGCATTATCAGTGGGGATACGTTATTTCTCCGGGCGGCGTAATGCGTATATACGTTTAGCACAGCATTACCGGTGTCCGCGCGGGCGCCGCGCTCGTTATTTATTGCTTATTCGTTTCAGTCCGCTCCGGAGCAAAACAGTTGTATACGGGGAACCGTAAACTGATCCTAGATGCACACGATATTGCACCCCGTTCCTGCGATTCCACAGTCGTTTTACAGCTGACCGTGGGAAAATTGGAAAACTTTAACATTCCACCTGTACGGCACAAGCTCCCCGATTGTTTATAAGGACAGGGCAAGTCGTTCAACGATGACCCACTTCGTTTTAAGGGCGTCGCCTGCTTTCAAATTTTCAGAAAATCAATTTTTCTTTGCATTTTCTTTAAGCGTTCTCAGACATCACTAAACACTACCACCTGGGGTCCAGGTACAAATTGAGATTAAAGTTATAAGCCCGTCTATATATTCGAATTATTTTCCCTCACGAATTCATCGAAATCAATTAAAGACATCCGGGTTCGGTAATGACCGTCGGTATTTTATGGTGTTCGAGCGTCCTAGAATCGGAGTGGTCTCACGGAAAGTTCGGAAATGTAATTGCTAGTCCGAGGATCTTCATGCAAATTCACATTTTCATTAGTACAAATCGGAAATTGTTTTTCAATGGTCCGGTTTCTTAAACGAGGGAAATGAGAACACTATTCTTGTTGGGATACAAATTCTTTAGGTTTGAGAAACTAATGCGTGGGATGTTTACCTGAAGATCTGTAACCTATCACTTTCATATTCACATCCCAAACGCATACGTTTATAACTAATTATAATTATTCAATGTGTAACTATTAATAATACAATTATTTGCGGATTGAGAACAAAAGTTTACTACCTTGCTGCGTTTCTATTTACCATTTCGCTAGAGACGAATGTTAAAAACAATTTAATTGAATAATTGCATTCTTCGTGTACGTTTTTACGCTCCACTTAAGAGTTAAGGAATCCAAATTTATAGAAAATTATTGATTAGCAAAACTGTGAAATTAATTAGCAGTAGATTGAAATACAACTGTGAAAGGGTGGATTTGATTTTCGAAGGGGAGAATATGAGCTACTATGTCGTGAATGTAGAGTGGAGAACCTGTCAAGGGAACGGAATCTTGGTGGTGTGTTGGTGACTCGGCCTCGGTTCAAACTTTCTCCGTGGAAAGCGTAACCTCGCCCTTACCCCCTTGTAACCCTCTTCACGATACTTAGGCTTAACCGTAAAACAAGGTACGCGATGTATCTGCATGCTCTTATACACCAAACCTACTTTCGTATGCTCTACACTCCTGGGTAAGTGCTCTAAATTACCCGAGCACCTGCACAACGCTAGATATATACACACGTATAAAGTGCGAGCCTGGCCCGATGGATTTCGCCACCCCCGAAAGTTCGATGGAAAAATTTTCCGCGCGATAGCGATATCGATCAGACGACCAGGGGGCAGAAGAGAGGAGACGGGGGTCGTTTAATTGCTTGACAGTGTGTGCTCCTTTGACGTTGTTTGAAATTTTCCGCCATCGCCATTGTTGCAGAATTTCCTGCAACATCCGCCGGTTGTTATTGATATTTTCATTTTTTTCGCGGCCGAACCCCGGAAAGGATGACAGGCATTTTCGAGTCAAGTTGGACGCAACGCACAAAGCACGATTAACGTTTTCGGATCTTTGAAAAATTACTGGGTAAAATCGTTTCCAGGCATTCGAGCGATTTTAATGTATATTGTGAAATAGCCCCTGGTTAACAACGGCCATTTTTGAACGACACTTTCGACAATCGCGGATTATATTGCGGGGCACGTTTTATGAAATTTCGGGAACTCAACATCGTTCTGCGACATTTTCTATTAATGAGTTTTAACGCGCGATGCGAGGATGTCGAGCATTGAACGGTACACGATTTATAACATCGATAATAATTCGAGATGAAATATTTCCTTGAACATGACGATTACTTGTGCGATTGATGCAATTATTAGAACCGATTTAAAAATTAGTTTTGAAATTTGAAATTTGATTATTATTTGAATATAATTCTAATTTCTAAGCTTCAGTTAATAAATTTGGATTACACGAAATTGTAGTTTCAACAATTGAAGGAAACGTTATCATGACAAAGGACGAGCGATTGTAATTTCCATTTTTTTAAATACAGAAATTATAGAAAATTGGTTTAATATGTAATCATACAGTGAGAGCAAATGAGGAAACCGTGAAAATAAATAACTTTAGAAATTGGTTTGAAATTACACACCTACATCTCTGTATGAATAAAAAATGTTGAATGAAAACTGTAAAATTTAGTTTTCTCTGAGCATTGTTAAGGGAGGGCGTAAATGTTGGAGTGAAATTTTCCGAATATTTCTCACACAAGAAATAAATGTCGGAGTCAACGCGCCAGCGAAGCCCCTAATTTACATTTTCTGCTTGTCTGTTCGCACAATGAGTTGAAAATTTCGAACACTTACATATGAAACGCAACCAAGCGAAAAATACTGAAGGCGTACCAATAAAACTCAAAGTTTCCCTCGAATTTTTAAGACGTGTCCGCGAATTTCGAAGTAGCGACAAACCAGCAAGACATAGAGATTGCTGATTTTGAAACAAGCAAAGTTCTCAAAAATTCCGCGTAAAAATATGTTGATAAAACTCTGCTGTATTAGAAATTTTGTAAAAAAATTTAGAATAAGGATATACCAACAATTTCAAAAATATTTGGTAATTCAAGCTGGGTAGTTAGCTTCGGTAACTTTGACTATTATGATAGGGAACTTAAGCTGTCTATAATATTCCTTTTTAAGACCGCTATAATATAAATTCTTCATGAAAATCTCTGCTAAGATAGTTTTAATCGTATAAATACTTCTGAAACTATAAAGTGACTTAGTAATGGACAGAGAAGTCCCGTCAGTTTTACAAAGAAATTTTCCAACCATCTTTCGACCATCAGTGACTGCTTTATTCTCGAAAAGCTTTCGAACTTCGTCCGCTATAAGTCTAACATCCGCTCCAGCGTTGTTTAACGAAGAAAATGAAGCTGAGTAATTGGGTTTACTTAAGACTGACATTAAAAACGATGTTCTACTCTCTCCATTCTATTCGCATCATTAATGTGTACATAATATTCGTAACTACCAAAGAACATATACAAATCTACAAGTGTGGACGCAAAATAATTCTTCTTGAATTTATCTACTTATATAATTTTTCTTGTTCAGTATAGCTTAATGATCTCATTTGTATCCCACGAATAGACTGACGAAGCAAATTCAATTCAGTCGAACAACAAGACGTATAATAGTTAGCTCGCGTTACACGGATGTTTAAAAGTTCCCAGTATCCGTAACACATTTCAATGAAACGACAACTGCAAGCCATGGGAATTTATTACTGCGGACCGCGTAACTTCACCGAAATTCTTCGATGACAGAAAATTCGTAAGTCTCGAAGTTCGATTTTAGTGCCAGCAGTTTCTGTCCACGGAAAACAAGGAGCAGGCCGTCATTCTGGTGGAGGACGGGAGCGAGGCAAGAAGCATCACGTGTAAATATCGATACGGACCGTTGAAGTTCCGAAACTTCGAGAACTCGTATACAAAGGCCGGATCATCTTGTACTTGTCAGCCGAATAATTTAGTTTAGTGCCACTGCTCCTAATCTAAAGGACTTATTTTCATGAAAAAGATATAAAGTTCGTTCCGTGCTTTCAGGGCGTACGTAGCTCCACAGTTGATGACTACAAAAGTACACACCGCTCGCAAAGTTTATGCGAGTCGGCGGTGAAGTTATATTCAAAGAACTCCGGGGGAAATCATATCGCTGCTCGGTGTGTACGTCTACCTGCGTTCCTCGCAAGAAACGTCAAAATAATCTGTTTGAATAACACCGGGTGCAGCAGCCACCGTAGTCGTTACAACGTTTATTTCTCGAGATATTCCCCTTGTAAAACCTTCGCGCGATGTAAAATTTTACATCGGTTCGATAACTATTTTATTATACGACGATGCAAGCCGAATGCTTCGCTGTCGGCGTAAAAAATTTGTTGAACTTATTGGGAAGCTCGAAGTGCGCGAGATGATTGCATGCAATTTGATACTAGCTCGTTCTGCAACCATACTTGCTCGCATACTCGTATACATGAGGTGATATACGCGAGTAAATGAAACACAGTTTAGAATGGACAACAATTTTTTTAGTATGTGAATACTGCTTGCATTTCAACGTCAATTCTGTCATTGTTTACGGAAGTATTAATTGCGATATTGGAAATGTGTGTGGCTCTTTTATTTTATTACAGATAAAATGATGATGTTTATTGCAGAATTTTTGTTGAAGGAAGCTATTGATGGTTTCCACCAAGAAAGTCAATTTAGAAGAGTATATGATTGTTACGTTGCTGTAAAATTGACTTTTGATGTACACAATGATTTTCGTCCCGGAAATTGAATTAATAATCTGGTATTCATTATTAACATCCTTTCTCGAGCTATGTGCTTATGTTACACTGCTTGACTTTGGATAATAGAAACATCTACAATAAGTAACAGAGCGTGCGTACACAGGGGGACTTCAAACATTAGTTGCTTAATGAAGTAGTTATGAAGTTTGTCCCATGACACTGCTGGTGGTGTTGTTAATTTTCACCGCGGACGTAGTACAAATTAAATGATCAATTACGATGCATCACGGTTTATTATTTTATCGCGCCAGAAATTAATTTCTGGTCCAGGTTATTGCTGGTTATCCGAAATATCTAGGGGATCCTAATTCGGTTAACACACGTTATAAAACTTTGAACATTCCCTAAGAAATGTAAAATAAATCGATTGTATATTTTTACAGATTCTGTAATTGTAATTAGGAAATATCGATATTTTCTCATTACCTATCTGTAATTGAGTTAACGTCCGCGAAGTTTTACCGTCTGTGGGTTTCAGTAGAAACGTCGACCAATGGTCAGCCCGACAGCGCTACTAGAAAGTTCCATGCAACACTAAATCTACCACTGCCCATCAAATGAACGATTTCAAATGTTTTATATTATAATTATACCATACATTATAATTGGTCAGTGGATGTCCTTGCAATAAAAAAAACGGTGTGCGTTAATTGCGAAAAGTAGGAAGACTTTTCTAATAATTTTAATAAATTGATCATGATAATAATAGATTCATAACAATCTCACTGTTTTAAATGGAACGTAATTATAGTTATCATGAAATTAGCAGTCTGGTTATAAGAAAAATCGAACAAAATTTGTATCAGGCAACACGAACCAGCTGATTCTAGTGCTCGGTAGGTTTAGTGTAAAATAGCCTTCGTAGCACACGCTTTCGATTCATTTTATCACGGGCGATCGGTCTGTCTCGGATCGTTTCCTGAAAAGCAGTTTGACAAATCGCTGAAAACGCTCCGGGAGCGTCTTTTAATCATACAATCAAGGATATCGTTTCGGGCGAATCGAAAACATTTCGTCTCACCCCCGGCCACTGAAACAGTGGCTAATAAATTGCCACCCTTCGCTTTTTCTTACTCAAACATTTGTCTTGCCTCCCCTAGCGGAATCAATCCGTAGGATTATCTGCGAGGCGGAGTCACTTACGAGGCGAATACTCGCCCGGAGAACGATAATAGAGGAGGAAATTATTGATTGAGAGGTACAATAAATCGTCAGCGTAAAGTGATATACTTACTGGTAGCGCTGACAGCTGGTCCGATGACCGAGTACTTGGGGTTACCGGTAACGGCCCCTGGGATGACCTTGTCCAGCTCTGAAATACATTATTGTAATTATCCTCGGAATATACAGTGCCGTTAATTACAGTTGGGAGTCGCGTGTGCGAATGGAACAGGGCCAATTTACCGTAGCAAAGGATCCCCATTCATGATTTATCGCCCCCATAAATAGCCGGACGCTTGAATACCACTTATTTCTTGCCCATTTCGCACGCGACGCAACGCGTTCCAAATTCTGATCGTTTCTGATCCAATGAATCACGAAAAACCAACGCCGTGATTAACATTGCCGATTCGTGGCCGGAATGCCCGATCGATCTTGACAAATCGTTCATTACGACGTTACTGCAACGCCTGAAGGGATCTATCTAATTAGGAACGCCGGTAGTATCGACTGTGCAATAACCAGTCACCGGCAAAATGGCCACGGTAGCTCGCGAAAGCTCGAAAGCTCTCTGCTTCACTGGTACGTGATAGGCTTTCAAAGGATGTATCCAGGAAGATAACTGGCGGTCGGGTTTGCAGAAAAACGGTGGGTACGTGCGAAAATTTTGCACACTGCTTTGCCGACAGAACAGGAAAGGTGGAAGAAAGCTTTCCGGAAACTCTACTTCGACGAGCTTTCTCGGTAACGACACTCTGCGAGGAGCTTGCGAAACGTTTTCACAGATGCCTGCCATACCGACGCAAGAGATTTACGAAAAATGGCGGAAGACTGCTTTAGCACCCGGGGAAAGATCAACTTTTATCAAACCCGTCTTTTTATTTCACGAAGTTTTGTTTAACTCTTCACCGTTGAATTTGTTTAATAAACTCGCTGAATGACATTTAGAAAGTTCCGGATCGTAACACTTTCAGCAACGAAATAAAAATTTCGTCCGTATTTGTAAGTCAGGGTTTATGTAATTAGATCCTCGATATAGCTTCTGGTAATCTATCGTTTCAGAAATGGTAGATATGTGAAGATCATCGAGTTTAATTGATTGCATGTACTGTACGAAAATTAACACGAATTCTTTCAAGTCTTTGTAAATATGACAGCGAATTAAATTCGCGAGCATACCTTTTTTCCTCTGCACCGCATAGTTTACAGCGTAGAAACTCAGTAATGTGGATTTTTTTTTAAAAGTCAACTTTATTTATAAATAATTGATATCTCAATCGGTCAAACGCAGAGAAGTTACTTTCAATCGCTTGTAAACCAAATTAACATTTAACATCTCCAACCTCGTCGAAAGTAGCCTCATCAGATATTGAAGTGATTAACTATTTTTTAGGCAGTTGATCAGTAACGATCGACGCTTGCGCTTCCCGATAATTAGCACAGATCCTGAATATAAAAGAGGCTGCGATTTAACGTTGATAACGAAATCCGAGCGACACCAGTACACATATTGTCCGAAGATGAATACGTAACTAATTAACTATTTTAAAAAGTTGTCAACTTTCAAAGCAACGATTTTAATTTACACCTGTACCTTCTAAGTACAAATTGAGCTCCATGACTCGGGAGCGGTGAAGAAGGCGTTGGAAACGCGGATTAAATTAGTGAAAGAGAATAGGGGAAAGGATGTCTGTGGATTTTCATAATGCTGTCGGATAATGCTATTCGTTACCCACCAGGATGCGGTGCATCGTCCAATGGCTGGAATTGGAACATCGCCTTGAATCCCTGGCCCGGCCACTCTGAATTAGCGACGAACTCGACGTACAGGTCTGGCCCCGTGCTGAGTACTTCTACTTCCGCTCCTTGGTTGCAGAGTACAGCTATTGTGGGTGCCCCTGAATCCGTTCCGTCGTGCACTCTGATTAAATCCGCTCTATTCAGGCAACTGCAACAGGATGCCTTTCGTTAACAACGACAACTTATCGGTATATTACCCTGGGCTGCGAATAAGTCAACCGAAAGCAGCCAGATCCGACTGACGAAATTGTGGCCCCTCGCGAAACTGTCGGCCGAATCGAAAAGTCTGTTCGTAGGTGTTGGAACAATGTTACCAGTTGTTAGGTTGTTGCAGTAAAAGGCAAGTATTAAGCACGTCTCAACAAATACCGTACGCAAAATGAAAACGTATGAAGTTATATCGCCTGTGGCGGTACGCACGACAATATCACGATGACTGGTGTGGATGCCCCTGAATACTCGCAGCCGTTGATTAGAGTGCACGGGAAGTGTCGAAGTTAACAAATAAACGTCGCGGCAAATAATGCTCGTATTTGTTCCGAGATATTTATTATTTGTAGATCAGCTTTGCGAAAGAATGGTTCAGCTCGGCTCCTTCCAAAAAAAAGCGGAAAAATTCCCCGGGAACTGTGAAATTCGTGCGAAGTAAAAAATTACTCGACGCCCGTGTCCGGCGAGTAAATTGTTTTCTGTTTGTTGAAACACGCCGGGGTTTTAATTAATGTTTTAAACGCGTTACTTGATGCCGGCCCTTGCACTATTTCCGTGATAAAGTCTGTCGTGTGGAGAATGTTTTGAAATTTATTCTGTGCGTGCCGTTGTGTTTTCCTGGAATTAATTTCGAGTTTTACAGAATCCTTTTTCGAAGATTTTTTCACCGACTTGCCATGGAACGAGCGTTGATTAGCATAGCTTTTCGGGAAGAACGTGGAACGAGTGGTGAAAAACTAATTACACGAATGTAATGAAATGTATATTTGCGAGTTACATTATTTCTAAACGGGACATAGACTTTTGTTTTTAATTTCATTTTTCCTTAATGAATTATATAGAAAAATCTTGAAATCAATTTTCATTTACCCTAAATTACAGTCTATACCAGTCGGAATTACTAGACAAGGGTGAATCCGACGAAGAACAAAATGCAGTGCACATCTCGCGCAGCAAATTGGCGCCGTTCAGTTCTATGAAACAGAACCGTTTGGCAAAAAATCATGCGAACGCCCTCGACGATTTCAATCGGTCATTTCCGAGTACCTCTTCGAGCAAAAACATTATTGCAAAATGAGTTGCTTTGTCCCGAAGTCCAGTGAGAGCGGTTAGCGGAGATTACTTCGTCGGAGGAGGTAAAAAAGAGACCGACGAAAATCCATATATTCATCAGAGCATCGTTAATCCCTTTTACGTTCTGAGCTGATGAACGAGTTCCACGTCGAAAGGGACGGAAATTGAAACGTGCAGCGGGAAAAACCTGCACGACTTTCCGGCCTCCTTCATTTATCGACGCGTTCGCGCGGCTTAAGAAGAGCGCCTACTCGCCGTAGTCGATTCTCCACCGGCCTGAAGTAGTCTGCGCGAGTGCTACTGTGTGTTCTTCAACGTCTGCTCGACGAAGGTGAGATAAATTTCCTTCGAGTGACTCACCTCGTAGCGAAATCTTGCGAAAAAAGCTGCTGGGTGTGCGGGACAGAAAAAGAAGAGAGACGGGCCGAGGTCAGGAGAAAGGGGAAGAGAGAGAGAAAGAGAGTGGCGACTGAGGAGCCTAGCCGGGGTGAAAGGTGAGCCTGCGAATGGAACGACGATGAAAATGAAGAAGAAAATAGGGCGAACAAAGGCGGGAACAAGACCGGGAAAAGAGACGAAAGAGAGAAATTACTGGCGGCGGTTGTTCCATCAATAGCCATCCGGTGATTCTCCTCGCGACGTATATACGCGAGCTACTTTGCTCAATTGAACGGAAGAGAATTATACACCTCACGATTACAGGCGTCTCGGAGCCTGGTGATCCGATCGATTTAAAAGCTTGATCGATGATGACCACGGGATAACCTTATTACTTCCACCGGTTAAGCAATTACGCGAGCTGAGAAATATTATCCACGGAACAGCCGGAGATTAAAGAGTCCGCCCCGCCTTTCCGCTTTCGTTCGACGTCTTCTAAGCGAGCGTGTGCATGTACACGGAGTGGGAACGTGTGACCCGAATCCTGAACGGAAATGAACTATTACCTGTGAATAACGTTAATCGAGAGGCCCTCGGATGGAACATCTAGCCGAAAACTGCAAACGATGACAAGGTCGAAGGAAATGTTACAGTTCAGTTTGATGGAGTCGTTGAGATAAGACGAAAGCGAATTTTAACTGTAGGAAGTTGGATTAGCAAAGGAGTCTGTGGGTTTCGATTTTGGTTCGTTACAGATTGTTTTCCGAAAGGTAAAACGTGAGGTACATTGATGGGTGCCATATAGGTTTAATATTTATTTTCAATATGTCACTTGGACAACCTGTCTTAATTAACATATGTTAAAATGAGCAGGATGGTAGATCCAGAATTACGAATTGTAGTCAAAATTAATTTTAATCCGCTGTTTGCTACGATGCGTAACGAGATAGGGGGTTCTAGTTAGCATATTGAAATGAGCAAGGCGATAGGTTTGGAATTACGGATCAGTTAACATTAATGTTGATCGACTGACCGCATGATTATATGTATAGAACCGATTCTAAACCAGAAGTAGACCGCATGCTATAACATACAAGTTCCCACGAGTGTTCAGAGATGGATGTATCGAGTGGCTGACGGAGAGGAGTCTCTTGGTATACATCAGCCGTATTCAGGATAATATCCGAGTGCATCTGACAGTGCGGCTCAACGCTGATATATCGAGGCATTTCTCAGCGGTCTTCCTCACTCTTAGCAAGTTTTACCACGACTAGTACGGCGAACATTATCAGGCTGGAGATTAATTAATTGAATCGGTCGAATTGTAGCCTCAGCCACCCATTTCGTTTATTCACGCTGCTGATCCAACGTTTAATTAAACATCGCTTAAACTTCCGACCTCTGCGTGTTTTCGATTCTTTAGAAAAACATGAATTATGTAGCAGTCAGTGCTTGATCGATTTTACGCAAAACTACCATAAACAAATTAGCAAATCATTTAATTCACACATAAATGGTATGGAATTTTTAAGTTAAGCGGAAGAGTACTTTTATATTTTTTCGGATTTTCGTAAACCGGGCTTTTGCAGAAGATTGTCCTTAATTTAAGTTCTTGCAGTACTACGCGCACGTTTTACAATACTTCGTTGAGAATAATACCGACCTAATGGCAGCGAACTTCACATTTTTGATTCTAGTTATTCAAACGAGTGCAAGATGAAATATTTCTGTCAATTATTCTCTTGTCTATACAGCGTAGAATATCTGTTGGTCTATTAAACTATTTACTTTAATTATACAATATTTAACAAAACATTTATAAACTTCATTTATTTACTTCTACAAAATTTACCTGGCGAACACAAACGTTTTGCATTATTAAACAGCACAGTCGTAGCCACTGTATCCCAACCATAAGAAATATTGTAGTCAGCAGAACAAACTTTCCTCTTACTCTGGTTTTCGCAAAATAATCCACGGAAATGCGAATTTGCATAAATATCCGCAGTCTACCAGTTCTACATTTATTTTATTTGAATACAAAAGTTGCGAATTGAAGGCGGAACGGTATACAGATAAACACTAACTTGGACCACAATAATTCAATCGAAGTTACATCCAGTCACCAATTTGGTATTTTCCTTTGTACGAAAAGTTCGAGCAATGTACAATATCGCGTATAATCCATGAAATCTTCACACTGTTCAAAGTTTTAAGAGCGATAGTAAAGCGAAGATATAAGACTTTCGGACGGAAACCAGATCCTTTTTGGAAAAGTTAGCGACTCACGTCAGCTCTGGAAAATTGGGAACGGTACATAACTATTAAAGACGGGTACTGGAGAGTGAGCCGGAACAAAGGGCAATGTAAAAGAGAAGCTCGAAGCTAAATTAAATTTTTAGGCAAGGAGCAACTCACGTTATAAATATGAAACTCGCTGGAAATTCGAATTTAGTGGCTGCTGCAAATCATACCGCTTTTAAATGTTACTATCAATACCATAATTAAAATAATCAGTGGTATGTGTTTCATGAATTAATCAGTAGATCAATAATTAAATCGACTTCTATCAAGCTGTACGCATGGATAATTAAAAATAATATATGTCGGCTCCATTATCCATTATTGTATACAAAGCGTAATTAATTTATTAAAAATAAGCTTCTGATTAGTTCGAATTAACCAAAAAGTAAACTTGCTAACCAGATTTTGAAGTTTGCAGACGAAATAAAGTTACAAAAAATTGTCGAAAAAATTGCCGGAAAAAATTGGATCCGCTGTAATTACGACTCCAGTAAAAACCATAACGGAAGAAATAAATTTCTATTTTGCTGCTGTTTTGTTCGGCCACTCCGGGCAATTTTGAGTTTTCATAAAGATTGGGCAGCCGAATGAAAACATTCTCAAATTTTAATGTCCGTTTCATCGCGCGAGGTAAACGAACATTCGGAGAACATTGCACCGAATTCAAAACATTAATTCCAACGGAAACACAGCTAGGTTAATCGATTCAACGGTAACAGTGAAACGAACTCAATCAATTATCCTTTGTCGGAGAATGTTTGTGCTCAGCCGAAAACTCGTAACGATGCGATATTAGGTCGTGAACGAAACACGGAAAAAATATGCACTTCCCGGCGAACTAATATTTGAGGGTCACAAATTTTCGCGTTGCAGTAATTGCAGGTTTTTGTAGCTACAGCTTGAATCGGCCATGAATCAACGCTGCCGCCGATATAAGCAAAACGGAAGTACGGGACGCTCGTAAAATATTACGCGGTTCTAACAGGGTCGCCCACTCAAGTGAATACGAAAAACTATCTATTTCGCCATGTACCCGTTTGAACAAATTTTCCGGTGTCCTGTGAAAAATCTCCTGAGCAAGTTAGATAACAAAAGCGATGTGCGAAGGTTCGAAAAAGTTCGCAATCGAAATTCAGACATTGTTTAAACATTGAAATTTTAGTACTGTTCAATGAAACACTTTATTTAACAATACGTGTTACGATTACAATTTTGCATCAGTTTGAAATCTTTATATGATTTGCTTGTGGTTCGAGTGGAAAGGAAAATTGTTGGATTTGAGAAAAGTGGAGTAGAATCTATATTGTTTCCAGTAACCAAAAGGTATACATAAATTCTTGATGGAAAATTATATTTACGAACAATACTCTAAGGCGTGCGAGCTGCATTCTGAAAACTTGTTCCATCCTCCAGACGTCGGCAAAATATTGTCGGCGTGAAAGCCGATTATACTCTTGACGATATTTCATTCTTTCTTTGCCCTGTCTTGTTTTCGTATTTCGACTTACGTAATCATATAATACGATTTCAAAGTTGTTCATTACTTGCGTCCGCCCCGAAAATTATACTCGTTTCGGTCTCGCGGAGACATTTGACGAGCGAGAGCAATCTTTCTGTCCACGATTATGTAATTTTTGGAAATGTAAGAGTTCAAGTGTGCACGCAAAAAATTCCTGAAGTATGTCATGGGAGAAAATGAAGTGCTTACACCGTTGAAAAAAATGTTTAATTTTCCAAAAGATTACGGGAGCTCTATCAAAGGAAATGGATTGTTTGCAGCATTTGAAGCACAAATACTGTTTTGCATGTTGCATGCCCCCTTGTCTTCCGAGAGCAGTAGAGCAGCAATCGCATTCGTGCGTAATCGAATGGAACGAATCTCGGATGTTGAATTTTGATTGATGTTCACGAGTGTACGTAGAGGCCTGGTTGCCTGACTAGACACAATGGGGACGACTTAAACTGTGATAGTGTTCATTCGGATTCAAGGTTCCGAAAGCTAGGAAGAGAGGTCAACTGCGGAATGAAATTAAGGAAGCTCGATACAGAATTAGGACAGAGTTTGAGGATTTATCAAGGATTAACTCCTGCACGCTGCAGCTGGAAGTCTCGGTGCACCTCTTGTTTCCCAAGTCGACCTCCCCCCATCACCATTCCCAGCTCTAAGTCTTCGTGCAGAGAAGAACTTTATGTGGGTTAAGTAGAATCATGGTCCGTGCCACGCTCAAAGGATTTAGGGGTCAGGTATAGCCCAGCACTACAGGATTTAAAAAAAGAGAATTCCCGTGAAAGTACGTTTCCCGTCACTTCAAGTGCCTATTGTGGTAAGGTTAATAACGGCTGATGGTTAAAGCGCCGTGTTAAATTCGTACGTTTTTATTGCCGCTCCTGAGCCACTATGAAAGAATGGCACTGTGTCCGGTATTATTCTTGGCCAGAATTAGGGGAACAGCCACGGTGTTTAGACAAATTGGTATAGTCTATCTTACTCGACTAAAATGAGCTTTTGCTATACCTATTATGCTGTAACTTTAAACGAAGCTCCTGTAAACGAACCTTTTTTAAAAATGCTTTTCCACATTCTTCATTAACAATGAAAATTTTTAGATAAAGTCATTTTCTTTACTGGCAATACAAATTTTGAGACTTCGTGTTGTCTTTTTAACTATTACTGTATTTTACAGAATCGTACACACTACTATTGCTAAATTACTATTCTGACTGAACGTTAATGGAAATGTACTGTAAATTTTATTTAGATACAAACGAAACAGCAAGTTTAAGTAATTACTTGTTGCTAATTAGTTTGTCATAAAATGGCAAACGTAACATAAATTCACGAATTGGGTTACGCTGTAATATAATTTGAAATGATTTAATCTACGCTGCTGCAGTTTTTCTTCTCCCGCGAGGGACTGTTTATGAAAACGCGTTGAAAGTAATGGAATTAAATTTTATCGTGATGCAAACTGTTTCGTCGGTTTACGAAACGGTTAACATCCTCGAACCAGGAGATTTTACGGCGCTATCCTGTGAAGCTACTTCGAAAGACGAGACATGATAACCTGTTTAAAGGGACTATAACAGAGCCCTCAGCATTACCACATGACAGATTTATGTCCGTAATATCGAACGCATTAGACGTTTGACATATTGGCGACCGTAAAGTTTGAAGAAGCATAAGATTTACATTTGATTCATGGCTGATAAGATCGTTGGATGTCAGCCCGTTGACGAAAAAACGAAAATCTCGTTAGGTAACAATGATATGCGTGTAACGAAAGCTTCGAAACACGTTACCAAATAACACTTCCTTTGAGATTAAATATTCCTCCAAACAAATTGGTAAAACATCTCAGAAAATCTTAATTTATCCAAACAAGAACATCGAACCATTCCAATCACAAGTATGGTTTCAGGCACAGCTTTTTCCATAAAATGATACAATCTTCCGTGGCTTATTTTTCCTAGCGAAATAGATTCGTCCGTCGCCTAAGGATGCATTCGGACAGTTTCACTTATCGGGAAAAGCTTGCTGGTCGATTTCGCACATCGGACTAACATATGGCTGACATTATCGCTGTTCTACGAGGATACCGGTTAGGCAGCGTGGGAAAGGATAGGCAAAGCCTTTGTAATTTTATCTCTACTGTAGTACGACTGAAGCCATGATTGTGACATTTAATTGAACAAGCTGAGGCGTGTCTGAATCCATACTGGCTACTGGAATGATTCCAACTTCTTCATTTGATAAATTCAGAATTTCTGCGATGACGTGCAAACAAAGTTTCTCAAGAAATAAATTTGCAAGTCATCGTAGAAAATCTGAATTTATCCAATGAAGAAGTATGAATCATTCCAGTAGCCAGTATGGTTTCAAGCACAGCCTTAGGCTTGTTGAATTAAACGACACAATCATGGTTTCAGGCACTGCCTCGGCTTATTGATTTAAATAACACAACCACGGTTTGAGGCGCAGCAACAGCTTATAAATTTAAATGACACAATCATTGTTTCAGGCACTGGCTCAGCTTATTAATTTAAATAACACAACCACGGTTTGAGGCGCAGCAACAGCTTATAAAATTAAACGACACAATCATTGTTTCAGGTACAGCCTTAGCTTGTCGAATTAAATGACGGTCACTCGGAGCTTATTTTTGCGAGCAAAATCGCCTAAGGATGCATCTGGACAGTTTCACTTATCGGGGGAAGCTTGCTGGTCGATTTCGCACATCGGACTAATATATGGCTGACATTATCGCTGTTCTACGAGGATACTGGTTAGACAGCGTGGGAAAGGGGCGAGTAAAGACGCAGGGAACGAATCTGTCCAAAGGAGGGAAAAGAGCAAGAGGTGGAAGAGCAAGGGAAATAGAGAAGAATACCGGACCAGTTCTCCACCCTCGTAGGATTTCTCTTGCGATTGTTCGCCAGCTGCCGGAGTCAGCTCTAGGTGGCTTTATATCAAAGTTCCACGACACCGATGATGACGCCTACGTCGACGACTAGCGGTGATGTTGCCGTGCCTCGTCGTCGACATTATTACCGGTTCGCAAACATTTGGACAACTCTGATTAGTTTAGTCGTTCATTTTAGTTTACGCCCTTTCCCCGTTGCCCGGGGTCTAGCGCGAGCGCGCAGTATATATTTATGCAACATTTCGCCACCCGTAATATCCTAAGTGAAATGCGCCACTATAATATTTGTACAGAAGTGATATGGAGCGAAACCGTCTATATAATCGCGTTGCTCTATTAACATAATGCGATTATGAGGAGAGCGTGATTTCGCGATTGTTTTGTACAGTCCCAGCTAGCTTCTATGTCAACCACGGTGATAACTACAAAGGTAACTGCTCTGCAGACGTTTACACGAATAAAATAAATTTTGGAAAATTGACTCACACAGAATTTATGACTTTGACTGTCATACCGTTCGTATTTGTGTCACATGAGTATGTCGCTAGTCTCAAAAACTAATTTCGACGGTGATGAGTAGCGTGTTACATTTGCTCGTACGGTCACAGTGTGTTTAAAATACTACCGTATAGCCGGTCCTTCGCGGTCAATCAGGAATGACAGTTTGATTGAATAGTCAGATTGTCATTCCTGACTTTCTATACTGAATTCCGTCAATATTAACCTTACACGATCAATCAGAATGTCAATCTTTGACTCCAATGTCATTCTGACTGACCATGTAGGGCTCGATTGTTATTTTGAACATATTAAAATTATTAGATGCGGCTACTATATTATTTTTTTTTATCTTAATTGTCTAAAATATGTTCTACGTTATTGCTTCTATACAAGAGTAGTTGCTTCGAAATTCGATGAAAATATGAGCTGGTTCAATGCGTGAGCGAGCACTAATGAAGCGAAGTTAAGCTAATGGAACACAATAAACCGTTGATATATCCAGAACACGCAGCAATTCGTATGGAAAATCGACTAGTTACTTTAAACTATAAACAGAAATATTAATAAATAATTCAAAATTACGTGGATGCAACATGGACTGTATAAACAACCGTCGAACTCAAAATCATATACGTACTTTGTGAATTTTATTCACGACTTGCGCTGTCTTAGTAAAGAATTCATAATCACGTTACGGTAAAATAGTAGTATATTAAACAAATTAGTATTGGACCGGCATTTATATTGCGAATTTAGGCTGTGTATTAATAAATAATATAAAATATGGTCACAGTCAAGTAAAATATTAAATAATCAATCATGTGGCACATTCGTGTGTGTTGTAAATTTAGTTTATGACTGGCAGCATGTTAATAAATAATACGGAATCACATTACAACAAACTAGAATATTAAATAAACAACCGTTGGATTCGATTTCGTGAGCGTTATAAAATTCGCCGATGACTGGCGATGTTTGAATAAATAATTCAAAATCGCGTTGCAATCAAATATCCTTAAATTCCTGTGCGCTATAAATTTTGTTTATGACCGACGGTATATCAGTAAATCCCTGACCAAGGGTTCCAGGCACTTACTTGAAGGTAAAGACGCGAAGGTGCACGAGTAACTTTACGGCTCTTTAGCGTTACCTTGTTTAGATCCCATTAAAGTTTAAACAAACGATTGAATGGAAAAAATATTAGTCCCGGGAAGTTTATCGTGCACGCAAATCTCCATTGCGTGTTTAATCCACCTAGAACCTTGGCCCCCCTGGTCGATGGTGAAGGGAAAAGGAAAGGTTCAGGTACTATTGAACTGTAACGAATACAATGTTCGGGCTCGGAGAACTTTTAAATAGAAAAGTTTCGTCCCAGCGGTACTCGCGATCTTGCTACTCGTTATCGTGCGTCGTTAGCTCGTAAACGTTAATAACCGACAGGCGTCGTAATTCACAATTAGCCTAATAGAAACACAACTGACGTAGACCGTGGCTTTCATACAAGACCGCATCAATCTTTTAAAATTGAACACACACTGCAGAAAACGGGGCACGTTAAACTTTCACAGGCAACCACCTCCGGTAATTAAATTGTTTAATTACGGCGATAGACGATCGATCGAAATTGATAGGTCACGGAGGCAAAACTCCATAAATGATTCCATTGTTAAATCACGTTTCACCTTCTTATTAGACGGTGTATTACCGCCAACAATTCTGTTTAAAATAGCAGTCAACGTATTAAACTGCTAGGTACTAAATTGATCTCACAATTAGTGTTAAACTGGATCACGATCGTCTCCGAGGCAGAAAATACCTCTCTCTTAGACACCATCCACTATAATGGCGCATCCAAGGATAGGAAATCGGTATAAACGCTTCTACAATGTATCTGTTTAAGCCATTATCTTGGTACAATTAATTATGTGCTCACGGTACACTAACATTAATTTCTCTGTAGCATGCTGCAAAATTGAAGTTTGAGTTGAATGTGTTGCATATACCATCGAATTTGAAAACGTAATACATAGGGTGGCTCACACACACAAACGTTACGAGATCGTATAAACTTCGAATTTATTTATAGAATGATTAAATGACTTTCGGGCCACTCTACATATTATAATTGAGTATTCCGTGAAGAATTTAGTTATTACAGTCACAGTATATTAATTGTGGAAACTACTACTTAAAATAACTTCTGACTTGATTGTTCTTCCTATTCTCTTGACTAAAAATTTAAGACAACGAAATTCCACTTCGATAAACGCGAGCTAACATGCAATTTTCGAATGCAAAGTCTTCGCGTTCATTCGCGCGAGAAGTTTTGCACGTGCGACTCGAAGTCGGAAGAAATTTCATAAATTTCACGGCAGCATTTTATTCCGATCATATCGCATTTTGCAACGCGCGCCTTTTGACGCGACATAGTTCTGTAAGTTAGAAATCGGCGGTCCTCGACCATAGTTCATTTCATGGTGCTTTCTTTACCGCGTCGGAAAAAGTCGGGGCCATACTTTGTGAGTTCATGTCTTTGATCCTCTAGGTTAAATCTCTCTCCTATACTCCCTCTTCCTCTCCGCCCATTTCAAAACTTGCTGAACTCAATTTCTGTACGGGATATGGGATGGATATACATACAAGAGGACTCCTTAATTCAACATACCGTGACATACCCGTATCACAGTCGAGCAAATTTTCTTTCGAATAAAAATCTCCGCTGCATAGACCGTTCCGTAAGACATACACGTAAATGCAGTACGGAGTGCATTACACCAAAATAAGAGGAAAGCCATAAACCTATGTTTGATTTCACTAGACAGTGAACGATGTTCGTACCGAATTTTGTCACGTAAAATAGAGTAAATGAAACTTTGATAAAATTTGGTCAATATTATAACATAAAATTATAGCTATTTTGCTCCTTTATAAATTAATCATTAGAGTAATGAATTTGCAGTCTATATCGTGTTTCTTAGCATTTTCGGATACCTTAATATAATCAATAGTTTAAAGACTCACCTTAAGTCTCCTTTTTGTAGAAAGATTTCTTCAAAAACTAATCGAATCCTCTCCTTTAATCTGTAATGATATAACAGTATAATAAATATTATTTTTTAATTGAATGTTTGATAAAGCATTTGATAAAAATAAATTCGAAAACAAAATAAATATATCAAATATTATTTATGTATGTATGCACGAATGGGTGATCCATTGTTCTATTAATAAGATCGCAAATATTTCAGCACAGAACGTTGTCTGTGTAGTTTGTGAATAATAAATTAAAAAACGCATTTAATAACGTATCGAATAAATGAAATATTATGTGAAATTGATATTTCTGCTCTTCTGCAAGAATGAAATAAACACTATCAAGCCCCATGCAACAATCATCTGGATTCTCCCCATTTTCAATTCAACAAATAACATATGATATAATGAGATTATATTCACTTTTCTGAGAAGCGTAGTTCGTGGTAAGCTTCGAGTGATATCGCACGTGTTGAATTAATTTAGCAAATGAAACTTTAATCATTTTAATAGAAATAGAGGGATTTCGACGATATTTACATATGCATCCGATTTCTTTAAACGTGTCTCTAAGCTGATTAATTAACGGCGAAACGAGTATCGGAGCGGTTTATGGTGTTAATGTTATGACAGCTTCAAATTTGCACCGAACGGAATGTGCATGCGTGGATACGCGCGCATTCGTCAGGTTTATAGTTATGCGCCGAGCGTCGCACCACCGCCGTAAACGCTGAGCATACTGAAGTGCAAACGCAACTTTGATACAATTACTGCAATTAAGCGGAAGCCACAATACTACGGAAATCATATCTGCATATTGGCTTCGCGCTCCGGTTAAATTTTCTGCGTACGAGCGACCTTCTTACAGCACACGAGTCGCCATTAAAAATAATGATTTGTTCATAATCCTTCCACGATAAATGCATTCGTACCTACACATTCGTCATTCTTACTAAATTCAAGTTGCAATCATTAATTACGACTCAAACGAACGGCTCTGAAATTCTTTTATTTCATATTTATTATTGTTATACATTCTTGTGAAACTTCACCTGAGGAAACCAGAAATTTTCAACTTTATTTTACAGAATCCTGTAGAATTTAACGAGGAACTGTCGAAAATCTAAGTTTTCATCTTAGGAATCCACTGGTTCAAAAGTTATGAGTGTTTAAAGTTCCGCAAACTTTTAATCAGTTGGATATACGTGTACTGACATTCTAGAATTTAACTACCATTCTATGTTTGTAATAAATTCATAATATCTAGTATAAAACTGACAAGGTATAAGCAGATCAGAGGTGAATGTTTACTGAATAATTGACGCAACGAACAATCCAAGAACTACGAAGTTCCAAGGTCTGCCTCTCGTGTCTTTTGTGAGCTACATACCGGGACGAGTATCATCTATCAGCGTCTTTTACCACGTAGTCGCACAGTTATTTCAAAGATCCGGCCTTAAGAATACCAGCACTTCCGCCATCCCCGTGCCAACATCTCGCCCCCCTTTTTCACTCTGTCCGGCCTTTTATGCGGTTATAACGAAAACGCTCAACAGACCCTAGCATAAACTTTCGACAATCAACGTAACAAGGAGCGGAGATGAGAAACAAGGAAAGTTACGCGTCGGTCAGGAAACCGGAAAATTTCTACTGACAAGAGAGAACTGTCGCGCTCCGTAACAAAATTATGTCTACGAGAAATGGCTATTTAAATAGAGTTTAGTAATGCCAGGCAGGTTTCAACAATATCCACTTTCGACATTTTCACTTGTTCTTCATATTGATTTGATCAGTCGATAGACTGTCAAATCGGAAATGTAATAATTTTTATGAGCTAGTAAACAAGGTAGCATATCGAACATACTTTTCAATTCTTTTTCTTATTCATTATCTATGACGTGTCTAAAAATAACATATTTAAATAACTTCCAGAGAGGACATTGTTAATTGTTGTTATTAAATTATACATTTATATTACAAAATTCAATAATGTAGATAGAAATTATGATATTAGAAATATAACCGCAGCTGTCAACATGTTAAACATCAAAGTTCCATCAGCCTGTGATAGGTTACTCACTCTGGCGTAAGACAAATAGTGTAGGAGTGATCAGTCAAGAACAATTTGAGGTCGGGCCTAGGATCTTTATCTAAGACACGAAGACGAAGATATCGCGGCTCGGATGTTAATTAACTGGCAACCGGATTACGGATTGGAGCCGTTAAATGCGCGAGAACGTTAGATATATGGCGTGACTCGAGATTGGTCTCGGGATGCATTATATATGGATTATGTCGGGATCAGTTTGCGAGCTTAATAGTAGGTCAGCCTAGTTACCTTGCCCGGAAGAGGTACGAGCACCGGATGTTCTTTGGGTAAGAGGACGGGTACCGTGGCGAGTAGAATCGTCCGTACTGCGGCGTTGACTGTGAACTGACAAACTCGAGGTCGCACATCGTGCCAGGAATCAGCACGCCGTCCGTCTCGAACAATCCTGGAACAGAAAGGAGTGATAAATGGTCAGGTGGGAATGCATTTCTCTCGCTTGTCTCACCCCTGTCCTATTTTTTTTCACCACCACCGCGAAACTTCTCGAGGAGATTGTGAATACTTTGGGGACAGGCTAAACTTGAAGAATGATACTCTGAATCATGACTGTATTCTTCGCGACACACCATAAATACTGCATTGTTGTGGAAACTACTGACAAGGAACGCTGCACCAGTCGTGTGCGTCGATTCTCGCGGAATTTCGTTGCATGGAAGCTCTCACGGTGGAAATGGCTCTTTAAAAGAAGAAATCTTCTTCTTTTTTCGTGATTTATTCCACGATTTTCAAATTGCATTAAGTTCGTTAGAAAATTGTAATAGGAAACTAAATTTTTATTACATTACTTTTTGAATACGGTTATTATTTGAACAGGTTATCGCTTTAATAAATTCGTCTTTTAATTAAATACATCTGTTTTAAGACGTCTGTTAATGTACATTATATTTCTTAGAGTTAGTGTCGGGGAAATTTGTGTCGGTGATTTCCGTGGGACCCGTCACAAACATAGAGACAGACACGATTTTATTATATATAGAGATATATTGTGTAATCAATACTGACTAAAGGGGGATCGATAGCAAGGAGAATAATAAAATACAGTGTTCTTAATTTAGTAAATGGTAACTGTTAGATGGAGGGCAGTCGATAGAGAAGAAATTTAATATCCGCTACCGAATAAATAATTTTATCGTAGAATCGAAATATGAAATGCGTTGTTACAATCTATAGATTGAATCACGTAAATGGAGTCCTGAAAAGTTTATCGTGTCTCTTGCTATTTCTGAACACTGCAATTGCATAAATAACTGAAACGATCTTCCGTCTGGATAATTAATTTTTAAGTATACGTTACTTTTAGCTTGTAACGAACGTTAAGTGGAAAATCTACACCAGTTGTTTACGGCTGAGTTCTAAGAGACCTCTGAACCCTGGGAAAGTCGAGGGTTGGTTATATGTTCGTTTATAATTTCTGACTCGAAGTGAAATCCCAGAAATTTCTTTATAACTAGTAGGAAGGCAGAAAATGTTTTGCTATTTCGCAAAGTAGATTTCCAACTTATAATTTATGTAAAAGTCGTTTGCACGGTAATCTCACGTACATGGTGTTTCAGAAATCGTGATACAGTGTTCCTACAATATTTTGGTTTAAAAATGCTAGCAAATGAATTTTCCAAATCAATAAAATTAGTACTTTATTTATTTTTAATGTAGAATGTTTTGTCCAGTCATTACAATACAATTTTGTAAAAATACTGTATAACATTAAATTAAATTTATGTTACTGTACATAGCCCGTTAATCAAAAATAAACTTGTACTCGGCTCGGGAAGTTAGAAGCAAATATACCACCAATTAGTTGCATTATAACTTTATTAATATCCCAATTCATGAAAATACAGTTTGCATCCAGCTCCAACGTAAAGCACAGCTGAGTACACTAATTTATATTACAGATCTCTGATTTTCACACGGCTAATGATTCCAACAGTGATAACAATTCTGTAATATTCGAAAATGGGAAAGTTGGAGCATTGGAAATAATAGAATTTACTCGAACTGCATCAACAACTAAATTACACATCGTATATTCATTGACTTATGCTTTTACGGAATAATCCTATTACTTCATAATTTGTATACTGTAACATTCACATTAAATACTGAGTATTTCTAAACAATAATATACAATTTAACATACATGGATTATTTAATCAAGTACTTATTCATTAGTCTTTTTTTTAATATTAATGTAAATACATTTATCACATTTAGGAAATAGAATTTAGTGAAAATAAATAACCAGTTCCTAAATAAGATGTTTACTGTTCCATATTTGTTACACTTCTTCAGGATTAAATTAAGATTAGAAAGGCAAAAGATTTGTTGGTATCGTATTGATCTTTTTTCCTTCGATAGACAGGTTCATTTCACTTCGTATTCGAGTACAATGACGTCACGCTGCAAACTGCGGACTAGTTTGGAATTTAAGGAAGCTAATCGAATTAATGGAAGGTTGAATGATAGAATACTCCGAAGTAATTTCCACTGACCCGCGCGAGATCAATATCAATTTAATTGTCCACTTCTGAGCGTTATTAATGTTTCAGACAATTTACAGAAGTTGACCGCCGTGTCCGAGTCCCTCTGGATGCTTCGTATTTCGAGAAACACCAGAAATTTCGAAATTCCTCGAATCCACGTCGAACAGTTAAAACTTGTCTCAATCCAGAACACCGTATGTTATGTCTTTTCCAATTCCCACGCAACCCATATCACATATATGTATATTCGGAACGCTCCACGTCCCATATAAGTTCGCGAAATTTAGGGTTTCCGTAACCAATATCAGGCAGTTCGCAATCTCCACAGACCGGAAGCATTAAATAACTCAGGACGTTATTTATCTGCAGTCGTTTGAATTTAATTAGCTCAAGCCACATGCACTGCTTCAAAACTCTGGACTTTTTAAGATGCAGTAAACTGTAAACAAATATCGTCGGATGCTGATCAGGTTTCGGTTAGCAATGCATTTATTATTCATAACTCCTTCTATGAAATGTTTGCTAATGGAGCGTGCAAACTCTTACCGATGAAAATGGACCGGACGCGATAATACTCGCATAACAATAAAATATATACATAATAAGGAGTGTCATTAGGTGCATATATTATCGTGCACACGGCTATAATTCGTTCGTGACTGATCTAATTTCGATAATCAATACCCTCGTTAACTAGTTAATCGAAAATTCATCGAACATTAACAAGACGTCTCGACTGTCAATTTAAACGGAATTATTCATTTTCACCCTCGATTTAATTTTCATAACAATTCTTCTGATCCTCGGCTATTACTTACGAATTACATTAACAATTTAAAAAAACTGAATGCATTTTACCCGTAAATGGAACAAACGAAAAATAAAAATTGGTTATTGATTAACAGGCATCTCGGTTTCGTTTTAAAGTAGACGTGGCAGTAAAATTGCCGGCTATGATTCTGCATATTTCGGTTGAAATTTATTTATTCAGCCCATTTATTAACCCGGGAGTACGCGCGCCACCAGCACTTACGTTAGTAGGCGCGCGTCGGTCATTTCGACCGATGCTATTATAATGAGAAATAATTGAATAAAATGACTAATATAGTATAAATAATGTGTAATATTGTATTTTAATTGTTTTACATAAACAGTAACAATTTTTTATTATAAAATAAATGGTTACCTGGTAACACTTAATCACCATAATCATCTTAATCACCATACATAATCACCTGGTTTCACATCTCGTTTTCTTTTGAATTTGTCTTTTTGCTTACTATTTATATAAATATTAGTATATAAAACAATCTTTTCGATCATATCGTCAGATAAATAAAGTCTCCATACAACAATAGACGTTTTAGGATTCTTAGCAGTAGGTTTTACTCCTTGATGTTCTTTGGCAACGTTATGTTTTTTAGTTTTACTTTTGGTTCTAGGTGGTAGTTTAGACCATATAGTTGTTTTATCTTTGCTAATGTAATGGATTGTAGAGTTCTGAAAATTTTATTTTTATGCAAATGATACATTGTAATTAATTTAAAAAATAAAATATTATACACAAATTTTTGCGAACGCAAAATTTACATATAATAGTACAGTGTCCTTTTATCAATTTGAATTTATAACTTGATTTTTATTTTTTCATAACAACAATAATTTAACATATGTTGTATCTATTTTTCGCAAAATGTACTCGTTTCTTTTATATTTTCTTCAGATTAGAAATATATCTTGAAAATAACGAATAAGTATTTACGTTTTCTTCATTGGAAATATATGTCACCTCTGAATCAGATATTTCTATATCGGAACAATTAGTTTCCGAATGTGTATTATGATCGGATTCTATTATATAATCGGTATCTTCAGCTGAATCACTGACATCGTCTTCAATATCTTCAAAATATCCGAAATTGGCCATCGTTGTCACACAGATACGTCAAACTCGATGGACGAAATCAGACTGACGTTAGTAGGCGCGCTATGGTCGAATGGACCGACGCGTAGCGATGGTATGTTTTAACACCAACACGACTGCACTAAGTATCGCCACATAAGATAAACAAGTCGAGACCCCCTTCAAATGAGAATAGCTCGACGGAAAAAATCAACAGTCGAAGACTTCGTATCGTATTTCAATATATACGAAATCGTCGGTCGAAAAGACCAACGGCGCGCGTACTCCCGGGTTAAACACACGTGCGGTAAAGCCGAAACATTTCGCGTCATTGTCGGGTAACATATTCGGATCGCATGAATCGCGATTTCACACGCGCGCGCGAGCGTGTGCATGTGCGTGTGGGCATGCCCGCGCATCTATGCTGTTCGGAATTATTTTTCTCTAAAGCAGATACCGTATAATTTAAAATTAAAGCTGTACATTGGTAAGTCGGGAAATACCAACAAGCGCAGAAAAGTAGAGGATATTCCGAGCATTCGAGTTTTGTTGCAGATATATCTGGAAAAATATTGGACTGCTCCGCGATCGATTAATTTGTGTAATTATTTTTCATCTTTATTATTCCGGCAGGATTCGTTCCGTAATTGAGTGTGAAACATTTATTCGTGCCGGCCACACGTTAACGACTGCGTACGGCATAAGGGTCAAAATACGGGATAGTTACGAGGCTGGATTATGATTTTTCGTTTTAGAAAATGATCTGTATTATTATCCACGAAATATTCGTTATTATCGTTTTCATTCGTTTAACAAAATATTCCATTTACTTTATTACACACATTAAAATGAAAATGGACACTCGCACAATTTTATACAGATCATGAACATTAAATTTTAGAATCTGTGAATCAGTTTAATCTTTGCATGAATTAGTTTGTGAATTAAAATTTCCCTGTAATGTTGGTTATATTTTTCTCAAAAAGCAGTGAATTATGTATTGGTACATTTGAAAGTAATTAATATGGAGAATTTCTATTAAATAATCCGAATAAATGATTTAACGAGTTCTAATTATTTTCTGCTACATTCAGACGATTTTCTGGTGCATGCACTGTAACTTGATTTTCTATAAAACATGCAGTTACCACTGACGAAACGATGTCTTGCGCAATTAGACAATTACAAGGTAATGAGGCAAGGGTTGCAAGGTGTTTGCGGCCGTGTTCGACGCAATATGACTGACCGCAACTACTTATCTTGACAAATGGCGATTATCTGCTTTAGGAACGCTTGACTGACGTAATCGGACTGCAACATAATGACACGTCAACGCCTGACTCTGCGGAAGATCCTCTAGCCGCCAGATTCGCCGATCGAAATATATGAACCCGATTTATCTAGATGACTTTTATCGTACTGCTATGTCCAATTTGTAGTAATTATTGACCCATTATATGTCGAACGTAATTAATTCATGGTGCACATTACTGATCAATAATTCGGAATCATCTGAGTTATTATCTCTTTGTGGAATACACAATTACTGTTAAATACAGATCAAATCTTTCGCACTCTATTTCAAACCGTACTGACATTAAATTTAATTGTTCCACACACCAGATTACTATAATAATGTATTAGCATATTATGTCATCCCGTGTTTAACTGCACTGTCACCGATGTGTCTCTGTCTGTTTATTCCGTGGCCTGGTTTGTCATCACGACTTCGTAGGGATGATTGATACGTTTGTTCGTATTGTTGTTACACATAAAAACGCAATAGTTTAACTCATTCTGTTGCGACTTTTCCGAGAAGGATTCCGGATCTGTATGTAAAATAATAGTTTTCTTCGTCAATTGCAAAACACGTATTCTCCAATTGTTTGTGTTTCTATTGTACTAAATTGCACCTGTTCATATTTGCCGTAAATTCATAAAATTCACAGTCTCCACTCTGCTAAGGAAGAAGTAATAAAAATTTCAAGATTAATTTCTTATCCAGTTGGAGTTTTAATTCTTTTTGTTTACAGAAAGAATGTTTCGCACATTCATGGTTGGTTTAACAGGTCATGGAAACTGTCTGTTAAAAATAATTCATTCGATTATACGGAAAAATTCCGTGTAGTCAGACTATTTAGGTGCAGTCCTTGAATAATTGAAGAAATTTCGCTAAATAATTAATTCTACTACACATGCTTGATAACTTGTATAATACATGACTCAGCAGCAGGCATCTCATCGTGCTCATCTAGCAGAGAGCATAGTGCTTGTGAAAGTGCCATTCAGCTTCTAACACAGTCATAAACCCCCCGAGTATAAAATAGCTCAGACAATCTGCTGCCAAAACAATCATAAAATACGCTCTCTGCCATGTCGTTTTTCAAAGTTCGACGATATTCGACAATATTACTAAAACTAAATATTGCCGAAGGTATTCCATGAAATGTAACATAAATATTCAGTCAGCAGCATGCATTTATCTAACAGGATCTGAAATTTCCAGAATTCATTTCAAACCGATCAGTTATTATTATTTAAATATTTCTTGTAAGTAATAAAAAATATTGTAATAGTTAAATGTAAGAAAAATTAAGTAAGTCTACAATACTCTCTTACGCGTTATCATTTATTTCATTTCTGAAAATTATAATGGAAACAACTGAAAGTCAGAATAAATGCATTTTTGTTATTTTCGTAAATGTAAAATGGTGATTTCTGGTGCTTCGCAAGTTTAGTATTAAAAACGGAATATTGCTGGGTGGAATTGTGCAGAACGGTGCGCGCGGGTTATGTAGTTTCTGTTTTGGTCAGTTCGCCCTTGAAATGGGAATTTCCATAAAGTTCCGTAGTTGACTCATGATATTTCACATCTGGTAAAACCGGCGTATTGTTCTATAAGCGAAACAACGAGTGAGTTGCAATTAACTCGTGTACCAGTTTCGATGCACCGTTAGACATCTACCGTCCCGCGGAACAATGCTGTCATAAACCGCGGTCCCTGCGAGACACCGTGAGCGATCGACACGGCCAGTTCTCGGAATCGGTCCCTTAATTAGGTCGAACTGTCCCGCGACCGATTCGTCCTCGAGGAATTGTCGCTGTTCACCTCCAGGAAATAATTGACCAATCATCGCGTGTACATTTCGCTTTTCATTCGGCGACCCCGTGACACAAACTTCATTGAAAAATCGATCGGTGAAGAATTCCAAACGAGCAAAATCGTAACGAATAGTATTGTACCATTTTTTGGAATTGTTCAATGCAATGTGTAAATAACTGCTAAAACACGTTTCTAATGGTGATAAGTACTCGATAAAACATGAATTTCAATATTGAAAATGTTACTAAAAACTAATTCCGCTGATACCGTTCGTATGTGATCTTACAAGAGAGGGTACATATTCTTAATTGAGTGTAAAGACGTACAAATGAGATAGTGAAGTTGCACAGCAACAGTAAAGACGTGTGCATGTTCACGATTCAGCAGCAAATTCTCTTGGGTTGTTTCCCCGTTGCGATTTTATACCTTCACAATTAGTGTTTCTTGGCTTCGCACAACGAAATTTCCAGCGTGCTGTTCTCGTACCTGAATTTAAACGTAAACCATTTGCTTCGTTACTGGTGCTGGCAAACAACTCGCAAATATATTTTTCGAAAATTCAACTGGTGATTGGAAAATTAATATTTAGCAGATTTATTTTCATGAGAATCGACAAAATAAATCGCTCTGTTGGCCTGTTATAATTAATAAATAAACTTTATTGTAAGATGGAACACCAAACACCAAACGTGGAGGAGACTTCCTGGTTCATGATTAAAATTGCTAGTACTATTAAAAAATTTCTTAAGAATTGTATATTATAGATTTTCAGACATTACGAAATAATCGCTGATATAAAATATGTTAATCTTTTAAACCGATAGAATGTCGAAAAGTTTAAATAACGTGATAAAAAGATAGAAAGTATTAAGTAACTAGCTTTAAATTAAGCTTTGAGAAAAATATCTTTGGAATACAAAAGATTGAATTCAGTATTTCTTCGTGGAAATTACTGATACGATTCGTCAGAAAGCGGATCCGCTATCAAAACGTCGATTCGCTTCGGGAAGAGATACTTCCATTAAAAATAGATTGAACGACTTTGACTTTTTCGTAATTTTATTGTGGACTTTCTCGCTAAGTCGTGGAAAGTTAAATATGTATACATATCTCTGTCTCTTATATAATAAAATCATGCGAGTCTGTATGTATGTTTGTAACTTCATCAATTGAGAACTGCTCAACGTAGAAAGCTAGAGTTTGAAACATTAAACGCGGCGTTTCTTCGATTAGGTTTAGGAGTAAACCGCATTCAAAAAAGTCTATTAATACTACGAATAATAATACGACTTTTTCACCCTCTTTTGGCCACATTTCTGCTTATAACCGTTAGGATCTATGTTCAATTTGAGAGAGGGAGGAGGAGAGACAGGGAGAGAGAGTGGGGGGACATACAGGGAGAGAGACAGAGAGATAAAGACACAGACATCGACAGACAGACAGAGAGACAGAGACTTTCAATACGTACACGCTTTTAAAAAATACTGTGCCACAGCAACGAGTAGCGGGGGAAAGCTAGTGTATATATGTATATGTTGTAGCCGTCGGTGGACAGAATCGGAACGTTATACGTATCGCAGGGAAGATTTCCAGTCGAAAGAGCAACGGGGTAAATTTAATTTTCAGATATTCGCGGGGCCAGTTCGGTTTCACCGAGGTGATTTCTCCTTCTACCCTAGCTGGTTATGAAGCAGTTTCGTACCGCTTCCGGCAATGCAATTTCCGTCAGCTCGCCGTTGGATTCTTTTCTGAGGAACTTTGAAGATAAATGCGGAATCGCTCCGCACCAGGTAAATTATGTATCAATTCCCTCCGTTTGAACTGTTTGCCGTATTTATAATTAATCGTTGCGTAAATATTTCGCGACTCCGATTAACGCATGCTCGAATCCTGTACAATTAGCGGACTACATTGTTCTTTACATCACCGTTCTTTGTACGAAATTTTAATTTCTTTTGCGTAATTTACAAAGCCTGAGCGGAACTCCATTTTCTCTTTGAATGATTTTAATGCTGAGATTAAAGTACAAACTGCTGTGAAATTAACTTTTGTGTTCAGATATTAATTTAAATAACAAATGGTGTGTTAACATAGAGGAACATACTAGTTGGGCTTTTTGTATTATAATACTTCTATAATATAATATAACTCTATCTTTTTCAGTATAAAATTATTTAACCACTTTATACATTACGTTTCGTTATAAGTACTTCTTTGTTAGCTTAATAAAGCAAGACTGGATACTCCTAGGATATAAGAATTGTAGACTTTACGACGTAGAGAAAAATATGAAGACGCTGAAAAGCCGTATTTTTAAAGCTGACGTTAAGAATAAAATGAAAGGTGAACAATTTTTTAATCATTTTTAAAAATTTCTCTAGAATTAAAACTTCTAGATATAAATTAAAATAAAATCCATTGAATTCGACAAATAATTTCTAAATGAAAATTAATAGGTAAAGAATCAGCGTTTATCAAATAGACAAAAATTGTAAATTTGTTTAGGGTCTTATGTTAGGAACAATGTCGTACCTAGACGGATGATTTAAACACCCCATAATTTACCGTGCTTCACATAATATCTAATTACAAACAAAATCCCTAGATTTTCACATTACTAGTGCTCGACATTGTGTGCAATAATCTCGGAGCCATACAGGGTCTCATTTGTTAAAATTTTGGAGTGACATGTGGCCCTGCTTATATAATGAAACTCGTAACTTCATGCAGTCCAATTTTAAAAATTTTCTAGCACCTAGTTTAAATTTCTATTTATTTATACCAAGTCGAATAGGAAGATCAACGTTGATCTCAAAGAAGCAGGTTCAATAACACGTAAAAGAATACTGTCGAATAAAAATTTGAACAGGTCCAGCCACGACTGCCATAAAATCGTGAAAATTGTCCGCCTTTGCAGTGTTCAAAGAAGTTTCTTATTCTTATATTCCAGAACCGCACGAACTCACGGACCAATCCGACACTATTTTTCCAAAGTTACGCGTCTCCGAACATCTGCAACAACGGTGCCCGGAGTGAGTCTGATCGAAATTTAGATAAAGTTATTAGTTGAAACTTTATCCCTCATCAGACACATATTCGCCAGCGCTACGCAAGGAAATTGGAGATCATCCGCGTTTTCGACTACTCTGAAAGCGCGGTTCCCCGCGATTACGTGGATCGCAGAATGTGCTAACCTCGGCTCGCTGAAACTTTCGAAAGAGCCAGGAGCATTGTTTGGGACGGCGAAGGGGGTTGAATTGGAACGACGAGTTTCGCGGAAGTTGAAACGTTCGTTCGCATGGGGGCGTTACCTCGCGGGGAACATTTAAATGTCCCTTTTCCTATTCTCGTTAAGGTGAACAAAGCGTTTAAGACTGTAAAAAAGGTACTCGCGGACCTCCTGTAAACGAGATACCGCATTGACCGCCCTGTCCGGAAAGGAACCGCCACGCCATGAATCTTTTACGATTTCGCAGTGCTGCCGCAACATTCCCGGAAATTCACCCTTTCCCTTAGTGTCTGATTGTGCACACATGCTCGTAAAATACTACATTTTTATCTCCATTCAGTGAAAATTTATGTTGATTCGCATCACACATTCTGGAACACCTGGCTTGCACTTCATGCTATTATGATTGACAAGTCAACTACAATTTTCCGTTTTTCCATAATCCAACTACTTCAATTATAATTTATTTCGTAGTTCATACATTAAATATTAATTAGCTACGTTGAAGTATTTTAAGAGTTTTCTAGCTCGATTTCTTTTGAAAGGTGCATATATCTTTACTACATTCTTACTGTGGTAATAGTGTCTTTTAGTGTGTGTGCTTTAGAGTCCATAAACGTGGCTTACATTCCAGTGAACGCAATGGCTACAGCCATCAAGATCGCAGATAAAGAAACGAAATTGCACTTGATTACTTTTCTTATCATCAAATTTTATTTTCACTTGATTGTTCTTGAATTCGTTTAACAAGATAGCCGCTCTACATTAACGACAAAAACGGTGAAAATCACTGTTCTTTAAACACGCGTAACTTTTGAACCAGTGGATTCCTAAGATTAAAACTTGAACTTCCGGCATTTTCTCGTCAGAATTTGCAGGCTTATATAAAATAAAGTTCGACATTTTTTGGTTTCCTCAGGCAGCGTTCAGCCAAGTCTCGAGTGAGGATCCACGCTCGTTAAATTTATTTCGAACGGCCAAGTATCCACTAACAAGTAAGTGGCTCGGTGTGGACTAGAAAATGAGGTTTCTGGCATTTTAACACGCATTTCCCCAAACGCCGAGAATTGCAGAACGAGATTTTCGGAATGTGTCATGAAGAAGCAGGTGCGATACGAAAAGACTGTGACACCTCGAAGCATAGCTGACGAGACGTCGAGGTTTCCAGCCGGTCTCGCATGATACCGCGGCCGCATCGTTAAAACGAATGCGAAGATTATGCGAATATGTGACGCGTTACCGCCTGCGATCCTTCTGACTCGTTCAAGAGTTGCGGTTGAACACGTCCAAAAGAACGGCCTCGGGTTTCAAGCTTGATTCCGCCGGCAACTTTCTCAACTCTTGAACCGTGTACGACCCTTTCGAGACGCGGCTCTGTTTTTCGTTCTCATCGTTCTTTCTCTGCGTCATTTCTTTGGGAATTCTTGCCTTTTCCCCACACAGCTTTATCTCAGTATCGTCCTTTCGTCGGACCGAAGAAAACCAAGACCGATCTTGGAACTTCTTTCCTTTACAAAATTCAGTCTGTCAGCTATTGTCACGTTCAGAGGTATTATCTTTTAGCCTGATTCTCTTTTCTTGTTAAGGAGTTAGCCCCGTTCAGAGTAGTCAATTTTGAACAATTTAGAGATTAATATAAAGAGAAAGTCGTTCTTCGCCTGGACGTACATTGCCCCCATAGAATCCTGAAACACCAAAGGATATAATACATTTCCCCCGCTATCCCCCCTCAACAAGTTTATTCTAGAATCTTCATTTTCATTCAGCAACGTAGTTGGAAATTTCCGAAATAAATCCTACCGTTTTGGGGGTACAATCGGTGTCAGAAATTTCTCGTACATCGTTGTTCCAACTAAAAACAGCTTCAAGAAGCTACTACATTAAAACTTGCCACATCGCGGAAATTTGTTTCCTGCTGTTTGTTCCCGAGTTACCACTCTTGTTTCTTCGGATCTCTCGAATGTTTGTTAGCCGTTCCTGGTACTTTAGGCCTCGTTTTCTACCACTTGCTGTGCTCGGTCTATCCGCGCGTCACGTTCCTTCCTCGTCTGTATCTTTCTCGCTTTCACGCTCGCTCTTATTTTCTTCGAAAACGTTGCAGGATGTGACGCGAAATTTTATGCATCGACACTCCGGCATGCACGACACCTCCGGCATCGCAGCGGCCTGTAAAATATTCAGATGAGATCTGTCGGTCCTCGACCCCTTCCTAACGTTACCTCCTGAATTTCATGTACCGTATAATACTCGCGTATTACGGCCGTGCGATTTCTCGACAACGAGATTTCGTTCTCGTTTAACTGTAATCGCGTTCGTAGGCCAGCTTTGGCCCCAACGCTTCACGTGCTGGGAATTGTTTACGCGAATCTGGAAAAATTGTTCGCTAGTGATTGTTAGACTGCAGATTTCATGGATTTGTAGCTGAAGTGGATGATGCAATTAGACACAGTAAATACACTTAAAAACTCTAAATCTGCGAATTGAACACTTGCAACATAACATTTTCTTCGTGCTACGAGTACCTGGCTAGCAATTATGTTTTATTGTACCCCAAAACATGAATATGAAGGTACTGACAAAGGTCCGTTTAAAATTTATACAGAACTCAATGATATATTAAATCGTATAAACAAAATTGTCCAACATTGTTCGAAGCATGTCGAATATAAAAAAAGTTAGAAGCTTTTTAGCCTCGACAATTGTTTCTGTCATTTCCATTTTGGGAATTTTGTAGTTGTGTAGTAGACACTGTTGTTTTCTAAAAAAACGTGCCTTTTTCGCCATTTTTTCCAGACGGAAACATTTCAGGTCGGAGAAAAATTCTTGTCGGTTTTCAATGTTCGACATCGCGTTTCGTGTTCGTTTTATCGTCGTAGTTTTCAATAGTCTTGCCGGGACGGAGAATGGGAAAGCTGAAAATGTCGGTAGTAACCAAAAATTTTCGCTGGAGCTGTGTATTTCGGTCCCTTTGCCGGAATTGGTCAACGGTTATGATTTCCAACTGCCTCTCACCTGTCGGCATGCCTGTGAATTCCGTCTTTCCGGGAACGAGGTGCACCATCGAGCAGAAACAGAGTGTGCAACGCAGCAACATTGTTTCCTCGAGAATGTTATTTAACCGCGGTTTCAATCCGAAAATCACGTGAGCAAGTTAGATTTAATAGAAATACTTTGAAACCGATAGCGGTTTCGGAGAACTTTTCCGGATTCCGTGTACGCTCGACTCGTACTTTTCGCAATTCGCGAAATATTAACGCGAAACGAAGTGCACGTATCGAATTTATATCTGATGGATGCCCCGTGTCTTTATTTCTCAGGTTCACAGCGCACCGATAAAAGATATCGATAATCTTTCCGAGCATTACACTTCGGTTTCTTTGGCCTCTCCAACAATCACCCCGTTTTCCACGTGACCTGAGTTTCAAGCGTGCAGTTTTCCACTCGGTTCACATTAAAGGGAATATCTGTTGTTGTTACACCCTCAATCAGAATTGCACGGATCAGTTAATTGTTATAATTATTCCTCTTTGCCGTTTGGCTTGTTAATTAACCCCTTTGCCTTTTGATTCGTTTCATTGCCAGTCTAGCAAGTGTATTGGCAAGAATATCAATTTATTGCATCTAGCATTTTATACAAATGTTCAACATGCTTGACAATATTTTTAAAATGTCCTTATTTATTGTACCTCTTTGGTACTTGATTATCAATTCTTTTCGAACTTCATCTACTTTTCGACATGTTCCTTTTCTCTCGAAAATTCCTGTACGAATACATTCGAAAATTAGCTCGAGAAATCCGTACAAAATCGAGTCAATTTTTGCTTTAACGTTTCCTTTTAAACCGAAGTGTGTCCATCATAAAGTTCCGCTCTGTACCTTCAGTTTAATCGCTGAAACTATTGAAAATTCCTACGGGAACACGTCTTAAAATTGATTTGAAAAATCCCTTCAAAATCGAGTCAATTCTCTCCGAACTGATAGTCAGGCTTCGTCGATTTTTTTACAGACTTTCGCATTTCTTTTGAAACCGAAGTGTGTCTATCATAAAATGCTATCTTTCATCTTTAATTTAAGTCCCCGAACGTTCGAAAATTCCTACGGGAATACATTCTAAAATGGGCTGAAGAAATCCCTGTAAAATCGAGTTAATTCTGTCCGAGCTGATTGTTGAGATTCATCAGTCTTCATGCTTTCATATTTTTTTTACACCATCTTGAATCAAAAACTGTTTTAATTACTATATTGTGGCGCTACACATAAATGTTTCAGCAAATTTCACATAAAAGTAGACAGTGTATTTTTTAATTATTTGTCTAATATGAATGCAATACTATTTTTCAATTTTAGAACAAAAATGAAATCATCATTAATTAATTGATCCATATCGTATAAATTTGACATTGTGCAAAATAAAAGGTTCGAGCACTGCAAAGTAGCGTCACAAAAGTCCACAATAACAGACAACATTAGCGATCAAATTTCCAAAGCGTGTTCGGAACCGGACGGAGCCGACCAGTATATTTCTGCTCCGCCGATTGACAGGTCATGGAGTGCCGGAACAATTTCGAGTACAAGCTGTTCGGTGGGGCGCGAAGACTTGGACAGGAAAAATGCAAATTAAAAATCAGTTGATCGCTTGAAACTCTCATCGGCATGGGTAACTAACCGTACGAGCATCGACCACTTTCCCGGTGTAGCTTCGCAAGCGGTAGCCGTCACAATGAGTTAACCAAAATTTCGCGATAGAGATACCGAGAGAGGGGGAGGGTGCATTAAAGCTTCGGAGGGAGAGATGGACGCGATAACTGAAATTTTCATCGGTTGGAAAATTTCACAGTTGTCGGCTCCTGACTTGTGTCGCTGCCGGAAAAAGCATCTGCGCGTGACGAAACTTTTCGAACAGTGAATTACCGAGCATGCAAAAGCGACACGGAAGATGACCATGTTCCCGCGAAACTTGTTACACAACTCGAACACGCAGCTTCGCTGTTTGCGAAATGCGGCCGGCTCATTATTTTGTCCCGTTCGCAACGGGGCTTTCACTTTCTTGGCTGAATGAGCCCCTCGCAGCCGCTTCTTCGCCGCCCTTGGAACACTGTGAACGTATGCTAATAATGCCGCGCAACATGAATATGCATGGCACTCACTTAATCGTGTCGTGTCGTGTCATTTAATCGCGGGACACCGGGCTGCTGAGACTTCGCGAAATTTTTAACAGCCCCCGCTTTTAAAGCCCGGGCCTCGTGCTATTACGGCTCTTGTGAAGCTTTGATTTTTTTAAGACTTCTGAACTACAGAAATATTTAATTGAATATAACCTGCTGAAGGCTTTCATGAAAATGAAAAAAGCGCTGTTGAGAGCTGATTAAACTGTTGTTTGTAATTGTTGATGTCGTCGGTTTGATTTTAAGAATTGTTTAAATTATTTTTTGGGGAAAAATATACAATATATATTGGAACTCAATGAAATTTGAAACTGGACATATTGCACTAAAGGTTTCTACTGTACCGCTTTTTCTTTGGAATAGAAATTTCATTTATGTCATCCAATAAAATTTATTCGTTAATTTATATTTTATAAAATTTCCTCTTCGAAGAACAACATCGATGATTCTCCATATTTTGGTATACTACTTTCGAGTGGTAGTAACCAGTGTGCAACGGCATGCAAGCTGATGCATGAAACGCAAGCGTGACCTATTAACCCAGAGACATTTCAAGGTAACAGTATAATACTCATTCAAAACAAGAACTTGTTGCTGCAGAAGTGCAACAAGGGTCTCTTCTGGGGGGCAGTTCTATTTAATATACATATCTCTAAACGATATAATTGCCACCGTTAAAACAAACGCTGTTATATGCTGACGACACGGTTATGTTGTGTGTAAGCTCATTCAATGTCACAATAGCAGCTAAATAAATGCAAGTCCCTCTTACACAACTTGAAACCATTTATTCTAAATGAAGAACCTTGCTAAATGTAGTCATTCCACAACTTACAGCAATTTATACTAAGCGGAAAATCTCGTTGAATGCTTCAACCTAACAAAACCAAAATATTCCGAAGAAAGTGCAAACATGTCTTCAAGCTACAAGAAATACAAAGGAAACAATGAAATTCGATTGTTCATCAAAATATTACCTATAAGTTGCTAGTAAATTTCTATAAACGTATCCAGTTAGCACATTTTAATAAATAAATTAGCATTTAAGCCTCCAACAAGTGTGTAAAGAGGTATCCTGTAGTACAACCAAAAGTGGATTTATAATCAGGAATTAAAAAAGTGATTTTAATCCAAAATGAAATAATTTAAAAACTGTATATATTGTGTATACCACATGTAACTGTATTTCGTTTTCGATCAGGACTTAACGCAACAAATATTGTAACATGATGGGCGGCAGTTTCGTTTGCTAACAGTTTCCAATTGCGATTTTAAATCGAAGTTTTGATTTGGCATTGAAAAAGTTGCTATTGTTCATTTTGTGAAACCGTACTGGAACAAAACAGCGCGTTACACAATGCATTGCTGAAAAAAGCAACAGAAATCGTATCACAGGTATTGCAACATCCTGCCAAACACCAATACTGTTTAAATCAAAGGCATCATAAAATCTGAACGCAAAACTTCTACACATAAAAGTCTACATACAAGTAAGACATAAAGGGTGGATATGAAACCGCCATTAAAACAGCATAAACCATAAAAATCTCTTACCGTTAAAAAATCTGTAGCCGGTAAAGCGCTACAAAACCATCATTTATAAAGTGTTATTACAACCAAGAATTGCTCGTAATAACCAAGAATACCGTAGAAGGCTATTCAAGGGAGGGAAATAAATGGCGCCATTTAGGCAAACCGTGACAATATAAAAGCCAGGTTTAATACGTCCAAGTGAATGAATATTCAATTTGTCGCGTTTCTGGTTAGGCGACGCGGTCGCAGTCGAGGAGAAAGTGAAACATATTACTATAGAAAAAGGAGTACTGTTAACACGACGTAATCCCATGCGTTAAACTTATGAGCTTCCGTCCAGATCTCCGAAATTGCTTTCGAAGATAAATACCCAGTTCCACTGTGCGAGAGGAATACGTAGCAAAGTAAAAGGGAAGAATTTGATTCGCCGGCGGTCGTACGGTGACCGAGAATCCGATAATAAAACGAAGACACAAATAGTTCCTCAGGCTCTTTTGATCAACTTGTATACTTGAAAGTTTCGTTGCACGGTGTCCAGACGGATCTAAGATGAAGAGGGAAATGTCCCCACTTTGTACCTAAGACGGACAGCATAAATACTAGCTGGCTGCCGAACTTTCGTTCGATTGTGGTATTGATTATTAATAATTGGGTCTAATATTCGTTTCTCTCCCATATCGAGAACCGTGGTTAACAGATATTATTTTAATCATTTCTATATTTCTTACCTATGAACTTGATTGTCAACATTTTTCTTTCAAAATGTGTATTACAATGTGCACAGAAACAAATGTGTAGCAGTTACAATAACGCAATTGAAACAATGCCACTCAATTGAATTATTTATAAACAGGTATCGAATTTTGTCGGCACAATGTTTTTCATTAAACAGCAATCGAGTATCGTCAAACAGTTGAACAGTGATTGGTTCAGCTGGCAATTCATACGCCATCCATTGATCTGTCCTTTCCACGATTGACTCGCTCGCTTTCTTATCAATCGGAAGAGGTTGTCGTCGAAACAAAAGGTCGCAGCGACGTATTTTTAATTATATGTTAGCAAACGACATCCGGCAGTTTTCCTCAGCGAGAATGTTCAGGACAATAATCGAAAAAAAATAATATTCTCTTGAAGCTTTATCAATGTCTATAGTGATAAAAGGTTTTGCCCTTTTATGTTCCTCTATTATCGGGAATAAAAGCAAACGCTTTCACTTGACCCAGATTCACAGCGAACGTAGTGCGAGGATTTTTTTCTCATTCCGAGCGAAGAAAAAGCCTCGCAATTTTTTTTCCTGCAAGCTCAAAGAAAATGAGGTAGACTCCATCAGAACGCTCTGAATACTGCCAGGAAGAAGTGATGAAGAACTCATGATTCTAGCTTTTTAGAATAATAATGCCAGTCATGATACAAATTGAGTCCTTTCCAATATAGGAAATATCATGGCAATGCCAATTGCACTTGTATCTCAAAATGTAATGATTATGGTGCATAAGGCACTGCTACCACAAGTTCGAAATCACTCTGTCAATTGATGAAGAATTTAATGATTTCCATGTTTAATTAAAATTTTATTTTAACGACCAGTTTGCAATACCATTATTAATGAGTACAATATTTGAAAAGACCAGATCTAATTGCATGTAACAATATTCAATTTACTTTAGTTTATTTATAATATAATATTGTTTATTTATATATTAAAATAAAGTATATTACTAAACGGAAAAGTGATGCGATTATACATATTCAACTATACCGCGGGCACATTCTGTAAATCATGAAATAATATAAAACGTTTTATGTCCGTACATCAAATTTCCATGAGTTCGTCATTTCTTTCCTGTGTAATGTTGTGCAGTTCCACGGTTTCTCTTTCTGAATTATTCTTCAGGTCCCTAATCTCCACAATACTGAAGGAAACAGAAGTGGTCGCAAGACAGAGGAAATTGCAACTGACGAGAGTTATCTTGGATACGGTGCTTACGTATATAGCACAGTGGAAAGGTTATAGAGATATGACGTTGAAGACGATCGTTATAAGTTGCAGACAATTTTGCTCCTACTCTGTGACCATTTCATCCATGTGCTGGTTTTTCCTTCTTGTACTTCTACTTTCGTTCCCTTTCTGTTCTTATCGCTTCAGTTGTTTTTATTCTGTCTTTTCTCTTTCTGTTCACAAGTTTCTCATTTTCTGTATTTTTACACTTATGGTAACCGTACCAATTAATGCGTCACCTATTGTATACTGTTAATTGTTTCGACGTTCTGAGAATTTCTTTTACTCTTGATTGGAAATCTTGAGAACTAAATAAATTGTAGTGACAAGAACAAACTACAAGAAACACAATTTCTGGCATACGATTGCATGTTAAATTAAAATTAAAACCACTTTTGTTTTCTAATTTAATTACTAATATGTAGACCAAATATCAATGAATATTTATGCGAATAGTTCTTAAACGTGAATATATAAAAATTTATTTAGCTTTCCATATACTCTGCGATGATAAATTTAATAGGGAAAGTTAGATTTGATAAAATTCTCGTTTTCTTAAATTAGCACATTTTCTTATCATAGCAATTCATAAAAATCCCAAGTCCAGTAATTACTATTAATTGCCCGAGTTCAAAGAAGATCTTTAACTAATCTTACTTTAAGAGTTCTTTACTAATGGTAATTGGTGCGCTGGTGGAAGCGAGGAATTGCAATTATGGCACGGATATCGCCGTTCAATGTTTATAACGCGAGCAAAATGAAAATGAAATTCAAACATTTAATATATGCCGTATGGATTGTTTGTACTTTAATACTAACTTTCAAGTGAGAGGCAGAAGTTGGATAAATACAACTAAGTGGATGGAGAGAAGTTTAACCTCACATAAACTTATTGAAAATTTCTTTAAAATACTAATGAGATGTCGCAGCAACCCACCCATCAACTTTGAGTAATTAATTTAATTGTTATAAAAGATTTACAAAGCTCCTCACTCTAAAATAATCTATTGAAAACTTTTAATAATACCATAGGTACATTATTTTACAGAATTACCTTTTTCACCACAAAAAAAAATGAAACCAATATTTGTGCTAAATTAATTGACATGTAAACAAAACATACAAATGCATAACAAAACAGATTTTTAATAACTAAACGACAATTGATTGAAACAGAGAAACGGAAAATGGGAATAATTAATTTTTATTCTCTTGTTTCCAATACTCCTGTCGAATCTGTCTGACCAATGCTTGACATTTCTACTTAGCATGAATACAGACAAAAACGCTGATATTCAAACTACTATAACATTGTAAGTAATAGTAATACTACAACCATTCGATGTTCTTTGTAAAGCATAAAGCCTCTCTCTCCAAATCCTCCATTTGAATTGTTCAAAAATGAATGTGCATCATGTAAAGCGGTAATAAAACGAACATACCTTTTTCTTTCAAAAACAATTCACATTCAATTAACTCTACCGACAATAAACAATTTATTTAAGGACTAAAATCGCCATAAATTTCAAGATTGAAGTTACTGCAGAAGATTGTTTACAATAAATATAAAGTAGGAAAATTACTTATTTTTTTGGCATATATAATTTCGTCTCATCTCTTGACCAAGAGGATGAGAAAAAGAATCGTCTGAAGTAAAAATCAATTTCTAATTTCACGGACATTATTGAATAACCAGTTCCAGGAGACAGGTACGCAGAAACCAATAGTCGGCGGATTTAATTCAGTCACCTGGTGGACACTCAATTTCCACGTTTCCCACGGTCAATTTTAATCCTTCAAATTTTCTTCTGCTCCGTCGCGTCTTGTAATTTGACGAGCGTTTTCCCGACTGCTGGCAGAATCCTCGGGAACATTTCGAAGACGTTCCGCGGTGGATGCTGGGGAAAAAGGCAAACGAAGGTGGCGAGGAAGGGGATGAACAGCCCCACTTTGTGTCCGTCGACGATAACACACGCGATGGCCGACTGAGCACGTTGTGTACATCCTCTGTTGCTTACGCGGAGCCCATTTAAGCTTGAGATCCCGCGCGACGTATAAAAGTCGTGTGTTAAGCGAAGAAATTAATTTCGCGGTCGTGTAGCGTGTTTTGTAGCCTCGGAGACGAGACGCCTGCCGCCGCCTTTTGTCTCGGGCGAAACTTTCAACTTCCATTTTATAATTGTGGCGCGGTTCCAAAGTTGCTCGCGAAGCTAAGTTCTACAGAAGGGGTTCAGGTAAAACCGCGCGCGCTCTTAAGCGATTCCAGCGACACACAAAGCGGTTCGTAATTATCTGGAATTTATGTTGACCGTTTCCAGAGCTCGGCCCGCTAAATAAATTTCAGATGTTTCACTTAAACTCCGCTCCGATACGACGCACGAGCCGGAAGCTGGCGCGAGGGTAATTGATGGCATCGCTCGGAACCATTACGCGAAAAGTATTTTAATGAGCTGAACTCCGCCCGAACGACGGAAGAGAGAATGCGCCCATGCTCTGTGCTTAATCGACGGGCAACGGGTTTTGACAAATTTTTCGACCCCCGGATCCTGTCTTCCGCTATGTTATTCAATTATGGCTGATGCTCCTGGTATCCTGATATTTTTCATTTCTGGGGAAACGAGAAACAGGATTATGTCTCTCGAGAATTCGTGCAATAATTTATAAGCTAAATCTAAAGTCATCCTCTTCTAAAGAAAGTTTGGTTCGGCATTTATCATAGAAAATGTTGAGAAACGAATTTGTAATTCGCGCCCGATTGATTCGTACTCGACCGGAGTCCTCTGGTGTGAAATGACTCGATCATGTTGTCGATAATATGGCGATTACTCAGAACAGTAGCTGAGCATCTAAGAGAAACACGTTTTTATATTCCAAAGCAATCTGTTCGTAGTGTACAGGGTGTAAAGAAATGTTTGGTCCTGGCTCCCATAGGTGTATTCTACATCTTCGGATCGGTGAAGATTTGTGAAAAAAGTTGCCGCAAAATTGTCCTTGACCTTGAATTTCTAGTGCAAATTTTTGTGTTATTGCATTAAATTCTACGCATCATGGGGACAAAAAGTGTTAAGGGAACTATGGTTGAGTTAAGTTTTGACTCATGGTTCTCTTAACACTTTTTGTCCCCATGATGCGTAGAATACAATGCAATAACACAAAAATTTACCCTAGAAATTCAAGGTCAAGGACAATTTTGCGGCAACTTTTTTTCACAGATCTTCACCGATCCGAAGATGTAGAATACCGCTATGGCAGCCAGGACCAAACATTTTTTTACACCCTGTACAAAATACGTAATAAATATATATTCACGCTTAAACTCTAACAGAAAATATCCCAACTTAAAAAATTACGAGATAACTTATCTGACTAGGGAAATATTGTTCATGACGGTACAACATTTTTGGGACACCGTGTAGAGGAGACACACCGTGAAGCAGTGCTTTGAAATTCCATTCCACCTGCGGCCACTCACGACACAATCCAAAGTTTCATTTCGTCACTGTGACAGGCATTCCACGGGATCGGTTGATCACCGTAGATAAATGTTAGGTGCGTTCGTCAGCTGTGAAACGCGCGAAAGTTTGCCAATACGACGAGAAATAGGTGGCGTCGGTGAAAGTCATAGGTTCACGCCGGTTATCCGCGTGACCGGAATGAAGCGGAGACTGTGCGGCCAACAAAGACCGAGATCAATCGGTTTCGGAGTCGTTTACGAATTGGCGAAGGTAGGAGAGCGGAATTCACAAAGGGCTCGGCAAGTCGTGTGCACAAGACACCGCAATCTCGTGTTTGTCGACATCAAGTAGCGAGAGTCCGTTCAACGGGAAGATTTTTCTCGCTTAGCCAGTTTGCTTGAATGTTGCTTGTATTGCTCATCAAGTATGTTATCATTACAGATTTTATGCATTTACGATCAGATTGAATATTAATTTCGACCTAGCAAATTTATGGAGGAAAGGAAACTTTTCTTAAATAGCTTCTACACCTTCTAACAAATACAGAACATTTTTATGCATAGTAAAAATTAGGTTTTTATTTTTTTATATTATTATTATTTAACACGTGTTAATGTCTACGCTTCGCTCCACTCTACTAGCACGGACTTATTCCACTTGTCTGACTATGTGTAGATAATATCACTTGTAGAACCATAGAATGTCTTTATTCCACTTGTAGTTGAAAAGAAGCCAGTTGCAATTAGCAATTATATCATATTTCATTAACAACTAAAAATACCGAACACAATCGAAATAAATATTTATCTCAAATAACCCAATATTGTACATTCTGAATCAGTTTCTAATTTCATTCATTTTACTTCGACACAGTCGTAAAATTTCTTTTACTCCCGTAAACTGCAGGCTATTCAACGAAGTAAAATGCAGTGCATATCCGGCACTGTACGTTTGATAAACATAATAGGTCGAACGATTGCAGCCACGATTGCAAGAAATTGTACTAGTAAGCGCACGTAACCTATCCTAAATCGCAGCATAAAAGAATGAAATCGACGTTTCGAACGACTAGACTCAAATCAACGCTTTGAGTAACGACTTCGCCGGTTTCCTTAATAGCGATTTGAATCCAGGAAATTCTGAGCACTGCATCAAGCGAAAGACCTTTCGTGAACTCTCGCCACCGTGATTCAGCCATAGTGGTTTTGATTTAAAGCTTCGCATACACCGAAGTAAATGGGAATGAACGATTCGAAAGATGTTTCCTCGATCCCCAATCTGTTTTGGATGGAAAACGAAAATTATCTATCGTATTATGCTCGATAAAAGCAAAATGATCTTTCCAGTGAATGCAAATATTGTCAAACATTATGTGACAAATCGACAATTCTAATTTCAATAGACGTGCAGTTCACGTGTTCATTCAGCGAATTGGACTTTGATGGTGCAGTTGATGAGAATTGTTGCAATTAGAACGCGGAATATTTTTTGTTTCCTTTTTCTCGGTGAGTTTCGAACGATAAAAAATGTATAGACGAATCGATATGACATTGCCGAACTGATATTGAACGCCTGAGGCAGGACGATCACCTTTTTCTTCAAATATTGAGTTGCACGAGATTCTCGTTAGACATCGTATCGGAGCACGTGGGGGCGTGGAATAATTAAGCGCAGGCTTGATAATGAAATAACAACGCGCTTGCTTTTACTGTAAATAATGCGAATGGGTCCGGAGAGTGCGAGCGACTCTGTTATCGGTGCCCGGCGTAATTGTAATTTGCATTGTTTAAAATCAGATAAATAGCGGTTCTACAAATCGATCAGCGTTGTCCAATGCGCCCGAAGTGTTCTGAAGCGTTTGTGCTGCCTGTGATTCGTCCGATGTATGGATAGTATTACTTACCACTGAATTCTCATTGTAAAAATCTAACGCTTTAACTCCTGCTTTTTATAGTGTATAACGTTCGCAGTTTCTACGTATAGAAATCTGCTGAACCACAAAAATACCAAATAAGCATACAATGCACTTTATTAACGAAAATAATTAAATGCGTTGGCACAGCCGAATTTGTTTGCTCGCAAAACACTAGATTGGAAATATCAGAAGGCAAATAATAGTAAAAATAAAATAAAAAAATTGTGGTTCGTAGAATTGTTAATTGCTGACTCAATATGATGGAGTTAATCTCGAGCAACGATTTTTTCGGGTGCAATCAATAACGCAACTAACGTTTTGTACTTCTAGCATTAATTTTGTTAGTTAAATATTTAATTGGTCTAACTATAAGATGATTCTACTAGTTCAATAATAGGCTTTTCTCTATGCTGTCCATATCCAACTTAACTGATTTTAGTCCGTTTACAGTTTAATTGTCTGACCATATGCGTCCCTATTCTACTGTCGTGCACACTTGTTTGACCATAGGTCCGTATCTACTTGTGCAACCGTAGGATGTCCCTATTCTACTTTTTGATCATAAATCTCGGAAATATTACTTTTCTTATTTAAATAATTTTATACCAATGCTTTCCTAGTATAGCAAATATTTAAATTAAATATAGAATCGATCAGAAATTGAAATTAAATATAGCGTGCACAATAAGTACACTGCAACAAACATTGAGCTAGAAATTTTTTTAATAAATATCTAGTTCCTCAATTTGAAAGGTTATACATACATAGATATTTCTGTCTCTCTATCAATATTCGTTAATTGCTTTCGATCATACGAATATACATAGTTATAAAATTAATCAATACAGCACTTGATGGCAAATTAGAAATACAAGTTCTGTTTTTTCATAGTTATTAACGATATTGCCCCGAAAACATTTTAAAAGAACTGTTTCCATTATAACTAAAATGAAATGTTAATGAAAAATAGATTGCAATATTTGTACTCTGTATCATCGGTATCGCGCAGAGAAATAAACGTGCTGAAATAAAGTGGTATGGAAAAAAGTACAATTGGTGTGGATATGGGACTGCATCGAATTAATAAAAAATTCTGGTTTAATTTTTTTTATTATACTTATTATCAGAAGCTTGAAGTACATTGTTGAAATTGATAAGAAAATCCAAACACTGCCCACATCAAAAGGCAATGTTACAAGAGCCATCTTTATTAACCTTTAATGACCTTTCCTACTGAACGTTTGCCTGTGATGCGTCATATTAAATTACTATGAAACTTGAATAGGGTCTCGCAGCCCATTAATTACCTATGAGAAAGCAATTAACACGTGCTCTTGCATCTTTTGCTTCACTAGCTGGCTCTGCGACAACAACTAAGGATCCTAGCAAATTTCTATAATGAAAAGAAAATGCATTAATAATTACTTGTAATATTTCAATATTATTATTATCTGGTTCATTAATCGACGATGTGAATAAAATAATTAAGCATAACTAATTATGCAATATACTCAGTTCTAACAAATATTGAAAGACATTAATAATTATGAATTGCCCTTATCACATCATACTCGTTGCAAATATGTGTTTGTTTTTTATATTCTACTTGCCTGATGACATAACATCTTCATTCTGCCTGTCTGATCATAAGCTGACCCTATTTCTCTTATCTCCACTATTCACATGATGTCTCTACTCTACTTGTCTGACCACAGATCGATCTCATTCCACTTATCTTATTACAAGGCCATTCTCAATCTTCCTATCGGATCGATAAAATTTCCTATTCTGCTTCACTTATCTCATTATCGGTCGCCCTAATTTCATTTGTATAGATATGTGTTGTGCTTAATTCAATTAATAATGTTCCAATTCCCCTTTCTGCCCACATCTCTTCTACTTTATTCGGTGGAACGTTTGTATCCCATTTGTCTGATCACAAATCGACTGATTCCACTTATTTCGATATAGACCATTCTCGACCCTCATGCCGGAACGATTATCTTCGTATTCTAGTTATCTGATTTGTGACCATATGTTCTTCGTTGTCTACTGTTTCTTATTTCACTTGTCAGATCATAGAAAGACTGTGTTTCACTCGTCTGAGAGGACATGGAGAACAAGATCAAGAGAAATGCAATAAGTAGCATCACGAAATGAACTACACGCTAACCACCAGCCGCGTGCTAAATCCAATTTTTCTTATCAGTAAATAAAGTAAAAATTATGTAGTGGCATTACTCAGGAACAGCTTCGAGTTGTCGGAAACGGAATGGTCAATCTCGCGGCGATCTCGAAAATGAATTGAACGATTCCGTGCGTGATGTCGTACAACTGTTTCACCCTTGAACGGCCGTTCCAGAAACGGAACTGCAACGGATAACGATCGCATCGTCGATATTTTTATCGGAGGGGACTGGAACACGTACTGCCGAATCGACGGAGCACACTTTGTTGATGCTAAACGTTGTTTCAGAAACATGTCGACAGGAGCGTATACACGGTATGTGCACCCGAACGACTGTCGTTTCACACGCTGCCGACCAGGGAGTAAATACTGAATCGATAGCTCGTTGTATTACCGGCGTATGGCCGGTTGTAGATATCATTCGGAGGACGCAAACACCGACAATGACGCCGTTCCCGAATAATTGTTAATTAATACAGCACATCTGGCGGTACTTGAACGCTAATGTTTTGCAAAATATCTTAAACGAGTGGCGAGAGAGACAGAGCCGAGGCCGGATGCAAACCAGCTGTGTCCAACAATGGGAACAGTATTACTGACCTTGTTTGTGATTTGAAGGGAATTGCGTTCATTAGAGAGGCGAAAGAGCAGACAAATCTCCGGGACGAAGCACTCGAAACGACTATTCCCGTTTATGTCGATGAAATCGTCTTTACGGAGAAGTACGATGCAATAAAGCTCCATTTTATGCACACAGATTGAACAATTTTAATGTTTACTCCAGTAGGTAAAGTAGGTAAAATCGGCAAATAGGCTCTAGCCATTATCATTTTGTTTCAAACAAAGTTACTAAGTGTTTTTAGATGAAAATTTGGGAAATGAAATGCAACATTTTGTCACACCAAACGCGGTTCATGCAACTATCACGCTTTGTAGGTACACTTATCAATTAACAGGTGATTTAATTAAATACAGTGGGAATCACTGTATACTGAAAAATTAAGTTGTCCTAGGTATTCTCATTTTCTTTCTTTTTTTGCGTTTCTTATTATTCATATATCCTTTAGAGATTGTTTCAACTTCTATATTCTCATCTTAAATTTGATGCTTCCCATTTTTGGACATTATTAATTTGGACAATGCAATGCGCAGAATTTATTAATATTACAGCCCATAAAGGGATCGTGAAATTATTTATTATAAAATACATTTATTTTCGTGAAATACTAATTGTCCATGGCCAATAATTCCGTTGCAACAAAATGCATTTCACAAAACGATGAAGCACATCATTAAAATTTGGAGCTCTTGTAATTGTAAAGAGAAAAAAATTGAAATAAGGGTTTATCTCAAAACTGTTTCTTGCCATTTCTGCCAACATGTTTATATGAAAATACGCAGTACCGTTATTTCAGTTAATGTGATCAGTAGACTCGCATTATCCTGCAATACGCGAAACAAAGTAACAACAAAAATCAAGTAAAATGAACCAAATACTTCGCGAAAAGGAAATTAATATGAATTATGAAACATTTTCTACCTTCGTGAATTATATATTCTTTTCATTGCGCCAGCATACGGTAATTCTATATGTAATATACGGTCATTTATTGTATTTATTAATACATTTCGTTTAATATTAAACATTTTAAACTACAACAACGTACAAAATTAAAAAATTATTTTAATCTGATCATTACGATTAAAAAAATGATTCAGGATTTCCGCTTTGTTTTGTTACAATTGATATAAAGTTTAACTTAACTTCAGACGTACTCATTACAAAACCGGATGATCTCTCTCCAGCTTCCGAGCACGTACTCACGCCATCACCATTATTAGTTGCAAGGTGTCTAATGAGGACCTTTCCAATGATCTTCGGAAGTTTTGCCACGGAAACACAAGTTACGGATCAGTCGCATCGCACAGATTTCGACTTTCGCTCCCCGAAACTTCGAGCCCTGGGAACCCGTAGATACAAAAGCGAATAGTTTCCCTCGCCTCAGACGCATAAATCTTAAATGACTTTCGTCGAACGTTCCTTCCAAGGACAATTGATAATAGATCGAATCCCTCTGATTTCATCTGAGACTGGGAGACATCGCCAAGGACAAGTTGAACGAAACCCTCAAAATTTACTGCTCCTCTCTCCACCTGAACTATTTCGGAGTAAATGGTGATGAATGGACTTCACGATGAGAGATCGGAATAATGAAGAAGATCCCAGCGTCGGAGATATTGAAAATCTTGATTGTTTTCTTAGTACCGAATTTTGTTCAATGAGTGACGTTGGGTTGAATAAAAAGTCAATGTTCATAATATTGAAGAAATTCAGTCCGCCAAAATTGGACTGCAGCTACATGTTCAGATTATTTAGAATGATGTTGGAATTTTCTAACGATACGAACTTTTTCTTTCGGTGAAGTTGATGAACTAAATAAATCTCTTAAGAATAAAAAGCTTTTCGAAATTGAACAACAAAAATTTAGATGCTCGACTTATATTACAATTTATTTATGCGCTTTATATATAAACTTGTGCTGCCATCTAATTGACGTATATTTTTTCAACCAGTGGATTCCTGAAATTTAAACTTGGATTTTCTGAATTTTCGTGACAAAATATACACGATTCTTCAGAAAAATTCTGAAGAAGCAGTAGAATCAATTCTAATCCATCCTTACGTTACTCGTCTGCTGTTGAAGCCATAACTCTAGAACATGAAATCCTACTTGCCCTCGCTTGCTCCTCCAGCCCCATAAAGCTCGCATAAACGTCTCCAGTCTAACTCCGACCGAATAAAACAGCGTTCACGTTAATAAAGCATAGATCAAATGAAGAAATTCACTAGCGATTAAAGCGAATCTGGGTCGTCGGTGAAAATTCCCATGGTTCTAGCGTTAGAGCGGGTTCGAGCGCAAAAGGTTAACTCGTAGAAGCTTCTTCCTGGCTGTGTGTTCCCCCTCGCAGCACCACTGTCATTTCATCTGATAGAATTTCCCCAGAGGAAGAACTGTCACGCGAGGTTCTCTCCCGACCGATTATCGTATCCAAAACTTCGGAACGATCCCCTAGCGTCGCGCGACCGTAAGGAGAGACGCGTTGTTTACTCCGGTCACGGCCGAAACAATGTAAGTAGAACAGTAAATTGAAATAGAATCTATCTTGGTATCGACGCAAGGCATCGATCGCGAGAAAGAGAGAGAAAGAGCGGTGGGGGAGGGGTCTCTCTGTGCCTTTCAAGGAAGAACATTCCGCGACCGTCTCTATTTCCGTAGGTGATCTGATTTCGTGGAATTCGATTATTACCCTCTCCCGGCCTCCTTTGAGGGGTCGACTCCTTTGATTTTCTGCGCCGATAAGGAGAAGGAAACTGTACACGTGCAAACGAATCAATTCCGGCGCGGTAGATCTCGATAAGAAAATGAGGTCCTGGAATTGCGCCGTTTTGTGGAGAATTTTGAGGAAAATCGTTCTGCCCGAGGACACGGGGAAGACGGGACACGGTGTTGCCGAATTACCAAACCAAACGCACAACTTCTTTGACGCCATCTTTCATTCGCGCTTGTGCGTTGCTGGTTCCGCGACGGATTTCGCTGAGCTTTTTACGAGAAAATGTAGATTTTTGGAAGTTTTCCATTGTAGTTGATGCAGGTTACAGAGAGGAGGAAAATGTCATGGACACTTGGAGGTGTCATTTAGGTCTACGGGATACTGTGACCAAGATAAGGGATCTGTCTTCATTCTATGCGAAAATGAGGACTAATAACGCTAGCAAATGACTATACTATTTGCAAGTTTATTAGAATTTATTATATATAGTCTGGTTGAACAGAAAAATTATATTTTATCAATAGTAAGTTCTGAAAGTAGACCTATACTTGCAATAAGTCACATGTGTCCCTGCTAGAAAGTTATTATCACCGAAGTAACTTTTGAGAGTCTTGACAGAGTATAAATTGCAAGGTAAGCAGTTAAACAAGAAATTTTAAATAATTTCATCATGCCATCGAAATTTTCAGGACACCGATGATCCCTTGTTATAAGTTATTGAACCAAGTTTAATCTGTGTTTTGGATACGTGCTGTATAGTGTGATCGTGATATTAGGAAGGAGTTAAAATCGTGTTTCGGTCTCTGTAATAAAAAGGCTAATAGAATTGTGCAATCTTGGATTTTATTAATGGTCTGACAAATACTTGAAACTTCATTTTAAAACGGGATAAATGTTGCTTGACTTGCAATCAAGCGAACTATTTTATTATTTAACTCTCAGTACTTTGTTTGATGAAAACAATAAAATTCGTTTTAACCACACGGTATGTATGAAAAATCGTGAAACAATGAAATTTATTGTTCGATCCATTGAATTGTGCAGATCAATTTTCAAATACGTTTCCAAATCGAAAAGTTCGCGGAATAGCATTGGTATTGTAAAAAGAAACGATAGTATTGGAAAGTTTCACCCCCAGCACGCGGTCTATTCTATGCTACTGTATTCCAGTTCGTAATCCATTTTTGTTATCGCCAGCGACAAGCCGATTATCATGGAAATATAATATTCTGTTTTTCAATCGCGAAAAGTTAGCGAGAAAAATTGGAATTTCTTCGAGCGCGTTGTGCGATTCGAGGGTGGAGGTAATCCTTTTTTAAATATACTTACTGGAGTTGATCTCTCTAACGGGGCCTTTGTTTGTCGTTTGACCGCAATTGTTGTACAACTTAACGCGTTGTCCCCTAGTCCCTGAGAGCGTTTTGTTGTCTTAAGGACTCGTAGAACCATGGAGTTCGTTAAGGACTAGTATGTGTTAGCAATTCAACCTGCACACCGGCATGGTGACTCAGTATTTGCGCACATATAATTATTCAAATTCGTGGTAATGGAATTTGGAACTAGACCGGCGCTGCCGTGTACGTAAAACCGCGACTCAACGATATTTGTCTATAAAAGACGGCAAGTCAATGCTGCGGACTTAATTACGCGGCAAAAAACTTTGCAAAGAGTGGAATGCAATTAACAGCTTTGTCAGAGTCTGCACTATTGTCAGTCGGTGGTCAGAAGGCTGACAGCCATTAGCAAACTGCGTGGAATGTAAGATAAAAATTGATAAAATTTTCATTTTGGCTTTATTGATTTTATGAAGAAGAAATTAATACATTGATATTTAAACATTATTTTAAAACGACTCTGCTTTAAATTGCACCTACTTATTACTCTGTTGCGTATGCATAAAATCCGCAGTCTACTCAAGAATTTTCAGCATTAACACATAATAATAAAAGAAATTCTTGAGTATTATTTTACACAGATGTTATTTTCCCCCCTTTTTCTATAAAATCGTTTTAGACGAGCATTTTTGTGTTACCTACAATACTTACTATTGTTTTGTTTGTCTAGACATCATAAAGATGTAATATTTGATAAATGTATTATTCCGAGGTATATGCGCCTGTGAAATCTAAAAGTACAATACTGTGCGGGTATAGCTCTAGTATGTCAGTTAATTGAAAGACACGATTACATATTTTGATGGGGAAAGTTTGATACGGCAGGAAATTAATTTTGCCTATAGTAATTAAATGTAAGGGAAGTGTAGTACCTAGTGCCTAACGTTTGTTATTATTACATTATATAAACTTCCTCGTACAACTTATTTGTATATTTCAAACTATCTCAACCATTTTTAATCGTTTTACAAAAATTGGTTCACTGTATATGTTGGATTCATATGAACATTAATTTATCCGCTCACTAAACACTATTAATCATTCAGAAGGTAATTAAGCATTATAATTTAGTATTTACATTTGTCAGATCTGTATAATTGTTTGTATCAAACAAAATTGTGTATTTCGATGGATATTAATTATTCCAACGCTATGTGGAACCAATCGAATTCGCATCTGTTATATCTTTTCAAAATTAGTATAGTTTATATCATCGTTCATTTGTTGGTTAACAAAACAACTGGTGTATTTATTCGTATACAATTGATAAAATAAATAGTCTAGCCTCAAAATGTTTTTATTATGCGGGAATTAAGAACACTCAAAAATATTTATATAACAGGATCGAATGAAAAAAATGTTAGATTAAATCATCTGAATTCTTTGACGCCTCTACATAGTATTTGACCGTGTTAGTCGTCCAGCAATTAGTAACGGAGTACTGAGATGTTAATTGCTGCCACGTGGTTTGGCGCGTACCTGGTCTCGGGTCGTTAAAGCAATACTACTTGAACCGTGTCTACAAATGAAATTGACAAGTCCCATGGTCGTTTCACGTGTGTTATTCAAACGGTTAAAAACACTTACCACTGTATTCTACACGTAGTACGTGAAGCACTGTCGTTGTAATGTAAAATAATAAATTAATCTTTATGAATTGAGTAAGCTATCGGAAATTTTGTCTTTTTCAGTAAACATTACAGACAAACATGACCATAAAATAATTATCATCAAATGAGTTTTCAAATAACAAAGTTTAATAAAATTATATACAGTACTATTCTATATTCGCTGTGTAAAATCGCCACATCTCTTTTAGCAAAGTAGTAATTCAACAAAGCAGTAGTGAATATTAATATTCAATTCAGCTACTGTATTTGACAAATAACACAGTATTTCAAAATTTACAAACTGTTATTTGTCAACTAAAAGTAGCTTTGAATAATGTAGAGCTGGAATAGCGATGCCACTGGTTAACATCCTAAAATGTCCTAAAGGACAATGTTAAGGCTTATCGGGTATTTAAGTGTTGCGGTTTGTATTGCCAAGGCTATCGCTTTCTCCGACAAGCACGTCTCAAGTGTCTAACAGTACTTCATCTAGGAATTCCACAGTCTCTTTGTCCACTAGTCGGGGTAGTTTCACGCTTGAAACTGGTATCCGAAATAATTGTATCACGTAGCAAATTAAAAATAATCCCATTCTATTGTATCCAGTAGAAGATTTACATATTTGCATCAAAATTTGGGCACTCTGTGCGATTTAGATGTCCTGTACGATTTAAAAATTCTATATCGCAAATCATACTTCAAAAAGCTCTCTTCGCAATTACTTTCAATCCCAGATAACTAAGCTTTGATCAAAATGATAAATGATAATTCAATTCGAAATACAATTTTGAAATTTTACTTATTCTGTTTGGATAAAAAAAAGTTGTAGATGGCACTTGCTATGCTTTCCACATTCGTTGTTTTAATCTGTGAGATTCCGTTTTTTCAGAGAAACAATTTTCACGAGACGCAAGAAGAACTTTTAACCCTTGACTACACAAATTTCAAGCACTTACTGTTTTAATAGCACAGACAAAAATATAGAAGTACGAATGAACTCGAGAGCAAAATAAATTCACTCTGCAATTATTTAGAACGATCGATGTAGGAAGTTTTAGGACGCACTTGAACTCACGGTGGATACGTTTTCCCTTCTTCGTTCTGTGCACTCAGTATAATGGAATTCACACTGCTTCCACAATTGTTGTTATATTTTCCTACTTATTTATGAAATTATATCATTTTGTGAAAATTTTCAAGAAACCGTCTGAGGGTGCGATCTCCTTTACGGACGCTTTTTTCACTTCTTTTTCTAGTAATATTCAGTGTTTTGTTGATGAAATCAGTGTTTGCGGAAACCAATTTTTGTCGTTAGACGAGCATGTTACAAGCTGTGTGAGAGCGCATTCTAAAGACGATGTTGATCGCGCTTCGCTAAGCTCATGATTTAAGTAAAAAAACCGTTTTGTATTAGAAAAATACATGGGAACCTGAGGGTGGTTGCCTCGATTTGTTTCCCTTACTTTGGACGCTCATATTATTAAATATAATAAACTAGTAAATTAAACAGGTGATGCTTCAAAATTCAACACAGTACACGTTACGTTTACACATTTATGTAACACAGAAAATTTGCATACTATATGCTAGTGAACTTGTTTCTTTAATGTAATTTAACTACTATGCATTTAACGTTTATTATAATATATTGTAACATCGAACCTATTTATTTCACATGTGCTATCGACTGAGAATGTGTCTCTAATACTAATAGTTTAATAATATTAATAACAAATATTGCAAGCGCTCTGAAATGGTATAAATAAGTATATAGTATAAATAAGTTCACCGTGTATATTAAAACTATTAAAAACCTCGCAGATATTATTTGTTACACGACAAAAATATGTATTCGCATGGCCTTTTATATTTGTTCCATCTAATTTGAACGCTCGTCCATTCATTTTCTTCGTATATTAGTTCTCGTTTATTAAATGCTTCTTCAGAGGCGCACTTTATACACGCGAAAAACAATTTGCGTGTGCTTAAAAAAGAAATGTAATTTAATAAAATCCCATGAACCCAGCACCGGCCTGGACAACCGACTTCCTTTCTGCTAATATACAACGACATATATTTCCTGTGTATAAAATATTTACATACATATTGGCTGCCGTGCCTCTGTAACAGTAGTTTACTATATAGCGGGTATTCCTTGTGTACATGCAAGCGAAACCGCAATCTGCTCAGGATATTTAATAAGCCGTATTATTTGCTCTGTCGGGGAAAAATTAAATATTTCGCTCCGCAAATCTTTCTCAAATTCAGTCCAATCATTTTTAAAAATATGTCGAAAAATAATTACAAATGCTACAAAATATGCTTCTTATTCGTAGCAGCAACCAGTAATTTATACAAATCACTTTTTCTCCTTTCAATTACGTTTAAAATATTATCTCGAGGTTGACAAAATATTGTATGACAAAATTTTCCACCAATATTCAAAGTACTTGTAAATCGAATTAATTTTCATAAAATATGACGTTTCATTTTAAGTGAATCGTAATGTACATTCGACGTCTTGACTCGAATGCCAGCATTTCATTTACAGCATTTTGATTGGCGGCCGACAATAACAGAATTATGTTAAACATCGTGATTCGTTCTACATTGCTCTCTATTCATTTCAGTACAATACGGTCTCCGAAACATAAAATCTGTCAAAATACGCTCGCTGAACACGTTGACCACTTAAAGCATATTTAAATAACTGTTACAATGAATTACAACGCTCGCAGCATCGGTTACGACTATTACCGAATTGCATTACGCTGTGTCTGATTATTATATGCCCCGACAATGGAATTCCGACGTGATGCATACAAGACGAGGAAATTCAGTGGCCAGTCGACGCACGGAACGCAAAAAGAGCGGGAAAACGCAGGATCGTGGACTTATCCCACAACAAATGGAATTTATCTGTATACCGACGGGCGACGTGACGGAACGCACGAATTATGCCCAAGCGTGAATTTACCATTATAAACGTCATGGAAAATTTAATCCTTTAATTTCCAAATAAGACAACAAGAGCACGGCGAGGCTCATGGAGAATATTTCAGAAGTATACGTATATATACGGGAACACTTTAAATTTTATTTGTTCGCTCGGTGAAACGCATTCACAGGCACGGCAAGGGAATTAAATTTTCCTCTCCGTCTTGCTCATCTTTCGAATAAAAGCTGCATCCGTGCCGGAACGACACTCTTTATCGCAAGATATAGAAAACCCACGGACCAACAGCTGGAAATCAGTATTTCTACCGTTATCGGCTTTTCATTTCCATTTCAGAGGTCTTTTTTCCATCGATCCCGATGATGAATTCCGTTTCGACGTTCCTCCACGCGGGATAATATCGAATACACACTCCGCGCCTTTTTTTTTAGCGAGCACATAAATAACTATGTTCCGCGTATTCCGTTTCTCTTCTGTATTAATAATGGATATCCTTCAGTAAAAGCTATGGAACAACAAATCGCTAACGGAAAATGATACACTTTTTCTTGCACAGAGCTTGATTCGTAAAATATACAATAATCGATATCATTCGATGGATTTAAAAAGCACTATTTTCTGTAGAATGATTGAAAAATGAAAATGTAGAATAAAGTCTGTAATCTCTAGTAATTTTTAATGAAGGTTAGCTACATTAAGAGAGATATTCCATTTATCATTTATTTAAACTTGAAACATTGATCTATTCATTAATTACTTGTGATACTTCGTTTATTTAAAAATAAGGAAAATAATTTTTGTTTTTGAATGTTGTGGGAGTGATACTATATCTGAGTGTAAGATAAAATAGAATCCAAGTTTTGGATGTCCGATAAACTGGAGGACAGATATCATGTCAACCGTCAATGAAGCAATTTCTCGTCGAAGTCCACAGGCGATAAAATCTATATTTCTAAGAAAAAGAGACTACAAAAATTTCGTCAATATGACAAAATTGTAATAAAAATTATATAATATTGTTAAAACGAAATTTAATAACTTTATAAATCACGCTTGATATTTTCGATGAAGGCTAAATCAAATTTATAATTTCAGTAACAATTTCAATGGGGTAAATTTGGAGACAGTCTCCCTTCTGTGTGCGTGTATTTCCAAGAGTTTGATCAAGGGATCGTATTAAAATGAATATCAAAATAAATATAGATATACGGTCAGGAAATTTTCTCCATTTGCAATCGTTCTTTGAACAATTCGTTCGAAAAAATGTGCATTGACTGGCAAAGAACTTTACTAACTTTATTTACCCTCGGAACGTGAATAGGGCGGGCAGCAGCAGGAAAATACTGTGCGTTATTTTGACCAACAATAGAACTTCCATTTCAGGGAGGCTTCAAATGGGAACGGTAAATGAAATTTCATACACGCGAAGTTATAACGAAAGAACTGGACAGTTTGAACATTTTACAAGGAGAAAATCTGTTGAAAATATCGGGACACGTTGGCGTTTAATTCTTTCGTCGCACGATATGTCGCATGCGTTCATGGATGGACCGTGGTAACGCGTTCAACCTTTAAATTAGATATAGGTGGTCTTATGGGAGTTCTAACTTTCCACAAATATACAGTTGCATGAAATTTCCTGTGCTGATCATAGATTGCCAAACTTTCGGTGTCGACAATAACAGAACCTGTTCCGCTTAATTGTAGAATTCAAAATTAGTTTCTACCCTGGACGCGAGGCAATAGTGGTCTACTGGCGATCTGGCGTCATCGTGGGAACAAAAGCTCAAGAGTATACTTTTTAATTAGTTTGATGCACTTATCAACTCGCTTAGTAGTTCCTTTTTACAACATCTGCCTCGTAGCAATGCATTACGGTGGCACATAATTGCATTCACATATGGGTCACCGGATAAATAAGTAAATTATGGCAACAGATGCGGACGACCTAAATAATAAAATGACAATGTTGAAAATCACACTACAAACGATTAATAATATTACGCGTTTTATTAATCATTTAAAAACAAGTAAAATACATACTATTCTTAAAAATTATCTACATCAGAAATGAACGTAACACATTTGTCTCAATGTTCATTAACGTGTTGCAACTAATTTATCCAAATTATTCGAAACATTCTCAACAATGGAGGTGCACGGAGGAAGCGAAACCATCGATCTAACAACATTTTGAAGCACCACATGACAAATAACTCGCAGTAATAATGTCAGTAATGCCACAGCAATAAATTTGTAAGGAAAATTGTAAACTCGCGGTTTCTCTTGGACATTGAGGAGTTAAATTACACGCATGATTTACCTCTCGGTTGTCATTTAGAGGTTAATGACCAGCTTGGACATTTGAGAGGTTAAGTTACAGGCATGGTTTATGTCCCACTTCGACATTTAAGGGCTTGGTTACAAGTATAGTTCTCCATATAGTGAATTTATACTTGACCAACAATTAAAACCCAGTCAATTAATTTCACAAAACTCGTTTCATATAGTTTACCGATGACATGGAAAAGTGTCTCACGTGGAGGAAACAAATTGCGAAGTTCGAAAAATAATAATTGAACTTTCAGAGTATCGACGTGAAAATTGTTTGAAATCTCTCCACGTTCCAGGCAAATTGGTGATCTGTAGTTTCCAGTTATTGTTGCCTATAAAAGTGGAAGCAAATTGGTACAAAAAACTAGTTTTATTTTAGCATACACGTGAAAATTGTTAATATATTTTTCCAGTATTTTTTCCATACGATATTACAGAGGACCTAAAAAATTATTATTATTATTCGGATTTAAAAGCTAGAAAAGGAATTTTATAAAATCCGATTTCGATAAATTTTCTATTTCTTTCTGCAAATTACAGTAATCTCATGCTTTGAAAATACATCGCTTTTATCTCGTTCGTTTCAAATGCATACGAGTGCGCGAACTAAATCGTAAATGTAATTAAGTTGCACAAAATATTCGTCTGAATTAGTACATTCGCATGTAACTAGGAATTAAGTGCAGGGATAGAGCAAGAAGTGCTATAATCTTCAAACGCGCTGTTCAGAATGCATTCACCCTTACCCCCGAATTGTAAAGCTGATTATACGCAGATTTAAATATTAATCTCACTTTTGGCGCTCTAAAGGATCCCTCGCTGCGAAAGAAAACTTATTTGTTATTGCATAAACCAAAATAACGAGCAAATGTATGCAGTGAAATATAGAATTGCATAAATTTTGTACATTTATAAACAAACAGATTTTCATAAATAGTTCTTCTAAAATAGTATTCGAATTTTTATTTAATTTTTCCATCAGATCAACACAATAAGGTACATTGAAGAATAGAGATTGTACAGATTTTTTCAAAATTCTCTTGCGAGTGGAATCCAAGGCCCGAGCATAATCAATGCAGACCTTGAAAATTCACTAGCGGTACAACGAACATAATTTATCACTGCACGTTTCCTCGTGGAATCTCGAGATATTCAGTATCGCAGAACAACAGGATAATGGCTAGGTGCATCAACAGCAACAAAAGGTATCGCGGAATTCCGTTCCCTCATTTATAACAGTACTCCGCGAACCAACAGTTCATGCACCTGAATCTCCGTCGGTTCATCATCATAGCCGAGCCTGCAAGTAATTACAGTAGGCTACGTGTGTATGTTCTAATTCCAGTACTGGTTTTCTTCATTCAGGCCACCGATAATTAAGTGACTCGAGCTTTCAGTGTCGCAAGGTTTGATATGGTTGGCAACAATAGCCTAGTAAGACGAGAGAAGGAACATTAATTCCGCTACATGAGAACGGCCGTCTTCGCAAGTAAACTATAAGCACTCGATGACATCCCTATTATCATTACCTGAGGATTAAACCGAGCGCCTTAATCTCGTAACTGAACTTAGGTTTACGTCCTTTGAAACTGCGCTTCAAAGTGACTGATTATTAGTCATCTCGAATGACTGAGGGTATTGTATTATCCTATTCATGAACCTTTTCGCTACCATGCACGTGGAAACATCTTGTGTGCACTACATTTTTGCAAATAGTATACTAACTGATAAACTCTTCTCAGAAAGTATTTTAATATTTTAGATCAAAGTCAAAGCTTTCTAAATCTCGTCTTTTCTCGTGCCTTTGAAATATCTCTAGTCTCTCAATTAACAGCGTTGAAATTGTTTCGAAGCGTGAAGAAAAAAGTAGATTCGAAACTTCTACTAATTGTTGGAACTTTAAAGCTACTCTCAGGAAACACTGTTACACTCCAGTAACAAGCTGAATTTTCTAAACCCCTGTTCTCATGCCTTGGAAACGTTCCAAGTTCAACATGGTCACATATTCATAGATGAAGATTAGATTTTGAAGACACGTGAAACCAGGGGACATTTAGCAGTTGTTTGAACCTTTACACTTTGAGCTACATGGTTCATATATGTGGGTGACACAATTCTTCATACAGTAGTTTAAAAATACATTTACTTAAATCAGACTTCCTTAAAATTTGTATGAACCAAAGAGTTCAACAATTAGTCAGTGACAAGCTTCAAATCTGCAACTTTCATTACCATACAGTAGGCTCCCGTATAACGTAATCAAAAAACGACTTTATATACAGTGGATTCGCAAAATATTCACACAGTACATATAAAAAGAATACACGTCGGTCACATCGACTGGTATTGACAAATTTTTTTCAAAAATAAAAATGGACCTGATATAAACTGAAAGTAGGACTTAAAATACGAGCTTTGCATTTTCAATTCATATATGACAAATCTGTAGATTATAACGTTTGCATGCTGAAATCGGATATGTCAATGCACGACCTAACTTCTCGGTAGGAGAAAAAGAAAAATCGATCAGGTCTCCTAGGATCCACATCGCACATTCGAGATCAGAAATCGCGGCCAGTAGAACACGAGTGCAATGCGTTGGCGGGAGTGAAGCTGATTGAAAGACGACGCATCCACGTCATGGATCTTCTTCATCGCGATGGCCGCGTTCCACCTTCGAACTCTGCGACAGCAGTTCCCGATCCGTGAACGGCTCTGTCTGCAAGCGTAGAGTGAGAAAGAGAGACAGAGAACAGAGAAAAGCAACGTTTCCGGGAGACGAGCTCCCGAGGTCAATCGAGTGGCTCTTCTCCGCCACAGTGACTTCTGTCGTAAAGAAGACAGAAAGGGTAGGGAACAGTCACATAAACGAACCCCGGGCTGCGATTCCCTCGGGGCTGGTGTTCCTCACCGGGGGAAGGAATTCCCCGAGCAGAAGTTTCGTCGCGATCGACAACACGGCATCTTGGGATATCGTCTCGCATGCGATAAGGGCTGGTGTTCTCTCTTCTCTCCCTCTACTTTCTCGTACCCATCCCCCCGACGATACTTCGCCGAGCCACAAGAAAATACGGCCGAGATACGTTTTAAATTTCGTGCTCCGCCCCGGCAGATAGATTTTAATGGACTTTGTACGCAGGACACGTAGTCACTTTGCGCCAGCAGGCTGCTCGTGCCACACACCGTCTGCCTCCTCCTGTCGTTTCCCTGCGTTCGCGCGTTCTCCGTTAAGGACGATGCGCACATAGCAGATTCAGTAGCTTAATTCCATTTAACGGAACGATCCGCTGCGATTCGAAATTGAACCGAGATTTGAACTGGCTGATAAAGTAAACCGGACGCCGCGTTGATCTTTAGTCGCTCTCCGCGTCGCATACAGCGTTAACAATTCACAAAAATAAAAAACATCAACCGTGAACCAGTTTCAGTCCTGGGAAAAATTTGTGACTCTGCACAGAGACGTTTGAATTTGCGAAATTGTCGAATGAAGTAATTCAAAGATCAATGAATTGAAGACAAAAAATCTAAGAATAATTTTTGGTAAATGTTTACTTTAGGGAGCATCTCCGATCACCTTGACGTTGACATAGTTGTTAAGGACAACATTCTGAACAACTTTGCTCTATACATCTACCCGACACTCAGCCTTAGTTTCCGAGATATTCGTGAAAAACTGCAGTTAATCTTCAGTTACAATTACATTTCATTAAGGCGTTAGAACTTTCGGATTTTCGAACTTTAATATTTTTGAATGGTGTATTTTTTAAACTGTTACGGATATTGCTTATATCGCTTCTGAAGTACTAAACTCTGATTTGGGACCACTGTGTGACGCGCTGAACGCTATATCAGGATCGCGTTGTAAAAGGTTTGATTATTAAGATCGACGTAACAGCCGCTCCTCGTTCACGGGACAAGTTTGCACGCTAGTGAATTCCTTTCCCCTAGCGATATTGAAATTCTTGATAAAGGAACGAACCGGTTACTTGATAAAGAAAACTTGGATGTACAGCTACGCTCTCGCCTGTGCTTCCACGCGCTGTATAGATAACGAATGAGAACGGGGGAAATCAATTTCTTCTCGCTATTAATCATTTTTATCAGATTCGAGGAAGCTCCTCCTCCGGCGTGGATTATATGTTACATAATTGGAGGGGAAGGAATTATAATGATAAGTCGGAAACACGGAGAGGAATGAAATCTGTTCGGGAAATTCTCTGTGTTACATTAGATCCTGTTCCTCTAGAGACATGTCAATTAGAGGAATAATATAATCGTAAGAGTTGGTGAAAATATATGAACTTTGGTTTATATTATTATTTAATTTATATTATTATTGGTTTATATAATATTGTTGAACATGTTACGGATAATTCGTACATTGTATTCTTTGTAAATAATATGTGGAATACAGATTTAGATCTTATGAAGAATTAATAAAATATAAATTACTCCATAATATATTTGTGTAGTGCTTCCTGTGAAATTGATATTGTATTTGACAAAATTTCAACAAGTCTTTAAAAAATTCTTGTTTTTCGTCTTGTATCAAAGCAATAGTGCCATTTAATTTTTAACCAGTTGTTATAATGTTTTATATATTATATGTTCTATTATATCTTTATTACATTTATTCCATCACATGGTTTAATATAATATAATTACATTGTAGAATTAATCAATTATTCAAAAAATAAAATTTAATTAATCACGCTGTTTAAGTAATTTATCATCAATTAAAGGCGATAAATCGATCGTATTAAAATTTGAATGCCCACGGTCTTAACAGTAATGGCTCACTGTTACAATGGTTAAGTTCAGGTACGCTATTATTCGGTACACAAATTGCAAGTGTAAATCACAGCGTGAAATAGTGACTGCACAATTTACGCAGGCGGATATAATAAACATTGTTGAATAGATATCCAAATTTTGCGAACGGATATAGGACTGCAAACGGTTCTAGGATGATTTATATCACAGCTTTGCCTATAGACGCACCCCCGCACGATTTTAACCACCCCTATGCATTGTATTAGGATTGTACGAGCCCACATGTATAACACGCGGTATCAGCCAGCTTTTGTAGACTACTAGTAAGAGAAACGGAGTCGAGGAAGTTGCTTTGCCCTCAGAAATACCTTCGGACAAGCTTGATTTATATGGTCCGACCTTGTTCCCCCAAAAGCTGCATAAAATCTTTTTATGCTGCGTGTTCTCTTATCGATTAATCTTGGAGCTTCAACCCATTACGAAAAACATGTCCTATGGAAACAATGTGCCACTGTCTGATCAGAGTGGTATATTCTACTTGTGGCAATCACATACGTCATATATCGTACCTGCATTAAATTCTTATTATTACTTCAACGAAAATTTTCTGTTGTTTCTGTCTCAGTCTTACTTATGCATCTGTGACAAAAATGAATAGGTGAAATTGAAAACACTAAACATTTATTTTCATTTCATTCCAGTTTGTCGCAAATCAAGTAGAAAATTTATATTTTGCATAAAGCTCCGTTGTCTACTTGTAAGATATCGCCAGGCTTACGAGCCAAGCCTAACGTCGGCATTATAAACTTCGAACGACATTACACGCTTCTTTTAACGCTCGTTCTTTGAGCACCTGTCTGAAAAGGGCCGGAGTAATTCTCCGTGAATCCGCTTCGAATCTCCTACCTTGGTCGTGACAGTGCCGTTATGAAATTGCAGTTGCGTAAAATGAAATTGCGATGGGGGTGCAGGGCGCGGACAGTTGAGGAACGCTTCGAATCTCGGAAAGAACGGCGGAGGGGCCTGTTTCTGAAAGTATTAAACCTACGGGAACGTGACTGACTTGCTCTTTCTGTTATTTCCTCTTGCCCGACAGTTACGGGTTCCCCCGCGCCGACCAGTAAACACGGGCAACCTTTTCGCAACTAGTTATCTCGACGCCGGATGTGGCGGAAAGTCAGAAAACGCGAAAGTTTCGCGTCGCGGAAAGCACAGCCTGCGAATAATTTTATTCCGCGGGCCTGTGGATTACCTGTCCACGAACCTGCCTCCAGGAAAGGTTCTATTCAATTCGTACGTTGCGAAAATATCGGCAATGAGGGGAGTCTCGACTATCCAAAAATGTGCCGTCTTCGGGAATTTTTATTACGAATAATCGAGCAGTCAGAAATTCCAATTTTTACAGCGATGTTAACATAACTCTCTACTTGATTCTCCATTTTTTGCAGAACAAAATATCGTAACACGACAGAGTTATTCGCCTCTTTTTGATGCGGCCTTCTATTGGTACATATATCGATGTCACAGCAATGGCAGCAGTTTGAATGAAAATTTTTTTATGTTGAAACATCACCTATAACAATTTATAACTCTTGAAACATTTGTTTCAAACATTTTTACTGTATGTAGAATATTCGTTCAGAATTTTAGGAAATTCGATCTTGGGTTTTCCGAGATTTTGTGTCGGGTGAGAGAATATGTCTAGGAAAATCCAAATGAACTTTCGTCTCGCCAGTATGTCTTGATTACGCCAAAACCGTATGGGCGTTTCAAATTTTGAAAAATCACTTTGATATAACATTCTGCGCACACTTGGATTCTTACATTCCTCGCTAAAATATCGACATTAAATTCCGTTCATTATTCCTCGTTGCTTGTCACTCTCCCGTGTGTTTATCGTAGCTGTATTCAAATCAAATTGCATTTACCCCGCTTTTTTATTACTCATTGCATTCCCGTCACGGACAATGAATAATGCAGCGAGTCACTTTTTTTATAACTTGTGTACCCTGCTCCGCGCGACACGGAACGATACATTTTATCTGTGACGCGTTTCCGAAATGATTTCATGCAACTCTTACGTTGCACCTTTACTGTGTGATTACGTTACGTTTGCTGCAAGTTATGAGATCGTAATTTATTCCTTCTCTTTTTCGGACTATAATAATTAATAAAATGTACAGGCTCGCGGTTCGTGTTAAAAATTATACACTGAAAGAAATTTATGAATGTTGCAATCTTTTGAGTTCTCGTATAAGTCGCTGCAGAGGTAAAAAATATGTATAATTAAAGAACCGAGTTCATTAGCACTTTGGTCGTTTGATGTAGCCACAGAGTTGGAGTATTCTTTTTAATAAAATCTTCTTAGAGGTTAAATTACTAATTTATTTCATAGTTATGAATGGAATGAAAGTTTTTTAATGTAAAAACCTAATTTCTAACCCTATCCTTCTAAAAGTTACTGAATTAGCCTGAATAATTTTTAGAACGTCGAATATTGAACTTTCTTGAATTAATTAAAAATAGTTTAATTAATACATATATACCAAGTATAATGTATAATAATATTTATAATATATTTATCTATTCTATCATAGATATTGTATTTTAACTATTAGGTTAAATATTTACGTTATTTACGTGCATCTAATGATAGTAAACATTTAATCAAGGATAAAGATGTAAGTAAAGTTTACTCTATAAAAATTCTAAGTATACTTTCAGAATATAGGCTTAATAACCCAGAAATCGTGTATACCGTTTCCAATCAGTTCATCGAGTCCACGGGGCCGAGAAATATGATTTTTAATTCGATCAGACAACCGCAACCAGTTTTTAAATTACACTCAAGCAGAATTGGGACTTAAACAATGTAGGCTCATTAGTTAACGATCGTGACAATCAAGCATGCAAACAGTGTCGGTTTACAATGATCTGCGACGTTTCGTGCCCCGAGCTCTGTTATTTGATGTAACTTTTAAATCGTGTTGCACGCTCGTTTCGAGGCGACGACCGTAATTAAAATCCTGTAATTTGCGGTTCGGGCCGCAGATCGTGAAAATCGGCATCACGCGACAGCCCCGATGCGTTACGCTTGCGCGATAGTCGTAGTATATTATGGCAATTGCCTTAATTTGCACGGCCGCCGGCAAATTGATACTAAATCAGAAACGTCGTTTCACAATTAATTTAGGAAATTCAATCGGACTGACCGAATACACCAAATGACAGTATTTGATGTCCCAACTGAGCTGGCGTACAATATTGAAGGCAAATGTTTGCCAGTTTATGACAGCCATTTGATAACGTGTAGTATCGTTCTTGTAAATAATCGACTCGACTTAGTTAGAACACGGTGAGCACGTAGAATTTCTAATATGAAACTGTAAGATTTGAAGGAACTTCAGGTGACAATTTTCAATTATACTCAATAATATTTTATATATCTTCATATCTGGTTGTTTCAAATAAAACGTTGTTCATCACAATATACAAATATTTTTACTGTTTCTGTTCGTTGAAATTTATTATGTAGTTATAAATATACATACATAAAGTTAATGGTATAATAGTCCATAAAATTGTAAATTTACTTAAAAAAGTACCGTCTAATTACTATACTGTGATGTTCCTCTTAATACGCACGTATGACAAGTTTTAACGTTCTTTAAATATTGGATTTTCTCCACTTGCCAGTAGAACGCCGAAATGAGTACCAATAAATTGTCGACGTCCGTTAAAAGTACGAGCACATTCGTTGTAATTAATCGTGAATTGCGCGGGCCCTCATAAAAATAATATGCTCCAATCAAACGTACAACGTTCTCGCAGATAATAGTTGTTCAACTGGTGGATCATTTCCGAACAGTCAGATGAGCGTGCCCGACGAGAGTCGGTTCCGCTCCGGTTTTCGTTGTCTCGGCGTTCGTTAAACAAATTAACTCTTGAGCGAATGGCATTTGACACATTTCGCGCAGTCAATGACGGGACGACATTTTCTTAAGTTTCATTAAGTTTACACGTCGCCCGTCGGAACTGGTAATGACGCACCGTGTTGCTTAGGAGGCCGTGGACGGAGATGGACGCGAGGCAAACTTTTCTTCAGTCACTCAGCGACCCGTAAGAGGAGATTTACGTTAACTCGTGAAAAAGTTTTCGCGCTTAAGTAGTTTCTGTATCAGATGTCCCCGAGGTGTCGTAGAGTATGCAACAAACGGAAGAGGTTGCATAAAATGGTTTCGAGTTGTTTTCCACCCCCGATGGGACCACCAAAGAAATTATCACTTCCGCGAGAGAACTCCGGTACTCCATTAGACGCGCACTCGCAGCCACTTGAATCTGCTTCAGCATACATTTGTTGAAAGAAGTCCGAACATATAAATCTAGCCATTCTTTTCACGACTGCAATTACGATTTTATGTATTTAAGGTAATTTGAAATCCTATTCCTGAATTTTTGAGCATTTGTCAAACAGTGCTATTCTTTGGACATAAAATACTATTTCTTCATTGATCATTTGACAGAAATAGATTTTTAAAACATTTAATCGGACCATGAATACAATGTTAATATTTTTATAATCTGTTTCAAATACTTTACTCGTGGTTAGATTAAATCTTTTTAGAATCTATTTTTTTTAAATGCTCAATATATATTTATGTATTAAAAGTGAATACGAGTATATCGTTCAAAGTATAGATTCTACAAATTAAAGTTTCCTAGAGCAATATATAATGATCTGTTTCAAAATGAGGAAGTAGTTGACAGTGTAATTGTATTAATACTGCTTCCCAAGATGATAAACGCGAGTTACACATTTCTAATTATGGCGATTTGTCAGCAGTATTCCAAAATATGTAATATCAGAGCGTCTCTGGTCTCAAACTCGGGCAACTAGAGGAGGTGCTTCACGAAATTGTGGCCATTTCTAAAGCGCATTCCAAAGAAGCTCGCAGAATTCTCGTAAATGTTACATGAAGTAACGTGCACAGATGTTAGTAGACGTACCGGGAACATCTAGGGTATTTCTAAATTTATAACATGTTTTTGGAGAACCACTTCTAGCCACTAAAACCGTAAAACAAAAAGGAAAATAGAAAACCTGAAATTAAGCTTATCAAAAAATGCATACAAATATACTTAATCGTTATAAGAATATATTAAGACAATTCAATATAATGTATGAAAAATTGAATTAACGAAATAGTTGATATTCCTCGAATAATATGTCCTATAATATTACGTTCCAAATATCACCAAGCTTCCCAGCATCTTCAATTTTTCATACAGGGTACCTCTTCTATCTCTCATCCAGTGGACCATAGAAAAGGTTAAAGACGTCTGTCAAGAAGCTTTAACTCATGCCTATGGTCCCTCAAATTGATAGCATGAACATCAAAGGATTCAACAAAAGTCCGCTTCCGGTCAAGCACTTTGTGGTATTACATACATGATACATTCTAAAGATTCTTGATCTGGTTTTATGAACAGAATGATGGCGCGATGAACGTGGTTTCATCGTTCATGCATACACCTCGGTTTTTATCGTTGTGACAGTTCTATTATTGCCACGAGAAATGTGGCTGAACTATTCTTCCGCCTAATAAAATGTGTAGCACCTGGGGAACCACTTCTTCAAATAATGTGTCTGAAGATGTTGCATTTTATTTTCTTAAACAAATGAACGGAACGAAATTGCAACTATTGCAAACTTGGTTTTTCAGATACATTTTCATTCGTGTAAAAAGCTACAATAGAGAAGGACGAAACATAGAAATATCTAAAATAATTTATTCTATACCTGAAACATTTGTTGTCATTTACGATTATTGAAACCACTACTTAAAATTTTTTAATTACTAAATAATTGGCATATTTGTCCCAGAAAAGTTTGCTTGAAACAACAGTTCATATTTTCGGATGAAGAATGTCCAAATCATTTTATATGTCATGATTAAATAGTTTTTAACCAACATTGATGAGGATATTTAATGGGACATGAGGGAATGTTGCAATTTGGCGGCTAACTGCCGGCGGACTTCAAATGGATTCTGATAAAGAAGAAATCGAATCTGATTCGATATCTCAGAGCCGGTGCTCTCCGAGTAATTAGCACGAAGCCGCTGGTAGAGAAAGTTGAAAATAGTCTAGGAGACTGAATTACTCTCTTTAATCAATACCAGTGCAAATAGCCTCGGGACTTTCCGTACTTGTACCATATTTCCTCTTTATCTTGAACATCGTAACGCCGCTCGTTTTATCAGAAACGATAAGCTACCTCGGACTCGTTAGAATTTTAATCGTAATTTGCCGAGTTTCGGGGATGAAATGCTCGCGCGCGCGAACGTTCTTACTGTTCGACACGGAAATTTCACCCCGAATTCGAGGCTTCTCGATTAGTTACAGAGTATTAATTAAGGCCGCGACACGGGATTCTTGATCAGAGAATCTGTAATGTCTGAAAATGGGTTACTTAAATTATGGAGACAGCAAGCTACGGAGTAATTGCGATTAAAATATTTATTTACCAATTCGCTCGGAGATGAATTAACCACGGAAAGCACTTCTTCGGAATTTTCGTGCAAGCAGTATTGTTAAAACTTAAGAACAACCTCGTGTAGTTCGAGATAAGTAGTACAATGAGTCAAGCAGTCTTCCTGCAGTTTCAAAGAAAGTTTCATCATCCTCTGGCGAATTTATGTATTTACAATATTTATTCAAAGAGTACCTACAAAATAATTTAGTTAATGAGACCAAAATTAGAAATATGAAACTTATAGAGTAGAACCTCGCTAGTTGCAACATGACGCATGAAAATGTTTGTTAATTTTATAGCATGCAATAACTCGACGGGCTAATGCAAACGATCTATTAAACACTTTTAACTGTTCGATGAGGCGGCCAAGTGCAGCGAGATAAAGTTTCGAATAATATTATGAAATTTCCACTGATTATAGGGAAGACGATCGGATTCTCGTTAACGAAGAGGCTGCGAGCGATATTTATAGCGGAACGACCGCCAAAGAACCGCTTTCGCAATTTTCCTGTTAATTGCCGAATTTCGAGGAGATTGGGACCGTGAGCTAGCAAGCGTGGTAAATCAATTAGCTCGCAGTAATGTAACTTCCATTCCATCTATTTTCACGAGGCACGACGCGTTATAACGACTGCGCTCGTTGGCAACGGGGATTGAAATTCTTCGAAGACGACAGGGGAAGTTTATTCCCGGGGATGGAAACGGATCTGCCAAGAGAAAATGGAAAGTTCAATTAGCACCGATTTCTTAATTTTGGTATCGACTAAAACAAATGGAAACTGCAATCTATAATTTGACACTGTGCTACGAATACTTTTGCAAACTTCAAAATACTGTAAAATCCAGCTAGAACAAGAAACACCGATAAAAAGTTATTGTTTATAACAAAATTAAGTATATTATATGTGATAAGATATCGATATAATCGATAATCGCATCTCTGATATCGTTTTGTTTTGAAACAACCATTTCGTTGCACAGCGTTTGCCGCCGCGGAAAAAAGGGGATCTCGATATTCATAGTCATTAGCTGAATAAATCCCGTGTTAAGGCTTTCGCGAAAGTGGAAAATATTGCCAGTAATACTCATTAGTCGTGTAAATGGGAATAAAGGAAAGCAGGACCGGTGAGGTCGCGGTCTCTCCGGTCACCGCGATAATCACCCCTCCCCCGCTTCGCACCGCAGTTCCCGTCCACGCCCCCTTCGGTTTAGCCGCTGTTTGATTAAAACTCCCCGCTTACGAGGGAGAAATTACATTTTAATTATACATGGTTAATCAGACTATGCTTTACACCGAGCAGACGGTCGGCCCTCTATTTCTTGTTTAATGGACAAGCAGAACCCACGGGGCACGCCGAATTTTCTAGCTCGCCGCTCGAGACACCTCGAAGTGGGTCCGCAGGGAGATGCGCGGAAAGAAAAGCGTCCTTGGTTTCCACCTTCTCGATTTCTTTCAGGTCTCGTCCACTTAAATCGTGACACTTGGCAAATCAATTTGCTGTGCCAAATTTGGAAGAAATTGGACAACCCAAATTTTAATCCTCAGTCGAAGAGTTATTCTTCTAACTATGTAATTGATGATGTTTAGGACCATTCACTGTTTTATTTATCAATTCGTTTAACAAATATTTTTGACCTTCTTCTTGTAGATACATTAATATTTTTATTGTTCCTAATATAGCCCATTCAATTAATTCCCCTGGGTCAAAATAGACCCGGACTCCGCTGTCGGAAGGTGAAAGATTTCATGTCACTTTTGAGCGTAATCGTCTTTCGTTATTCTGGAAATATTATTAAACTTTGATCTTGGGCCTTAAAATTTTTATTAATTTTTAGATGAAACTATTGCGTATGGATCGTTGGAATACTAAAGACTTGAAATACCAGAGGTTCGGATAATCGAGGTCTTACTGTACACACAAATGTGCACGCGTCGTTTTCTCAGCAAGTATCACAATTTCAAGATAAGAAAAATTGAGAAAGAAATTTTCGAGCTCTGTAGCCGAGGACCAGCTACAGTCTGGTCCACAGGGAGTTGCGGTGCAGGCGAAAAGCGTGGTGCATTGATGGTCTCGTCGAAAAAGGAGCACATATTTCACCGATACAGCGGCCAGGATTTTCCCCGTTCCCTCCTTTTCCTTTTTCTCGCGACATCGACGGTTGCCGGAGCGCATTCGTCAGTGACGGCTTTCGCAGCATGATGGATCGAACAAAATGGATTCGTGACGTTTCCGCACGCATTAGGACAGCGCCGGCGCATTTTTCTTTCGCGTTTCGTCAAGGTCTTTGTTCGATTCCCCGGCCGCAAATCACTGCCGATGAAATATTGGCTTCGAGGAGGATGGTGTAATCGGCGATCATGCTCTGCTGCGGCTGCACCTGTACTAGTATCGCGAAGATGAAGTCTCGCGTTGGTCGGGATCCAACCGAAATTGAATATCGATCGAATTAGCCCGGGATCAACAAGATCCTTCCTGCGAAACATTATATGTTAGGCTGCTTTGATAACACGGTTTACGGTAAGCCAGCTGCCGAACACCGATTTCGCTATCTGTCGTCTAATCTCTGTCTGACTAATCTCTTTGGTTATCAGCCTCCATTATGGTCGGTTGGCTTGTAGACAGATTCTGGCCACCGCGGATTAACCGACGCGCCGAAATCTGTTTCGAGTGGACGCGCGATGGACCGGGCTCGGCCGAAATGTTTCGTCCTGTGAAAACAACCCCTCAAGAGGGTGTCGACGCGGTCACTGCCGTGTTGGTCATATGTAGATCACGCGATTCTTCGTCTGTATTGAAAATTTAATTCTGTTATACAGTCAGATGCTGAAACGAAGGCAATGTTTACTCGAAATCTATTTATTAAACATATTTGCATGATCGAACACAGATAAGTACTTTTAGGCGTAAAAAAATTAAAGAAATTAGAAACTTATATGTATTATCATATAGATATAAGCGTCGATCACAAACGCCTCGTCGGGAACGGTCCGAACAAAATACAAAATACAAAATACAAAATACAAAAAGTTCGTATTACGAACAAAATACAATTCACTGAATTTTTCGGTCTGCGAAACTGAAAATGAGTGAATGTTTACCCGTGGAACTGATGAGAGTTGAAATAAAAAAGAATTTGGCTGTGAAATCATAGGGGTCGTTCAATTTGACTATTTGCAACACGAATAGAGAATTAATGACAAGAAAAATGTTAAATCGCAGTAATTGAATAAAGTTCAGTTCAAAGCAAATTCCAAATCTTAGTTCTGTTAATTTTATTAATTTTATTAATTCTTCCACTTGTTCCTAAAAAAAGACAGTAAAATATGTTAGGCTGAGAGATACAATTGGACCATTTCCCTACAAATTACAAAATTACAGGAAGATTTAAGGAAATTAGTGAACTTGTCGCAGATGTCCTTATGCAAATGACACGGGTCCTTGAGAAGCAGCGGGACCGTGGTCTTTTTTTCTTCTCATATACGGGGAAGATGGTGCACATAGGGTGGCAGAGACGCGAGGAAATTGTACATTTTGGAATTGCGGGGAAAACCGTGCCCCGGACAGAAAGAATTATGTCACAGTTATGCGTGGCGCGTGTAAGCCGGTAGCGAGCACGTGAGAAAAATAAAAAATCCGCGAGAAGGGCCACCATGTTTAAAGCTCCGCGTCGGCCAGTCATATTCGTGAAGCGTTTACTAACGAACCACGGTTTCACCAAATCTCCACAATATTTGCTATTTAATTTCGCGTCACTTGCAAATCCACCGGCGGAGTCCGCGGACACTCGTCGCCTCGTGATCGCTGGGAAGACGATACGCGAGATCCTCGTTTTTCTGCAATTAGCAGAGAATTAGAAAGGAGCAGAAGACCGGAGAGCACGTTTTAAAGAAATTTAATACGATACTGGTAATTGATTCTGCTACGGCTCTCGAGCAGTCGGTTTCGATCTTTATTAAATACGCTTTACTTTCTCGGGAAAGATTGAAAACGAGAAATCCAGGGAAATTGAATCGCTGTTCTATTACTTCTTACTAATACGAATACTAAAAATTAATTTTGTAACTGATTTTGATTACAATAATAAGTTTATTCTATAATGTGCCGGTAAAAACAAAATCGCGAAGCAGATCACGCCTTTACCGATACGGAATAGTCATAAACGTTATTAAACAAACATATATTGTCACAGATAGTATATCCACATTTAAAAAATGGATACCGTGCTACAATGTTTATTGGAAAAATATTTTACTCGCTGCCAACAGAGTGTATTAAGAGAGCTATGGATTTTTATGTAAATTCCCGTTTTTGAAAACCAGAATAAGGACAAAATTTATTTCACCGACAAAAATATTCCTTACAGTAAAAATGTCATTATTTTTTATTAATGTGAACGTTTCCTCATATTTTCGCACATTTGCCAATACCGTAAATGCGTATCTTGTTATTGATGAGTGCTGCGAGAGAATTCAACATGGAAAGTCGGAATTTTTTACAATTGCCATAAAGTCAGTTTTCCGATACGATAAGTGTTTATGCTGGGCGGCTGTCTCGGAAAATAATGAACAAACGAAATATATTAGGTGTACGCAAAATTTATCTTTTCCAATCGTTCGTGCATAATGAGTATAATTATAAATTCTTTGTTTGCTACCTAATAAATAACTGACTTCATTATCGACTGCCAACACACACTACTCAAAAATATGTGGACAGTCGTAACATTTGGAGAATTGTTAACACATTTTATGCCTTGGGTCGAAATGGACCCGAGTTATTCGAGGGTTATAAAAGTGTCCATTGTGTACGTACGTATATCGTCCACAAATAAAATAAAATAAAGAGATAAATTAAAACATTTGCATGCACCTCATATTTAAAATTAATCCAGTCGTGTTACTTTTATTTTAGAGTGAACATCGGGTTACTAATTGAACGATCCACGTATAGATTTTCCCGGAGCGAATGACGGAACGCGTGTGCACGTGGCGCTTTAATTAGCTTTATTTTCAAGTGAATGCGTTCTTGCGAGTTCTTTCAATGATCCCCAGGATAAGTTTAAAAATATTTTCCAATGGAGCTGGCACGAGATAAAGAACAAGCCTCCACTCGAAAGAGTTTTATAAAACGAAACCTGTAGTTTCTCGATAAGTATGCTGGTCGAGTAGACCTTCTTCCGTACCCCAAAGAGAGAGAGCAAGAGAGCTTCCCTCTCTCACGATGAAGCTACCAAGCGGCTTTTGTTAACAAGCCGTCAGTCTTAATCTAGTTTATTCCTTGGCTTAGACTTCTGGGACAATGCTTCCGGCTCGGCGGTAACGTCACCCTCGAAGATCGACGGGGAATGTGACTCTTTATTTAATTTCCGTATTTGCAATCTGCCGGGTGCATTGCTGCGGGCGCGTTGAAATATGCTATGCAAAAAATCGATACGTCGTTATTCGCTTGATGGCTTCCTTGTTTGCTTTATTCGACTAAAAATGTCACTCTACCGCAGCCCTAGCTCTCCACGCTCCGATATATGAATACCACTTTTCTCCCGATTCATTGTACCGTTCTATGCAATTAACCGAAAAACCGCTGAGGACACTCGCGACGATTATTTTATTATTATTATTACCCCGATAGGTCGACCGTGAACCTTCCTGTCAATTTTTATTTCCGTGGAGCACGTTACAAATGCTAAGGGAATTTCTCTTTCCGCGAGTAAATCTTTCCCTTTTAGTGAAAATAAAATGTAATAATAATCCTGTAATAATATGCAATTTTGTTGTTTTATAAAGTTGCACGTATTACAAATTCGTGAAAATTTTCAAATATAGTTACACTTTATTGACATATTTTACGTAAAGGATTTATACGGAATGTCATTTCCATCAAATTGGTAAGGTGACAAAACTGTGTAATGTAAAACTAACCTATAAATTAATATAAACAGTACTTTTAATTTAAAATTAATTGTTATCTGTTATTAAAATACGAAGAACATTTTTATACTCATAACCAGTGCATCGAAATATTTAATTGTCGATATTATTTAGATTGCCATTATAAAAGTTCATAAAAAGATGATCATAGATTTCGCAGATTCGCATTGAATAATAAATTTGTTGAAGCTTTACGGTAACATGCGCAATTTCTATTGAGGGCAGTTAATGGCTAAGTTTCACAAACAGCCAAGAAAAGATCGAGTCGCATTACGGATTCTGAAAGTTCCTCTACAGACAGGAGTATGAAGTACGGTGAAGTTTCCTTGGGCACTCGGAAGCATGAGTTTGAAAAAGGAAATTTGAGGTGTGCTGTTTTATAGCCTGCAGTGTTCGCAGTCTTGCGAATTAGGTTTAAGAAACTCAATTTCGGAGATATCAGCGCGAGACTATTGATTTCGGTGAACCTCGGCTTAGAGTGGAACTGACCGACAAGATACACTACCTATCTATCCGGAAAAGAAAGAACGCTGCGATTTTATGGGATTTATATATCACAAGCAACACTTATTCTGATACCATCAACTTACTGAAGGGATTTTTCCCAATTTTATGACTGGGGGTGAACGATGATCTGTATGTCTATGCATACAAATGAGTCCTGTGAGGTTAAACTGTATACAAAAAAAACACACTTTGTACATACAGTGCTTCCAGAAAATCATTTGAACAAGTTCTCAAAAGACAGTTTGAACAGTTACACAAATTCTAAATAATTTTGTAAAGAGATTCAGAGTTCAATATTAAATGATTGTTCTGCAAAAATTTATTTAGTCTTTATATTTTTTTCTATGGCTGTTACGGGGTTTTCGGGGAATTGTTACATGTAAATAAGATTGTACAAATAAATGTAGTGTTATTGACTTACGTCTATCGATGAACCGGAAATTTCCAAAAAAGCCGGTTGCATTCGACGGAAGTGCCTGTGTGTGCAGCTCCAAAATAAGCGTAGATCTTGAACTGTACAATATCGGCGGAATGTCACGTAATTCGCCGCAGAGTATACCAGACCAAGGAGTGTACTCGGAAACACCAGTGGTCTCCAAATGTAGAAACACTTTTACAAAATCACCTCCTATGCAACTGGAACATAAACACAGTGAAAATTATTAGAACCATAGAAATTGCTGAAACACGTATGGATTCATATTAAAACGATTTAAACATTTTCTTTGGCGAAACACAATTATTATACAGGGTGTCTCAGGTGGAGGAGACCACCTAAATATTTCCTTTATTTTTAATGGCACATAAAATACTTATGGCATCATTTAAATTGTATCGAAGAATTAATATAACTGTTGTTTGTTGTAATAGTTATGTATAAGTCTTCTATCATTTCTTTTTTAAAAAGACATGTATTATTATTACTGTAGGATGCATAGATTCTTCGCGTTTAAGAAAATTTTTCGCAAAAAAAATAAGAAATTGAATGTTCAATCATTTGATTGAAAGTAGAGCGGATGCTCTTCCCAACGCACTTTGTTCCGTGTCGATAGCTCAATCCGTTGCCGAGATATAAGCGCCTAAAAGTTTGCGCGTAAAATGAATGGGGTAGGGAGCCCATTAGGAAATAATTTCCTAGAAATGCATAGTACGCACTAATAGCGATAGTAAAAACTGACCTGCCTCAACCGATGGCGCGTATGGGTATGTCAGTAACGTCTGACGAGAGAGAGCACTATACTGGACGAATGAGACGGAGATAGTCAAATGTCAAAAAATAGCTTCGTCTTTCTACGACGATATCTCAGGAACCAATTATCCTATCTCGATGAAATAAACGCCGTTTTAAAGCACAGGCTCCAAGCTCTCCAGCAATCCAAGCTTCATGACCGTAGCGTTAGTAGTCTCAAAGTTACAACCATTTCAAAATTCATTAATTTCAATACTTATTTACATACAATACTGATTTCTTGATTTCAATACTTTATATTCAATACTGATTTCTTCGTGTGTATTACGAATGTAAACGACTTGACCTCAGCAAATATTTTTCATTTAACACTAATTATCATATTTGTAATTACTAGTTAAATATTTTTAATGACTCCCACTATAAAAACGTTGATCAACAATTTCGTTCACAATCTATTGTAATTATAATTCTTAATTCTACATTTATGAAGTATATATATGTAAAAGAAAATAATGTTTGTAAATGTGCAAATATGGATTCATCTATATAGAATCATCCTCAAACTTTCTAAATACACAATTATAATTTCAGCTTCTGGAATTTCAGATGTTTTTAAATCATTTGAAAATTAAATGCCATATTTTATGAATGAGATATTTATGTGATATGTCATGAGTACGCCGTGGATTTATGTTTCTATAACCCCTCAGCAATAAAACTGAAAATTTCACAAAAATTATCCACCTATAGCACACATCTATTCAAAATTTCTCGCATTCAGCGAACGTGTACCGTGGAAACAGTCAACTTGTACAAAGACTAGCAATCTAGGTATTTATTGTTCATTCCATTTCGTTATTAAACCATCTATTTGGTTATGGAAAACCAGGTTTCGGCCTCGTTGAGTCTGGCTGAATGGCAGACAGAAATACGAAATGTGGAAACGTTGCCAACATTTGCCATTGAAAAAAAAACCAATCTGCGATGTTCTAATCGAGGTCCGTCATTCATCTGGGCTTACGATACGTCAATCACTACCGACAATAGGAGTGCGATGGAATTTTATAATTTCAGAACCAAACAGCAATCTGAAGCTCGACATGTAAAATGTCGATAAATCAAAAACGCACGTGATGCAATAAAAGTTTTTAAGGTACGCAGTTCACTGTTGGTTGAACTACGTGTGTCCAAAGAAAAATGATTATGAAAACAATTTTATACTCATTTATAAACAATGAAAAGACTGAAAGAACTTGAGGATATCAACACACTTTTCGGAAATTACTAAAACGACCAAAGAAATGTACTTGGTTATTGTGTTCTACAATTTAATTACCACGTGGTGCAGCTAATTTGTCGAAAAAAAATGGCGCAGCTCGCAAGATGGCCCGACGGATAAGAAGAGCAGCGTGATCGAATTAACCTCGTGGAGGCCGTTTCGATACCGCCAATATACGCGATCGGGCGGGTTTAAGCTTACGGGGCCGTGATACTCGTAGAATGGCTAATTGACTAATTAGTCCTGGCACCGAAACGGAACAGGTGTTCGTAAGTCTAACTGTACACAGATTAGCGGAGTTCGCGTGCTTAGGGAGCACTTCCGATCCGGCATTAAAGCGAAATGCAATGTCGAAATTAGCACAGATTATAATAGAGCCAGGACGCTTACGAAACCAGTCATATCCGCAAAAACAATTTGCCGGCTCGTTAACGAAACACCCGGGGAGAGAGGTTCGGCGACGTATCCTACGCGAACGTGTGAATTCTGGAAGACATTCATTAGCCCGGGCTTATCCCGAGCAAGAAACTTAAATCCTTAAACTCCGGCACGCGAGAATATCAAATTATAATCTAGAAATTGTCGCGAGTAAATTATTTGCCCCCAACCCTCCTACGAATAGCGCGAACGCGCTAATTACACACCGCGGCAGCTTCGGTCGGAATTTACTGAGGCTTTAATGATCCCGTTACGCAACCTATTCATCACGACCGTTCGGACGGTTTCTAATTAATTAGCGGTAGACCTCTCACCATATTCCATTTGTCGTAACCGTTTGCTGAAACCCGACGACATTGTGACACTTCACCTCGCGGTCGAAGAAACGCAATTAAAATTGGCGGCCAAGCAATCGTGGCACACGCACCGCCGCCATATTTCTTTCTGTCGAACCAATCGTTCGTCGGTCTCTATTAGGTCGTCCGGGAAACTGCGCATTTTTTAATTTGAACTTCTGCATCTTACTCAATTGTTTGCTGTCTTCGACTATTGTGCAAGCTCATTTGTTGATTTAGAAGAATCTCTCTTGAAGGAAATTTTAAACTGACGAAAGTGACAGTTGGTTCTGCAACAACCTAGTATATAGGGTCTTGCACACATGGAAATCAGAACTGATTATAATAAATATTACAGAGATAAGATCATTTTGCAACTCGTGTTCCCCTGTCATTAGAAGGCCAGATTTCTACCGGCAATGGCTCGCGTCATGAACGTTGCAGAAAATTGCGTGAGGAAAATGCCATGCTGGTGCGGGGTGGTAAATATCTTGTTAACAACTGATAAAACCATTGCGTGTTTCTTTTTTCTAATACAGAGGTAAAATATTAATGTGTATTTATTCAGTGCATTGTCTTGTCTACAGTCTTTTAAATGACTGGATGTATTACTTATGCAGCATGTTTATAGGTAGTCTGTGTGCAAACCGATCCAGTTAGAGTGTACACTGTCGAAAGCCACGACCTTTTGAAAAATTATCCGGAACGTTTCCAGTCACAGTTTCAGGTGGCTTCATCAAGAGTCGAATGATACACCGATGCTCTTGGGTATCGGCGTGGTTCGCCACTAGTTAAACAGTGTTACACGGGAACACTTGTCTCGGCCATGTTCACGTTCCCATTGTTTGGCCAACCGCATTTTTTTCGTATCGGTCAGTCGGACCATGTAAACACGTTGGACTACTTTAGCCGAAACGACACGGTTTACTCTCAAAAGCTTTAATAGTTGCAACTGTGTAACGCAGGCCCGTAAAAGCTCCGCTACGACAAAGTTTATGACAAGCTCGCTTGAGTTCAAATTTCAAGGGAAATTTCGGTTGCTGAAATTAGAGATAGGCTGAGTTCAGCGGCTATAGTACATCCTACAATTATCACGCAGTCTCGACGTTTCCATAACGGTGGTCACATTTTTATTACAGCGTAAATCTGATTTATTGCTATTTTTATTACCAGTAGGAATAAGCTCCTTTTCAGTAATTGAACTGTGGTACCCATTGATCTTCATCGAAATTATTTAAAATATACAGATTGACCCAAAACAGTGGACCATTTAGAATTCGTTTATCAAACTGTTAATTATTAAAACATGAAAGGTTTATTCTTATAAACAAGTTTTCTCTAATAAAGAATTAATTATAAGAATTGAATAGAAGAAAAATATGTCGTTAACGGGATTCTTCCACGGAGGAATAACTTTCGGATTTCGACCAATAATGGTAAGTTATTAATAAGAAAACATTAAGAATTATTATAATATCGATTTGCATGTATCGCGAATATTTGCGTACGGTCGCTATGCAAATGTGCGAGGCGTCCGCATATTTATGAGGGACATCGTATCGTATAGAAAGTAACGGAGCGAGAGGTGGAACGAACAAAAACCGAGACCGCATATCGAGCCAGAGTGCAGAGCGTGCTATTAATCACGTCCCATAATTTATTAGCTGTATTTCTGGCGAACCGTGTAGCTCCCTTGGTCGCTAAGATCGTCCTTGTCAATTAGCGATCGGCATCGATATCGAAATTCTGAGGAGAGAGAGAGAGAGAGGAGGGAGAGGTGTGTCCTCCGACCAAGGTTTCTTACATGCGAAATGCTAAATGTCGAGATCGACGAGTCACCGTTGTGTGATGGTATGTTAGTGCCGTGGGGTATTCGTGGCTGCTCTTGGCGGTCGGATTTAGTAGCGATATTCACGTTGGGAAGATACAGGGTATTGGACGCGTGAAATTACATGTCCCTTGAGACAACGACGTTACTGTATACAGACCGCTGAGAGACATCGGCAACAGGAGTACACAACGAAATTTCGCATGTAACGTAATTTGCTACGGATCCACAGCTATTTAACCCGCGGTTAAACTTGCGCGACCTTCTCTTCTGTACCGCTATGTTTCGTTAACACCAAAACTAACCGTTCATTTATATTTAATAATTATCCACAGACCCACAAGAATTCGCAGAAGAACAATTTCCATGTCTTAACTGCGGATATTTATTCAAAACAAAAATTTTTAAAGCCGATTACAGGGAACAGAGAAAGAGAAATAAAAAATGTTGCAACAACATTCTCAGATTTCTGTTACGAGTGTATAAATAAACGCATGTAAAAAGTAACATCAGTAACACGTGAATGAAGGAACACATAATTCATTGATCAAATTTCGAGATGAATGAAAAGACAACAACCTGTTTGGAATCTAATAAACATAGCATCTCGAGACCGCATAACAATCACTCTTGATATGTGAATTCCAGAGGCATTCGCGTTCATCATAAAATGTTTTTGCCTACTTCCACCTGTTTGAAAGCTGTACCTCAGTCTATCTGACTGAATCATTCTGCGTCGCAAGTAGAGTATACCGGAAAGGCATAAATAAAAGTGACAGAATAGCGGAGAGACACTCGAGCACCCGAGCGTTTGTGAATTAAATTTGTGGCAAATATCTAGCATGGTCTGTGACATGACAATGTCGTCAAAGACCGTGTCGTGCCACGATACCCAAAAACCCGCCGATCGTGAGGCATTGCTGTTATCCTGGCTCAATATATGTATAAAGATACAGTACATGTATGCATATAGATGTACACACATACACACCAATCCACAATCAAAGATGAAAACACCTCTTTCACCGGCTACACTCAAACCAGCACGTATCCGCTTTGTTCGTCGGCTCTTCTCTGTTAGTAGTGGGAAAAGAAGAATTTTCTGCCACGATTTATTACGCTGCCAGAGATATCGCGTTTGTCACCTTTGCCATCACGGTATGTGGCCAACGTTTTACGGACTCGTTACAGATCACCACGGAGGCTTCAACCGAGGTCGGGAATAAAAATGGAATTTACACGCACCTGTAAACTTTTTAACCCTCTTCAAATTTTTACAACTTAAGCGTTAAGTGACACACTGGTTACTTAGATCGTCAAGTACCATAGTAGCACTCATATGAAATTGTGTATCAATTTTCTGAGGCACCTTTCACCCCTTGCAATACCATTTAGGGTTACAGTGATTAGAACATTTTCTGGAGTCGTAATTTAGAAGAAGAAAATATTATGCCTACGTTACATATAATATAGTAAATAGAATTTAATTTCGGTTTAACGGAAATTAATAACTTACACATTTATTAGAATGCAGCATTTATAATTCAAGATTAGAGGAGATGAGAAACTTGATCTTTTTAATTATTGTACGATAAGTAACGAAAGGTAGTGTACGCGAAAGTTTTGTTGACACCTTGTAATATGATTTTCTGTGATGTAGTGTAACATAATATTTAATGCTTGCACGTCGATAACAGAAGAGTTAAATTTCTCTCACTGCTTCTGAGCATTCCGCTGTCGAGAAATGTTTGGAGTATGTGTCGACGCGAGAGCGCAAGGTGAATAAAATTAATAAAATTTAATGAAAGAATTAATGCGCCGGATCGACACCATAAAGCGATTTCATAATCGATTTACCATCGTGTTATGTATTTACTTGGTTTTGTTTTAATGTTGCAGGCTGCTGCATCCTCTGCTCGAGAGATTTTAATTATACATTAGACGCGGAATTTTTTCGAATGAGATCATCTCGAACAGATTGTTCGTGTAATTAGGCTGCTCTTTCGGAACAATTGTTGCAAAAGAACTCGACCTTTCATAAATAGATTTTATCTTCTTCATTAGAGATAGAAAATTCCATTACTTCGAACTACAAAATCGATAAAAAGTTTATCCTTGAACTTGAAATGAATCGAGTGAAAAAAAGTAATATGGACGTTTTATAAATAATATGTTCTAACGAAATGTTATCAGAAGCGTCGTTTAGGACGATTAGAATATAAAGTTGTTTTTTCACTATTTCCATTATACCTCCACGGCAAAAAATTTTTTCGCGTTACGCAGCACCGTCAGGTTTTCTGGGGATCCGATGCCCCGGCAAAATAACGTTAATAACACCCGATAACCTTCCCCGGCGAATACAGATTTGCTCTCACAGCGAGATTCCAACGCATCCTTTGTTAATACTCCCGGCAAACGCTTTGTTCCTGTTCAAAAGAGTAGCAAACAAGATTCGTTCCACCGTAATTCGGTATGAAAATCGATAGGAAATTCCGCGAAGCAGTCGAACGACCGCGGTCTAACTATAATCTGTATACCGCACATAAACTGAGGATCCACGAAACCGCGAAAAATACGCCGATGGAAGCGATAAAACAGCGATAGAAAACTTTCCCACCAGATGAAGCACGAAGCAATCGTCGAAGTGAGATTCGATAAGAATCGTTATTCTTCGGGCATTTTACAACTATTTACAACTTCTGATAAGGGTGGGGGAGAATTCCTATTTAATAAAAGTGTGAATTCAATAGTGAAGTTATTTATTTCACTATTCTAGAGTTTTTAGATACACTATAGACTAATAGACATAATTAAAAGAAGTCCATTTTTATGCAATTCATATTTGTTACAATTAAAATATGTTCATTGTACGTAAAGATCCACTGCGATGGATATCAACATACTTATTTAGAAAATTCGTTGAATACTCTTGTTGGTAAATAGCAATTAATTATATATTGAGTTTCACTTGAGGCATGAAAAATTCAGCTGAAACGATGTTAGGCTACATGAAAATGTTGTGAATGATACGAATCTCAATGGAAAGCAAAAGGTCTGTAAAAAATTCAGCTGCAAATGAATGTGTCAAAATCAGCTTGTCAATGAACGTGTCGAAGCAAAATTGGAAAGCAAAATGAGGCTGGAGAGTGATCGGTAAAATCGTGTTTAATAAAAGTTGGCTGAATGGAAGGGTCGGGTATCATTCGCGAGGTTCGGTGAAACAGTTCCAGCACGTCGCAGTGCGCAAAAAATGGGAACTGATTAGCGTGCCACAATTCAAAAAGTTCTTCCTAAGAGCTCACCGAGATCGTTGGCACGAAATCACGGGCGTAGCGTGCAAAACTTCACGAATAGCCCTACGCTGATTGGCCTTACGCCAGACGTATACCCCTGAGGATCTCCGAGCGTGAAGAATGTTTTTGGAATATTACGTTAGAAATTTATATAGCATGTCGGAACCTAGCCGTGCCCGCTTGTCTACGACTTACGAATCGAAAATCGTTTAACGTCGCGGCGCCAGTCGAATCTTCTTCCGGGAGGACGAGTGTAACTCACCGAATGTGGAGACCTCATTGGGAATATCGTAAGAATTGGAAACCCATATAGATCGGACTTAACTTGTTAGCAGTGCGAATCCACCTCGTGGAAAATACGCGAAGAAAAATATAGCATAAACTCGATATGTAATGTCCAATTTGTAATTTGTACAAATTCACATTTATAGTAAAAAATATAAATGCATTTATAGTAAATTACGTATTATTAGTACTAATTGTAATTGTGAAGTTGTAAATGGTAATTGACTGTTTCTTAAAATCCTTTCAATTTTTCTGACCCCTAAGGAAGATACATTTGATTTCCAATTGAAATTCGTGATTTTGACGCAGACTGGATAATTTGATACCGATGATGGTCTCACTTCGAAGACATTATGCTTACTATAATTTTTCTGCGAGTCGATGTCGTTGGAGAATCGGTTACTCGACAGGTATCGCTTTAATAAGCCATTAGTGTCTCGTACCCGACGTTACTGGCATTTTCAGCGTGTGAGGTATCGTGCAAACGACATTTCGATTCTCCCGTGCGCCTTCCAATCAGAAATCGTGACTTAATTGGAGATGGATACATGGCAAACGTGTCGCGTGACGAGAATTTAGCTTCCGAGGATGGATTCTGGAGGATTTCTGGCTTACGTACATAATAGATTATTGATCGAAAAACAACTCCCACAGTGTTTAATATCACAACGGACTGTAAGCATTCAAAAGCCAAAGAGTTTTAAATTATTGAGAACAATACAGAATATCTGTAATGGAATCGTGTGCAATTTCCTTTCTCGTTCCACCATTTACCTTGGCATGCTCAAGCTACTGCCCTGAAGATATTATCTAGCTCTTCGAATTGTAAGTCACGTTGCACATGAGCATCGAGCCACCCATGGAATCGGATGTACAAGATTAAACAGGAAAATTGTTATTATCACTGTACTGAGATTCTTTCGAGACATCCATTCGGTTAACTGGAATTTATATCGCTACGACTGAGACATAATTAAGTATGTTGAATTTAAACAAAGATTTATAAATGAAGAAGTTTTGGTTTACAGTAATCTACGTGTTTGATTTTATTGGGGATAAATAAATCGCTGTCTCGATTGTCGAGGCAGGAAAATATTAACAATTATTTAATAATACTCCTTTCCTGCAATTTTACATTTCTCATACGAAAATGAGCTATGTTTTGTGAACAAAACAGAATATTCATTTTTTTTACGTATTCTCTCTCTGCATACAGAACTTCCCGTCATTCCATTATTATAAAGTAATATTTTATGCTTTTAATGGGCATAGAAGAGGCGTCCATAATTTCTGCACTATAGAATACCGAGACTTTTTGTATGTAATCAAAAGGGGAAATATTAATAATTTTGTCATGCTTCGCATAAAGTGCTTTCATTTTGTACGATACATACAGGGATCTATAAATCATCGGCAAATATAATTCAAAATGTCTGCTAAGAATTTACACAATATCGTAATGTAGATTGATAATGATTTGGCTTTCGCAATCGATTACTCTAAATTGAAGGATATCAAATTTAATTGTTATCGAAATGTATCGCTGATTGATACCCTTAAATCTGTAATTGAGCAGGCAGCTATACGTAGTAATTATAACATTTGAAACGGTGTAGGTATTCCGATAATACGTTTCATTAAAAAAAAATTAGAAGTGCCATAAATCACAATGGCAGGTAAAAAATGACTCGGTGGACGACTTTTGAGATTTCCATAATTTCTCACAAAATTTTAATACTGGAAGAATAAAAATTACTGCAAAGTCAAGAAAGTTCTCGGTGAAGCAGATTCTTGGCGGTAACCAAGGTGGTCCCGTAATCGATTCAAAAACAGAAGCTGCTCGGAACATAATTACCGTAGCAAGTTAAATTTCACTTTACGCAGCAGATCACTTTTTAAAGACGGCCTCCTCTTAACTCTCGGAGACGTTGCTGCATAAAGACCGAAGCTAGGCTTGAATCGAGAGACGAGGGAGTTTCTGTGCACACACGCTCGTACCTTTTTTCTTTTTTTTAATGGGAAACACGTATTACGGTGCCAAAGTAGAACCAAGCAGACGTCTTTTTACGAGCACGTCGCCGGGCACCAGCCATTCGGTCTGTACTTGTTTCGAGTCCGCAGCCATTTTCTGATTTGAGTCCAGGCATCTGGTCGAGGATGCAAAGAGCATCGGCCCTAGCCATTCTGTGTCTTTGCTTCCCTTTCATTCGTTTCTATCGGTGCGTGTATTTACCTGCACCAATGGAAACCGGGATTCCTTCAATATTGGGGAACAAAATCGTGAAAGTAGGTGCACTACGGTTCGCGACGCCGAACTCTTTAATCTTCATGAAACTGACGTCGCGACGACATGCTCAGAAAATCGAGCTCCCTCGCTCTTTTCATTTCACCTGCTTCATGGAACTCGAACGTAATGTTAATCCCGTTTGTACTACGCTCCGCGAAACTGTCCTTTTCATCCTAAAGCAGTTATCTATTTTCCTGGGTTCTTTAAAGTCGCATCAACTTACTAGCATGCTAGTTTTATTAGCAACTTTGGTTCCCTTAAGAACTCCATCAAATTTTATATATTAACTTCTTTAAGCTTCTGCTCTCTGTAGCATGTATATAATAGGAACCAACTTAAAAGTAAAATACTAAACTAAATCCAAAAACTTATTTTTATTATAATGATTTACTACGATTTACTAATGACATCAGAAAGCATAATGTGTCAGTGAATAAAAAATACAAGAACACTATATTTTGTTATTTTTAAACTAACTTTTTAACTGACAAGTGCAGAAATCTCGGTTTGGTGAATTTTTATGGTTGCTTGTCCGATGCCCGTTGTTGAATCGAGATTTTCTAAAGCCGGTGGGTGGACGCTCTCGACAACAGGAGTGTGTCAAACGCACCGCATCTTAACTTTTTCCCAGGTAGGAATATGTGGCAGGCACGATTCAATAGACTTCGGAGAGGAACCGAGAACTTTTCGGTGAGCGGCCAAACGAAGAAAGCCCTGTAAAACCAATCGGACATCTCTATCCCAATGATTATTTCATCTATCGGTTTAAATCCGTCCTCTATCCTGGGCCGTTGATTGCGATTGCCGACTTCCTTCCTCGGCCAGGAAGCACCGGCGCGCGGCGTTTCTCTTTTCCTCGTCACGCATCCTTCCCTCGCTCCTCTTCACCGAGCTCAATCTATCGAACTCGTAAAAGCGCAACGTAACCGCTTCAAAAGAATCTCGACATTGAACAGGATCGATGCTCCGGCGAATTTTTAAAGACCGACCAACCTCGTCGCACGTAATTACTCCGATTATTAAGACCATTAATCCGTGACGGATTAATTTCAGTACCTGCCGGCATTCAACTTCCACGATCCCAGCAAATGTTCGATTGGATTTCACAAACGACGAGCATCTATAGATAGCAGACGATTGTTCTTTCTTCAGAAGTATTTCTTTTAAAAATATTTTTCGCGGATTTTCTTTTATGCGAATTAAAAAATTTCTACCTCAGTTGTAACAAAATATTTAAGTTTTTCACTGTTTTCAATTCCATGTACTTTTACCTTGGATCTGTATGCAACATGAAAATTTCTCGCATTGACTACTGCAAGCAAGGGCCGAATAAAAATTTTTCTCTAATAATCTCGATTTTCGAAAAATTCGATAAATTCGTTTCATCAGTGAACATGTTAATAAACGCACTTCTGTAATTTTTATAAATGAACGAGCATAGTTTTGAACATTTTAATTGTTGCGGAAGGAGATGCTATTCTAATAGTTGCAAAGTACCATAATTATTGTAATGAGTAATAATCATCGACACTCGAACAATTATTTCTCACGAATTATTCAAAGTTTCCGAGTATAATGATCAAGGATTTCGAATTAGTCGACTTTTATACCGGCCCCAACGAATTATTCAATTAAATTAACTGTGCCACAGTAAAAATATTTCAACGTTAAACCACAAGGCTTTTGCAGAAGAGTGTGCGTCCGGCAGACTTGCAGGTAGAGACGGTGTACGTGTGTTAGAAAATGTTTTAGTGCATGGGGATGAAAGTGCTCTTAAAAGCGATCAGCGCATTGTGAGAGAGAAATACAGCCACTACAGCGAGCAGAAAAAGTTTTTCAACCGACCGTTTAAGGACAAAGTAATGAGAGGACGTATTACGAACCATTCAAGGTTCAACGAGAATGAAACAATTACTACGTTCGTAATTATTCCGTCACCGTCGCAATATATTTAATACCTGTTTCCTATTACTCAGTCTGTATAAAGGATCTTTCTTATCTTAATTGAAAATCATACCGGGGCAATTACTGTTCACCGAACTGCACTTCTAGCTGTTTATTCATTTCAATTATTGGCAATGTTAAAATTCATTAATAACAGCAACGTGCTTATACAACAATGGACATCTCAAAATGTCATTCAATGTAATTTCAAATTTCATGGTAATAAAATTCAGTATAGTACAATAAAAATTAATTTTCATATCTGATAAAAACATGGTCTCACTCAGATATGACATGTCATCAAATGTGATTGTTATAAACACCAAATTACTTGTAAATTTAATCTTCCTTTTGAGATCCTGTCTGTAGTTGTATTTTATGTTACGTACTTTTTGTGAAAAGAACCTGTTCCCATTTTGGAAGAATGTTTGCAGACCATTCGATTTTGTTGTTATTTTTCAGGAATTCTTTGACAGTCTTCCGTAATCGATTAACAGAAATTAATGAACAGGCGATGACGATGTGAATGCGTCTGTCTAGGGCCAGAAACTAGGTTCCATTGTCATAGCTCGATTCATGCCCAGGGCACGAGTTGTGGAAAAGCGCATAGCAGGGACTCGAACATTGCGCGTTCGGTGGTCTTGAAAGACCCTTTGTTGTCAGCCGCGAAAATGGCACGTGGCCGAGTTCCGGTAGCAGAGCATTTTATTGGTTACCACGTATCGTTTAAAACTCGACAATCACCTCCGAGACGATGCACTCGAAAGTCACTTGCACAAACGAACACGAGAGCCTGCCGCAACGCTATGAGAAACACTTTCCGGTAAGACTCTGCTGTTAATTGCTGCGAAAGTCATTCTTGCACCATTACGTTTGTACTTTATAGTTTTTAACTCTCGAAAGACGCACCGTGGAAGCCGTAAAGTGGGTCACTCCACGTGAATCATTGAGATTTAATATTAACTATTTTCAATTTAAACATATGCGAAAATTTTTGTAATTATTTACTTCAGGGGCCTCCTCACCAATTTTGATGACCTTGAAACATGTTGTCAAGGTCATCAATTCTGAACAACTTTTTCCTATACATGTTACCGCTGTTTCAACATCTCGAAAAGTGATAGGAGTAGGTCTAACTATCGGCGGCCACAATTTCAAATCAAACCTAACCTAACCACAACTCATTCTATTTGTATGATTTTTCCCTTAATAGTTCAAATTCCGGATTGCAGCTGTAATGCAAAAATTATGCGATCAGAATGAGTTGTGGTTAGGTCGTAGAGGGACCATGCATACGAAAAATTCAATACAGTATTAGTGATAGTTTTTTGTGAATATCTTGAAAACTAAAATTGAACAGCGGTAACATGTATAGGAAAAAGTTGTTCAGAATGATGACCTTGGTAATATATTTCAAAGTCATCAAAATCGAGAAGGAGGTCCCGAAAGTAAACAAATACTTTTAAACACAGAGATTTTCATTATTGTATATAATACGACTTTTATAAGTTTCATGATCACTTGAAAATTGCATTTCATTAGTTATTTTCTCAGTGAGTTTCATGATGACGGTGTTACGACACGTGACAGGACACGTCGCGATTCCATCGAGTTTGCGAATAAAAAAATCGGGAGTATAGTATCGTTTCGCAGGATCGTCGGTGTCTATCAGTCGATTTGCAATAGCTTAACGGAGACGAGGCCCGTCGCTTTCGACGCTTCGCAATTGTACCGACTGCGTCGCGACAATGGAGATTTAGGAATGCGAGCTCAGCTAAACAATGGAGCTTCATGAGGACCTAAATCCGCCGCAATGGACGTCGGTCTGCGATACACGTGCAACGATCGATACTTTAAGGTGCCATGGTTGACCTTGTGCCGCGTAAGTCTTTCGATTTTGTTATTTATTGTCTAGAAACGACGTCGTAAACGGGAAACAGTATTGGATCCCTGGAACAGTCACAGCCAGGATGAAAATGAACGATTGTTGCAACCTCTGTTGAAAATTTAAAACGTAATCTAATTTTAACAGTAAAAATGAAAACGAATATTTTAGTTGCTGAACTTGAAATTTGAATCCCAGCAATCGTTAAAGACACGATGAAGAAGAACGATTTGCAACCCCTATTGAAAACTTCAGACGCCCTCCAACTCTTACACGAAAAATTGGAATAAATATTTGTGAGGCTTAACGACGGATGGAAAAATGATGGAAGATTAAGAATTTCATTTTTATTAAAACCGTACTGAATCCCAGAAATCGTTAAAGTCGTGATGAAAGAGAACGATTTTCTGCCCCTATTAAAAATTTCAAACGCTATGATTTTTACACGAAAAGATAGAATAAATATTTGGGCTATTTACCTGTAAGTGAAAGGATGAAGAATTATTTACAACATTAATATGGTATATAAAATAAACCATATTTAAGTTATTAGTAGAACAGATTGGATGGACACTTCATAATTTGGGAATTGAAATTACGCTCCAAAAATTGTTTTTTTACGCTTTTGGAGAATATACGAATTCTACCTTGTGATTAAAACCAAATGAATACAGATGGAACGTGGTAGATTTCCTGAGCAACGATTGTAGATGAAATTCGCAATTTCACATACGTTTTCAAACCATTTGACAGAGATCGCGCATGAAATTGAAAACCGCGAATGTGTAGGATCGGGGTGGTTTATAGATGTAATTCAAGAGCTCAATGGAACAATTGACCGCATCATGCGTTTCCAATTTTTGAACCTTCATCAGAATGTGAAGTGTTCCCTCGCATCCATCAAGAAAAACCAACGAATCCATTATAAATACAATAACGTATTCCGTGCAGTAACATTGCATACATACAGTGGGTGTACAAAGAGTTCGTACACTTTTTAAAATGGAACAACCGTTTTATAATTGTACCAAACAACCTGATTTTTTATAATTAATTAGAAGCATCGGTTTATGAAATGATATACAAAAAAGATTTTCCAAATAATTCTTATTTGCAAGGTTACATGCAAAAATAAAAAAGGCATTGTTTAAAACTTTTTTATTTGGACCCTTAATGAAAATTTAAAATTTATGTTTTGTAGATCTACGTTTGTTATAAATAATAAAAAAATGAAAAGAAATGCTTTCTTTATTTTTGCATGCAACAATAAAGTCATTTTTGCAGATCATTTAGTAAACCAATGCTTCTAATTGATGATAAAAAATCAGGTCGTTTTGGTACAATTATAAAAAAGGTGTACGAACACTTTGTACATACAAACTGTACTAAAAGAACGAATAAAATGAAAAGCAATTTATAATACAGTTAACGTCAAATTCGATGAAGTGGTATTTAAAAATACTACAGCATCAGCTTTCACAAATCTTTGTATAAACGTGTCAATGTTAACAATTATCTTAAAAAATATTTTTGATAACAATCACTTTAAAACTTTTCTATTATCCAACGTCGAATTATAACATAAATGTACATACTGTATTACTGTGCTAAAAACTGACATAAAGACAGTAAAGCAAATATACAGCTACAATGAATATATTTAATTTTCGTTTCGAATTCCCTGTGAGCAGCTGCAAATAACTTTTTGGAAATTTCAGTGTTTAGTGTGCGCGCTCCGGAAAGCGTTAATTACGTGCTAAATTTAACGAATGACTGACTTCAAATTATCTGTGATCACAAGTAAAATGACCGTTTTCGTTGATAAATGTTTCTATTCGGGGAAACTCTTCGAAAACTTGTCGCATTAAAACCGCTGGAAATTATTGTAGATACATTTCGAAGCTGACACGGTCCGCAAAGTTTATCTAACTTACTTTCTGGAGCTAAATACGTGTTTTGCAGTGTTGAGAAAAATGTTGAAGCAGTAAATCGAGGGAACTGCGCAAGTTAAATATTTTATGGGCGACAGTCACAATGCATGTCAACTTTTCTGTGTGGGAAGTGCACGAGATAATTCAGAAATAAAACGCAGTGATCATAACTAACATAAAAATCGTAAGAATCCGTTGTTCGGTGATGGCCATCTTCAACAAACGAAAAGATTTCAATTATCGATTATATCCATAAAAACTTTTTGGACGTTATTGTTGCTCCAAGATAAAACAAAAAGTTCGCGTTGCATTAATACGTAAAAGCACGATACACGTGTGTAACATAATATACCGAGTGACTCAATTGTGATATTGTCGTAATAATCTGTTCCATAATTATTTCCAGCACGCGATTCCTCACGTTCGAAGTCTGGTCATGCGAAACAGGAAGCTCAGGTGGCGTGATCGCGCCGGAAGCCGTACGAAAGTCGAAAATTTTACGGGGCCTGGCCGAGTCTGGTAACCGGTTAAATCGATAGGCAATCGGCTGAGTAACTTTTAGCCGAACGAAAGCGAGATCTCTGCCGCGAATATTCGCTGATCATCCACGGAACTTTCAGTGCTAATCACTAAGACCCGACGCATACAAGCGAGCACTGATAACGAACTTGGCGTGCGCGTAATCGTGGCTAGTCCGCCGCCTATGTGTTCGAGATTGCGTTCATACAGTGCCGCCTGTCGTTGTGTGTAGTGATGGGATCAAGTTCAATATTTATTCATCCATAACGATCAATTCGATATCCATGATCCGTTCCATTAAGTTCGATTAGTGTTCGTGCAAACGAATTCATTTTCTGTATTATGGAAGCGCATGTAGCTCGGCTACTCCCTCGTAGCTAATATTATACTCGAACTATGTTCGAAACTCTGATTATAATTAGAGAACATTCGTAGGCTTGTAGTACATTTGGTTCTAATCAATCGTGGCGTATCGAATAGAATCTTTAATTTACTATTCAGATAAAACTCCATCTCAGGAATACACGAGTAATGTTGAATCTTAAATTAATTGTAAAAATTGGATCTTTAGGTCCATTCCTGTGTTTAATAATTTTATATCGTTTCCTACCATCAATAAATCCATTCGGATCAATTGTTGACTTTCATGCGAATTTTATAAAGACATTGCCATATGAATGCTAATGTTTAGCATTCTAATTATAAATATACTAGAAATTATTTTTTCCCTTTAACGCAACTTGCAAACGGAAAGATGGCTGTCGTATCACGCGAAAACGAAGTAATTCACACACCGCCAATTTATTCGGGTACAGGCGTTCTTACGGTAGTCGTAGGGAAGTCCGAGGTAAGTATATGGACGATTACAATACTATTGCGATTGCGACGTACTTGGTCCCATCGCTAGCTCTTCGAATCGTAGTCGGCCACTCGGCGAGCAGGAGAATGTCGTGACTCGCCGCCGTAACTCGACTCGGTGAAATTCCGGACTCGAGTACACCGTGGATATTATCGCAGAACCTCGAGCCATCCATCCCTATTAAAGCAAACAGCATTCGTGTGTGTCGGAAGATTTCCTTCGTGAAATTTGTTTCGGCACCGCAGAAATCTTCCGAACGGTGTCTCGGTTACATTTTCTTTGACACCGGAGAAGAACGAGAGGCCCCCGTCGAGCACTTGCTCATGCTTGACCGTGTGCCGGAGCCGGCCATTTAATACGACACGAAACGCAGTTGTGTCGGCTAGTCCTGCCGGAGAACCTGAAGTGGATAACAAACACCTCAGGAACCGTTCACGAGGAGCAGACAGCGCAATAACTTCTTAGGGTGCTTACGGGGAAACTTCGGTAAGCCGACGACGGTTAGCTACGAAATTCCTCGTGTGGAACTACGGTTGTGTGGCAAATATTTAATTATACGACACTGCACTCCGTTAAAAACTGTACGATTAAATTTATTGTTACAAAAAATACTGTCGATATTCGTTTCAGAATATGCCAGACACTGGCTCAAGTACTTTGTTTAACAGATCTACCGGGCACTAAATGCAACGTGTACAAAAATGACAATTTTTACTATTATTTTGCTCGAGCAAAAAAATTTCGATTTCCACAAAAAGATTTTTGTAACTTCCATAATTTAAAACAATAAATGCGTTCTTTCTAGTTAATTCGTTGAATAGAATATTCTCTATAGACGGACTATAATAAACATTGTATTGATCATCGTGTAATTTGTTGGATCTAGACAGCTCCATTAAGGTCTCAAATCGGATTTAGATGTTCTGGGTATTTTATAAATGTATCGTTCTATTTTTAGTGAAATTTCATTTCTACAAGGATTCTCTTCCGACACAGGAAGTGTACGTAGAACAAGTTCATTCCGTTAAATGGAAGGCTGCATTTACTTCTTTGCTTCAAAATGTTGACGTTTGTTACGACGAAGCCAACGATGTGTAACACTCGGTAATTCCGTTTTATGGTGGGTCGTAAATTACAGGAGCAACTGTGATCTGATTTGTACTAGTAGCAGGGTTAAGTAAGATTTAGCTGGGCAAAGGCGTGCAACTTGCGTCGATCTGACTCCAAGGCGCCTTACAATTTTACGATCCACCATAAAACCGAATGACTTGTTGATGGTCTTGCACATCATTGAATTCGTTATAACGAAAGTTACCGAATGAATATTAAAATAAACTGTTTCATCTTGCTAATCGATTTGTACGAATCTCTCTCACTCTACGAGGAAACTATTTCAAATTAAGATTTACTCAGACTATGCCAAAATCATGAGATACTAAGGAATTACTGAAATCCCATTAATACTGGTATCTGCATTTTATGAAATTACAAAAAATACATATCATTAGACTGCAAATTCTATGCATTTCTAACAAAAATCAAGTAAATCAATATCACTACTGTTAAGAGTTTAGAATGTGAAAATGTTCTTTCTTTAAAAACTAGTATAAAATTTAGGGTAATATCAAGTTGATTTTAAAAACTACGGAACTTTAATAATCCGGAAAGAAAGAAATCTGATTTTAATATAGTTTCATGTAGTGCGCAATATCTAATACGATAAAAACGAAATAAAAGGCAGTCTGATTAGAGCACCACTGATTACACGGCGCATTCTGTTAAACACACTCCCCAAATGAAAGCATTAAACGCAGCGGCTAATCGCGAATCAACGCAGGTGTTCGGATAATCGAAGTTCCTGTGTAATAACAGCAGAGGTAACGATCGATGGCTGGAAATTGTAAAACGGTGGGGCAAGAAAACACGAAATTCATTCCCAGGGGGATGTTACTGGAACCAATCGAGGAAAATATTCAGGTAATTTCGTGCTCGAACTCGTTACATCCATGCGGAATAGGGGCTATCTCTGTGCCGTCCTTGCTGGGCTCCTGGGTACGGGCAAGACAGTCTGTCGTCTGGTGGGAATATGATCTGACAATGGAGAGTGGCCATCTCGGCCAATAATTTAGGAAATGTCGTCGACAGAATACGAGGAGAGTTTCTACTCTTCTCGGGGGCCCAGGCTCCGGGGCTCTGCCAGAGAGAATTTCCTCGACGGAATTTTACCGTCGTCGTCGTCTACTCGCAAAAACGGGACACAATGGGACAAGCGTTCCGCATCCATGTAAAGGACTCCATTACACAGACACTAGATAATGAGCAACCGAGAGGACACGAGCCGGCCAGAAGCCCTGGGCTTTGACTTTCGGCGTACGGATAAAAGATAAAAAGGCTGTCGAGGATTGGCCCCCGTAAGGTCATGCATGTATGGATGCGACGTGAACGACGCTCGGTTTCCCCTTGTTTTCCGGGGCCCCTACCGTGTGCACAGAGAGAGAGAGAGAAGCTCGCCCCGGTGGTACCCACGGGCTTGGGGATCAGGCGTCTGACTTAATACTATCGGCGCTTTTTCCTTCCTTAAATCCTAAGCCAGCTTGGATAACGAATTTCTGAGGTAACTTTCGAGCCTCGGAAGGGAACTGAATCCGGATTATCCGTGATGAAGTGCTTCGCTGGATGGCAAGTGTAGCGGCTGGCCGATTAGAATTTTGTTGCAGGCGAGTCGTGCCACCGTATGAAGAACATTTACGCCCTTCCACATTGGATACACCTCGAAAAACTATTTCTATTCTAAACTCTTCCACTTTTTTTTTAAATTCTCGATATTCTAATTATTATTTTTTTTTGTTTTATTGAAAGCTTAAGTGGAACTCCCTATACATCAGGTTGATGTGATATTTTACGATTGTACATTGGTACGGCATGACTTAGGGTATGAAGTATTAAATATATAGCTTTACAATTTGAACTTGCTGAAACAGTTAACTAGAGTCTTGCTGCATTCTTTTACGTCTACATATATTACTACATATACATTATTTCCTAAGAAAAAATTACACCCAACTCTTTCTTACACAATTTTGAAATCACAGAAAAAATAGGGGACAAAGTAAAGTGGACTTTACAAACTAAGAAATTTCAAAAATTGAATCTGGTATTATAAATTTGATTTCAACATCAATTTGGTCTTTCGACAATGCAGAATATGTATTTTAGTCCGGGGAATGTTGGAAGTATACTGGTTGCAAAGTATTAAATCTCCTTCTTCTTCTCGTACAGATAGACTCTGTTTTTCAAAGTTTCAGCACATGTACGTTTAGAAATATCATGATATACTGTTCTGTTTCCAGGGATTTTCGATCATTACTTAGGATGTAAAAAGGAAAAGGAAATAGAACGCGCATTCTGTTCCGGTCAGTAATCGGATCAAACCCATAGAGACGCACCAGAGCTTTTTTAGACGTAAAGCACGTCACACATGACTCCTACTTCCTAGCGACTCCAGCTTATCGTCTTGTTTAAGACGCGGAAAGTGTTTACTAGATGAAAGGAACATATAGTAAGGAGTTTAAGGGAGATTGAAATGGTACGTAAAAGAAAAGTATCTTCTCGAGCCGCAACCGTAAAGTGCGTGTTTTATAAATCGTTATTGATCGATAACGCCCTTTTATCTTCATACACTCTCACTCACGAAGCATTGAAATAAAGAGTGCTGTAAAAAATATGTGCAGATAGAAATCATCATTGAATGTTTTTATATTATTTTATGTTATATTATATAATGTTTTTATAATTTGCAATATAATTTCAATAATACTCATAGAGGTAAATTAGTAAAATGTTTGGGTCGTAATGTCATAATAAAACACACATCCAATTAATTTAATATATCAATTACGTCAACCATTAATTTTCAATTAATTGAGTTTGAATAAAGAGCTATCAATAAAATGTTGAAAAAGGTGATTCAACTTAACTCGTGAATAAAGTTATATTTGTTAATAAGTGAATTTCTACTTATTAACGACGTCAATCCCATCGCAAATGACAGTGATAGGAAGTGTTTTTCTAGTTGGTACTATTTCGGTATTGGTGACGCTAGCGCAGAAGGTAATAAATTTAGCGTATAATCTCGGTTCGTCGTTAAGTGGACGGGAACCGAGCGAAGCGAGTTCAGCGTAACAATTTGTTGAAATCCCTCGAAATCCCGATTCGTACAGTCGACCAGCCAAGTCCTCGGCAAACACCACTAAAGGACTATCTCGGTGACAAGAGATTTGTACCTTGGCGTTACAATCTTGAAATGGTACCTGTTCCTAGAATAAATATGCCTCTCCAATAACAATTATGGTAATTTACACTTTAACCAGTAATCGGTGTAGCAGAAATTATTTTATCACGCGTGGTCCAGGAATTAATTGCACTATCCGCAAATGGACAAATCAATAAGAAAAAACGGTACTCCTTATCTACTGTTTCTATTTATTACAGTAGACTTCAGAATACTGAAAAATATTGTTTAAAAAGACCCAGTGTATGTATTTTATATAGTAATAAGTATATAGCGAATATACAAAAAATATGTAGCGTGTATTAAAAATATGTCCATTATTTAATTTTCTGAGAGCTATTTTTTTAAAGGAATAGAAATAATTACTTTTCTATTAGCATTTTATTTGTGCGTGTAGTTCGATGTTTTTACTCTTTATACGTTGATTGAGAACGTTTGTCGGGTTTAATATACTATTTTTATTGCAGACCGACCCACTCACAGGGAAAGATATTTACTTTCCGGTTTTCCATAACGAACAACAAATGTTTAAATTATTCTTCGTTCTGATTCGTTGTAGGCAACAGAGAATTTAATTCTGTTCCTTAAAAAAAATTGCATCTTCTTCCCTAACGCGTCGTGCTTTATAACAGTTTAATTTTCATACGTTATTAAACATTTGCTGCTGGTTACGACATTCTCGCCGGGCCGTACAAAATTCTCTTGAAATTTACGCGCAATTTTCTCGATAACTGCACAGTAAAGGCCAACGTCACCGTACCTTACCTCGAAACTTTCGTGTCCTTATCCTTTCTAGACAAAATGTTGGAATGTTAGGCGAACGTAAAAACGAATGACACCGGTGTGTGTAGTCTTTTTTTTGCTTTACGGCTTATTAAAATAGCTGCTTTCATTATTATTAACGATTTCGCTGCGCTGTTGGAATGCCGGTAAACACGAATTTTTTCAAGACAGGTTTAGTGTAACAATTTGTTTCTTAAAGTTTCTGCGAAGTATAGTTACCATGTCGTAAAAATTTGATTCCCAAGTCCCTTATTTATGACTGAATCGATAACCGAGGATCAGGTTATTTGTTCGAAAGTATTTTTATTAGAAACGTTGTTAGACTCTCATTCAATGTTTAATTGTTAACACATTATAAGAATATCATTTTTTATCAATATCAGAGCTTCTACAGTTATATAAAATATTATAATGTGCTTTTTTTACAAGTATATATATGTTTGTACTTGAACGAAACAGTACTGCATTATTCCGCGAATTAATAATTATGATTTACAAACTTACGTCGACTGCAGTTAATACTTTACATCGACGTGAAATGATCGCGAGCTGGAAATTAAAGTGGTCATAATGAACGGCTTGTCGTGCTTTTGACAGAATACATGCATTTACTGGGCGATTAAAATGCATTATTTTCGGCGAAACAAATTAAAGTCATAAAGCATTGTGTACCTCCTGCGCTTGTTAACAAATTAATGTGTTTTATCGGGACAACTTCTCACTAGGGGATGATGTAATATGCTCTCTATTGTCAGATACCTATAAATTAGTGATCAGATACGTTGTATTGTGTCTCTGATACTATTTTAACACACAAGGTGCTCCACAATTCTTCATTCAAAATTTGCTGGAGTCTTTCATCGGTAAAAAAATACAAAAATTTGAAATAAATGCTTAAAATATAGCTCTACTTTTACGTACATTTTAGATGTTATTATAAAAAATATACAGCAATTGTTCATTGAAATATTTCTCCAATAAAGTCATTTCATAGATAATTTAATTTTCATTAAATGTATGTATATTTTAGCATTTCTTTTCTTCTTTTTTATACATGACAAACGTGGTATATTACTAGTCGATAATGAAGTTGTTTAATTAGACACCCCAATACGAAACAGACAATGTTACTTTTACACGAGTCTAATATTTAATTCTATTATTCGATACCGAATTTGTTGATGAATTTATTGCATATACGATTAAAAGTGTATGGTCAATCGGCAACGGGAAACAAAAGGCAATATTAAATAAACAGAGCATTGGCTATTTCTGAACTTCACGAACGGTTAACTGTAAAATATTAAAACATTTATACCTGTGATTCCAGAGTTTAACGAACCGAAATTGTGCAATCATTTTTGTTACGGCCAATGTGTTTTATCCGCTCCATCGAATAAAAATTTAGCAGTTGCTTTGCTTCCTTCGGCCTGCGATGTTCGATGATAATGCAGCAAAGAGAACAGAATTACCTCCCCAACGCGTTCATTATTCCCAATTAGCAGCACCGGATTTCGGAATTGTAAATAACATCTTCGAATTACCATTGCATGAATAAATTTCTTTCGTGATCTTAATAATAATAATGCCTTCGCGAAAGTTAGTACTGCATTTATTGGTAGCTCCATAATTCAGATTATCCTCTAAATCTAATATCTCAGTTTCGGTAGGCAGACGAATTTAATAGGTTCTAGAACAGCTAACAATGAGAATTGGTAACTTTGGTGATAATTCCCGCGGAGGATTCAATTATTTCTTCCCTGTACTTCGAACTGTTCCGATTTTGTTTATAATAGGCTGCGGAACTTTATGCGAATTCGCTATTTCGAATATGACAATTTAATATTGTTGCACTACTCCATTGCGATCCGAAAAATATGTACGTGTATATTTAATGACAAGTTTGAAAATATTTTATTCCACTGTATTTCAATTCTTGAAATTCAGTAAAAATTGGAACGTAAGAATACTTGCAGAAACTTTCGTGCTTAAAACTGTCTCCGTTGCATTCTGCATCCAAGCTGGTGTTTTATTTTCTGGAAATGTCACTGCAGGGAACTCGGAGGATAAAAATGTTAATTAAATGAAACTGCTTAAAAATTATGAATATTGTGGGTAGACTCTGGATCTTTATGCAAAATTACAATTTTCTAGAGACATTTAAAAGCGTTGAGTTAAAAAAGAATTGTTCACTTTTCCTCCTGCTATTTACGACATTAATATGTATCAGTCGAGGAAGAAATTGTTCTACATCCTTTTTATGTCGGTATCGTGATTATCGTTTAATTCACTTCGTGTTAGGTCAAGCTTGCTGTCAATAGACATAATCAGGACCACGCGCGATTTTCATCATGGTGCATTAGGGTAACAAGCCTTCATCAGGATAGATCTCTGTTGTGGGAATGTTCAATGGCGGTGTTATCTGTGAATTGTACAGAAGGAAATTGTACATCGAGGTAGTAAGTATTTTAGAACGTGAGTGAAGGTCTACAAATTTTGAAATACCACTGTCAAAATTCCTGACAGAAGTTCGATTTCTATAAAGATATTCGACAGGAGTATTCATGCTCATGTTGCCAGGGTCCTATACAAAACTGCGATAACCGCCATGGCAATATTGTGAAGCCGTATGCGAAAACCTGCTTAAGATACTTTTACATATGTGCCCCATATTTTTATAAGTTACGTGCACCTAAGAATAATGCAAGATACATTTAAATATTTCTAATAATAATGGAACTAAGGGAGACTACATTTTAATATCGTTATCATTTAAGAGTATGATTTGTGATGAATTGTACGTTTACGTCTGATCACAAGACAGCGGATCTTTATGTGAAATAAAAATTGTCTGCATCGATTGCAAGAAATAGAAACTAAATTGAATGTTATTTTTTCTCTTAATGATTTTAATAGAGAAGAAATCATATATTGACGTCTTGAATTTGAAAAATTTATCAACAATTCTGAATTTCATCTACTCAATTTAGCTATAACTTGCATAATGATCCGCAGTTTACTGATCACTTATAATATACAATTATATGAGTCTATAGATACAGACATTTTTTCCTCAGAGAATTGGTAGCAATTAGTTTTCCAATGGCCAGAAGATAATTTTTTCGATGGACAATTACGTTTAACGCACCGGTTATATTTTCGAAGTACGCCGACTCTTTTTCTGTTTTATATTTACTTTTATTCCCCAAGAGACTGTTTTTTACGTTTATTTGCTGCACGTATCCCTATCTTCATATCACTGAGCATTTTTCATGCGTTTGTTTTCATTATCTTTGCGTTTTTATGGGTGCAGTTATCTTTTATACGGAAATTTATCTGAATATGTGTGTACAAACGAGGGCGCGGGGTGTTTCAAGTACCGGGTATAAGCAGAAGACAAGTTTTTTAATATCATTTTTATGAATGACAGTACTGAGCCTGAGGAAATGAGATCAAATGATGCTCGTCTACGTAGACTTCCTGCAAACATTTTTAGTGGCGATTTCGCGGTGCAGAGAACAGTCTATAAACTGAAAAAGTAAGTCTCGTCGAAGAGCTTTCATCCTGGAATCTATATTGTATACGTTCCACTAGGAGTGACATACATTCTCACAAATTTTGAGAAAGTTCAATAACAGCAAATAAATAAATTTATGAAGAATCGTAATATTTTCTATGGGCAGGTCTACGTTTCAATAAAAAAATTCGTGTGATAAAGTGTAATACGATCGTGAAATATTCTGTAAAATTACGTTTTCAATTTCTGGAGAACATTTTTACTGTAACATACTTTACACAGAATATTCCTGTTATAATACACTTTACAAATTCCAGATTATTACATCACTCGAATATTTGGTGTATTATACGAGGATTCATTATTGCCCCGTTAGCTTACAATTTACCCGGTGATTACGGTCGTAAGACTCACTTCATTGATATAAATTCTCAAAGGGAGAATTAATTACATATTCATTGTAGGTGCCCAATCCTTGCGAAGGTTAAGTACGTATAACCACTAAATAGAATTTCTCTTTGATTTACGTGCACAGAATATAATGTTCATGCGCTTTAAATTTTACTTAAGATCCTCTTGTACAAGTTTCACTCTATATTATGCTGCGAAATAATTCACTTCTGCATTCTCTATTTACAATAGCCTAATCATTTAATGCGATGATTCAATTGAGGACTTCAACGAGCAATGAAAGTTAATCAAAGTCTCAATAACTACATTCCGTTTACAAAAGATTTATAACATAGGTTTCGTGATGAATGTTTAAAAAACTAATTTATTAATGATCACGATATACGTTCTTGTAATTACCCGATGTAAATATTCCCCGTAAACCGACACAATGGTAATTTTTAATATCTCGTTCAATGATTGTTAACCGAACGAATTTGTTGATGATAATGTTCCATTAACATGTACTAGAAATCTCAGTGAAAACATTTTCAGAATTACTGACAACGCAACAAATTCACGTATCGAGATTGCGTGCACATTTCAGTAGAAAATGATTGAAATCTCAATGAACGGGGTGCTGTAACTTACGTAAGAGATACCAAGAGAGTCATTTGGAGTGTTCGGAGCCATCAGGCTCGCGCTGACCTATTTGATCATCTGAATTCCTATTATACAATTGCCTGAATACGTAGCAGATTCGACATCGGTCGCGCTGCCGCTAATCGCAACATCTATCGACAGTTATCCTCAAACTCGTCCGCAGCCACGTTTCTAATGAGTCCATTTGATATCTGTCTCCGACATTACATCACTCCGTTCATCAATCACTTCTCATTTGATCTGCTAACGGGTGCTGTATCGCCTGTAGCGAGCGCGCTTGGTATTCGGCAGGGAAGATCGCTAATTTTCCTTGTTGTACCGATTCACACAGGTAAATCCCACCATGGAGTGCTTTGTAGAATCAATATAGGCTCAGAGCCGCCTGGAGGAACAGCCGCCGTTAATTCCTCTATGGATGGAAGCTTTTATACTGCGACTTCGCCATTAACCAAAGCAGATATTAAACATGACGCCGCGCCGCCGGCACAGTTGCTGTAATAACAATATCGCTCTTGGATACATCACGTCATAACGCGTTTCCCTTTTTTCGACAATGCATGCAAGCGAAATATAGAGAGAACTCCGTGTAACGTCATTAGAGAATCCCGCCAGATTCTTTATTTCGAACCACCCACCCCCCAACACCATCAAATGTAACGCATTCGAGGATCCAGGGAGAAAGAAACTATCAGGCGAAAATGGAACGAGATTTCATGTCCCTCGTGTGTAACATCGCAGTCTTTAGTTGATGACAGATGCGGATGCTTTATGCGCGTTGCGGAACTGAATTTCACCGGAGACTATACCATGCTTTCCGGCATATTTCCCTCCATGAAATTTGTTCTTACCCTCAATGGGAATTGATATTGAAAAACCGGCTGTGACAGCACCATTCGGGCCATGAAAATTATATACCCGGCAGAAACTTCTACGTATACAGAATTTTATTTTATTCGTTACCAATCCATTACCTTCTTTATTGTTTTTTAATACATCTCTCCTGACGTCTTTTAATTCTGATTTGTTAGAAGCCGGTAGTGTTATCACCAGACTGCTGATTTTTATTTAAAATAAAATTTAATAAACCTGTACTTGTTAACGCGAACGTGAATTTTCTATGTGATTTGTAATTCGCGCTATATTCGTTTTGTTTTCTGGTCACCTGTGCTCGCTCTATTTAAATGTATATGTCGATCTATTTCTTGTATCTTCTCTGTATGTCTGTATTGTCCTCAGACGAGGCAGTACAGTTTGCACCGTCATAATAAACGGATCAACGTCAAACCTGTATACTTTCTTTGTCTATCCACCTCGTGATAACAGAATCTAGTTATCTATCTTCTTTTCATTATCGGGCTGCAACGTTAAAACCAAGAATCGCTCTGTACAGTAGTAATATATAAAATATATGTATAATAAACGAAGTATATCTGGATTCTGAACAGAATCCACTAATCTCACTGCGCAACACAATGTAGATTTTAATATATTTAAAGCTCCGGAATATTGGTCAAATAAACTCGATATTTTCACGGAACCTCGTCCGTTTTCACGGCATTTTGAAAATATTGAATTATTTTAGTTTCTCAAGACTCGACGGCGAGACCGGCAAGTGAATTTGCATAAACATCCTCAACTGATTAGCCCGGTATCAGCCCGAGAGCTGAAAGTTTCCTAGCATTTTCCTTCTCGCTGTTTTTACCAGCCAGCGACATAGTCACGGTTGTCGTAACCTCCAACCTACTCGAGAATGATCGATCATGCTTTAGAACGACTTAAATGGGACTAGGTGAAATGGAATGGGAATAAGACGGAAGAACAATGTCAAATTGCTTTGTAAGTAGTATGATTGAGTATGGGTCGCAAACTGCGAGGCGCTCCTCAAGGACCGGAGGAATTCGGGAGACGAGACGACCCTACACAAGCGTAGCCAGGAGCAGAGCAGAAAGACGAATTCTACTTGGTGCCACCTCTTGAGCGATTACTAGGACGCATGCTATTTTCTCCGTTCTCCTAAGTTCTGCCGCCGTGATTACACCTGTCACCTCCTGTTCTGCGGTTTTGCGACGCTTCATCAACGCTCCTGCTCGCTGTCTTAACACGCGAATCCTTCGCCATGGCTTTACCTTACATTTCCCTTATGCGTATTTAATTCGTGACAAAATGACGAGCGCTATAGGGACTTGACGAACGAAAACTGAGAAATCGTCGGTTTCTATTGCACATCATGTTCAATATAATACGTTAAACATTATAATATATTATATATGTTCGATATAGTACGCTAAACATTATAATATGTTGTATATGTTCAATATAATACGTTAAACATTATAATATTTTATATATGTTCAATATAATACGTTAAACATTATGTTATAATGATCAAACGATGATCAAACGACTGAGAAATGCTCCTATATGCACGCTCATTTCTTTACTTCATCGATACTTCTGTGTTTCACCACTTTCATTAAATTCCATTTGAAATTCATTCAATACAAAAATACATTTCCTCGTCTAATTTAAATACATTTAATTAAGACTAAATAATATTCTTTATTTTACAGGTATCTTCATATCCAAAGACCCTTCACCCTTCACCTTTCACCTGCATAGAACACCAATTCAACGTAGCAGCCTTTCATCGAATTATCAATAACTCCGCAACGACGTATATATACATTGTACATACATCATAGCATCGACGTGATGATGATTGAAGAAATCCTCGACCCCAGCCGACGACCACTTACAAAAAGCTCCAAGTTCAAGTGCCTCATTTCTTCCCGGGTATGAATACTGGACGGAAACGCGGTCTTCACAATGGAATTACAGTTATCGCGAGATATCAGAGAATCAGCTGAGATAAATAAAAAAAAAATAAAACAAAAAATCGAAGAAGGATAAACTCAAACAAATCTCCGGTCACGTACACTGCGCTCGATTGTATTCCGTGACTTTATACTATATTGGCATTTTCCCAGGCACAATAAACATTTCATTGGATCAGGTGGAGAGAGGGGGGGCGAAAAACTCGCAGTATCGTTCGAAATTAATTCGATCCATCCCGTATTAATCGGATTTCGGGAGCGGCCAACAAACCTTCCATCGAAAAATCCGTGGAGCGAGCGGGTTCTCCGGCGTCGAACCGTTTCGGCCGGGATATATAGATTTCAGCTCGGCCCGTCATTGATATCCGGACGTCCGTCTGTTCCGTTCTCGGGGGCCGAGAACAGAGACGTCCGGGGAATACGAAGCGACATGTTTCGCTGCTCGCAACGTCACGCTGTAAAACAACAACGGTGAAACAGTGGGAAAGCGAGAGAGCGCAAGAGGGAGGAAGAAGAAGAAGTTATAGCATCGCCGACGAAACTGCAACGATAAATAAAAAGTATCGTTGCTTTGCTATGCGCGGGGTGGACGAGAAATTTTCTTTTCTCTTCTTCCCCTTTTTTCCCCTAGCTGTTTCGTTCTTTTTTTCGACCGTCCCACCGTTTATTGGACTTGTTTCGCGCGCGTAAATAATGCGGCCGTACCTCTCCGGAAACCTGGGCAGCACTCTTTCTACAAACTCCAGGCGGATCGTAAAACTGCTTCCGAACGGTAAGTCGACCGTAACCTTATGTTACATTTCAGCGGTCTGCCTGCCGAAACACGGTGAAATATCGCCTGTAAATTCTCTTATAGATTTCGACGGTCCCCATTATAGGTATTAATGTTCGCTGGATCATTAACGTTCGCTCGACGAGACAATTGAGCACGCCTACAAGACTGAGGATCGTAACGACCGACGATTATTTAGTATATATTGCGGTTTGATGAACGGCTTTCACCCTCGACGTCTATATTTTAGGCGAATCGAACGGTCCTCGGGACATGGTCACGCTATGTGTGATTTGTATGACTTCTATAGGCTTCTAGTTTCCTTTTGGCGTACAGTGTGCCAGAGTAGATATAATCGAAAGAATGTGGTCGAGCGTTCTCTCGAGACGCGATGTGCAAGACATGAATGAAAATGTGCAGTGAATGTGGCGGTGAGGAGATGGGAAAATAAATTAATCGCTTTCAAGAGCTATGGAGTTGAAATCGTACTTCATTAAAAAATAATTGACGTGTTCTATATCCTTTGAAAACATCTCGTTAAAAAAAAAGAATTAAATCAGTTGTATAATAAGAAGTGAAGTATCCATTATATAATTTCCTTAATTGATTACGCGAGTAATTTAAAGCGTGGCGTAAGAATGTCTAATAAAAGTGAAATTAAAATAACATAGTATTTTGAGACCATTTTAGATGGTGTTTCTATAGCAACATTAAACAATTTTTATTTTTCATAGCCTTAAAGTATATATTTAATTTATAATTCATTCAAAAATATTTTACTAACTAATTGAATTTTCAAGATTCAGTTTTCCATAAAGCAATTTATAATTAACTCTATCCTTCGAAATGATGTCAATGGATATTAAAATTGTTTGCATAAACAGAAAGATAGGTAGACAACGTATCGGAATGCTATAGAAAGTACATCACGATTTATTCTGCAGGAGTAAGCGTGCGAACAAATGCGTTCTGATTGACTATTTTTATCAAAGGACAATGTTGGAGCACAACATCGACAGGTATGAAATGCATTGATTTTACAGATTGCTAGAAGCAATTAACCGTTCACATAATTGATCGAAACGTCAAACAAGTATGCACAGATTCCTAGGGATTGCAGTTCAAAGGAAATTCCATAACTCTATCGCGATAGCAATTAGTGGAAAATATTAATGCAAATTCATATGCGCAGATCGTGCATTATTGGTCACAAAGATCAAAGGGCGAACCAGCGGGTCGATTATGAAATTCAAAACACCTGTGAGACTCCTTCTCGTTATTGTTCCTTCGGCTAAAAGATTAAAAAATTCCATAAAATTACGAACTTAAAAATTAAGCTTTTTTGTGAATTTCTATTATTATGCAGTTCCGAAAAACGAAATTTCTAATCTTTTGTCTCATAAAATCTTTTACCTATCTCATTTTACAGAAAACATTTTTTCTAATAGGTAGTTTTATTCATCTTTTTTGTAATATTTTTAAGATGTGACGATCTGAATTTTCTTTAAAAATTCTTTTTCGATGTCTGCACTAAACACTGGGGACGCAGTGTGTTCAAGTCAACTGATAACACCGCTAATCTCGAAACGAAAAAGTAGGTTCATCCCCTGCGGGTGGTAACTTGTTCTTTTTACTTCAATATTTACTTTTGTGAAAATTCTCTCAGTTAATTGGAGAGCAAGATCAAATACAAGAAGAAGTAAATTTTTAAATATTTCTTCACAGTTTCTCATATTTCTTCAGATTTTTTTTAAGCGGACTTCTCCGTCTCAAGCTAAATTTTCACTGTTATAAGCTCCGATAAGAATATATAAATAATTACTGTGTGTATTTAAGCAAATTTTCATAATTTTACAGAAGCCAGAACGCGGACAGAATTTAATTGGATATGTAAAAGATTCCTTATGGTAAATACACAGTAAGAATGTCATTGTGTTTTATTGATTCAATTTGTCGTGATCATAACATTTTTTAAAATCAACTCTATTAACAACGAAAATAAATTAGTACCCGTTTCAAAGACTACGCGAGTCACTAAAAGACTCGACCTAAAAAAAGGAGGTCGTGGAAAGCAAAAGAAGACGTGGAAGATATTTTCTCTCAAATTTGGAATTAAGAGTGTCACTTTCGCCTGAAAGCGTTATTATCATTACATTACACGAAGATCGCATTAAACTACTTTTAGAAAGCGAACGGTTTGAAAGCACTTTGTCACGAAAGTAGTGGAATCTGCATCGGACGCGACGAAAATCTGAAAGGTTTCGCACAGCTTTATTAAACGTCGATATTCGAGCACCATTTTGATTCGATGTATCGTGGCATTATCATTCTGCCAGATTCGTGACCCGCTTCTTGCACATTCGTATCGGTTGGCTTAGATTGCTCTTCGGATTGTCTTCGAGTGGAACGAAAACTGCATTCGGGGACGCGCCGGCACTTCAACTTCTCGAACTATTGACACTGAAGAACACTTTTTGTTTATGCAAATACGTGACAAATACGGTAGTTCATCGAATCGCTTAACCACAAAAAGACCTATAATACCAAGAACATATTACTGTACATTTATTTTTATTACAAGTGAATAAATACCCACGATCAAATTTAATTATCCATACACTAATTGGAAGCTCTAGAGCATGCATTTAATTTAAATTATGCTTCGTCGAAATAGAGTAGTATTCATGAATTATCTCATTCTAGTACTGAATATAATACATTCTGCGAAATTGACAGGCCTACGTTATAAACAAATTCGAAATGAGGAAGATGATGAATGAAACATCCCTTAATTCCACATGTGCTACACTATATTTTATCTCGAACAAACTCTCTGCGACCAACATCAAGAAGTAATGGATTTGTCGTGAAATGGCCCATAAAATTCTTTCCACTGCTCAACCGCTGTAAGTAGCTCCACTGTACTTCGAAACGTACAGAGAGACAAAATTTTTGAAAGAAACAGCGAATTCGACTCTCCACCGTGACACACCCCACGTATAAATTCCATTAAGTCCGCCGCTCCCTCGGAACGTCTTTAATTTCACTCAGTCGCCGTCGGGGGCGTAAAAATGAAGCAGATATACAACAGTTCGTAAAAGTAAATTTTTGTTGTGTTCGCGCTACATAAGGAGACACTTCGGACGGCGTTTATCACGAGGACGAGCAACGCAATATCGTGCCTCGTGGTAATCCGACAGCGTCGAACAGTATCAAGAAAATATTTTCCACGGCCTCGCACAGTGGCCAAACAGCGATTTTAGCTAATAAAAGATTATACTCGACGAGCGCATCCACCTAAATTAAAATCCACCTTCCTACTAGTAACACTTCACTTTCTATCAAAATAATAATTTTACAACTTTACTGCCGGATTTGGTTTTAGAACTTAGAATCATTTTAGAACTAAGAATCATCCAACAGCAATTGCTGAACACGAAAAAAGTTAAATTTTATTGTATAATGTAATCATTCAGTCCAGTTTGGAAATAAATATCCTGAATATTCATAGTGTATAAAAATTCATTGCCACAGGACATTCTTGAACTGCAGGACCACCAATGTTCCCAATCCTAGAAACATCGAGCTTTTGATGTTTCATTAGCTGGAATCGTTGTTTGGCGCACAGTGCGTCAGCCGTCGTAACGCGTGGCGGTAATATCGAGAGCAGCAGTTAGGCGAAATTAACAGGAAACGAGAATCCCCTTAGTCGCGACGTGGCCGGGCCATTATTCCATTTACTCGACCGTCCGCGCCTTCCCGTATGAATTCGCGCCAGGATCGAGTGGCGTTCGTACTTGGTGGGATGAGAGCCGCTGTAATAATTACTGGATAATTATTCCTTTCTCGGTGGCAAGGATTTCCATTGCTTTAACCGACCGAGAATGGGGGGGAGTGCCTTGCTGCACGGGTCGTTCTCTTTCGTCGTCCTCTTCACGCTTTAACTCTCTATCGACTCTGATTCGGCTGCACGGTCGCGCCAGCCGATTTTCCTCTTATCCAGCAGATAGAATGTTTCTATGACGGGTCTAATGGTGGCTCCCGCTCCTCGTAGCTGCACAATCTAACGCACTCGTTGCTACTTGCTCCTTGCCATTGTACTCGGGATATACTATCGATCTCCTGACTTCTCTTTCTTCTTGCTGCCTACCGCCGCAGCTTTTTCACCCCTCTCCCTTCCCCTCGGCGCACAATCCCCGCACACTCCAGGCAAGCGAAAAAGTGCCGCGGGAAAAGGCGCGAGTTCGGCTTCTTGACGGCGCGCGGCGATTATTTACGCGCCGAATAGGACTGGATAAAAACGGATGCCGATTCACTGGTCGTTTGCCTCGATTCGACGTAAATAGAAACGATCGAGGTGCGAAGTGTTGCCGAATGTACTGGGTGACTCGCATTACCCTATCAGATTTTACTCGCGCTTGGACCAAAGTGTGCTGGAACACTGCGATCTCAGATCTCGAGTAATCGCACTTGTAATTTAGTTATTAAACATTGTGCAATAATAATCCCGGTCTTTGGATGCTTGAAGACTCTACTGTTGCTGTTTATTGTTCATTTTTGTCTAAGATATTTTTGCTTGTCGCAGCAGGTCGCAAAATGAAGACATTGTAAGGGGTTGAAGTAAAGGGAAAACGTCAGTCTTCGTATCTATGGAAGATTCGTTTACGAACAAATTTTTCTAATGTTTTTGCAGATTTTTCAACTGGTGTATTGTCCATATTTATGACACGAGAGATAAGAAATATTATTTGACAGAAAATCAATTTCTTTTTTATTGCTGTGTAAATAAACGAAAATTTTCTTCCAACTACAAATGTAAGTACGTTTGAGTAGATGTTACGAATTTTAAAAAGGAAAGTAGAATACCTCATAAATGATCGAGTTTAAGATACATTTGCAAGACATTTTGTTCGTGGAATAACTCGAGCAATTTTATTTACATTTCGCAGAAATAAAATTACGTGGTTCGCTTCAATCCATCCACCACTGCGAAGAATATTTTCAATATTTAACTTCAGAAGAAACTCCGTCGATCTCGACTAAATATCTTTCGCCCTACGGTAGTACACCTTCCGAATTAGCCGGGAAAGTTCGACCGAACTCTTAAAAATAATACTGCGTACTCATGAGAGAGCGAGCTATGAAAATTGGCTGCTGAGTGTTCAACTCGGTTGCACCTTTGACCTACTTTTGATTCCTCGTCATGCATTTTTAATCGGTGAGAAGAGAAGTATTTTTCCTAGGAGCATTATCGCTCACTGCTCTGAAAGCAGGGAAGAATGGCGCAAAGAACTTTAGTCTCGCGGCGATATAATTGACGAGGGAGGAATGAAAACGCAAAGGGAAGTCCGGAAGACACGTTTTATTTTGTGAGAACCGAAACAAGGCGCAGGAATTCGTAAATAAATAGTGAATTAAAGGAATAAAATAAAAAGTGTGATCATTTTACGTATAGATTAAATATTTTATATTCAAATATTCGGTAGCAGTGGTAAAGGATTAATGAAACCCAAATCAAGTTCACAAAAATAGTAACAGATAATACGAATTATGAAGTCCAAGAATTACTTTGTTTTTCATCGTGATACAGATATAATTCCCACATAGATATTTTATATTTATCCCAATTCACAGGATTTCTATTTTCAAGCAGCTATTGCCGAGGAAAACATTTATACGAAGTTTTCAATAATCCTTCAAATAAATCGAACAATTTATTTATCATAGGTTTGAAAAGTCCAATCGTTCATTCATCCACAAACACATATAACTACAGTTTTGAAAAGTTATATAACAATGTAGCTGAAGATAGAGTACCGTTCGAAAGCGTTCCATTATGTACAGCATTCGCGATTTTCCGAAGAAAATAAAATAAAAGCGGCGGCGATCTATTATATCGTAATTGTGGCCCGAGCTTTTCTCTTCAGTCATAAATACCAACTTTTAATTAAATAATAATTTCAAGCATCCATTTCCATTCTGTTCCGCTGAAAAACTCCAAGTTTAATGCACAGAGATAAACCTTACCACGGATTGTTTATCAACTTTATCGGATACTCTGTCGACCGAGATATTAATGCTATACATTTCAACTTCCATTGTGCTCGAAAGATAGGGATGGTTTATTGAAAGCAAGAAAAGCTTAGTGACATTACTAAATTGCAAACTCTCATTGTCGCGGACCATTTCAGAAAATGAGGAATCGAAGAGGAGTTCAGTGAATGTTCGGTGGTTTGTCAGGCAGCTAGGGGACTCTAGCGTCTATTCATTAGTTTTCCTTGAAGTCGCACCTGTTCAGGTTACGGCAGCTTCTTCTCTTTCGACATCATAAATCGATAAGGAAGCAGCAAGGCAGCGACGCGTCTCAATTTTCCGCGAAAGTTGTACCTCCTGATCTTGCACTCTTTCTTCTCCACTAATCGGCCATGGGGTCCTTTAATCTTCGTCCCTTCACCCTTTCCCCGAACGATGAAAGGGAAGATGTGGATGGCTCACGGCGTGGACACCAGGGTGTAAATTGATTGATCGGAAAAAGTTCGCAAGGAAATATCTGCTGTCGCTTTCGCGGAGCGCTGGCCACCGTATTTTTTCGGGATTAATTAAATAGTTTAACCTAAGCGAAATTTGTTTCAGAACTAATTAGCTAGGTGAAAGCCATGAGTTTTATCTCTGGTCCGCGTCTTTTGCTTTTTTCCAAGACTTCATCGCCACTCGCTCCACTTTCGGTTCCGTTTGTTTCCACGCTCGACGGATAGAGAAGAAATGAAATCGATTGTCACTTCAACGGAGACGGTATTTTTAAAGACGCGACTGCTCGTCTCGCAGATCGCTGTAACAATAACTCGATCAGTATTCTTTCTAGATCAACGCATACGAAATATATTTGCGAAATCATGTATCATTGCACAATCTATCCCTGCTTCACTCGTCTGACCATATGATACTGTTCTCCTTTTACTACTAGAATTCTTCTTAAATTACTTTTAAAGACCGGTACATAATCAAATAATAACTGATTTATTTTTTCCATGAAACATTAACTAAATACACGCACAAAATTTCAATCAATCAGAAATTAGATTCTACCTATTATTAAATTTCATACAGTAACCAATTAAATTGCTGTCAACGTTTCGTTTTTAATTAAGTAATTACAGATTTTACTATGCATGGTGGTTTTCTTATCATAAACAAATTAAATAGATGATCTCTCCGTACAGTTTCTACCACAATTGCATTTAATTCTCCTTTTGAATTTAGACTTACTATCGCGGTATATTTAGCTGCCTTTTTACGAGTAACGTTCCTGCGTCGACCGCGGTGGGAGCGAATTATAACAATCCTTTGTCGAACAACAAAATGGCAGGAATTAAAAAATGGAACGGAGAAGAAAGGCCGACAGAGGGAAGCCGGTTACAAATGAACTTATTCCCTGCTCTCCATGAGGTCGGTTCAACAATTTCGACTTTGATGTCTCCTTTGGCCAAATACGAAAGGTTTCCGTTCCCTTTAATTCAACGACGGAGCGTCAGGATTTTGTTCGGACGACTGGCCAGTTACTTTTTTCTCCCATTTGGCTGTCCACCATCACCCACCCATGTAATCTCTTCTTCTTTTTCGGGTCGGGGTTTCCTCATGGGAAAGAAACAAGTGACCAATTCTTTACTCGAGTAACAAGTCTGGTCACCAGAACGGTGACGAACTGAACTTCGCTTGGTCTTATCGATGAAAGGGAGTATCCATTCTAGTTACACAGCCATTGCCTTTCCTCACCACGTTTGCAAACAACGTACAAAAGTATACGTGTGCGCAACACCGTATATTTATAAAAGTTATTAATTAGGAAAAATGTTGATTATAGATAATAGTATGATGCTCAAATTAAAACTACATTAACCTGCGAATTTTATTTTTTTTAAATATTAAATTCATTGTTACATTATTTTCGATCAGTTGATATTATTAATAGGAAAAATGCATCTTTATTGTATTCCTGTTTTTTGTAATTGGCTCAGAACATGCCTCCATTTAATTTTCATGCAAAGTCAAAATTTTCTGATTCGTTTGTGAAAAACCGAAAAAGAATATAAACCATATCTCTTAAGAATTTTAGCGAATTTAACCACTCTAATATTTTCGCAATTTCCTCAAATTTTTCCTTAAACGCATGAAATTCGTAGTCGAACGTCTCCTTATAAAGTTATGAAAGTGAATGTTTAAAGTGTCTAGTGGCAATTAAAGTGAACCAAACAGGTCCATTTGAAAGGAGCATATAAAATTGGGGGAAAGCTGAATTTTCGCGGAAAATTCGGTTACAGAGCACAGATATTATTGATCGGTGTTGTTCGTATGCAGTCGTAATGTCAGCAACCAGAAGACAATCTATGGAACAATAAAACTTTGCTGCGAGCGAATCAATGAGTGGAGTGCACGCCGTCGAGTGAATCGCGAAAGGGAAGCATGCAGTGGGACTGCAGAACTTTGGATTACCGAGGAGCTGTGCGTTTCTCATAAGAACCAAGACGAGTTACGAAACTGGAGCTATGTCGTGATAATTAGAGACTTCTGTTTCGTGGAACGAAGGGAAGTTTAAGTTTCTAGCAAATCGTCCCATTCATTCTCTTCCCCTCGACCTTCTGCCGCTGCTGTCTGTTGCAAATATCTTTGGTATTTCTCGTTACGTGTGTCCGTTTAATCGCAACTTCCTTTATGTCACTATTATTCATAACATTCATGGTTTGCTCGCTGTTGCACTGAACATTCCTAAACTTAGTCAGCCTTCAACGAAGCGAGAATTCTGTACGATGATATAACATCAATTTGTATAAAAGCTTTCTTCTTCTACCAAACAAAATAATTCCTCTAATTCTTTCTAGCTTCAATAATTTATTGACAGTATTTTTTGGTCTGATTTTGGTTGAAACATTTTTTTTAAATAATTAAAATGCACGCTTGAATATACAAGGAAATTAAACGGTTTAAGAATTTTTCTGTGCACATGTTTTTACACAGTATTCATTTTTCATGCCGTACATCGAGATAACAGCTTCTATTTGCAAAGTTAATGTTGCATATACTCGTCCCGGAACTTTTGCAAGAATCGTAAACTAAACAGAATATTAATAAAGTCGCAACACCATAAAAATAAATTAATTTTAATACGGAACATGTTTCAGTGAAATTTCGCTGAAACTTTATGGTATGTGGCATGTATAGAAGCTAATATATACGAGAGAGGGTCAAAAAGTTCTCGGAATAAAGGGGAAGAAGATGAAAAATGCTATGTTACTATTTATATTGTACAATATATTTCATCTTAACGTCAACGCAGTTCTCCGACAAAGCAGATAAATTAAATGTGCGAGCAGGTAGTGAACACCACAAAAACAAAGATATGCTTCTTGCTTTGGTTTAGAAAATATAGTGTATAGCAAGGATAATTTAAAACAGTTGTTGTAGTTTATCCGAGAAACAAATATAATTCGATGTATTGCCTCACATTATAACAATTATTATATTTTCTATAAACAACTTACTACTGACAGTGAGATTAAAGTTATTATTTCTGAGGTATGCACATTTTGGTATAACTCGCGAATGTGTTGAATACATCGCTCTAAGAAGCTCCGCCATTATCTTCCGAGAACAGTTTTCGATACAAAGGTTAATTTGGAAGTTAATAAAGGTCTCCACCGGCTGAATAATATCTTGGCACTCGCAGCTGCAGTAAGTTTGCAGGAGCGAAGGATCTCTGCCTATCCCTAGCTCGTCGATTTAGCTGCTGCTGTGCTCTCTCTCTCTTCATCTCCCCCTTCACTGCTGAACCACTTTCATTTAAAAATTAATTAGAAAGAAACTTCAGCCGACGGCCAGTTATCAAACTATTGGTAGCCTTCTTCGTCATTTCATATCGGTTGGAGAAATAAGAAATCAAAAGTATTATTGCGAAAGGAAATAAAAATGATGTGCTTCAACGTTAAAGTATGAATTCCTTGGAATTTAATTATGTTGGCGATATTAAGTTACTGGGACTGTCACGAGAAATTAATTTTCTTAACATTATTAAATCGCATAAATACCCAGTGTGCTGAAAATATTGGAAAATTGATTGAATTTCTTAAAGTAATTAGACGATCGATTCAGACTAACGTCATTCATAGTATTTGTAATAAAATGCATGCACAGAATTTTCACGAACATGATTCAAAAATCTTTGCATCAACCAAGATTAATAATTACGAAACCCACAGCTTTTGTATAAATCTATAAAGCAAGTGCAAGTGCTAATTCAGGATTCAAATGTCTGTTAGCTCCATGCACATTGAAGGGATTAAGATAAAATTCGTTCGTTCTTTTATAGCATTTCCGCTTCGCTGCTCTTCTCCTTCGTTTTCATTTCTCGCCGCCCTTTATTCCGCCCTCCCGTTCTATTTTCTTTAATATTACCTTCTCTATGGTTTCGCCCTTTCCGCCGCTATTTGTATTCTCATTCAATTCTATCTACTTTCAGCTCACACTTCATTATCTAATGAAATTTTCTACTTCGGATGTGATGGTGCCTTAACTATCGATCGGTGGGACTGATGTTATCCATCAAGCGTTGAGTAGTCTTCTACGTCCCTTCAAAAGGATAATCTTTCTTTTTATCAAAAAAAGTCTTCCTTGTGTGCTGTAGAACTCCTTTGCGAAGTTTACGAACGAATTACTTTTTACAACACTGCTGGAATTCTGATAAAACTAATTTAAGTTGTACTTCGTATATAATTAGTGTCGGGGATTGTGTCTTTGTGAAAAACTCATTGAAATACTTTTACAATTTTTATCTATCTGTTTAAAAAAGTGTAATAAATCTATAAAACGTTTTAAGATATTCAACTTTATTAGTCTTGTACGGGCTTGCAGATTTTTTAAAAAATATTGCAATTTACAGAGGACAAATGTTTGCTCACTTTTTGGAAAATTGATCAGAGAACACAAACACGTTTACGATGGCGAATAGTACTTCTTGATGCAGAAGGGAATGAAAATTTTTCGAGATTCTGGGTAACGACGACAGGTACGTGTACTAGTCCGACATTGTTGCATGCAGGCACTTGGTTTTAGTGGCTGTAAAAGCTCGGGGAAGAGTAAGGGTGTTTCAGAGTCACACCCCGAAGCTACTCGCCTCTTTTCGTTATAGTCGAAAAATACTGTAGCTCACGGAATCGTTAAAAATGACGCACGCGATTCGGCTATTTGTTTTACGAGTAATCACAACTGACTTCCAACAACGAAAATGAAACAACGGAGATCGTTTAATTCAGATCTATTACTCTTCGTTTAATCCCGACGTGGCCGATGTTATGATGCAGAAATGTATAAAGTACTCACTGACAACTGCACTTTCTAAGTGGAACTTCGAAAAATAGACTGTTTGATATATGGATTCTGGACATGAATTAGTACATTATCATCCGAACATTTAAAATTATTCCACTGCATACTACATGCTACTACTATATCGTGAATTAAGCAAGTAAATAAGATCCAAATCGTTAGGTCTCATTTGAATCGAAAAACCGTTAGGAATATGTAAAAGTTGAATAAAAGAATAATTAAAAACAGAGAAATTTTATCCCTGTGTTAGCGTTGTATTGCCAATATCGAGGCATTACTGTGCTTTCAAACAACTGCTATATTTTACGGAAGGTTTGCAATAGAAATATCCAATGCTTTCTACAGAATATTAAGAAGTAGAAACTAGCCAACGTTGTCTGGTAGAAAATGTAGTTCCAGGATTGGGAAATTAGGGTGTGCACACAACGGGGCCCGTTTAAACATATTAATCTATTCATACAGCATTTCTTGCGACGCCGAGGGTCGTGTGTATTCAAGTTTGAGCATTAAGAAGGGCAAAGGGTGAAACGCCGGTAAAATCCACGGGACGAGGCAGCCGAGTGACAGAAAATACGAGCACCTGTACGGCGCGTCGGGCGGCGGAAATCGTGCAATGCGGAAAACGCGAGAGGCACGCGTGAAGAGGAGGAAAACACGTCGACAGGGGCGAGATCTTTTGAATTATTCATCTGGGAGAGAGGGCAGAAAAAAAGGCCAACAGAGGAGTCGCGCAATCAGAGAACCGACGCTCGGTTAATTCGTGTTTCGTGCCTCCTTTTTCTACAGGAGGACACTGACGGAAGGCCGAAACGGTTAATCATCGCGTGGCGCTGAAGCGTTGTTCCTGGGACTTCGACGTCGACCGCCCTTCCGGGGACAGAATCAAAGGGAGCGGGGCCGATATGACTTTCCCCTCGGAAATTAGAAGAGCTGCGTGATCGGAATACCGAAAATTTCGTCTTTTGTCTTCGAACCGGTAAACACCCGTCCCGTCACGCTTCGACGGGCACTTGAATTTTCGCTCGTGATCGAAATTTCACAATTCTTCTACGAGAACATGGTAATCCAGTAAAAGTGCCACTTCTACGGCTACGTCGGACGACGGCAGTCAAATGACTAAACTGCGGACTTTCGTACAAAATTTGTTCATTGCGAGATGTACAATCTGCATGCAGTCAGTTTCATAAATGATGGTACACGCTTCGAAGCAGAATAACTTTTTGTAAATGGACCAAACGTGTTTTTTCAAACTAGATGCATTAGTTTACGAAAATTGTGTTTAGTGTGACTTCCAAAAAAAATATTAAATGTTGCTTTCTGCAACATTTTTATTGGAGCTTGTAAGAACAATTTTAAAAAATTCTTTTTGACTGATTTAAATTATTTGTATGCTGAAAATTTCATCGGAAATGTTAATGAGTTGTAAACGATTAAAAATCCTTTGCAAGACTAAACTTTTTAATTTATTCTTTGTAGAGCAAAAATGCATATAAATGTTAGAAAAAGTTACTATGTGTAATTTGTATTTTATGTGTGAAAGATTTGTATACTCGTGACACAAGACATTTTACTATTCCATTGTATTTCGTATGGGTCTTATTGTCTTCACTTTTCCGTCAATACAGTGATCACGACTGGAAAGCATCGGCAATGTACGGTTGAATGCTTGAAGGAAATAAAGGGAAACCTCAGTTGCACTGATCATTTGTATGGTGAACATGTCAGATTTCCACGTCACGTACTAGACGTAAAATGTTATCGTAGCTCGGAACGTCGGTCATTCAGTTCTAAACAAGCCTGTGAAACAGTTGCCTCCAGTAAATCAAGGAAGTTCTCCAGGCGAAATAACAAGACAATATGGTTAAGACTTTCCTATCTCTAAGTCAACCTGACATTTTAACACGTGAGTTCGCGCTTAATTACTAAACAATAGTTCACACTATATTTTCCCCTAGTATTTTAAAGAATATCGAAAACGGAGCAGCACATACATATTTTTATCGAGTACGAAATCGATAATCATCAAAAAACCATTTACTTTAACAAACCTAAATAAAATTTTACCTTATAATTGCCATAAAAAAATATTCAGTGAACGTAACAAATTTTCGTGGAGCAACTCATAAAAATTGAATCTTCCTGTAGAAGGTATAACAGAGTGTCAATCATATTCTGAATTTTCCAAAAGCATTAGTAAAGAGAAGGAAACATTAAACATCTCTATAAAAGTAAACTTGCACAACTCCCGCATAGAGAGCTATGAATCACCTAGTACCGTATTAACGACAATAAAACAGTCTCCCGAAAATGCACGGAAACAGTGCGCAGGAAATCTACAAACAGGGTAGGAATCGACGATAAAAAATTCCGCAAAAACCGAAAAAAACCGTCAGTAGACTCCATAAACCGCCGATGGGTGAAGGGGGTAGTAGCGTTACAAATACCGCGTTTTATATTCGTCGTTTCAGTCTCTGAACTTCCGTTGCCATATCCGCGTAGACGTTTCCAAGCAGTTTGCAGGGCACAGTCTGCTTCCGGCGACTGTCATGTAGCCGTTACGCCCCCACGTTCCATTTTCCCTCGTCCTCCCTTGAACGAAAGGGAAGCCGTTTTCCGGAGCAGAGTCTTGCCGTAGGTGTAAACAGTGCGTCTCGACGCCGGCCGAATCTATTATCCAGAGGCAGACTTTTGTTGGTGGGGTCCGCGTGCGGCGTCTCTTCGAATTATCGAATATTCCCGTTTCTTGCGGCCGTTTCTTCGATCGCGCCGCGATCTCCAGTCCATTTCTATGCCGCCATTACCATTAATAGCGTGCGCCGTCGTAAAATCAATGAAAGAGTTTCGCCCGGGCCCTTTTTTTTCCCGCCCCCTGAACATTAGCGGCGCCATTTATTCGCGAACGAAAGTTTGTCTCGCTATCTCCGTTTCTCTTCGAACCGTTCTCCGGGGATGCAGCTCGTCCAACGATTTCCGTTGCATTGAATATTTCATAGAGTTAAAGTCGCTGTATTTATGATAATTACGTGATCCACCGGGCTGCGGCCAGACGAGGACTTCCTGTCCTCCTTTGTGGCACCTTCTTCGAGAGTCAACGAGACCAGCGCGTCTTCCATCATCCCGGTCGAAGGTCGAACGACTACTCCCGGGTATGTATACATACTTTCTTTTCAAATTTATGGAAATTTCGCCCGCGGAATTCGTTCTAGCAGAGCAACAACCGAGCCAGCCACGCGCAATGGCTCGCTGGAAGCGGCGGACCGCATTAACCGAAAAGGATAGTGTCCCGGGCACACGAAGATGGATGGAAACGATAATGGTGTTTTCGTTCGGTTTACGAAGCGCCATCAAATTGCTCGTTTATAAACATCAAGCGTGAGCAATTTCCAAGACAATCCCGGAGAATTATGAGTTTCCATAAGCAATTCCGGATTCCGCGGCCCGCGATCGAGCGGACCGAGTTCAAACTTTTCAACCGGGCTCTGACTTTCCTTCCGGCGACGCGGTGTATTCAAATATCCGCTCGTAAGTCGCCGTTTTTATTTTTTCTCTCTTTTATTTGAGATTGTTCTTGTTACCGGATTGGAAATGCAAAGATTCGCTTGCGAGCTGTGCTTGGAAAATTTAACTTCCAGAAGTATTGTTGTAGAAGGTCCTGAGGAGATGGTCTGATACACAATGGATCCAAAGAGTATTGTAACAATCTTGTCTCGTGCAATCAATATAAACAATTCTTATTTCTTCCGGCCTTGGATAATTCCATTCCATATGATTTTTGTGATTTTATGCATGTTTAGTAATTCATCAGATGCCAACATATTTAATAATGTAAACAATATTTTGAATAATGCCACAGCAATTTTGAGTGGCGACTCTGAGTAAAGGTGAATATACTTTTGACCCACTCTATACTTCACTGACACATAACTCAGAAAATGTAACTGTGATTGTTACGTAATTAAACACTGCTTCGTTGTTTACGGAAGAATAGAATTGAAATCGAAGTTGCATCACCGCGTCCTAGGAGAACAGCTTTGGAAACTGATCCAACACAGAAAATGCAACGTGGCAGGCGGTAAAAGTGAACTGGTGCAGGGATTTTACATGAAAACAGAACTTGGACACATGAAGTAAAACATTTCGCAGTTTGTTTTCGAAAAAATTCCATTCGGATTTCAACCGGAACACTATTGAATGGAGAACGGCTAACGTGTCTGTTCGTGACCCACTGTTTCTACTTCCTGTAGACACTAACGCATGCGTACTGCATAAAATTTCGAAGTCGATTACCTTGGAAATGAATCTCTGTGAGAAAAATATTATTCGAAATTTTTATATTACTTTTTCATGTAGTACAACCTCTCTAACTCTCTCTGTGTGTGTGTGTGTGTGTCCTTTCATTCTCGTGACCATACTACCTATTCACTGACTTGTGTGTCAAGCAAATATTCAAAATATTGGAGAAAAAATCGCATTCGCTTTGAAAGCGAAGTTATATTCATTTGCTAATTACTTCACTCAAGTATTAAATCATTTATGAAAAAATGAGGATGTCAGTAGGATAACCAATATTTCACAATTGTCATGTAACAGAATGAAAATGTAGTTAAATTGAAAAAGGTAGAGATCAATCAGCACATAACCCAGCCTGTGGAAGTCTATACGTAAAATCTCACAACGTAGCGATGATATATCGCACCACTCCATAAAAATATTGTCAACAATGAATTTCTACATTGACCCTTGCCTGCAAGCTCCTACATACTGGTGCATGAACAAACTGGATATGTACTCTGAAATTTCACGTTCTCGCGAACCATGTCTGACATTATCTTATGTGCGGTGCATGTTCACACTCAGTCCAGTTCTTTCACCATCGAACCACCCTGATAACCACAACAATCCAGAGGAAGAGTCACGAAGTCTGGCCACGATGTTTGTAAAAAGGACGGTCTAGCCGGTGCCGTAAACAGACTTCCCGGCTCTTAATTAATTTAATATCATACGACGCGAAGAAGATGAAAAGAAGAGTCTCCCCGTTCCCTTTTTCCGGGATTGTTTTCATTCACACGGTTATGTTGACGGATCGCCGCGGATTGTCACACTCTGCCGGCCAGGAATTTCATCTTGCACATAATTAATCTCGGCAATTACGCACCAGACAAGTATAATTCCGTACTAGCGTCGGCATCCAGCCGGTCCGCCGTGAAAGCCGATGCTACAACGTTCCGCACTACTGTTCCCGCCGCAAACTCGAGGTTTCCTGTCCTTCCACAGTAGCTGTTCCGTTTTCCATCCAGCGAAACAGCGGACGAAGCTCTGTCGCTTAGTTTCGCCGAGACGCGACGCGTTCAAATTGCCACATACCTGGCCGGAATGGAGCGACAGAAGCTGTCCCCCTGCGTGCGCGATCACTGTGACAAGTAACGCGAGGGAACGCGGTTACTTTTCCATTTCAAATTCACCCGGCGCCTTGTATCCGTCGCACTTTGTAATATTTAAGCGTCCCGAGTCGCCCCGACGAATATTCACGCTCGCTCCGCCCCTGCGACTTGACTTTCGGAAACTCAAATTGCGAAATTCCGCCACCGTTAACGGCCCGCTCGCTCGGCAAAGAAATCCTTGGTTGCGAGAGTGTGTGATTCGCTTGCACGTAAAATTAAAGGAACACTGAATTATGTTGGATTTTATGAAATAGAATTCGCACCGGCGCGTGTATACATTGTTTAACACTATTTCTACTTAAAACCTCCGTCCACGCGTACGCGGCGTAATATCGATTGCTGTACGATTCAGAAAATAAGGCCCTCTGCGTATTTCTTTTATTCACGAAATGTGCAGCGAATTTCGCATCATTACGAGAATGTTGAGTGACGATGAGGACGTGGTAATTCTATTTAATTGTTTTCGAAACAGAATGAAATTCTAAGTGAACCCATTGTACAGAGAAATATTGTTTGCTGAACGCTTATAGCTGCAAAATAATGATCAGAAGATAATACTAAACGAGATATTTCGTTTTCATGAAATCACCCATGTCTTTGATTGTAAATTTTTCTGTATTCATTGACATTTATTCTCGATATTATAACTATTTCATACTTACAATATACTTATATAAGATTTTTCAAGACACGACGCTATAGAAAAGGCACGGAATGAAATAACCACAGAAATTAAATGATCTGGTATGAATATAATTATAAAAAATAACGTCGACCTCGTCGCTCGACATTTTTGTTTGCTTTTTTGACGCGTTTCTGATGCGACGCATCGTGGACAGAGAGCCTTAATTTTTAATAGAATTAAAATTAAACGAGCACGTAGTTCGAAATTTTTAACGTCGATGTTTTCATGGATCTCTTTCATGGAATTACTGCGATGTTCCCGAGGTACAATTCCGAATTTAGCCGGCAATTTTTTCACAATGTTTGTGCTGCTAACCGAACCGAATAGGATCAGAAAAATCGGTCCGTTGATCGAAAAGGGAAAAACACGCATGTTGATTGGTCAATATTTTTCCCGGGGGTAGGAACAATTCGTCCGAAATGAATCGGGCGCGAGGAGATTCGGTTTAATTAAGACATCGAGCACGAGAATTTGCCGGATCGTTTGATGGTGTTTCTCGGCTTTCACGGTTTATAAAGCGATTGTTCCACAGATCTCGTCACTTACCATTTAACTTGTGCAATGAAATATTGGTTTTCCACGTATGAATACTATTTATTCAACGTTCATTCGCTGTCGTGACAACATAGTAAATTAATTTTTGTCAAAAACAGACTTACTTGTCCAAAAACGGAATAATTTCTTCAACAAATATTCAATTACAAGATCTTCTTTCGATATCCTTTCTTCAGTAAAATATGCAACAAATGTTTAATTGTCCGTGGTTTAATTACAGAAACGACGGATATAACGTATTGGGAAATGATCCGGCGAGTAAAAGATATCCCTCGAGCTCCTTACAAAGCAGCGCGCCGGTGATTCAAAGCTATCCATTACATAATCTATTAAAACTTTCGCAGAGTATACGTCGGAACAAGTTGGTCTCGTGTTTAGTACGCCGCTATCTATCGAATAAAGGCCAACCAATATGTATCCATACACGTCCGTGGTACCGTGTGTTATTGGATGGTGGACTATCACGCACGTCGCAGCTTGTATGAGAATGTTGTGTGGGACACAGATTCAGTTATCAAAACGGATGGCTCCATTAGAACCATTATTTCGCCGTCTCGATTCATCATGCAATGATAATATTGTATTTTAAGGGTGATTATGATTAAGAATCGCGAGGTGCAACGTGCACGTACAGGGCTGACCCCGAAGTGTGCGTAATCGATTACTTTACCGGCGGACAGCATGTCGACGGTGTTTTTCGAGCAAGCAGAAAACACATCTCGTTGAAATACATCGCCCATACACCATCGAAATTCCGTTTCACCGTATCGAAGTAACCGATCGACGATTCGTCTTAGTCACTGGGAATCGAAAAACATCGGCAACGAACGCTGTGTATTTCCTCGATTTGTTGGACAGACCCCGCTTTCGAAGTAGTCGCTCGCATCGTCGATCGATTAAACGCGTTTACCTCTCTCTATCCTGCTCGCAACCAACAAAGTATTTTCACCCGGAAATATGAATTGTAAATTCCCTGTGTACACGTCGATCCTTATACTTACCTCACTCTCATCTTATTTGACGCGCGAGTTAGGCAAATAGCACCCCTGTCTAACAAGATATAAGATTACGAACTACTTTCGCTACTAACGAGCCGGAATAGGGCCCTCCCTGCTTTAATGCTGGTTATTTTGTGTAAGTATCCGTTTTGGAAACTGGTACAAATTGGATCCTGTTTCGTACATTCTTCTGTTTTAGTAGTCAATTTTTTGAATTTTAAAGATTACTGAATTGCAAACCAAATCCAATTAAAAAACGGAATGTTGACGATAGTACTACCGTGACTGAGACTGTACATTCTATCCTTTAGTCTCAATATCTAAAGCATATGTGCTTTAGTTCCCAACCAATTTTAGGATCATATCTCATCTGCCAAGAGTACCTAGGCTATCGTTCGAAAATATTTGATCTCGACACCATACAGAATTTATAGATGAAATGACAATAAAGAACTATGTATTTTATATTAAGATAGCGATTCTGACATTCGTCTTTAGTCGTGTGTTCTAAATTTGACCATATATAATTTCAAACGTCAACAGATATTTCATTGATGAAATGATTAAAAATTTACGAATAATTGTCTAATTGGAAGTACTGAGAGCTGCCTTCTGAATTGTACTTTTGGGACTGAATTCAGTCATACGGAAGATCGGCGAGCGATCGCATCGACACAAAGCCGATCGATAATTAGAATCGCGGACACTATACCGGAGACTTAGGTTCCCCCAGAAACTTACACAATGTCTAGTTCTATGCATACAACTCGTACCAGCGGCGGCTTAATATTGACGTGTCGTATCCAAAGAGCGAAGTTTCCTCTCTTCTCCGAGGGATTTTCTCAGCTTTAGAATATACTATAGTACACAGCGCTGTGTAAACGATCGCCGCACCTCTGCACACCATATTAATAGGGCCATCTTCATGGGCAGTTTAATATTGGATACGAAGCGTCTGGACGGTCCTTAGGAGCAGATACGATTTATGGCCCCTGGTGATGGAGGATTTGTAAATAGAATCCCAGCTAGGAAGAGTACCCTGAGGATTGGCACGTGCTCGGTATAACTCTACCACTATAAGAATTTCAGAAAGATTTCATTCGCTACCGTGAAAACAATATAGCAAACAGTAGCCCCGATTTCATGGTTTTATTGGATTCTGCTTTGTAGATGTTATGGGGTGTGCGCTGAGATCTGTGGTGTTCATTCGGAGCATAGAGCTGTCTGTTCGCGTGTAACTTCTCCAAAAGATTTCTCCAAAAATTCTTGCTTTAGAGAGGCGTCCCGTAATTATAAAAATTACTAAAGACTTTACCCAAACACTAAACTACCTGTAATAATATCCTGACCAGTTCAGATAACAGAGGTCCCACAGTACAACTGTTCTGCTAGTAAATTACCTGCAAGTAAATAACGGCGTGTTAAAATCGACAGGAAGGGTCCTTTGAAGACTTAACCCAGACCACTGAAGGTATTCCCAAGAGTCTCAAAGTTAGCTAACAATTTCGCTGTCGAAGGGCGTGTGTACCCACGGTACTCCACGGTGAAGGAACTGAAGTATCAATCGGTTGATCGCCCACGTATAAACAACGGAGCATTGGTCACGTTGAATCGGAGGATGTAAAGAAGTTCCAGTAGAAAGGGTGTAGCAGGATGTTTACCCTCACAATACCCTTAAACGACTTCAAATTTTAATGGATCTGGTTTCAACCTAAAGGGCATTGTTTTGCACACGATATCAATAAAAATTGTCGCGTGGACCGCTGGCCCATGCTTATCCTGCAAGACACTTTGTAAACAGCCGATTCCCGGTGGGCGATCGTTCTTGACGGTTTTCACGTTGTCAGTGCAGGAACTTGCCGAGACCAGAGAAATTTCCGAGTCGAACGACCCTCCTCGTCCGGGGCGCGTGTGCAGGCCACGGCGTTCGGAAGCAACGCGCATTACCCAATTGTTTGCCCACGTTTCCGACAGTCTGTCCCTCCGTGTCGGAAGTTCCCGCAGCAGACATGGCCCCGTCGTACTTCGATGCATAATGCCTGTCAGCAGAAATTCCAGCGCATATTTGCATACGTAATCGCCCCCCTCGGCTGGTATCGCGCACGGTCATTCCCCGTAGACAACCCCGGAATTGTCCAGGGAAGATCGATCGTCCGATCGATCGATCGATTGATCGGGACGACTGTAATTAAAACGGCGTGGCAGCCGGTTTTAGGACACGTATCATGCGAATCATTAATACCATTCGGCGGCGCGTAGCGCTCGCCTCGCTGGACCCATGTTAATTATCCGTCTGGCCCGCATTGTGCTCTCCGGAACAATCGAAGCAACGACGATATTACATTTTCAGACGGAGGCGGAACCAAGAAAATAGGCACGATCATAAAGGAACGAGAGAGAAAGAAAGGCGAAAAAAGGAGGAGCGAGAACCGCAAGTTCACAAAAGGAAGATTCATATTCCGCTCGGAGAGACATCGGCATTTCAGGCGGAAAATAAAATCTTCAGGAGGTTGACCCGTCCACGGGAGAACCTCGCCGCTATATTCAGGGGGACGTTCCTCGTTTTCGTCTCATAAGTTTCTCGTTTCTGAACGGTTAACCGACTCCCCGGTACCAGGCCGCGTCACATCGCTGACCCTCGCCGTGGCCGAGCGTTCTAAACCAACCGGGATGCTCCGCGATATGCATTCGAAATGCTGCTGAGCTGCCCCCGGAACTTCCTCTGGCGAGCTACGTGCGAGCAGATTGTCTTATCAAAATAATACTCTCTTAAATCGCCGCGGCACGATATCGCCGAGTGGTAGCAAGGCTTAAAGTGTTTTAAAGGGCTCGTTGCGACAGGGAATGCTACAGTTTAGGGCTGATTTGGTTGCCAACAATCTCTTTTCTCTGCTGAAAATGAAATATTCGTCAGAGGCAGTACACAGGATGAATGAGTGTCGAATTCATCAGTATCGTTGAAGCTAATACTATTCTAAGCTGTACAGGGTGTACAAAATCCAATCCACCAATCCAGAAGTAGTCTAGACTCACCCCTATGACGGACCACCATTACTTTTTACACACCCTGTACGTCCTGAATTAAATTCATTCAAACTAGGACTTTCTCCAGCTACGTGCGAGATCCTCTTATCAAAACAGTGTCTCTCTTAAATCGCATGGGATTGCGACGCGGTGGCAAAGCTAACCACTGGCTTCCGTTAGGGAAACAGAAAAGGGGCTGGTGTTTTAGGGAGTAAGTCCCGGCGTTGAACGTCACGGCGCTTGTATACATCTTGTCTCGTCTCGTCGGAGACGACGTACACGGTCTACAATTCCGCCAGTAGCAACTACCAGCAACTATCAGACGAACACGCCGTACAAATATCGAGTAATCAGCCGCGGTGTTCGCCCCCGACAACCTAAAGCAGGATGCCTCTTATCCTTTGATCCGATTTGCATCGCGAGACCTTGTTACCTGGCTGAATAAAATGCTGAACAGTGGGTTTGCCGAAAATTCTTCCGCAACTAACTCCGACTTTATTCCGCCAGAGGAACGCGTGTTCCGGTTTATGGCTAAGACGTGACTTCTTCGCTGTTCCTTAGATCAACCCTTAACCCACGTGTTTTGAATGGCGTTTTTTAGAACAGGTGTTTTCGAAAATTGAATTTACACTTTATGCTGCACTCATCCGTGACGTGGTTGCATAGAAATTGTTAGGAAGTTGTAAGAACTACGATTTTATTACTTTCACAAGTTTCTTGACAATGTTATTCGTTTAAAAGTAACAGAAGAAGTTCGGGGTTTCTTCTTGCATACGATTAAAAATTGTGGTTATGTATGTCAACTTTAATTATAGAAATTGAATCGGCGAAATAATCATTTTTCCTGTTTATACAGAACGCAAGGAAAGCAAATTAGGTTCATGATACGTCAATCATTGCGAGAAAACAAAAACAGATTTCCAAGTGTTCTGGTTCTAATTAGAGTTTGAAGTTTCCTCGAACATGAATGAGCGAATGGAAAGTGCTAAAGTAAAGCTACGTTGAAGTGGTCGATCGCAAGAAACAGTGAAAAGGTCGCGTTCTTGTTATAAACTCGAGTTGCGTCGTTCTTCTTCGTAAGTTTCGCCATGCAAGAAATAAATGTTTGCTTTCTACTCAAATAATGTTAACGATTTTTACGTAAAATATCATTTCTGTACATATCGATTCCAAACAATTATTACAATGGTCAAACAGTTCGCCAATTGTCCAATGTTAATAATCGTTAATTTCTAATATTAATTAGCGGTAGCAATTTTTATAAACAACAACATAATAACACAGTCTACAAAGTGCTAATACATAATTCAACAGAATGTTCGAAACAGTGCTCTAACAATTTCAATTTGTCGCGTGACAGCTACAACATTATCTTAGAAATATGACCCAACTTTTTGGCAACACGAGTGATATTGTCGGCAAGTTATCGACGAATAAATTATTAAAAGCCGCTGTTATGGACGCGCAACGCTCCCACACGTATCAGACTTCAGACTCGGAACTTTTCGCGATCGTATCTGAATATCAGGGAAGTAAACCGTACATATATACATATACATAGAAATGCGAAGTAAGGAACTGAGTTTTGAGTATGGAATTCAAATGAGGCAGCTCCCCAACGAATAGGGAGGCAACGTCCTTCAGCGATTGGCCCCGCGATGAATGTAAATATTTATAGGCTACCGGGATATGATTCTGCGAAAGACCGGACGTAAGACCCTATATTTTCGGGGAATATCCATACAATTACAGGAATGCAGACCGTGAATGATACGCGCACTATCTTGCGAATGCAGATCCAAATCGACGAAATGGCGACGGAGCTCGGTCAGTGGCTTGATGAATTATATGTCAATAACACACTGTAAGTATTTTCATCATTTTAATAAGTTAAGAGCAACATAACAGTAGTTTTAAATTGTATACATATTTTTATTATTTCTTATACGATCTACTTATTTTTGCAATAAATACATTAAAAAATCTGACCAATACGAAATTACGTCGAGCCTTTTTTTAAATTGTAATTCACACGAAGCGCAATTTTTCTATACATTTCATTCCATGTCGTCTAGTAAACTAGCTTGGTCCATTTATAAAAATGAATTTTTATTTAAAATTTGTGTCCTTATTTATGAGATTGACTGTACATAAAATGAAATAGTCGATTGATTATTTCCAGTTACAGCAGCAACAAATTTCAACATCTGTTTCGCTGGTAAACGCGAGCCAGTTATTTTGGTCGGGGAAATATTGTCGGAGCTTATTAACATATTTACTCACTTGCGTTTCAAGTTACGAGATGCTTGAGACACGCGAACATCCGCGGTCTGATAATAAGCGTCCCAGGTAAATGGACATCGACTGAGCAGCCAGCCGAGTTCCCAACAATTTCGAACAGTGCATGAAATATCCTGGCGCGAACCGTGTCGCCTCTGGAGCCCGCAGTGTCTCATGTTCAGGGCATTTTTGCACGGGGAACACTTGGAGATTCACCGCGTAACGACTATTCCGCGGAATTGAATTCTAGATGCGATTCGTCCCTAGACGGAGAGCGGTGGCATGTTACGAAAAGACTGCGGTGACTTCGGCCAGTTTTCCCGTGGAACAGGCCAGAAAACAAAAGGGAACCGGGGTAGCCAATTTGCAGCGGCGTTACTTGTCCCCGCACACATGTAAATCCGGCGCAACAAACTGTTTCCTTCGTCCCCGTAATAAGGATTCGCCGTTGACAGGGTTTAAAGAGGATTTCTGTCCCTCCGGGATGAACGTGAATATGTACTGCGCGGGGACCAACGGGTTTTATTCTTATAATGTTGCGGCAACTCGACGAACAGGAGATATTCAGCTTCGCCTTCTGTTTGTTGTTGTCTTAGTTGTTGGAACATTTTTCCTCTCGGAAATATCCAATTAATCTTTGTGCGCGAACACTACTAAATTCGAGAAAAATGTTACTTCGATACGGTACTATGCCGTGATTTCGTATTCACTTACAATCTGATGATCGTAGGATTTGAAATTAGATTTAAGAAGAATTTAAGATTTAATTAGAATTAGAAATAGGATTTGTGGATGTTAAGCAACCACTCGGTACTCTCGAATTTTTCTAAAATTTTACCGTTAACATATAGATGGCAAATAAAGTGTTATATACCAGCAGATTCTTGGAGCACCGTTCAATGGTTAAAACTATATATATTTTAGTTAAACAATACAACAATATAAAGATATGATAACAATACTATCACCGGACTAGATTTTCAATCTAAAATTAATGGAGTTGGATATGAAGAAAAACTCCCTGTTTAAACAGAAGTGATGGTCGTTTAATTTCGGAAGTTCAAAGGAACTTCTCGACCACCATCAACATTTCCAGTTCTAATTTTCCCACTTTATATTTGAGCAGGAAAAAGATATCGATCGTTTAAAGTTACTGTTCGGTTAGTTTAATTACAACTAACACCGCTCGGATTTAAATCAGATTCAAAGTCTATTTCATACGCAAATCTAGTCAGCTTCTATCCAAGCCGGTGAATGTGTCTAAGATATGACCAATTTCGCAGAATTTGCGTAGATTCAGAACTTGGTCTTCGGTGGCTGAGTACGGACCCTTGTGTGCAACTGTGGCGATCGTCATATTGATTCAGAGGATTAAGATTAACTTCAACGAAATGTTCGATTTATCAACTGTACCGTTGTGTCGGTGTTAATCTCTTTTGTAATGTGGACTGTCTTCTGGGTATTGTAAATTTTTTAAATTCAAAATATCATTTTGAAATGTTTCAGATGATAAATACATTGCGGATGTTTTTGCAATTTTTAATATTTTTAGACAAAATTTAAGAAAATGGATTCGAGTGAAATATTAATTTCAGTTGTAGTGGTCGTTAAAGTTCTGAAATGAATAAAAATTGTATTGAACGAACAGTGCAACACTTAGTCGTATTTATTACTCGGTAGTTCTAGTGTTAATCTTAATTTATTGCACAGTGATTCCAGTGATTGAGCACCAGGGTCTCCTACTCTGGAGCAGTCGAATACCTTTAGTAGTGTATTCCATTGATCGGCTAGCTGGAGTCCCGGCGAGACCTTGACCCTGGGATCCCATTATTACATTTCGTAACATGAGAATTCAATTAAACGACAGAATAAACACGCGGAAAAAATTCGAAAATGTGCAACGAACTGTTCCCGATATTTTTCATTCATTAAAACAAAAACACGCTGTAGAGAATTGCATGGCAGAGAAAGCTTAAACTAGAACGCGAAAAAATGTCGAATACGATGTCAACGGTGTGTAGCACGTTCCGCAGTGCAATTTTTTCCCGCGTGTTCCTCCTCTCCCGCAAACTTTGCTGTTAGAGCCGAGTTTTCCAGCGGGGAAATTAGAATTTACATTCTGGCTGGTCGAAGTTTCGTTTCGGTTTCTGAATAAATAAACGCGGGATCACGATGGAGAAAAGTTTTTCTTCTCCGTGATCTGAGATCAAAATCAGTCCTACTTTCCCTTTTCCCTATGAAAGACGTGCCGGTTCCCGACCAGCGAAAGTTTCTTTTCCCGGTGCAACAGATAAAAATGTCACGAGCACAGTATCGACGCGGCTCTCCGGAGCAGCGTGAATCGATGCTCATTTTAATTCGGTGAGCTGATATAATGGGGAGGAAGGTATTACAACGTTCTCGTTTTAAATCCCCATCTCCAGCATACTTCTGCCGAGTGCTATAGTAGTTTCTAAAGCGGATTCCCCGTGCTCGAAACAAAATCTTGCATCTGTTTTAATAAGTTAAGTTTCCCTTGGAAGTAGAGCTAAATGCAACGCAGCCAAGTTAATACTCCTTAATGGAGCACCGTGTAGGAATCTGTTTAATTGAGGAATATCTTTACGAAGCTCATAACGTGGAACAGTACATTTCTTAAAAAATTTTTGATATATAAATCATAATAATTTCGTAATAACAAATACCGTAAGTGTGGACTCATTTTAAAGCATAAAGCCTTCTCAAAACAGTAAGAAATTTTATTTTTTGCCTTCAGCTCGTTCTTGTTCACTTTTACATTCAGATCTGGAAATAATTATATTTTTCAAAATATTCTTCACTGAAATTTCTGGTAACATACTAATGGATGCACTTTCGCAATAAATAATTTTTGTTACAGCTACATCATTAATAATTAATTTATTAATTCTTATGATTATAGAGGCAGTGGAATATGCTTTTAGAATAGGGCAGAACATTTTAAATAGATTAATAGAAAGTGAAATAGAAAATTAATGTTCTATAGAATATAAATTTCCACAGGTCTCATTGCGGCAAGACACTTTCAATCTGGAAATCGTACTTTGTAAATGCTGCACCCTCGTGCGTACATTTTGCTGGGCCGAGCATCTGTATAATTTAACATATGAAACGCTGTTACATCTGGATCGTCTCTATTTTTGTTCGTTATGATTTATTCAAAATTTCGGTCCGACTGACGCTTGCACGGATCTATGTATAATGCAAGTTCCAGTCGACCATCTTTCAGACGATCTTTTTTCTGACAGAGCTACAAGTTGGTCTGTATGATATATTCATCGCACTTGGGACGGTAAACCTATGAGCACACTGTAAGCAGCTTATGGCATTTTCTCGCTTAATTAATTGAAAATATGTTTCGTTTTATTTGGAGCTCTTTATATAAATGATCTTATACTATATTTCTTGTCTAAATTTTTAATATTATTATTTAATAATGCGAGTACTTATTTTCAGAGTAATTTTTGGTGATCGTTGCATGTTTCAAAGATTACGAAGAAGGAATTGATTAAATTACTTACGAGGGTCGGGCACGATAAATGTGGAAGTGATGAAACGACAGCTCGACGATTTCGTCAGGTTGTCCAATGAACGTGTAAAGCAGGCAATCGATGTTCGACGGATATCGTTTAGGGTAGTAAGGAGATGTAAATGTGCCACCTTGAGGTCTGTCCGAGCTGCTGTAGACAACGCATGAGCAACCTATAACAAACACGTTAGTATAATTTTCCCATTCGTACATCTAGATCTCACAAAACGACTAAAGATTAAAGAAAAAATTTTCCTTTTGGAACAACTGTTTTATATCGAGGATATACTATGTGATGAATTCCTGAAAATCGTCAGATTCCTCTCATTGAACATGAACGAAAGGAATAATCGATGGATCTAATTTGATCTTAAATAACATAAAATAATTTTCAATTATTTGATCAATCCACAAATGGATATTGGGTATTTACAACTGCATATAATTATTATAATTTATCAGATCATTAAATCGTGTAGACTTACTTTTTGTAACGTATGAAATATGCTGAAAATTTAATTAGATCGCGAATATTCCCAGTTAGAATATCCAAATTAATTTCCACAACGTAAAGGTAACCTAACAAAGAGTATAAAAGATCGTACCCACCAGAGCAGCCTCAATCACTCGAATCAAAGCCAAGCAATTGTTCAAATGCTTCCAATTTGTTCATGAATGCAAGAATGTTAAATAGCGAATAGAATCCCGACCATACCGCGTGTAAAGATGTTTGGAATTCGGTGAAACCATGCTCGAGACCGAATCGAGAATATTTCACGAATATTCATTTCCACTAGGATCGCTCCAAAAAGCTGTTAATTAAAATCTAATTTTCGGACAAGAGAATGGTACGCAATAAAATGGAAATTTACAGAGCTTCTCAATAACGAGGCGGCAACGGTTGCCGGTGGCAATTCTAATGGGAGGACATCAGAATCTCATGATAATGAAATCCGCCAGCTGACACTGTCCCGAACTAATGTCTCAGCCGAAACTTTTCTTATTTCCAAAATGAACTCGTCACTTCTCTCATCGATCTCCCCTACCTTATGCGGTGGCGTCGCTTGCTCGGGCTCGATCACACTTCTTCTAACCACAGTTCTTTCTATAATATCGAAGCCGTCGTCAATCTCGAAGAATCAAATTGAAGTTTGCCCTTACCCGTGAAGGAACGCAGCTCGCTGGGGACTCGTAACTTTCGCGACGAACTTCCCAGGCGAGAGCAACGAAATCATCGATTACTCGGACAGACTGTTCCACGGTTAATGATCGATCGGGAACAATGAGCGAAACCCTCGTTTCCCGAGGAGACGAGTCTCCCACACTTTCCGGAGTCCAGAAACAAAGTCTGTGCTTTTATCCAACCCCCTGCTACGTCGTGTCTCGAGAAGCGTCGGGCGATTAAATGAATTGATGTTAAATGTACAAATTGATTTGCGGTATCTTTCTCCTGCAGCTTTTTAGTTGGAAACGATCAAAATGAACTCTTCTCGGTAATAATCTCCGTTGCTTTTCACACGGCTTGTTGTTATGTGGCAAGATCAAATTGACACGAAATATCGATGAAATAACAAGGTGAACAGCTATTTTCGTGGGTCCCATGGAAATCACCGACACAAATTTCCTCGACACGGTTTTCACCGACTCCAGATTTAACCGACACTAGGTTTCACCCACAACAAATTTAATCGAAAACGACTTGCGACGACCATCTCAGTTGTCGGTCAAAATCTTTATCGATCAAAGTCGTTATCTTTTAAAGGTGTTGTCAGCCAAAGTTATTATCAGTCAAATCTGGAGTCGGTGAAATGTTGTCGCTGATTTCCGTGGGACCCATTTTCGTAAGATGAGAGTTAACATTTACAACTGAGGTTTTTCGGTTGTTTCGCATTAAAGAAATTAAAGTTACGAAGTATGACTTATTTCGTGAAAACTGTATCAAATTTTCATAAGGGACGAATGAGGGTTAAATTAATTTTTTATGCTTTGTTATTTCAATGTATAGCATACACTAATAAAAAATCGTCTAATTTGATGGTGTGGAACGTAGTAGGTTAAATGCGAGGGTCATGAATTAAATAATCTTAATAATGTGCCGCGACAATGAAGGACCGACACCGTATGCGTCGGAAATGCGGTGCTCGGGAAAATTAAATTTCTTGTTTTCCAATTGACTTTTCCGTTGAGCAGCCGCGACGCGAAACTGCTGCTGCGTCTTCGCAACAGCTCACAGGAGAATACAAGGGCTCTGTGTACCTATGGTTAAATAACGGGGCGACACTTGAGTTATATTGCCGGCACAATAGGTCGAGCGGATCCTTCCAACTTTATGCATCGGGGACTCCATTGTAGTTGGCGATGCGAGGTAATACCAATCGAAAATCACACGTTCCCTTTTTTCCGTTGGTCTTTCACGGCGGAATATGCGCCCGTTGATACGAGAAAGTATAGATTTCAGAATTCCGTCCACTTGACCTGTCGACTGTTGGGATTAAGCGCCTGAGCTAGCGATACATCATTCTGACTAGTTTCGACATATTTTATGTTTTACAGCAACAAGATTCGTTTACATGATTATAGTGGGCGTAGAAAGTATTCAACAATTTCACAAAGTTTTGTTAGGAATTGATCAGTGCACGCATACTTTCTACGCCCACTGTATATAGTATATTACGTACAATTTCATTAAAAAAATCTGTTGCACAGCTGTTTAATATTTTTTCTCTGCTCTTCTTTTAAAACGAAGAGAATGCCTCTAGGAATGGAATTTACGCTTACGAATATAATTTACAATTATCTGGACAAGCACTAAATAAATAACAAGTAAATAATTTCAAATATTATTGTGAGACAATAAAATTTAAGATGAATTATAAAATTATTACGAAACATATATATTTATTACGACAATTATCAGTAGGTAAGGATAATTTTTTATTGAATTTTAGTGAAAATTTCATCCCGATATCTGTTATGGTTCAAAAGTTATAGTAAAATGCCAGATCGTGATTAGTCTCCCCCCTTGCCCTTCCGTCACGCTGACCCTGGACGAGACTGACCGAGGTCGATGAATGCGTAGTGCCTGTGCCCGTACGTGAGTTAATAATACCCTTGCTCGATTTAATTAAGAAAATAGTGTCAATATCCTTGTTGGTTTCATTAAAACAGAATCTGCAATAATAGAGCAATCGCTTTTACGAATTAATATGAATGAAAATATGATATGGGATATATGCGATACAAGGTACTGCTTGAAGGATTGATTAAATCAAAAATGCTGGAGCATAGGTTTCAATGGCATAAAATTAATCAGTGGAATGCACTTTGATGTAGTGTTTCATAAAATGGCTACGTACTTATCCCCATCTTCTTTAATGCTTTAAATGTTATCAACTACGCGAAAGGATAATATATAACATTATTAAGCAATTATTGGAATTAATTATTACGCTCTCGGTGAAACACGATAATTTATTTCAAACACATATGGAATAAACATTCTTTACACGTTCAAGAAGCGGTAAAAAGTAGCTGAATTCCATTTTGAATAACTCACAATTGTGCAATTTAGAAGGGACGTATGCACGCGCAGGAAAAAGAATACTACGTTTTACAATGTTTCGTGACTGTACTTAATTGCATGCATTCTCTTTTCACCTTACTAATTCTAAAATATTTATATTAATTGCGAGGTGCTTGGAGGAGCTATAAAAAACATTATGCAACCGCGAGAAAAATTTAGTTGGAAGCTAGCAAATTTCTGTAATAATAGTTGAAATTACCACGGCCGTGAACCTCCATTTTCCCTTATTCCGCGAGGCAAAAAATGCGACGCGCGAAAATGCAATATGAATCTCCCGATAGGTAAAACATCCGTTTTACTGTGAAAAAGAAACCATGTGCACACAAGTACGTATTAAATTATTATAAATCCATAATCCTATATCATAGCATCCAGTGAAACCCGATATCACAGTCCAATCCAATTTTTCAAAAGGTTCAAACATCTAAACCGGACATTTGAAATAAACGAAATCCACAGATTTCATTTTTCATCGACCTCAGTATAATAAAAGAAACGAAGCTCCACTATGCAAAATGTTCCAAATTTACAATGTTTCATAACACTCTGTACACATATAATCAATTTGTTCTGCTTCCACAACTCGCGTTCATTCAGAATTAAACCATAGTACATGAAGCTTTTATTCCCAAATATAAAATATACAATTCGCTTGAAAGATTAAAGTGCTCTGCTGTAAAATTGTTTCATCCTGCAGGCTTTTAAAAATAATGTATACTATCGCTGTGTTATATAAAAATCATTTATACACGATTTTATCAAATTTTTTGTTACGCATTTCCACGACAAGATTCATACACTCGTAATAATTAATTAATCACTATAACTTTGAAATTAAGACGTATTCTTTCACTCAGTAAGTTCGCCTACCCCTTCCACTGGGAGGCATACTTCTTTGTCGTTCATAATTTCTTAGAGGCGGAAGAAAATTTGAGTCTATTAAATCGCAACAAAATATAATCTTATTTCACATTAACAGATTCTTCATTCGACACGGAATCTTCGAAATTGAAACATGTTGCAAACTATTACAGTCTAGCTGTTTTCCGCAACATTACCGGTGGCAGCAATATTTCTCTCGCGACTCATCGATCTTTATAACAGTTCATATAAGATCGTTATCGGATAAACCAGAAAAATTCTATCAAAGTTCATGGCCTGCTGTTATCGACGGTCCTCTTGGCGGTCTCGATGGAAGGCAGGTTGAACGATCCACGAAATGTGGGTCATTACGAAACCTCGTCGATACGAGTGCAATAATTTATCCGAAACAATATCACCGCCCTTCATCGTGATTAGTCTGTGTCGACGATGGGGCCAGCAGTTTCGCTGACTATTCCCATGAACGTGATCTACTAGGAGGCATTCATCGGACAGAGCACGATTACACAATGTGACTCGAAGCTTTCGAAAACGAACGAAGACGTATTCTCGTTTCAAGGGTTCAATCCAATTTTTCTTGAAACTGTAGAGACGGATGAAGAGATCGAAAATGACTTTCCGCCGAATTAAACCGCCCACGTGTCATTCGATCACTCGCCAAACATAGAAAGATGTTCACTCTTCCGTGAGAGCTAGGACCTTCGATCTGAAATTAAACTTTATCGTGTGCACGAAAGCATTGACAAAATTAACACGGTCTGAGAAATGTGTAAAGTGAATTAATAAATTTATTACTTTTTTCAAACTTCCGGTCTTTTACGTTGTTTTTCTGTAGTGGTTTGACGGTTAAAGGTGGAAACAGGTTTTTCAGATTTTTATTCTTCATAAAGATCCACGGTCTAACGGTTGCTCTTCTAACCTCCCAGCTATTTAAAGATGTTAAACAAATTTCGTTAATTTTTCCATGGAAGTGAACGTTTGCCTCTGGACAAAGAATTACGTCATATATGACTGACACGGCCCTCAAAGCATTAAAATAGACTTATTATGATGGTAATGAGAGAGTTACCTTCTGGTCAAGGAACTAGACCGCGAACTTAACGAGCAATACCGGAAAAACAGCGTGTCTCGCGTGATACGCGTTAATCGCGTGGCTTCCCGACTTCAGAAGATCTTTAGCAAATTAGCAAAAAACACCGTCCCGTCCGCCCCCAACTTCAGCCTTGTCTTTATTCTTTGGTAAATGTCAAACAAACCTTTACTTCACCCCTCATTTGTGTTTTCTCGCATCTCGTCTGCCGGCACTTCACGGACCCTCTTTATTTTATCGTTTCCTCCATTTTCATTCTCTTGATTTTCATCTTTCACGTTGCAAACCCTTTACCCGCTGAAACGATACCCTTGTGGCACATAGCGAGGACGAATGTCCGCGTTTGTCCTAACTCGCGGAGTCATTAAGTGAAGACCGAGCACAAGCTTTGATATTTCGAGTACGAAAAGGTGCTGGTGTATACCAACATTTAAAAAACAATTGTTTCTATCGAACTTGTAATGAAACTTTAAAAAATACGTTTCGTAGATGTCAGCTAAACATATAAGCGAACAGAGATTTATTAAAATCGGTTAATATTATTGTGGACTGCAAACGATTCGTGAAATCCTCAATTTTTCATGATTTTATGTGCTATAACTTTTTACGATTTGTTATTGCACCTCACAACGATGTCAACGAACTTCGACTATTTTTCAGCATGCTTGGGACTAGAATGAATCTACAGAACGTGTTTTTTCGACATTTGCATTGCACAGTGAAACACCATTTTTTCACAATTTCCTCAAAAAGAAAAATGTTACTCTATAATAATCGTGAATCTTTTAAGAACAATATGGGACGTGATAGATACACACACGACTCGCGTTACGTAAAAAACAGATCAACAACACAGAAGAGGGTATTGTCTATTGGCCAATCTCTCTAACCAGCTGATCCGAAATCCCAGCGGACAATCATTGTTCGGTCACGTTCTATCCCGCTGATTCGAGCATCTTTTCGCCCCGCTTATTTATAACCATCGGCATGGCGGTTTAATGGATAAAAAGTGACACTGCGCTTTTTTCCTGTGAAATTTACAGAGCAGAAAACGAGGATACAATCCGCCTCTGCTGTTCGCCTGTTCCTCCGCGGTAGATGGTTTATGAGGGACAATTATGCTGGTCTCGAACGGAGGATACACTACATTTAACGCTTTAGCTGGGACTAAGTTACTTTTCTCAGGACGATGGCTTACTTCCCTTTCGTAGACGATGGCGGAAATTTGGCGGTTTAGACTTAAGCAGCGAACAGAATCCGCTAGCAAACGTTACTTCATCAGTATTGCCCGTGATAACGTTGTTTCGTAAGTGCTTGCATATTTTGCTTGCATACGCTCGATGCACTGTGGGGTATTTGGCTCGAAAAGTCGGAAAAACTGTTTAAACATTATTTATGGACTGAAGGCCTTAATATATGTATTTTTGTATTCGTCTTAATTTGAACAATTAAAATGATTTGGATTTTTTGTCGAAAAAAGCTTTTTCGAAATTTTATGTATAAAAGTATGTAGATAAACATCTGTTTATGGAAACCCTTGCAAAATCGTGATGATGGAGTGCTTCCACCGAAATGCTGGAAAACATTATTTTTGTATGTAAAGACTAATCAATCCATTATAAATCAATTTCAATGCATATAAGAGTGCAGCCTTCTCCACAAGAACAGCCAACATTCAGTGTTCTTGCGGTCTTTTAATAAAAATAGGTTACGTCAATCAGTCCTACATACAGTAGAATGCAACAGTATTAATACCGTGTGTATTAATAAGACCGAATCTGGGTGAAGTAAGGGTGCGAGTTATTGGTTCTGAATTATTTTGGTATCGGCGAGGTTTAGAACCGATGTGGAACCAAGTTAAAAGTAGAGAAGGCAAAATGTGTGAGAAATAGCTTCTTCGAAGTGATATTTTTAAGCCGAACAATGCTCAGGACACGAACCATTCCACAAATAATTGAATTACACCTGCTCTTTCTACGCTGAAACATTCATGAATCCTTCCGACAATAAAATTCCTAAAATCGTTCACTCGATTCAGTTATAATTTCACTAAACGCGTTAACAATTTCTACTAAGACTAGTTGGAAAAACTTGTCAGAGAACTGATACATTTTTCATTATTCACGTTTTAAACGAGTGAGAGATAGAGAGTTATTTATTCAAAGCCTGTGACAGAAATTTATAGCATCGAAAAGAGCAGTTATCAGTGTCCACTCGTTTATCTTGTCAAGGCATCAGTTGCCAATATAAATTATACACGAAAATGGAATAAATACAGGATTGGTTTTAAATCAATGAGTTTATAATGTCTCCGGTCCACCGTGAATATTCTCTGGATTTTGTCGCTGATCGCTAAAAATGTTTGTAAAGTAATCTCCTAAATCGTTCTTTCCGTGTAAAACTCCACTGGCCTAGTTATTAATAGCTTTATTAAGTTCTATTTACTTTTATATCTTGACCGACCGGGCACCCCGAGCAGTTTGCAAACTTTTTTCATCCCATCGACGACAGTTTAAAAGTCACTGCTCGTTCCCTTGATCTTTTCTCCTAAAACTGTTTTACATGTTCAATTTTTCATGTTCCACATGTCGGAACTTAATGCTCTCACGGTATGATCGAAACTTCGCTCTTCAATGAGAATTTATGATAATGGTCAACATTTTATGATAATAGCCGATCCGGAGAGTAGATTCTCTCACATTTTCTGTCAAAGGGAAAAGGATATTAAACACTTCATCTTTATATATAAAGGATTCTCTTTTCCGTATAAAAAGGCGGCGATCTTTATGCAAGGGAGCTTAGGTGAACTGCTTTGTCAGTGAAACATATATGTATAACGTGTGACGCTTACGCTATTGCACGTGAAATACTTCATCCCCTCGCTTTGGCAAAAAAATGCTTGCCGCGGAAAAGTTTTGCATTTTCAAGGAACACCGTGTATCACGCGTGATCGATACACTGCTACTTTAAAAACTTGAGAACCATCGCATAACAAAATTAATGGTTTTTAAATCCCTCGATAGCGAAACCAATTAACAGTATAATGAAACGCGATGTAAATTATTTTTCCCAAGAGTCGGTCTCTAAATCCATAAATAATTTACTTACTTTTTTCCAGTCTACTTACTTTTATAATTTAATGGTGAAAGTACACAGCCACCTGTGAATAATAAATAGATGTCGATTGTAAAAACTAGAAAATCTTCATGGAAAATAAAAATTTTCTGCGTCAATTATAAACCACAGGAATCAGATAAAAATTTGTGTCTCCGGTTAATAATTCTAATAAGTTGATGATAATATGCTAATAGCAAAAGAGAAAAGTGTTTCTGAACACTCTAATGATGCAAAAAATGAATGCATTTATACCTGGTCAGTGATCAAAACCCCGTTACCCTAATTTTTGAACAGGTTGCACGCACTCGAGGCCTAATTACGCGAGAAGCGCATTAAGCGGCGATTGCGGCGCATCATTAGATAAAACTGGGCGGTTACCGTCCTCGAGGTTGTTTCGATGCGGCAACTAGTGGAACACGTTCCGAGCATGCGGGGGTTTTAAGTATTTCACGGGGTGGCGGGTCTGCGAACTTCGATATTAATTCCCGGGATAGGTGCCCCAGCCGCGCGCGCGGCGGTTATCTTTTCGCGTGCTTTGGCACCGTTTTGACTTTTCCAGCTTCTCTGGCTCGTCAACGGGAAAGTTATTTACGGGAGGCAAGCCGGCGCATTAAGACGCCCGCAGCTGCTGCCCGATGCTTTATATCTCCGCAACACGATCGTGATCTCTTTCCGTCTTCCGCGGCCCCGGAAAAGCCGGCCCGTCGCTCCCCGGAGCATTATATTGTAGTTCGAGAACCCTCGCAGGTGATTCACGGGCCGCTGACACGGTGCCGATCCGCGCCAGCAGGTCCTGGCTGCTGATAGTTTACCGATACACCTATGTACACCTAAAATCTAGATACATAAGACGCTCGACGCGGCGTGGCACGGTGTGGCACGACGTGGGCGGAAGAACTGCACCGAGCGACCTGGCAAACCATGAAGAGATATTATTGCGCCCGGCTGAAACACTAGAAATCACTTAGCAGCCGATTGCAGAACGGCGGGTTGACTTTTCGGGATCTTCGGCTGACACCGCAAGCTGCCACCCCCAATCCCGAACGATGCCGCCACGACTCCTCGCGCGGATGAAACTCCGCGAGTTTTTGCCGCGCACAGCCGTGCCGGATCAGGAATACGGCCAAGACGGAGTTAGTGTTTATTTCTCGGCTGTAATGCCACCGGCTGTCTCCAAACTACGGCGTCTGGGAGGACGCATGGAACTTGAACACGATCCACGAGTCCAATTAGTTTGTATTTTTTTGATTGCGCTGGCTGGTTATCTTCGTCAGAGTTGGGATCGCGTATTTTGTCATTTGTCAACTGCTGAGCTATAATTTGTAGTATGCGTGTTCTTTGATCGAGCAGTGGATGGATTTATCAATATTTATAAAAAACCTTATATTTAACGAAACATATTACGTGTAACACACACGATGATCATTTAACAACTTATACATTTTTGAAAATAATCACTCTCGTGCACACTCGTTTCTTTATCTCGTTCAACCAATTCAATAGATGCGCAGTCCAGTCATTTTCATTCTTAAAGAAAAATTGTATGATGTATGATACGTATGATTAAAATAATTTTGAATAAGTTTTTTTTATTAAGCTGGGATTAAAAGAGCCCATTTATTTGCAGAAAAATTCATTAAAACTTTTGCACTCATTCGATATTTTATGTGACCTTCGCAGAGAATAACTATTAACCTTTTCCAGCACGGAACTTTTTCTCTCTGTTATTTTAAAATGAGTATAGAAATCAAGTAATTTCGTTACGGTTTGACGTCATTATCTAGTTAAATTAATTTCAGCCATTTATGGAACAAGCAACTATTTCATAAATTGTTGAAATAAGGTTCTCCTTCCAGTACAGTTAAATTTCGTATTCAGATGAACATACAGATGTCAAGTGTTAACAAATGAAACTGCTACCATATTCGAGCTGAGATAGAGCCCTGTATTTTCTGAGTGTATTTTCTGTGATTATTTGTTTCCTGAATCCACAGGAAGGTGCGTTAGGTGTTTAGAATGTCAAGAGTGGGTGTTGGTATACGTGCTGGAGGAAGTGACTAGGGCAATAGCGTTGCTCATGCGATGACAGGTGTAAATAGTTGCACCCATGTTCCCTGCATATGAGACGTGATACTGCCTCATCCTAATATTCAAAATTATTTTTTCTTATGCTTCGTATTCATCTTGGATTGGGCATTTCAGCATGCTGTGATACACATATGCTGACACTATATGAATTTTTTAGCTGCATTATTTCTTCCTAGATTGTTTAAAGAAGGCGGTCACTTGACTGAAATTATTTTTAAAACATAGTGGCATATACAAAAAAATCACTTTTATACTGTGTACCGTTATGATTACTTGATGCTATAAGAATTTTTTAGCTAGATTATTTCTCCCTAGATTGTTTAAAGAAGGCGGTCACCTGATTGAAAATTATTTTTAAAACATAGTGGCATATACAAAAGAAATAAAAAATTCACATTGATATTGTGTACCGTTATGATTACTTGATGCTATAAAAAAATTTTTAGCTAGATTATTTCTCCCTAGATTGTTTAAAGAAGGCGGTCACCTGATTGAAAATTATTTTTAAAACATAGTGGCATATACAAAAAAAATAAAAAATTCACATTGATATTGTGTACCGTTATTATTACTTGATACTACAAGACTTTTTTAGCTAGACAATTTCTTGCTAGATTCTTTCAGGAAGTCTATAGAAGCGGTAATTTGACTGAAATTATTTAAAAACACAGTGGCATATACCAACAAATAAAAAATCACATTGATATCTTCTAACGTTATGATTTGATTCCAAATTAAACATAACTCTTGCATGACATAGCTCTTATTTGACGATCCTTCGCGTCTAACATTCTAGAGGAATTTTTTCCAAGCTTTCCATTTGGCCTCCGGCTTCCGTGCACATACTGGCTCGCGATGTAGGTACACGGCATCAACAGTGAACGGAACACCGTGTGTATATCGTGGTGGTTCGGGATACTTCGCGATGCATCCTTTCACCCCCTAGCACAAGCGGATATCCGTTGAAAGCTCCGCCGCTCTTAGATCACGCGATTACCCCATGGACACAGAAAGGCTTCTGCTAAAAGTTGTCGGATAAGGAGGAGAAAGGGGCCTGCTAGCGGGACGAAAAAACGAAGAAGAAGGAGAAGAGAGAGAGAGAGAGCGATAGAGAGGAGTCGGACGAGGAGGAATAGAATCTGAAGAGAATGGAGTAGCATCCGGTCGGGCGGGAACGTTTTCACCGCGAAGGGAACGGATTCCTGCGATCTTCCAGGCCAATGAATCGGCTAGTTACAAACACAATGCGACCGTTCCCGCATTATTCCGGAGATATGGACGCCGCGGATAAAATCGAGACCCGAAAATCCGGCGAGGGGTCGTCGCGTTTCAAATGCGCGCGAGTCTGCGGTGATCGTATCGTGCAATCACAGTGAATGCAGTTTCACTGTTGACTCGGCCAATCTCTCTCCCCTCTCTCCCTTCCTCCTACGGCGTATTATTCAGCCGGCGAATACGGAGAAATTAATTCGTTGTTAAATACTGCTTACATTGTTATTGACTCTGTAATTGATTGATTACATTTGGCGCGCCCGTTCGTTCCATTTAAACGAAGTATGGATTATATAATTAACGTCATCTCGATAGCCGGCCTGTCGTCTACACGTTACGATGTGTTTTCAATGCGTCCCTTTGTCAACGGGAAAGAAAGAATGACTACTGTTTTACTTATGTAATGTTCAGTTCGCGACCACGCAATTATCACCCGGAACACAAAGGAAATTGTATCATCGGGAACAAAAAGAATTCGTTATTAACTGCAATTACATATAATGGCAGACTTCGTTAGTGTGCGGCGCGGAATGCCGCGAACACCTGCGCGATGTGACTTAGCAGAGGTTTGTGTACTGGGTAGCTTGTAGCGCGCGTCTGTATGTGATATAACAGACCGCGTTCTTTTACGTACTTTATTGTGGCCTGACAATTTCACCTGACAGCCATTATTTTTTTCATAAAAGACATTTCTGCGTGCCACGCTGTATTGCTGATATGCATATTGCAGTGCACTTTATTAGAAATTTAATAAATTCGCACTGGTCTAGAATGAACCCCGATTGTAGTGAGAATAAAAAATGTTTCGATCGAAAAGAGATGATACGTCCATCTTACTATGTTTGCAAATACGTATTTTATTCTGTTTAAATACGATCTCTGTTTGGTTTGTCTTTTCCGGAACATTGTGTTCGTTGAATATTTAAATTTATTTATGAAATAGCAATTATAGATACGTAACACATAAAATTCATTTCAGTTGTATACTGATACATTTAATTAAATTTAAATAATCGATTCAACGATTAATATAATGCTTTCTCACCGAATATTATCAGCCTTTTATATTTATTCTTGAAGTTAATTAATTAACTTCGGGTCCAGCGGAGTGCGAAGCCAACTCAGTAATACAATATAATTAATATCTGGAATTTCATTAACATTTTCTGTAGTAAATCACGACCAGGCGATGCATTTAAATTCCAACGATACGCTCTCCGCCGATTAATGGTGACCATAAACTCGCGGCGAGCGCCTTCACTAGCACACAATGGCTTTGACTATCAGATTTAGTAATTCGTATAAAGAAAATCGAAAACAATTGCATTGTTATAATAATTTCCAGACTGTTACCGAAGTTAATATTAATTATCACTAGACAGCGGATTCTATGGATTTGTGACGAAAATGAATTGATGTGATTTAAAACAGTAAAAATATTGGAAAAATTAAAAAATACTGTTATATCATTTTTGACCTATTAAACACCTTAATGATCTAGTAAATAAATGTATAGCAACTTTTGGTGGCGACTCTGAGTTACCACTTGACTGCTAACGGTTAAATGTATTAAGAAAGAAAACAAAATAATTTCTATTTCACTCCAGTTTGTTGCAATTTAAGTTGAAAACGTTTATTTTGCATAAAGATCCGCTATGTAATTATTACGTTATCGCGAAAACAGCGGATTATTCGGTCCCGCGCGGTTAACCGTAACGCGAGATCGCCATTCCGAGAGGAGGGTCGTCCAAAGCATCCCTTAATGATCCCAACAAACTCTCGAACGACTGCCATTTGAACATCTCCAGAGCGTAATTCAATAAAGGCGATGGCATCTGCAAAGGAAAAGTGTCCGGCAAACAAGCCGAATCCTGCCGGGGGTGAAACGTGCGATCTGACAAATTAAGAGAAAGTCATCTTAAGCGAGAGCCGGTGTGCAGATGAGCAGAACAAGCAGCCGCAACGGTAATCCGCAGGCAGCCGAGAGAAAAGTTAATTAAAAGTAAACGTCCGGAAGTCGGTGAAGTTTCAGCTTGATAATCTAGGGGTGGGGGTCAGAGGGAGAGCAAAGTGTATAAGTATGCAAGAAGAACACCGTCTAAAGGTGTCGCAGCGGAATTTCTGCGGTCGCGCGAACCCCGGCTTGCCGCGCGATTGAAAAATGTCCGGGGGATAATTGACGCGAGCAGATGTTACGGAAACGTTAGTGTCGAAGAGCACGACGTAAAGGCTGATCTCGTAAAAATGGCACGTGGCAAGAAGGCGCATGGAATAGGGGAGGTATTATTCTCAATTTATCTCGCGCCCACTTAGCTTCGTCTACTTCGTGGCATTGGTTCTCAAAGGAATAGTCGTGCCAGCTGGCCCGGATCGATACTCCGTGGAACGTATCTCAGGTTTTTGCCGGCCACTGTTCCTCCCCGTCGTCTCACGTTTCGCGATATTTCACGGGCTCGTTGCTGTTATGTCTTCCGAAATTTTTGAAATTTCATTTCTGCCCGGTAATGAAATAGACGTCCGTCGTACGTCCAACACGCGCACGGTTCAACAACGCCGCTCCAACAATTTTACCTTCCTCCGCTATTCTTATCAAGCTATCCGCGAAATACTTGACATTTTTCTTTTGCACGCCGAGTGCTATGATATTACGTGAAATATTTCGACTCCGATAGATCGCGTAACAGACGCTGAAAATAATAGGTTGTCTCAATAGTCCGTTTTCAAAGTTGTCTTCTAATCTTGGATAATCTGAATGGCCATTTGTAGTTTCAATTTTTCTTTTCTTTTTCTGTATAGATTACATCCGCCTAGACTATAACCGAGGACATTTACAAATTATGGTACATGTTTCTTCATGATTATAATGAATAAAATGCAATCTTGAATTTTGTCTGCCAATTTCTGTAAGCTCCACCGCCATTGCTCTGTAACATGACGTTTTCGGCAACAGGTGGCAGAAAATTTGATAGGTAATTCTTCCCAGCGAAATGAGACGAAAATAAAAATAGCTAAATTTCTTTCAAGTCCTTGCTTTTTTTCATAAATATTTATTAGTTTTTAATTAGTACCTTACAGTGTGTGTATGGATACTCTGTATTATCAAATCTTGAACACACAAGTTCATCAAAATTCTTTTTTCTCTTAATTATCTTCTTAAGCTAAAACTAATACATTGACGCCATTAAATGTTTTTAATACGTCCACACACTGTTTTAAATTCTACGTACTCAGTTTTGTCTTAAAGGCATATAAAACTCGCAGTGTACGGATTTACCACGAGTCTCAAATACTCCTTCTTGTTAACAAAATGGAATCAAGAGCAGCTGAAATATATATATATATGTATATATTGTATATTATTAAATATATATATATATTATATGTATATGTTATTAAATCAGCTGCTCTTGATTACATTTTGTTAACGAGGAGTATTTGATGCTCGTAGTAAATCCGTAGACTGCGGATTTTGTATATATGAAGTACAAAATAAAACAATTTCCGCGCGTTTAATATACGGTTCGGAAGAGCTTTGAAAACGCGCTGACAATCGCGGTCGACATTGAAGCCGTAAATAGAGGACAGCCGGGGATGTATCCGGTGAAGAGGTTAATTCTCTCGCGAATGCCCCATCAGAGTATCCTTTTTAGCGTTCACCGGAGTGTTTCAACCATTCAAAGTCACCTGGGTTGCAATAACGCGGCCATAAATCGACCGGCCGGAATAGAGCGGAGGAAGCGGACAATGGCGGTGCGCGAAGATGTGCCCTTTAAACGAGTGTTAAAAAGGCCAAAAACTGGGTGTAGTGGAAAAATCTCCTGTAAAATTTATGATATCGTCCCGGACCCATTGGATTGTTTTCGCGAAGTGTGCACCACCCGAGCCACTTCCGGATTACAGAGAGGGGATTTCGCGCTCAACTATTTGGACGATCGCGGCGGAAGGAATTGTCCGGTGGGGAAAAAATTTAAAAAACTAACAAGGGACAGGTTATTTGTTACGTAAACAATGGGTGCCACTCTCAATCTCGATCGGGTTCCCCTCTTTTATTTACGAACGTTGCCGAGCGTCGGCGAACGCTTCCTCGACAGGCAGAGGGCGTAACCGGCGAGAACGAATTCAGAAGCGTCGCCATTTCTTTATGAATCTGGATCCGCGACGCGTTCCGTTTGATGAATTTCACGGCTTGCAGCGCAAGCAGAGCGAGCATCAATCTAGGAGCAGGTGGTCAAACTATCCACCAAACAGGTCACCCAGGAATTTATACATCCGTCGGTATTGTTTTATCTTCTATTGGTCGGGATTTGCGCACGACGCTCAGCGACCTGAATCCTATCTTTTTTTTTATTCGTACCGGACGCCAGGTATTTATTCATGAATCCGAAATGACACTGTAGCCGCGACGTTTCCGTTTCACGCGATTGGTTCCCCAATCCAGCGAAAGTTACATAGACGGAGCCTCGTGATTTACACACTTCTGGGTTACGCGCGTGTTCGTTTCTCGCGGCGTTACGCGCGTATGTGTTTTTTTGTTGGTTCGATGCAAATTTAACGCGCATTTGAATTGCAAAGAGCGAAAGGTAAATTTAAGAGACAAAAATTGGCGTGTTCCGTAATATTTAACGCGGTCAATCGCAAACGGGTACTTATTTAACGTTCCCGTATTTGCTTTCAAACAACCGGTTGATAAATTGTTTGAAGACAGGACCGAATGAATGATGCGGTTCATACAAAAATACTGGAAATCCGTGGCGAACCGTCCGTTCTCGGGTAACGAGCATTTTGGAATTGCCGAGGAAACGAGGATTGTTTTCAACCAGATGTTTAAGGCAGTTTGAACATGTTTTTGACATCAAATCATGTGAAATTGTCAGAACTGAAGGCTGTATAAATACGTACAAACAAGAAGAAAAAATTCTATCATGTATTTCCATCTTTCAAAATTAATCCAGCACAATAAATTCTTTCCTTGACAAGAAGATCACAATGCAAACACTGCTTGCAATTATTTTCGCGCAGTACTTGCTTTCAAATAATACACTCGTTTCCCGTCCAATTCAATATTTGCTTTTGAAGCCCGAAAGCCCGGACGGGGCATTCGCTTCGGGTATACAACAGCCTGCGGTGTTTATTATTTTTAAATAGAAAAGCGCGGAAACATGTTGCGAATTCAAACGCCGTCACCAGTTTATTAAAACAAATAGTGGATTACTTGTTGATAGACCCAATATTTCCTGTCAGATTGATTCAGAGTAAGCGGAGTGGCTCAGTGTACTCAAAGTATATTTACGATATCACACCTAGCAGACCCTATTCGATAGTTTACGGTTTCCAAGCTGAACCGATCGTGCTAGGGTTAGAGGCAGATATTGAGCGGACCGATAGACAGCGCCCCCAATGGACCATTCAGATATTTCCTGCATTTTGTACGCCGCGCCGGCACAATCGAGCAGAAAATTTTTCACATAATATTGAAGCGAATCTATACGTCGACACTATATGGATGATAGTGGAGAGTGTCAAGAAATTGTGATTACTCGTTGGGGAAAGTATTTTCTGGTTTTTAACCTTCACTCCGGGTGTAGGGGTGTAAACGCACCCCAGACTGATAAAAACGTAAATGAAAAGTGCTCTTAGGAATGCTATCTATGACAAAAAAATTCAAATTCTAAACAGAGTATTTTTATCTATAGAAAATTTTCATATATTATATTTTTGAACCCCTCCACACCTATTCTTATGAAAATCAATGAAATTTCATAAATAGTTACGCAGTCGAAGTTTTTCTTTACTTCTCGTACTGAAAACATGCAGGGGATGATTACACCCCAGTACTGGATTGATATTAGAGTGTATTTACTGCATTGAATGCATTGAATGCATTGACTGCTGTTTTCTCGAATCCTGAAATTACAAACTTCTTATCCTATTTATTAGGGTCTCTCATAAACTCTTTTTATCCATCCTTAATTCCGGCCATTATAGTTGCTGTCTTTTCTCGTAACTTTAACATATAACACGGAAAGTAATTACGCAAGTATTCCTCTTTTGATGCCAGGTTTAGTAGTTACTGTTTTTGCAAAACTTGTTCTCTTAGTTTAGTTTGTTCACTGAAAATTAAATGCATTATATCTGCAACTTTCTGTTGCAGTTAAAAGTACTTGCTTCAAGAGACTAATTTTGTCAGGATCTGCGATATCTAATAATAGCGCAGTACATTTCAAACCAATTAATGCTTTAACTAAAAAGTTTTGAAATATACATTCGTTGAGTAACGATTTTTTAAATTGGTTTCGCTAAACCAGAAATAAAATAAACCTGGATTATATTTCATTCAAAAAATGGTACATGCTACACTTGCAAAACATTACACAGCACAGTATATCCAAATTTTTCAGATTTTTCAGAATTTTTTGGATGATTGCAATTGTAATGATGAAACGTTTAAAAACTTTTGATCGACCGTGCGAATCCGGACAATTATCTACTAAAAAACCGAAATGCGGGTAACAATTGCCCCACCTTCTCCAGTATGGACAGATAAAAAAATACAGTAACTCTACGATCGCAATACTCCATTGTTCAGCAATGGCTGACAGCGAATCTCGGTAAAGGGATCAACGGGATCGCCTACCGCGTACTTCGTGATAAATCAACATTACGATCCTCACGTCAGAATAGCATGCAGGTAGCCTAACACGCACGGCCGAAGACCACATTGTCAAATACCAAAACAATCCGCGAATTGTTTACAACTGTTTCCAATGCCTGCGAGCTATTTCGAATTCTCGTACCTCCGCCATTCATCCGAGATCGTCCGCGACGAGTAATCCGCAGAATAGTTGAAAGTAATTGAAACCGCGCAACTAATTATGAACTTCGTCGATCATTTCGACCGGGGTGCAAAGTGTGAAGTGAACATTCGCAAGAATTTGCGGAAACTTTCAGAATATATACAATTCATACAGATCTCCAAACGTATCTTAAATTTTCACTATAGGGCCGCATAAACAAGTTCTAAACAACAACTTTTAGTATTTCCTCTGTGATTCCGACCAATTGCACGTCATGTGGTAAAGTAATTGTTATGACATCTCAAAGGAATTCACATGGTCAAATATTCAAGTATATTCTTGTATATTCTTGTATACTCTAGTTTGCTTAAGTATATTCTTGTATATTCTGGTGCCAATACTTTTTCTATACACCGTAGCTACCTCACTTGCTTCCCGTGAATTTTAAGTAGTAGTTTATTAAAATCGAGATGCCACGCAACAGAGAGAAAAACAACCATTCAGACTGGAGAGGACAATTTCCCTTTCCCATTAAGATAAGTATGTCGTGTAAAAACAACATACCGGTTAGTAATGAGAGACTTTTTCCAGCAAAGTAATTATTTAGCTGACTTGGTCAACATTCGTCTGCGCTCGGCGATATTAAGAATGCAAATGGTATAAGACTGAATTAAACTGTAGTTGTGGGGAGTCGGAGAAATAGAGGTATAAAAAGGATGCGCAGTTAAAAACAATCTTGCATACGATTTGATCCATCACCGGGGTCCTGCGCCTGAGACTGCGCGCCTCGACTAGTAAGCCTCGCTCTACTGTTTGACTAGAAAATCAATTATTCGGATATCAATCTCGGCGGGATTAAATATCGAACGGATTTCTCGCGCGCGCGTAGCCGGTGAGCAATTATCAACGACCGTGGAAAGAATTCCGCGATACGCCCACGGTCCGTTCGGGGGGTAATTTATTTTCCTAGCTAGGTTTCCGCGCTGGCCCGTATACGTAATTTAATCAATAAGCTCGGCAGCATCGCGCGTGGTTGTTTATTTCATTGGTATCGCTGCCGAGTAGCGCTGCCGTTGTAAATAGCCAGGCCACGCAATTCCTCGGAGTGCCGTTAAACGTAAGGTCAGTCGATATCTCGAATATATTCGTCGGCCTGATAAAAACGGTCCACGCTACTGCTGGACAAAAGAGGGAAAAACGGCCGACCGGCGGCGCGGCGGTGGTCTCCGAGCACTGCCTACACACCATAGGGAATAATAGAAAACCGGCTGTCCAGGACCCCAAAGTGTTGTCCAAGTTTCAAAGGGAGGGATGCGAACCGAAATATGCGTCCCGCGGACGAGGGTACACGGCATTAGCGAAATCGTAATTGAAATATTAATTTATGACGCGTAACGACCGCGCCGTAATTAACACGCTCTGTAACCCCGTGTCGACGGACGTGCAATGCATGCATTACTGCGACACGGCCGCGTTACATAAATACTCGGCTTTAGTCTGCTCATAATGCCAGATCATAATGGGCAAAGTGTACAATTCGACTATTATCTCGGGGATACCGGCATTTACTCGGTAAAATCCGTGGATGCATGTGTGCGAGTGCAACCTCCTCCTCCTCCTTCCTCGTCCCCCACCGACGACGAAATTGTTCATGCATACGTGAAACATATCGTCGCGAGCCCCCGTTATTGCGTCCCCGTAAAAGTGCATCCCGTTTCCCGCGATCGCGATTCAACGCGGGAATTGAAGGAATTCCACCAGAGGCTATCGAGCTATTGCGTTTCCGCGAATCGACGTGTTTAGCGAACTGTTTACTACCGGCGTTCCTGCGAAAGTTTATACGTTTCAAGGTTAACAGAGATGAACGCGCAACGTTTCACCCTCCGGCTACTTTCGCAGCAATTTCATTCAAACCTTTGTCGATGATTATCAGTTTTGTCAGAGAAATTGAGCGACCGACACTTCACCTGATGCACGATTCGAGTGGAGAGCTGTGCCTGCTGCAAGCAGCTTAAGGGATATGTTGAAAAATATCATGTGAGCCACACGCAACTCCTTCCCCGCTCAGGTACTTCAACCACTTGGAAATAGACTTCATCGTTGCCCTAGGTAGAACTTCGTTCCTGTTCTCTGCTCATTAGGTTCGATTAATAGTGGGCGTCTTGCGGTTCTCGGTGGGGAACAAGTTGGGACTTCCTGATTTAAGACAATATTTCTGCTCCATTTTATACAATTATAGACTAATATAAATTCTAATAATAACATATATTGACTCTCCAGATGTTGCGTTCACGGCAGGAAAGTTAGCAACCATTACCGAGTGGTTCAATTTTATTTGAACTTTCTGAAACTGGTCGATCCTGTACAATGCTCAAATTATACAGGACGTTATCGAAATGAACGGTTGATATTTGTGGATTTCATGGAGATGTTTCAGCAGGTGTTCATCGCAGGAGCTCTCAAGATTCAGAAATTAAAGTGAAAAAGGTTGAAAGGTTTCTCCGTGCGACTTCGCCGGCTTAATGTAGTCGAAGATATCAGAATGGAGGGAATGAGGTGATAGAGCCGGGCGTTATTCTTCATTCATTATTCGACGCGGCGTCGTCGGTCGTCAGTGACTTTCTTCAGAAAATCGATGACGAATAGAATAATTTCGTGAGACAAAAGAAAGTTCCCCCTTTGAAAAATTAATTTTGATAGACCCCCATTTATCATCTGTGGTGTTCGACGCGATACGATGAATTGCGTTCCGACGGTGTAGTAACGTAGGTGTTTAATCAATCAGAGAACAAGGTGAAAATTCAAACCAACTAAAAATTTAAAGATGTTTCTGTGGTTGTAAGGAAGAACGTCGCGTGTCACATATACTTTAAACGGCAATATCTCGAAAGTGGAAGTTTTGATCTCTAGTTCTTCGCATCGGACATTGATAAAATTGCAATACTTTTTTCAGCCTTTCGAATTCGTTCCCATGACTCTTTTTTCTGGTACATGCATAAACCCCATATTGTAAAGTTCGATTAATGCATAAACTCAAACTTTTTGAAACCGTGACATGCGGCGTTTCAACCACAATTTTCTAAGCATAGTTAACGCTATCGGAAAAAGGACGTGAACCCTCCCCAATTTCTCACACAACACAGCATATTTCAAGTAGAACAAGCTCGCTGACATTGATGGCAAAAAGTGGTCGATTTCGCTGAGACCAGCTGTACTGTGATCGGAATCACTTTCACACGGTAGAAATCGGAAGATATGACTTGGCAACCTGTCTAGGAGTTTCCGAAAAATGTCTGGTTGAGATAGCAGAGGGCTAAGTGTTGCGTAGAACCTTAAATAAACCAGAAGCGGTCCGGGACGTCAGGAGCGTGATAGATTGTCGTATTATCGGTGTCCTAACAACATTTTTCTTCCCCTCGCTGGCATCGGGAAGCAGCCGCTTGGTCAGCTGGTTGCTGGGCTATGTATCAATTATACGAAACTGCATCGTAGGAATACATAGGAAGATATCGTCGGACGGGTGTGCGCGAGTCGGGCGAATGCGACTTTGCTTCCTCCCGGGTGGTCGTCTGCGAATGGTGCACCCTTCCCCCGTTTTCAGGAAGATCCGATGGATGGGTTAGGTCGCGCGATAAAACGAGCTCACCGGGACCATTCCGCGATAGATTGACCAATATGATGGATCGGCTCTCCGGTTCTATTGCGTGGTAACCAACGACGCGGACAGAGTTACCTTGCCCGTGCATCCTGAATTAGGATTCCCATTATTGTATCTAGCGAGCACGCATTGCTCATCTTTGAAACTTCATAGATGGTTTATTACGGTACCGCGTCGGCTGATCAGGCTCGAACAGAGCGGACTGAGAGCAGTTACTGTTATAACGGTGTATCGTTAATCCGGGGTCGGGTAATTGGTGTTCCATTTAATCCGAGCTCAAGTTCTGGCAAAGCCCTTACTGATATATACAATGTATGGATTACTTTCATTGATACCGGCGCACCCAACGCGGTTACATTTATTATTCAAATGCGAGCCATTTGAAATTTTGATTGACCCCAGTTCAGGATCGTTTCAGATATTTCGCTGCACACGCTCTGCCCAAAAGTTTCGACTGGCCGTCCATCGACGATCAAATCCTTAGTTTTAGTTTGTTACAACTAGACTGCGGATCTTTATGCGAAATAAAAATTGGCTGCATCGATTGCAAGGAATAGAAACCAAATTTAATGTTATTTCTTTAATTAATGATTTTAGGACAGAAGAAATCATACATTGCCATCTTAAATTTTTTAAATTTGCTAACAACTTTGAATTTCATGTACTCAATTTTCCTATAATTATGACACAAATGGGTACGTACGATTTAAAGCTGTTTTCTTTTTTCGCGGATCACTTTTATAATGTTCGGATCTTGCGATGTGAACTGAAATTAATTTTTCATATAGTTTTCTACATGTAGTTGCACGCGATAATTTTTTCAGTATATTGTCACACAGGCATTTTTCATCTCCTGTAACTAATCCATCAAAAAACAAAACAGCCATTGCGAGGACGCGTAGAAGATTGATTACTTACACTCTTGGATCAATTAAAGAAGCCGAGAGTGTACGACGTATCAGCAATCGCAGAAAGATCGAGGAAATCCGTTCTCCCGGTGTTTGGCTTATATCCAAACAAAATGTTCAATTCTGTGAATCCAGCCAATTTTGCTAACTCGACGGTGATATTGGGCGATGCTTTTTAAACTTTGTCGCCTGGAAGAACATTTTATGTTCAACGTGTCACTAATTGACTGTTAATAATAATTTCTTCCTTGATATTCATTAAACCAATGTGGATTCTTTGTTACAGAATAGCTTTCTCTAAATCATTTCAATAAATCATTTATTATAAAAATGTTCAACTACACTTTTTCATTCTCGTCTCAGTAACATTATTGTATTAGTTTTATACATTAAAATGTACTTTAAATACATTTAAAACAAAAGTAATCAATCAGTGAAGCGTAACGTAATTCCGATTTCACGTTGACAAATGAATTCACAATATAGCAATTAAAATAGAAAACATTTTGCACACTTTACAATTCCGATTCATTCCATTCTATACAAATATTTGCAACATTTCAGGAGGCAATGAACTAAGTATTTTGATTCGAGTAATCACAGGAATTATATTTCACGATAATTGCACCAGGCCCTCGCCGAGGAATTGAGAGGACTCGCAAGCACGTTTCAATTAAGCGTCATGATGAACGACCTGCTAAGCATTGTGTTGTACGTTACGAATTAGGTTTTCGTCAATAAAACCGCAATCGAACGTTAACCATACGAGTGTCTGCGTTGCCGACGCTTCCAGTTGAATTATTTCAGTTTCACACTGCCCCCTCAACCAATACAATGAAAGTGCAAGGTATTCATACTGTTATCATTCTAGTGGAAATTGCCACTACTTTCCATAAGTCATTATTTCCTCTAATTACCAATCTGATTAATTACAAGGAACAGAACGTGTAATCACTTAAAAATTTAGAAACGCAATTCAATCGTTTCATTGAAACTGTAAGTACAGTCAACAACGTGGGAACAATTACGAAGGAAAACAGGTAGACGATTTTGTATAGAGATATATTGAAAAAGAAAAATAAGAAGTACTCTCCGGGGCCCGCGTGCTCCTCCACGCTTCACTCGATCGCCACGAATCAGTCACCATAATAATTATAAGAATAAATATTAATTGTAACAGTGAGGTGTGCGAATTTCACTAAACGAGGAAACAGAGAACAAAGAAGACCGGAAAAACATTATATCAGAAATGAACTAGTCGAAAGAATAATGGAACGAAGGTTCCTTTATGTTACCGTAAAGGTGTTCCAACAACAAACAAGTGCCGAGTTCTTTAAATATTAATAGTATTTGTTAACTGTACGGCGAGATAAGCAGAAATTTTCGAATACGACACGCAGCAGACAATAATTATTGTGCATTAGGAGATTCTTGATCGATAGAGGGATCTCAGATCAGTAATGAGGCAGCATCTGTACCGGATGAAGTGGCTGCTACGGATACCACTAGTTACTCGAATTGATACTATGCAGTTGACTGACGCATTCTCGTCAAGTGCCCGATAGACATGCAAAGGACCTTGTATTGACTGACTTCGTACATACGATAGAAACAGCCGATCCTGTCGATCGTAGATCTCGACGAATCCGAGCGAATCGAAGGCCCCAGTGGGGCTGGCCGCACGATTGCTCGCTCGTGGTTCGACCCACCTCTTCTGTTAATCACGTGCCGTTCTGTCGAATTTCGCGTCAAATGTTGCGACTACGATTCTCGAGAGCCGGTCGAATTGGCTCCCTTTGCGCATTCCGCCCGACCAAGTGTCGCGAATACCCTATTGCCAGACTCGTTGTACCCCCGGCCGTTGAAACTTTCGCAGGTTATTTGTGGACTAACACGAACGCCCAGCAGAAGATTCAGAAATAGTTTCGAACCTACCAGTGACGTGTAAACGTTTCTGGAAAATTGTACAACACGTCCGTTGTTGCCTGAGAGCAAGTAAATGTTTCGTCAGGGATTAGAGGCATTACCAAATTGTTCCTGCTGAAACTTTATGATTCGGAGGGCGTTACCTGCTGGACATGAATTTTGCGAAGGCCTAGGATTAGAGGATCTTTCCAAATTATTTATGTACAACTTCGTACCTGGATAACATTAATTAGGCATTAATTCTATTCCTTTGATTAGCTCTTGATTAGCTTGATTAGCTATTTATATACAACTTCGTACCTAGATAACATTAATTAGGCATTAATTCTATTCCTTTGATTAGCTCTTGGTAAGAAGAAATATTTCTTTCTGGAGTATCAAAAAGTTAAGAATGAAAATGATTCTTCCAATTTTGTTAACGATACTACAAAAGTAATGTTCTTAGGACTATCGGTTCATTCATAGCGAGGTCAGCGTTTCATGCTATATGCTCAAACCCGGGTTCCTCGAGAACGTATTTTTCGTTCACCTTTGAATGATACACAGATATGACTCGCTACTTTCATCCATTGACCTTCCGACGCTGTTAGAGATACGTTATTTATGTAAGTGCAGCTGCCAGAAGGAGTCAGGTAAAAATATACGCTCGCATGTGCGCTTCGTTTACGTGGTTCCCGGGTTTAATCCAAGCTCGCGCGCAGAATATGAGGAATGTGTCAGAAATCGTGGCGTAACCGAGGAACAAGCGATTCCTCGCATAAAAGAAAGCCGAAAATGTACTATAAAATTTTCTGGTATATGCTACTTCTCAAGAATACGACGGTAAGAAAATCCCTTCATCTTCCTGTTGGATAGACTATATATTTTCCATATTTCGTTGACTCTGATCTAGATTATTATTCTGTCGTAATAAAACTATGTAGTCTTACAAAATACAATTTTCACATTTTTCTAATTTTGCGGAATTATTTTTCCGTATCCTGGAATATCTTTTCGTATCCGTTCTTTAAAATCAGGGAGTTTATTTTAGGTATTATGTATGTATACCACGCTGTACTATCTTCGATCATAGTCTTCAAATTTTAACAGGAACGCGCTGTCACTGTGAGAGCATAATGCCTCTAGGGATCCACGATATAAATAGCGCAGCGTGTAAATTTTTCAAAAAATAGATCAATGATACATACAAAGCTCCCAACTGCAGTCAGAAATACTTAGAATCACTTTATCGACACGCTCTCCCGGCTCATCAATGTCAGCTTTCGAGCGGAGACGAGATACTCGAAATATCATCCAGTCGAGTGGCAACAGCTACGAAAGTTTCGTAAATTGTTAATCGTAGCCGTCACGCAACTTGCTAATCCCGTTGTGTACCTCGAGCAACCTGAACAACTTAGCTCTGCAATTTTTATTCACTGCTGTCGCTTCTGCAGGACATGACCGACAGTTTCCTGCGAAGTGTCTGACGTCGCTGTTTAAAAATATACTGAACGCAATCTATCCGTTTTAAACTTGGCTGCGAATTATTGTATGATTTCGTTCAGGTTTAACGACGTGTCAGTGGAACTTCCGTTCATTTCATTCGGATACTGAAAATTAAATTATTGATTCATTTTGTGCTTCTTGAAACAATTCAACTTTAGTATTGGAATTTAAATAATTGGAATACATTAATGAACTTTGATCGATATTTTAAAGAGTAGTTTGGAAATTATTTGAAGAGGAGTGGCGGTGCTCTTTTCGAATCGTGTCTGACCACCTATGCACTGTTTCTACTGTGTATGCATTTACTCTTTCTGCGTGTTTTATTTTGTACTGAAAATTAAATTATTGATTCATTTTGAGCTTCTTGAAACAATTCAACTTTAGTATTGGAATTTAAATAATTGAAATACATTAATGAACTTTGATCGATATTTTAAAGAGTAGTTTGGAAATTATTTGAAGAGGAGTGGCGGTTCTCTTTTCGAATCGTGTCTGACCACCTATGCACTGTTTCTACTGTGTATGCATTTACTATTTCTGCGTGTTTTATTTTGTTCTTTAAACCTGGTTACACCTGCTGGTATTAAAAATGAATCAAAGAATAATTTATTGGACAATTCATACTTGTATAATCTACCAAACTAGTTATATTTTAACTATAAATACTTACAATTTTATATAAGAAATTCAATTTTTAGAACACGTTATGAATATCTATAGATTTTAACAGTATATCAACAATTTCATTGAAACTAGTCAGTCTGATGTTCGATGTCAAAATGAACATAGTCTACTGCGCCTAAACAATTTCGATGAATGCGTATTAACGTCGCAAAAGGTTTCCCCCCCCCCTCATTTTAATTTTTCCATCGCACGTCAATCGGAATCGAATATTAGCCAACGAACGCTATGACCCAACATATTTTTCCAATTCCGACCAGCTCGACGTATATTTCGTATTATGTAAAGAATTTTGTGAATCGTCAAAGCTGTCGAATACTATCGACATTTCCGTTTGCCGTCAAACGTAAATTGATTCAGGCTGTGTAAACTCCGGAGGTGCTAGAAAGGTGTGGCGGCAGAGAAGAAAAAAATGGAAAGAAGGGAAAGCTCTCGACCGAATTTCGTCAGGAAAATGAACTTGACGATTGAACAGCTTGACGAGGCATCGATCGGTGTCGCGATAGTTATTAATTATTTTCGGCGGAGGACTTATTTGTAAGGGGGAGGGAGGTGGGGTGGCATGGTCAATCCTGAGCGCGCGGCGGTGATCCCTGAAATTGAATTTCCATGATGCCAGATATTCGTCGCGAAGTGGCGGTCGGGGGTCGGCCGAACATATCGGTTGAAAATTGTGCTCGTGGAATTTCATCCCTTCCCCGACGGCCCCCCTCGCTCTCACGCCCTTTTTTCAGTCCAGGGATTTTTATGGCGACCACTCGATTTGTCGCGAGCCGACTATATCACCGCCACCGCCGCGGACACCTTCACGCCGCGGTGTGAACGTATCGATTTTATCGTCACCGCTGTCCAACGCGCCGGAAAACATTTTCGGTGTGAAATTGTCTCGCGACCTACTTGTGCGTGTAACCGCGTCCGATTTGTCAGCGGCGACGGGAAGACAGCACTCGCCTGAAGGATGTCGGGGAACGATGGCAGCGACCGAACACCCTGACGTATCGCCGAAAAGTCCACCGTTCTCTGGCATATGCGACGGCTGTCCCAACTTCTACTCTACCAAACGCAAAAATGAATATTTCATTTTATTCGTATTTTATACTTCGGTGTACGTTTTTTCCGCACAAATATGCGGAGGAATAGAGTAACTTTCGACCTGGGGAAGGATCAACGAAGTTCTGTCCTTCAACCCGTTGTTTATTCTAATTTTATTCGACTCTGAGCAGGATTTATGTAAAAAATGAATGATTTACATTTACAAGAATGCGCAGACTTATATTTCGACGTGAAACAAATTAACGCGCGTTTTACTTCTGATGTTGAATCGTGCCCGGAAAGTTCTTTAACCTTACAATTATACTGGTACATTTTAATTTTTGTTACAGATACGCATTTATTGGTTATTTTTATATAAATACAGCGTTATGTGTATTTATCTGGGATCGTTTTGCACTATTGGATTTCTTGCTAAATAATGGACAACTTAGGTGAGTGAAATGGTTTTCTAACTTCAGCAGTTTCTGATCTATTGCTTCGGTTATGGCTTCGGTATGTTACCTTGTAAGTCTGTGTACAGCTGTAGCGGTGATTGGTACCGCATCACAGTTGCACCTGCGATACCTCGTATGCTTCCTGAAAGGACATCTAGCAACATATGGTACAAAATGATTGCGCTCAATACGGTAAATGTTTATAATAGTTTCTGTAGTATAGTGTGTATATTCGAACGTGTATACATATACTCTTCTCGCGTGGAATAGAAGAACATAACGTTTACAATAATTACAAACCTCTATGTACAATAAAAATGTTGTATATTAATTGTATGAAACAGAACTTACGTGAAGATGTATTTATAATAGTTTTACTACATTGAAAATAGTCTAACTACATTTTTAAATTGTTCATAGATGCATAACATCCATATTCTAGCTATTAACTGGCAAAAAATAAAAAATTTTAAACATATTCCGTATATATATGAACGTGTACTAAGGTTTGGTAAAGGAACTTATGAAAAAAAGTTTAGTGTATAAGGGAATTACGTATTTTAAATGTTTTATGTGAACATATTCCTAATTCAATGTCAAATAATTTTACAGAAATTGTTTCCTTTCCACCCTGGAGTTCCGAAAATATTTAGAAAATATGGCTCCAATCCCTAACTTTAGGGTCGCTTATACTCTTTCGGCAATGATAGCCTTCTATAAAAAAATACGTCTCAAATATTTTTCTGAGAAATATCTCTCATGTAAATTTCATCCAAATGGTCTTGAGTGGGTTCGACACGTTCCCTAGTAAGTATTGCATATATTATATTACACGTGTGTATGTATGTAGTAGGTACATTTCTGGCTTGTCCGAACCTTAAATTCAACAGATGCAAAACGTATTATTTATGTTCTTGCTTGTCTAATTTCCGAGCTGTATGATTACCAATATTTGAATTTTGACTATGAAATTGCCAATAGCACTTTTAATATACGACACCGCATGAAACTTCAATATATAATCGCATCTTATTAAATAGCTACGGTGAGTATAGAGTTCTCTTAAGCAACGCTGAAGGTACCGAATTTTGTATCGCACACATAATAAACACACATTATGGCTGCCGCCCGCACGCTCTAGTTTGGCCAGTCTGGTAAACGTGACCGCCCTCGGCTACGCATAAACTCGAAAAATCCCATTACCTTATTTGTAACATAAACGAAATCTAAATAAGCACGAGGGGATATTAAGGCGAGACAGTCTCGAAATTACGCAGATATCCTCCCAAACAAATTTCACAAAATCGATTTACTTATTAGGAATCCAATCCTCCAACATAATTTGCTGGTAGTTCGATCAATTTTTATTCGTATACTATTAATATTGACTCGAAAATTTCGAAAAGTCTATTAATATTGACCCGAAAAGTTGATGGGACAGTTCTACGTTCCTGCGTGACGTCATGTATTCTATCGAAGGGAACGCGCCCGGTCCCAATTCGAGAACCATCGCCAATCATCGGGGACTTGTCCGCGTTCCGACCCTCGCGATCCTAAGGATCATGGATCATTATTAGACTACGGATTTTTATGCAAAATAAAAATTGTCTGCAGCATTTCCAAAGACACTGGAGCTAGATAAACGTTTAATTCTTACTTCAATCATTTTAACAAGCTGGAAACATTAGATTGGCATTATTACATCATTGTAACTTTTTTAAATGGCACCATTTTTCCCACAAATGCATAAAATCTGCAGTCTACTCATTATAATCGCGAAAGTCAAACTGATTACACATCTGTTTCGTTATCTCCGAGCCTCTGTAGCCAAAGTGTACGACGTAAAACAAGAACTTTTCTATGATGCGTTCCTATGTTTCATTCATTCGATGGAAATCAGCATTATCCATCGTAATGTTTATCTAAATTAATACCGTGTTCAAGCGAATTTATTTTTCATTGATTTAAATTTACTCTCCAATGGAGTTGTCTATAATTTACTCGTGTGTCGTGACGATTGATCGTATTTAAATTCGTGCGGTGCGATAGAAGATCAGTTAATTTTATTTTGGATCAAATTAATTTTAATTTTACATTCAACTTGAACGATTCATTTCCAATTAATTTTGATCTACTTGATTTTGGCTGTGTCGTGCTTTCTTCAAGCAGGTGATGAAATGCTACGATAATTCGTTGTTAAAAAGTTCAATAATAGAATCAAAAAATGGGGTACAAATCTCGTAGGGTCAAGTATGTGAGAAAAAGGCAGAAAAATTGATAGCGTTCAAAAATTCGGAGCTGCAGTCCGCGAGTACAAAATGAACTCTGGTTGTTTATAAGACAGGCGAGCTGGTAGGGGTTCATCTTTCGGTATTCGGAGGAGTTCCTGGGACGTACATACGTTAAATGCAAAGGAAACAGATAGGGCCGCGTGCACCAGCTGTCGTTGGGCCTCGTTGCCGTTCCTGTCACGTCATTGCTATGCGTTGCCGCGATAAATCTGGCGTGCCCGAATCTCTCCCGTTATTACTTCACACTATATGCTCGCCAGCGAACTGGTTGCCTTGCCAACGGGACCAAAAACGCTACACGGTATTATACATATATATGTATATAGATATTTCGTCTTCCAAATCATCTCCCTTTTTATCTGTCAAAATGTATCCTTATTGCCGTCGTTCTCATCGCACGTAACCCCCGCCCGCCGTTATTGAGACGGGGCGAAGGAATTACGGCCCCTATATGCTTCTGAATCGCAAGGACGTGGTCGAACGCCGATATAAATGCACAGATGCGTCCGTATTTACGAAACAAGACGTGAGCCGCTCGAGAAACGAGGATGCTTTACGGAATCCGTCGTTCCGTGCGAATAAAGCATGTTCCTTTGATAAACGCGCTCCGCGTGTCTGCGTACCGATCGACGCTTTGAAAGCTTTGTTTAAAAACGTGTATGTCAGGCAGGTTCGAAATCATTCGTTCAACAAATTCGCGTTTCCTTAAATTATTCCACCCTTTGTACTCGAGATTAGATTAATTCCAGAAATTCTATTCCACGAAACCGTGTGAATGAGAAAAAGTGAAGATTCATATCACTCTCAATTTACTAGCAGTTTATTAAATGCTGAGGAAAATGGTGTGCAAATTGTTGCCACCCGTGGGCACAAGGTAGAAATCGAAGTAGTAAAATTTATTTCAAGTTTATAAGAATTTATGTATCTGTATTGGGTCTTTTCATAATAAATTTAATCATTCGCTAATAATAGTACATTCTTCTGATATTTTAATATTTCGTGTTTCATCGTTAATGTTGTTATACTCGTGCAGGAAAGCTGATGAAATACAATTTTATGTGTATGGTTTAAATAAGAAATATGCATTGTTCTAATCTACTTTCAATTGTTCTTTTCCTAGATACAGAAATCCACGGAGAGCACAGACAAGGAACAAGTCAACTTTGCTGTTGCGCGTGTTCATAAGACGGCCAAGTTCCGAGAGAAAATCCTTGTAATACCATCGAGAGGATTCCGGAGATAAAGGAAAAATCGCTGTTGATCCTTTTCTTTATTTAAAGGTGCTTATAGACTTGGGAAGACTAAGCCGTCGGTGGTTCTCTTCCCGATGATACAAACTTCCCTTCTTGGTTTCAATCAAACCACATAACCTACTGCTGCATCGAATGAATAAGCAATTGAACAGACAACAATATCTGATTTCCATCTCAATGAATAATATATAAAGCTATTTCTCTGCTTTTCGACTTTAGATCAAATTTCTTGTACAACATAAAAATTAATATTCTCTTACACTACATTAAGTATAAAGAAACATAAATGCTCGTACGTACTTAATATTGATCATAAAGCTATGTCCACACTGAGACAACATTCAGCAACTTTTTGTCACCTCTTGTTGCCTTCATCTTCTTTTATTCGGTATAAAAAGAAGACTACACAGGAGGTGCTCCATGTTTCTTCAATAATAAGCTTAAGGAACTAAAGTAATACAGTTCCAGATAAAAGTTTTCCTATGTGCAAGAATTGAAATATGAAATAGGAAAAATAGAAAAAGTTGCTGTTCCAAAGATGTAAAATAACACAGATCAAAAAAGCATTGAAGAGATCAGTAACAGTTCGACAAATAAAATTATCCAGGTACAGCATCATCGATCGAAACCTATAAGAATCGTTTCTATCAACCATGAAATCTATACTCTGTGCACGTAGCAGGTTCCTCAGATCTTCAAAATAAGAAAGCTTCTTACAGACGACACACAGACAATTACGATTCTCCTAGAGGTTCATATCGCTTCGGTAGAAAGTCGAATATCGTAGAAGAATGTGCTTGGTTCGACTATGAAACGATAAAGTATTGAAGTATTCCCCGATACGAGGCATTGAGATCCAACAGTATTAAAGTATCGAGATATTAAATCTCTCGAAAGACGCATTCGCGTCGCTGTGAATATTAACGAGCAACAAAACCAGCGACCGGGATCCTCGCGCCGACATCTCGTTATCATTTCTCCGTTGGCTGATATCGGCTGCTCCCAATGAATAATACACGGGAAAAGCAGCCACGCATTTCCCAGCTCTCATTGGGATTCAGGCTTCCCGCGATGCCGCGGCTCCGGTATTCATCCCACAGGTGATCAGCGGGAATAAGTTTAACACCGCCGCGGAAATTGCCAGCCGGCCGGAAACCCTGACAAACTTTTCCGCAACTTAGGTAACAAGGTGAGCTCATCAAACAATCGTGGGCGCGAGGCCACGGATGAAACCACGGTATTGCTAATCGGTTCAATTGGGTTTCGGCTCTGACTTTCGAGTTTCCACTTGATTGGATCGATAGGAGCCAGGTCAGCCAGCTAAGTATAGTTAAGGCTCGGTTTAGATCAATTAGAAGCCAGAGAATCTTTCTGCCGGCAAAAATTTCCCCCATCGACTGACTACGCCTTTTCACCCGTCGCGGCTGCTGGAATTTTTTAGCGATTTTGTCATGGATCCAAATGGACAATTGTGTTCTCTTTTAACCATTAGCAGATCGATCAAAGATTGTTTTAATATCATTGAATAAATCTGTACTTAAAATAGAATTCTTTTTTTGGATTTTATAAGTTTTGTGCAAACTACAGCTTTTCAGAATTTTGCTTCATCCGTTCCTGTCGGAATTTGAAATATAAAGGTGTTATCAAAACCATCATTATTTGCTTGTTTTAAAGCTGTACTTATATTGAATTTGTTAAAATTATATTTCTACAGTGGACTAATTAATATTGCTCGTCGTAAATCATAAATGCGACTTTGGCAAATAATGTGATTAATATTTTGTAGTTCATTATTCTCGTTTCGATTATTTTCGTTATCAAAACAATAATTATTTGCTTGTATTAAAGCTGTACTTATATTGAATTTGTTAAAATTATATTTCTACAGTGGACTAATCAACGTTGCTCGTCGTAAATTAAAAATGCGACTTTGGCAAATAATGTGATTAATATTTCACAGTTCATTATTCTCGTTTCGAATTATTGATCATTGCCCGCAGGTAATGTATTAAAATTGTTCAGGTCTCCCCTAGGCTAATTAACGTTCACAATAATCCTGCGTGAAATTTTGATTTCTCGATACAATGGTATTTAGATGCCATTAATAATAAAGTTATGAAAGCAACTGATACCAATTTGTGACAACTGAACATGCAACTTATTTATTCAATAATATAGTATCTGAATTATCATCCTGTTATTGGAGAAATACAGTGAAGAATTCTCGTCATTCGTAGCACGAATGCATAATGATTCGCCTCGATATGCGTCGTATTCGAAATAATAAAACGCTGTCAACAACTTGTATGCATATCATTTTTATCCGTCGGCTGTTGTTTGAATAAAATACTGGAGTCCGGTGCTCTGCATATATTTAAAAAAAACCACCGCGAAGATTTCACATCATGCCCATCAAATGAGGATCATAAATAAAAGTATTCCGTGACTGAATTAAAAATTGCATTTTTCAAGCTACATCTTTAGCATGCAAGACTTTAAGGGCGTCGTCTGGTCAGCAGACGACACTCGCGCGTTGACGTGTGTGAGTGCACACATCGCTATATCACATATACGTACACGAAAATTGTAAGGATCCGGGAGTAGACTTCTGAGATCTTAATAATGCAATGACTGGATTTCTTAGTAGTCAAAATCGCTAGATGAAAGATCAGTCTAGGGTGCTAATTGGCTGAAAAGTCGTACTTCTACGTTCACGAGCTATGATTTGCAATATTCGACAGCACGCCCGTCAGTGAGGACGTCATAGATGAAACAGAAATCAACGCTCGTAGCGGAAAATGTCAGAACTATATTTGAATGTCAACCTCACTGTGGCTTGGATTTTTGTAGAATTAAACGTACAGAATTTTTAATTGAAGTACGACTTTTCAACCAATTAGCACCCTAGACTGATCTTTCATCTAGCGATTTTGACTACTAAGAAATCCAGTCATTGCATTATTAAGATCTCAGAAGTCTACTCCCGGATCCTTACAATTTTCGTGTACGTATATGTGATATAGCGATGTGTGCACTCACACACGTCAACGCGCGAGTGTCGTCTGCTGACCAGACGACGCCCTTAATTACGTTAAAACGTTGTCTAGAAAATTACGTTTCCCATAATAACGTATTCCAAGTATTCTAAAACGTAGTGCATCAAAGAGTCCATCAAAATTTTTTAAATAACGTCCTCCCATTCCTTGCAACTAGCATGCAATTTGTATTCCGGGGAGAACTGCTTTGAGTTATGAGGCGAAACTGAAAGGTTTATTAAAATAATATTGAACTGGAATTTCCCTTCGGATATGAGAAACATCTCGTTTCTTCAAACATGCTCACTGAGAATGGAAACTCAGGGTAGATGTGCAGGTTTTCTTAAACGAAACACACCGTGAAAGAAATATTTCCATTAATTTTTCAAAATCTAATATTAAATAGCAACAAAAAATTCTGATCTAATTGTAAGAACTTCTAAATACTTCTCATCTAAGTACAAACTTCTTAATTACTTACATACCCAAATAATAGAATACTTGGAATGTATTAGGAATTAACATACCCATAATATGTAAAATTCAAATATTAACTTCCAAGAATTTTCATTATTACGCGAACATAATCGAAATTTTTTAACCAACTCGGTTCAAATGCTTAAATATCCAATACTTTTTGTGCACCAAACGAGAGTCAAATTCATTACGTAACTTTAATGTGAAACATAGCTCTTCGCAATAATGTAAATTACTTTGAAGACGATAGGGAGCGCAGTGCTCGTTAATTTTGTGCCAAGATGGTCATTCCGAATAATAAAACGTCAAAGTCCGGCGCGTCTTCAACCAGCTAAGCAATGAATCTTAATTATAGAAACGACGGTACGCACTCGGCTACGTGAAATGAATAGCTCTCTTAATAGATGTTCCTCTTGCATCGACTTCCTTGCTACTTTAATGGGAGTGCACGAACAAATTCGCTTAGATATGTATATATAACGAGCCCCGCGCGCCCACGGTGAGTGTAGGTGGGGCCAAAACTTTCAGCACCTTCCACGAACGGTGTTATTAAACTTCATGACCAGTCCGAACGGGTAAGCGCATTCCACGCGAAGATTAAACAGTTGATACACCACCATCGTGTCGTTCCAGATCAAAGCAAACGGAAATGCCTAAACGCTGGAGAGGCGTCAAGAAGCTATCAGCATACCATATGCATTTCGCCTGCATGCTGTTTGTGTACGCTAACCGGCGGAACATGTGAGACCGGTCTGACGTCCTCTTACTCGACGAAATATCAAGTCGCATAGTAGCTCCGCTTTCTGTATTTAAAATCACAAAAACTGGACAGAAACTAATTATTAAGTGAATTAGTTCCTAACAAGAAAATCAAAGTACATTCGTTTGATAGACACACAAAATTCCAATCTAATCTAATTTAATATTCCCTTGTTTAAATTGAAGTTATTTGAGACTGTACACTGACTGTCTTGTACAACACATACATGTTGTGATTCTACATGTAGATATAAATCGAAAAAAACGAATAACATTTTTTCGTTTGACGCCTCTTTTTCGAGAAAATCCAGTTTAAAGATCTGAAGTAGAATTGGTTAGTCGTGATCAGACGCGTCAAACGATTCCTATCGAACAGTACGCGTATTCGCTGCATTTTCAAACTAAATTTTCTCGAAAACGAAGCTTCTGCTGAAGAAATTGCAATCTATATTTTTAGCTTACTTTTTCATAAGGAATCGTATCGTGCCTGCTCGTATATGTTATTCAGCCGCGGCCTGTATAAACAGTCTCTTCAAACTAGTATTTTAACTTCTTTTCGATTTTCTCCATTTTCGGATATTCCCCTCGTAAAAAACACAGTGCACTCAAAAATTCGAAAACTTCGGGATTCTTTCAGTTTTCGCGGATAAATTCGCACGAACCGAAATCTGCGAATGCCAGCCGAGCGAGAGAAGCCATAACGGAAATGTTTTACATTGCATTATCGTTACGTGCCGAACGGAAAAACCATTTGCACCGTTCTGACTTTTTATAATCATAGGATTGTAAATTCTTTCACGCGGTGGAGAACGGAACATAGCAAATGCGATATCGCGAGTATGCATGTCCTAGTTTTGACTGTTTGTTTACGGGCGCATCACAAAGCGGCCGAAAAATGTGGCGAAAATGGTCAACAGGCTACATAGCGGGGAGGGTGGAAGGAACAGGAGTAAAAAGGGACGCGCGGAATGCTATTTGTTCCGTGCTGTTAACCGCATATGTGACACGAATGTGGCAAAGTAACAGGTTCAGTGATGCCAGCCGAAGCAATGAATACCGTTTGTGCTGCACACGGTTCACCAAATTAAATGCGATGCACTTTTTGCATAACGCCGCGAACGACGCCCCCGGTCTCTATGTAATGAAACCGGACACCCTTTTTTCACTGCCATTCTTTTTTCTCTCTCACGCTTCTCGCGAATTTTCATCGCCGAGCGTCTCGAGGAATTACGGCTGTGTCACGGCGAGCCGTTTCAAATTAGGATTTTACGATAGTCTTCGGATCCCGGGGATTCAATTACAACACCACCGCCCACTAAATACACCCGCGTTCGTATTCTCTGCCGCGAGCCTCTTCTGCCTCGGATGGACTTTAATTAAAATCGTAATTTTTGTTCAACGCACAAATCGTAGTTACAACCGTGTCCCAGTGTCGCCTAACGAATCATTAACACCGACATAAATTTTCTCGTTCCTGTTCGTTCAGCCGGCACGGCGACAGGGGTGTAAATCGGACAAATTGGTGATGCAGGTGAATTCGTTTGGGGAAAACATTGTTGCGAAAAAATTGGCTTGACCAGACGGGTTTTGTAATTTCAGAAGAATATTAGGCGCATTAACTTTTGATTTCAAAAAATTCTATTCGCATTTCTACGAAATAAGAGTTTCAATGAAATGAAGTTTTTGGAATGCTTATTAGAACAGGTGCATGAAAAAATAGCTGCTTTTGAACCGTAAATTATCTATGTAAATATTATAAATAAATTACATATTCAAGATATAAATATCCATTAATAAATATCCAATTGTGTTTTAGTAGTATTCGTTAAATGTCATTCACTATTTACTGCAACAACTGAAAATTAATGATAGATGCAATTGTCTCAGACTTTAACAATACATCTGCGAAAGAACATGTTTCAATTTCTAGAAATAACGGTGTTATAAATGGTTCGAAACAAGTATAGGTACGTATTTCCATGTCACTGATAGAGAAAAAACTTCGAACTCGTTTTTCTCGAAAATTTATCTTCCGAGAAAAACACGATTAAAGTTGGAAGTTAACATTCATCTCGCATGACGTGTAGTCGTTTACATTGTTACAACTTCCTACACACATGCAATAGTTTACGGACATTTTCTGCAAGTACAATGAATAATTAAATTTATCATTTTGTTGAATAATCGTATTTATTAATGTATAAGTACTCGTGTAGTTCATTGATGAATACTTTTAGGGCTGCATAGTACGTGATTTCTGCGTATCAGTGTGAATTATGAATTATGGGAAATTAATGGGTCCAAATTTCTTTCGCATGCAACCAATTACCGGCACATTACACGACTGATTGGGAACGAGATTATCAACAACACGTTGAGTTTTAATCGGATTGAAACCAGCTAGATAAGTCGCGGACAAAAATGGTAAAAACGATCGTGGTTGGACACACCCCGTTTACACGCGATGGTATTTAGCATAACGTTAATTCACATGGGTCTGCAACACGGTTGCGTAAAGCAATTACGTCGGGCTAATTAAGATATGTAGATAGCCAAGTTATTTACGAATAATTTTGCGAATATCATTAACGGTGGAAGCACAGTTGAAATGGGTGACTTTCCGTCCATGATTTTATGCCAGTTTTTAAACATCTATTGGATGCTGAAGGTGTGTCGAAAGTTTGTATGTAGTGATTCGATCGATTAATTTAATTTTAATACAAAGCCACAAACTTTGTTTTAATAAATTTTCAATAAAGTTTTATTAATTTTTTTAAGAGTTACTATGCTGATTCTTAATTTAGAAGTAGCAAGTATCCGAGTGATCGATGACCGAGATGAAACTTGGCTGGCGCGTAGATCAGCTAAAAGCCAGGAACACATGTTCTTTGATAAGTTTACTTTGGAGGGCGAAACAATCTTCCGAAGTTTCTATTCTCTTATGTTATCCTGGACGTGATTAAAAATTCGGGAGAAAATACACTGAGCATTATCACATCCGTTAATTAACATTCATTATGCTTTGTCGGAAAGTTCAACGCACATCTTAACAAATTTTTATTTTCCTCAAAATATGTATGAAAATATTTGGAATGGCTTTGTAGATATAAACTGCATTATCGATGCAAATAGAATGAGCACAACAGACATGTCTTCATATTCCTTCTATGGATTTTAATATTCCACAAAACTTAATATTTTGATTAACTAACATGGTGTCCGTTTATTTATTCAGCAAATTTTTCACCGTTTTTAAAAGTGGCAAAGTTGAAGAGAACATCTGAATCGGATTACTGAAGGTCTCTTGTTAGTCACCCAAGTAGAATGAACGCAGCGTATAGTCAGACAAGTAGAACAAGTATATCATACGGTCGGGCAAGTAGAGTAAGTACAGAGTATAATCGGGCAAGAAGTTGAAAGTTACATTCCATCAAATTAACAAACTAGCTTTCGAATGTTACAATCGTTTAGAAACATAAATATTTTATCAAAATGATGCAACATTTAAAAAATAAATCGTATTAGAAATATTCTGTTAATAATTCTGTAAATAATTGTCATATTTAAAAAACATCCTTAAAATTTGAATTCGGGCTCTCTAGGGTAAAATTTTTTGCTACCATTTTCCAAATAACATTCTTTCCTTCATATAAATAATTAAATATAATTACAAAATAATCCTTCATAAAAATGAATATTATTCAGTTTTTTCTACAATGTTATATCCAGAAAGATTATTTAAACGAACAGTGAAGTTGCAAGAAATTTTTCATTGTTCACTAAATTCGCCGTAGTCTGTTTCTGCAGTAAACTACTCTGAACCGCAAATATATCACGTTTAACATTATCCATGGAAATCGTGCATATCTTAGGCATGCTGTAGAGTATAATTAAGTACCGTGACACACACTACGTAAATTAGTGCCCGTAGCAATTTAAATTGCCGTGCAACTATGTAAATTTCATACCACCCGAGCGAGGATTCTTAATTAATTGTTATTAGCTCTAAATTTTCCTCTTGCAGTCACAAATCCGATTCGACTACGTAGCTTTATGGTTCGAAAGACGTTTACAGTTATCGTTACACTTTATAGACTGTAATTCATGCTTGAAGGTGCACTATACTTCGTATGAAGTAACAATAACGAGGGATTCTAAATCGCTTAAGTTGGTCGTACCGAATACGACGTAACCGTACCAGTTTTAACGCTCAACAAACATTTTGATTTTTCTTTAATATAAAAGAAAGATGACACAAACATATTTTGCAGATCATTTCCGGGTCTCTCGTTTGCTTCTTAGTTGATGGTAGATTTTATACAAGAAAGTGATATTTTCTTTAAATTTTGAGCTTATTCAAATTTTGCGTTAAACATTTTCCCATATCACCATTATCATGGTAACAAAGGAGATATTGAGATGCTCAAATTCTGGAGAAACGCTCTGCATATTCAAACAATGTATTACATATACTGTAACTGCATTTGTAATCAGGATACACCAACCATCGCTCTATACCTCGCGTTTAACAAGTATTTTACCTTTCCTGTCGCATGTTAGTTAAACATCTCATCAGTAGACTAAGATTTTTATTTGTATACTCATAACATGCTCAAGTTTTCACAGAAACAATTTAATTTCGAGCTCGATAATGGAGTCCTTAGTAAATCCTCGGCAAAGAAAATTTTCTCGTTAACTCGAGCGTCTATAAATTACCACTTAAAAATCTACATTTCCATAAATATCTATCGATCTGTGACCCTGTTGAATAACGCATAGCATAACCATTCGTCACTCTCGCGTAATATCGACAAAACGTTATGAATCACGCACACGCACATGTTAACTACACGATATCGTTGCTTATGCGCCATTCAAAAATATCAATGCAACCAGAGCAAATGTTGACATAGCGACGAATAACCATAAGAATAGAATCTCTTACTTGTCTCTTGATTTTGCTGTTAAATTAGCATAATGGCAAAACATAATGGCACGTATAATTGAAAGATGAATGAGAGGGAATAATGATATTGCTACAAAAATGTAGACATAGAGAATGTAAAAATTTATTAAATTGACTTGTGCGACGAGCGTGAGTTAATTAATATCGCACGTATAATAAATAAAAGTGTCATCGTTTTTAACACAACGACAAAAGATCAATATGACGGACATCGATGTGAAAAAACTGAGAATAAGATTAATGTGCAATTGTTCCTATAGTTAATGAAGTATGTAGTGTGCAGAACGTCTACTTTTTCTGAAACTGTGAAAAATGTGTCAAATTGACAGAGGGGAGGGATAAGAGATAATTAATTTTGCTTGTGTAATAAATAAAGGTGTCTAGTCCTATACAGCTTCATTTTTTAATATTTAACGCGCGGGCACATAGTTGACACATTTCCCGATCATTTTTCAACGTGTATCTACGAAACCGGTGCAGCAGAGTGATAGGACACTATCAGTGATCATGTACGAAGTGGGGTAAAGCATGCAACACGCTTCCGATATGGCATAAATAAGTGTCGCAATATACGAGGACGAAAGAGTGGCTCCATACAAATCTTGATTATTTTGAATAAAATCATTATGCCATCGCCACTGTGGTTCATGATAAAAATGGAGCTACGTTTTCTGATAGTGCTAATGAGCATCCACAAACTCCAGTTTTATTAATCTGGCATTTCCCATGAAACATGCTAAGAATCGATGCTCTTCGTTCACTCATTTTTTATTGAAATCATTGTACACAATTAGGATATCTTCATTTTTGTCAAGAGTGCATGAAATTATTCTCAAAAACTGTTAACAGCGAAGATTTAATCTCAAATCACTAGACAAAATAAATGTTTAATTAAATATTTTTCAATGTAGAAGTACTGTTAATGGGGTTGACTAGGAAAGAAATAAATTTTGCAATTTGTCCGAATGTGTGCAAATAGTGCACAAATAGGTACTTGAAATTAGATTAGCGTTGCCAAACCTGCATTACTAGATGTATTATTGAGATAATCGTATGATGGAGGGGTGCGCTGGTTTCCAGTAAACAAACCACTGTTTCTTTCGGACGTGTTGCCTGGATACAAACGCATTCAAATACCTGACTTCTGACTATAAGTTGAGTTCGATGCGACTTATGTTCACACGATACCCGGAAACGATTCGCCGATCAATCCCATCGGTTCGCAGAACACGACGATCGATCGTCGTCTAGTTATAAAGCAATTTAGCAGACTTTATGGGTGTTAATTTTTTACTGGACTCGACTGGCAGCGAACGTTTCAGACGTATGTGCCCACAAATTGGAAAAATATCTGGCGGTTTGTACACTCGACGTTGTCAGTAATCCGCCGTTGATGGACACGCGTGATTCTGCGTGGTTTAGTGCTTAACAATTTAGGGTGACGGGGGAACACGATACGACTGCAAGCAGGTTGTAAATAACTGTTGTTTAAATTATTACTTTTAATTAAGAGAGAGATAGACATCCGTAGAAAATAATATATTTGTGCTACGGGAAGTTCTGGGTAAATGAAGCATAAAGTATTATCGATTTGAAGTAATTTTTCACAACAATTTGTTTTTGATCGGATTTACTTATAGCTGAATGAATTTGATTTTAAAAATGATGAGGTATCACTGAAGATAATTCATATCGAGGGTGAATGTACAGAATGAATATAATATTCATATACAGCGAATAACGTTAATTACCTTCGTATATCATGGAAAAGTGACTCTCCAGTGACCATTAATATCCACTATACAGACAAGCATGCTATTGACATATTGATGAGAACATAATACACGTCTATTTTATAATAATATATTCTATAATATAAAATATGAGTAAAATTTATGACTAGATTGTGTGGTATTTATTAAATTTATGACTGAACTGTGGTACGTATAAAACTTGTGGCTAGACCTAGGTATTTATAAAACTGGTGGTTAGCCCAGGTATTTATTGATTAAATAAATCAAAGCCTATTTAATAATCTCTAATGAATCGGTTATTTATTAAGAAAGTGTGTACTCGATTGCTACTTCAATTTAATTTTCTTGAAAACGTAACTTCTCATGCAATTTCGTTATTCTTGATTTTATTTTATTTCCAGGCACAGAATCTGACCTAATTTGTACCATGAATTATGGGACACCCGGTATAAGCGACTGCCAGTAACTAAAGTGGATCGTCAATTTTCCAAGGAAAAAGAAATTTTAAAAGCAAATTAGAGATGGTGCACCCATGGCATCAGGTTATCAAAGTAAGGGTTAGAAGTTACCAAATTGCCGATTAAACGTGAAACACATTATAGTTTCTTTCCGTTACCTGGATGTACGGCGTGGCAGTGGTTGAGGAGCGGCAGCCAACAGAGCAGTAGCACCGCTCTCTGCATCTGAAACAAAAACCACAAGCATTTTTCACAAGCGTCCCGTTTAATTATTATTCCGCAAGGGCGACCGCCTTCTGATATAATTATACTCTAATTAAAATTCATGATGAAACAGCTCGGCATCGAGAGGGCCACTGCGTCAAGCCATGAGACCAAGCGCTAATTACGGAGATAATCTTCTTATCGAGTTTAAAAATATTCGAAATCAATATTCGTATCCAAATATGCATACATCTCTCAATGAACACGCCTTTAAGTTTTCTTCAAGTGAACACCCATTTTTCATAAAAAATGTTGCAACTTCAAATATTTCTAAAAACTTTAAAAAATTGTTCTCGTACATGAAATTACCACGTGTTTAAAGATCGAAGTCTCCTCTTTACAATGGCACCCTAAAAATTGGTGTACAATTATTTTTCACTGTTCTATGCAATACAAACTACATACAAGTTTGGTCGTGTAAACACCTGTACACATACCTCATGCAAAGCTCGATAAAACAATCAGAGAAACTCGTACACGAATTTCTAAGGTGTCGTTGCAAAGAGGAAGCTTCAAAGAACCTGAAAATTTTTGAATTTGCAGTATTTTTGAGGAGAAAATACTTCAATTTCTCGTTTAGTACATCATGAGAATAGAATCTTAGACTGAAATGACGACGGATCATGAAACCAGAAGATTGCAGTTTAAATATAAGAAATTCCAAATATTTGCAATCCGCCATATTGAGCACAGTAACTTCCAAATCTCTGCGCAAACGATAGAAGGGGACTCAATGGCTAGGTATAACCGTCGATCGAGTCGACTCTTTCGGTACCCTTATCAGCACGAACAAATGAACTCTCTCCGTAGAAAACGGGCGCGCGTACACGCACGAGCAATCTGCATACAAAGGCATTCGTTCGCGAAACACTGTACGGGAGTTTTTCGCGGGCGAAACTGTTTCCAGTTGCGGAACACGGGGCCGGCTGTCGCCTCTGCGCGGAACAGATACACGCTCGGAGATCCTTTACGAAATGCGAAACGAACGGGACGGACGATTTGTCAAATTGATTCGACCAGCAAACGCGCGGAATTTTAAGCTCGCTCAGGAACAGAACAGGGACCAGGTTCCCGAGTGGACCATTAGAAATTTACTTGGAGAACGGGCGCAATGGAACTCGCGTGCGCGCACCGCATTTGAAGGACGCGAGTTTAAAAGCAACTGCCGGATCACTTTAGAGAGCCTTTTTCTCTCCATTTTGGGGAGAGTTATGGTATTAATTAAAGTGAGTCCTTTCTGTGGGACCGGAGTCCCTGACGGTGAAAATCGCTGAACTTTAAACACGCATAACTTCCGAACCTCTGAATTCCTGAAATTACAACTCGGATTTTCTCAATTATTTCGCCGAAATCTATAGGATTATATAAAAAAAGTTAAAAATTTTTGGTTCCCTCAAGTGAACTTTAGCTTAATGGATTTAATGCTAAAGCGGATAGGATACCTACTTCGGTAGATAGTGAACCAAATGTAGTTGCAGCACAAAAGATGTGTCTGAGGGAGCCAGATTTTACAGCGTCGTCATTTTCTCTGAGCCAGACAACACTCTTGTTATTAATATTCAAAATATCAGCGTACATATTTAACGAACTACTAATTTTTCCCGAACGTCTGACTTGTCGTAGAGTCATACTACTAATTTCCACAAAAATCGTCATTGATTTGGAATTTATTCTCCTAATACAACATTCTATTTTCGAGGTTTCCGAAAAATGTTTGAAAATCTCGGAAATTGTAATTTGTATTAGGAGAATATAATAACGAAAGAGGTAGCACGAAAATTCAGTAGTGCAACTCAACGACAAGCCACAGGGACGAAAAATTCTCGAAAATTCAGTAGTACAACTCAACGATAAGCCAAGCGGTCAAAAATGTCCCGCTTCCTACTAGGACAATATGAACTATCAAAGGGATGGCACCAAATTTTTCTGTCACCTCTTTTACTATGACATTCTCCTAATACATTGGTTAATTTTTGTTCAATTTTAAAATTTTTGAAGATGTTAACCTAAAATTATAGAATGGTCATGTGTAGGATGGGGAAAAAATAACGCATTAACTGTTGTAACTAATATTCTGTATTTTGTACCAAAAATATTACAACATTAAATACGCTAAATATGGGTATTGGTTCTGCTCCATGATTCTGGATACGATCTATCTCCGTCTACACTGACAGAAGTGGAGGCAGAAAAACCCCGGGTTGGAGCACTCTCATATCCTCCCTGACTGAAGGACTACGGTAGTGTATTTTACGTATTTATTGAACTGTGTTTTGGAGAAGTTCGTGTCGCTCACCAATATCAGCTTGTAAATTCAATTTGATATGATAACTGCGATAATGTGCGAACTAATCCACGAGCTGCCATGATTTTCGAAATGAGATTTGAATTCTGACAACACGACGCCACGAATGAATTCTGATTGATCCTCTAACGAGATGCACCGCTGCACCTACGATAATTTAATGTCGTAAGCTAGTTCGGCTGTAACTTCGTGAAGGTACGTTGTAACACGAGAGTTGTGTAACGAACTTGGGCGAGCAAACAACTTTAAGTTTGTATAGCGCCAGCATTGTGTGTGTGCGCGCGGCTGGGTACGTGCGACTCCCGACACCTATCTGCCGCGATTGCTATTCGTTTCTCATTAATCAAATTAATACAGTATTTATTAACAAACTGGAGGATCGAAGTTACTTGTAAATGCTGCTGAAATTCCAGTGGCTGGTAACCTTGTTATCAGTTGTGCTGTAAATGCGTAACTGAAATGCGCAATCATTGAATATTAATTTTGCATGATACGTTCTTCATAATGAATTTTATGTAATCCCACTATGAAATTCAAGAAAATTCAATAACAAAATATAGATAGTATTGAAAATTCTATATACACTATCAAAAATATGCTATACATATATTTTCTCAGGATTAAATACGAAATGTGTATTTGATGCACAAATTATTAATGTAACCGTAACTGTTTCTCTCCAAACACAGTATTAGGTATTTAAATTTACTCTCATCTTGAATCTATAAATTGTTTACAATTAATTAGGATAAATTCTACTCTCAAAAATACTTGAAAAGTTTGAATCCAAAATTAAGTTACAATTGATGTAAGTACCATCGATACAATCTGTTCACCATACCAACGATCATGAAACATAGTCGTACTATTTTCCCCACAGATTGCGATAATCGACTTACTTTCGGCGACGGCTGTACGTACCTCTTAAAAACGTATTTCGCACGAACGAAACAGGACCGTAATCCGGGAAAATAGCTCGCCGTAAATATGAATTAAGCAAATGACGGAGATTCATTAAAATTGCATCATCGATTGGTTTCGAATGTCGAGAGGTCTCGCGCGGTTAAATCCACTTAAAGCCTCGACAGGGGCTGGAAAAGCTTGGATCCATCCGCCTGATATCCCGCGGAAGATCGTGCGGCCACTGAATTCACATTCTACGAATACCATAATCCAAAATTGCCACGCTCTACGTACGTGTATATACTGTCGACAGTGTGCTACTTTTATGCGGACACGTATTAAGAAGATTCTTCTGCAGCGGCGCGAGATATTATACCGCGACAGAAGGAAAAAGGCAGAACGAAAATGTAGGGAAACGAGATATATTTAGGTTCGATCAATGTCGCGTGAAACTGTAAAAAGAGCGGATCTCACGCGGAGACACCGAGGAGTTATGAGATTCAGGGTACACCCGGCGCGCGCGTTCCCCTTTTTCAGGAAAAGGTACTGTTGACATTGCCGAACAATGGCAGAGACCCTCTCAGAATATTTCGACCCCTTTGAAATTGAAATAGCGCGCCATTGCCTATGGAAATAATTAAAATGCTGACATTTCGCCGATTCTTTCCGAGTAAATTCGGGTACGAAGCTACGAAACATATGTACGCGCACGCATACTTTGCCGTGTTCCTCTCGCTATTCTACGGTGCCTTGAATTTTTATCAAGCCGCTTGCAATGGACGTTTAAAGAAAAATCTTGAGAATACATATAGGGTGAACAGTGTGAAAGTCTCGATTTAAATAGCTACGATTTCACTGTGAGTTTATGCAAGTAATACTAAAATGAGTAGATCTTATTGCACACAGTCCTGCTTATCAAATGAAATAATAATTTACTACATATATTAAAGTTAATACGTAAGGCAGGTGTAAACAGAACACGTCACCTGGTTATTAAACATTAATAAATAAACGAAATAAACGATGAAAATACAAACGCGTGTAAACGTGTACATCGTTACGAAACAATTATCGAACATCTCGTTAACGATAGTGCGCGGCGTATTAAATTAAACGTAACCTTACATGAAAACGCGGAATAAAATCAGCAACAGAAGCGCGAAATAATGCATTGCGGAGTAATCACATTGCGGCGATAAAATAACAAAGCATTATCGGAATCGTTAGCAGGTACGGTAAAATCGTTTTCTTGGACATTCGCGAGGATAATAAAATTTTTCCAATGATGCTTCATCCCGATTAAAATCGTATTAACGGCGCACACGCGTTACACGTGTGCGTAGGTCCGCTAAGGACATAATGCGCCCGTTAATTTAGTTCGTAATGGTGCTTCAACGATGGCTAACGGCGGAAAGCCGCTTTTTACCGGCTCGCAAACGGCATGGATCGCCACGGTAATATCCGGCAACGACTGTTTAGAGGCGAAGCGTTGTCCTGCAAATAAATTTCCTCGCGACAAAAGTCCGCCCCGAAAGTGGATAGGGGAGCGCGCCGAGTCCTCTCGACGAGGCTGAACGGTATTAGTTTCATTTTCGAAGCGACGCGAAACACACGGAAAACAACTCGGCACAAGAGCCCCGAACGGGTCGAATGTACGTCAACGATCACACTCGCTTAAACAACCCTCGATCGATACGAATCCACCGGCGGCGGCGGCGGCAGCTGATGAAATGTCGCGTCGTCGCAGAATTGTTCCTTGCTTTTCTCGATTTTCACGCCCTCTGACCGCGATCGATCTCGGGGCAATTTCGACCGGGATTTTTAATCAGCTTTTCCATAAAAAAATCTCCGCCACCGAACCAACCGAAATATTAACACGTATCCGACCGGCACTTTTTTCTCTTCCGTTGTTCCCTACATTCTCTGATAAATTGAGATTTGAATCGCGAGTTTGATTTAAATAAGCTGTCGATGTTTACTTACTGAAATCTATCTGTGTACATAAAAAAACATTTTTTTAAAACTGTGTATATATTCTTTACGTTACGGAAACTACATATACACATATTTTTTGAAACAATATTTTATGATTGAACAATTGATTTAATTAAGATTAAAAATACAGCGACTCAGAAGTGGGAAACCTATTTTCGGTTGATGAGCTTCAGGTGGGTCGAAATGATCTTCGTTGCGGAGACATGGTTTCAGGCACGAACCACCATCGAGCCGAAGAGCAAGACGTTGTAAGGACTTGCATCGTCGCTGCACACGTGCGTTGCATTGACATTTGTCCTCGCGGCTGCTGTCTCAAAATTGCATTAACGTCGGCTCAGGTCCATAGAAGAAGTAGGCCGTTCCAGTTGCACTCTCGCGGAGGGAGAGAACGCGGCAAAGGTCAAAAGCGCATGAATTGTTGCGAAGTGCCTCGGTCCTCCACTTGCTAAAGTAGTACAATGCGATCGGTGACCCCGTTTCGTGCCGGCGGCCTGAAAACCACCGGCGACTGCTGACGTTGCTGAAAAGCCTCGCGATCAACTATACATTTCTGTGCCTTTATTTTTTCGTTTTTTTTTCACCTCTCTTTCTCTCTCGCTCTCCTTGGGAACTCGATGAAGGGGCGACTTGTCAAGCTTGGTTAGATAAGACGACACGTTTCCGTACTCTCAGGTTCATTTTCAAGCATATTTGCGCTCCCCCCTCGATCCTGGTATCGACTGAACTAATTTTTATCGAACCCCTTGTTCGACGAGTTTGTCTTCTGAAGTGCAATAACAGATTATAGATGCTCGTATGAGTTCATATTTTTATACGTTCCAAGATTCGCAGTTTGACGAGAATATGCATAACGTGTCTTCAAAAGTATTAATTGTAATTTGCTGCTTGCGGGTCAAATTGATCCAAACGATAGCCATAACGGTTAGGAGAGCAGAAATTAAAACGAAATTTGTATTCCCTGTTACAGGTTTTATTAGATTACCAATACAAAGAAAAGGCATTCAAGAGCGATTAAGCTTTTTCTGCAGCTGCATCCTGCACAGTCGTATCTATTCATTGGTTACAGAAAATCCGCATATCGATAATAATCCAATTTCAATTATTACGCTGTATAATTACGGACGACCAAGGGGAATATAACAGAAAAATTATTTTTTATGGGATATATTTTGAACATGAAGAACAAAAAATTACAATTTTTCAACAAGTTTATAAAAAGTAAAAATTCATTGCAGTTAGGGAAGCAATACAAAATTTTGTCATATTTCAAAGACATTGCAATAAAAATAGGAATTTTAAAAAGTCTTGTGGGACTCTATTTTTCCCTGGATCCATACAACAGTATTTTAAAGAGATCTGCAATCTAATAATTAACTATTTGATCAGCAGTCAGGGGTGAAAATTTTTAATGAAATTCCAGCATTTCGAAGCTCGCGAAATGCGAGATCATTTGTTTGCGACCATTCGGCTGTTCAAGTAGCTCCATCCGAAACTGCGAGTGCACCGCAGTGCAGATTTAATTAATTCCGACTTAAGTATTGCTTTTATGCTAAAATATGTATAGATTTTTATTTTGCCGCGCTGTAAGAGTTCCAGTTGTACCGAACTTCGGTATAAATCTACACAAATTATTTCAACTTGACTCGTCGTTTAAAATACGCTTAATAAATTATGAACTTTCGGAAAATATGCGCATATTTAAAATGATAGTTAAAATATCTAGCATTCTGATGCGATAAATTCAATTATTATCATCTCTACTATTGAGCGTTTTTATTTGGAACTCTTCCATGGCTTTCACACTAAACAGCAAAAACACTTAAACAATTTAAAAATACTGTTGTATTATTTTCGACTAACTACAACTATTCAAATAAGAAATAAACGTGGCCCCTGTACATTGCAATGAGTGCAATTTTCATTTTGCATAAAAATCTGCAGTATGATTCCCAATTAAAAAAAAATTAAAAAATTATTTTCATACCTGCTTGGATTATTTTAACTGGAAGTTCCTCTATAACAAACCGGCCATTAGAAGTGTTATCAACACTGTAAACAGTGCATAGTGTGTTGACTATGTTTTCCGTTTCATAGCGTTATCAGGATATAAATCGTTTTATATAGACCATATTTCCCGCTATATTTAAATATTTGAGGTTCAATTATTGTTCGCGGCGATTCCAAAAAGTGTTACCTGCATCGAACCAACATTTTTACTAGGGCAATCTTGCTTTTTATAGACGATTCGGATGTATGCATTAGTAACGAGCATATACAAGCTCTATTCTCGGGGCCGTGGTTGTTTGCTCCTGAGAGATAGATTTGTATTCGTATTTTTCGTTTTTCTTGAAGTTTTATGTTGCGCCGGTGCTGCTGTCGTCACATGTTCCATTGCGAACAATGGCCGCTAGGTACTGAGCAAAGAGCAGCTCTTTCACGAACTACAATCACCGATGGTAGACTCTTTTAAAACAGGACTATCAAAATGTCACGAGAATACGACACGCTTCGTGTCACATAAATTTTCCGCTTTACTTGCATTCGCACGGATGCATCGTGGCCGAGACGCAGTCAAACAAAAATATTCATCGACAGCGCGGCGTCTACCAAGTTGAACGATCCTATTTGCAGCCGCGCTCGTTTATTCCGCGTTAGCGAAGTTAATTAGTTCTCCGTTCGTGTCGGTGAAGCCACGAATAGCCAAGATATTTTACTTTTTAATAAGCACGCAGTCTACTAACCCCTTACACTGAATCACACGTGTAATTAACCTGTGCGTTAACCCCTAGCTTATATAATATTTGTTTTTACGAGATTATCACAATTTAAATATTGGGTCCACTGTAAATCATATTAGAATATTGGAATTTTATTCTAATATTAAAATCGATATTTTTTATTCTAATTGATGGGCATCTCCAGTGTCATAAATTTGGCTCAGCATTATTGGCCCAAGTTTAATTTTTAGGTCGGTGAAGGGTTAGTTCTGGCATGTTGGAAATGTCCATTTTATTTATTAAACATTGTACAGTTTCTAATGCAGAAAATAGAAATTAAATTCATTTAACTATTTGTATAAAGCATATCAATCTCTTTAAATGCTCGGAATTCCATGAAAATTCCACACACCTTTACAAGAAAATGGGGTAAGCATTAAAATGGTACAGAACAGATGCGTGTCAACGGTTCATCCGAGAGACAAAATTCTCCGTGAATCATAAGAGACGGGACCATGAATCAACTCTATATTACGAGTCCGCAAGAAGTCCGGTAGAACCAGAAACACTCTGCGCCTCATCAATAATGGTAGCCGCAATCTACTCGGCGGGGAGTTCCGTGAAATTCTTGCATCCCGAAGACATTTGTGTACTCGAGGACAGTGTGCTGTTCGTGCAACATTAAACAGGGCATTTCGTTGCGTAGCCGGCATGCATCACCGTGAACGATAGAAATTCGCGTGCGATTGCCTCGGCGAAGCTCATTCGAAGCAGCAACTGCGGGAGCGACTGGAGCCGATAGGTACCATTCCGCTGGATGTTACCATTTATTTATCCCTCTGTTTCTTCCCGTTTCGCAACGCTCGGCCGATTTCGAGAACCATGCTAGACCCGCGACCCGTGTAATGAGAGATTCGTATGCCGATTCGATCGCATGCTTAGAAAACCGTTCGGGTCCCCCCGCCCCGATGCAACAGATCCGGAAGTCGCAAGCCCGCGGCGAACGAACGGCAACGTTCGCGAGAAGGGAAAAAATCCGGCAGGAAAAATTGCACGGTTTCCGGGAACTTTCCACGGGACACGGGAAGATTAGGGGAACGGCAGCCAGCGGGATCCTGATATTTCTAGCACGGAACCTCCCGAACGGAAGGCCACGGGAAATATAAAATTGCCATTTTCTTCGGCGGTGAATAAAACTACTCCGACCAACCCGGAAACTACTCTCGACTTCGTTGCAGCTTTACGAATGGCTCGCTATTCTGCCACCGATGACTAATTATCGAACGCTGATGTTTGTGCAATTTCCCATTATCGTGGATGTGGATAATTCTTTTTGAGTAGAGTTATTTGCAAGCGTTTGTTAATTATTTAGGAAAAACCATAAATTAAAGCCGAATTGTTTTATCCTGTTTAAAGCCTAATGTTTTATTTGTCCACCTTGATTGAACATTTTGTGTTTTAATCATGGTTTTATAGGCTCCAGAATTCTTATCCACACAGTATTATTATCTAATTATTAATTCTTGATATATTATTTAGGAATACAAACATGAAATGCAGGAGAATAAACCTCATTGGTAAAGCTAAAAACAGATAACAGAACCACAAAAACGGTAAAAACCCAGCAGAAATTGTGTTTTTCATGTTCCCCTTTATCTCAACCATCTACAATAAAAAGCACAGACTGGTTTCTTTTTTAGACATTCTAGGTACCACGTAAAAAAATATATGAAAATATTACGAAGTGTATTCGTTACATTTACCGACTAGAAAATCGCAAAGGAAAAAATTTGATTCGTCGATTGGAATACTTCGGAATCAATCTTACATTTTTTTGTACAACTAACATACGGAATTAAAATCGTTCCGAGTAATTTTTCACTATTATACGCTTCAATCTGTGATATTTCTGTATTTACATTCTATATTTTATGATGGTTTTCCCGATACATTTGACATATGAGAATATCACAAGTTGTACGTCATATCGACGAGTAAAACATTTTTCATTTCGGGATAAAATGGTAGATTTTAGTTAAATATAAATTACAGCGAGCGAGATTTTAGTGCTTCGTTGAAACACTATAGTGGCTACTATATTTAGAAAATGCGTAAAATAACTTGAATTATCTTCAACAGGAAAAATGTGAATCTTCCAATTTCTGTAAATTCGTGTAAAAACATTTGGCAATGTTCACGAAGTTACATGATGTCGAAGATCGCCAATAGTTCTGGTACAATTCTGTGCGTCTTTGATTGTGTGGAGTAGAAAAACAATTTTTATTCAGCAGAGGCAAATTGCATTCTAAAATTCGGTCGTACGGTGTCGGATCGCATTGAACAGAGTACCAGTTGGGTCCCCAGCCGCGATTTCCCAAAGACGACATCTCGCTAGGCGAAAACAATACTTTTATGGAGGAGAGAAAGCGTGGAGAGAACGCTCGACTCGAGTTTCAGACGCGTATAACTGCTAAGCGGCTCCGGGTATAGCCAGCGAGCAGGAAGAAATATTTTCGGCGGTACATTGTTTGCGCGTCAGGTCGCGGGGTAGTACTTTCGCAAGTGTCATCCCGGTGTGTACACAGACGTCAGATAGGCTCAGCCACCCTTTTTGTTCGTTCTCGTGGCCCTTTGTGCCGTCGCGGAGTGGAGAATGATGGGGTCTCTCGGCCCTGCAGGAAATATATCGTGTTACCTCCGCCAGAGCCGAAGTGGCCACGAGCCAGTAACCGAACCACTTGACCTGCCTTCTTAAAGCTGAAGAAAAGATGCCGGCCCATATTAATTCTGTGCGACGAGACGCGCTACCTGTTATGCTGGGTCCTTGCACAAAATAGTCGCACAAACCCCGTAAGTGTATTATACACTTCGCGCCATGCCTATACTAGAAGAACTACCCTAACTCTCCTCTCAGTCTTCAAATTTGCGAAGAATCCAAAAAAACAATTTGGTAATTAGGGAAGTAATTATTGCCATGAATCACTTTTCGATCAATCAGTTCGTTGTAAAATTGACTGATGAATTGAATTGTTGTTGCTAAATTGACAGAGGTTTGTCATTTATTGAAGTGTACGGTCTGGAATAGCTAAGGTAATTGCTAGTTGTAGTTTTGTCGTCTCTCCATATTTACAAACTGGAATCCAAATCTAACTCGAACCAAACAAATGAGCTTGAGAACTATTTATATTTATCGTATTTCCTATATAATTACAAAAAATAATGATTCTGATAATCTTAGTATAATAATGCAGAATTTACAGTGAATATGTTACAAAGTAGACGCTGAATGAACAAACTGTGCAAAGCAACGTGCGAGGACATGGAACAGCAACCTTGTTAATAAAGTGGGCAGTGAATTAAAAACTTGTCGAACACGCGGGACAGTGTATCGACACAGTATCCGGACTGCGCGCGGCATTATTCTGTGAAAAAGTGTCAACGATGTCAATAAAGCAACAGCGACAACAACAACAACAGCATCAACAACCAGGTCTATAGAACTTGTCCCGCCGTACCATCATGTTGATCAATCTTGAAAGGGCTTTTAACGGGACGGTTCTTGTTTTTCACCTTGATCTCGATTCACCGTGCTCCCCGTTTCTCTTCGCCCTTTGGAACGTTACGCGTACCCGTGTACTGCGTGCTCACATGCGTACGATCGGTTTTCTCCGTAAATTGCACGGAAGCTTTGATTTCATTTCTTCTATCGGATAGGATTGTCGAACGCAGACGATGATATAAAGGACAGTGCGTTGATGAAATGTGGTGCGTGGGCAGCAGTGGTCATTTACTTTCGAGACTCGTCCAACTTGAATACTCAAAAGATTTAAAGGATTGGACACCATACATTTTCCGTAGTTTTAGGATCTGTTTTCTGTAATCCATGTCACCAGAAACAATTTGGTAGGCGCACGTACGTCGAAAATAGGTGAAAACTTAAACAGTGTGTATCCCGGAAGAAATAGCTCTATCAGCATTACTAGAAACTATCTCAATTCACCTGGTAGAGCTTCACAGTCCCTTAAGTAGCGATTTGAACCCCGTGGATCCAATCGACTTTCTCGTACAGACAGCAAATTGAATCCAGTCATAGTCGGAACGCTCACAGTAAGCTCTATCAGCACATCAGACAGCTAGTCCTGGGAACTTCGTAATATAATTTTTCCAGCTCTTCGGAAAAGGAACACCGAGCTACAAATGATTCCAAATCAACTACTAAAGAATGCTAAACCAGCGCTGTCCCCAAATTGAATCTAAAAAGTATACTTGAAGCAGAACACAAACGTCGGCAAAATAAGTTCGTGGATAAGAAAGAAAGAGTACCTTGTCGTACACGACCTGATAATATATTATTGTCAATGAAATAAGTAACATATTTTAAAATTTATTTTTCATATGCCTACTCGTAAAACTGTTTATAATCATTTTGAATTTCCACTCGATTATACCACTTTATTCAATTTGTAAATCAATTTTCATTCCATCAAATTTCACTCAATTTAATTTCCAGACGATCAACATTCAAGTGAAATAACATTTTACGAAATAGTTTTATTTCTATCAATGTCAGCTAATCTCTTATACTATGTTTTCTAGGCAATTGTAACTTTATTTTTTGGTTATAAATTATGTGCTTTGTAATTATTTTTGTCAATGAGTAGGTTCCTTTAAATAATTAATCAATTAGTGACTGTTGCTTATTGTGGGACACCTTGTACTGTTCTATAAAGTGAGCATTGATTAGTTTATATGAAGTTGAAGCTCATCAAGAAATCTCTCATCGATACTCTGGCTATCTGATTCTCAATATCTCGTTTAATTTTCATAGCGAGCTGATATCGAGGTGAATTGAATAAATTCAATCTTACCGTAAGAATTATTGCATTTCATCATATCTTATTATCTTTAGATCTGCCACTGAATAATCCATTAACTTCGATAGAATTTTAGACTTGCCTTCAAGAGAATCAGAGATGGATGCTCGTGCAATAATACTTCATTTCCTGCATTCTAAGCAATCCAAACATATCCTACAACAAAGTATTGCAAATGATTACGATGAGTTGTGAAAGAGGAGGCTCCAAGCTTCAACTTAAACCCGCGCAGCTCTTTTTCAAGTACTAAGAACAGTTTAAGTACTTAAAGTTCGTTGAAAATATGGAAATATTGGAAATATGATGTTCCAATTCTTTTCGAAGCTTATGGATTTCTGACGGAGAACTTCATCTGAGGATTAAAGCCCTATCAGCTCAATAAAGGCAAAGACAGGCGGTAGAACCGCATAATAATCGTCCGTGCACGGGCTCGGTGGGTTTGCGCCAAAGTAAATCACTGTGGACGGATTTTCGAAACGGATGGTGCGGGGAAAGCGTTAAACTTTGTCCTTTCCACGCGAACGAATCATAGTTATCGTCGACAGAAAGGTCTCGCAGGTTTCGCGAAACGGGCGTGTTCAAACGATGTGCGGGTACTGTGGCGGTATCTGAACAAGAAATTCAGAAGGTGAAACGTTACGGAACAGCAGTCACAGTTTTCAGAATGTGTATGTGTGTGTGTGTGTTTGGTAGCCTCGACACACGCCGGACACGCAAACCGAAAATAGTCGACGCGAGGGTAAAAGAACGGAACTAACGAGTAGTCTTTTTTACCTTTCGCCGCGGGACTTTTCTGTGGAACGGGATGGGATCGGTGGTATGTCTCCTTCTGGCAGCAAATGGTCGGTCACAAAAGAAAAATGCACCGGGAAAACAATCTGTCTCGTTTTTAATACTCTTTCGCTGCGACGCGACGAGACGACATGTCTTCCGATCTCTGGACTTCGAGATTTCTAGCTCCGGCGTTCTAGCTTCGCCACAGGGACCGCTAACATTTCACGCGTGACAGCTGGAGACAATGTATGAAACACTCTTTGTAATATTCATACGATCGCGCCGGTTTCGAAACAGTCCACGTCATCGTAGAAATTTACGGTTTCGTTCGTTACTTGATAATTATTGTAGCTGGCGAGATAACTGTACATGAAAATTCATGATCACAGATTAAACGCGTATAAATAACTCCGTACAGTTTCGTGAATATAAATTGTTTTACTTAATTACATAAAAATGATTGAAGTGTACAGGTCAAGAAATTAAAACTTCAGCGAATGTTCATGTTTCTCTAATTTCATTTTTCTTCTATTGTTCGGCGACGAAACGGATGAAACAGTGATAAGAACTGGGCCATTTTTTACTCCGGCTGAAGTTTCTAATCTGTACAGTTACAAATTATTGCGCCTCGCAGCTGAATAGGACCTGTATCCCTAAAATAATAGCGGGCTTAAACAATGTAGAGTACAATTAAATCAGTTTAGATACAGTGTATTACAATTTTAAACATTTGCATGCTGCAGCGTATTATTTGTTACTTCAATCAGTTCGCAGGCCCATGTATAAAAATCCTAAGCCGAGTAACAAACAAGAAACTCGGTCAAACTTTTAATACCGACTAACGAATCAGGCGTCCTGAGAAACAGGAACGTACAGATGAGATAGCCACGAAGGATACATTTTATTAAATCCACAAGTTCCGGAAAACTTCATCATGTTTACACGAGAACATTTATATCGTCTTTCTTCCAGTTCTGAAACTTGATAAAACATTTCCTTTCCTGCAACAGTTCTTTGAGTTTTTAAAAACTTCGTGGATCCGAAACTTCGCTAACACTTTCCATGTGAACGTAGCCCTTGGACTGCGATCCAATGAAACTCGAACATTTTATCAACGTGCGTGTCGTACTTAATCAAACTTATCCATTTCGAGACGACTTCCTCGCGAAATCCAATTTTAGTTGCGAATTAGTTACACTTACAATCTCCACAACTCCGGATAACAAAATAGTCTGGGTGTGCTACAAATTTCTATCGACATTTCGTTGATCAAAAGGTAGCCTAATCCTTAAACAAAATATCTTAATGAATACTTCGACTATAAGATTTCTATTGTACTATTATGTATGCAATATAGTTTGCAGAACAACCTCTTATTTGAGGTTGCAACTGCACAAATAAAAAAAAATACTTCGACTAACATGACAACGATTTACCTTTTTTACACAGGAAAGAATTTCCTATTTTCTTCTTCCATTTTCTTGAATCCTTTAAATTTACTTTATTGTTCACTCCAAGAACATATACATTTTGTTGAAGGTCGCGTTCGTCGCCTAATTGCTTCGAGAGCAATCTCGCGTGGTCGTTTTTCGCGCTAATCTGCTGTGCACTAAAAGTTTCCGCTTAACCTCGTGTGCATACGTCTTCGACCACCGCAATCGCAACAATAGTTATCATCGTTATTATTCTAGCTTATAATTTAGCATCACTTCCGAGTCGCAGTTGCTGCGAGGCCGTGGAAAACGTGTTCTGTTTATCACGGACATAATTTTCGGTTTTTGCCCTGCTGACGTATCATTGTGTTTTGTGAATTGTGCAATCTATCATGTTTCTTGTGTGCTGCTCGTTTTGCTGCGCTGGCTGATTTTGTCTGATATTCTACTTTCACGATACGGATCATTTTTCATGTTCATTAAAAATAATTTCTGTGCCCTGTAAAACGGAAGCTGCACTAAATAATGATAATTTCTCAGCGATATCATAATAATAATTATTAGCATTTGTTATTTTCTGCTTTCATGATAGAGATCATTTTTCTTGTTGTTTTAAAATCATTTCTGTGGCGCATAAAATCAAAGCTGCACTGAATAATGATATGTTGTTGGATGCACATTGGTTGAAACAAAAGATAACATAAATGGATGTAACAGTAAACAATGGGCAACCGGTTTTATTACCTTCTGAAAGAATCGATATTTGATTTATCCGAACGTTTCATTCAGTTTTTCTCATACATTAAAGAAGTTTAACGGTGTAATTAACCGTTTAATAAAGTCTGGCAATAAGCCTCTGAAGTAATAATGGGTTTTCGATATTGAAAAACTGGTTTGACTAAATTTCCGAAGTAAATCAGTGTCTTGGAAAGTATCAAATTATTTAATAAACGACAAATTATGGTTCTATCGGTTATTGGAAAATGATTTCAGCCTCGAACAAAAGTGTGCATTTTATTTGCGCAACGCTTAATGGCGATCCTTTTTTGGGCTAACGTCGCGTTGCCTGACTACAAACTGATCGGCGCAAATCGCGCGCATTGTTTCGCGAACGCGTTGTTCTCATTCGCCGAATTTGTTTGAACAATTTCGTCCGATCCTGAGTGGAACATAACAATGCGCAAATATTTAACGACTCCCGCTGATACTTGTCCAGTATTTTCCGTAATCGATTTTGTAATCGATTCGTACTTCACCGGAACTCTCAATATTCCGCGATAATACAAATCCCGCGTGCAGAAACGTGTCAACAACAACGCATTCAAATTTCGCTAGACATTTGCCACGTCGTTCTTAATTTACACGAGCCTTCGTTATTGTACGGCAAACAATTGATTTCAATTAGTGCTGCTTTTTCCCTGACAAATCTAATACGGTTGTCAAACTGCTCCGATAAATCAATATACAGTCCCTAGAACCCATTCCTGTAAATGTTTCAATAAAAATTGGTTAATTTAATCAATAAAATTGATTGGGTAGTCATAAATAATAATTATACTTCCGCTGTTATGATTAACATGTGCACCGTCGAGGAGTTCCTTATATTTAACTGTATGATAACATATGTATGTGAAGTCAATTGTTTGCGATAATTACATTTAGCATACCCAGAGACCAATTAACTTCGAAGCACAAATTAATGTTACTGCGTGCTCGAAGCATACGACTTCACATGTAATGAAATTAATCAAACACGTGTTTTAAGAAAATTGTGAATTTTCACGTGTGTTCGAAATATTATACTTTAAACTACAACTTATGTCAACTATACATATATACATATATACATTATGTGCCTATACCCTGTAACTCTCAATATAAATTAATTATGTAATAATATACTAATATATTTTCCGTAAAAATTTCTTAAAACATGCAACGAGTAGAATGGGAAAATTGACGCACAATTTCGCGTCGCGTCGTCTCCCAGATTATGGTATGGTGTAGAACCGATACATGTGTTCACGACTGGCTGATCATTCTGGGAATAAAAAATTGTTTTGTATTTTTCCAAATCGGCAAAATATTTTTGACGTGGCAGGCGCAAATATTGTGTTTCATGAAAGGCAACCGACCGGTATCGGTATCGGAGTATCGGATAAACTAGCGGCGAAAAAGGAAGGCGAAGAAATGTTCTGTAGACATTCAAACGCGTCGTCGAGTTGATCAAAGAAGAATACGTCAATACGAGGGAAGATCGTCGAAACTCGCCCCGAGGAAGTAATATTATACATCTCCCACCAAAAGTTCGGAAGTATCGGTCTGAAAGGAACTCCGGAGAAAGACACGGAAAACGGTCGGATGTGGGCTGTTCGGCGAGTCATACAAGAAGAACGGATTGATCCAGAAAAACGTTCGAAGGGAGTTTTCCCTGGTTTCGCAGTTTCCCGCGGATGCGATGGTACAGATCGAGCAAAATCACGCGGACGCTCTAGGCCATTTTCGCGACCACTAACTACGACACAATTTCTACTTCCTCTAGTTGGCAACTTTCGAAATATTCACCGAGCGGAATCGAAATGGCTAAGTTCCAAATGGATTTCTCAAGATAGTTCGCACCGTGCCTGATAATTAAGCTGCGAATATGTTCGTATATCACCGTTTTCGTATCTTACGGAAAGTACTTGGTGATCAATAGACTGCAGGTCTTCGTGCACAATGGACATTTTCTGCGCCAATTGCACGCATCAGAACACCAGAAAGAGAGAGAATATTTTGACAAAAGGGCGAAGTAAAAAAGAATTTGTTAGAATAAAACAGTACGTTGTGTGCTAGTTGAAGCATTTACGTAGTTCCACAACACAATGTAGATACTTTAAAAATCGTTCTATATAGTTGAAGATTAAAAAAGATGTTCTGTGTAGTTGTAAAACAAAGATGCTTTTCGAAAGTTCTGAATAAAATGTAAATAGAATTTTAGGTGGTCAGAGTCATACAGAGATTTATCGATTGTTCCAGAATTTCTGTCCCTATCTTCAGTATGATGAATGGGTGTAGGAGTAATTGTCCGAAATGGCTACACTATGCTGCTCGGCAGCTTTTTCTCTCTCCCGATTGGTAGCTTTGTCGTCGAGGACATTTCGGGACCTCTGTTTCGCGATTCCTCGTCGAATCGGATGAGAGGGCAAAAATCCGTACCGTGGAATGGCCTCTTCTTCTCATTCCGGCAGATTGCAACGCTATATACTTTCCCCATCCGGGGCTAAACCGTGTGCGTGTAAGTGTGTGCGGCTCCTGTGCACAGGGGTACATGGAATCCGCGTAAAAGGCTAACCGCTATCCTCCTTCTCGTTACCCCTAGTGGCGCACGATCACTTGAACTCTAATTGAATCGTAAAGGTTGTTTGTATGTCGATCCCATTCGACTGAGCGCCAGTCCGCTAGAAACATTTATATAAAACATGTTTAGGTAAACCAAACGTTGCTTCCCCTAATGATCACCGCCAATCAGAGAAACGGTCCACAAATATTTATTCCAGAGACCTTAGTGTCACTGCAGTAAGAAAATATTTCTACATTTCTGTGAAAACAATCGTTCGTGATTTTTGCACTACTCAATTTCTAATATTAGTAACTCGTAAACAATATAGTCACCGTTTATGATCAAACTCTTGATGTGACGTTAAAGAACGAAAAAAAACCACGAACAACAAAATCTTATTCAACAATTTAGAATTACTTTTACATCTATCGTCTTTTTAAGTTGCACCATCCGGTCGGAAATACCCTGTATGTTTAAAACTACGTAACGTGATTAGTCTGCTGACATTACTTAAATTACACAATATAAAAATGCAACCAGAATCAGTAGCTAGGTAATCAATGTGATTTGCATATTTGTTTATATATTTTTACATAGAGTATAGATTTTCTGTGGCACAGTTTAAGTTATTCATGGAATATAGAATCTGTATTTACACAGCTTCATGTACAAATGCGGACCAAATACAAATAAAACCCGGAGTAGACACGCTTAATCTGAAAGATCAATAGACACTAAAATGTACACTGACTATTTATAAAAGTAAAAAACTGTAAAAACTAGAAATATCGAAACATACACAAGCTTCTAGAAAATGAATGTCCAAATTTTAAAAAGATCATTTCATTAAAAATAACAACGATCTAAAAGATATATTACGCATAATACATACATGAATATCATGTACGTTATAAATTTCTAAAAATTCTTTCAGTCGATCTTGATTTCCGCATTAATCCTTTCAGCAGGCTAAAAATTGGACGGATTTCGTTGATCCAGAAGTCTAAAAATCAGTGACTCTGCCATTTGCACCGTAGCCGAGCTGATACATGGGAATGCTGTTTTGCACAGTGTTTTCCGTGCGGCAGGAGTCGGTCGAACAACTGTTTTGTGTTCGGCAATGTTTGAACAGCTTACAAATAAACCGCGTATCAATTGACAATTTGACAGGTTCCGAGGCGCCTTCTCGCGCAATAATTCAACGGGAACGTAACCGGTGGCAGTCGGATCGCAAATGTCCGAAATTCGTCGTGTTCGCGGCACAACCGTGAAAACGTGCGTAAATTTCACATTTAAATTCCAGGCGGGTACGCGTGCGTCGGATTGATAACTGGAGACGTGCACAGGCACAAAGCCGAGTAGGCGGCTTAATCATCGGAAGGAGCGAGGCAGGCAATTATTTGGCAGCTACTTAAAGGGGTCCTCTAATCTAAATTTCGTAGGTCGTGTTTGGAAATTTTCGTGAGCAAATCCGGACGACTGTTTTGTATGCATTGCACTATTGTCATAATTGATGGCACACACGTTAAATCAGAATAACTGCTTTATAAATGCACCAGACATCTTAATAATTTTATGGTACATTGTAGATAATATCTTTCTATTTGAGAATAAAACATTAGTCATTTTACATTAGAATTTTTAAAACTAAAATTTCGTTTTGACAAAGATAGAGAATGAAGGTGAGAGCTAAGTTATAATAATATCAGTATGACTCTAGAATTTTTCAATTCTTAGTAGACTGCGAATCTTTATGCAAAATAAAAATTTCTTACCTAAACTGCAACAAACTAGAATGAAATAGAAATTTATTTCTTTCCCTATTATGTTTAGTAGGTTGAGAATAATATAATAGTATGTTTAAATGTCTCCAATATTTTTATTTTAAATTACACCTGCTCATTTTTGTCATAAATGCATAAAATCCGCAGTCTAGTTATTAGTTATCCCTTAAAAAATTCATGAAAGAATAGTACATTTTTAGATATTCAAGGCTGTCCGTCCCCTTAAAGAATGAAAACTATCGATATTTCAAGGTTCTAGACCAGACCACTCCCTTAAGAACAGGCGAGGTGCACGAAGGGCGTGAATAACTACGTTTACGAATTACAGGATATACAGCTGGCAATCGCTACCAAAACGCACGCGGCCGATCTTGACGCCTGATGGATCACGGCCAATCCCGGTTCGCGATTAATGCGAAATAATTACGGAGCTAAGCAGAATTAATGGCCGGGCTCTGTCCATATGAAAACGCCGGCGATTCCTGCAAATGGAAGCCTCGCTGATAATAGGTCCCCGCACCCTGTGAGACATATTCGATGCGATGCGCCATTGTGCACTGACCGGGGATAATTTCATCGCATTTGTACGCTGCGTTCTGCGCGAGGGCCACGCAAATCTGGTAACGAGCTGTTTCTGATCCCACTAATTTCTTATTGTTCTGCCAATCTTCCCATTTCACTCGAAATTTGTACCTTTTGCACGATCAAACTTCCACCCCGTGTTTCATGCATAAAACAGTGAATAAAAATCGTTCATCAATTTTTAAGGATACGTTGATAAGAGGAGGCTTCGTTCTTCACATTTATATCAATTTCATGTCCAAGTAAACTGTTTGATAGTTTTCAGAGACGTTTCAATTTGCAACATTTTTTAGGAAGAAGGGGCCTCCAGTTTCACAGCTGCTGCATCGCGTAAAAAAATTTTAGAGGAAAAGGAACACTGCTTTGCTTGTACTATTTGTTTTCACGAAATAATCAGAGTGTAAATATCAATTACGAGAATCATTAACGAGAATTCGGAAATGTTTGAATACTTTCTAGTTTATTTGATCAATTTTAATCAATTAACTAAAGCACACGTGTAAATATTAAAATGTGCGGAACAATTTTCTGGCCAACCATAATGGCCGGAATTTAACGGATGTATAAATCGATGGGCCTTCACCGAACGGTGGCTGTCGAACAAATTTGAAAGTGATTGAAGCGACTAGAGCAGATCCGTCGATAATGAGCGACAACGAAATAATAATTTGCTATTCGTCCGTGGATCGCGACCTCGCTGAAATTACGGGGTAAATTACATACTAGACGCAATCGTCGTAACCCGCAGCAATAATACAGCTCGAGGGTGTCGTAACGAGATTCGAAATACTCTGGGAATGAGCTTCGTGATGCATGCCCGATGATGCTCGGAACAACTTCATCTGGGGCTAACGAAATTATGAGTTGTCTCGTAGTTCTACCCGGCTTCTTTTTACTTCAGCAATTCCTTCTGTCCGCTAATGAAACCAAACAAATTTAAATAATGGATCCCCTCTTCGGGATTTACGGCCGGAAACGTGCCTCGAAGTTGATTTAATTTTCATTTCGTTTCGTTTACTAAGAAATTAGTTTTGCCTCGTTCTATGATGAAAGGATAAAATTAATCCACTTCGTGCCGGTGATGTTACAACTTAAGCAGGAATTACGCTGTTGTCGAGGGCAGATTTCGCGAGCAGGTGTATTTTGATATTTCTGGCCAGGGCAACTGATGGCGAAATTTGCTGTTTCGATTTTAGGCCTCTTGCTGCGATTATAATACTAATTACTTCTTTCTAATATGCTTCATCGCAAGAGAAATTATTCTTATTATTAAAATTATATATTATAATTATAATAATAATTATTATATATTATAATAATTTATTATATTATAATAAATTATTATTCAAATTATCTTTGATTGATTAGAATTGAACTATCTTTCAGACAAATTAGTCTATCAATAAAATTACTTTTAAAATGTGATATCAAATTTACAAGCAATAATACACTAAAGTACACAACAGTCAATATTGACCGGAAATGAAATCCAACTCCAATCAAAATTCTGTGACCGAATTTTTACTGTTAAAAGAATTGATCAAATGAAATATTGATCAGAATATATAGTTTCACCCGTTAACGTATTACATTAATGGAGTGTATCTATATACATGTGAAACCATCTGCACATACTACTCTATTAGAACTGATGAAATCCTGAAAGGTCTCATGGGAATATGAGAATTAATTACTATGAAAGCACGTGGGTGGAAAGTAAAAGAGATTTGTCCGAGGCTTTCATAAGTCGACGTCGCACAGGTCTTATTGTTCAGATTTCAGATATAAGCCTTATCCTTTTTAAAAAATTGTCTCGACGTCATAGCAACTTTGGTGACAGTATCATTCGTCTCTTCACTACAAAGGCAAACCAAAAACCCGAAGTATAAAAAATCTATAATCATTTCGATTAAAAATACAAACAATCTACAAGACGTTCACCATTTTATATGTATGTGAAATTTAGGATTAAGTTGTGACTTTCATAAAAAAATCTTAACAATTAGTATTAAGAATAACAAAGCTAATCTGCAAGATATTAAACAATTTTCAAGTCTTATTTCATCGTATGTAAAATGTGAAAGTAGCTATTAAATGCCAGTATAAAAAAATTCTAAAAGCCACTTTCCGGTAGCAGTAAATTTGCAGTAAAAATGTTGGGACCACGATTCAATTAAAAAATATTTGCCCTTAAAAAACAGAACTTCTCCATAGTCCGTTTCAAAAACCAGATAAAAGAATGATTATTCCACTTTGCTGGAGCACGGGGATGATTAAAACATCGTTTTTTAATCCGAATAAAGCTCTCGGACAGAGCTAATATTTTTCGGTTTCACACGAGCCTGTGGAACGAATGTAGACGGTAGAACGACCATAAAATTCTGTCTCCTCCGACGGAATTATAAACGATGGAGCTTTTAGTACTACTCGAAAAGAGATCACGCGGGCAGGACGGTGGTTTGATAAACGCGGACCTATTTAAAACTTGTCCGGGCGGAATGGGGGGATCCGAGAATTCGATGACGTTCAGCCTCGCTCGATATTTCTATGGTTTTAGAAGAGGTATTCCTCGCTCGTGGAGAGATGAGATGACTCGCGGAATCGCGTTACGTGATAGGGTTTAAAATATCGACGAAGAGGGTATTCAACGGGAACCGTAGATTCTCATGCATTGCTCAGAAGGGTAGACGTGGGGACCGGGGAAGAGATAGAATCCAATGAGCCCAGCAATTCGCTCTATTCTCAGGAGTATGTAAACCCAACGACGGACACAGAATTGGTTTCGAACCGGTTGCCGTTCTCGCGAGGTGGCTTCCGCGGCAATAATTAATAATTTACTAGATTTACGGAATCAGCGGACGCCCGGAAAGGCTGCGTTTATACACAACCGCGAGTGCAGAGTACAGAGCTTCTGCCGAGTACGTCTTCTCTCCGTAACGCAATATCCGCCGACGAATGTAATATGCATGACTAGCAAGGTTCGAGTGTGACTCAATTTCGTCGCGTCATTTTACACGGGCTCGTAGCAATTCATATTTCAATTTCTATTCCCACCCGCCCTCTCCTGCACCGCGTCGACAAGATACTCGCTTTTTAAACGGCGTTCCGTTCACGAGATGTGTTTCGACCAGGTTTATTCAACCGGCTCGCAAACAACGACGATACACATTTTGAATATTCCACGAAGCAAGATGAGACTAAGAGGACGCACGAGAGAACCGACTGGATACGCTTTGCCTCAACGAAAAGGATTTCCAGATGATTCCAGTCGTTTCCTCCCGTCATTGCTAGGTTCGAAATTATTTCCCTTGATATTTTTACCTCCACGGCTATTCCCGTAAGCCGAGATTAAGGAATTCGATATTGGTATGGAAATTAATTTCAACTCTTATTTCTTAGTTACAAATTGTACACGTTCTGAATGGCGTGCAAGTTGTAATTTCAATTTCCGCGAAGTAGCTGTGTTGCGATTTCATGTTTGCGAATGTTTCAGATTGTTTTATTCAATTACTTCGCGGAAATTGAAGTGTACGAATGCATACATTTTGTACGTGTATCAAGCCCTTTTGTGGTATCGCTTCATAGAATTACGAAGATTAAAATTCACGTGAACTATTTGAAGCATTGTATTATGTTGACAATGAGTCACAAAAGTTGGAGAAATAAAAGACATGAAATTAGCAGCTCAAAATACAAAAATATAACAAATACCGATGCACGTAAAAGTTCGAAGGTTCTCATAGCCAGTCTACACACTCGATAACGGAAAGTTTTTCCCAGCGAACAGCGGAAATCTCCATGGACAGAAGAACAGTAGTAAAAGTACACAGACTGAGAATTGGATATGGCAGATTGACACAAGAATACGTACGAAAAACAGCGAATTGCCACACATGAAATCTATACAGATCAATCAAACGCGTACTGTTGAAATGTGTAAGGACCGCGAATCGTTACCGGAACTATCTGTAAATCCGAATAGCTTAAATAAAATGTTCAGCTGCAAACCAATGTTGCAAAAGTGAGGTCAAACTTACTGTTGTTGAGACAGAGATACAATTAGCGATAAAGCGAATTGGGCTCTATTAATTAACTTCAATAAAATAAAATGAAAAATTACACGCATTCCTTTTTTATTTATAATTTTGTGCTTCTGATTTCTATCAGAAACTATTGTTACTAAAGTCTGATACTACCGTAGATTTGAAGATTTACAACAACCCTTTGAAACTTGATGTGAGATTTTTTATATCCGTTTTATGGAACAGAAGTGAGGAGAATCTACGATCGTGTAAACCCTCTTGGCGTACCTTATATTACTGTAAAATCAGCTGTACATTTTTCATTGAAGACTCAGTAAAACGCTCAGGGAAAATCGAATATCAAGTTTTAGGGGGTTATTGTACAGGGGAAGCTTCAATCATCAAATCTATGGGGGATTCGATCACGATAAAAGTTTTAAAATTTTTTCGGAATGTGTCAGTTTGTGCATTCTAAACAAACCCAATATTAATAATATTAAACAATATTGATAATGTGACAATAAACCCACTTTTAATGCCAAGTTTATAAACTATACATACAATAATATTTTAAGAATGATATTTCATAAATCATTCATTAATTTTCATTTAAATAATGCTCATCGATCCCCCCGAAGCTTGAATAACATTTATTAAAATTTCATCACACACGGTCGGATATTTTGTATAGATAACAGTGAGTTACTAAATCATTCTTTAACTAGTTACATTTTTACCAAAAGATTAGTACCCATAAAAACGTAAATAAAATCTTGCCAGCTGGTGTTAAAACGGCGAACCTTTTTAGGAGTCTGGCGCAAAGTAAATACCGGGCAGCGATTTATTCCCTGGAACGTAACTTAAAAACTACGTTTAATCCATTAGCAGAATAAGTCTAATGTTAAGCCGATAAAAGCGGGCAGAGCGAGGGCGTTAATGTTCGAAATTCGTGCATAGCGCCGATGAGGCCACCTGTTCGTGCAAACATTGTAAGCGAGGATTTGTCAATATTCTTGAATAATTTTCTGCTGGTCTTTAGCTACACAGAAACCATTTGATTATATAAAACAAAGAATATTTTATTCAAAGTATTTTCCATTGTTACACATTTGGAAATTAATTTCAAACAAACGTTTTAACCTAGTTACATGAAATTTTGCACGCGTGTTTAAACATGTTTCAAGTAATATCATGAATAATTACAAGATGTTGACGCAAAATCACGTTTTGATAACAATTTTCTTTGGTGTAAACAAGTTTGCGGCAAGTTTCTTTTACAAATGTCCACCGATTTTATTCACCCTGTACATAGCACCACCTGCTCGTGGGATCGAGTTGCAATTTAAACAACCTGTTCGGGCTCAGTCGGCTATTTTATTTTATCGCGTCTACGTCGATGGTTAGGCGGGATCACGGTTAGGTCGGAGAAAGCAGAAAAGCGGCGGAGTTTCATCTGTCCGCCCGGTTGAAAACTACCAAAGCGGGGCCGGTGGAAACTTTAATGAAGGGTTCGGCCACTCGGTGGGTCGGGGGTGTGCGCGGCGGATAGGGGTAGCAGGAAACCGCGAAATCGTGACTGCAGGTGAAACTTCCGCTCCTTTTCGCCGGAGGTGAGGACTTAAGAAAGTTTTGTCCGCGGCGGCTATCGTCGCGGTCGGAAGATGGCGGAAAAGAATGCGAGAATTCATCGCTGGAACCAGGAACGGAACCGGATGCCCACACCCAGGTACCACTTAAGGATGTAGATCACATTTACGGTTAAAAGAATGAATCTATTCTCAATTTTCTTGTAGTTTCATAGATTGTTGTGTCAAAGTGGTTTATCAAATATGAAACCTTTATGCAATTTTAAACGTCCTGGTCTGGGTGTAATAAATAAAATTGAAGTTGGAACTTCTTTTGTGGGTATTCCTAGAGATTATCTTTTCTCCCCTGAGCAACACGAAATCTCTGAAACCCTACGACTAATTTGCTACAAAGTATATTCTGCACACGGTACTCTAAAGTGAAGCGTTGGATTTTTTCGATTTGTCAAATAGTTTCATAGAGCGGTGTAAAACAAAAATCTAATTTTATGAAGAACCTCTTCCCGCTGCCCTTGCGACTGGTCGTCGTCGCGACGTCCTCGTCCTCGTCTCGCGAAATGTACGCCATCTTTTCCGCTTTTCAGAGGAGCTAACGTTTACTTTGCCGTCGAGATACAATTCTGGCTCAGTGAATTTTACAAGAACTCCGTCCTTTGATAACATTTTCTTTACAGAACGCGTTTTCCATTATACAAAAATTGTTATTAAAAAGCCGGTCGGTTGCCGGTGCTTATTGGGTAGTGGCATGAGTCCTTTGTGGATGACGCGGAGTCCCACGTAGGAGTTTCTGTGAATTTTATTTTTTAGTTTACCAGTAGAACGGTTGTTTATGTCACACATGCTAATTGATAAAACATTTTCGATTAGATAGTTGATATAAAACGTGTACACGGTATAATTAATGACCATTTTCATTTTGCGTAAAGGTCCACAAACTAATGATGACTTCCGTGACATTTCTCGTTGGCAAGAGGTTAACGGTTTGCTCAGGAAATTGTTATATCACTTTACCGTAGGTCGCGGGAGTTCAACAGTCTCTGCTATGTCTCCTGAGAGTGCAGAGTTTGAGTCATTAGTAGACTGTGGATCTTTATATGAATCTCTGTTTTCATAGATCGTACTGTAGAAACCAGTTCTTGACAAAGAGTCATTGGAATCATTAAATGATGCCTAAGCATTATTCACGTAAACGTTTCTTAAGTTTAGTGCATTTACAGATGCCATAAAAGATAAAAATCTGTGGCATTAAAAATGAATCATAAACTACAGTTTCTATCGGTTTCTTTAAGTCGATCAACAAAAATCGGAAGTATAAACCATGGCATTTACCACAAAGCAACAAAAAAACAAGATCATCGGGTATAACAAACACAGACCGAACATGTAAGAAAGTAAATTCGTTCGAGAAAACGATGTTATCGACGATCGTCTAACGAAAATCAAAATCGAACTGTGCAGAGATTACAAGATAAGCGAAATAGGTCAAAGCGGTAATATAGGATAAAGGGGAGGGAATCGTTCGCAATGGTGGAGAAGAACATAAGACAGTAACAGGAAAGGATGAAATGCGAAGCACTTCCGTAACAATGCTGATCTCTCCTACGAAATAAAACATACTCGACGTTGAGGCAGCGAGGTGGAGGAAGAAGGCGACTGGAAAAGTGGGTAGAGAAGAGAGAGATAGTGAGAGAAAGAGGGGGAGGGAAAAGCGGAAGCCAACTCGTTGTTTGGTGGATGGCTAATGAGGCTCTGTTGGGCAGAAGGCAAATGCGCCTTGGAAAATGGAGATCGATTTTTCCTCCAGCCCCTGTGCTTCTGGCTCGTCGTTACACGATTGCGTCGATTCAATTTGAAATTACAGATTTCTGCCCAAGAAATCATAACTGGATGCAAATGAAACAAAAGCATGGGACTCCATCTGCATAAAAATGGTCGCTATTTTTCCTACTTCCACGAAATAATTTATGGAAATACGAATTTCAATAAAAATCTGCAGTCTACTAATCATCAAAAGTATGTCAGGTACTATATTTTTTCGAAAATTATAACTATACTGTGTACTTTATACATTTATGGTAAAAGCTAGCTGGTAAACGATTTAATTTTATTAACATTGTTAGAAAAGTAATATTATTGTATTCAACCATAGTTCCCGGTAAACGATACAGATAAAAATCCTCTTTCACTAAAAACGTAGTATTTCCTCTGACGTGTATTCGAGAAATCAAGAGCCACTGAACGAACAATAAAATAATTATATTCTGCAGTCTGTAGAATATATTAAATTCATTAGTAATTTGATGGTTTGAAATTATTAAATTTATTGGAGACTACCTCTCATCATACGTTCAATATTTTCGAATTACTGTTTGGAGTCATGAAATTGTAATTATAAATTTAATAACGTTAATGAGTTTGGTATTACGTATTCTGAAACTGTCTTATTATAGGTCGTCGGAACACTGTTCTCGTCACACTATGTGTAAAGTAATTCCCAAGTGTCTTGGACCGATATGCCGCTCAATACCGTATGTTTCTCCTCGATCGATGCGCTGCATCCTCGAAATCTGTCGTTTAACATAGTTGGCTTCTATCCTCCAGTTTCTGTCGAGGGACTAAACGCTTCCAAGTTTCTTCGTTTCATCCCTGACTGCAGACTTGGTATTAGATTATCAGTATTGTCGTTAGAATCCATTACCGTAACAATAATATTCAGGAGGTTGTAATGGACAGATTGAAATATATTTTCCATGGAAATTTTGTCCTGTAAAATTAATTTGAATTAATTGATAAGATGGGTAGCTATGAGCATTTCGAAATTATTAAGTACAGAATAATAAATGACGTAGTTCAGTTGACTAGTTCTATTATTAAAAATAGTGAATGCCATTGTCACGGGAAGATGCAGAAGAGGGACGACATATTGTTGGAGATCTCTCTTTCTCAACACCGAATTCTTGGATTGAGAGGGTACTGAGAGCCAGCACGTTGTCATGATGGAACATCTATCACTTTGCAAAAGCTCAGGTCGTTTTCTACTGACTTGTTTCCATGAACGCAACAACACTGTAAAACAATGATGGCTCTACAAATGTGCTACCACCCATCATCGACACGGAATAGGTGTCGACGGTATCTTTGACAAAAGAAGACAGTTCGTAGTATCTCTTTCACCGAACTATATACGACGCTTCTGTTTTTCTGTCAAGTACAACAACAAGTACAACCTGTCAATTACCCACTGTTAATGAACTGAGTGAAAAATATGTGAAATTGGCAAGAGGAACGGACAAGGGTCAATAGTTGTTCCCTAAAAAAGTTCTGAGAGATTGCTGTGGTTTTTTTAGAGAATTGCTGAAATGTTTTGAGAGAGTCGCGTTAGATATGCATCACTTGTTGGCTCGAATGGTTAGATATTGTAGCGACAACATTTCTACAAGTAATAACGGCAGTGTCAGTTAGCATTTCAACATGCAAGATCTACTGAAGCATGTTTTAACGGCGACTTAACGGCAGCCAGCATCCTATCGTCTTACCGGGCACTAGGAAGCTATCCAGCTTAGCTCGCAAATAAATCGGATTTCCCCTGCTCCGTTTCTGTTTGCAAAGAAACAGAAACGCTAAATATGACAGCATTAACTGCTGCCTGCATTAAACTTCCTAACATCTACAAAGCTTGTAATTTTTTCTACTTAATAACGTCTGCGTAATTCTCAAAACAAAGGCAAATAATGCATGTCGCTTTGGCAAACATTATCTTTCAGATGCGTTTACGAACCGTAATTTGCAAGCTGAATCCTATATCACTTTTTAAAATATTCCATTACGGCGACAGAAGTCGTTTGATGGTCTTTTTATTTTTCTTTTAGATCTCTCTGAATTTTGTCATTTAAATCGTTTTATATTTCAAAAAGCTTCATTCTCTTCTTAATAAATGATGTAATTAGACTGCGGATTTTCTTTCAAAAAGTTTCATCTAAAGATATTTTAAAGAATAAATAAATGTGTCTACATACATGTGTGTAACCAAGCAAATTTTTATTTTGCAAGCAGTTGATGGTGCAAAGAAATCAATTTTCTGTTTCACACAGCTTTCTGAGATTGACTCTGATACATACGAACAGTTGTAGCTAATGCATTTGTATAGCTCGATAAATCTCTTGGTAAGAAAATTACTTTACTGTCATTCGTAAGTATACTTCCGAGCAGAGAGCACTTGGGGCCTCTACCTCAGCTGATCAAATATAAGAAGAGTCTAGAAGCCACATCATCCACGTGCGACACGAATCTATATACGTGTAGCCAAATGCACATATATGTATGTATATGTACACTGCTTTCGTAACTCCTGCCATTTTCAGTTGAAATGCATACGTCCCTATGCAGCAGGAATCACTGGGTCACTGTGAATATATTACACACATGCGTCTACACTGTGTCCTTCGCAAAGCTGCTGATGGAGATAAAGTGACGAAAAGTTTTATAAACATGGTGTCCGAAAGGGATAAGGTGTCCCAAGACTACAACAGACATTCACGTTATAAAACCGTGCATTTTATCTGTCAAATAAAATGAAATTTACTATAAACACAAAATTCGATAACCACTATAGTGACTCAAAAACGAGCAGATCAAATGTAAAACAGTTTTTCGAAGAAATCAAATACACACAGTTGTGTTCTTTCCAATTAATTAAAATTAGTTTTGAAAAAGAAAGAAACAAACGTCTAATGCTAACTTCTGTACTTATAACTAGACTGCGGATCTTTATGCATTTAAAGCAAAATTGAGTAGATGATGTTCTAAATTGTTGGAAAATTTTCAAAATTCAAGATGTCGATACCTGATTTCACCTCTATTAAAATTGTTAAGAGAAGAAATGACATCCAATTTGATTTTAATTTCTGTACTTATAACTAGACTGCAGATCTTTATGCATTTAAAGCAAAATTGAGTAGATGATATTCTAAATTGTTGGAAAATTTTCAAAATTCAAGATGTCGATACCTGATTTCACCTCTATTAAAATTGTGAAGAGAAGAAATGACATCCAATTTGATTTCTATTTCTTGCAATCGATGCAGGTAATTTTTATTTTGCATAAAGATCCGCAGTCCACTTATAACTAAGGCAGACAATGTCTATTTTGCGTGAAAATCGAGTCTATTGACCATCCTCTGTGGTAAAGGGATTTTTCTGAAATTCTGTAGTCGAAATCGCAGCACTTTTGCCATAATCCGACTGTAGCGTCTACAATTTGGCAGAAATCTACTTCTTGAAAGGATCCCCGCACACTTTTCCAAAGTAGAATCTCCGGCTCGGTGACCCTCGATGGTTGGTCCGTTCGCGGTGACTGCTTTTCAACGCGGAGATTTCCATGTGTTTATCCGGAAGTCTAAGGACTTGCAGCGGCTCCCCAATTTCACAGAGTGCAGCAAGAGGTTCATGTTGATTGGGTCCGTTCGCCGATGGTTAATCGCATTCGTTGGATACTTTTCCTCGGCCGGCGAGTCCGACTTCCTTCACGCCTGCCTCATTAGTACTAATTAATGAATTTGCTTGGCGAGATAAAATCGATGCCTTTTAAATTACGATCGCGGGAACGCCTGGGGACATTATCTTGCGCTCTTCGCCCGTTGCGGAGTAACGTGCACGTTTTTAATCATAACGTATGGGTATCATCAATTTAATGTAATTATTTGCCGAATTAGTTACACGTCCGAACACACACGATGGAACTCAAACTTTATTACACTCTGCTTTTCGAAGGAAATCCGAGGATGATCACGGTAGCTGTCCACTCGCTTTTGTAACCCATGTGTTATAAATCCGGAATAATTGGGATCGGGTGGACAGCTGTTATGTCATCGATCATATCTTCAACCTCTTCTTTTGGAAAACACGCTGCAGTGTTTGGTTAGGTCCGACAGGTAGCGATGGGATCAAGTAGAGCCCAACCTCTATCGAAATTAGAAACTTGGATACTTGTGTAATGAATAATTTAAAATTATATTTTGAGACAACGAAATGGGAATTGATTTAAAAAATGATTAGAAAAAATAGATATGTATTGCGATAATAATCAGAAAACATAAAAATCAGTTTTTAATTAATTTTAGTGGAACTTTGTTCAATCAACAATTTTCAAGATCTCGAAAAATGCTTTGAGATTCGTTCATAGGTCGCTAAAGACTACAACATGAACAACAAAACGATAATCAGTAGGTAGGAATAATTTTTTAGTGAATTTTTGAGGAAATTTCATCCCGATATCTTTTATGACTGAAAAGTTATTTGTTTGTTTAGACTCTGCCCACAGGTGGTACCGTCAGTTACCGATCACCCTGTATATTGCGACTGGTGAACGAACTGCGTCGGTTGGTGATAAGCATGAAAATTTTAGGACAGAGTTAATGACGCTCAAAATCGTGGGCGTGCTACCGTCGTTCATCCTGCAATTTTTAAGAGCTTGATAATGAGGTGACACAACCTCACCTCGGCGCGCTCTTCTGCCTTGCAATCCTCTTTTCCTGAGTTCGACCGGGTCAATTCCGCCAGCCACGAATATATTCAGAAGCATAGGGATTGTCTAAGACTAGGTGGCTTGTCCTAGGTGAACAGTTGCGAGTGAAATTAAGGTTTTCGCAGGGAAAAAGAGTGTCTTTTTAATTTCAATTAACGGCTAAGTTATCTAAATGTTAGCGGTCCGAAAGGGGCGTGCTTTTAATTAAATTTCCTTGGAAGAGGTGGACACAGAAGCTGGATTGCGACGAAACGGGATCCTGTTGTCACTGTTCAGGTAAATTCGGTTTAATTAATGCTGAAACCTGCGAACCTAACGGCACACCGGACGTATACATTCTGCTCATCATAATTTCCACAGTGCATCGAAACAAACACGCTCCTCTATTTTATCCTTGAAACTCGGCTGCATTTTGAAAAATGGTACAGTAATATGTGTGAAAATTTTTAATACTCATAAAGTTATTTAAATTAACATCATTTTTGTTGTATAAATTGTTTGTAATAGTTTATAATTTTTCTCGATCGTAATATTTGATAATTAGAATTTTTTCGCGGCGCTTTGGTTCGATCATTATTACTTTTTGTACTTGCTCTACTTGTAGCAAGTATGTAAGAATTATCATACGCGTGCTATTCAAATAGTAGAAGAAAATTGTTGTTGTAGGAAATTTTTGGTGTATATTCTGTATTCAGAATGTGTCATTGAAAATTGATGAGAATTAACAAAGAAAGTCTGTTTTCTCCCTAAGACATAAATATTATCATTTATAACGTAATTTGACAAGAATGGTTACCATTGGAACAGACTGTAGTAATTTGCAGGCGCGTTTTAGAATTTATGCCAGCCCCCGAATGAAATCGTGCATTATTGCAGAAACAATTATCTTGAACTGCTGCTTCTCGGAATGTAGGTTTTCAGTTATGCTTATTTACGTTGTTATATGCTTATTATGTTAACCGTAAGCATTATTACTTAAAAACAAACTAGCACACAAATTTGCGCTTGTTTATTCTTACGAATAAACAAAATATTCATTTTTTAATTGTAATAACTATTACACTTCTATCGGATTTATTTTTAGATTCTTTATTGTTCTTAAAATTAATACAAAAACGTAAGTTTCTTGAATTGAACAGACGATCAAATTTGATCAATCTCATTGAGAATTTCAATGTGATTGTAACAACCACTACACCCTCCTCTCGAATCCTTAAATTCGTTATTGACGAACAATGGATAGAAATCAAGGGCTGAATTGAATAAATTAATGGGAATCTGAGCTTTCACCATAGAACGTTTGGGTAACAATAGGTTAACAGTTCCGTCGATCTTCGGCAAACCCATTTGCCCCCATCGAGTCATTTGCTACCTATTAAATACAACGGAGTTGGTTATAGAGTTGCTGTAAGCCATCTTAAGCCAGCCGAATCTACATACTTATATGTAAGTGTGACCCGTGAGTTAGCACAATGAATCTTTGCTTACGAAACTGGGGGCTTTTGTTCCTGCTTAGCTGATAAATCCAATAGTTCTGAAGTGTCGATAATTACACGTTTATGGAACATTATTCTACATGGTAACAGGGGAGAACTTGTAGCAATTGTAATTAGTTTAGAACTCGATTCCGAACACAGAGAAAATACTGTATCATTACCTCGGGACTAAATAGCACGCAGCAGTAATTTAATTGAGTAACTTCGACGTTTCGAGAATGATCTACCTAATAATCTAGTTTCCTAAAATCACTAGTATTGATGAAATAACGACTTCCGACGCAGATAAAACATAGATCACACTGTACTACTTTCCTGACAAATACAGAATATGACAGATGGACAGAAACGTTAGTGAGCTGCATGGAAAAGCACGCACGTTGTATAAACAAGATTTGATGTTGAAATATAGATTTCGACATTGTTGTTTTACTTTTAAACATTAAATCATTGCCTGTCCGCTTGCCCTTTAAACTGCTTCTGTGTATGGTAAACAAACATGAATTTCAAATAAATTTTTATATGGTTCAATGAATCCTCTGCGCACACATATACAAACTATTGCAAGTGATGAAACGTAGTAAACATGTGTCTGTATACGGTTATTAATCCCTTAACGCACCAATTAAAAAATTCATAAGCGGTCGTTTTTCATCAATTTTTTTATTCTTTATTTTATGAAATACAAAAGAACATTAACACCGGTAGCAAGTTTTTGCGGGTGAGAGGGAAAAGAATCTTCTTCATAAACCCGACTTAACTCGTACGAGTGTGTTAAGAGTTTAAACATTAATGAACTGGCATTGGTGAAATACAGATAAAAATGAAATTGATAACAATCTTGCCGTATCAACAGAAGCTACGACATGGAATCTGCATTTAAAGAAGATGTTAGAAAACCTGGGGGTTAGACCATCCAGGATCGAAGCGAACGTCAGTTTGATACTTGGCATAAATCAGACGCAAAAGGATCTGCTGCCACTGCTGAAAATAATATCCTACGTGTCACTTCTTTATCGAAAGAATAGAAGTCGCCTAGGATTCCACCTCCCATTTGTCTGGAGAAATCGAGAATCGATCTGCCATCGTACTGTCAAATCCAGAAAGGGATGTCAAGTTTAGTTTAACATGTCGCAATACAAACAAATAGCAGAACGCGGAATATATCGCGCAACGACGGATGCGTTTAAGAGACAAACGATTCCGGCGGGATAAACGCAAAAGGAAAACACGGTACACACAATTTCCGTATTAATTAACCGGGCGCGTAAAAACGGAACGCGGTCTGCGCCATGCACTTTTGCCGGTTTTCGTATATTTTTTTTTTCGTCGTTTTGGCAGCTTAATGAGGACCGTGACAAAAAATAAAAATTTTATCTGTTTATTTTAAATTCCCGGGAAACCGAGTGCAAAGAATTCTATGAAACTTCGGGCGTGTGTATGGAGCGATCAAATTGAAATCCAGGCTGAGCGGCATTCCGAAAATTCAAACGTACCAGGTGAGAGTTTGGTGACGATTGTAAACATACAACAAATTCTGATTTCTGCTGGCTTTGTGAAAAATATGTGTCGAGCAAAACGCGTGGCGAGATTCTTTTCAACCCGAGTTTGAAAAATGCAAGTACAAATATTTCAAAATAAGCGTATCCGTATTTACACTAAATATTTAGATTCACAAGAGTAACATTAAGTATAATGGTACTTTTTAATCTTTATGGAAATTCGTGTCTCTATATGTTATTTAATGAAAATCAGAATTAGGAAAAGTTTTTGTTCGTCACCTGAAAAATAGCACATTGTAGAAATAATATAAAATTGAATTCTTGTTAATATATACATTATCCTGTATTTTAGAAATCTGCATATGTTACGAATGCATACAGATGCTGTAGTAATTAAATATTGTTGTTAAATATTGTATTCTTTATGGTACACACAGTATCAACAACCACATCTAAATTGTGGTAAAATATTTTTGGAACCGCGGTATCGAAATTGCAAAATTTTCCATAAATACACTATGGCCAATAACGTTATCTGATTTTTATGACGCTTACACAATATACCCGCATTCTTGTTAGATACTATGGCCATCGTGCTTCAGTATTCAATAGATAACACTCGCTATTTCATAGAGGCTTCGTAATGATTCAAATTTATAGCGCTGTTATTTCGAAAAAAATTCTGACTGGCATCGATATTCCACATTATAGTTCAGAAAGAAAAGCTTGCGTGGTACACGTTTAATATGATCTTTTTAACTAATTTGGATCTGTATATATTTGTAGTTGATTTTGAACTACGAATTTTCATTTGGATCTGATACATATGTTTGCGAGTAATAAATAACACCTAGATAATATCGAACGGAAAAAAAAGAGAACCACAATGCTTGATCCTATTTTTGTTTAATCGTGTCGCATACTACTACATACTTTTAATATTCATTCAATTTTTATTCTGCAAAAATTGCAGAAATCCTATAGCCGTAACGTAAAAGCAGGAAATAAAATCCTGTTTTATTTGAAGTTTACCGGAACCGTACAAACAGATGCGAGCTCGTAAAGACGTAATAATAACATTGACTATCGGCCATAATATTCCTTAATACTCGGCAGTCTGTATGGCCGCGTAATCCGTCTCTCATTCATTCTAATACATAAACAAACCTTGTTCACACAACGATATCGAACGGTAAACGGCTCCGTATAACCGGGGGTGGAAAGGATGGGAGCGCATTGTGTTCCGCTATTATTCACTAGGTCGAATGCATTCGCAAATATGCGTGACGCATCCGCGGCGGTGCCACGCCGTTCTGTTTATCAACGACAGGACGCGATAATTCGATTATTATTATACGACGATAAAAATCCGCCGATGGTATCGGTCTCATTAACCATTGGTGTGCGGATGGCCCTGGCCCGGGCTCATCGAAAATTGATGGCGCAACGTCGACCGCACTCGAAAGATTAATTACACGAGTGTCGTTTTCGTATCGACCAGCCCGGGTCGATAAGTCATCCTCGGCCTGTCGGTGGCGCGTTTTTCGCCGATCAAATTAGTCATCGTGGGTAATCGAGTTTTCTTGCGGCGATCATTTGCCAAGAAGCCGCACACGCGCTATTTCCTTCCCTTCCTGGCGTCTGCTCAAAAGTTGTTTACCCTGTTGCAATTTCTCTTTACGATAGGATAATAATTTTTATTTAAAATAAAAATCGGTACTTCCTCCCTTAATCATTTTATAATCTTAAATTTATATTTTAATATTTTCCTTAATCTACGTCAACATTCTTCAAATATTTTAAAATTCTGTATCATTTTTGTTATAAAATCAGTTCAACAGACAGCAGTTAAATGCGAAAATGTATTTTCTACTTCAATCATAATTGAACTGAGGGAACAAAAATTTACCCTCTCCCTTTGCGAGTATCGAATTGATCGGATTGGTGGGGAAATAACGTCGTAGAAGAGTTGGGTAGAGTGGGGACATGGGACTCGCGTGTCTGTTCCTCAAAGATGCCAATAAACAATATAATCATTTAAATATCACCTCAGTATACATTCTTAAAGAAAAACACTTGGTGCAAATCTATACGAAGTAAATCAGCTTAATAAATAGTTAACTTCTTCAGTTAATGGATGCGTGAAGTGAGCAAACTTTGTTAAACCTTTTTACGCGAGTTGAACGTTTCGCAACGCGCGAAAGCTAATTCGGTGCGGGGGCCGGGCGAGAAAGTTGTCAGTAGTTTTGGGACTAACCTCGTATAAACCTTTGAATGAAATTGATATTGAAGTTTACGAAGTATCTGGGAACTTTTTTAAAAACAAGCCCGGCGAGGCGGGACCGAAGGAATCCCCGAAACTTTAATTGTTGCTCCGGAAGGAACGAGAGAAGAAACAGAAACGCAACGGGTTTGCTCCGGGATGCTCGGCAACTTCTCGGAAGTACTAAATTGCTTTAGCCCCGGTGCCGGGCAATGCATCAATTGATTAGAAGTCACCCGGGCTGCAGGATTTGCGAAAAGTACCTACATCCTCCTCCAGGTTCTCCTGGAGGTCGACGTCGAATCTATTTGTCGCGAGCGTGAACGTCGAATTACGCAAGAGGTTCGTCCTCTTCCTTCAGCATTGAAATCACGTTTGACTAGACAATCAAGTCGAGCACCGAAAGTGAAATAAAACGAAATGCAAATGTCGAGGTGAATGTAGTTGATTCGATGCAGAAACAAAGAGGAAAGAAGATCGAAAAAACGCATTGGGTTGCCCAGAAACCCTATTCTCTCATCCAATTTACCGATTTGACCCTTTCGAGCACGCCGTTTCCTGGACCGAGGCTAGACAATGGAAAAACAATTTGGATGGTATTGTTTTTCCGTTTTATATGCCACTAATGTCACAATGTCCCTCGTTCGATTAGAATGCCGGCAAACGAGCCAGTAAAATGTAACATTGTTTCTATCTCCTTTCTCGTTCTAATTAATTTCGAATCGAATTTTAAAGCATCGTTGATAGATCTTTTCCGGGCGGTGGATATATTATGTTGTCGTTCTGGGATTTGGCCATTTTGCAATACTGTTTAGAAATTATTATCTCTGGATTCCAATTGGGACATAACGCTCCCTTTTGCCAGTATATTGTGCTTAGTGGATCAATAATTAAATTGACCGTTTAAACGAGTTTAGGTTTCAGACGTTAATTACTTTACTGCTCAATTATGCAGCATTCCAATCACTAACAGTTCGCAACAAATCAGGAAAAGTACGAAGCTAACAATTATTTATATAAATTATATTTACTGTCGCTGGCGTATTATGAAATTTGTATTACTTGTGGGAATCTAACAATATGTACAATAGAAGCTTTGTAATTTCAAAAATTGTAAAATAAAAATGTGAAACCGGTCAGTCGACCGGTGGTATTAACCAATTTGGACTGTGAATGGTTCGATTAACAAGTTTTTAGGTTGCAGGATAAAGACTGAATGCCAAGAGCCATTAATTAATTCACACATGTAATAAATTCATTTGACGACGGTTCTTCTAAAAACAAAATTATGAAGACGCGGAAACAGTGTTCCGTTACAAAGAAAGCTCGCTTTTGACAAAAGATATTCTTTCGTTCCGAATGAAATCTCGAACGCATTTGTTTAATCAAAAAACAAACGAGACCTTTTGTGTTTGTCGACGAAGTTAGTCTGCGGCCGGGCGCAAAAGGAGCACGATACGTCTCACACGTTGTGGAAAACATTCGCCCGTTATTATGTTGCGGTAAAAAGAAGCGGCGGGGGTGGAAACGACGCGATGCTATGCGAGGTGGAACGCGTTGTGCTTTCTTTGAGGGTTGAGGAACGCGAGAGGACACGCGCGTAATGGAATTCTGGACGCGTTTACATTCGCCTGATCGTGGCGCAAGGTGGGGGTGGAAACGGCGCACGACGATTGAGGTAATTGCCGCGGACCGAGAAATTTCGGGAAAACTCGGGTGTTGAGCCTTTGAGAAGAGTAACAAACGTGAAAGCCATTCTGGCCCCGGAGGTCACACGATCATCCGACACAACGGTTCCTTTTGAGCCATTTCACCTTTGTTCAAGTACAACGGACGCATAGTGAGCTGTTTCGACAATCTAGCGGTAAGGAAGTCGCCGGACGGTCAGAAGTCAGACAAATATGAATTTTGATTGTAAAACACCCTTACAGAGGTATTTTTGCATCAAAATTCATATTTTGCGGTTTCCTCGACGGGAATTTTTAACTATTTCATTCAGAATAGGGAGACAAATATTTTGTATCGCTGAAAATACTTCTAATTCTTTCCAAATTTCTTCGTTAGCTCCAATCCAGAATTCAAAGATAGCTATTATAATGGTACTTTTTAATCTTTATGGAAATTCGTGTCTCTATATGTTATTTAATGAAAATCAGAATTAGGAAAAGTTTTTGTTCGTCTCCTGAAAAATAGCACATTGTAGAAATAATATAAAAATGAATTCTTGTTAATATATACATTATCTTGTATTTGACAAATCTGCATATGTTACGAATGCATAAAGATGCTGTAGTAATTAAATATTGTTGTTAAATATTGTATTCTTTATGGTACACAGAGTATCAACAACCACATCTAAATTGTGGTAAAATATTTTTGGAACCGCGCTAGCTGCAATCCAGAATTCAAAGATAGCTATTACAGCTCCCGGAAAAGAGAATGCAATTTTATCGCCTCTATTACCTATTTGCGAAAAACGGCGTCACTATCGCTTTCCGCAATTTCCATTCAACATCGGTCCCTTGTAATAAGACCAATCAACATTTATGCGACCGTGACGTAGCGTCCGTAAGCCGCTATAAATTCTGTCGGGCTCGTGGATCGATCTCGGAATCGTTTTAATAGACTTGGTACGAGATCGAACAAAAGAAGCGTGAGTCGTTACCTGGAAACGATTTAAACGCCTTGCAAAGGACTTTCCCGATCTGTAATCTATAATGGTCTTTCTTTTTTTCTTTCGATCCGAATTTACGCGGGACGAATAATAATATTAGCTCCGCCCACTCTTACGCCGACGTAATTGAGTGCGGAACGAAATTACTCGAAGCGTTTGGAATACATTAAGAGATTGCATTAATTCGTGGTGTCTGTAGACTTGGAATACAGTATAACCTCGCAGGTTGCACGAACCGGACCGAGAACGTGTTCTAAAATCGAGATTGTGACGAATAGCACCGTAGAGGAGGAAGGTAGAGTGGGGAAACTTAATCTTGCAACTCAGATTAAGTCTTGTTAAGACTTATTTCAATTTCATTGACGTCGATGATGCACAATGTGCAGAAATTATGATACAACCCCTTGATAGAAAATTCTAACGTTCCATTTTCGATTGATTCAAAGGCGGCCATCGCCGCAGAACTACATCTACAGTTTACTTAGTCGAATACACCTTATTTTCCGGTAACATAACAAGCAGAAATGCCGGGGACTATGGGCGCACAAGGGAAACGTAATATTTACTGTATATAGAATTACCGAGGACTCCAGTGGAAACGCTTGCTCTACAGCTGTAAAGATTGCTTGAAGTATAAAAATACAAATACGAAAATAAGTAATGTCGTACTGGCGGGCACACCGTGTATTCCGGTTTTTTGATGTTTGGCTTCCCGGTTCCTCCGCATCGAGATACGGACGGAACCATCGTCCTTAGAATTTAGTTACCCGGTTCTGTGGTTTAAAATAAAAAGGGAGTGTTCTCTCCGTACCGCGGAGATCTTAAAAAACACCTTATGAGTACCAGTGAATTATGAAGTGGAAAAAATTCAAGACCTGCTATTCTACATAAAAAGGTAGAAGACATATTCCAGTGTACTAATATTTTTCTCTGTTTTCTTTCTATTCGCATCTCTCCGTGTGCCGTACCATTTGTCAGCGTTCTTTTAAAAAGACGCTTCGCAGCAGTACGTAAAGTTTATTTGCAAAGTATATTCTACTTCCTTATTCATTTCAACATCACCAGCAGAGAACCCTTTGGTAAATACAGTTGGCTGCATAATATTTTCTTTGAATTATTATTGGCATGTGTCTCTCCTCGCTTTTCTCGTTCGCCTAAATAAATTGTAATCAAGATTCAAACCCCGCCGAGCATAATATACACAATTTTATGCGTCTCTTTAAAAAAAAGAATCAGGAAAAATATGTTTACTAACGTACGCGCGCTGGCCGGTCGGATAGGGTTAGTCGATAACGTAGAGAACGAATCGGACCATTTTCAAAGGACAGAAAATAAAAATAATAAATCTGAGATAAACGGGCCGCAGCAAATAACGCGACACAGCGACAAGAGATCGAAATGAAAATTCAGGTCGGCCGCGAAGGTAAATCAATCCCTAAACGATACAATATCATAAATTGTCGATAAACGTTACTGTAGAAACTGTCCGGTTTACAAACGAGCGTGCATGCAAGACGCGCCGACGAATTTCAATGTAATCTACAGCCTTTTGAAAAACACGTATACTCCGCCGGTTAACAACAATCGTAACTCTCTTTTATTATCTCAGTTACATGCACCGTTCGCGGAACTGTCGATTGCACCGACGATTGACGAACACTATCGGTGGCCGCGTCTTTTCCCTAAAAATCGCACGGTTTGCAGAGCTCGCGTTTCCGCGTTTCGCAATTATAATATCGACTAGTGGTCCGATCCCGCGAATAGATACCGGCGCGATAGAATTACGCGAATTTTCGCATAAACAGCGTCGACCGGGTATTACGCGACATTGTTATTTGAGAATTCATACGGTCAGGAGCCAGGTCGATTAACGACTTTGCTACGTTGCACTGCGCTCCGACAAATTGCATCGTGAACTATGCGAATGTTTACAACCGGATCCACTTATAACAGTAACACAGGTCGCATACTCTGCTAGTGATCTATCGTCCCCGCTAGCAATTCCCTATAGACTATGCGGAACAAAAATTTTGCATTAATTGTTTTACCGGACAATTTGTGTTTCGCACATTTACCTTCCACTTCTGCATCGGTGCACTTATTATGCGAATATGCGGCTTTATTTTGAGTGTGCGTGGAGATTGGAACATCGAAATACGAGTTAACATGCAAAATATACAATATGATTAATGATGTATGGTAATATACAGCTTCTATTTTTTTATTAACACATGTGAAGGCTTTTCGATTAAATTAATTGGAATCTTCATACGAGACAATTTTTTTACACATTCTACAACTGATTTCTTTTTGTTATACTAAACTCAATTACACAAATATATTAAATTAAATAAATTTTCAATTTATTCGAGTTTTTAATTTCACGATTCAATTAAATATACTATAATACTGTTCTATCGGATTTGTTTCATAACACATTTTTACGTACGTTTTTGTATAGGTTACATAAAAAATATATGGTTGTGTGGTTTATTTATGTTTTTAAAATGAAATTCGACGTTCATATATTTGCGCAGTTTTATTGACATTCATTTATTGAGTGTACCTCGCGAATAACAATATTCTAACAATGTAGCTGCTTTAAAAATACAAATACATCTCCGCTGATTTACTTTGTAGTGTTTTACCTCTGTGAACAATTTTATATAAATATTCGTTGTTATTTCGAGACGGTCTCTTATGAGAAAAGTCATGAAGACTCGAGAATGGCTGGCAATATTACCATCGGGAGTATATCGTTGCCATACATTTTATTCACATTATGATGTGGCCTTTTCTCTTTCTCTCGCGCTACTTCCGAAAAATATGAAAGTAATATTTGAGTCTGCAAGCTGTTTCCTTGTTTGTAACCAACTTTATTTTCTACATATGTACATACACTGTTGTATATTACCAAGTATACTGTATTACTACATATTAGTTTAAATGAAAACTACATGTCTAATCACATCTATTTCTACATTAAAAGTTTTAAATTGTAAAGAAATATTCACTTATCGCTAAAAGTGTTAATAAACACAACTATTAAGTCAGATTATTCTATTTCCATCTAGATAAATTATTCAACGGTATATAAATGCATTAGTCAATATATTTTATCAATATTTCCATATTTCTTGAATTTTATGGTGTATTTGGCGTCGGAATTTTTGGCAAAATTTGTCTAGCTTTTAGCCAGAACCATCTTCGAAAAACACATTTTCGCGTTCAACGGCATGCACCGAAATCGTCGATACATTAGTGCGTATTGAAGCGACTGGCTTGTCGTCATAGCGAGACGTTCCGGGAAAATTTATTTCCACACGAGGTGTATTTGCACACGCGAACCTGGCTCTGGATGACCTACATAAGTAAGTACGTGTAGCCGGACGTCCAAGAAGTCGGGTCACAGTTACACCTGCGGCGTTGTCGTACCTTGACCAAGGATACGGTTCGGTACGTCTCGATTGTTGCGTGAATATCCGTTACCACGTCTCTATGACGGGAGTAGACGATTGACAAAGCAGAATTTTTCCACTTTGGTACGAATGCGTACAACGATTTTAAAATTACTCGACAAAATCTTAATCGCTCTATTGATACCAAAAATTTTCCCTTGTAGTTCCGCACGCTATTTCCCCAAAGCTCATTGTAAATAATACTTCAAATAAAACGTCTGTGCTGAGGGGGAAATGTTATACCAAGTCACAAATCTTCTTCAAGTGGAAGTGCTTCCGAACTAATTTTTAATGCCGCAAAATAACCTTGAATGACCTTGAGCTAGCTTGGAAAACGAAAGTGTTATAGGTCGGTGAATTAAATATAATAATATAATAAATATAATATACCTAAATATAAACGTACAGATCCGTATAACAGAGGAGAGATAACTTCGAAATCTCGGAAGTGCTCTCCCTGAGTATTGACACAAGGGTTAAAAAAGATGTATGTACTTATAAAGGATTTTAATTGTTGCGTAGATCTCCGTTACCCTGTCTGTATTAATTTATGAATGTATAGTTTCTATTCGGTGAAACTACAACAATTTAAAAATTATACGTGATTACATAAAAAAAAGAATTGGAAGAAGTTATTTATTCATGTAGAATCAGAACGAAGCAAATGTTGTCTCTCGAGGTATAATATTACAGAAATAATGGTATAAATTTGTCCAGATAAACAAAGGGCCGAGAATAAATATTTCCAAGCTACTTATTTTTCCTCAGCCGGACACAACTTATACAATTAATTTTAAGCACGTATTCTGTTCCGCGAGTTGCTGTCGAGTCGCCGCGTTTCTCGTTACTCTTTCTCTCTTCTTCTTGCTCTTCGTTTTTTTTTATTCGCGGTCTAAGCTGCCAGCAAGTTCCAACGGTAACAGTCTCGCGGCACAATGGTCGCAGCGAAAAATTTATCATAAAAGATTCGAGCTGGAATAGGTATGAACGGCGAAACGCTGCGGAGACAGCTCCGTAGAAATAGTTTTTCACACCGCGATATGTCTGTACTAAGTGAAGAGGAACGTGCATGGAATCCTCCGAAACGAAAGTATCATCCACCTATGCGGAATGTGAGGAATATTTGTAAAACAGCTATGGCACTTTCGCGATGATGGAAAATGGAGCGTGACGATTATTCTGAGGATTCGCGGCGGTCATGCCTGGATCCAATTATTATTACAAATCGGTTCAATATTTCTTGCTAGTTTCATTGGTCGCAGTTGTTAACCTCTTCGTGAACAAATTCCTTAAAGTGATACAAAATTCGGTGCTCTTATACGAAGTCATTCGAAGTAACTTCTTTCTTTGCGAAAATGTTTCCGGCTTGAATCCATCCTCTGTAGTAGCGCTCTGATTGGTCCATATTTTCTTGTTTATAACTCCTTAACAAAGCTGAGGAGAACATTTTAACGAAAGAAAAACTTCAAGTAATCCGAAGAATCACCACCTTCGAGGAAGTACAACATTTTTTGGGCAGCCTGTATACAGGGTGTTCACGCTATTACTAGCCAGCATTGTTTTTGTAAATAGTAAATATTAGAAAAAAATGATAAAGGAAAAAATAGTACTGTTTTTTATGCGCAACACAATGACATATGCATTTTTGTTTTATTTACATTATTTTGATAGAAATGAAGGTGACCTTCAATTTTTTAAATGGAATGCTATACATTTTTTTATGTCGTATGAAAGCGTGTGTCAAGACGAATTCATCCATGTACTATAAAATGACCTTCAAGGTCATGCAAGGTCAGAAATGGAGGAAAATTGAAGGTCACCTTCATTTCTATCAAAATAATGTAAATAAAACAAAAATGCATATGTCATTGTGTTGCGCATAAAAAACAGTACTATTTTTTCCTCTATCATTTTTTTCTAATATTTACTATTTACACAAAAAATGCTGGCTAGTAATAGCGTGAACACCCTGTATATCGGATTATATTTACTTAACTAATGTCTCTAAGAATAACCTGACACCCGTTTTGATTCTGTGAGACGTAATTTTAGCTCTGTGACAGTCTACGAGGAATAAAAATAATATAATAAGGCTTCGGTTAGGTAAAGTGCTGGTGCTAAATTGAGTTTGAAGCGTTCGACAGGCTCCTGACCAATGTTATAAAGCAAGGGGGTTAACCCAGTCGAACAAACGCGTTCGGCCAGCGCAGAGAAATATTTTCGCAGTCTGCCGGTATTGCTCAGCGAAACATCGGGAACTAGGATGCAGCAACTAGCAACGCAAAGTCCGAAGCTTTGCTCGGGATGCTAAATGGACGCCTATAAAATGTCGAGTAGCGATGCTCTATTTAGAAACCGAAAGACCGATGTTGCGGCCACGTAAGCGATTGTTAACGGGTAGTTTGAAATCACGGAATGCGGCGCGCCTCGATCGAAGAGTTGTCGTCCAACTTCTCTGCAGATCGTGGTCCCGACAGATTTCGGTTTACCTCGGACTTACGCGCGGTATAATTGTTCGTTCGTTTTCCGAGATTCGCGTGATTCAGCTCTCTTGCTCGCGTGTTCGAAAATTAGACGTATTTCAGAGCTAGCGCGCGGAAAGTGCACAAATTCGGATTCTCTAAAGCATCTTCCTCTTTAAGTAATAACGCGGTCACCAATGGCCACATAGAAGTCCGATGATCAATTGAAAATAGCTAACTATCGTTGACGAACCTGAAGCATTTATGAAAAAAGAAAATCAAACATTCTTGTTCGAAATCTCATGGATTTGTTAATTTTGCGTTAGGTTCTCTCAAAAAGTTTCGTTCTAGGTCAATGCAACTGAAAAGTAATTCTTTAAAAACATGTTTTATATTTATCCATAAAATATAAAAACTATCTAGGTTTTTCTTTCTGGCAAAAATTGTAGATTACGGAATCTGAAAATGAGGTTACATAAATGTTTATATACATCCATTTTTAACTCATATTTTTCAATGATAAAATTGGAAGGTGTTCCTTGAATATGAGTTAATCTGTCCTAAAAGTTTCAAAAAAATACACTTCACAGTTCTTTTTGTTAAATCCGCGAAAAGTAGACGTGTTTCGGGTTAGTGTACCGAGATCCACAAATTCGCATCCTCTTCAGGTTCCTTCCTCTCGAGGCAACAACGCGAATCGCACCAATGACCAAGTGGAAATCCGTGCAGCCTTCAAAAGCTTCTTCCGGCCCGCACTCGAGCCCCACTTCTATCGGGCCGGCATTGTTTGGTTCACTTTAACATCGCGCTACATCGCGATACATCACGTATCTTATTACCCAGATATTTACAAACGCAGAAAATGCATCGCGGGTGCATCTTACGGAGCATTCGCGAATTTTTGTAGCGTCTTGTTCCACGAGAGCGTGCACGTTGTGAGAAAAATTCACTTGACGGAACTTTATGGAGAAAATTCTGTATTATGAAGTTTTACATTCTAGTGTAAAATTTGCAAACGACGGTGTTGGTCGACTGCATGCGAATTTGAGATAGCAAATTGTTCGAACAATTTTCCTATTAATCGCGAACGATCTTTTTATAAAATTTTATTTTATTCATGTCACTTTCCATTCTGTACATTCAGAAAAACGTATGAATATTTTTTTAATAATAATTTTTCGTTTAATTGAACTCGTACAAATTGCCCTACACAAACCGACATGAACTTTATAACGCATTACTGCAAATTACATCCACACGACGCAATGTAACTTAAACTATTGCGCGTTTACATAATTTCCACAATATACTGTTGTCACCTTGTTACGTTCTATAATACTGTTCGCAATTACTCGTGCCACACGAAGAACTACAATGTGTGGTTCGCATAATGTTAATTAAAACATTGAGAGTATCCGAGGGTTAGGCCACTAGCAATTTTGTTTCGATGCTAGAAACTGGGTAAGTTGTTGATGATAGTGTTCAATACTATAAAAAGCATCGTCAAACTAAAAATTATAAAGAAGTCATAACACGTGGATAATTACCATCTGTTTTTCTCAACAAAACAATCACGTAAAATAAAGCAATTTAAAAATACAGCTAATAAAAATATCCGAAGTGTTATATTTAAAAAAATAATTAAATGCTGTGTAGTAAATTTATGTTGTCTATACATCAAAACATTAGGATAGTTTTTTAAATAATGCCTGTTCACATAAATGTTCAGTTCTGATCCTGCCTATTTCTCCCGCAGATTCATCGAAAAAACTGATCGAAATCGATGACCTCGTTACCGTGACTTCCTGTCAGAGCGTATTTACTCAACCGTTCGCTCTCAACACCGATAATGAGCACACGCGGCCGCACCAATTATTATTATCCGTTCGGTATACGCAAAATTCTAATTATTTCGCAAATTGTAAGTTAGCGAGAGGACCGCGTGGCGGCGCACGTACCACCGGCCGAAACGAAGTTATAATGCACAATTTATGAGATAAAATTAATTCAGGAATTATATAATTAACATCAGCCTATTACTACGGTTCATGCCCGCTCTAAATGAGATGTAATTTACAATATAATGAGTCATGTTAGAGGTGCCGTTCAACTAACCATTCGCAGGTTAATTAATTCCTAGCCATGGCGAGTCAAAATAATATTGACACACTATTCAAAGAACTTTTTTATTTGTCTCGGATTTCTCATTTAAAAGTGCGACCAATTAACTTACTACGTAACGTGCAGAAGATATTTTGAAAAAATTTCGAATGATCATCACATTCTGAAAATTTCATCAAAATGGTAATCATACAAAAACTATCATAAGCCACCAATAAATAAGTGTTAAATGTATAAAAATCAGTAAGTGCATATGTGCTTTATAAGTGCATGGAATGTCAGTGCGTGTTGCTCCGCTTACAGCCTCAGCGAGGTACTATCTTCTGTTTGTTAACATGTCTCGTCTTGAATGTCTTGACAACAGTCAGACATTATAAACTATTACAGCTTCTAAGAATTGCGACGAAATTCAGTGGGAACAGGAAGAATGGTCGGGGCGGGGAGAGCGAAGCGTTATGTTAAGAATGACTATAAAAGGGCTTTATGTAACCGTGGCTAGATACCGGAGGCGTTCGTGTGTTGTAAATGAAATCCAGGGTCAATTAAGTCGAGGGATCGTCGCATCTCGTAACCCAGTCAAACCGGTACCGAGCGGAGCGAAAGAAACGGACACCTATTTTGCACTCTTGAACGTAGATTGCGCTCCCGTGTATACGGGAGCGTGCTTCTAAAAGGGAAACCCTGCGTGTTTCGCTGAATTTCTCTTCGGCAAGTTTTTAGACGGTAGACCAGAGAGACCCTGTACAGCTATACAGACCAAAAGGGAACACAGCCAGGCGAGCTCGCGAGAGGAAACGCCTTGGCCTTCTCATTCCGAGTATTCTGTGGGAAATATTGTGTCTCTATGACCCCGTGGCTGCTAGCTGCTAGCCGTACCACGTACCACCGAGCAAGTGACGGGCATTGAAATCGAACTTGCTCGAACTCGGCCAACAGCGAATTTTCTCTGCCTCCTCCAGGGAACCGAACGATTTTATTACGATCGCCAGCGACTTACACAATGTTCTTGCATTGATTCTTAACACTCTGCCGGCCGGAAGCGTATTAAAGTGGATATTCCGTTTCATGGGGTTACCTCGACTCGATCCCTATAGTCCTTGAAATATCATTGACAAACGGTTCACACTCGCTCTCAACGTTATGGCGTTTTATTAACCCCTTCGACTTCTGTATCAAACCAAACTCATTTTTGCAGCAATCGTTTATTTCACTGGTTTTTTTATTTAATGCAATTGGAATCACAAGGTAGGGATTATTTTGCCGTACTTTAGTATACTTTATGTAATACAATATAAATTACGTATAAATAATCGAAGGCTTGTATACAAGCAGTTTTAAACATACACTGTTTTCTTAAATTTTTGACACACAGGCATTCAGAAACGGATAGGTTACTTTACCTATTTCCACCGTAGTTTTCATTACGTTACACAAAAGTAGAGTAAATTTCTTTTCAATTTTTTAGTCATTTCAATTCAATTCCTTAAAAAGTTATGATTAAATTTCAGACAGCATATCACCAGCGATGGATTTATCCAGCAAATTTCAATTTAGTTTTAGAAGAAAAATTTGATTAACCGGAAAGTTACACACTCTGCAAAAGCCAGAAATAGCCGGACAACTTTGCGATAATTACGTACTCTAAATGTACATAAATTGTCGGTAGAGTTTAATCAAACCTAGCTCTATCGGTTGTTTTGATCATGCTCGAAATGGTGCCCAACCAAAATACCAGGTCCCCTATAATCAGTGATTCAGGATTCGCGAGCACCAGGACAATTTTCATCTGCGCCGAGAGAGACGACGTATCGTTAAACGAACATTCACAGATGATTCGAGCGAAAAAAGTGCAGCGTCCAATGGTTTTCCGAGCAAGAAGCTCTCCGATTCACTGACAGAAATTACAGAAATCATCCGGCTTGAATCGTGCCAGCTGACCCGAAGATCCTCGCCCGTGCAAATCGGCAGAAACGGCGAAAACATTTAATTGAACTGAAAACTTGGAACGCTCTCTACCTCTTTCGAAGCCGTGCCCCGTTCATACTATTGGATCAAGAAGTTCGATATAATGGTATCTTTTGGCGGAAACGAAAGAACCAGAGACCAACGCCACTTTTGATATCGTAGCACGAAAATTTTCAATTGACCTTATCGCGAATGTAGTTTATTTAAAGCGTACAATTTCCTTGGCTAGATTAGAAAAATGAATAAATTCCACTATTCGATGCTGGAAAGTTTTAAAAATAACGAAGATACTTTAATTTAAAGAAAAATGTCTTCAATCCTTAAAAATGATATTTATTTTCATATTATTAGAAAATATAGCAACTGCTAAAAGTTATTTTTTGGTCTTTATTGCTCTTGTTTTTGAAATTAGATATTTTTGTACGTATTAAACTTATTCTGATATAATATTTGTAAAATTAAGATAGATGTCGGTAGGTGTGCCTCAGTCAGAAAAATCATTTATAGAACCACAAATAAATGTCCTTCAACAATGTAGAAATCTATTTATTAACTTCCCGATTCATAGAGAAGTTACCGTAATTTTGTTTTTATTTGATCATTACTGAAAAGAACATTGCGAGTGCCATAATTTAATGGCTGGTCTTAAAAATCGCTAATACCTACGGACAGTTAATAGACTCATAATGGACTGAATCGTGGTAGTGCTTTGTCATTTATGGTAGACCCAAGTATTACTATATACTGCTACTATTATTTGTCTTGAGCTGGCTTAGCTCTAAGCCCTTCATGGTCGTAAATGACTTGATGAAGCAATTTTGACACGAACTATACAAAGAGAGAGAGTAATTAGCTCCTCAGTCGATAAGTAGTATAAGTACATAATACTGAAAAATGATTTTCTTGTAGGTTCAATGAATATCGAACACAGGTTATGTTAACATGAAAATGTGAAGTACGAAATTTTGATGTACAATTGCATAAATATCAATATTCTTAACAAAAATGTCGAACTAGAGATAATGGATACTGTTTACTGTATTTATTGTCTAATCTTTAGTCATTTTAGAAATATGTTCGAAAATACAAAACTTTATTACTTGAAGCCATGAACTATATTCTATATTTATGAATTATTTGTTAATAGATAAGTTGTCTTTCAAAATTTTGTAGTCGCGTTGCTTATTTATAATTTAGTGATGTAATGTTGAAAAGAAGGAAACCATTGTATAGAATTTTTTTAGTGAAGAGGACGATGGAAAAGTAGGTAATAGAGCCATGAAGAAACGGGAATGGAGGCATCAAAACAGTAATGGGCCTTTTGAACCGAGACTTATAGTTACGAGAAATCTTATTGAGGCTCGCGAGCAAGCAGACCAAGGACTTTTTCTTGAGACTTCAGGGAACACCGATCCTTCTCCCGGTTGAAGTCTACGGATTTTGCTGGAATTACTCATGAACACGATCGACGTTCTATTCGGTGACCACAGAAAGCCCGTCGACCGACGACGCTTTTCCTTTTGAACATTATGGCATGACCCTTCGATCGCAAACTTCTTCACGGGCCGCAAAATTCTGTCGTGTGAAAGGCAGTACTTTTACACCATATATTTTCAAAATGCTCGCTTTCACCGATCCTCGTAGTGCCTGATCATTTATTCACATCGTCAATGCAGTATAATGCAAGCGGGCTGAATCATAAATAACTTCCGCTTTTCCTTTTCGAAACTTCTGTCGATGAAAGCACTTTGCAATGAACATTCATTTATTAATTTTTTCCCGATCCTCACTGACCGTCACGTTAGCCGACATAAATATGATTTTATAAAGACATAGTCTATTAATTTAAAAAAGGACGATACCGTCTGTTCTTTAAACAGAGCATTTCACGAACATTGAAAGATACCTTTCTTTGTCGTTAATAGTGTATACGTGTTCGAATAATGAACCGATTGGTGAAAAATCGTAACAACTTCGCAGTTGACCAGCAGAACATTGGAGGGGCGAAACAATAAATGAATTAAATAGGAACTTTCTATTGATTCGCCTGGAATAAACCAACACCGCCTATTGTTGAATAAACCGATCGGCCGATTGATACGCAATAAAATATGATGCACAGAGAGAAGAATGACCAGTCTTCCTCTGAAATCGTGGCCGAATCGATTTCGTTATACAGATCGGCGGCCCCTGCATACATGAGAGATGTGTTTCGCAGTAAATACTTCATACCGCGGGTTCAGCTCTTCGAATATTGAAAACTATTTTCTCCAGCTTCGTGGCGTGCCGAACTTTATTTTTCCGTGGTCTACGCGCGAGATATATAATGAAACAGAGTTTGAGGAGAAAGCGTGCACGACCGACAATTGTTTTACGATAAATTAATTTGTTTTTGTTACGACTCGATTTTCAGACCGATTAAATACATGGCGGACAAATACACGAACGGAAATCTGTGAATCCCATTGAACTTTATAGACGTATCAGTCATATTTTAAAGCAAAACTTAAAACAGATATATCTTTCCGAATTTTTGTATACAAATTATTAACATTTCATTAGAAATGTGAAGTTTAAATATAAAATCTTACCCAGCAATTTCTAAGTACTCTCTCCATCGTACAATCAATTCCTCGTCGATCACACAAATAAAGATTGTTAGTTATGAGAGAGTACATAATACCTCGCCGCGCATAAATCTTGCAGTAATACAACGTGTGGTAACACGATTCTGTTAATTAGCAATTGTCAAAATGTTTCAGTCGCTTATCAGCGATTCCACAATTCTGGAACTAATTACGCCTAAATAGTGACGGTATAGATGTCACTATTACATTATAAGCCATAATAGCCGTCAACATTATGTCATACATACATAGAGGGATTCCCATTTCTGTAGTAAACTGTATCTATGTGTGCTGGCTGAGAATGAATAGCATTGTATTTCCATTCAAAGCTAATCCGGTAAGTCTAAGATGGATTTCCGAAAGCGTTTACAATAAATGAAGTAAACAATATGAACAATTAAGCGAGTTTCCTTATCGCAAGGTACACGCGTTGTTATTTTTACGTTGGTGAAAGCATTCGACATGTTTTTAGCCGTCCACGGACTACGTCAATACGGTAAATATGGCGAGCTTCATGTTTATTAATCATCGCATACCATTTATTCGTCGAAAATTCCACAGGACAATCGTCGGGATAAAACGATCAGGGACGCGCATTTTGTATTTTAATTCCAATTTTACATAAATATAGCCTCCGAACGTGGTAAAAGGATTATAGTTTCAAAATTTCAACCTTTTTCCAATTCGTTCGCGTGAAAGACTTACTTGAAAATAATTCACATGAGAAAATAAATGTATACGTGATATTATACAGTGCACAATTGTGCGTTTTATTCATTATATAATTTTCATAGTTTTCATCAACTTTATTTGCTCAGTTAGATTTGTCTAAGGTAAACTCTGAAATTCTTAGAATGAATAATTGTTGGCACACAAAAACTCTAATAAAATCAAAATTTGGAAGGACCATTGTACGATCTCCAAGACGATTCACCATCAGCGGATTAAAACCGGACTGTGCATTCCTTTCGGGCACAGTTCGGGCTAACTGTTCAACCCAAAAGGATCCCGTAAATGATGAACGATAGAGCTTTTGTCGGAGGTGCGCAGTCCCTCTCTCTTTCGGCTGAAAATGGGAAACGGATTGGCTTTTTTCCCCACGTATCCCTGCGGATTACTCAATGCTCATATTCGTTGAAAGCACTTCGATGTTAATAAACGTTCTCGCTGTATCGTCGATGCTGGTCTAGGTCAGAAGCTCTATATACGACGCGGCTTTGTGGCGCACGTGGGGAAACTTATTTACCTGTGCCGGTCGTACGAGACTTCTCCATTCAGCTATTTACAAACCCGCCGAATCCGCGCTCATCGCTGCAATTATGAATCATTTTTACAGGGTATAGAACTTATTCGTTATTTTTTAATTAATCTTTCTTCGTACCCAAGAAACCTCTGTGTGTTAAGTTTCAAGTCGTTATCCTGACCACAACGGTAGTTATGGAGCCAGCACGGTTTAATGAACTCCTCCTGCTATTCTGTTTAACAAAAAATTACGGCAAAATTCGCGAGCATTCTCCCGGATAGCACGTACGATTATGAAGTTTTAAAAGTCTTCTAGAAATTGCATTTACTCGAAATTATTGATTTTATACACCTTGGAGTAAGACGTTACTTGGTAATTATACAGAAAAGGTTTGCCTACTCCGATTTTGATGAAATTTTAATATGTTATCCGACAACACATTCTGAACAACTTTTTCCTTTTCCAACAAAGAGGGGTGGCTTTTAGTTTTCGAGATATTCGCAAAAAACTATTGCTAATACCGTATTGAAATTTCCGTATTCTTGTACGGAAGTTGTGTCTTTTTACTTATTTTTTGTAAACACACTGTGCAACTACTCCTGGATTTTCGTATGCGTGGTCCTCTCGGCCCCTTCACAACCTAACCACAACTCTTTCCAATCGCATAATCTTTGCATTGTAGCTGTTATCTAGAATTTGAACTAGTAATGGAAAAATCGTGCGATCAGAATGAGTTGTTCGGCCCGACCACGCATACAAAAATCCAGGAGCAGTCTTTCCAAATTGAAAGTTTACCCTATTTTATATGTGTCACTCTATATAGAGTGAGACCCTGTTTTTCTCTCATCCCCACAATGTATTTACAAAACAAAAGTAAACAGACGACGCACCGTGCAAAAATACCGAAAATTCAATACAGTATTAGCAATAGTTTTTTGCGAATATCTCGAAAACTAAAAACAAACCCCCTACATTAGAAAAGGAAAAAGTTGTTCTAAATGTCGAAATCTATAACATATTAAAATTTCATTAAAATCGGAGTAGGCAGACCTTCTCTATATAATACCCGTTACTTTTATAATATTCCAATGATCCTTCGCTATGGAGCAGCGTGTACCGGCGCAGAATGAAGGATTAAATTGGGCCAACCATCTTCAAAGACGGTCTCTGTCTCTAGTGGGCACGTTTCGAAGGCACAGTTAGGTAAGACAGAAGAAGACGGAGGTACAATGGGGAACAAGGTCGGGACACGCGAGAACTGTTCTCGTCGGCGTCGTTGTTTACGAAGGGGTGCGTGCACCCTTGCCTTTATTCACTTATTCCAGTATCGTCAGCGATGCCACTCGCATTATCATTCCGCGCGTGGCCGCGGTTCACCGTGTTATAATAAAGCAACCTCGCCGTTTGTCAGACAGTATTTTTCCTTCGTGTCGCGTTCCTCCAATAAACATAATAGAACACCGTCGCAGACCGTGCACTGACAAAGCGACTCGCGACGTTAGCCTCTATTACGTATGCCCTCCTCTCCGACTATGTTTACACGTACGTACGTAGCTTCTCTTCCTTTTATCTCATCGACGGGTCTTGACCCCAATGTCTCCCCGCTCGGAAATATGCAATCGGCACAGCGTTTTGCCGAGACACCGACTGCTAGAGACGAATGACTAAAAAATTCTATCAACCTCCCATTGCTCCCTATAACTTTGAAGTCACGTAATTGACACGTTGACAGGACATTTTGGTTTCCGGAATTTTTTTCAGGAAAACTACTGAGCCTTTTGCATTAGGATTTTCCATACATGGTTGTTGGTATCTGAAAAACATACGTGATTCTTTGTAAATAAAAATAATCAAAATCGTATGAGTATTTTTCTATAAAGAGTTTCTTTTTGTAGTCCTTCGTTTGTGTAAAAAAGAATTGGAGAACAGAATTTAATATAAACTAGAATCTATTTATTAGATTTAGTGTACTTCATGCAAACTCTAGTTTATCCCATACATCGCGATGAACATGATAAATCTTCTCTCACGCGAAACAATCTCCTGTTTCATTCTCTCTTCTATGAATTATCTAGTGTTTGAAACTGTGAATTTGCATAAATTTCTGCGGTCTACTGATAAGAGTGGTATAACAGACTATTCTCTCCTGTCGCGAATTTTTTATCTGGTAAAATGTGGTCAAACACTCTTGCTCAGATCCTAATTAACTCTTATGTCAATAACCGTGTACCCGTTTGCTACTTCAGTTTAAAACTCCTCTTATATTCACATTGAAAAAGAGCTGAGGATCATTTTTCGGGGAGTTTCAAACACAGAGGTTTCAAGATGGTTAAATGTTGTTATACCAATAAATATAAAGATTCTTTTAAGAACACAATTTCAAATACGTGTTACGTATATGTGTTGCAGCGTAGTATTTTGGCCGAAGAACAGTATTCTTTCTGCCATAAACTGCCGTAACGATGCGTGGGAAACGCGGAGAATGAAAGCGCATTTTCACCACTATCCGAATAATCGTAGTTCTCCTTGGCTCTCGATTCGCTTTCGAACGAGCTCTCCGGCTGAGCTTCCTCGGATCCCAGGCGCCATTTCGTAACTCCTGGAAATCCCGCTTGGTGAAAGTCAAAAAGTTCAGCTTGGCTTATTGTTAGCCCCTTCTCTGTCTCCGCAAATGAAATTATCACCCTGGCCCTTTATTATCCCAGCAAGACGTGATTCGATCCTCGCTGGGGAGCATTGTATTTACCCACTGAAAACAATAAATGATGCCGGCGAATTCCGCCGGGCGAAATTATTTTAATTGCATCAATTAAAGCGTAATGTATTTTGCGACGGCGAAAAGGTTACGTCGTTCGTTCATGCTGCCCACGTCCAACGTGACCATTGCAACAATTACGGTTATCAGTGTTTCAGGTCGACCAGAGATTTTGCTCCCGGAAAATTGAATATTACCTAAACCCGTTAATAAAAAGAATATATTGCATAGCATTATTCGTGGTACGAAGTGTTGCCAGTCGGTAGATCGCGGATTTCCCATGATTTAATGCGTATGCAAATCGAGAACACGGAAAGTAAATATTTTAATAACGGACAATGAATGTTGCACCTCATTTTTGGTTTAATATACGAACCGAAATGTTTACATAAATTAATTGACAATGATTTATATTTGCATAAATATAAACTGTTCTATCATGGAACGTTAATTACTAAACGAAATACGTGTGTGTGCTGTAGAATTAGAAATATAATAAAATGTTCGTTCAGCTTGATTGAACGCTTCGTGTTGTGTGATGATAATGACTTCATTATCGTCGAGCAAAAAACTTGCTGTTTTTCCTTCTCGTAAAAAAAGGTTCCGATTAAAAGTTACATTCAAATCGTACAAGGAAGATCTGCGAAGTGTCCAACTCCGAATTGGATGAAACTTCCAGGATTGTGGCGCAGTCAAAAATAAGAAACTTGTATTTTTTCAGCTGCGATAACTTAGGATCAAGGCGTGAGAGTATCCCCTAAAACTTTCGCCCCTCTGATGTTATCTTAAAAACTTCTCCGAGCTATTATACAAGTCAGTTTTTTAAGTAAACGCTTCCCAACGCCTAAAATAACATGACACCACTGTTTCGCAAACAAGGATTTCTCACGAGCACGAACCAAATTATATTTACAATCCAAGTTCGAAATGAATCGTCTAGAACGAAATTCAACACGTTGACTTATTAAAAAGTTGAATAAAGATTAATATCCATTACTGGAAATGGAAGATAAATAAAAATGAATTTCTCACATTGATAACTTTAGTGTGACCAAAATAATGGAATGACAATCTTAAACTCTTCTTTATCTATATAATAAAAATCAAATGCTGTTCGTTGGTCACGACATCACGTGAGAACGGCTGGACCGATTTGGCAAATTTTTTTGTTAAATGTTCGTTGTAGTCCGAATCAGGTTTTTAGAGTACAAAAAATTGGTAAAGTTGCCCGGAAACATGAAAATTCGGGAAAAACTAGAAATGCCTTTTGAATTATATTTCAATACAACAAAAAAACGAACGTCGCAGCTTTTAATCAATATTTCAATCGGAATTTGCAATTTCTACGTCTGTTTGCTATAATGATCACTGCGAAATACGTTTTTTTCTCATTTTTACTTTGTTTACGTATATCCTACAACTTTTCACAAATTCATAAAATGATCACAACCAAATTTATTGAAATTTGGACAGGACAACGTCTGTCAGGTCAGCTAGTGCAAAATAGAAATATTCTGTGTCAATTATTAGAAACGGAAGGTTCTTTTAATAATAAATAATTCAACGATACTCCTTAATTCTCCTGTTTTATTGTTCTGTATTTGATCCACGCATTTCTGCATCGACTTTGCAATCTAGTGGATAGTACCGGCGAAAATATTGGCGAATTTCGACTAGTGCTCGTAAAGTGACGTTAATTCGACGGTAATCGTTGATCTCACTAACTCCTCGCAGAGTAGTTAATTCCCTGACGCGAAGCATCATTCGGGCAATCGAACAGACAGTTCAATCCTTGAATATTCATACAAAAAGCAATTATCTGTGCAGTCAGTCGCAGGGCATGTTGTAACTCGGACAAGAGCAACATATTCCAATCAGGGCTAACACGCGAGGAAGAGGTTAGCGATGTCAGTTGCTTGTAAACACGTTGTTTAGCTAGCCACATACCCACGGTAGCCAACGTATACTCCATCTGGTTGTAAACGCATCTCCTCTGGAAAATAGACGACGCAGAAAATTCACGGAACTGTGGGAAACATCCTCGTAAACTTGTTACGTTTGAAATTGTTCTTTCGATTTTTTCAACCGCAATAATCATCGAGAAAAATCGATCGACGAAGAGCGTACTCGACGCAGGGAAGAGATTCTTTGAAATTCAAATGAGAAGATAAATAAACTGCACTCCCACTCTCTTCCCGTAAACTATTCACGTACATATGTATTTTCCTGCTTTCCGAAATTCTGCGTTATTTGTACCGAACATACGAGCAGAAAGATGTTTTGAATTTAAAGTACATCGTCACTTTACTAGGAAAACAGTGAATTTTTCATGGATGCATACAGAGTGTGTCATGTGAAATATTACAGGCCGCCTTTCGCGAATTTATTGCACGTATCGACGTATTTCTTTTGGAATTAAACCGGACCCGGAAGTGAAAAGCGCGAAGTGGTTTCCGTAAAATATTTTCAAAAAATTATCTTATCAGATAAATAATTACATTTAATTTTATTTTACGACAGCTCAATCATTTGTATCGGTAGGTAGGGGAGAAAACTGATTTTCGGATAAGATTTCAGAGCTCGCGCGGAACACGGTATATATAAATTACACGTTTGTTCGGTTTAGACAGTGGCCAACGATCGTAGAAAGTTTCCTTGGAAAGTGACTTATTCATACCCGAAAAAAAGTCGCGCCAATAACATCACATATTTTGTCGGTGATGATATATACGGTCCGGCTAAAATGGCAGACTGCCAAGTGGGTGGTGTTAGTGGGATTCGTGGCTTGAACCCGACGCCAAATACATTGTCCTGCAAAAACGGTTGATTTATTATGACCGGTGGTCCAGGATGTGCGATTTTGTCGTACCTCGTACAATCGCATTCAACCCGATAATTTGCCTGTTCCTCACGCCGCGACGCAGTAGTATCTTTCCACCGTGACTATTAACTTCGAAAATTTCCAAGTTCTCGTTCGTTCCGATGAATTTCTAATTAAATTGACCCCGGAGGAAAAGTACTCTTGTTTTATGGAATCTAGAAGTGATTCAAGGATCTTGTATCCTTTGAATATATAACGTCCAATCATTAATTAGCATGGTTCTATGACGTATTTATTGTCATAAGCCCAAATCATTTTATTTTGCATAGATTCACAGTCTAGTTGCATTTACGACAAAAATAATTTAACAAATTCAAGGATCACAATATGCCAGTTACGGCTTATTGATATGGTTAAAGTAGGATTGAACGTTCTAGTTGGATCCAATTTGTCGACGCAAACAATTTGATTTCGCAGAGATCCATGGGCTAGTTATACTAACCTGCAGAAGTTCAAGAGACAAAGATTTCGAAAAACGAGTACCATCCGTCGGATGGCCTCGCGTTATTTGCATAATGGACTCGAGCAAGTTGATCCATTAAGGATCAAGTTTAGCATAAACGATCTTCGCGTCCACTCGTCAGGATTGCCCGAGGTTCGACATCTGCGTTGCCTCTCGAATCCCTCGATCCCCCTCGTTCTTCACGATATTACCGTCAAACGACCTGCGAACATTCAAGGCCACTGTCTATCGATACTAGCACGGCTGCACTATGATTTATGATAGGAATAGTCGACGCAGAAGTGCCGGCCACAATCAATCCATCTTAAGAGTTCGGTGGACGATGCTCCCTTCCATATACTTGAGAATCTGGCATCCACTATGCCATTCAATGCTATCCCCTATCCCTCTTTTCCTTCTCAGATTCCAGACCCTGGATATTCCATAACGCGGGACATCAATTTACCAGCAACATCTCCTTTTTGATCTCTGGCTGCTTATCGTTCAGCGAATAACCGATAGATTGATTTTAACGTATGGTCGCTACCAGGAATTTCGTGGAATTCCCTGCAAAAATTTAACGCCGCGAGCGACGTAAATCTACGTTCGGCGAATTTTTCCGGAGACTTAAGGTCTAACTGACGCCAATTTAGCAGATTTTTATTTCGGCTGAATTTTTCGCGGAGTTCGGAAAATGAGAAAAATCTGTGCATGTTTCGAACAAATCTGTGCTCTCCAAATTTGAATTGGTACATTGAAAACTGCGATTCGATGCGTTTTCGATATTTGGACACCGACTATTACTTTTTCTAGAGTCGCATCTTCATCGTCTCTCAGAGAAGTAGAAAAAGGTAAGCAAGAAACTTACGAATAAATTTCATTTTCCATTGAATCCTAATAACAAAGATCAAAATAAATTCCCAGCATCGTAAACAGTGGAATAATTGAAAGATTAATTTCGGCATTTAAAAAAATGTTCACGGTGGAATCTGAACGCAGATAGCATTAATATTTTTCACCGTGTCTCTCTATTTCACGCACTTGCAAATCCCGCCACCGTATAAACAAATAAAATGTTACGTCCCAGCCCGCACGTGCAGGTTATTACTTTACATTACATTACAATTTGCCTTATTTATACCACTTCCCCGGCGAAGTCACCCACACACGATCCTTTTTGTTGCATTGTGACTTCGCATTGTAGCTCACGCATGCGATTCGCGTAACCGGTACGTAATAATCCGTTTAGCATGTACCGCAAAACAAGTTTGGTCTCATTCAAGCGTATAATTTATCACTGTCCCGGATGATATTCGCTCGAACTCGAAATCCGAAGTCCCGAAAGAACTCGTTTAACGAGCGAACAATGGAGCGAGCGGCGCAATTTCTCAAATCTCCGTGTGCTTTTAATTACACCGTAAACGGCCGCGGCATTATCGCGATATTTTCGTCACTGCCGCGGCGTAGGATATTAATTACCGTAATTCACGCTCGTATTCCGATGAATTAGAGCGACATCGGTCTGTATCAATGGTTTCCGATCGAGCGAGCATCCTTTCGAAGTGTCGAATCTCGACCGTCGACGTTTCAGAATTTGTTTTAAACAATACCAATAGACAGATCAATTTTCAATTTGTGTAGTGTTTTTGACAACTCTTAGGAAATATCATCATTTTGTTTATCCAGAAATTATAATTTTACATGTAACTGTGCTACTTCAAATGTTCACAATGATGTTGAAGATCAAGAAGTCCATATAGGAACAGACACCAATTTTTAAAAATAAAATTAGGGGATATATCGATCTTACATTTCAGTGGTACTTTCGACAATCCTTAAACAATATGAATATAATTTTTATATGCAGAAGTATTGAGCTTGTACAAAGTTATACTGGTTCAAACATTAAGAGTGTCTAGACAGGGTCTATTTCGATTTCTCTCGCTATATGTACTCGAGTCGATACCTGGAAGGAAAACGTGAGAATTTGACTTCCAGGTGCCAAACTTTGCAAATCCAAGCGAGAGCACTGTTGTAGTCCGCAGGGAACATAAATCTTCGAGGCGTGTCCGTGAGTTTTCTATCAAGCAGCGAGATTATTCTGCTCTTAGATCTCCCATTAGAGTCTCCGCTGGGCGACGAGGGAAGAAGGTCGCGCTGCGGAGTTTTTCCGAGTGAAACTCGAAAATAATACAGGGCCGTCAGCGAGTTTCCGGGGAAGTTCACGCGTCAAGCGAAAGAAATTTCATCGTAGTCCGTGGCGAACTCGCTTCCGACTTTTCCTCCCACTCATCGCGATCAATAGGGTCGCGTGTTGTTCGCAGGCTCCTCGATCATACGCGCGTCAAACGAGCATTCAGCCACGCAAAAGGGCATTAAGACAGTGAATCGTGTCATAGAGATCGTTTATCTCCCGGTTTAATCGTTGCGCGAAACTAACGCGCGAGATTCTCTCTCTCTCTCTCTCTCCTCTCTGTTTGTACTGAAGTGCTTCATCCATCCCGATCGATGAACCGTGCCACTAAGTTATTCCGAATGGAAATAACATCGCCGCAAAGTGGAAGCACGGATAACGAGATTCGAAGCGACGCACAGTCGTCCACGTACCCGATCTACCTGTTCATTAAGATTTTAGCACTATTCGAAAGTTCGAGAATATTGTAATTTAGGTAACTTGATTCGTTTCGACAAAATTATCGTGTCAAAAATACATACTGACAAAAACTCATTGTGACTTTTATTTTTTAGGGATTAAACTTCCAATTTTTATTTTTTATAGAGAAATTTATACACTTGTAAATGCTAGTTCCAATCACTATTTTTAATGAATACTATTAATTTCATCGTTTACGAATGTGATGGACATTTCGAAACAAATATTAAGTCTCAACACAAGATGAAACTTCAACAAAGCTGCACACATAATACTAAATATTAAATAAATGTTGATTCTTAAATGCTTGTTTTAATCACAATTTTTAATAAAGTTTTAATAAAACGCAGTATACGGTTGATGAACATCCATGCGAGGGGATTGATTTTTTACGATTTGAACATCTAGATCGAGCGAGTGGATCACTGTGCGAAGCCCTGTTCGCGTCGCAGCTTTTTAGAGCCGGCTGGAAGTGGCCGACGTGAAGAGCTCTTGAACTTTATAACGAACTATTCGATCGTAAGTTGCACACAATGTAATTCAATGCTATTGTCGCTTGTGTGTTCGACCACGGTAACATGTAACGTGGTGGTTAGTGAAAATTGCCGTGTATTGAGGCGCAAGGTGTACTTTAGACTGTCTGGCAAATAGGTATTTAGTACCTCTCAGAATTCGAAAATTGCAACTTTCGATCGCAACTACGGCGAAACCATAAATTTGCTAAAAGGCTGATGGCACTCGTTCAAACCTTTTCGTCGTCGAGCAGAATAAACAATTTTAATATAATGGTATAATATTATTACTTGAATTATTCTCTTCTATTACACGACATACTAGGTACGTTTCATAGCAATCAAACAATTGCACAAAAACACGGAAGAATTTCGATCAAGTAATTTAAATTGAATAAACAAAGCAATTTGCACAGCATAGCTGCGTAAGTTCGCCAGAATCGTAAATAATATGTATTAACTAACCAACTCAGCGGAAAACAACACGAGTGTCGTGAATAATTAGATTAAATTTTTTAAAAAGCGGAATGCAGTAGCAGGTTTATTGAATGTTATTGAATTTTTACCGCTGGTAGAATCAATTTTATTGAACATTTTCACTGTCCAAGCCGACGTGCACGCGATACGATTCAAACACCGCGTTGAGAGTAAAGAAAAAATTTGATGAATCTCGTTCGTGTTAGAGAAAGTTTGGATTTCACGTGAGCCGATCTCACAGAACTCCGACGCTCGAGTCGCCTATGGTCCCGGGTACACAGAAAATTGTGTACCATGTCCTGCCTTGACAGGTCGCCATTACTCGACGATGGTTTCATAGGCACGCTTCATACGTGTTTGGTCGTGACACCGGTGACATAGTGCAAGGAAATTTCACACCTTCCTAACCCGACCGAGCAAATCTTGCTCTGTCTCTGCACAAACAACTTCGTTGATTTCTACAGTGTGAGGAAAATGAGATTTTCCCTGAAGACATTTTTATCATTCTTATGAGAGTAAAATGTTCAACGTGTTCATTGATAAACCGACATAATTCGCGTCTAGAAAAATTCTACAAAAATTTTCAAACAGCAAATTCTTCGATATTCATTACAGAAATGAAAATATCCTTTGACAATAATTGTTGATCTCCGTCGATACTACATATAGAACACTCTACAAATGGTTGGAAACTACAAAGGTGGTAGTTTTACCTGTAGACATACTGTAGAACGTACGCTAAATTTTTCCGCAGTTAATTTGTTCAGAAAGGCAAGTTTTTATTTCCCCCGTGGTGCAGGTACCATGATTTTTTGAAGGAAATTTCGTGCAAACATTTTTTTTGCGTTTTCAACGTATTTCTCTACGTAATCACCACTTCTGGGTCACACCATAGTGCATCATGATGCATTTATGCTGAAAATAAAACAATAAAAATGTATTTAAGGAAATCAATTTATTATTTCCAATTTATTGCTGTGATTAAAGAACGAAAAAAAATATTCTATATAGCCTCTGCAAAAGATTTTAAAACATAAAGTATTTCTTGAGAGTTACAATTACTCTAAGTATTTTACATTACTTTATAAAAATAACAAGAACGTGTCTATCCAAATTTTTAGCCATTTCTAAAAGTAGTTGTGTACCGAAAGAAAATAATTTGTTGAATACTTTCTCGTGGTTGCATTTTTACAATCTCAATAACCAAATTTTATAGTCCGCCATTTAGGCGAGTCCCGCAAACTTAGTGTTAATTAGATATCTATTTCGTTCGCTTTGAACATTTTTAAAGTGACAGTAAACGCTATATAGCGCTCTATACGCTTATAGAGGGTGTTTCGAATATACTTGGATATTCATGACACATGCAAGATATATGCAAGTTCTATATATGTAGTTACACATATCAGCAAATGAGACTAGCTTTGGGGATACACTCACACACGTTCGATCCTCTGTAATTACTTGGGCCGTGCGAGAAACCTGAAATGACGGGTATCCGAAGCTCGGGTAGCGTCGGCAAATAATCGGTCCGGGTCGAAACGGGTCAAAACGAGTCCGAACGGATTCGAGATACTGGAAGAATCATGCGACATAAAAACGTCGGGATTCCGAGATTCCGAATGCGCGACACAAACTCCGGAATGGATTTTATTGGATTACGTTTATTACGAAACACGTTTTGGCTCCTGATTTAAACCCTGAAAAAATACCATGCAATACTACCCGCTGTGTATTGATTTTCAACGATTTTTTGAGAAACAGCATTTTCATTGAACTGAAAACATTTCGAACAATATTGGAAAAATAAAAAACAAAGCAACGTCCTCTTTTTAACTGTTTTGCAGGGTAGAAAGGAAACATTATATTTTGCAAACTTATAAGAGGTTACATTCGCGTTACAGCCTGAATAGAGCTACCCATAGATGTAACTCAGTCACCACTAAAAATTGCTGTACCCTTGTTCACAATATTGTTTGCATCATTAAATATGTTGGTGTCTAATCAATTACTACACAGTTAAGTATTATATGAAGTATTATCACAATTTCATGTCCATAAAATGAAAAAAATCATACACAATGAAATCATTCGAAGTCGGAAGAAATGTTTAATTTTCGGGTTAAAATGGCTCCGACTGCAAAGGGTCAATATTAAATTACTATTCATGTGTAATCAATTTGCTGGTCGAAAATGCTTGAATTCCCAGGGTGATCTTTTTAGCATCGCCTAACTGTAGATCAGCGTGCTGTGGGTCGAAAGGGGTTGCCATATTCTCCTCACGTGTCGAGAATCTGTGAAGCTCGGTATATACATATCTCAGCCGCGCGATGCATGTACATATGCGGGCCGACATTCGTATCTCCTTCCGTACGAAGTTACTAGCTGACAAAGGAAAATATCGAGATGTCTGCTGCGCATTCGAACCGCGCGAAACTTTCCTTCGAATTGTTTTCCGCGAAAAGTTCCCCTCGCCTTTGTGTAATCGAAATGCCCCGCCACCAATGCGACGATATTTGTATGACAAATGAGCAAGATTTCGTGACTGTTCCTAGTCCATGTGCGGAGAAAGGTGAGGATTACCACTTCGAAGAACACGTCCCGTCGCGGGACGTATCGCTCCGGTTATACCTTGGATAACCAAACAGTTTATGCGTCGGATGCTCCGAAAATTAAGATACGAGTACTTTGTTAATAAATTAAAAGGAGATATTGAAGATAATCTATAATTACATGTTAAATTTTATATTCTAATAATACGTAGCACTGGAATACGTGGCGTGAAACATGGGCAATATTTGCTTCACTTATACTGTGACATAACTTGATTATTCGAATTATTAATCATAATATTTGTTAATTATGTAAATATTAAGTACATAAGTGATACATTTGGTTCATAATTAGATTCGTGACCATTACGCAAAATAATAAATTTCTACCCGAATTGTATAAAATATAATATATCGTTAAATTCTACCAATGTTTTTACTGTTTTACGTTCATTCCACTAATTTCTGTCCTAAGTGCATAAAATCCGCAATTTAATTAATAGATTTCATGAAACATTGGACAACTTTAATCTCAAAATATTAAAAGGGATGCGACGCGGTATTTACATTTCGTGGCACGAACGCGTTGTGAAATATTTTATTTCTCCACACAATTGAAAAAATGTGTTAACAGAAAAGCAAATGTTGCTCTCGCACTACATGTTTCTTTTTCAACGTTCATGTATTTGCATCTCACGTTTACGTTCTCAATCAAGTTTTATTAAACGACGGATTTATTCGGAACTATAAAACATGCGCGCGATATTTTTTTCCCTCCGCGTTTATTGTTTTCGCGAGAATCAAATTATTTAATCTCCCGCGGAATATTTAAACAAAATATTAGTCCGACCCGCTCATTTTATCCCGAATGTTTTCAACACACGTGTGTGCATTTTTTTCCATACATCCCGAACCTTAATCCGCTCGTTACGCGAAACGTAAACATTTCGAAGGAATTCCCGTTGAAGTTCGTGAAAACGATGCAATTCATTTCACCGCGGGATGAGATGAATCTCGCTACGTCTACATGCTGTACACTTTAAGTAGTGTATCCAATCTTGGATCCTCCCATGTAATCTATCCAACTCTCGAGAGCTATTAAGCGGATTCACGTATCTGCGAGTCAAATGAAACAATTGCGAGCAGAGCACGCATAGCTGCTCATGAGAAATATGTTACATACTTTCTGGAAAACCTTATGTTTTTGCGGTAGCTGCTGAAACGCGTTGCTTCATATGCTCTGCAGATATGCAACCGGTTTCTGAAGAGACACGAGTCCAAATAATTTGTATTGTTCCTGCAGGTTCGGTATCAAATTCTATTAAAACTAATATCGAAAACATAGAATCTAGTCGATCCTACGTAATCGTCTCTCCGAACACTAGTCGCCCAAGCTAGCATTAAGCCACTCTGCATACGGTTAAAATTACATCTTATTCAGCATCATTTGAACAAGAAAAATGCCTAACAAATAAATCGGTGCAAGTTCCACAAAAAAATATTGAAAAATAAAGGAATCAATGACTTAACAGATTCAACAGATCACGGAATAAAATTTGCATCTCAGTACAGTAAATATTGAATTTTTCATGAATAACGTTATTGTAAAATGTTAAAATGCACACGTGAGTTTATCAATCTCCGAAAGAAGCAAGAAAATAAAATTTCCCTGATAAATTAATTACGAACTCCATTTTCTACTACTATATTTGACTATAATTTGCATAGAAAATAAGTCGAAGCGACGTCGAACAATGCTCTCTCTCACTGAAAAGGCGAAACTTGTCGATAAATAAATTGTGATCTCGATCGGAGTTCCCCGCGCAATTTTCTGCGCATCGGAGAGAGGGATTTCAAGACTATGAAATGCGGAATGCCAACCTCAGTCCTTCAGTTCTCACCAAGTCTTTGAACCCTGCGAGGCTCCTTTTTCCTTTCCTTGATCTTGGGTTTGTTTATGGCTCAGGTTAATGTTGGGTGGAGGTCCTTTTTCTCTTTTTTTTGTTTTATCTTGCCCTATCTTTTCTTATTCTACAAAAGAATAACCTCGTTTCCTCGTTTTGTTACCGACATTGTTTACTTCAGTCGGTATTGTCTCCTCTTTAGAAGAATCGTTTTCTTCCTGTTCATTTTATTCTGGCTGATTCACTTGTTTGTTCAAGCTTAACGTCACCTCAACGTTAGTTTGACATTATAACGTATATACCAGTGCTTTAATACTTTTTTAAAAACCAAGAATTTACTCAGATAGATTGTTTCTGAATGAACTACGACGCATAATTAATTCTAATTCGATACTTTCGAGGATTCCCGCCGACAGGTAACGTTAAATCACGATGCATTTGGCACGAACAATTATTTACAGGTTAGCTGGCCACTCGTGTGGTATTTGAATTATATTCCCGATCCGGAAGAGCGTAAGTGTAGCATACGCAGTCATTCCATATTAACCATGTAGTTATGGTCGCAGTTCACATCTCAATTACTATACACGCTGCGGTTTTCACCCTGACGTTGCACTGTAAACCATCGAGCGTTGCGGTAAAACACATGGTGTATAGTAATTGATAATTTATTCAGTTTAGTCGGTTTCGAAGCTGAAAATATTGGCCGCGCACCTGTATAAACCGTTAGTATGACACTGGATTCAAAAAACAATATTTTTACATTCGGAAATCGAGTATTTCTGAAATAAACGAAAATTCTATCCAGCTTGCACAAAAAAAATTCTGTCAGAGAGCCCCACTGAACACACTGTACGTCTATAAATAATTTATCAAAGCACCACTTTAATTTTTGATTATTGAATTAGCTTTCGTGTAGAATCAAAAATTATCCAAGTCAAATAATTTTAATAATTTGAAAATGAATTCAACAATAAACAACATTTGAATTTTAAAATTATATGCTGGAAGGAATCTGAAATAATTTATAAAGAATTTTAGAAATGTCCTAGTATGATACTTTGCAAGAGTTGAATTCTTCTAATACGTTTTTTTATCAGTCATTCATTGTTGCTATAAATGCAGAAAATCGTCAGTCTACTTATCACACAATTTCCTGAATGAATTGCCAAATCAAATTAATTTTATAGAACGTTTCAGAGTTAAGGAAACAGTTCAATGCCTGGCATTATTATATAAATTATTATCCACTTCGGCTAGGATATATGCTGACTTGGTAGATTATAGTTTGAAGAAGATGGCACGTCAGTGGCATACAATACGCGATATTCACCACGGAACTGTGAAATGAAACTAGAGACGCCTCGGCGCACCGAAAGTAATAGCCAGATTTTCCCAGAAATGTTTTACGGTTCTACTAAATTTCGAGCAATCTCCTAAAATTATGATGCCGCCAACAATACAGATATATAAAGTCGTTCGATTGCTATTTGCGATATCCGCCTGCTTCTGACGAACGATAAATGTCATTCCGTAGTCATTCCCAAATCCGAAGCACCGTGTTGCGTCTCGTTTGCAAACAAAACGCCTTGGTTTTCTCGTAATTTTTCCCCTTACTTCGTTGCAGCTTTATTTTCGGGTGTTCCGGCGCTGTTCCGCCCGTGAAGTATCATAAAATGGCGCAGTTTGTAGTTAAAGTTAAACGACCATGTACTCCTTCGCTTTAACTCCCGCGTGCACTCCGGCACGATTTAACATTCGACAATTACACAACTGCAGTCTGTCTGAGACTGTCTCGCCTGCCAGATACTTGAAATGTTCACTCATTTCACAGTGTAACAAAACCGTGTCTGGTGCTAAATAGTTCGAAAAATAATTGATTGACGAATAATTCTTTCATTGGAATATTTTATTGCCAGGACTAATACGAATTTCAAGAAATACAAACACAATGGTATAAATCCTGATCACATCCTTACTCCACAACAGTTTTATTTAACTTGATTTAATTTTATTTAAACAATTGCAAGTTGGAACAAGTTGGAAGAACGCTCGATTTCGGTACCATCGCGCAGACATCTTATTATTTTTCTACCGTAAAAAAATTCGTAATTATTGCTAAAAGTGCTATCAAGTGATTAAAACAAAGATAACTTTGCTCACTTTTGATCACATCCTTACTCGACAACAGATTTTTTAACTTGGATTAATTTTATTTAAACAATTGCAAGTTGGAACAAGTTTGAAGAACGCTCGATTTCGGTACCATCGCGCAGACATCTTATTATTTTTCTACCGTAAAAAAATCGTAATTATTGCTAAAAGTGCTATCAAGTGATTAAAACAAAGTTAACTTTGCTCGCTTACTTCGGTTGCACGCAAAAAAATTCTGAAAGATGAGCTTCGGCTATCGCGCCAGCAGAATGGCTCCTTAATTGTCCGTTATTATAAAAATTCGCAGGTTGATTAATGTCCCGGGGGAAAGAAGCTTGTAAGTACAACTAAATTGAGACCTAACGAATAAGCTGCCGGAAGACGAGAAAAAGTTTGCCCGATTCGCAGGCGATCTAAACGCCATTGTGTCCCGGCGCCCTCGGTCGACTGGGACTTTTTCACGGCTGGAAACGGCAAAAATAACTATCAGATACTTGACGGTGATAGAGGACGGGGAGGCACGCTCGCTGGAAGAATCATTTATTAAGTTTATCGCGGCGAAACCAGTAAAACGCGAAATCGAAACGACGTACATGTCTTTATCGCGTTGTTCGTCGAATGATAAGAGCAGTAGTGCGCCCCGCGGAAGCGGGTTACGTGCGTGTCTGTGGGTAATTTGGTGGTTTTCGCGTAGTCGTGGTACACACATAATCGCGTGGTCCGCCGAATATTCAATGTTCCTTTAATATCGTCTCAAATATCATTGTTCGGGGCCCCCGGTTCTTTACGTGGCAGGCTAAAACGCGATTCAGGGCCGAAGTTACAATACATTCGGGCGTCGATCGATTCCCAGTTGTATATACCTCCGTTCCCGTTCTCTCCTGTATTGACTTACGGCAAATATCACGCCTGCCGACACACTGAAATATTCTTCATTCTTTGTTTGACCGGCCCGGCCGGTTTGCTTATGTTTCATAAATGAATCTTTATTTACATAAGCTACATTAGCGTGCGATCAAATGCAATCGAAATATCCATCCTCGCGCCGCTTGCTGAGGTTAGCGTTTTAATCTAAACACTAGATCAAACTGGTTATGATTTCGCGGTGATAACCTCGTTGCGAACACCTCGTGTAACAAACTGCTACGACAAGCTCCGCGGACTTGTAATTAATTCGCGTTTTGCTGGACATTTGTATGCCTAACGTTCTTTCACCCCTCGCTGCGCGACTTTCTTTGCGGCTACGGTCGCGACGAGTTTATTCCTAATAACTTTACAGGAAAGATGAGGAAAAGTGATATTTATATATCGTATGTCTAAGTTTATTCCAATGCATTAATATCGGTCGCAAAAGAACCGAATTTTATTTCTTCTTAATATAAATCCAGAACATTCAAGTACATTTGTTGTATCTTGCATTCATGCATTTATAACGTATAAGCATATGTAAAATATATTTGACTAGTATTTCAACTTACACGTGGACGAGTAAGAACACCTTTCCGTCATAAAACGCATTTTTAATACATATTTAATTAGTTCTGAAACAATTGCACAACACCAGAGGCTAATTATGCTGCCAATATCGTTGACCACAATAAGCGAGACGCCGTTTTTGAGTAGCGTATTAAAAGCACGGCTTTAATATTCATTTTAATATCGTCTCCTCTGGGAACGCGTGAATGAATGCGCGCGGTATTCACTATTCTTTACTTGCGTCGCGGTTCACTTTTGTCGGCTGGCCATTTGCAAATAACCGTTTCCATAATAACACGTTCCGCGGGCAACGATTACCGAGTTATAATGTCTAACCGCCGGAAATCACGGAAGCTTTATTGAACCCGCTGCACCGTGGATTAGGACAGGTTAAAGGGGAGGTTTTAATTTCCTTTTCACCGTCGCTTTTCATTACGATTTAGTTAAATCTCCTTTCATTCTGCTTGGCAGCAACGTTCATTCTTCCCTTCTTTCTTTTGTTGTTTTAATTCGTTGCGTTTGTCTTCGACCGGTTTCAAAGACAAATGTTCAACCCTCCAACGTGGAATTCGTCGGATATCGAAGACACGCTCCGGAGATATATGAGATTTCCTTTCGCGCTACCAAGTTCCGAATAGTTCAAAGGTGTTACGTAGTCCGCGAAACGTTTCGCGACAAGCTGTGTGTAGCAGTGCATTGAATCAGAGATAATTTTTAAATAATTTCAATCGGTTGAAAATAATGCAGTAATAGTTACGAAGTCTTTAAATATATTTCTACTGTTTTGCATTTGATTTGCTCAGTTTGTAAGAAATGCATAAAATCCGGAGTTTAGGTATAAATTAACCCTTTGTATACGCAGCTATGTTAAATGGAAAATTAAACATTTCTTCCGATCTAAAATATTTCCATTCCCTATGATCTTTGAAATTTTGTGGATATGAAAGTGGTGTAACACCTTATACAATACTTAAATGTTTAGTAATCGATTAGATACCGACATATTTAATAATGTAAACAATATTTTGAATAATGGTACAGTAATTTTTAGTGGTGCCTCAGAGGGGACAACCGAGAGCAAAGGGTTAAAATTTAGCATTAAGCAAGCTACGTTATCTGGTCGGCCCGTTCGAACTGCCAAAAATGAAAGACCGTGTCTGTGTCATAAACCATGCGAATGTGCCAACCTCGACACGAGGTACCAATAGGAATTGCAAATAAGACGGAACAGTCGAGGTTACCTTCGAAAACGGCTATTTTTCCGACATAAAACTTACGAACCGAAACTACGCGATCAAAACAGTCATTTTTTAATGGAATTCAATATTTTGAAATCGAGGCTAATATGAATCTCGAATAAAATCGTAATAAATGTTTGATTCCACAGATAGATCGACAAAACAGATAATATTGACGTAAGTAAAATAATGAAGAATTTTCGATATAAAATATTGCAGAATAGTTCGTAATATCAAGATTGCCGGATATGTAAAAAATGTGTAAACTCTTCAACTCCTACTTCACAATATGCGTACGAGATATTACGTAAATTCGTAATCTCGACATTAAACACTTCAGACCATGCACAACGTGTTTCAAAGCGAACAAATAAAATTTTTCCAACACAGTCTACTGGTAAAAATGGATACTACATAAAGCGAGCATAAAGCTTGAGCAAAAAAATCCAATATATTCAATTTATTTTTAAACGAAAAATCATCCCGTTTCTGCTTTGCAATGTACACGCAGCCGTACGTACATTGCATCAAAACGCAAATATTCGTTTCCACGCATTTCATTTAAAAAAAAATATCTTGGTTGTAAAGTAACGCAACCTGATTGAAAATAATAATTAACACGCTCATTACCTTTATCCTTAATTATTATCATCTATAACATGTTAATTACAACGATATAAATATCTTGGACAGTGAGAAAAAATTGATCACATTGATAATTTTAATTTTCCCAAGATTAAATAATCTTTAGTAGTTAATCTTTGCTAGTTTAAATTTACGGTTTATTAATATTTGCAAATAACAGCTTCGTAACACAGTGGTAATGGAAAAATAAATCTTCAATATCGCTTTTGGGCAGATATTCGAATCTTCTCGTTCGCATTACAATTTTGTCGATTTTCCGCATATCATTATGACAGACGGTTTTTGACAAGGAACAATGAATATCTCCCGAAAGTGACAGAGCCTAAATTGCTACGTTCCACGGTTAATTTGCGGCTAGGCAGAAGGATCGATATATGAAGCATGACGAGGGTGGTTTTCGGAGTTTCCCAATACTCCCACATGCAGCCTTATGAACCTAATTGCGAGACCCATCCTCGTGTGTACGATAGCTCGGGAGTACACTTTCAAAGCATCGAATCCCTTGGCGATAGTGCCAAACAACGTAACTTCAGACACTCGTATGACCTGCGTTCTTCCATAAATTGCGATACGATGTTACTAACATTGCGAGATTATGCAGTCCTCGTTCTTCCAAACTGTGAAAGTCTATTTCAAACCAGTCAAAACGATATAATCACACGTAGATCCCTCCACAATAAGTACGTAAGTCGTATTGTACTTTTCCTAAACTTGTGTAGTATATAATTCAATTTTCATTTTGTTGTAAAGGGAGTACATTACAGTGTATTTTTTCAAAAAACAACAAATTTGTCTTGATCTGAAAGAATCTAGATTTTATTTAGAAACAGAGTTCTTTATTAGTAATATAATAAATAATAGAGCAATTATTTTATTATTAAGCAGATGCATTATTTCAGAACACATTCAGTGGATTTGTCTTTACTAGAACGAAGCAGTAAATTGATGAAGTGGAAATTGTTTCTTTATTTCATAAAACTTGTATATGTGGTATAATTGTAAAGCGTTTATTGCGAATTGGCATTATCTGAACGAATTACTGACGTAGTGAATGCGAAAGGTGAAAGTTTCTGGAAACTTTACAAAGAATACGTACGACAAATATATTGTTCACCGATTTTATTTAACATTGGTGTGAATCGTGCGTACCTTAAATAATAACGCTAACAGCGTACAAGCCGATGCTGCGGCTGCACGCATGCTTGGCGGAATTAAGCAAACAAAGCTGTGCAGCTCCGGTTTGATTACATTACATTTCACGCTGCACTTTCTGTTTCGGGAATTGAGAGATCCGAAGGGAGAACTTATTCCGCACTGTAAATATGTCCCGATGGTTATACGCTCACGCGGTTAAACGCGCAGAAAGTGCTGGACAATTTTTGTTGGTTGTCAAGCAAACTCGTGTCAATTTACTTTGATATCTCATATGGGTGGGCCGTGTGCGACGTGCCTGATGCACATATGCAACGGACGCGGACCACACTAAAGATAAATCGTGTTTGTAAACTAATAGCATCAAAGCACAACGTTTTTCCGCTGTTGATCGTGTGCCGGCTGGAATTCTGAAATATCGGGTTCATTATTCCCGGGCGTTTTGATATTTTAATTGCGATCTGCCAATATTAATGACGCAAACGGAAATTCGTACAGTCTCTCTCTCTCTCTGTACGTTTTCTAAATTAACACTTCGCGTCGTACATTTGCTCGTTCACGCGTTTGTGTTCGTTTGAACACTCTTTTTCCATTTTTCGAAATTCTGATAAAATATGTATTAGCCCTTTGCATACGGAACTATTTTAACTTGAAAATTAAACATTTCTTCCGACCTAGAATAATTCCATTGTATATGATTTCTTTCATTTCATAGATATACTACAACACAAATGTGTAATAATTGATTAGATACCAACACACTTAATAATGTAGACTGTTCAAGCAGTGTATGAAATTACCAATGTTTGTAAACGAACCATATATTTAACAAAACATATTACGCGTAACACAAACGATGTTCCATTAACTACAGACAAATTTTCCACAAATAAACACTCCCTCGTGCACACTCACTTCTCTATTTCGTTTAACCAAATTAATTTCATACACTTTGCTCCCACTCGTTCTTTCTCATTCTCACCATACATATCCACACATTAATATTGTGAATAATAGACTTAACAGTTGCAATATTCTCTGCACTTGCTCACACCTTCATCAGGAAAAAATGATTTTTCAATACGTAGCAAAAGTGGTAAACAGGATTTACGTTGGAGTTGCCAGTAAAAATTTACGACGGCAGTAGTCCGAATTGATTGAAACGGGAATGTAAAAGGTCGGTTTGTGCGGCACAGTGGAAATCGGCGAAGTCGAGCGTTTAGTATCGTAGATAGGATCAAATTCGCAGATAGATCAACGGCGTGAAGCACGTAGATCAAGTGTACGCGCGTCAGTGTATCGAAGGGATCGATCCGGTATGCATGCCTCAAACGCTTGTAAGCGCGTGCATTTACGATCATTGCACGTGTTGCAACACGGAAGTACGAATGCCGGAGGTATATACGTTTTCTTGGCAATCCGAATGGCTCCTACAGTGCAGAAGAAGTCATAAACCTCGACCTGTGTACTAGGAGCCCCGGTACCGAACGCCCCGATAAATAAACCTGCCACAGTAGCGTAAATTTTGGTTCACACTAAGTTATAGGCGTACAACGAGTATATCGCTCGAACTTTAAAATCAGCTGGAAACTGTTCACCGCGAGCTACATGAAAGCGAAACGTTGAACGCCGCGCCGCGGTGCCAGGCTCTCCAGCAGAGGCTTTTCATTTTTAATAACTCATCGGACGTTCTGGTCCATTACTCCGCTCAGACGGGAACGTTATATTTTCACTTTCGAAGAATCATTTTCAATATTCATCGACCATCGCGGAGAGATCGCGCAGGAACCGAGCTCGTCCGACCATTCCTCGCTTTTTCTACTGACGTCGCAGATTACCGGTGTTTTCGACGAAGTGGTATTGTTTCACCGACTTCTTCTTTTTCCTACTTTAGTCCAACATTTTTACGTAATGCCTGTTTGGATTTTAATGCGAATCGGATGAAAACGGCGTGACAGCAATGCGAGGAACGTCGTGTGCGTTCCAATGCAAATTTTTATGCATTACAACGTGCAGGAATTTGTAGATTAACAGTAGACAGCGGATTTGATGAATTTATGACAAAAATGAGTGGGTATAACTTGAAACAGTGAAAATAGAATTTAATAATACTGTTATATCATTTTCTATTTTACTCCAGATTGTTGCAATTTAGCTAGCAAATTTTAATTTTGCATAGAGATCCACTGTCTAATTATAAGGAATACGTTCATAAAGATTAATGATATCTTTGTTCAAAAACATTTCTAAATGAAAGAAGCACTCGTTTTCATTGATAGGCGCAAAGGAAATGTTTCTCCTCATATATTTTCTTCAATATAAATTCTTTATAAAATGTTTTCTGTTTGAAATCTCAAATTAAAAGTTTCTTCTTTGAAATTATGAATGGTTACAAAAAATAGAGCTCATCACACATACAAAGCAGTTTACCACACTATGAGACGGTTACTGTTAGAGTTTTTTATAATTTCGTCCACTGGCGTGGAGCGTGGGTTGGAATAGGTAATTAAACACGTCGAAAAATAACAGTGACACGGAAAATCAATTTCGAGAACGGGCAGGAACAATTGAAAAATTCGACGGAATGAGTCGGTTGCTTGTACATGCAGTTTTCACACGGCCATGTGCCAAACTGAATAGCAACTGGCATCGTGTGCTCGGTAAAGGTGCGATCTCCTTTGCGCGTCTGGACGCAGCGTTTTGTAAACCATACTCCATTCGTCGTAGCTCTCTGCTGTGCTTCTGGATGCACATGTTTGCATTCCCATGATGCGATTTGATATGTCCTTCCTTGTTTTTTCACTTGCGAAGAAAACGTAAGAGCATCGCCCAAACTCAAACACGTAAATCGATCGATTTACTATATGTGTTCGGCGCACACGTTTGCGTTTGTATTTTCGTTTCGAGATTTCTGAATGTTGCACCAGACAAAAACGCAACCGTTTGTCTGCCCACTGCTTCAGAACATTGTCCGGACTACTGTTTCGGATTTTGTTCAAAGTTGTATTTGTAAATAAACTTTTAAATAGTTTATTTGTTACTTATTTCATAGTTTTTCAGATAATTTAAATCACCGATATCTTAGGCTGTACATTTCTCTGTATTTCGAGAAATATTCATGAATAATAAATGTCAAGAAATACAGAGAATAACCAAAGACATCGGTGATTCAAATGATCTGAAAAACTACTAAATAAGTAACAAATGAATTATTTAAAATTCTATTTTAAGACAACATAAGTGAAAGAATTAATTTAAAAAATTAAGAATTTTAATCAATCAAAAATAATTAAACAATTCAAATTCTTTTGGTGTTCTTGTAATCTTATAAATGTGCAAAATTTGCAGTTATTAGGCGTAATAAACAAGAAATACTATAATAATCTACAGGTTTGTTCTAGTTGTAGTTATCTACATACGTGGATGGTCAAGTAAATGTTTAACAATTAAACTAGATGAATTGCATTGGGGATATCTGAGAGACTAATGCGTCTACACGAAATATCACCAAGAGTAAATTTTAAAAAATTCTTAATTAGAGATAGGATCCTAAGTATTGTCAATTGTACAACTATAAAAATCGTCCGTTCTCCGAGTGTTAACCGTAACTGAACAATTATTTCGGAATACCCGGAATGAGCGAGCGGTATCGTGAACTCAAATTAAATTCGTGTGATCTTAACATCCCGAATTGAAAGACGTGAACGCAACTGCTGGCCGCGTTATTCTGCGGGCGTTATTGGAACTTTTCGAAAATCATTTTTCACGCCTACAGTCGTGCACGAGGAGGAGCGGGACGAAGATAAATCTTCGATGCGAGGGAACCGTGATCGGGAGAACGGTGAAGAATCGATGAACTTTCTAATTAGTTCTCGACCAGGCCGCAGTTAATCATTGATCTGATCGCCTTTAATTGCGGATGCCTGTTTGTCGCGACGAACTTTATTATGGACGCGCGATGTATCGTCGTACACCCCGGAGCCATCTTGTTGCGCGAGATAAATTATAGTCGGCGTTAATTATTACACGAGCTCGATTGAATTAAAACGGGATTAATCGAGCGGAATTTTTCCGGCTTCTCGCGGATCAAATTAATACCTGTTTAACCTCTTTCGCTGTTTACTTTGTAAAAAAATTTACATGTAAATCTGCTTCTTCAGATATTAAAGGAATTTTTAATTTGTCGATTCAACCTATTTTCAAATTGCATTTATTTCTGAATTTGCAATATTGTGCGAGAATTAAAGCTATATGTGTGGTCCAGTTTGTCCACACAATTTGTTAACAATCAACAAGTATCTCTGAATGCATAAACAGTTATCTCCTTTCTAATTTACTTAAAAATTATTCGCAATCCCCGAACTAATTATTTAACCAATTCAAGCGTACCATCCAAGCTTTGAACGATATCGATAGCAAAAATGACGTCACGTAAATATACAAATAGAGATATAAAGGATGGCATTTACTCAATCCACTCTGCATAAAGGACTGTTTTTCCAACGGAAACAGAATGGTCGACACGGTAACTGAATAATATTTGAGTTACCATCGACAACACGTAATTAGCATAAAATTGGTATATTCACTAATGGAAATGTATGCGGTTCCTGAGCTAATTACGGAGGCTCTTGTGCCGAGTTCAGAATCATTCTTCCAATGAATAGTCAGGAGATAAACCGATTGACCAGTTAATGTGATCGATTGAGATTATTCATCCGTCGGGTATCGACATGCCTGGCGCAAAGTGGAATAATGCAGAGTCTAAAATCGTAAGCGCCATTGTGTCTGACCTAGAGCAGACACATACTCAGGTATGTAAATTGCGCGCCTCGACACGTGCCATTAATGGCTGATTGCCTCCCTTTCTCTTCCACCCTTCCGTGCAAATAGCAAGCTGAAGCTTCCGACGAAAAAAATCGACGCATCCACGAAAGCTTTAAAACGTGCTCGTGACCAGCTATCGGAAATAAAATTAAAAAACCCACGTATCCTATTTTTATCGCGCTTGCACTGGTTCGGCGCATTCCATAATCACACGAATCGTTAAATTTAATTAGGAAACATAAATTCCCCTAATTATTAATCTGTCAAATTTACGGCAAAAATATTTTTCGTCGGTTACGTTCTTGGCAAAGATAAATCGATTCTCGTTTCGATGTATTTGAACGTTGCACACGATTGTCGCGTGCGATTACTATAAATTCCATGCGATAATGAATTCTTTATTTGATACGTTTAGTCCACTTTCTGTCGCACGTTTCATTAGCTGATTTGTAAATTGTAAAAGTGCAACACGCGCTGCAGAATGGTTCTCTTTAATTTTTAACGATGCATTTTTCAAGCGGTTAGAATTTTTAGAGGTATAATCAGAATTCAAATATTTAGTATACATTTTGTCAGTGCAGTCACTGCATTGACATCGTTGAAACGACATTTGAGCAGTACGAACGTTTCTTCCATAGTTAATTACCTTATTCCACAGTGTCAAATTAATTTATGTTCGCGCGCGGGATTCAAAATAGAAATGAAGATAAATTATGATTCATGCTGGTATCTACTGTAATGGGTGATTTGCATATCACTGCCAGTTCTGTTACTGTACACTCCGGAATCACGCAAAAAGAAGACGGACCCGACAGCGATGCATTTGTGAAAATTTCACCGGTGATCAGCAGGGTGGGCAATATACTTTCCAATGTAGTTCAATAAACGTGACACATGTAATTAGCTACTGGCTTTTAATTTGCGATGTCGAGTATTGCTGTCGAATTCCCGATACCCCGTAGGCAAATACATCGAGCACGACAAATAAAATCTTTCGCACTCGAAAAAATATTTTAAACCGGCAAGTGAAATAAACGAATCAACTTCGTTTCCACGATCCGTCCATTACTTCGTGCGATTGGGAAAAAGCGCCGTCAATCAGGTCATCAATCCCGCGTAGTTCTTTCAGAAATGCGCAGATAATTATAGAAAAACGCGTGACCCGAAAAAACATCATTACGTTCCGAGAGTGTACAGTAAACTGGCGCAAATAATACCGAACCGGGGGAAGATCCTGGAAAAAGGTCACACGCGATGCTCATTCCAGCAATCGCAGTATTTTTAACCCCATCGCAACGGGTGACGTGAAAAATAAACTACGCGCGATCCTTTCCAATTCGTCAACGCACACGTGACACAGCGTTCAGAGGTGGATTTTCACAGATTTGGAAACTCGCAATTTTTTCGTGCGAGTCAGGCTAACAGAAGTCGACGCACTTCGTAGACAAATCCCGATGGACCCCGTGTCGGCTGCATATCTGGGAGACATTCAAAAGGGGATGCAACCACGGAATCTTCCTTGGGCAGGATTTTCGTTTCTGCGGTGGCAGGTCCGATCGTACCGATCTGGGATACTCGAACCCATCAAAGGGAGCTCAGCACTCACCATTACGTCGAGGATGCGGCGTCCCTCATACTCTGACGTCCGATAAAAGCATACTTTTCCAGCCGGACGACGTCTCCTCTACGGTCGCGACAGCCTGCACTTTGCACCAATTCATAGCCGACGCACTTTCACGAATTGCCCCTTTTCCCGGGACCGTGAGCTACAATCAAGGGACCAGCTACTAGGGACACAGGACTATTCCTCGTTTGCACACACTAGATCACTCCGAACAAGACCACGCGGACGTTGGAGCTGATGATAGGACGAAATGCACCCTGCACTTCTTTCGTTTGACAACACGGATCACGTTGAGGTACAGATAAATCTACACCGTCCCTGGATGAAGATAAAGGACTCGCGAAACATGCGTTCGTTTTGAGTTTCCGGCTAGCATAGCCACGCCGGGACCGGTCGTCGATGCGACATCCGGTCTACCGGTTGATGAGGGACATTAACTGCGATTCGAACGGCTTTTCGCGAACGTGTATAGGTGTCACGCGAAAATAAGAGTCGTCGGAGACGACAGGGTGCGACGCACACGACTCTCCAGCGGCAGTTGACGCGGCACTAGAGAAAATCGGAACCCGCTTGCCGCCACCGAACGCCGGATACCGGACGCCTGCGCCCTTCACCACCGCTTCCACGAGCCACGAGACACGAGCCACGAGATTTTGTGCCATCGGCCTAACGCGCCAGTCCATTCCCAGATATTCCACGGTCAGGTGTGTACCCGACACGCTGCGAGATCACTTCAATTTTGAGGGAATTGATGTAGCAAGCGAAGTAGGCGCAGTCCAGATTACAACCCTCTTAATCTGTGAAGCAGTATAACTTTGTACAATATCAACATTTCTGCATATAAAAATTTAGATTCATATTGTCTATAGATTGCCCAAATCATCATTACAATTTCAGATCAATACATACACTAGTTTCGTTGATAAAAATTCCCAAGTATATCATCTCCTACATGGACTCCTTAAGGATTGATCTTGAACATGTATTTCCTATAACATTTTTAACGTTTCAGCTACTATAACTTCTACCAAAAGCACTATTGTTCAATGAAGCATTCAATGACTGCGAAACATAGCCTCGATATTGTCTTACGTACGATTTTGTTATTTATTATAAAATTATGCGAAAGTGATATGTAGCAACATTCCTGCAAATATAACTTTCCTATTTGGTGTACATTTTTGTTTCGCGTAAAGCATAACCATTCGAAACCACGAGACACGATCCTGCAACCATTAGGGCTGTTTCAAAAAGATCCGGAAAAAGTTAAAGAGTGTAAGATAAGATCATGTTTAGAAAGTAATATATAATTTTCCTGTGTGGTACGTTTTTATTTAACATGAAATATAACCACGAGACACGAGCGACGAGATTTCATACCATCGCATCGGCCTAACGCGTCAGTCCATTCCGAGCCATTCCACGACCAGGTGTGTACCCGCCGCGCCGCCACGAGGAATATAATCAGATTCGGTGCACCGTTGGGGAAACGCTTGCTGTACCAGCTATTAGGGCTGGTTTCATAACACCCCGCTCTCTGGAATACAAGTTTTACCCCACTCCAGAACTTTTTAGATGTGGCTTATACCCCCTCCCCCCACCGATGGCTATGCCAAGGATGGTTGCAGCGTAGTACAATGCAGCTTGGTTAAGTGTCGCGCGGCTGGGGTTGAATCGAGACGCTTATCTAGCGCGGATTTTCGCGAGTTTGTTTGAATCAAAATGAGTTTGAGATGGAGTGAGAAACGATAAAAATGTATGAGATTCTAATCGTTCGAGTATACATGTGTAATACGAGGGACAGTTGAGTGCATGCAACCCTCGTTTTAACACGGCCAATTCGTTCCACGTTGTACCTTTTTCCACCTTTTCCTAGAAAATTGTACGTACATATACTGTATGTATAATGTATATAGTAGATATTTGAGCGGCACACGATGGTTTGCAAAAGAAACACCTCCAAACTTTCTAACAACATGAAAAATGATACGCTTATATCGATATAAACCACTAAATCTGTTTTTATCTTCTACAACAAGCCGCGCTACATTTATCTTCTTCATATGTTCAGACGTTAATGTTCTAAAGTTAGCGCGAAATTAGCTGGCCAGTCAAGGCCATTGAGAAATAAATCCCACCCCCATGGAATATCCAGACTTGGAAGACCTGCAGCGAAATGTATGCGAAAGTTATTCCGAACTCTCATTGGATAATTTAAATATCGACCTGATTTAATCATCCTCTAATTACACATCAATTTAAATCATTAGCGAGAAGCCTACTAGTTAATAATTTCCTGCGTTTCATTTCTTACAGGTCGAATAAAGGCTTCCACGTTGAAAAGCGTCCCAACTTTTCGTTCGGAGAGTTTTGCGTCCACTTCAAATATTTCCATAAAAATTAAAAAACAAACACAAAAGTTATTACGTGCACTTCAAACGAAATATAGTTATAGAGTTATTCCCATCATACAGCTAACTTTGCCCAACAATCAAATTTATCATCCGACCCTACGATGTAGCTACAGGAAACCATTCTTACCAACCGCGTTACAAAGTGGCCCTCATGATCAACAACAAACTATCCTTCAATGTAGTTCCTGTAAACTAGCCAGGTAACTTTGAGTACGCTATTGTTCAACTCGTAGACCCGTTCTTGTTCATAGAGCGGTTTACAACAGTCCAAACAATTCACTATCTCTATCTGATTTAGATGTAGATGTATGTCTCTTGTCAATCATCAAAGATTTGTCACTCCGAAGAAAAATATTCTACTACTAAATTAGGGGTATCGCCAGTACTCCTCGTTACAAAAATAAAATAGTATACCTAGTGAACTACATCTTTGTTAATACTTTTTTACAAATTGTTCAAAGTGAGAAACGGAGAAGTTCCATAATATAAAAAATTGATCAACTTGGATTATAAATCAATGCTTACTTTCATCTCCACCCCTATGTGCTCGAAGCTTTTCAGCAATCAAATTTCTTACCAAGATCCGCTACCTACGCTTGTATGGCATATACGAATAATTTTTCTTTGACCCGATCTACATCAAATCTAACCCAAAGGCAACGCTACAGCGGCAAAGGACCTCTCACGTGTATTTTAAAAATCTTATAGGTTCGCGCCCACCAGAGATTCACCACAAATCCACACAGACGCAAAAGAGAGTCGGAGAAGTAGCGCGTTAAGACACTTAAAAAGGCTGATCCTACCTTTCTGGGTGACTGTAAAAAGCTCCCTAACTCATTCAATAAAATCCCTCCATCAGAAGTTGACGGTGTTGCGGTGTCGACCTGTTTCGTCAGTTTTAACACCTTCGGCAGAAGAAGATCGATAAAACTGTCAGGGCGATTGAACTCTCCCCCGATCAAATTCCTGGGCTTAGTTTCCTGTCACCTTTCGCTACGTGGACTTGGTAATAAACAAATTATGTTGCTGGTCGCATCCTGTATGGTGTATTTTGATGAAATTAAAAAATTTTGTTTGATTGGCTTTATTATTGACTTTATCCATCATCAAATCCAGAAAGCAAGTCGGAATCAGTGAAAGTGTTAACGAACTGCCTCGTTGTTTAGCAACCATACGCGTAAACAAAATAGAATGCATAATAATCGAGTGCATAATAATCTACAAAATGAGCGTTACGGGAAGGCGACTGGTAACGTGCAAAGGTTAGTCAGGGCGAGATCAGCACTGTTGCAGATAATGGAATCGTAATGCTATTGCCTGATCGATGATAATTCTACAACGTTCGAGGGAACGAAGTATAATGAACACACTGGAAACAGTAAGCTTCGGCGATTAACAACGTTGGCACGATACAGCTTTCAATGCGTTGGTAATTTCGCGCTGATCGCTTCGAATCGTATATCCCACAGGATAATCTCCTTACCTTGAGAACTATTTTCGCTTTGTGTAACCAATAGGTTCCAATGAAACCGCGATCGTTACGGGCACTAATTCCATCTTTCGCTATGGCATTACTGCCATCGAAGTGCAGACTGCCAATCGATCGAACTTCATTGGTCCGTGTGCACAAAGCATTTTCAGATTCAGCAAAATAATCCGCAATCCCGTCGAGTATATCTACTGACTCCAGTAAATATTCGCATTCATCGCGGGATCCGGAGCGAATTAAATGGCAATTCTAAAAACTCGAAACCGATTACGTCGATGAAACGGGACAGATCACTGGACTGGTTATATTTTTAATAAGTCTTTTGTAGCAACAATTCTGTTTCCGACGGAAAAGTCTATCGGAAAGAGTATATCGAAATCATCCTTCTATTCCTCAATTTCTGGTGAATTAATAAAACAACTGTTGCAGTAGGAACAACACAAAAATGTATTTTTAAAAATTCATAAATAAAGCAATGGACCTAAACGTAAAAAATTGCATTTAATGCCTATTTAATGCTTATTCTAGATAATATGCATCTTGACTAAAATATGGTCATAATCTCGAAGACTGCTCAAATAAATCTTACCTGTATCATTGTAACATCAAATTGCAACATTGTAATACTAAATTGTAAAGCAAAATGGACCCATCTAAGGGCCTAAAAAGCTTCAATAAAAAAAAGACTGCTCAAAGATCTGCAAACTACAACGTCAGTACATCTACAGTAATATTACAACGGAATTAGGGGTCGCTGTCTGAGATCTAACGATTCCGATAAAGTCTTCGAGTTAGAACTGGAAAACAGGAATCCCAAACGCATTGTGTTTCGTAAATATTGGATGGTTAAATCAATTCCTGCCGATTTTTTTGGTAAATACAATGTCTTTCTGAGTTGCACTTTTCTTTAAAATGGAATAATGAAGCAGCACCTCGTGCAAATGCTATTTTGCAGCGCGAAATTCGGCATTTTCAATGTAATGAGAACGCCTGCTGTTTATGCTAGACTCGGATGCCATATACTAAGTCTTAAAGCTTGTTTATAGTACTATCACGTACATACTACAGTAGGTACTCGCTCGTTGCACAACAACGGGACTGGAATTTCAGACAAGACCCTAGGTTATTGCAATGAACGAGGTGTCCAGTCAATCACATAAGATGTTCCATCTATGATTGGCAGCTCAGAATTTCTATTATAATTATTAATGTTCGAGTTCCTGATTGACTTACCACTGCGAATTAATTGAAATTTCATTCTCTCTTTTATGATTTTAATTAGCGGAAACTAACGCATTGATGTTTCCAAATTCTTTTCATCTGTCCTCTCCTGAATATTGCACTCACTCATTTTTGACATAAAAGCATCAAATTCTCCACTTATAACAATAACGTCCATCTCCTTGATCATTTCATTCCAAGCCTGACAAGTCTGCGGCCGGCCGCCGGTTCGCATCCGCATTTTCCATTTCGGCGCAATTTCCGTGCCGAAAGAAACAATAGACAATCGGTCGAAATAAAACAAATATTAAAAGCCGGCCCGGAACAATGTGTCCATGCATCGTTGCGGAGCGGTGTATTTGCAGACCAATCGTATCGATTCTGTTATCGATAGGCTGCGCAATTTACGTGCCACAGTTATGTTATTAGTTCGACGTAGGAACGATTACGCTCGCTTCGAATTGCCGGCCATAAAACCGAACTTCTGCTTTAATGTGTCGTAACGTCCCCAGCAGTTGAACAAAACTAACTTGTCATCGTTCACTGGATAAGTTAGCATACAATTTTCTTGATTACCACAAGGCAATAACTTCGTCAGCCTGTCAAACGCGTGTGCTCCTTCACTTTTCATTAGTATACGTTACGATGGTTCATTCGAAACAACTAACAAATTTTCTTTGCGGCAACTGGTTGAACGACACAGACGAAGGAATCATTTTTTTTTAACAACGCTTGTTCAGTTTTCTAAATTCATTATTTTATTTTTTGAATCGTTCTTTCCATGCTTGTTAGCTAAAAATCGTTTTATAATCGACAAAAGTTCAAATATAGTAAGTATAAATGTTCATATATATAAATTATAGAACGTGATACAATTTTCTATTCGGTGAAGATTTTCATTTCATATAGAATATGGCCAGTGAAGATACAAACAGAATATGCAGTCTTACAACGAAGACAAGATTCCTATTTACTATAGTAAATTTTTTAGAATAAATATAAAGTATAACGAAATGTATATAACAAAGCGTAAAATCATTCACAGTAGATACACCAACGAAAGCATGTTTTCTGTCAAAATGTGATATTAATTACGAATAAAATTTTATTTCCGGCAAGGACAATTAAATTCGTATTGCGAAATTTTGCTTGAAATCTTGACGGGACACAGCACGGCAAAAATTCAATGCGCATTTACATTAAGTGTAGTGCGAGTTGCATCGAGCGAGGGTCGTTATTATTACGGACATTTTAAAAAGTTTTTGAGCGCGGTCCGTAAAACGAGACTGCTGGGAAATTTTGATATCACCCATGCAAGGTGTCCATCAAACGTGGCGCGTCTATCTGCAATTAAGGCCACGATGAAAAGTTACGTTAAATATTAAACGTTCCTATCTTTCTGCCTTTCGCGGTGGTTCCCGCGCAAGTATATTACGAGCGGTAATCCCTTTTCCCTTTTACGGGCAGGTTCGTCTAACGGCGAACGAAGACGCCGTTTAAGCCGGCAAACCCCCATATCACACAATGGTTTTATGCGGGGAAATTAGCTTTCTTAACGATTCCGCGTTTAACAAAAGCTGCCGAGACGTGTGCGCGCGGCCGCGTGTTAGTCGCCGCGAAATCCACCGAACGAAATAATTACGTTGAAACATTGCGGGCCAGGCTGCGAACGACCCTATAGAGCCAAGCAATTCGCGGCGAGAGAACGCTCTCTCCGAGAAATAATAAAGAGCAATGTCGGTCGCAGGTTAACGTATTCCCCTCGCTCGCGTTACCGCCAAACAAAATCTCAAGTGGGGGAGAAAGAAAAACAACGAAACAACGCGACGGCGCACGAAAAAATAAAAAAAAATCCTGGAGGGCTGCGAAAGTCCTGGTCGAATGGCTCTTGTGCGTTCGTTCCCGTCCCAAAGTGTACCACGCGCCCTCGCTATCAATTACAAAACCCCGCGCACTCCAAGCCACGTGCTTTAGAGATGCGCACCTGTTAATAGAAAAAGGTCACTGTTTCGGATCTTTTGTACCGAAGTACTCTGCCTGGCTTTTCATCGTCAGTGGTATGCCACTGAGTCGACTGGCTTTCTGCGAATGCATTAGTTATACATGTATAATTAACAAAAAGAAATGGTGAAAGCAACTAATACGAATTCTACTTCTGGCGAGCTTTTGAGATGAGGTGTTCTTTGTCACCGTGTATCGTATATCGTAATCAATCATACATTCACTGTTATCTACTATTATTTGATATAATTTATGAGGTAGCTCGGGCATGATAAGTGACTTGCATGATAAAGGCATTATTACAATTTGTTACCAGATACCGAAAATATTTACACCTCCAGCACGTGGATACTTACAAATGTTTAACTGTAGTGATGCAGATAAAAAGCTTGTTATCAAACCTTGAATATAGTTTAGACAGAGCCGGAATTTAACCCTTTGCACTCAGAGCTATTTTAACTGGAACATTAAAACATTTCTTCCGATCTAGAATATTTCAATTCCCTATGACTTCTAAAATTTTATGGATATGAAATTGGTGTAATACCTAAATGTTTAGTAATTGATTAGATACCGATATATTTAATAATGGTACAGAAATATTTACTGGTACCTCAAAGGAGACAACCAAGTGCAAAGGGTTAGAGGTAGCAGTAAAGAAAATATATTTTGTTTCGATTGATGTGCAAGTATAAACTGCCTTCACATGCATCATTTTATTAACGAAAATGCTTGCACATAAAAACAGGAAACTTTCTTTGTGTATTATGATTAGTCTGCAGATCTTTATTGTATAGTACATATAGCATATGCCTAAAATACATGGTATCACAGTACAAGGTATTAAAGAATCCTGCACGTTTTTAATTAGGTACAGTTCATAATCATTGTTAATAATTTACTAGATTCAAGGAATTCTTTAGCTCGATATGCAGTAACGTTCTATGTATCATGACCATAATATCTGACATTTAATTGATAATTAGCAAACATAGTTTCAATGCTCTTGATATCAAGAGATAGGAGGGAGAATGTGTACGTATGAGAGAGAGAGAGATAGGACAAGTCAGAGTTACCAGCCAATGAGACGATACCAGAATCGAGTCTGCGGCTGTGCATGATCGTGTTGCCAGTACTAAACAGTACGATTGTACGGTGGGGAATACTGTTGAACTGTTTGGTAAGATAGGACTATACTGGGTGCACCACGCAAATAGAGTAACCCAGATATCTCCGGTATTTATGAATACATGAAATAAAACTTCATTATATCCCAAACAACTTCCCTTATTTATGCCCAGCTTTGATGATCCGTATAATTCCCTAAAACTGTTACAGCCACCAATGATATTTACATAGTCTCGCTGACGCAGACAATCCTGCGTAGGGCAGTTTATCCGAAGACTCTCAAATTCTATAACATTAATCAGAAAATATACGAAAATTTCGTAAATTTTCAAGTCTGTTCGAAAATGACAAAAATTTCCAAAAGACTATCCTGTATAATATTAATCGGTAGTCTGCGAGTAATCTATACAAAATAAAAATTCTCTCAATCAATTACCATAATCAGGAGCTTAGAACTTTCTCTTTTTTTCTTTAATACTGTTGGAATAATTTTCTCTACTACTTTAGATTCCGCTTACTCATGTTCTTCTCAGATCTTTCTTACTCAGAAAATATACGAAACTTTGCAAATTCTTATTACATAGAAATTGTCGCAGAGAGATCATACTTTCGTCTCACGAAGCACAATTCCGAGTTCAAATAAGACCGATCACACGAGTGACACAGGGTCGTAGGGAAACGTTAACAATCGAGACTTCCGAAGCATCTAAACGCGAGATGACATTCGGGAACTCCACGCGGTTATTGATTGACCTTGGTCCGCGTAGCCTTCCCCGTGATCTCCGAGCACGTTCCGGAGATTTTACGACACATCCGCAAATCCAGAAATAAGGCTGGCCTGCCGACTGGCTATGTTCCAGGGTCCTTTATCACAGATCGGAATGCAGGTACAAACGACGACACCCGAGGAACATTCCGTGGCAGGACTCTCTGTCGCGTGCGCTAACAATTCGTTGGATTATCGGGCACGTTCTCTTTGATTTCCTCTAATATCTCGACCATACGTGTCTGATAAGCCTTGAGTCTGCGGCACTGACTGAGGACGAGTTCCGGCCGCTGGTCTCCATAGATGACGTACTCGAGCTCGTCGGTAGAGTATATGAAGTACTTTTCCACAGCATCCTTGGAGAGCAACATGATTTGCAGATTCGTAGCGCAGAAGACCAATGACCTGGCCGTGTAATCTTTGCAGGATTGAACAAATTCCGCGCGTGACAGGCACTCTTCCATATCTAGACCTTCGGAGGCCAGCTCTGCTTCCAAGGTGTCGCAGTACAGATCACGGAAAGATGTGAAATGAGCAGATCGACAAGCACGATCAGTGTTCAAGTACAGACAAAGAAGGAAATCGAACGCTGGAGGATTGTAGCGTATGTATTGATAGTCTATTATGTAGCAACCGGCGATCCTGCCAGAAGAAGAGTCCCTCCTGAGCATAACGTTATTTGCCCAAATGTCCCCGTGGCAGATTACGTTCCTGTACTTGGAGGACGGGATCACCAGGTCGGGCATCTTTACGATCCACCTTGTAATTCGGTCCTTCAACTTTCTCCTTTCCTCGTCAGTCAAGCCCTCGACAAGATCAACCATCGCGACGGCACCTTTGGTACAAGACCTGAGGTATTTCCCCGACTGGGGGTCTGCACAGTCGAACGCCACTTCCGCGAGCAGGTGTTTGTAGAGGTCGTCGATCGTTTGACCGGTGCCGCGCCTGAGCTTTTCATCGAGGATCAAGGACCTAGAGTGGAAAGTGGAGAGCGCTCTCACCATCCAGATGCACTGTTCCTCGTCGAACGGTAGGTACTTGTCGGGCATGACGTAGCCAGACTCTTTGCCGTCCTCGAGAACGATAATCGTGTTATTCTTGCCGAGGTAATAATCGGGTATCCACTTGGGCCCGATCCCCTTGCCCATCCTCGGCATCAGATCGTCGTAGACGTCTATCTCCTTGTTGAAGGTGTTGCTCCGTACCAAGGAGGTGTACTGGGGGCTGATGCTTGGCGGCGGTGTTTTCGCGAAAAATTTCAGCTCGCGTGATTTGTCATCGCCGCCGGTTTGCACGGTCACGGAGAGCGTGTGGTATGTGCCCATGAAGCCATTTCTCTCGTTCAGCATATCCAAACTCCAGCGCAAAACGCGAAAGTTATTCGAGCAGAGTTTCCGTTCGACGATCTTATTGATGTCGGAATCGGTGAGAGGCGGAGCCGGTTTGTCGACGATGCTGCAGGCTGCTGGTGGTGGTATGGTCAAACGGACACAAGCTTGATCGGCGCTGATCGACGCCATGCTGAAGATCACACAAATGCATTTGTCTGCACGCGACGGAGCACTGAATTTATATTATGCACAGATCGCAGTATGCGCATGTGCGTTGCCGATCGCGGCGCAGTGTGCGCGTGCCGTCTATGACCGATCGTAAATAAGCATTCCGATCTGTTTGAGGTGTCTAGACAGACGGACGGACGCGGGATGCTTTAAACGGATATGCTGCTGGATAGCGAGGATCGGGCAATTCGAAGTTAACGATTAAATAGAGCGTCGCTTCGACAAACATCCCGGTTGCTGGTAATTTATACATCCTCGTAAATCTGTCGGATATACTTTCGAGATGTGACGAGGAAGCCAGCCGCGTGATTTAGGGCGTTTCACGGAAAAACGAGACCGCGATAGCACGCGTGCGTACGAAAAAAATTTACTGGTGCGCGCGCCACCGAGCGAAAGCATACACGTACACGCGCGGGTAAGAGATCGACTTCAGAAAATGCGGGAACGAATGCTTCGAAGTTTTGCGGTCAAAACCACCACGCGCTAGCCAAACCGCGGATATTTGTCCGCAACTGAAAGCAATTGATGCTGTTGACTCCAACTAAGACTGGAGCCTATGGGATCGTTTAAAAATGAATCCTTTGAAACGTTCTTAATTTATTATACTTATTTAATTTAGGTCTTTTCATTTATAAAAAACTGATTCGAACCCTCGATATACAAATTGAATGAAACAATTTTTATTTTGCATATAAACGAATAGTCTAGTGATAATAAATGCTTAATAATTGAAGCAAATAATAATAACACGCTTCGTATTTGTTTATTTCGAGAAACAGACATTGATAACAATATCGCCGGCAAGCAACCGTACCAATTAATAATAAATTGAATTGCAAGCAAAATTAAAGGAATGCGATGAAATTCTGAACGCAATTAATAACAAGCGTTTCAATCACAAATTGGTATTAGGCTATTAATTAAGGGAAAGGGCTGGCCGGCCAGGAGATTTTCAACGATCAAACTCGATATTCGTTTCTCCAAGAAAATCCAATTTACCGGTGATCGATCGGCAGAATTTCCACGGGGCGGAACGTGGCCACGTATAACTGTAAGTCAAGAAACGGGGAAGCGTAAAAGCGAAAGAGCGCGCAATGAACGCGTAATCCCTGGGAGAGGAAAGAGAAGCGTTAAAGTCCGCGGGGTGCTATAAAACAATTCCAAAGAAACTTCGAGGCCCCTCGTAGCTGGTGAAATTTATTTGCGCTCACCAAGAACGCATCTAACTTCCTGGCCAAGCAACGTATTAATGAGGTCACACTCTACATACCTCCTTCGGCTCCGTTACTTCTACGGTACCAAAGATAATTCGATTAACTGTGTTCCCGAGGTTACCGGGGGTGGCAAACTTGTTAATGTTACCAGACGTAAATAGACAGTTAAATTATGGCTGATAAACTTCTCGCTTTCGTCATTTCTCCGAGAACTTCTTTTCAACTTTTTCGTTCATTCGAGTAAAAATGCATTCGGTAACGCGAGCTAACGCCAACTCTCGAGCTCTATTAACGCGTTCCTTACAGAATTATGTACAAACCCCGGAGATTGTACGATATTATTAAGAACCAAAAAAATAAATTTTATTAATATTCCTTCAACTCTTTTACGTTCTTCAATTCCAATCAAATTTAATTTTCTCTAATCGATTCCAAGTCACGTATGATCGACGCGACTGCAAACATGTAATTTTCTACAAGGATGAATTTTTAAATAATCATTAAACACAGTGGTACTATTAAATAATATACAATAAGCACATGATGTATCAGATACGTATATTAAGGGGTTGAAAATATTCTGAATATTATAATTGTGTTAAAATAAATTACAATAAAAACGGTATAATATAACAGTCATAAAATAGATACACCAGTCATTGTGCCGACGAGATCGTAATTGCACATTATTGTGTAGCCTCGTAAGGTGAAAATAGCAACCAAAGTTTTACGAGCACCATAAATTGCCATTTACGCTCAATACAATGTTATCTACACTAAATCCTAACAATCATTTCGCAATAATGTTCGAGATGTCACAAGTAGGTGATTTAGATCAACGTTCCGAATTCTGTGGAAACTTCGTTGGACTGTCATTATGTAATGAATTTTCGAGTCGAGATGACTTTTTAATTGCTCGTTTTGTAATGTTGCTGCAAGGCCACCGCGACTGATAGTTACCCAGTCGAGCACTCCTTTTTTCCGCGCGACAGAGAACGGGCCGAAACAGAATTCTGATTAATTGACGTGGTTTTAATTAAACTTTTAATTAACGAGGCTGAAAGAAAGAAAAAGAACGAATGATTCCGAGACTAGGTGTTACCGTCCGTGACCGCGGACGATTAATTATCAACAATAGAGAAAAGTCTTGCGTAATAAGACAAAAGCCAGGTGGTGGGGTTGAATTTATGCTCATAAATTTGCACAAAATCTCCTGTGATTACCAACTGGTCTCTCATCTCGCAATCTTCTCTCGCCACTGTTCATTTTCAGTCTACAAATCCGGCGTTAGTGCGGGAAAATACGAAAGAGGAAATGGAAACAGGAGAAAACATTTCTATTTCGCTAGAAGTAGATGTTAATAAATTTTTAAGGGACGGACGAAAATGTTGGTAACCGAGGATGTTGTAATATGCTGCGAGAAAATCGTTTGAACACTATGTTTAGTAAGCCTTAAGAAATTAATCTTTCTGTAAATGCGAGTCGTGCGTAATGACTATAAAAATAGTAGTATGAATTTTAAATTGTTTACAAAATTGTCACGTTGGTTTCTTGAGCATTTCAATACGATGATCTTTTTATTTTTTAGTATACCGGGATAAAAGTATTTATATTCTCAATAAATCAACTGCTTCAATTCGCTGCTAATATACTCCGCATGAAGGGTTCACATGAAGACCGTAATCTGCGAGTGTAATCAAACGTGGCTCGAATTTATCCTGCCTCGTGGGACATTAGTTTACTCGTGACATACAAGTATATAAAGTTTTATGGCACCGGACTAAACACTGTGTTACCACTAGTGATGCGAATATCGCGTGTGTACTTTCCACCCTCGCGCCAAAGAAGTATTCGACAAGTGGCGTCTGAAAACAGTGACTGGGACAAAAGTTTTGCAGCAGTTTTTTGCGAAAATTCTCGTCGAATAGCCTCAATCTCGTCCTTGATTAATGATGGCGATAATGAGGCACGATAGGGCCACTTCAAGGAGACTATGTGGAGTGTAAGAGAATATCTCGCACGTAGGAAAAAGGTCTTAATTATATTGTAAAATTGATATCCAAATGGAGACTTCAGAAATTTTACATTATTTTAGAATCTTCCATTATAATCTTCATTATTAGTCTGTGAATTTTTGGCCAAATTGATTAGATGTAAATAGAAAGATTAAAAAAATAAATATTCTTTGAACTGCTAAATTGCAAAGTTTATACTATATAAATAATCCATTTAATTATATTCCTGGAAAATTGAAGCTGTTTTGTACTAAACGAGCTTAAACAATGGATGAAACGTTATCCTCTTTGATAACAACCACAGACTCCGCATTGCGAAGGGAAATTAACTAAAGTTCAGCAATAGGAAAGCGACTTCAAAACTTCTTGTCTAATTGTAACTGTTTCTACCGTTCATTTTGTTATGATATTGAAATTGAAAATTTGCAATATTTTCGCTAATTAATATGAACGTCGCTCGAAACGATTACCAGTTTCCGCATTGATTATTCTCTTAATTTCCGTTTCTGTAGATTGCACACTACACATTAACCCTCTGACATTTCTTTTTGCGTTGCAAGAGATACCTGAGCCAAGTCCAAATTTAGAGACAAGGACTGCGTCATTAGACCTGTCGGCTGAACAAGATTGTGCCCATACGAACGTCATGAGTGCAGATGCACGTTCCGACATAGCTAACTAAAATTGACTTCCACGCGACGCTTGGAAATCTCGTCAAGACATCTCGGTGTTTCATTGTTCGGATTAAACACTGGTAAACGTTTAATACACATTTTTAAAAGTCAATTAAGAAAATTAATATTGCATTTATTATTAATAGTGCATTTAATAATAGTAAATTTTTAATACACAACTGCATATAGCTGTTGGAACACCCGAGAGGCGAATTAATATTTGTTTCCTCAAATAAACGTTCTACCAAACGAAACATTTTGTTAACCATATCAAAGTTCTCGCACTACCGTATTTTACTTATTGTGTACACGCTGTAAACGCATAAAGTCTACAGTTTAATTACTCCGGGTTTTAATTCACGGGACCATAAACAATAGGAGGGAACCTTATAATTCCAGTTTCGATTAAAAGCAGCCCGAAGCGCTGCTTCCATTCATTCGCCTCAGCGGACCTTTTTCGCAAGTTTTCAAATTTTCCATTAAGTCCTCTAATCTTGCGCGATTTCATTTCACCGATGTAATTCCGGGTTTAAAACGATACCGGAGAGAAATTAAAAAATTGTCCACGGTATTACTTGCGAACAGGGCGAACAATTTCGTTCGGCGTCTTCAAAGATACTCGGCGTCGACCGTGTTCCGTGGCGTTTCTGTTTCTGCCGTCATATCCTGAGCATGGTGGTGTGGTCGCCGCTGGCATTGCTGCTCCCGAATGCCGAGGGTGGGAACACGTACCTGTACACGTATCCAGCGTGCGCACGGTATACCATACACTTCCGCTGGTAAGTTGGCTTCCAGTTTCGTGCCAGAATATATCGGCAGATCGGCGAAACTCAAAGGTCTCGCAGAAAGTATCGATGCGAATCCCAGAAACTTCGTCCAATCCGGAGCACACGTACACGGAACGCGTGCGTCACACGTGACTCCGTTGATTAATAGACTTCGGATTTCATGCATTTATAAACAAAACAGTAAGACCATTTAATCCCTTCTGCTGCAACGTCGAGTGGGACACATTATAGATTCGTACAAAGTCTACGAAATATTTCCTAGCTGGATTTCAATTGCCGTTGGATACAGGTTGCTTAATAACTGAACCTAATATTAACAAATTTCTAAACACTTGTAATCTACGTGCCTAATGGCTGTTTCTTATTAATGTTTCTTTTTGTTTGTCTGTTTCCTAATGTACTTGCTTTTCATTGTACTTTGTATTACAATGCAATATACATTATGTTATAATAAATCTCGTATGGAATTTCCTGAATAAAAAAAATATATTTCCTAATTTCAGTGATTATACAGAAGAGAGTACACCTCACCAAGTTTGATGAAACTCAAATATGTTGTGGAATTCATAATTCTAAGCAACTTTTTCCTGTACGTCACTCGGTCTTTGTTTTCGAGATATTTAGGTCTGAGTTAGGTTTGGGTACATTTTCGTAATTGTTCAGAATATTAACTGTATAATTACCCAAATTTCTTTCAAACCAAAATTTACTATTGCATGACCGGGCTGCCCGAATATCTATCCAGTAATGACTATTACAGTAGAACCTCGTTGGTTGCAAACAACGGGAGGAAGAAAGAGTTAACCAATCACGCGATCAATTTTCCCACTTTCTCAATTTCCTATTCCGTATTTCCCCTGCGTAACAATTCCCGCTACCAGTTCCAGAACTTCTAACAACTCGTGGTGGGAATTGCTAGTATGCCATGGATTCCGTGCAATAAACAAGGTTGCAACGATCGAAGTTCTTCTGTATTTAAAATCTTTTATTCAACTTTCGCATCCACCTGATTTTCTCTCTCTATCTTTTACTAATGAAAGAGAAACAGAATACAATTTCAGTTAAACTACGTTTAAACTGTGATAATTTCCTGCAAATTATCGTACGATAATGAATTTGGATTAATGTTAGAGCTAGAAGCCTCCTGTTCGATGATCCATTGCTCATTTTATTCCAAGCTGTTTTGTGTGAAATCTTCGTCACATTTCGATGTTGCAGGACAAGGGGTTGGGAATGTTTACTTTGCATAAAGATCCACAATTAGAACACATTGTCGCGTGAAGGGAGTAATGGTGGTGAGAAGTTGGCCAGATCGAGGTGACATTGATCCACCTTCGGACGAATTCAAGAAACGTGCCGCAAGCATCGCACAGCAGAATTCCGAGCGTCGAAGACTGAGCAAGGATCCGCACACGTGGTGGTCCTTTATGAATCGCCACGCCATCCTCGCGGAGGCTGCTCAGGCGAAAAGTTATTCCGTCCATGAGCCCCCTGATATTTACTCGATCCATCTCCGGTCGTCGGGTGAGGAAGATCGACCCGTGCCGCGCCGGTTTTCAACCCGAGCGCAGAGTTTCAACTGTAAGGAATTTCACGGAGGGGAAGAAAAAGTCGAACGATCGCATCGGCTGCTTTGCATACCAGCTAAATTAATTACTGCATGCAAACAACTCGCCGCGGACCGAGCAATTTTTTAATCGAATTGATATATGACCCGGATGAAACCCGGCCGACTTCATTTCGCCGACTGTATGTATTCCGCTACTTTTATCGTCTCGTTCCTTATCGCCGCGGAGTACGCGTCTATAAAATACCGTCGTTAAAACACCGCGGTTGTTTATGTAAATGTTCGTACACTGTTTTAGGAAAGCGGGTTCCAAACAGAGGTTTGTTTGACCAATTGCGGGATTTGTCGACCTAAAAATAAACGAAAAATATTTATGCTCGTTATCGCGATCGCGCACGTCATACACGATCGCCCGTTAATATCCGCCCCTGTTGTAGACAATCATTTGTTCGAGTATAAATTATTAACGTTCCCTGACGCGTTCTCGTTTTACATATCAATATTATTAATGAATTGCTGGTGTATTATCAGTCACTTATATTTTTGCGAATATTTCCGAATGTATTATCGAGATTGGAGGCTGCTGGGGCTTCCGCAAATAATTCAAAGACAATAATCCATAACGTTTCATATGCTGCGTACCGGAATCACTGTATTTTGGTTAATTAATCCATTTATACATCCAGCTTCCGCAACCTCGTATAGCTTCGTATACTAAAATTTCACGTATCGTAATCATCTTTTCAATGATCGTACCAAAAAGAAGCTTAGAGATCTTCTTTCACTTTATTATCGCAATTATTATTGACACTACTGTTAACAATTCAAATTGTTGTAAAAGAATCTTTAAACATGGGTAATGCGTTCAAAAATTCTGGAATGATCTAAAAATAAAAGTCTCATAAACTTATTGCACATCTCCCTCTACTGGATCAATACATTTACTCGTCGAGTTCGAATGAATGAATGCATTGGAGACACACATGGGATAAATTCTATTTGTCTGGTTCGTTCACGCTATCGGTTGCCTGAACAAAAGGCGCCTCATCGTTTGTTAGAAGGAATGAAGAGCAAGATGGCTAACAGACTTTCGCCTGTCGTTCGTCGCTGTCGCTGATTAGCTTGATACCACACCGGCCGTAGAACGCCTGCATTTTGCTCGACCGATTGAATTTCTTCTCAGGAACGTCGACTTGGATCCTGTTCGGTCGACCGTACCAGTGATTAGCAGTCATTGGGACCTTGTGACCTTTGTTCTCCTCCGAGATCTCTAGCCAATAAAGACTTGATTTCGTGCGATCGCATCGTGGCTTCCTGGGGTCGAAATCCTCCGTACCGTGAAGACGTTTGTACGCCGATCCCGTGCTATCTTCTTTATTATTGTTAAAGTACGAGATCGAGTTTCGGGGCGCGAACGGCTCCAGCTAGAATCAATTTTGCACGGAGCCTGTGCTGGGTATTAACACTAAATCCACCACTGCCGGTCAAATGATTGGTTTCATATTTTTGATTTTACAGCCACTTCTATGAGAAATGTTTCAATACATTTGTTTATTTCAGCACATACTATAAGAAAAATTGTACACGGTCCGAATAAATACAGCTTTTCATTTTTCTAAGGTAAAAGATTGTAATCGATTTTAGTGCTTGGTAGGCTTAGTGTTAAATCTATTACACTAGACTATGAATTTTTATGCAAAATACACAGTTTCTACATCAACTGCAGCACACAAGCACCAAATGAAAATGTCTCCGTCTTTAATCATTTTAGCGAATGTACAGAGTGTAAAAGAATGTTTGGTCGTGGCTGCCATAGGCGTATTCTACATCTTCGGATCGGTGAAGATCTGTGAAAAAAAGTTGCCGCAAAATTGTTCTTGACCTTGAATTTTAAGGGCAAATTTTTGTATTATTGCATTTTGTTCTATGCTTCATGGGGACAAACAGTGTCAAAGGAACGATGGGTCAAAACTCAACTCACCCATAGTTCCCTTGACAATTTTTGTCTCCATGACACGTAGAATAAAATGCAATAATACAAAAATTTGCCCTTAAAATTCAAGGTCAAGGACAATTTTGCGACAACTTTTTTTCACAGATCTTCACCGATCCGAAGATGTAGAATACGCCAAGGGTAGCCAGGACCAAACATTTTTTACACCCTGTACATAAGTACATTGATTTTCTCCCGTACTCTTTAAATGCTCTTCAATCGAAATTAGTGTTCTAATAGATATCTACGAACGGAATTTTCGACTCGTATTTATAAAAATAAAGCGACATAGAATCGCGAAACTAGAAAGGACATGTTTGAAATCGTACATTCCCGATTCCTCCCACAACAGAGAATTGTTCTGCGGTTCCCGCGGAAGCGAACTTCCAGAATAGAGCGTTCAACGAGCGTCCACTAGGCATTAATTATTAACGCCTCGAATTCGCCTGAAAGTTTCACTTACCACGGGATATTTCTTAGCAGCCTTCAGAGTGTGCTCCACGCCCGCTCTCATCCGAACCCAGGGGGTGATATATTCCGTTCGAAACATTTTATTATTTCACGGATTACTACAATTACAATAAATTCACGGGAAATTTCCGAGTGCGAAGTTCCAAAATGGTCAGATTCGAATGGTGTCGAGTGAAATGAAGTTTGCGTGTTTTGGTATCATGGGTACAGATTCTGAAAAAAAAGTGCAACGGTGTCTTCGAGACGCAACGATCCGTAGTTCATTCATTACGTATATTTAATACAGAATATTCCTATCGTTAATCATTTCCGACTAGATATTTTGTTGTTGCTAGTCTGGTTCCAGTTTTCCGAACAGTACTCATTTTTTAAATTACGTGATGGAAACTATATTTTCTAGAATCTGCACGATTCGATAAAACGAAGGAAAGATACGGAAGAGAAGTATGGTGTAATAATAAAATTCTCCGATCCTCTTAAATATCTGTTCCCATAGAAAAACTTCGACGGCGAAACGGGACACAAATTGAATGGTGAAGAAGGCGAATAAATTTCTCTTACATATTTACCCAGCGCAAATTATCAAATAGAATGTGGTAAATAACTTCCCGCATTCTGAGAAATATTTAATCAATTATCTCAACAACAGTAATGCCCTTGTAATAAACACCAAAATTCATAATTTTAAGAGGTGCATGAACATTGCAGATGAGAATGCATCTCTCCTTTCTGAAATTATAGATTCTTTAATAAAACTGCAAAGTAGAATACAACCAAAATTAGTGATAAATCTTAAAAATTTAACGGAAGTAAAAATATTTCATTTTTTCCTATAGCTTGTTCAATGCAATTGTATTTTTATTGTCAGTTAGAACGTGGGAATAGGAGCTACAAAAAGATACAATGTCCTTCGAAGAGCCTCAGAAGAAGATTTCCGGTCACTCCATTCGATCATATGGGGTTTCATATGTCACCATAGACATAGTCACCTTATGGGCTTTTCTATTTAGGCCTCGGGGGTTCTAACAGCCCCTGTATCATTTCGGTGTCGCGCTCAATGTTACCGATAGTTTGCGTATTTAGGTGCATTAGCAAAAACTGAATATTTATGATGTACATAAAAAATCCGAGACGTAACAAAATGAATTTTGTTTTATTACTCGTGTCATTAAAAAAAGTATATTGCAATATTTATATACTTTAAACCAGTGCTGTATGCACAAAACTAGATCCGGCCGATACGGGGTGTAGGTGACATGAAAATGTTAAGGGGTTCTAAAGCCCACCCGAACGCAACCGAGAAAAATACATTGGACATTGGATGATGGGTGTATTCCTATACCTCGTCTGTGGCACGTGTTCTTGTATCGGTCTTTAACAACTGCCACATCGCGCCATCTCACGAAATACGCAATAAGTTCTCCTGAGTAAATCATTAGTTCAACGATTTTATGGCATGTGGCGCTACTTGTATAATTCCTCCTAATTCTCCCCGGTAACATATAAATGAAGATAAATTAATTATACGCACCAGTGACTGATAAGTTACGACATTATTTTCTGTGTCTGTTCCAGCTACTGAATCAACGGATTTATTCGAAAAATACATTGTTATATTGGCTTTTTGTTTGTGCTTTGCAGTTTCTTATTTCTTTATTTGTAGAACCATGAGTTTAAACATACTTGTCATCTCTGAATTTTCACTTACATGTAGTTATTGTAAATTAAACAGAAATATAATTTTTCTACTGAAGATCATAATGCACATTAGACTTGCTTTATACATTAAAGTATTTAAAGTGTCAAATTTCATCAATATTAAAGTTGACTTCAATGCTCCATTCGATCCCCCAAAGGCCACAAAACAAAAGTATTTCGGAAGTTCACGAAGATTAATTATAGACAGCACGTTTTAATTCTCTCGCAGGTTTATTATTAACGGATCTCCTATTGATGAACTTTTGCAAAGTTTTCTTCGTTGTGATGTCGGATGTGGGAGTTATTGAACAGATGAAAAACGCCGCCGTTCATTGTTTTACGTCATTAATTATACGAAGTATGTTCGATTCCCCGTGAATGCAATTAACAGTAACTTTTAATGCTACATATGATTGTTAAATAATCATATTATTCATTGCAATTTTACTGTAACCATAGGATTACTAGGTTTAACGACGACAACGTTCTTTCTACATATTATATGTTATATCAACAATACGAAATGATATTTTATATAGTTTATTTAAAGCAATGAACATTTAATGTTTCAGTGAAAACAATCATTACATCATTGTACAAACTTCAATCAATGTCTAAACTATCAAATATTGAAGTAAAAATGATTCTAAAAATTTTAACAGTATTGAAATGACAATTACATTGTATATAAAACAATTTATTTTAAATCTCTTTTTGATCTCACACTGCAATATTTAACAACAATACTATCGTGATCTCACGGTTCAGCAAGGATCGTGTCACGTGCATTCAACTCTGTTACTGCGAAAAGGTGGAAGTACTCTCAAGAGAAAACTTGTGTTTTCTATTTGTTCTCATTCGTAAGTAAAATAATGTTTGCTATGGCGTTTGCGAACAACGTATTGCCCACGTTACATCACATAAAAAGCCCAAGGGAAAACGTACGCCATCAAATTGATCAAACTTTCATGAATTGTTTGTAAAACTACCTAACACATGCCTCAGCAAAAATCAAAAACAGAAATACAATCAAACAAGAAATACACAAGTATCGAAAGCAGAAATACAAATACAATCAATTATATTTTGAATAGGAAATTATACATCTAATTGGTCGACCAACGTTCTTATCTTCAAGGTTTACAATTTACAACAGGAGCCTCGATTAACCGTATCGGCATTTGCGTAATTTTCATTTACATCGAGTGGCGCTTCGTCGAGTTCGTTACGACATGCATCGCGTCGGGAGGAGTCTAATCAAACTGAATCGAACACGACATGCAGTTAATCGTCTAATCAAATTAGTAGGAACTGGACGTCGAGGGTTTCAAACCTTGCCACGAATCACGTTCTACGTTTTATTGGGGAAACTTCATTTACCTGTTCCAACAACAGTTTACGTTTTACTCTTTCCTGCTAAATGCGTCGCAAAAAGGAAGAAACTCTAATAAAACAGAACGATTCATTAACGAGGCTGCATCTCTAATTTATAAAACCAAACGGACTGTGACAAATTAAAACTTCTATGTGTACCAAATTAATTCTTCTAAACAGATTTATTGTTTAATAGCTTCCAACACTTAACCCGTTTACATTTTTATCTCTTCGATCTCGATTGTATAACATTTTTTTACTTACCCAAGTTCTAATTTTATTAACACCTTGACGACCGGTGATTATTGCACAATTTTGAAAAATCTATGGTACATGGCTAAACACTTTTTAATTGAACCTTCAATAGCACCAGCAATTTTCATTGTGATCTAACAAGTCGCGTTCAATATCGTCAAGTAATAGTTTTTTGAAGATTGCAATGTAAAAGAAAATTTATACGCTTTCTTTTATTAATTCCATTAATATGCTTCCGGTAGGTGTACTGTTAACACTCGTACGCTCTTCGGTTCAAAATTATATTTTTCTGCATACCATCAGTTTTTAAATACTCCTCTGTCCGAGTCATAATGAACAGCACAATATTCATGCATTCCACGGTTAAATCATGAACATCTTTCCTAAAGGAGGTACTCTGTAATAAAACATTTGCCAACGAAAGTGAGCAGAGGAACAATCGCGGACAGCGAAGACATTAGCACAGAAAAATCGTCAAGTGGCCTATAGTCCCAGACTCTATAGACCCCAAGTATGGTAAACAATCGCAGGACCCTATCGCGCGGAGTCGCAGTAATCTCGCTATCCTCGGATGGTGGAAAAGTGTGCAGACCGTCGATGAAAACAGAGGCTCGGCGTGGTGTAGACTGTGCAATTCCGTCCGAAAGGCTGGCGTTCTAATCTCGAGCAAGGGATCTCGCGTCGTAACGAATCGGGAAGAAGCGTTTGGCGAACTCGGACGTATTTCTATGTCGGCGAAGAAATCGCGAGCAGGTCGGATATGGTATCGGTGATCCTGTAACTCTTCCCCCGTCTGAGCAAGCGACACGGGAACGGCCGTGGAGCGACGCGACGGTCCGGAGCGACAGCCCTGGAGAGAAAAAGGGAGATCATGGCGGGAAGCAGAGAGGAAAATCGCGGTGAAGAAGGTGGACGAGGAAGAAGCCGAAGAAGAAGCAAAGGAGAAGAGAGATAGAGGAAGAATCGAAGGAAGGGAATTGGATCCATAGATCGAATGCAGAGAACTTGGAGGAGGAGGAGGCAGCTGGCAAGAAAAAGGGAGATCGTGGCAGGAAGACAGAGAGGAAAATCGCGTTGAAGAAGATGGACGAAAGATGAAGAGGAAGACGCAGAAGAGGAGACAGAATAGAAGGGAGTTGGATCGATAGATCGAATGCAGAGGACTCGGAGAAGGAGGAGGCCAGAGGCTGAAAAAGGTGGGAGAGAAGCGAAGTTAGAAGGAAGGGGGTTACGGGAAGTGGGAGGTGGAGGTGGAGAAGGTTAAGGCAATGGGGAGTACAGGGGGCATGTCATACGACACACAGGGCAGAGTTTAATCAGGTTCGACTAGTTAGTTGGCAGGTGCGAGCGTCGTGCTTGCAGGAAGGAGAACCGAGAGGCCTCCAAGAAGCAGCGTGGCTCCTGCTTTGCTCCTTGCTACTGCTACTTTACTCCTAAGCAAGAAACACAGCTCCAGAGCCACCGGACGGACGCACAATGCCACGGGCAAGAGGTCAACTTCGTCCCTTGCTCTCTCCTCCTCTCCTCTACTCTCCTCTTCTGCCCTTTCCTCTTTCTATCCACCGACTCTTTATCTCCCGATTCAGAGTTTCTCGTACACACATCGACATTCTATGCCGTGTTCTCACAATCGTTAAGTGGTTATAATTTTAACCGCTGTCTTCGCGGGCTATTTCTTTTACCCAGTACGTAAGAGTACCCGGAACACCGAGGATCTTCCCGATCCGGGAACGATACCGCGATCTACATACATGGAGAAACGATCGGGAGACATTGTTGCACACGCTTTGAAAACCTGCAAGTAGAACACCGGCTCAACCAAATTAGACCACTCCGTGAAAAAGACCGCGTAGAACGATGAAGTGACTCCAAATGCCTTTTGTGAGTGCAACGCACTTGTCTATTTCTTACTGGTGAGATTTTATCTCTAAATATATACAAAGTATTCACTACACAATATAGATAACAGTGCTGCTGTTGAGAAATGGGTTTCTAAGTAACTGACGCTCGAGAATTCAGTTTAAAATATGTTTTATTTAACGGCGCGGGAAGACGTCTTAACAGATCGGCTAACGGACTCCAAGTGACGAGAAAGAATGTTGCAGGCGATAGAGAAAATCAGTCGCACATTTGAAATAAGGAAACTCCAAGATTGCATCGTTTATTGTCTTGTCCCTTGGATGAGAGAAACCAGGCCTATGGTTCCGATGACATCTTGTCTGTATATTTTACGATAAAGAACTGCAGTGTTTCTCATTCACAACGAAATTCATTTGTGCCCCTTGGCAGTTGCAATATTATTGCTAATAATTCAACAGCTGCTAACTGTACATTTGTAATTATCAAATAATTAACACATGTCTTTTATTGTTAATAACAAGTGAAGTCGGAACATTCTGTATATGTATAAACGAGACTACAATCCTAGAGAATAAGATTGCAGCTAGCTTGAAAAATATGTTTTTTTTTTTAATATTCATGAACATTATAAATATGCCAGCTACAGTGAATCACTATGCAAGAGGCAGTTTCATTTTGTTTTTGTACAATGACATCGTTAAATCGCAACGACATAATCATACTTTCTTATCACCTACGTTAATTATACGTTCCTTTTCAGCAGGCTGCATTTCTTCATACTTTTATTGATCTTTAAATACACATATAACCGGTCCTGTGAATCGGTAAACTCTTTTCTCTGTGTAATTTGCATAAAGAATTTCCGGTGAAAGCAGGACATTAATCTGCAGTAAAAGTGACAATTTTCAGAACGGATACTTCCACTAATTGCCCGCATTTACCATTCTCGTTATCGATATGTCATAGACATTTTTAGTCGTACACACATTTTGTAGATGGTGGTTTCAGAAAACTCGGTTAACGTATGAAAACTACATAATACAATTATTATAAAGGTAGTAATACCTTCTACACAATTAGACTATGATAAATATTTAATACCACAATTGAATTCAAATAAATCGTTTAGTGTTTGTATTTCGTTTCTCACGTTACAAAACATCATATTCAACTGTTGCAGGAAGCATTCTAACACATTTTGAATTAAAAATATGAATTCCTCCGACCGTTGTAATCCTCTGTGTTTGAAAGAACAGTTACATAACACAGGATATATTTCAGACTGTTGTAAAGGAATTTACGATTCGATTGGGACATATTATCTCGAGCGAAAGGAAACGCTTCGAAAACCTGTTACACTAAATTCCGATACTATCATTTTTCACGCATTATCGGGTAAATGGGATTGCTGAGTTGCATTTAACATTATCGATTCTCGAATGTTGGATGTTTTCTTATCTAAATTCTGCTCAGTGAAAAATAATCTTCCAGTATCATCAGTCATCATTAATCCATTGCTTGATTAATGGATGGATGATAGAAATTAATTGTTCACTTCGTTGAAAAAATAGGGTCGTCGAATCCAATTTTTTAAAAAGTCGTAAATTTATGTGCGACCTAAAACATATTTTCAAGAAATAAAATATTTTAAAGAAATTAAAATGTGATCCATTTTACGACCCATTTTAAAAATCTGAAAGGTTAAAGAGTGCTCAAGTATTAACAAGGATCGCCGTGACAAAGCTTCGAGCGAAGCTCCGAATGCTTGGGAACCAATCAAAACTTCGTCCGCAGTTAGGATACATTACCATACGCAAATTCTGGCAAAGCCGCAAGAATCACCCGGAAATTTACAAACGAATCAGTCAGTCAGACGGCACGTGACCGGTTAAGGGTTAGGCAACAGAGGATTGCCTTGTCTCCGGTTAACAGGTCGCCAGTGGGACGATCAGGCAGAACTAGTCGGTGGCAAAAAGTGTCAAAATTATGCACGGTGCGTCCGGCCGTCTTTCGAGGAACGTCGTCGTCCGACGACTATACAGACGACATGCAAATAAACCGCCTCTTTTACTGTTATTCGGAACATGCCCGGAGTGGCGATTTTTGCCGTGTCTACGCCGGGCTGCGCCTATATTTGCCAAGAGATATCGGTCCTTTTTTTCCCACACGACGAGGCGTGGCCAGCAATCGCCCAGACCTGCGCTTCCCAAACTATTCCCTGCGAAATACCTCTGCATAATTACGAACTTGGCTTCGTTTTAATTAGTGAGTCTGACTTGAAGTAAAACCTCAAGGAACTGCCATTTAAACAATTCCTGCGCGAGCTTAACATTAGGTTTATTTATATTTTTAATTTTCAAATATTCACGTTTTATCCATGGGTATTTATTCAAAAAATTGAATTTTTTGAATATGTTCTACAAAAAATGACTACAAATTCAGATGGACACATTCTTGTTATTTTTGTGAAATACAGTAACTTTTAGTCCTCCCTACACCTTAGTGTTAATAGAAGAGTACCCCTCTGTGTCAAATTTATATTATCTTTTAAATACCACGTTTTAAACGAACGTACAAAATTCGTTAAAATAAATTCTACAGCCCCACTGCAAAAAATGTATTCCTCATCATAAATCTCAACTCGTCAGGTTCGTATCTATCAAATTAATAGCTACGATGTTATCGAATTTTTGCGACTGCCGAGTGAACGTGTCGAAGATAACACCTGCGTGCCATCTTTTTGGCTGGAATTGTGTACAGAGTAGGACCTCTAGACTAGTGACGAGGTGCGATCGGCGTCGAATCGTCGCGTCGTCCGTCGTCGTCGGCTTGTCCGTGTTAATGGCGACGTGTCTCTCTTGTATACCGTTAAAGGCCTCCCCGGTGCTCGGCGTACCTAATTAATGGCGCATGGATAGCAGTAGACCCGGCGACGGATTCGCCGGGCACATTGGTGACACGCGCGTGCACTGTCATGGCCCAACATCCGTCTTACTAGCTGTCACGCTATTACCATCGCATTTCAGCGTGCCCTCGCAGTTAAGTATACAGTAGTGCTCACTTAAATTCGTCTAAATCTGTAACGCTTAAATTTACGCGACCCATTCGTACGTTTCCCTCACTTGGTGCCTGGCTCAGCAGGGCCTTATCTTGTTTGACAAGAAAGGAGAAGGGGCAGACGTAGTTCAAAGAGGTGCCGCGTGCGGAAATATTTTTAAACAACACTGGTAGGCGTATCCACTTTAAATAGTAAGGGTAGTTCGCGGTTCTTAAAGAATGTAAATTACATTTTTCAATAGCAGTAGCATTTTCGGCTCAAACGTTGAAAGTGTTACAGTAAACGCCTCTTCACTGTCCGAGTTTGTGGGCACGATCATTGTCCATTGTCTACCCACTCCACTGCCTTTTTTTGTTAAGGAAGGTGGTTAAAGTTTAAAATAATCCACCTCCCGGGACAACCAATGGGTTGCCCCTCTACTTTCTGTTTGCCCGAACTAATTTTCCCGGGGACCTGCGAACAGCATTGCGCCTGGGGCAACTTTTTTCGGGCCCTCTTCCACTCCTGTTCTTTTCATTTTATCCACTCCACTGCCTGCCAACGCCGTGTCGCATTTCATTCTGTCCTTCTCTATGTTCGGCTATCTATTAAAGTCTCGCTCGGCGAGGTCGGCGTGATAGACGCAGTCATAAATCAAGAATAGTGTCCGGATACGATCACTGACCGTGCGAAACATAGCTATTGGACAGTAAAGAGGTGTTTACTGTATGAGAAATATATATTCAAGATCATCCTAGGAGCTGGTCCTTTTGGGAATTTTTTTAAACGCTACTAGTGGGCATAAGGAACTTAAATTTTAGTGATGCTTTTGGCAATCCTTTGACAATATGAATATCATTTTTTTGTTCAGAAATGTTGATTTTGGACGAAGTTGACTAGTTGACACATAAAGAGTGTTATAATCTGGACTGGGTTATCTCGCTTTCGTCCACTATATGTATATGCATATTCTCTTACTGTGCTCGGGTTGATTCTGGAAGAGACACGTACCCTGTGACTACCGTATCCCAAACTTTAGAAATTTAAGTGAGCACTGCTGCAGTAGGAGAGAACAGCCATGGAAATATCGCGGCGGGACCGGGACAGCCGGCACGTGGTTCTCCGAGCAGCATTACTATGTTGTAGCGCGTGTACGCGTATCAACGTATAATTAGCTCGCCGCTATCGCCGGATCTAAACTCGTTCTCTTCCATTCGGGTAATCGAGATATATTAGCAGGCGCAACCGTCTAACACCGCCGATCGATAAATCCGCCGTCGAGAGTCGATCCTGAAGGATTTCTGGATCGTGACGGGCACATTTTACCAGTTTATACGGACGCGGGAGAAACGTTATTTGCGTTGTCACCCGAAGTGTCTGACTACGGTGCTGTCTTGGTATGTTTTATGGCGGTGCCCCGTGCCACCAAGACCAAGCAACACCAATTTCAGCAACGGATCGCGCTGCTGAATCCTATGCTGGGGATTCTACGTGACCGTGAAAGACGATGGTATGCAATCGGTTTTACGTGATTGCACACGCGTGTGCTGAAAACCATGATGGATAATAACAACCGACCGGCGGTTGTTTAACAACGTTTCATTAGAAAAGTTCGCAGCTGGCGAAGACATTCTTCAATGGACACGGCAATTACCACTGTGAAGTTGCGAGTCATCTTGAATAACTCAGTCTAATTAAGCTTCTTTTTGATAGAGCATGGTCATTAAGAACCCTATTGACCTCTTTGCCTTGCGGTCGCTTTCGCAACTGCACTGATTACGGTTCCGTTTTATTCTCACTTCTGTGCACTGCTTGTTTATTCTCCGTAATCATTTTTTAAGATGCGCAGAAGCTTATTTTTGTTGTACTCACATGTTCCTTGTAAAGATTGAATCTGTTGACCGCCATGATTTACGGTCTCTTTCGCAACTGCGCTGATTAAAAAGAGTTACTCCTGTTTTCGTATGGTTCTCGTTTATTCGTGATCAATTTTTAGAAGGAGAAATATGTTTTTCTCGTACAGTCTCGTATCCCTTTCATTTGTGTTTTATGACGTACCTGTTTGAAATGCGACTGTATTAACAAAAAATAATTTGTTGATTTAGAATGTGGAACAAACACGATGGAAATATTACCCTAGAATTTTTTGTTGCCAAAAGAAAATTTCTAACGATCAAAACAAATTGTTCTTACATTCTTATCCTGTATAATGAACAACACTGGCAATTTATTTCAATTGATACGGGCTCAAATTCATGATTAGAAAATAGCATGATTGATGAAATATAATGTCGCTGCAGCTACCATATGTCTAAGTAGAAATGGTGAGTAATGAACAGACACGGTATTACTCAGCGGAGGACCATTTATTTTTACAATCTAGCGGTATAAAAGGATTCTATCAAATATTCAATTTATTCACAGAAAACATAATATTCTTCTCGATGTTAACAATAATATGTAAACTTTTGTACACGAATATAAAATTACCGTTAAACGCAAACTCTTCTAACAAAGTTCAAGCGTTAAAGTATCACACGAAGTTAATTCAAGATATAAAGAAACGTCGTTTACAGTTAAAAATTCGATAAACAGCTTCCCTACGTAAAAGTGAACAGTCTCATTCGAGCCTCAATTTTTACGATTTTGATGGGGCTGGACGTTTTACGGCAACAGATAAAAATAATGAAAATAGCAAACCTGTTCGCGGTATCCTCGAAATCACTTTTGCGCGTGGAATTCGCAGCATCGCAAACATGGTCGCCGCGCCCTAAATAGGTATCCCCGGAGCATTACTTTTCCCGGCGCAATTAGAATTCACAAGTGTTCGCGCGAGAAGCCGCGCAATAAATGTCAGCCATATGTTGCGGTATTGTTACCGTGGGGTAGCCTTAAACCATTTGACATTGATTCCAGCAAAGTATCCTTGAGCCGTGGACGGAGTCCCGGAGCTCACGTGTGCAACCAGTAAGAAAAATCTTAATTGCGCTCCTTGCATTTCTCCGGCGGGTTCCACGTATTTCCATTTATCTCTTGGTTGCCGCTAAGCAGCCTCTACCTGGAAGAAATCGCTTGCCCAGGAAGCTACTGTTGAATGCGAGCGCGTGCCACGATCATGTAAGAGATTAAGAGTCCTTCTCGTAAACGGGATCGGTATTTCGAATCGGCTAGTCGGTATTCGTTCTGCATAACCCTCGTCCGATCCCAGAAAACCGCCGCGCGGCGGCCTGTTGCCCGTAACCGTTTCCGTCGTAAAGTTGAATTAGCCATTTCGAAGCGCGGCAGTCTGTTATTGAAGTATGCGAGGATGGAGGACCGAGGCACGAGGAGAGGAAAGAATGAATTGGCGCTCGCAAACACGTCGTTGTCTGAGTGGTAGCCTATTATTTGTGTAGCTCGCGAGTTAGCTTCGTCCATTACTTCGCATTAACAGAGTAGTCTGTTTCTTCTTCTTCTTCGTTTCACTTCTTCGTTCCGCAGCTTCTTCGTCCTCGCCTACGTCGTCGAGTTTTCGTTCTACCTGCTCGCCCCTGTTGATACACTTGCACACAGAAACAAAGAACTGCTTTCGAGAATTTATACCGGATCCATTTAACAACTTTTACTACTGTGGTTTCCGTATCTGGTTGTATCAGAGTTTGTTACCGATTTTCAGAGATCTTAAGAGCTTCCTCGAAGAGATGCTTTTTAATGAACATGGAACCTACCAGATTGTGGATATGTTGTGAGAATTGTTAGAAATACTGGTGAACGTGGTTTCACTTTATTCATGTACTTCTGAAATAAAAAAGTACACCGTACAAATTGTTGTGATATATCGATTAATCATATTTTTGTGATATATTCGTAGTAATTCTAACATCAATGTAGATATTTTGTACAATTCTGACTGTGTAAATTGAAGTATGCATATGTTGACAATTGGCAATCATTCAATGATTTTCAACTTTTAAGTGATTCAAAAAATCAGTAAAAATACAATGTCTTCACTGAGTTATTGCATGTTTCACATCTACGTTGAAAATCCAGTTAAACTTTGAGAATTGAAAAAATTTAATTAAATTTGTTTTGTCCAAGGCTTTTGAGAAAATTTCACTTAAAAATTAGTCCAGCGCATATTAAATCAGCTTGTGGAGCTAATCACGATTTTCCAGATCTACTTCCTATAGATACTACTACACGCCACAGCTACACTCAACGTCTCATTACCTCCTCAAAATGTTGCAATCTATAAATATTCACTATCAACACTAGAAGTGGATAAACCGGAAATTTTAATTTTATGTATCTTAATTCAATCTTTTACATTTCTACATTTCTCGATATACTGATTATATTTTAATACTTTTATGCACTTAAATGCGATAGTGAGAACGTGGAACTTTTAATTTTATGTACATTACTATAATCTTTTACATTTCTATATTTCTCGATATACTGATTATATTTCAATGCTTTTATGCACTTAAATGCGACAGTGAGAAAGTGGAACTTTTAATTTTATGCATAGTACTACAATCTTTTACATTTCTACATTTGTCGACATACTGATTATATTTCAATACTTTTATGCACCTAAATGCGATAGTGAGAAAGAGACGCTAGAATTGTGAAAAAATTGTCCTAATTAACAAGGGACCAAATTGAAGGGAACACTTCTCGTCTCATCGCATAATAGCAGAAATAAATAATATCAAATTGAGCGTAAAACGAAGTGCTCACACTTTTCCCGTTCAATTCCAACACGTTTCTTCTCGAACTCGTCAAGGAAGACGAAAACTCGGGTATCCGGCTTCACGCTATAATCGTAAATTTTCTAGGCATTACTATGTACCGAAGAGAGTGGGTCAAGAGCAATTCCGCGAATGTAAAAGAACGTTTTAAAAGCGCGAATCGCGTTAATACAGGCCACGGGCATGGGCATGCTACCAGCTCGCGCACGTTTTTTCATATAATTTTAAATCTGGACCCGTTGTTCGGGCGGGTCTTTCATTCGCTGGATAAAAGTATTAATATTTTTTCTCGAATTCGTCCATTTAAACTTTTCCAGAATTAATCCCCGAAATGTTACGTGGTCGTTGAATAAAATAATGAAAGCGTAAAAATCGTCATAAAATATTTCCTAAGTCGCGAAAAAATGATGAATCTTACAGAAATTGCTTCTAAATAATCGGTGCAATGTGTATGGTACAATTAGCCGGCGAATTTCTTGTAATCGATGTAGGACATTTTTATTTCGCAGCGTATTCTCGTTTTACAGTCAGTAGTTGTCAAGACTTATTCCTTTTAAATAAGAACTGTTTATAATTGCATTTAATTCCTTTCTGTAATTGTGCAACGTTCTGAAGATATTTATACACTGCCAGTAAATAAAATATCTACTGTTCCACAGAAATTATGATAAATTGGTTCTATAATCCCTGATTAAAATTTCTTGCAGATAACTTATGTATGAAATGCGCGTTCAATAATGAAAATTCAGTGCTACATCGCCGTGCAAATATCGCAAATATGAAACAATGTTATCTCCGAATCTAGCTCTCCTAATTTAGCAAGAGCCTAATTTGCCAGTGCTGCTTCCACCGAAGCCTCAGACCGAGAGAAAAGAATTGCTTGTCTGAAGTGAATCAATGAATCTTCGAACCGGCCCGGAGAGAGCTAATTGAGTCTATCCTGCTCGATTTCCTGGTTCCATCGGCGTTAATGAGAAAACGAATAACCCGCGCACGCACACAGAAGTCCGAAAATGTTGCCGCGATTCGCGAATGCCGAGTTAGGGTCACGTTACGTCGTGGCAATGCGCCCGGTTTACTGCACTTCGTTCTACATACGTGCTTTGCCAAGTGCACGACACGTATAAAATTCTTTCACATCCGGTTGTTCCTGATTCCTGATTTCGGTCGCGCGACTACGATCACCGGTGCGTAGAGATCGTAGAATTCTAGTTGCGGGAGCGATTAAAAAGATTATGGCCGCTAACTAATGGCAAGTGTTAAATAAAATCGTCCGCTCGAAACGGCGCGGCGGTCGGGCTATAAAATCGACCGGGGTAAAAATTGTAGATCGCCGAACGCCGCATTCCTCGATGAATACGTACACTGCCACTTAAAAGTATGAGGACCTTAATCGGCACTGTGTTCACCTTCAAGAAGACGTCACAGTAGGGGGGCGGACGTTGATTTTTCATTATCTTGATAATATTAGAAACTATCTTGATAAATAATGAGTATTGTCAAAACCTTTCGGACATCGGTCAGCTTTTTTTGCTCTAAATTCGCCAGAAAAAGTTTAATTAAAATCGACGGTGGGTTCCACCGCTTGTGACCTCTCCTTGTTAGGTTACGCAGTATTATTGCATTTCTGTGGACATATTTTTCCAAGTAGAAGCGTTTTGCTTTCGCAGAAATTTTCCTCGCGTGCATCATAAACGAGGCTCGTATCTCGCATTTCACTCCCACTAAATGTCACCGTTACGCATGCCTGCCATGTTCACTGACGCAGTCGCATAAATGTAAATAACTTCCTGCGGATTTTAGTTTACGCCGCCATAATGTCGCTGATATCTATTCGCGTGTATAAACACTCGGGTTGCTATAAAATCATTCTGATTTTTCAAATCGAAGTTACTCATTTCTGTCAGAGATGCATAAAATGTGCCCTTGTAATCCTTATGTGTCTAACGACTGTTCTTCCAACAACTTTTGAATGTTCTTCTAAGAGTATTATAAAATTTCTCTGAATGTCTATTCTTTGCTCGCTAATATATTAATGTATCGTCTTAAAACGAGATTTTTTGCAGATGCGTTAAATACAAATGGTTTCAAATAATCTATACATTCTGGTTGGCCACATAAAGTTGAATCATTACAACGATAGACATTATCCGTGTCCGATCGAATAATTTTTGCCAGGAATGACTCCAACTTCCCCCATTTCGTCCCTCGGAGACGTAAAAGCGAGTGAAGCGGAAGCGTCGCAAAGAAAACTTGAGAATGCCCAAAATGGGAGCACGGGAAGCCCCAAAGAAAGGGAGAGTGAGCGGTGGAGAATCGATTCTCGATGAATTATCGTAAAAGTACTTCGCCGTGGATCGCTCCATGTACGAACTCAACCTCGGAGAGTTTATTCCGGTGAGCATCCCGCGATTGCCTTATTCGTTGTGGCGATGGGTGTCTTCCTCCGCTTGAAGATTCGCGAGTGTGCGACCTTGACATCGTTCGTCCTTGGTCCCGAGGGGAAATCGTGCGAAAGTAATTTTGCAACCTGCTTTTTTCCCCGTGTTCTCCCACTCGGCGTCGATCCGGGAAATGGTCCGATCCGTGCCAATAAACGACGAGTTCCGTGCTGAAACTCGCGCCGACCTGACGTCACGCCGCCGTTTTCACCGGCCCCCTTAGAAACTGGCTCGAGACCGCGGATTCTCGCGAGCATAACCGGCCCGCGAAATTCATCTATCTATGCGATACGGATTCGAACGTGCGCGTCCGAGGAACGAGAGGATTCGGATTGGCGAACTCGATCTGCTCGACGTGGCTCGCGTCACTCGGCGAATCCGCGACGTGAGCGCCCAGTTTCGAACTTGTAATCTAAAAACCAGGACTCTGGCTGCATGGGGAACACGTACCAGTAACTTACCGCCGGGGTCTCGGCCAGAAACGCTCTTCAATCCTGGCCGAAGTTTACTGGTTACCCACGTACACTCCAGGCCAGAAAGATAGCGCACGTTTGCTTGGAAATTGATTCGAAATTGTCCAATCTCTATGGATAGTACACAAGCTACCCTCTCCGATGGTAAAAGATGAATTTTTCTTTAATGATTTTGATCAGCTTACATCGACCCATTGATATTTCTACAGTCTTCAACCTGCCCACTGCTCTAAATTGTTAATGGGTAAACTTACCAATTTTTCGTATGAATGCATCAAATCCGCAGCCTAGGTGGTTCGGAACCCACCTTGATAACCAAAGAGTTGAGAGCGACGTACAAGAAATAAATAAATAAAAAATCCGCAGTCTAGGAATCAGTCGAAATGGTGGAACAGAATCTTGTTGTACGAGGTTTCGTTCTCGTCTGATCATGATCTACCAATTCTACTTCCTGTAAACGCGTTAATACCAACTCGTCATGCGGCTCGCTTCAAGAATTTGTCACTCGGTGCACGTAAAGATGAAGGAGATTGGATCTTTTTTTTTAATTATTTATTTATAAAGGTCGCATCAACATCTGGGTCATTAGCGACCACAATAGTTACAATATTTAATTACAGAAGTTCATAATTGGATTTAGTATTAATAAAGATTAACAATTTGGCGAAATGTTCATTATAGATACGCTGTACATAAATTAGTTTACAAAGAATTGTATATATTTGTAGCTTTTAAAAATAATAAGATTTGGATAATGTTCTTATGAATGTTCAAACAATCACTTAAATTATTACTAATATCCAAGAGATTGGATCTTGTAAACAGCATGTCCACCCTATCCTTTCTCCAGAGAGTGTATGTTCTCCGAGGATATTCAGCGACCCAATCCACTAGACGATATTCACACCTCCGAGTGTTTCTTCAGCAGATATTCTTAAAACACACGGATACTGAATTGAAAAGTGACAAAGTTTACGCAACGTTGATCCCGGGGATACGCGATTTACATCGCAACACCCCTGTCGAGGTAATGCCGCGGGATTCTAAGGTGTCTAGCCAGCCTCGGGATAGTTGATACGATCAATCCGAGCGCTCGTCGCTCAGAGAGCTGCCTACGCCGCGCCGCTGTCACCCGTTTACCAGATAAGACCCATCAGCTCATTATCTCTGTATATACATGTACCTGAAACCTTTTCATACTATTTCCACTTGCTTGATTGAAACGTTTCCGGCGATTGACTCTGTTATATTCTGTAAATGTTCTGCGAAGCAGATCCGCGAAACGGATTTGTTCGAGATCTCCAGCGCGTTATCGAGATCGGAGTTCGTTTTTTATCCACTTCCTATTTTTACAATTATATACACCAACTGGAGTTTGCCGCTTATCTTAGTGAACAGAGAACAAAGTTTCAGTGGGAGATGGTACTCACATTGGCAAGTTGCAGTTCGACTATTCGCGTTCTACAAATATATTTCTATTTTTTCGGGACAGAAGCTCTGTATGGATGGAAGATTTTTACATTTCGAGTCTATTTTTTCGCAGACAGAATTAGCTGGGTTCCATGAAGCGTACGACGAACAGTTTGATGAAGAAGATTAACGTTTCAAAAGTGGATTATCCGTTCGTCGCTGTAGAAGTTTATGAACTGAACTAATTATTATAAATTGAAAAGCGTAGGAGAGTGTTACGTTACGATATATCGGCGATAAACTACTTCGCGCTTTGAGGATGCAGGGGAAATGAAAAGCGTGTTAACCGATACTAAACTTTGTGAAGCACGGTGTAATGTTACGGCTTATATGTGACATATTTTAACCCCGCAAATTGATGTAATTTACAGTTTAAGTAACACATGATTTGTTAATGGTTTATTTTGTTGCTGTATTATAAGGGTATTAAAACATGGAGAAGTATCAAGTTTGTGCACATGAATTATTAAACTGTGCCATTCTACATGGAAATTAGAACAAGGAGGAAACATAAAATGAGCAGCGTGACGAAATTGTTCATGCTTCCGAAGACCAGAATTAACATTACGCATCTATAAAACAACTGGTCCATAACCACTTGTTTTTATGGTTTCTCACCTGGGACGTACGATAAATTATCGTGCAATCAACTTGTAAACTGCATTAACGACCTTATGAGTCGATAGATTATGAATCTCATTAATTAAAAATCAGTTAATTATGTATTCAGTCCAATTTACTTATTGCAATGTGCTTATTTATCTATACCACAAATACATAAATTTTGTATTTGATTTATTAAGAATAAGCTTGAAAATAATTAAAATGGAATCAATTTTCAGTACAAGGAGAGATGAATTTTACCGTTCCTTATTGTGCAAATGTGTGGAAAAGGTTTAAAATCACGTGGTTGATTAAAATATGTCGACAATAATTTAGCAATAATTTTGGTTGCGGTGGGGCCGATTATACTTTCGCAAAAAGCAATCTGTTCGTAACAGTGATGGGCGTGTTCCGATGAAAAATCGAACC